>CM048749.1:58910287-60385287 GCA_026315105.1 Locusta migratoria
AAGTTGTAAATAACTCTCCTTTCTCTGTATTTTACCCCTGATGACTTCAGAATTTGAAAGAGTGTATTCCAGTCAACATTGTCAAACGCTTTCTCCAAAACTACAAAAGCTAAAAATGTAGGTTTGCCTTTCCTTAATCTATCTTCTAAGATAAGACGTAAAGTGAGTATTGCCTCCCGGGTTCCTATGTTCCTCCTGAATCCAAACTGATCTTCCCCGAGGTCAGCTTCTACCAGCTTTTCCATTCTCCTGTAGATAATTCGTGTTTAAATTTTGCAACCATGACTTATCAAACTGATGGTTCTGTAATTTTCACACCTGTCAGCGCCTGCTTTCTTTGGAATCGGGATTATTACATTTTTCTTAAAGTCAGAGGGCATTTCGCCTGCCTCATACATCCTACACGCCAGTTCAAATAGTCTTGTCCTGGCTGGCTCTCCCAGAGACTTTAGTAGCTCTGAGGGTATGTCATCTACTCCTGGGGCCTTGTTCCGAACTAGGTCCTTCAAGGCTAAGTCTATTTATGTTTTGTAAATGTATTTATTTTTTGTAAATGCCTTACAGTATAATTATGCGATATATGTTTGGAGTTATGCCTTAAGGGGAAAAAATGCCACATACCGCACATCGCACGTCAATTTAATTGTAACAACCTATGTTTATTTTTTTTAATCAGTAACAAGGGCAACTGCCTCCACAAGTAAGCACTTGCATGAGAACAGCCCCCGCCCCCGACCCCGCTACCGCCCCCTACCCCCACCCCACAAACAGCCCTAAAGATTACCGACCTGGTCCGGAACTCGAACCCTCGCCCCTAGAAATTATTTTTTACGAAAGTTATTACTTATAGACGTACACCAACATTGGAAGAAAAAAAGGAGTCAATTATTATTGCGTACTTCGGACAGTTTGGAATACACTCTTTCTGAAGTCAGCAGAGGTAAAATACAGGGAAAGGAGAGTTATTTGCAACTTGTACAAAAGCCAGACCGCAGTTATTAGACTTGAAGGACATGAAAGGGAAGCATCAGTTGGGAAGGGAGTAAGACAGGGGTGTAGCCTTTCTCCGATGTTATTCAATTTGTACATCGAGCAGGCGGTGAAGGAAAGCAAGGAAAAATTTGGAATAGGGATTAAAGTTCAGGGGGAAGAAATAAAAACATTGCGTTTTGCTGATGACATAGTAATTCTGTCAGAGACCTCAAAGGACCTGGAAGAGCAGTTGAATGGAATGGACAGCGTGTTGAAGAGAGCGTATAAAATGAACATTAACAAGAGCAGAACAAAAATAATGGAATGCATGGAATGGAGGGAAGTGTGTGGGGTAAAAATCGCAGAGGGAGACCAAGAGACGCGTATAGTAAGCAGATTCAAGTGGATTTGGGTTGCCGTTCTTATGAGGAGATGAAAAAGCTTGCTCAGGATAGAGTATGGTGGAGAGCTGCATCAAACCAGTCTCCGGACTAAAGACCATAACAACAACACTTCGGACAGTACAATTACCTGGAATAACACGAGAGTTTCATAAACAAATTGACCCTGCCAGCAGCCAGACTATCCATCACTGCTCCCAATTATTGTTTTTAGACATCTAGACATGTTAAGAGTAATTTGTGTACAGCTCAACCCCCATTGCGAACAAAACACACAGTGTTCTCTCGGCAAGCTACATCATTTCTACAAACATATTCTAAATTTTTAGTCGTACAGTTCACTGCAACATGTAGATGTTCTACATTTGTGGACTGTATATTGATACGCAGTAGTATGGTTATGTCTTAGGGCTTGGGGTGTTTACTTTACGAAAGGACGTCTCTCGGTAGCATAGCGGAGATGTTCGCAGTGGTAAATTATTGTTCTTCTTCCATCTAGAAGTATCGATTTCCATAAACCCTACGGTTAGGTGATATAAAGCTGCGTAGTTACCTACGTTGGGAGGTGCGTTTAATCGTTCTTTTGTCTCTAAAGGAATGCTCTTGACATTCGATAACATTTTTCGGGTGTTGTAGATTGGATTTGACTGTTGTCACGGTCTCTTACAGGGAGTTGAGTTGTAAAGCAGAGGCGTCGCTTACTTGTAGATGTGCACATAGAAACAAAGTGTAATGGTTGTACTTGGGATGCGGTGTATTCATCTCATCTGTTAGTGTTGCTTACGATGCGAATGGATGCCTTCTGCTAGCGTTGTGGCGATGTTTGTGGTGGAAAATTATTGTTCTTCGGTTGAGAAGCATGTGGTTCGACAAATCTCAGATAGTTTGGTGTCTTGGATGCATCTTACTAGTGTTGCGGTGGTAAATTATTGTTCTTCGGTCGAGAAGCATCGAATTCAATAAACCCTATGGTTAGGTGATTTAAAGCTTGGTAGTTACCTTCTTTGGGAGGCGTGTTTAATCGATTGTTTAGGACTGCTCTTAGGCTTCGATAAAATTTTCGGGTGTTGTATTAGTTAGAAATGGTCTAGACTATTTTATTTTTTGTTGTTAGTTGTAAGGATTAGATATATAAATATAAGAAAAGAGCTTGTTGTTGATCTGTATCGTTCCTTGTTAGCTGTTCTATGCAGTGGCGTAACTATGGGGGGGAGGGGGGATGAGGGGGATAGAACCCCACCAGAACCCCCCCCCCCCAACAAAAAAAAGAGAGAGAGAGAGAGAAAGAAATTAAGAAAGAAATCGTATAACAGCAATCTGGTAAAGATTGGAGACTTGAGTCGTTTTACCATAAGCTTTCATTGGATGGGAGTGAATTAGTTTCTTCAACGGGAGTGGTAGATCATAGTCTGTCTGGAAACTGACTGAAATTTTGCTCTTCAAGCAGATCTATTCCCCCCCTCGCCCCCAAAGCCAAGTCCTAGTTACGCCACTGGTTCTATGTGTGTCAGTCATTTTTACGATGTAATTGGGTGTGTTACAGATGTTTATCGGGAGTATTGATTTGTTACAAGGGGGAATACGATGACTGTTTGTGCTCGACTTATTGTGAAACGTACGAGGTGTGTGGTCTAGTGACTGACAGAAAAAGTTTCAGAAATACTGTCTGGTGGAGTATGCAAAGCAAAAAGGTGCATGATCAGTCGGTTAGATGTTCGGAAAGGATCCACCAACGACACAGAGTTACCGAGTTGTCGTTTGCTAGTTAGTTTAGAATTTTAGTAGAAAAGAGCTGGGATGGTTAGATCCTTTTGCTGTAGTTCAGTCGTTGGGTTGGAGATGGTTGTTGTTACATAGAGTGTCGAATGCTAGTTGGGGTAGTAAAAAGTGTTTGAAATATGCGCTACAGTGTCTGTTTCCAGTTGTGGGTGATGTGTTGCGATAGAGCTCTAAAAAAGAATTATGTTCTTAAAACTTTGCGCTGTGTACGTTACGAAGTATTGCCTGTTTGATCGTGTTCGTGATGTTTAATTTACGAGTGGTGTGCGATGGTAAATTATTTCTGATCTTCTAACTTATACATGCGTAGTAAATTCGACAAGCTCGTCATGGAGATAGGCTAAGTTACCATCTCCCCTACTCGGGGGCGGTGTTGTGAGAGCACTCGGAATACTGGAGAAACTGGAGAACATATCGATGAAATCATTTGGTTGTATCTTATAAAGTGGGGGGGGGGGGGGGGAGCCAAAGTTAACTAAATCTCCATCTTCGTGTTGTTGGGCAGCCCACACGATTTCGCAGTGATTTTTTTAACAAACTGAATATGTGTAAGTACTTAGTATCCACCCACTACTTTCGCTTGAAAGGAGGCTGTATAGGGCAGCTGGAATCGAGCGACGTCGAATACATTTATTTGTCGAATCTCGAGTACTGGTGTCGATAAAATTACCGGTAGTCGCCTTATCTATTTTATAACAGGCGTTTGCGGGATACTTTTATCTCTTCGTTGGCATTACCAGACTGGATGTTGCAATATACACTTAAGGACTAGATCATGAACTGGGACAGCCAATATTTACAAAGTGCAGCCCTGTAGTTTCACTCCCAGCCATTCCTGGAGAGCAGTTCTTGTGTTGTATTTTGCTTGGTTAATAACACCGACAATTGACTGGTGTGTCGTAAATCTAGCGCACTCTGGGACGTTTGCGGTCTTGAGAGGTAGTTAATTGCGATTGCATGGCAATTCGTAGAAATATTATGATCGATGTCGCGTTTTCCTGCGTTGTGTGCCGTCGTTTGAGCCGTATGGCGCACTGCTTTCGTCTTTAAACGTTTTTGTTTGTGTGATACTGTTCCGAGAGAGAGAGGATGATAGTGCATACGGCCTCGTTGATGAATGTTTTGGCCTCTAGAGGGTCTACTAAATTTCGCTGTGTCTACTATTGTTATTAGGGTGTATCTTCTGTCATGGCCTGTACTTTGACACAGGGCTTCGAAATATGCGAGGTTTGTTGGCTATAAATTTTCTGGTGTGTAGGTTAGCATCTTCGTTTGCGGTAGACAGCTACTTTAAAAAAATAACTTCGAGTTCGTTTTAGTGGAATGAAAAAATTTTTGTGTGTAAAGGGCTGGTCGATCTCGTTCTGAAAATCTGTGTTGCATTGGGCAGGTAAAGTACTACTTCGGTTCCGTGGCTGGTGTCTTTTCGAAGAAGGGTCTTGTTAGGTCAGTGCTTTCGAGAAAAAAGTTTTGGTGCAGACGGTATGAAATCGGTAAATTATTTAGTGCATTTTTTATTATTTTTATTTATTTATTTATTTATTTTACTCTCCGTTGCACAATAGGGTTTAAATGTCTTCTGGGGCGATAGAATATCGGTGTTTGATCTGCGTCAGATAAATGTATTTTTCTTTGTAACAGGACATAGAGATTCCTTAGATGGGTATACGCAAGAAGATGTGTACTGCTGTAGCAAGGAAATAAGAGGTAAAATTAAACTACCCGAATTCTCGGAAGGCGCATCTATACCTCGATCTAAGGAAACATAACATAGCAAGATCGCTAAAGAGAGAGATTGTTAAATTTCGGAACTTTCGGCCTGGCTCAGCTCCATTAAATAAATGCAATGCGCGCTTTCCTTGTCAGAGTGGTGCGTCTGCAGAGGTTTTGCGTAGAAGTTCAAATGTTCAAATGTTTGTATAGTCTATGGGACTTAACTACGGGGTCATCAGTCCCTAAACTTACAAACTACTTATGAACTACTTACGAACTAGGACGGCACAAATATCCATGCCCGAGGGGGGATTCAAACCCCCGACCGTAGTGGCCGTGAAGACCGTGACTGGAGCGCCTTAGTCCCCTCGGCCACCGCGGCCGGCTTGCGTAGAAGGTTTTGATCATTTGGAGATGTAACTTAGGTGTTTTTGAGAGATTTTGTTTAAACATTTAGCATATGTTTCTTTTATGTAGCCTGACGAGAGAGCACTCTGCGTTCTGGACGATTGTTAATTGTGCTTTGTGAGATTACCGCCTAATAGAAATACCGGTAATCAATAGCATTTGATAATTAAACAGTATGAAGTTCACTGCAAACATTGACCATGCCAATGCACTAAATGTTACACAATTTTAATCTTATTAATTATGGTAGCAATGTATGTACACAGTTGAGTGACAACATTTATAGTTAGGCCATAGGTAGAAATTCTCCGCGTTGAGATTTGCTGTGTGCTTGTAGCTGACAGGAGGCCAGCGAGCAGGCCGACGTTAGTGGCTTGTTCCAACTTAGGATTTTCCAGTTCGTTTCCGATGAGGGGAGAGAGGGACAATGGCGAGTGCCAGGCACAGTGCAATGCACAAATATTGTAATACTAGTGGCATTTGAAGTAATACGATGCAGTTAGGAACCTTTAAGGCCCTCATTACAAAATAGCCTGTTGATAAATAAACAATACATTAGCTGATATAGTCACATCTAACGTAATATGTTTAATTGACAATGAAAAGTAATAAATTACCAACGAAGACAAGACAGTTACACAACTAGTATGGCAATGTTTGTTTATAATAATAATATATTAGCTATTTCTCATTTTATTTTCAATTAATCTTTTGTATTTTTATCTTGAAATATTCAGTTAAATCACTTATCTGTGGCATAAGAAATTGCACGATTATGATAAACAGTGCAAAGGATATTTATACTAATATAAAAACTTAAGAAAATATTTGTTTAATGTGTAGTGTAATTATTTTGATTTTAAGTAAAGTTTTAGAAATGTATTGGCTGAGCGCTGTACGTTGGCAAATCGGTTACAACAGCTCACATGGGGAAATTGATGACGTAGGGGAAAAAACCCCGGCAGTTGAGTTTTGGCGCGCGCGCGAGGGCAGGAAGTGACGAGACGCGAGCACGTGGTGTAGCTGGCCGGGCGGCGTTGCTCTGCATTCAGTCGGCATGTGGATCTCGAGGTGGTGACTTTAGATTTGTGTGTGGCAATCACTACGTGTGGTTGCTCGTCGTAGACTGCACCAAGTTCAATCGAGTGCTACTGTGTGTTTGTGAATATTTAGCCGGTGCAACAAGGTGTGCATTGCATTGAATTAAAGTGACTGTGATTTGTTAATGTAAAACGTGTCGTCGCATAGGCATGAACATAAACGGTGTTTGAGACAGCCACGTGGTGTGAAAACAATTTGCGACAAATATTCATTTTGTCTGGGGGCTCATGAGCTATAACTTTATTTGGTAAATGTGTCGACGTACAGACGTATCAGCCACAGGGTTCAAATATTGTGAAATAAACATCATAAAGTGAACTTTCACGTGTTTTCAAAAATAGTACTTAGTACACCCTTTTCTCTCATGAACTTGATTTTATTATGAATTTGTTTTGTTAATCATATGCAGGGAAGGAAAGCTGCGAATGTGCGATATCATCCCCTAGAAAACTAGTCAAACAGTCGCAATCACAGTTCCAGTGTCTTTGCATGTTTAGGAATTTGGTTCGCAGCTGGTGGTTGTGAGTTTTAAAAATTAAACTTTCCATATTTTAAACTCTCACCCCGACCTTCACCCTCGCAGCTTGCAGATATATATTTAGACGCATTCCTACCAGTCTGGTGCTGACTGACAGAGCGGCTTTCGCTATGTTTGGTAAAATGCCTTGTGTGTTGGAAATCATTAGTTTCTATGCAGACGTTGTGCTAGATGTCATTGCCGATTTTCGTTATTTCCACCAGTAAATTGGAATTTTTGTATAAACAATTGTCGTCTTCTGCTGTTGTTGTTTTATCGAAAGAGTGGTTGACATAAAAGTTTGTAGCATTTGTTACCGATACATTCCATTCGATGGTTGTTGCTTGCATCGTCTAAACGAAGCGGTACATTTATTTTGCTTATAGATCTAAGCATGCGGTCGAGTTCCGTAACGGACCATTCATTTTCTTTTGGGTAGTTCCAAATATTTGGCTCTGGTTAGAATCGTTTTTAAATAATCTGGACATCGAGCGAGTATTCGTTAAGATGGATACATAACTTAGTCGCGTTCGTTACCAATACAACCCGTTGGTTATCCAATTTGTGCTATTATTAAACATGTCTGTCGGCTGTTGTATATGTAGTCTATGCGAAGAGCTTGGAGAGAGAATGATTAAAATAATAAAACGTTACGATATTTCTTTTTAAACATTTAGCATATGTTTATAGAAATGTTTTATGTAGATTGCCGAGATAACATTGTGTGTTTGTGGTCGCAATGGGAGTTGAGCTGTACTCAAATTACTCTTAAGACGTCTAGATGTCTAAAAACAATAATTGGGAGCTGTGGTGGATAGTCAGACTGCTGGCAGGATCAATTTGTTTACGAAACTCTCGTGTTAATCCAGGTAATTCTCCTGTCTGAAGTACGCAATAATAATTGACTCCATTTTTTCGTCTAATGTTGGTGTACGTCTATAAGTAATAACTTACATAAAAAAATAAATAAAAAAAAAATAAAAATAAAAAAAATCTAGGGGCACGGGTTCGATTCCTGGACAGGGTTGGTAATCTTAAGGGCTGTTTGTGGGATGGGGCTGGGGGGCAGTGGCGGGGGCAGAGGCGGGGGCAGGGGCTGTTTTCACACAAGTGCTTACTTATGGAGGCAGTTGCCCTTGTTACTGATTTAAAAAAAAAACACCATATGTTGTTACAATTAAATTGACGTCAATGTGCAGTATGTGGCATTTTTTTCCCTTAAGGCATAACTCCGAACGTTGTTCCAGTATGGCAGCATCCTTTGATCTGCGGTCTAGCAATTGACCGAGTGCGTGGCGGCTGGAGTGTGCCCAGGTAGCGAAGCAGTACCCTGCGCTCAGAGCAGCATTGTCATACTACTCGCATATATTCCTTTTTTCTCAGAATGTATTCAAGAAATTTCTACAACGTTTCTGTCTTTCATATCTTTACATAAAATGTGTTTTTTTCATGAGGGTTTTAGAACAGGTCAAATAAGAGAATTTTCATTTATTTTTAAATTGTAATGCTGCAAGTGCATTTTTAAAATTCATGCAAAATTCCAAGTTCTTTGCCCAATATCTCAACTTCCAATCAGAAATGAAATTTACTCATGAGGCAACGTCTATAGCTGTTGTTGTTGTTGTGGTCTCCAGTCCGCAGACTGGTTTGATGCAGCTCTCCATGCTACCCTGTGCTGTGCAAGTCTCTTCATCTGAGAATATGTTCGGCAACCTACATACTTTTGAATCTGCTTACTATATTCGTCCCTCGGTCTCCCTCTACGATTTTTACCCCACACAGTTCCTTCTAATGCTAAGTTGACAATTCTTTGAAGTTTCAGAATGTGTCCAACCAATCTATCCCTTCTCTTAGTCAGGATATGCCAGAAACTCCTTTTCACCCCGATTTGGTTAAGCACCTCCTCATTAGTTATGGGATCTACCAGTCTAATTTTCATTATTCATCTGTAGCACCACATTTCAAAAGCTTCTATCATCTTTTTATCTGAACTCCTTATCGTCACGTTTCACTCCCATATAATGCTACACTCCAGACAAATGCTTTCAGAAAGGACTTCCTAACATTTACATTAATATTGGATGTTAACAAGTTTCGCTTCTTTAGAAACGCTTTTCTTCCCATAGCCATTACGCATTTTATATCTTTTTTACTTAGGTCATCAGAAGTTATCTTGCTACCCAAACAACAAAATTCATTTACTACTTTCATTGTGTCATTGGCTAATCTAATTCCTTCAGCATCACCTGATTTTATGACATTGTATTCCATTACCTTCATTTTACTTTTCTTAATGTTCATCTTATATCTTCCTTTCAAGACACTGTCCACCCCATTCAATTGCTCTTCCAGATCTTTTGCACTCTGACAAAACTACTGTCATCAGCAAACCGCAATGTTTTTATTTCTTATCCCTGCACTGTAATGCCCTCTCCATATTTCCCCTTCCATTCCTTCACTGCCTGCTCAATGTACAGATTGAACAACATTGGGGAAAGGCTAAAACCCTGTCTTACTCCCTTCCCAACCTCTGTGTCCCTTTCTTGCCCTTAGACTCTAATAACCGCCGTCTGGTTTTTTTACCCCTGCTACCTTCAGAATTTAGAATAGTGTATTCCAGTCGACATTGTCAAAAGCTTTCTCCAAATCGACAAACGCTAAAAAAGTAGGTTTGCATTTCCTTAGCCTATCTTCTAAGATAAGTCGTAATGTGAGTATTGCCTCCCGTGTTCCTACATCTCTCCTAAATCTAAACTGATCTTTCCCGAGATCGGATTCCACAAGTTTTTCCATTCCTCTGTAAATAATTCGTGTTAGTATTTTGCACCCATGACTTATTCAACTGATAGTTCTGTAATTTTCACACTTGTCTGCACTTGCTTACTTTGGAATTGTAATTATGTTTATAGAAATATGTGTACAAAATTTCGTAATTGTAGCACTTAGACAATCAGAGGAAAATGTACATAAACTTTTAAAAACACACGTTTCTGGAAACGCATTTTAAGGTTCAAACAAAGCTTTTTTATGTTACCTCTTCAGAAGGCACCATATTTGTACTCTGTGTCCTCTTTCCTTTCAATTCTTCCTTCCTGGTTTCTTGTTTCCTGTCTTCTTTCTTTACAGAGCCTTCAGATGACTTTTGAACTGTAGAGAGGCGCTGTAAATCCATTTTTCTCAAGAAAAATTTCCTATATTGAAAAATTTTTTAATAACTTCATCTGCCGACATTCCCATAATTAATAACAATAAATGCATCATAAGTTGCAATTCTGACAAATGTCGCAGATGCAAATGTGGTTTTAGGCCATCGTTTCCAAATGAGTGAATTCACTCACTCATTTCGATTCTGGGTTTTACCATGAACACACTTGTTTAGAAGTGCAGGGTAGGCCAGAAACCTGTAAGGGGGCTTGACAAGATCCAAGATAGAAATTGGAAGCCTCTCCTTGTGAATATTTCGCTTAGAGCTGCTAGGAGACGAGTTGACATTTTTAGCAAATGTTCTTACGTCAGAGGTAGCCTTCTTGCTGGTTTGTTGTCTCTCGCCGGCCGCGGTGGCCGAGGTGACTGAGGCGCTTCAGTCATGGTCAGCACGGCCACTATGGTCGGGGGTTGGAATCCCCCCTCAGGCACGGATATTTGTGCCGTCTTTAGTCTTAGCTAGTTCATAAGTAGTTTGTAAGCTTAGGGACTGATGACCCCGTAGTTAAGTCTCATAAGTTGTACAAACATTCGAATCTTTGTTGTCTCTCATGTCTTCTAGGTACTAACTTCTGCAAACTCAGTTTATCCAGTTTTTTATACACCATGGTATTATTGAATGAAGAAAGAATCGAACTGTTGTATAAATCTGTCAGTCGCACAAAGCTTCACCATAAACGAAGAAGCCTGTTTTGTTATTAGTTATAAGATGTAGAATAGAGTCAAGGATGGTCTACAAAACTTTTAGATATATCCCGCTCATCTTTGGTTGAAAGTAATACATGGAATCGTTGTTCACTGAGCTGGTACGAAAGTGTTGCTTCAAAACGCATTGTGGGGAGGTCGCACCACACGTTTAATTAATTTTGAGGCACTTCAGATGCGATTTCATTATTAAAACTTTGGGGACTTATTGCCCATGTTCCCCTTTACCTTTCCCATTGATAATACTATGTCATGATATGGACTACCATAAAGAGGGTCATTATGATTTTCTGAGCTGCATACTGCCAATGAAACTGCAAATCCTCACATCTTTATGCTATCGGCACTTGTACTTAACAGTCAGACTGGCTGCTTCTACGGTACTGCTTGAAAGTGTGGTAGGTGCTGATACCAATGTTCCAAAATTTGAACGGTGTCTATGATGTTTGTAGGCTGCTATTGTAGCCATTGATCCTCATACTGCCAAGGAAAACTGCTACTCGTTACTGCTGGCAGTAGTTTAGCACAGTTCGTTGGAGCTTCTTTTTCTTTCTTTAAATCAGAGTCCACCTCACCACACCTAACTATTGTTACCAATTCACGTACATACAACTGTTGCACAAAACTTATACTCAAAACCTCAACACAAACCGTCTACCTTGTAGTAGATAGAAGAACGTGGATCATAAAATTATTGTAATGTGTTACCATTACCACTTAATTTTTAAAGGAATATTGTTCACATCACGCACCAGAAGCCCATTTGCGACTTTACACTGTATCCTTCACCACATTTAACACTGCTAAGATAATAGGAAGTGTGACTTTACACTGTAAGAACCTACATATTGGGCTACATACGGTTCTGATTTGGAAATTTTGCTCAATTTTAAATTGAATCAAATGATTAAACAGTTGCATCGTCTATGATAAGAAATTCATAGCTCTTTTCCCCCAAGTAAGTAATCATAACTTTAAAGAAACACAGTAACTCTGTACATTTCACAAGTACTCAACATGAAATTGTCAGTTTCAGCAGTTCAGAATAGTTTACCTTTCCCAAACACAATTTCTACACTCTTTAGTTCTTATGTAAAAACATAAACACATATCAGCTGCACTGGCATACACTTGTTCTCGCCAGATTTAAAGTCCTGAGAAGCGACCATTTGCTGGGCTTGATCAAATCACTCTTATCATCCATGAGAGTCCTTCGCTCACCTCTCTCTCTCTCTCTCTCTCTCAAACACACACTACCCACCAGTTCTATCCCTTTGGCACTTCATCATTGGCCGATCACCATATCTTCCAAAATTGTATACATCTGAACAGGAGTTATTCTATAAGTAAAAAACTGACAATCTGAAACCATTTCCTTACTAATATAAAACTATTTAAATACAAAAAGGACTGATAATCAGTATTACACAAAGTCTGAAATAAATAAATAGACAAACCAACTTTCATGAGCTTGACCATTCATGCCACACAATATTTACGTAAATTACTGGTAATTTTTACACACTAAATTCAGTATATGAGAGGTAAATCATGCTACTTGCATTTACAGTGTTACTGTGGAGAATATGATGATCCGTTTATAATTCTATTATCAATTTATATCAGATGAAATCAGTCATTTAATAGATATATAAAAGAATGACGCTTTCAAGATGATAACTAGAGACAATTATCGAAACCAGAGTTTGTTGAACTGCATGACACGTTGTAAAGTTGGTCATTTTAAGCTTAATTTTTCTGTAATTTTTGAGATTTTGAAATTATTTTTAGAATCATCAGATGTGTGTAATTATTCTGACATTGTAGATGTCTTAAATGTTGATGGTAAATAATTTCATAGATTATTTACTTTATTCTGAATTGAGTGTTGAACTCACAGATGTGCTGCAGAAACACCATTACGAAATGCTCGGCTAACAGCTCTCATTAGTTTTGAGTACAAAGCATGTGCCTTTTGTCAATTTGGACAAACCCCCTACCAGCTTCTCAATATAACCCATGCCTACCTGGACTGCTCAACTTAACATGTGACTGTTTGGCAGCTGCTCCAACTGCTTGCTGTGGTCCACTGCCAGTCCATTATCTTTCTGAACAACACCATTACTTACATCAAATCCTCAACTCTACAGACATTACTTCTGTTAAGTCACAACATTGATCTGGGCATCGTTATGAGCAGCATAAAACATGGTTTTGTTTGCATCCCATTAGATTTTTTAAAACAACAAATTGATCTGTGATCTTGGTATAAAACATGGAACTGTTTGCAGCCAATTAATTTTTTTGTCTTACGTAAACAACATACATAGAATATCAGCTCTTTGTATTTTTAGTTCAGAATTGTGTAGTGGGTATCAGTATCTTCACCTGAGATATATGGCTCAGGCCTAGTCTCTGATTCCAAATCTTTTCATTTTATGTTTATAAATGTGTAATGGAATTTTGGTATTGTGAGTTTCATTTCGTGTGTATTAGAAGTCATTTGAAGTAATCGATTCTATTCACCATTTTGTCAGTATTTTTTATTATCTGGTTCTTTTGATCTTTTACTTTTATCTTGTTTATTTTTTACTGTTCTTTAATGTAGAATCTCCCAGTCCAAAAACCCATACTTCCCATGGTGGTCCGATTAGATTCTTTGCATTTCCCTATTCTTAAATTTCTGTGTCTATATTTGTGTGGTTTTGTATTTCATTATAATCTCTTCCTATAAAAACATTATTAAACCAACAATATACTCTAATAATGTGATAAAAAAGATCAAGACCTTTTACTGATACAGACTATATATTTGAAAATATACTCAGCAGTTAAGTTCAGAACTACATCTTCTACAATTTTTAATTTAGTACATATCCACTGAGAAAACCCATTTTCCTGTTGTAGTCCAATTAAATTCTATGATTATTATTTATAATACATGTTATTAATGTCATTTATGTTTTCAACGCTTTTGTATGTTGCAGTTTAGTATGTCCCTACCCAAAAATCCCAATTTTCCATGGTAATCCTGTTAAGTTATATGAACATTATTTATACCACATTATAATTATTTTCATATCCTATTTCCATCATTTCACGCTATAATTCACTCATTATCAAGATATTGTCTGTTGATTTTTTATGTACATGATGTTTCGAAAATTCAAATCATATACATATTCGTATATACTGCCAAGTTAAAAAAATAAGGTTCTTTCTACATTCCACTAACCACTGCCATGCATTCCTTGTGTCAAAAGTATCATGTAATGTCTCTGGATAATGTATGATATCATTGTTCAAATCCGACAGTTGGTATCAGAAGTTCAAGTATTGCCAAAAACCAAGGCCATGAGACCAATTAGCCTGTCCTCCTTCATTCTTGAAACATTTGAAAAGTGGTTAATGTACATGTTTTAGAGATGAGGTTAACTAGGGTCCTCTACACTCAAACCAACATGCATATCAGCCAGATAAATCATGTCAGACAACACTCCACCAACTAGTTGGGAAGGTGGGGAAAGCACTACACTTTCAGGAAAAAGCCCTCTGCATCTTCCTGGATATCAAGGGGGCTTTTAGCAATATGACCTTCGATCCATGGACCTTCGATTCCATGGTTCGGGCAGCAGAAGTGTATGACTTAGGGACCACTATATGTAGGTGGACTAGGACCATGCTCAGTAGAAGAAATGTGGAGGCTATCATGTGGAATGAAAAAATGGTAATCAACACCACTAGGGGTTGCCTGCAAGGAGGAGTTCTTTCCCCTTTATTGTGGAATCTAGTGGTGAAAGAAGTTATTGGAGAACTAAACTATAGACAGTACTTTTGCGAAGGATATGCCGAACATCTTATCATAGTAATAATTGGCAAATTTGCTGACACTGCCAGGAGTATGGCACAAGGTGCGTTGGACATTATGCAAGACTGGTACAGAAAACAGGATCTGGAGGTTAGTCCAAAGAAGACGGATGTTGTACAATTTACGAATAATAGTATTCAACATACAAGTTGGAATTTTAAAGCTTTTCGATGAAGCTCTACCTGTGAAGAGGACAGTGAAATATCTAGGGTTTACCTTAGATGAGAAACTGACGTGGACCCATCATATTAGGAGTATTTACTCCAAGGCGAAAGGTACTCTGATGAGTATCAGGAGAGATTGTAGCAAAAACTGGGGCCTCAGCGCCCAAGTCTATGCACTGTATATACACCACGGTGATTAGACCCAGGATCACTTAAGGAGCAGTTGTGTGGTGGAAGAAGGTAGAACAGCAGGTTGCCGCTAAGGAGCTTGGTAAGGTGCAGAGAATAGCCTTCTTAGTCACAACAGGCGGAATTAGCAGCGCACCAACTGCTGGGATGGAAACCATGCTGGATATGCCCCCTTACACCTTTGGGTCAAGATTGAGGCAGCGACTGGTGCATACAGGCTCAAATCTGGCAAAAAATGTATCTCCTTGGGATATCCAGAATCACACACTAAAATAGTGAGTGGAGTAAATATAGGAAAGGTTGGAGGAAATATGGGCAGACTCTATTATAACCACATACTGCTTCAATAAGCCTTTCAATATAACAATTGGAAGCAGGGAGTAGCGGGAGAAAACAGGGTAGGGGACATTGTTTGGTTCACTGATGGATCGAAATCAGACAAAGGCGTTGGGGCCAGGATATACAGGGTGCAGCCAAGACTGAAGGGTGTCATCTCTCTAGGAAAACTGGTCTCAGTATTCCAGGCCGAAATCACTGCCACCAGGGTGTGTGTGTGGAGGAGAATTTGCATAGGTGCTATAAAGACTGTAGATCTACATTTATTCAGACAGCCAGGCAGTCCTGAAATCACTGGCAGCTCCTGCAACAAGATCTAAAATTGTTGCAGAATGTCACAAGGTTATGATGGAGCTAGGGTAAAGCAATAGGAAAAACCTACTGTGGGTCCCTGGCCATTCTGGGATCAGTGGCAATAAACAAGCGAACAGATTAGCCAGGATGGGGACAGAGGCTCCATATATTGGACTGGAACCTGTCCTGACAATCACTAAGGTACAATCAAACTGGAGCTACGTAGCTGGATCAAAAGACAGTGTGTAGAATATTGGACCAAGGTCTATAAACAGAACCATGGTAAGCTAGTGATGCCTAAGCCATGTTTTACCAGAAGCTCTTTAATCCTGGTCTTGAAAAGGAAGGAGATTAAACTCATGGTTGGATTGATGACAGGCCATGGGAACATCAAAAAACACCTACATTCAATGGTAATAACAGAAGAGGACCCTAAATGTGGGATCTGTGATGATGGCAATGAAACTGCATCACACTTAAACGTCAAATACATAGCATGGGAGAGCAAGAGGCACAGGACATTTGGGACAACCAGACCTGAAGAAATTGAGTCTAATAAAGAACTGGTAATGAACTGAGTAAGGGCATTGGTTGGCTTTCCTAGACATACAGAGAGCGCTACCAGACAATAAACTCAGTTTTGGTGCTGGCGGTGGCGGTTTGAACCAAAACTGTTTCGGTTACCCTGGCAAAATCAATCAATCAATTGCTGAAAAGCACAGCATTGTTGGTTTATAAATTGCTCTTGCTGAATAATTACACTTCGCTCAATTCTTAAACTTGTTGATCTCTATCATGGATGCAGTCTATAAAGTTAATAATTGATTTTTTATTCCGTTTTATTCAATAATTAGCACACTTTCCCTCATTCTATTTACAGTGACTTTTATTGCTTCTTCCTGCATATTTCTTTCTTTATAGACAATCTTCTTATTCATGTTTACTGACTGTTCCATTGGTTCTTGACGGAATATTTTATACTTCATGAATGAAACACACAATATAACTGTCAGATATTCTGAAAATTTATTCGTTTATGAACCGGTTTTCGGCTGTAACGCTATCATCAGGTACACATTACAAGTTTAAGTTTCAAAGATCTTAATTTGGTAGATATATAACTGTCAAGGGAGACTAGTGCTCTGGTTTATAAACTAACCCGAGAGAGTCACGTACTTACACCACAACTTGAATTGTAATAACTATTTGAAACTTAAACCAGTAATGTTTACCTGATGATGGCATAACAACCGAAAACCTGTTCTTAAACCAATAAATTTGCAAACTATCTAACAGTTATCTTGTGAGTTTCATTTATAATGAGATTATTGTTCTACAAACATGCATGTTCCTTGTGCAGTTCCAGAAATTGCACAGCATACACTAACGTCCAGTAGCATTGTACACGAGACAAAATAAAATTTGAAATGTGCAGTTACTCGAAGTTCAAATAAAGACCATACAATTCATAAATAATAGTCTCATCTTACGGAGACGATGAAAAGATACCTCTGTGGGGATAGCCATCCTTTACTAGTGCATCATTTCTTAAGTGCATCAGTTGCGACAATGTACAATTTTGGCTGTCGTCCTAGGAAAAGATCAGTTTGGATTCAGAAGAAATGTAGCAATATGGGAAACAATAATCACCTTATGACTTACCTTAGAATATACATTAACGAAAGGAAAACCTACAATTCTAGCTATTGTAGATTTGGGAAAAGCTTTTGACAACATGGATTGGAATACAGTCTTTCAAGTTCTGAAATCAGCAGGGGTAAAATATAGGGAACGAAAGCTCATTTAAAACATGTACAAAACCAGACAGCAATTATTAGAGAAGAAGAGCATGAAAGGAACGCAGTAGTTGGGAAGTTTGTACACTGAGCGAGCTGTAATTAAAGCAAGGAGAAACATGGAGTAGGAATTAGAGTGCTTGGTGAAGAAATAAAAACATTGCGTTTGGCCAATGACATAGTAATTCTGTCACACCTGGAAGTGCAACTGAACGAAATGGACTGTGTTGAATGGAGCATATAAGATGAACATGAACAAGAGCAAAACAAGGCTAGTTAAAAAAAAAAAAAAAAAAACAATGTTCAAATGTTTGTATAGCTTATGGGACTTAACTACGGGGTCATCAGTTCCTAAACTTACAAACTACTTATGAACTAGCTAAGACTAAGGACGGGACAAATATCCACCTCTGAAGGGGGATTAGAACCCCCGACTGTAGTGGCCCTGCAGACCATGACTGGCGCGCCGCAGAGCACTTGGCCACCGTGGCCGGCAAGGATAGTTCAATGCAGTCTAAGAAAATCAGGTGATGTTGAAGGAATTAGATTAGTTAACGAAACAATAAAAGTAGTATATGAATTTTGTTACTTGGGCAGTAAAATAACATGTAATGGTCCCAGTACAGAGGATATAAAATGCAGAATGGCAATGGGAAGAAAAGCGTTTTTGAAAAAGAGAAATTTTGCTGTGGCCTTCAGTCCGAGGACTGGTTTGATGCAACTCTATGCCCTATTCTATCCAGAGCACAGCTCTTCATCTCCTCATAAGAATGGCAACCTACATCCATTTGAATCTGCCCATTTTAAACAATCAACGAACTTGTAATAGATTGATAACAAGCTGCGTTAATGGCGGCTGTCAGTCGTTTGAATGGCTGCACTAGTATGATCGCGCTAGTATCGAAGCACAATAATTCTAGCGATAAAGAAATAGGGGCAGTTCTAAATTCGGTATTAGTGGGTTCACTGCGCATGTGCGACCTAGTAGCTGTCTGCTGCAGTCACCGCTCCAGTTAGGCCGCCATTTTCCTTCGTATTTACGTATATTTTGCATTATGTCGAAGTTTATGATCAGAATGTATTACAAAATGTATTTCTAATGACGGAATTCACGCTGTCCGTCACCAGATCGTCACCTAACGTCATAGTCACGTTAAGCTTTCTCAGAAGATTGTTTTGATTGAATGGTCGTCTGCTGACATTGGAAGTTAACCTATCTTTGTCACGCGATTTTCATATTGTAGTCGACAATTACATGGTGTGCACGTAAAACTGTCTTATTAATCTTTAGTTTATTATATACTTTGGTTTAGCGGTAAATTGCAAATGTTTCATGACGACTGAAATATTTATCTCGATTATTGTCTACCGAAAAGCAAGGTCGTACATGTGAAACCGAAAAATGGTTTATGTTTTGCAATATCGTAACAGAAAATACTGAAGCCAATTGTTTATTTGAATAAGATTGTAATTTGATGATGCAATTTTCATTAAATAGCATTTTAAATGAAAAAGTCAGTCTAAATGAAAGACATAAATTCAGTTGTGCATGACGTTATTAACGAAGTCAGTGGGCAAATCGTAGTAGATTAAGTAAAGAAGGTCTATTTATGCTCTTATAAATATTGCTTGATGTGTTCATGGGTTTATTTTTTTCGCTTGAAAATAGATGTGAATGTTTTGAAATGTTGTTTCACTTCCCAGAAATTTACCACAGTAAGTTGACCGAATACATAGATTGCAAGGTTTTCCTTGGCCGTCAATAACATTTAGAGTTGTTTCCTCAATTCCAGTATTAAACTATGACTTCCTATATAACAAATCGCCTGTTATAACCTCACTTTCAACATCGGTTATTACTGTTCGGTTACGTTTATCGTCTAAACACGCTGCTACAAGATCTTGCTTCAGTTTGTAGTTCGGGGATAGTACGCTAGGAGCGCTTCAGTAGACAATTATCTATCTTGTTCACCTTCGTTCATCGTTTAAAAAGGGCTTTAGTTTCCCTCTGCGACTTTTGCCCCACACACTTCCCTCCAACACTAAATTCACAATTCCTTGATATCTAACAATGTGTCCTACAACTCGATCCCTTCATCATCCAACCCAGTCGACATAATCTGCCTCTCTGAACATCATGTGACCACTGGTATAGATTTGCTAAGTTTTCCATGATTTAGGTTAGCTTCCAATTTTTGTAGAATGGAAATGGAGGATGGAGGAGTTGCCACATTCATTAGAAATTGTTATAAATTTAATACCACAGACATTAATAAATTTTGGTTAGAGCAGCATATGGAAGCATGTGCAACAGAAGTAGAATTTTATAATAAATCATTTATAATAGTAACTGTGTACAGTGTACCAAATGGTAACTTTAATTTGTTCATAAATGACTTTGAAGCTCTGTTGGTGTATTTGATAACAAGAAAGAAAGAATTGGTGTTGGCTGGTGATTTCAATGTAGACTTTCTTGAAACCCCCCCCCCAGTAAGAAATTATTGCAGACTGTAGCATTGTCCTTCAACCTAATTCATATTGTTAATTTTCCAACTAGGATAGCTAAGGGCTCAAAGACAGCCATTGATAATATCTTTATAGAAATGCCAAATGATCAAAATTATGTTATAAAACCAATAATAAGCAGCCTTTCAGACCATGACATGCAGTTACTTTTACTATTAATACTGATCAGAATATAAAATCTATCAAATCTGTGTTTAAGAGGGTAGTCAGTAAGGGAAAAATTGATCATTTTAGAAAACTGCTCAAAGACATGAATTGGAGTGATGTCTACAGTGCTAATAGTATGGATGAGAAATACAACACTTTCATAAATAATGTCCTCAACTTATTTGAAAACTGCTTTCCCCCAAAATTGACACAGATTACACCAAAGTCTACAAAGAAACCATGGATTACTCGAGGAATAAAGGTCTTCTGTAAGGCAAAAAGGAAACTATACCTGTCAATTGGAAACAGTTCAGATGCAAATGCTTTAAAGCATTACAAAACATACTGCAAGATATTGAAGGCAGTAATACGGACATGAAAGAAAATGCATTATCAGAATAGGATAGCCGTTTCAGACAACAAAATAAAGACAATATGGGATATAGTAAAGGAGGAAACTGGTAGAACCAGATATGAAGAGGAGCACATAGCATTAGGAGTAGATGACAAACGGGTAACGGGTGTGTGCAGTGTTGCTGCGATTTTCAACAAGCATTTCTTAACTATTACCAAAAATATGGGATTATCAGGGTCAGTAACTGCTGTAGTGGAATATCTCACACCTGTGACTACAAATAACTGCAGCAATATGAGTATGACACTCACAACACCACTAGAAGTAATGTCGACCATAAAATCCTTAAAATCAAAAAACTCCAGTGGCTATGATAATAAATCAACAAATTTGATTAAAAATAGTGCTTCTGATCTTAGTGATATTTTAAGTTACTTGTGTAACCAGTCTTTTATCAGTGGAACATTTCCTGAATGGTTGAAATATGCTGAAGTTAAGCCATTACATAAGAAAGGAGATAAAGAAATTCCATCAAATTTCCGTCCAATTTCACTTTTGCCTACATTCTCAAAAATTTTAGAAAAGATAATGTACAGTCATCTTCTTAAACACCTTACCACTAATAAACTATTATCCATGTCACAATTCAAGTTTCTAAAGGGTTCTGATATTGAGAAGGCTATCTACACTTCCAGTGAGAATGTACTCAATTCATTAGACAATAAATTACATGCTACGGGTATATTTTGTGACTGTGTAAATCACAATATACTTTTAAGCAAATTAGAATATTATGGCATAACAGGAAGTGCTGCAGAATGGTTCAAATCATATATCTCCAATGGGAAACAAAGGGTGTCAATAGGAAAGAGAGGTGTACTGAACTATCAGGCCCCATCAAATTGGGAACTAATAACATGTGGGGTCCCCCAAGGCTCTATCTTAGGCCCCTGATTTTTCTTGTATATATCAATGACCTTTCATCATCGACATTATCGGAGGCCAAGTTTATTTTATTTGCAGATGACACAAACATTGCAATAAATAGTAAATCAAATATAACCTTAGAAAGATCAGTTAATGAAATTTTCATGGACATTAATAAATGGTTCTTAGCCAATTCTCTGTCGCTAAACCTTGAAAAAACACACTATATGCAGTTTAGGACTTGTAAAAGGTTTCCTGCCAGTATATGCCTAGAGTATGACAACAAGGAAATGGAAGAAGTTGAAAGTGTCAAATTCTTAGGATTACAGCTGGATAATAAATTTAACTGGGAGGGGCATACAACAGAACTGCTGAAGCGCCTGAATAAGTCCATGTTTGCTATGCGAATGTTGTCAGATATAGGAGATACAAAAATGAAAAAGCTAGCATATTATGCATACTTTCACTCTATAATGTCGTATGGAATTATTTTCTGGGGCAACTCATCAGGCCAAGCAAAAGTTTTCAGAGCACGAAAACGTGTGTTACGGATCATTTGTGGTGTCAACTCAAGAACCTCATGTAGAGGGCTATTTAAGGAACTGGGGATACTTACTACTGCTTCCCAATACATTTATTCTCTAATGAAATTTGTCGTTAAATATATATCTTTTTTTTCAAACCAATAGCTCAGTCCATGGGATCAATACTAGAAACAAGAATAACTTGCATACAGATTTAAAGTCACTTACTTTGGCTCAGAAAGGTGTCCAATATTCAGCAGTAGACATATTCAATAACATGTCATCAGCCATAAAAATTTGACTCACAATAAAATACAGTTTGAAAAGAGTCTAAAGGATTTTTGGTGGCCACCTCCTTCTATTCCATTGATGAATTTCTTACCAAAAGTGATTTATTGTAACTTATTGTATAAAATATTCACAAATATGAATACTGTGTTCAGTTTGACTTCAGTACAAGTTTTGTGCAGTAATGTAATCATGGTAAATCAGTGTAAAATTAAAAAAAAATAATTGCTAAGAATTTTAATATGCACCTAATAAATTAGTAAGTAGTAATACGTTTTGTGTCCTTTAAAATGTAAATATTTTTAAGATAATTGTTTTTCCTGACCAATTCCACATCCACAAGGGCAATTACATTTGGGGTCTGTGGAAAGTACATTAACACATATACTCTATTTTTGTAAGTATATATTGTGTATTTTGTTCTGACATGTTCTACATCCAAGAGGATTCCCTTAATTCAGATCTGCTGGAACGAATCTAATCTAATCTTTTAGTTAAGGTAAGCCAGAAATGTCTTTTTTCCTAATACTGTTCAGTTCTTCATTAGTTACACGATCCATCCACCTAATCTTCAGCATTCTTCTGTGGCACAACATTTCAAAAGCCTGTATCCTCTTTCTGTCTGAAATATGATGCTACAGAAGAATGCTGAAGATTATTTCGGTAGATCGCATAACTAATGAGGTGGTACTGAACAGAATTGGGGAGAAGAGGAATTTTTGGCATACCTTGACTAAAAGAAGGAATTGATTGACAGGGCACATTCTCAGATATCAAGGAATTTTCCATTGGAGGGAAGTGTGTGGGTTCAAATCGCAGATGGATACCAAGAGTTCAATATAATAAGCAGATTCTAATGGATTTGGGTTATGTACCATTCTTATGAAAAAATGAAGAGGCTTGTCAGTGATAGAGTAGGGTAGATAGCTGCAGAAAATCGGTCTCCAGACTGAAGACCGCAACACCAACAACATACGCACTATTTTAAATATTCAAAATAACGCACACCAGCGATATCTGTCTGTATGTAAACTTGGTTTTCTCAATCAGGTCGGAAACGTTAGGAGTTCGTATATCCCAGGCAAAAATTTCTTTCCCTCCAATGAAATTCGCTGTTGCATTAGCCAATGAACGACGATTTTGGAAAGTGATGTGAAAACGATATTAACTTGTTCCTTTCATGTCACAGACGCCACCTTGATTTGCCATATATCTCTCAGTTTTGGTTTTATAACTCGCAGTTAACAGTTTCAGGGCTACGGCGAATTGAAGATGAATTACAAAATCATATCTGGATAAATTTATTATAATTAAATGTAATTAAAATCATATTAACATTGAGAACCAAACATGTCTGACCTCGTATACAAATCATAAGGGCCAAATGGTGTTGAATTGTTGTTATCGTAGTATCTTTGACTAGCAACAAACAACACTTGTTACTGATTACTCTCAATATAAAATATATAAAAAAGTACTTATCATCACTAGTTCTAGTACATTTTTATCTTATTGGTGAGCGGTATAGGCCACTTTCAGCCGTAATGGCGTCTAAAATGTTCCCGAAAAAAAAAAAAAATACCCTGTGTTTCGAGTTTGAGAAATCTACGAGAAGAGTTCAACCGAATTCATTTGAGATCCACGACTGGATTGCTGATGTAATAGGAATAACGTCTGATCAAATTCACACTGTGTATTACGATACTGAAGTCTATTTTTTTTTGTCAAGTTGTACAACCAAGTTCTGCTGGAACGGATTTTGCTGACACATGGTGGCAAAGCTGAGTTTCGTCATCGTGATGGTTCGGTGAGTACAGTTATTATTTTTAACGCTGATACACAGTACACTAATGTGTGTGTGTGTTTATAATCTGCCACCTGAAGTAGAAAACTGTTATCTCAGAGAGGTATTAAGTAAATATGGTGATACATCCGAAATGAACGCTGGTCCAACCAGAACAGATTACAGTGCTTTAGTGGAGTCAGGTCTGTCGAAATGCACATCAGACAGGATATCCCCTCATATACTCATGTGTGTGGCTACAAAGCTCATATAACTTACACTGGTCAGTCTTACACTGTTCTATTTGTAATGAAAGTGGTCATGTCAGATCAAATTGTCCGCAGCGGGTGTTTATTTTGAAAAATACGCTAGAGCAACGTAGAAAACTCACTCTAGCTGATATTGTGAAGGACAATCCAGTATTAAATACAGAAGAGGCTAACAGTAGCGATGTTCCACTACAAGATAAAACATTGTCAACGGCAGAGTTTCCTCCCATACAGGTGAAACCTACTTCAAACAGGGTTACTCCGGTATTGACATGCAATCATTTACAAATAAGAGGCGTCGAACGTCCGAGAGAAACAGCTCGGACGACGACAACTCTGACTTAGGACAAGAAGTGAGGCAAGATCCGCAAAAAACTTTGCCTGAAACAACAGCTTCTATTCAGACAGATCCAGAAATAGAAAACATAGCAATAGAGGAAGCAGTGGTGACGGTAACTTCTATTGAAGATACATAGAATGGCATGCAGGCCACTTTTGACCCACAACAGCTGGCCATGACAATGCCCAGCCTGCCAAGTAAAGTGGAGGACACGAAACAAACTGAATCGCATCAGATATCGCCTTCTGTTGTGTTGACACAGAGATTGCCAACATCAGTAGAAGCATTAAAACTAGTTACACTTACTCATGATAAAAAGAATACGAATGTCGAGTCAGATCCAGAAACAAACAAGCGAAAGGGCGTGAAGTTGTCTTGCAAACCAGTTCCGATAGTGAAACTGAAGGCAGGTTGCTTAAAATAATTCCGACTAAGACACAGAAACAGGGTACAATGCAAGAACATATAGACAATGAAGTTATGGACGACGATGGAACAAAGAGAAGACGAATCTGGATACAGTCCGGAGGAAAAACAAGTCTCCAGACTCTAACGATAACAGAACTCATTCTAAGGAGGTAGATTATCTTTCTGATACCAAAATGGACTTGGAATGACAACATGTTATTCTCTCTGTCTTGAAAAATATTACCTGTGAAAACTATAACTGTAAAACGGACTGTGCACTGGCATTAGTATATTTTAGATGACTTATCAGTTTAGCATGTGTACTGTTAACTATCACACACAATAAATAGAATAATCTAATTCATGTTGACTACATTAACCCAATGAGTCAAGCATACAAAATATTGACATCAAATGTTAACCATATTACTTCAGATCTGAAGAAATTTATTTATGAATCAGAAGTGGACATTGTTTAATTACAAGAAGTACTTTTTACTGATTTAAATTTACCTGGCTTTAACATAATTTTCAATGTATCACCAGATGAAAGCACAGGAACAGCTATAATTACAAGGGAAAGGATCCCAGTAGGGGCACTTGATAAACTTGTGTCAGGCAGAGGCCTAAGCTGTAAAGTATTTGATGTTACCTTTATAAATCTTTATGCTCCTTCAGGTGGTTCTAATAAAACTGAAAGAGCTATGTTTTTTAAATATGAAATTGTATATTTACTCAGAAAAAATCCTGTGAAAGTGATTATAGGCGGTGATTTTAATTGTGTAGTTAATAAGAAAGACCAGATACCAAATTTAAATTATTCCAAGGAACTGCATGATTTTATCAGACACATGAAATACAAAGATGCCTGGGAAACTAAATTCACCACGCTTGTAAAATTCACGCATTTTACTTCAAGTTCATGTAGTCAGATTGATCGAATTTATGTCTCCGATAACATCTGTAGTCAAGTTCTGGACGCCGAAATTATTCCCACGTTCTTTTCCGATCACTGTGCTTTAGCGGTCACTGTAAATCTAGCAAGGCAACCCACCAAACCTTTTTTGAAGTTCATGGACTTTAAATGTGGCACAGTTGCAATATGAAGAGCTAGAAGATGCAGTTAGACAAACATGGACAACATGTCTTAAATCTACCACCAGATACCGAAACAAAATCGATTGGTGGGTCAAATTTGCAAAAGTAAAATTAAAACAAACTGTAAAAACCATTAGTTTCCTAAGAAATAGAGATGAAAAGCGAACGATTGAATTTTACTACACTATATTATGGGATCTTTATAACAAACCTAGTGGATCAGATTTTAATCTCAAAGAAATTAAAAAGGTCAAAGCTAAACTACGTAGCTTAACACACCAACAGTTAGAAGGATTGAAAATTAAGTCAAAGGCCAAATCTCTCTAGCAGGATGAAAGAACTTCCATGTATCATCTGATGAAACACCAGTCCTATCGGCAACGTACTTTTATAAAAGAACTTCAAACAGACGATGGACGAGTAATCACAGAACAAAATGAAATAGTGCAAGTAATCCAGCAGCATTACACAAGGTTCTATAGTGCAGATCACATTGATGAACGAGTGATTATTGCAAACATAGGAACGTTATCTCAAGTGTTCACTATGGAAGACAATAATTCTCTGTTTGCGGCTTTTTATGAAGATTTTCGGACTCATAAAAATATCTTTACCTAATAAATCACCAGGACCTGACGGTTTGCCAAAGTAATTTTACCAGAGATTTTGGCCTATAATTGGTTCCACGTTCACTGAAATTATTAACGGAATACTGGGAGGAGATGAAATACCCATGGCTCTTAAAGAAGGCAAAATTGTTTTAATACCTAAAAACAAAGGACGACCGAAAATCGACAATCTTAGTTTTTAGGTAATAAAACAATTTTGCCTTCTTTAAGAGCCATGGATATTTCATCTCCTCCCAGTATTCCATTAATAATTTTAGTGACTACAAAACGGTCGCACGAGCAATTAAACAATTATGTCTACAGTTTCCGAATATAGAGACTTAATATCGATTACTGCAGTAACAAACATCAGGTGTGCACTATTCTTCATTGATTTTAGCAAAGCTTTTGACCAAGTCAGCCACCTTTACATGGAACTATTACTGAAAAGACATCCAAACATCACTTGGAAAACTGTATGGACAAATATACATCTTAAAATCAACTCAAGTGAAGTGAAGTCTACTTGGTACAAAGTAGTTAATGATATAGTTTCAACCAATGAAAAACTACATCGGATAGCAATGAGTGACACATATAACTGTGGTAAATGTGGATTGGTAGATACGCTTGTACACAGATTTACATGTGTAGGACACCTGAGAAATTGGGAGTGGATTAGGAAGAAGTTGGGACTCCTCACACGAACTAATGAACGGAAATACACGCCGCAAATACTTTTACGACCAGATGAAAAATATTTCCCCAAAAAAAAAGCATAACAGTATAATGTGGTTACTGGGTAACTATGTAAATTATATAATTAACAGAAGAGGTCCTGACAATACTGCTGATTTTATAATGTATCTGGAGACGGAATACTGGCGAATAAAGAGATTTGGAAATCAGAAAAATCTTTTTAGCAACATGCTTGACATCGTTTTTGAAAAGCAAGGGATTGGGTGAAGAAGGTCAGATGGCTGGAAGATAAGATTAACAAACTGAAAGAAGGAACTTTGCAGAAAGGAAAACTGTTGACAAAAATGATCTAATGTAATAATAAGCTATGAATGAGGCCTGTGACTTGATTTCCATGTGATAAATAACTTTGTGTTAATCTTACTGCATGTCAATTTCTACTGCAAAATTTTTATAGCAATAGGTATTGTTAATTGTAAAAATCCAGAAAACTGTACATACCTGATGTAAATTTGTTTCAATTTATGTAAAAAAAAAAAAAAAAAAAAAAAAAAAAAAGTAGTGTAATGGGTAGAGTGCTGGATTACCAAGGAAGAAGTCCTGTGTTCAAACCTCCTCCAAACAGAAATATTTTTTTTAAAATCTTATCGTTTGTAACACATTGTAGAAGTTATTTATTCACAACACTTTGTGAGATTTTCTTATTTACATAACAGTATTATTCAGCTTCTTCAAGCCCAGTGCAGGTCTAAGCCAGGTGGTAGAGGATATAGGTTCCTTGTGTAAGGGTTTCACAAAACAGGATCATGTTGTTATAGTGGGTGGGGTTGGAAACAGCATTGATAGGGATCAGGGCTACAATATTGAGTGTGACCTGGTTAAAATAGCTTCTACAACGACCCAGACAAATGTTGGACTGTTGCCTGCTTTCATGCGGTATGATCAACCCCAATTGAACCGCTCCATCAGGAGAGTCAATATGGAGATTGATCAACTGCTTAGGGCGGCCACTCTGTCGGACATAGGTTTGGTTCCTGTGGATGCTATTGATAGGTGGGATTTCACTAGACATGGCCTGCATCTCAATAGGAAAGGGAAGGGGAAACTAGCTGGGTTGATAGCAAAATCTTTAAGGGGGGACACTGCAATTCATGAAGGTACTTCTTTTTTAGGCTAAGATCAGTGTCCAGTGAGAAGCTCAGGCAGGCAGGTGCTAAAAATGTTGAAAAATCAAATATTTCTCAGAAAAGTAAAGTAAAAAATAATTCACCAGAATATTGGGGACTAAAGAATAAAATAGATGAGCTTTTAGTTTGTTTAGATGGTATAGAAACTGATAATGTAATAGATATACTATGCCTGTCTGAGCATCACATTGTCACCAGTATGGAAAATGTGAATGTCAGTGGATATAAATTAGTCTCAAATGTAATTAGAGATAATAAGATAAAAGGAGGAGTTGCCATATATGCCAAAAGCTATCACAGGGTACAAAATTTAGAAACAAAAAAGTTTTGTTTAGAGCAGCATATTGAAGCATGTGCCTGCCAGCTTAAACTTAATGATGATTATCTTATAATTGTAACAGTATATAGGTCCCCTTCAGGGAACTTTCAGTTATTTCTGGAAAACCTGGATGCCTTATTGTGCTATCTGTCAGATAGGGGGAAGCAAATTATTATTTGTGGTGATTTCAATGTAGATTCACTGAAAGAATGTAATAGGAAGAAAGACCTCGAAGTCTTACTAGGCTCACTCAATCTGACATCCGTTATTGATTTTCCTACTCGGGTAGTAAAGGACAGCAGTACATTGATAGATAACTTTTTTATAGACCAAGATAAGTTTAACAATATAAATGCTTGTCCCATTGAGAATGGTCTTTCGGATCATGGTGTACAGCTAGTAACAGTACATGAAATAGCTCCCTTCAGTAATTCGAAACAGTCCACCAGAATTATGCGCTCGATTAATGACTTAACAACTAAAAATTTCAAAGAAAGTCTACAGCAGTTAGACTGGGATGAGGTTTACAAGGAAACTGATGTTAATTTAAAATATAATGTATTTCACGATACATTTGTAAGGGTATTTGATAACTGTTTCCCCAAGAAATTAGTAAAATTTAATTCTAATAAACCATGCAAAAAACCATGGCTTACTAAAGGAATAACAATATCGTGTAACCGAAAAAGGGAACTATATCTGTCTGCAAGAAAGAGTAATAACCCAGAAACAATAAAATATTATAAAAGCTACTGTGTCCTACATTAAGAAAAGTTATTAAAAAATCAAGAAGCATGTGCATCATGTCTGAGATTAGCTCCTATGACAATAAAATTAAAACAATTTGGAATATTATTAAAAGGGAGACAGGGCAACCAAAAGCAGAGGAAGAGGGTATAACCATCAAAACAAATGAAAACTTTATTAACAAAAAGTCAGAAGTTGAAAACATTTTTAATGATTACTTTTTAAATGTTGTGGAGAAAATAGGATCTAAATGTTCATTAGAAGGAGCAAAGCAATTAATGGAAGAGGCCATACCCACACAATTTGATACAATTGAAATTCCACCCACCTCACCTTCAGAAATTAGGAAAATAATAAATTCTCTCAAGAGTAAACGGTCATATGGAATTGATGGCATTTCCAGCAGGGTATTAAAAACTTGTTCCCAGGAGATAAGTAGGATTCTCAGTCATATTTGTAATAGCTCATTAAAGCAGGGTATTTTCCCAGATAGACTGAAATATGCTATCGTTAAACCTTTGCATAAAAAAGGGGATACATACGATGTCAACAACTACCGGCGCATCTCACTTCTGACAGCTTTATCAAAGATTTTTGAAAAAGTTATGTATTCTCGAGTTGCTTCACATATTAGTATAAATAAAGTTCTAACAAAATGTCAGTTTGGTTTTCAAAAAAGCTTTTCAACTGAAAATGCTATATATACCTTCACTGATGAAATATTAAATGCTTTGAATAACCGGACATCACCAGTAGGGATTTTTTGTGATCTTTCAAAGGCTTTTGATTGTGTAAATCATGGTATTCTTCTGGATAAGCTTAAGTATTGTGGTATGAGTGGGACAGTGCACAAATGGTTTAAATCATACTTAACTGGAAGAGTGCAGAAAGTTGAAATAAGCAGTTCACATGATGTAGATGAGACAATTAATTCTTCTAACTGGGGAGTTATTAAAAATGGTGTCCCACAAGGTTAGGTCTTGGGTCCTTTGCTGTTCTTAATATATATTAATGACTTGCCATTCTACATACACGAAGATGCTAAGCTAGTACTTTTTGCTGATGATACAAGTATAGCTATCACACCTGACAAACAGGAATTAACTGACGAAATTGTAAATGATATCTTCCAGAAAGTCATTAAGTTCTCTACAAATGGATGCTCATTAAACTTTGATAAAACCCAGTATATACAGTTTCATACAGTAAATACAGTAATACAGTAAATTAATAAATTTAGACTTTGAACACAAATCTGTAGCTAAGGTATAATATTCAAAATTTTTAGGTGTTTGCATTGACGAGGGACTGAATTGGAAGAAACGTATTGAAGATCTCATGAAACGTTTGAGTTCAGCTACTTATGCTATCAGAGTCATTGCAAAATTTGGTGATATAAATCTCAGTAAATTAGCTTACTACGCCTATTTTTATTCACTGCTTTCATATGGGACCATATTCTGGGGCAATTCATCATTGAGTAAAAAAGTATTCATTGCACAAAAGCGTGTAATCAGAATAATTGCTGGAGCCCACCCAAGAGCATCCTGCAGACATTTATTTAGGGATCTAGGGATACTCACTGTAGCTTCACAATATATATATATTCACTCATGAAATTTGTTATTAACAATCCGACCCAATTCAAAAGTAATAGCAGTGTGCATAGCTACAACACTAGGAGAAAGGATGATATTCACTATTCAAGGTTAAATCTAACTTTGGCTCAAAAAGGGGTGAATTATGCTGCCACAAAAGTCTTTGGTCACTTACCAAGTAGTACCAAAAGTCTGACAGATAGCCAACTAGTATTTAAAAAGAAATTAAAGGAATTTCTGAATGGCAACTCCTTCTACAATGTAGATGAATTTTTAGATAAAACTTTAAAAAAAATTAAAAAAAAAAGAAAGAAAAGAAAGAAAAAAAAAACAAGAAAAAACAAAAATTCTTAAAATATAGATTGTCAAGTATAGACAAAATTTACTAAACTGACACGTTCCACATCATTACGAAATGTCGTATACATGATCCAAGGAACAAGTATTAATCTAATCTAATACTTATGTGCTCTCTCAGGAGTTAGTAAAATCGATTTGGTGACTTATTTGTGACTGAACAACGGAGAATGAAATTACTGCTGGAAGTGGTACGATCAACAATGACATTTGTGTTCTTCCTTCTCACAAATATTTGACTTTGTTCCAAATATGTTGCGGTTTTCGAGAATATTGTTGGAGACAAAACTATGCGAACGTTTAAATTGCTGGTACAGTAATTGACATGAGTATAAATGACATTTAGGCCTACACTATTCGGTAGTCAGAAAGATTTGGCAATGTATTTCCGAATATCTCGTGATTTGCGAGGGTATCAACAGGCTGATATTTCTTGTTTTTCCCCAATATTTTGCTGCTTAGTTTCGAATATATCGCGATTTCAGAGAGTGTGCTTAGCCTGATATTCTTTACTTTTCACCAATATTTGGTAGTTTGTTTCTGAATATGTCACGATTACAGTGTGTGAGATTAACTAAGATCCTATCAGGATAAATTTAATTTCTGTTTCAAGTGTTTACAAAATACTCAGAACAACGTCGTCTGCTGACATCTCTCTCTATCCGACTGCATGAAGGTTTTAGATCTTTGCGTAATGCCAATAGGTAGTATCTCTGGGAAAGTTTTTTTCGCGTGGGATATAAAGTAAACGCTACAATACTGTGTAAATTTGAGGTTTAATTTTCGTTGTTTGGGTTGTGTATATGTGTAGTTGTTTAAAATGTCAACTCGTACAGGAGCGGAAACAGTAGATCCTATAAAAGAAGAACGTGCGGGGAAGGTGAGGGAGGTTGGGTCACAGGCAATTTGGAGTTTGTCGTCCTGTAAACCAGGTAGAGACAAATATTTGCGTAGAGTATTTGCACTTTTTTATTTCGTTAGATTTGGATGATTGAAACTTTTAAGTACTGTATTTTCAGAATTTATTCTCGCAAATCTAGTGACAGGCGGGTGCGTAAGAACGACTGCCTTATTTGTTTAGTCATTTCGTTTATCTAGGGTTTGGAGTTGACCAGCTTCGTGATGACTGCATGGACACTTACTGGCAATCTGACGGACAATTACCACATCTAGTGAATATACAGTTTCGTCGCAAAACAACTGTGCGTGACATCTGCATTTTTACTGATTACAAACTTGATGAAAGCTACACTCCAAGCAGGTAATTTGAAGGTTCCTTATGTGTTCGTAATAGCTGTTCATTGTCGCACAACTTCTGCCCCACTCCCTGAAACCTTTTTACTTTTCCATAGCCATCGGTATAAATTGTACATCATATGGCATAATTGAAGACCGCGATACAACCTGTCGGCTTTGACCAATGAAGTTTTTGAGCCTCAGAGGCAAGATAATGTTTGAGAATTTTTCTTGCAGGTTGTTGATAACTGTAAGTGCTGTAAATACAGAAGGAACATCAGCTTTGCCTGTCGGTACAGGGAATGTTATGCTTATTGGGCTATGACATTTTCACGTTACATGCTTTTACGCTGTAACAAAATGTTGTAACCCAATGCATACGTTGGACTATGCTGCGAATTGTATATATCGTAAACAAGGTTTCTCTTGGGGAAGATAGTGTACTTGAGTCTACATTGTTGCTCATTTCATTTCAAATAATCCAAAAGAAAGAAATCTTGTTGCCAACATGTCACAGATATTTGTGAAGATTTGGTCTAAGAAACTACATACCCCTAATTAGAAAGGGTAAAAATGTTTTCAGATTTTTTGATCAAAACTATAATCGAGATGCTATTTTGAAATATTTGGGTTTTTCTTTCTGGCGTCAGTAAGAGAGTGGTCGAAAGTTTGTAACCTCTATAACTTTATTTATAAATCAATTTGTTTGAAGTTGGTGTATTAGAAAAGTAAAAGAACCAACTGGGCTACATCGCTATCTAGACTATATAAACGCTGCAACTATGCATATGATAATGTGCAGATCTGTAATTAAAGTTGTTTATCAAGATATTTAGTCATGAAATTCGGTATTTTCTTTAATAAAAACCACGAGTTTCACCATTACATTTTATTCGACAGATTGCCTATTATCATACATTCCAACACAAAAAAAATCTGAAGGGTGTTTGTTAAGTCATTTAGCTAGAACTGAAACATATGTACATGTTTCATTTTGTAGACTGTTACCTACTGATCAATAAATGTTCATATCACATTTAAAATACATTCATAAATTTGTAAAATGTGTTAATTTTTTTTAACAAATTTTCAATGGACAATATTGTCAGATGCAAAATTATGTAAATGATGAGTACTTTTACTTGTATGGTAGCAGACAGTCATTAAAATGTTTTCATGACATATCTAGCAAATATCAGGATGAAGTGACCATGAATAACTTGAAGGGCCACTAGGACTCACGAATTATTTTACTTTTGCATCTTGGTCGTTCCATGTCAAATCAACACAGGGATTTTATTCACCATCTCAGATTTTGATGAAATTTGGTACAGAGGTAGCTCACATATACATAAAGGAAAAAATGCCTTTAAAAAATCCATCAATCCATTTTGAAAACATGACAATCTGAAGTTGTCAAAAATCTCCAAAAGACCCCACAGCCTTAATTTCAAATTGTTGTAGCAGCTCTCTTAATTAAGCTACAGTGATGGGAAAAGTGTTGTTTTCAGCATTTTCCATGAATTTTCCAGTAATATACGACAATTATGGATCTGAGATGAAAACTGGTTTTAAAATTTAAATGGAAGATTACAATTTTTAATTTCTCAAAACACGCATCTTCAAATTTTTAAAGTAATTTTATATAATGTTTTACATTATTAATAGCCTGAGTACCAGTATGAAAGTGGGACTGTCATGGGTTAACACCTTTATAAAATTTCAAAACTTCACATTTTACTAAAAATGACTTTTTGAAAAATGTATAGATTTAAGCAGAAATATATATTTCATTCTTATTGTATCTTCATAAACATAAAAATTTAATGTTCACACACACATTTCAAATGTGCAAAACATAATTTATACAGTCTGTGTTTTAAGATTGAACTTCTTGTTAAATGCTTTTTTTTGTTTTTACAGCTTCAGCCTCAGAAATCTGATAGGAAATGAGTAAGATGGTGATGAGCCACATGGCTGCAGGAATGTCACTTTAACTTCAGCAAGGTCTTGGACTTTCGTAGAAGTATTTATACTACTAACCAATATTTCTTGTCATAGACAACAGTAACGTATCCATAAATATCTTTCAAAGCCAGTCTTTCTGGATATTTTGTAACTTTTTAGACTGTAGATTCTGTTGTCTGAAAAGGTCTTTCGAATATTTTTGATGTACTTGAAGCAATTGGTATAAAAGCATGTCACTTAAGAGTTCCTTTTATGGAAAAATTGACTGAAGCTCTCTTCCAGAAATCTGCTTGAATGTACTCTTCTGCTTTAGATACATTAAAATGTACAGATGTAACATTTTTAACTGCCCAATCAAAAAGTTCAAATTTGGTTGTCATACGGCCTCTACAGACCTGCTTTTGTTGCTAATCTCTTCACAGTTCCACAGAAACCATCACAAAGGCCCTTTCCCATGAGCAGAGGCAAAGACTGCCATTTGGTTTAGATTCCAAAATCGTCTTTGTGGAACCATAAGTTGACAAAATTCTTTTCATTTCTGTACTGGGCTGCATTTCCATCTGAAAAGTAGTACATCTTCTGTATATTAGTCTGAAATTCAGTTTTTAAAAACTGAATTCTCTTCTCTTAGAGGGAGAGAGAGAGAGAGAGAGACTGTTATGGTATTATGCTCTAGACAGTTAGAAATTATGACGTAACTCGTGTTCTGTTTTGTTACCTCCTTTTTGTTATACATGAGAAGGGATGCACTGTTGCATAATCACTTGACCAATAACACATTCCCCCTCAGTCAAGTTTTCCTTGATTTCATTTGGGTAAGAGATCTGCTGCTTCACTAGAAAATCATAGAGTATTAGTGTAAGAAGTTTTTTCAGAACTTCTGATAAATGATTACTCTCCACTGCCACTGTTGGCATTTTAAACAAATTACAAATTTATGAAAAAGTGTAAATATATTTTCTGATAAATTATTTATATGTCCAATAAATATAAAAATTTTAGGAAATTAGGTGTTTTTTTTTTTTTTTTTTTTTTTAGTGAAATTGATTTTTTTGAAATTTTATAAAGGTGTGAATCCATGACAGTCCCACTTTAGTACTCAGGGTATTAGTTAACAATCTAAAGCATTATATTACAGTTTTTGAAGATGTGCTTTTTGAGAAATTAAAAATTTAAATTTTTATTAAAATATGAAACAGTTTTCATCTTAAATCAGTAATGTTTTGTATCATTGGAAAGCTCATCGAAAATGCTGAAAATGACACCTCTCCCATCATTGTAGCTTAATTACTAGAGTTGGTACAACAATTTGAAGTTATGGCTGTGGGATGCTTTTTGGCAGTTTGACAACTACAGATCATCATTATTTTCAAAATGGATTGGTGGATTTCAACAAAATTGGGTATTTTTCTTAATCTATATGTGGGCTACCTCTGTGCCAAGTTTCATCAGAATTGACCCATCTCTGTTCTTCACTAATCTCCAGAACATTTCCAAGCCATCACTGATTACCATTCATAGCAGTAACAAATTTTTCTTCTTATTTCCTCTGTTGCAGCATAAAAGGTTTTTATTCCTGGAACATGGGCAAATATGAATGGATCTTTTTGGGCTTAGTGTCTGTTGTATGGATGCTGTAGACTTGCTCCTGTTGCTAAATATTTAATAGTACCACCAACTCCATCACACACATTTTTACCATTACTAGTAGCAAAGAAATGCCATTCTGCTGTTACCCCATAATCTTGTTTTTGATGGCACAAATAAGTTCTTCTATTGTGCAGTACTGCAATTGCTGAAATGAAAAACATGCTGGATGTGTGGTATTTGTTCCAACATATAAGAGCAGTTTTCTGGAAAACAGAATGTGTCTGTATCACGGTGCACACAGTCCCCCCTCTGGGGACTCGGCAATAATTTGCTGGGTACGGGCTTGGTGAATCTGGGGACTGGTAATCGCCGCCAGTCCTCGAGACATAGTAACCTCTGGGCATGCTTCAGCAACCACTGTATTGAGCAGTGCTGGAATGTTGTGTGTACCAGGGACTAGGGATCTTGGCTTGAATGCCTAGGTCACGAGAAAAGGAAATGCTTCTATAAAAACACCTCGGTCCTATGGTGTGCTACGTGCTAAAATAGCGTGCATGGCTGTTGAGGTGGAATAGTCACTAGCGAGCAGCCTCGGGGGGGGGGGGGGGGGGGTTACTGCCAGACCTTAGTTGTATAAGGCTTACCTAGGCATGCAAGGCTCTTGTCTAGGTGGACACTTAGTTCCCTAGCTAATCCTGGGACCAAAATGGAACTAAAGAGTTACTTTTGACCTTCTTGTAGGATGGGTGTATTACTGGGGGAGGGGGGGGTGGGGGACTAACACCTGCTTCAACTGCAAGCACTTTGGGCATTCCACCTTGGGATGTAATGGCCAACAGACCTGTAGAAAATGTGCTAAGATCGCTCATGGTGGAGACAATTGCTTGCCTCCCTTTAAGTGTAGTGTGTCAACTCTTCTGGATACCATCCCGTTTTCTCCCAGGGGGCTCACGGTTCTTTTGTGAGTACATGCATGGCGAGCACAGGGTGCCAAACTAATAGTGTCTCCTTCCTTCTTTACTTCCTGGACTGCATTTCCTTTCCTATCCTCACTTCTTCCCCTCTCCAATGGGGGACTTATAACCTTAGCAGTGTAGTCCCCCTATCCCAGTGTTCTTCAACCTGTGGGTTGTGCCCCCCCCCCCCCTCCCCCCCCCCCCCCCCGAGAGGGTTCGCAAAGCCTTGCTTGGGGGTTCGCTGTCACAGGAGGAAGTACTTGCACCATAAAATAACTAAGGGCTTAGTAATACAAAAACACGTGCCTAAGTGAAATTTATTTAATGTTCAAATGAAGGACTTCTTTGTAGACCATTGATTATTAATTAGATTATAAAAAATTTACAATACTGTTAGTTTATGATGGATCAGCGCAAAGCCTGAAAACTGTTTCAGGAACCAATCAGTAGGTAAGAACAACATGATACAATAAGTCATTATGAAAAATTTGGAAAACATCTACTTAATTATAAATTGTCTATACAGTAAAACCTTTCTTAATTAACATAATCAGCGTCTGAGTCTTGTGTGGAGCCGGCCGAGGGGACAGGTGCGCCAGTTGCGGTCTGTGGTCCCGTCGGCGCTGGACAGTTATCGACCAATAAGCCTGACAAGTGTCCCCTGTAAACTACTTGAGCGGATGGTAGCCCGCAGATTATGCTGGGTTCTTGAATCCCGGGGACTTCTCTCACCTTACCAGTGTGGGTTCCGGGAGGGACGATCCCCTATTGACCATTTACTTCGACTGGAGACTGCGATCAGACAGGCCTTCTCTAAAAGACATCATCTGGTAGCAGTCTTCTTCGATCTGCATAAGGCGTACGACACTGCTTGGCGTCATCATATTTTACGTTCTCTTCATGACTGGGGCCTCAGAGGGCTCCTTACCAATTTTTATCCGTCAGTTTTTATCCCACCGCCTGTTCCGTGTCAGAGTTGGCTCTTCCTTTAGCTCCCCTCGGGTACAGGAGAAACGGGTTCCCCCAGGGCTCAGTGTTGAGTGTTACACTTTTTCTAATCGCCATCAATGGGTTGGTGAGCTCTGTTGGGTCACTGGTAACCCCCGGCATTGTATGTCGACGACTTTTGCATATGGTACAGCTCCTACTCATTAGCCTCTACTGAACGTCAGCTCCAGAGCGCCATTCGGCGGGCTTCAGTGTGGGCTACGTCCCATGGTTTCCAGTTTTCCTCATCAAAAACGAGGGTGATGCACTTTTGTCGTCGTACTACAGTTCACCCTGATCCAGAACTGTTCTTGGGTAATCAGCGCCTGGAAGTTGTAGCACAGCATCGTTTCCTGGTCTTCTCTTTGACAAAAAATTGACTTGGGTGCCCCATATTCGCCACCTAAAGATTAGTTGTATGAGGAAACTCAATGCCCTACGTTTCCTTGCTCATTCATCTTGGGGTGCAGAACCGAACAACTATCCTCCGTATCTATCGGGCTCTAATCTTGTCCCGATTGGGACTATGGGTGTCAAGTTTATGGCTCGGCAGCTCCTTCTGCCTGAAATTATTAGACCCCGGTTCACCATTATGGTGTCCGCTTGGCTACAGGTGCATTCCCGACTAGCCCCGGTCGACAGTCTCTTTGTTGAGGCGGGAATCTGCCCTCTTCAGGTCAGGCGGCATCAGCTTCTGGCGTCTTATGCCATCGCCATCCGGCAATATCCTGCTCATCCCGCTTACCAGGATCTTTTTGCATATGAAGGGCTTCGACCCCCTGATACCCGGCCGCGGGCGGGCCTTCCCGTCGGACTGCGGCTTGCCTCTCTTTGCCGGGATTTCCATTTCCCTTCGCTAGATTGTGCCCCCCATTTTACTGCACGCACACCTCCGTGGATGGTGCCAGCGACCACTAATTCGGACGGATCTCTTCCAGGGCCCAAAAGCTTTAATTTCCCCCATGGTCTTTCGGCGTTTGGTGCGCCCAGTACTAGAAGAGTTTCAGGGAGCCTCTATCTTCTACACTGATGGCTCGAAAACAGCGGGCCACTCCGGATATGCTTTTACGTCTCCTGTTGGGGGCGGAATGCCATTCTCTGCCAGAGGTATGCAGTGTGTTTACGGCAGAGCTGATGGCGATTTATAGAACCCTCTGTTTTATTAAACATTCTGCAGTGGAACGTGGTTTAATCTGTGCTGACTCCATGAGCAGTCTGCAGGCCATTGATCGTTGTTTCCCCTCCCATCCTTTAGTTATTTCCATCCATGAACTCCTTGCTGACCTTCATCGTGCTGCCTGCTCAGTTACCTTTCTCTGGGTGCCAAGCCATGTTGGTATTACAGGGAATGAAGTAGCTGACCAGTTGGCTAGATCGGCAATTACTCGCTGCCCGTCTCCCTTTCAAATTCCGGGTGCGGATCTGCGGGTGCAGATCAGATCTTTGCTTCACTCCTCATGGGATAGCAGTTGGAAAGCTACTGCCCCTTCCAATAAACTCCGCACCATCAAGGATACGACTGCAGCTTGGAGGTCATCTTTACGCCCTTCCCGGAGAGAATCAATTGTCCTCTGTCGCCCTCCGTCTTGGACACTGCAGGCTGACCCATGGATTTCTTTTACGAAATGACAATCCACCACATTGTGATTGTGGAGCCGTACAATCCGTGTCTCATATTCTGACTGAATGTCCTCTCCATTCCACACTCCGCGGCGACTATGGCCTACCGCCTGCATTGCCTTCAGTTTTGGCGGATGACCCACGGATGGTTGATCGCGTCCTTGCCTTCCTCCGTGAAAGTAGATTTTATTGTCAGCTCTAGGACTCGCTTGTTCGGGGTGAGTGGGTTTGTGATTCTTGGCTGATTGTGGGGTTTAGAGCCTTATCCCCATCAGCCCCCCCCCCCCACTCTTTTACATTTTAATGCAGTTTTATTTCTCCCTGCTCTGGAGCTATGATACGTTGACCACTGTGCCATTAGTACCTTGTGGTTAAGGCTAGAGGTCGCTTCCAGAGCTGTGGGTTCGGACACTGTAGCATTTGCTGCCCTGGGTTGGTCTTAGTCTTGTTGACGAGTCGATTTTACTTCCTAGTGTAATGGTCTTTTGGCTTTCACCTATTTTTTTGTCGAGTTCCATGGCGTATTCAATTTGAGGTTGAAGGGACTGATGACCTCGTTGTTTGGTCCCTCATGTCCACCCCCCCCCCCCCCCCACCACCAGTTGCGGTCTGCACGGCCACTACGGTCAGGGGTTCGAAGCTATACAAACATTTGAATATTTCTCGTGTAAAATGCGATACACTAGTTATGCAAAACAGATTTTTGTCGGAATACTTGTAAAAATGGGATAATGTGCACCGTTCCAAAAAAGACACAACAAATTTTTGTCCAACAGTTTAAAAGAAAGCTGTACCAAAGCATTGATTTGTTTCCTTAGAGATAACACAACTTGCTACAGTTTGTGGGGTCGGTGTGGTTCGCCAGAATAATTTTATGTGGAAGGAAGGCAAGACCTACCAAAAATCCTTGGATATCACAGAAGATACTAAATTTAATCAATGAAAGGTGGAAAATATAAAAATGCAGTAAATGAAACAGTCAAAATCGAGTACAGACGACTAAGAAATGAGATTGACAGGAAGTGCAAAATGGCTAAGGAGTGGCTAGAAGGCAAATGCAAGGATGTAGAAGAATGTATAAATAGGGGAAAAATATATCAGCCTACAGGAAAATAAAAAGAAACATTTGGAGATCAGAAAAACAGCTCTATGAATTTCAAGGACACTGATGGAAAACCAATTCTCAGCAAAGAAGGGAAAGCTGAAAGGTGAAAGAGTATATAGAGACTCTCTATGAAGGAAATGAACTTGGCGGCAATATTTTAGAAAGGGGAGAAGAAGTAGATGAAAATGAAATTGCAGTTTCTATACTGAGATGAATTTGACAGAGCACTGAAAGACCTAAGTCGAAACAAAGCCCCTGGAGTTATAATATTCCCTCAGATCTATTGAAGTCTCTGGGAGAACCAGCCATGACAAAAATTGTTTCACCTGGTGTGTAAGATGTATGAGACAGGTGAAGTACCCTCAGACTAAGAAAAATGTTATAATCCCCATTCCAAAGAAAGCAGGTGCAGACAGGTGTCTACAGAACCATCAGTTTAATAAGTCATAGTTGGAAAAATATTAACACGAATTATATACAGAAGGATGGAAAAGGTGGTAGAAAGCCAAGCTCGGGGAAGATCAGTTTGGGGTTCAGGAGAAATGTAGGAACTCGGGGGGGGGGGGGCAATACTCATTTTACTGCTTATCCTGGAAGATAGATTAAGAAAAGGCAAACCTACATTTCTAGCCTTTGTAGATTTGGAGAAGGCTTTTGACAATGTTGATTGGAATAAACTCTTTCAAGTTCTGAAGCAAGCAGGAGTAAAAATATAGGGAACGTAAGGTTATTTACAACTTGTACAAAAACCAGACAGCAGTTATCAGAGTTGAAGGGCATGAAAGGAATGCAGTGGTTGGAAAGGGAGTAAGACAGGATTGTAGCCTTTCCCCAATGTTGTTCAATTTGTACATTGAGCAAGCTATAAAGGAAAGCAAGGAGAAATTTGGAGAAGGAATTAAAGTTCAGGGTGAAGAATTAAAAAACATTGTGTTTTGCCAACGACATAGTAATTCTGTCAGATACAGCAAAGGACCTGGAAGAGCACTTGAATGGAATGGACAGTGTGCTGAAAGGTGCATATAAGGTGAACATTGCACTCCATTACCCTATTTTTGCTCTTGTCAGTCTAAGAAAATCAGGTGATGCTGAAGGAATTTGATTGGGTAACGAAGCAATAAAGGAGTTTTGTTACTTGGGCAGTAAAATAACAAATGATGGTCGCAGTACAGAGGATATAAACTGCAGAATGGCAATGGGTAGAAAAGCATTCTTAAAAAGAAATTTGTTGACATCGAATATTTATTTAATCCTAAGGAAGTCCTTTCTGAAGGTATTTGTGTGGAGTGTTGCCTTGTATGGGAGTGAGGCATGGACGATAAACAGTGCAGATAGGAAGAGGATTGAGACTTTTGAAATATTGTGCTACAGAAGAATGCTGAAGATTAGGTGGGTGGATTGCGTAACTAACAAGGTACTGAACAGAATTGGGGAGAAAAGGAATGTCTGGCATACCTTGACTAAAAGAAGGGATAGATTGGTAGGACACATTCTTAGACATGAGGAATAGTGAATTTAGCGTTGGAGGGAAGTGTGTTTGGGGGGGGGGGGGGAGAATCGCAGGGGAAGACAGAGAGATGGATACAGTAAGCAGATTCAGACAGATGTAGGTTTCCGTTCTTATGTGGAGATGAAGAGGCTTGCTCAGGATAGGGTATTGTGGAGAGCTGCATCAAACCAATCTCCGGGCTTGAGACCACAACAGGATTGCGTGTTTCAAATGGTTGAAAAACACTGCCCTATCCCAACCAAAAATCCCAACCCAACCATCCGTTTGGAGTAAAGAATGCACTGCATACCTCGCAGAATGTAAGGTTCAGGATATCTTCTGAACCTGGCCAAGCGCATCTAGTCTGCTGAAGCCAGAAAAATCTGCAAGGCCATGTACCCGCCATCATTTACCATCTCTATCATGGTGGCCCTTCAAAAGTATGCTCTGAAGGTTGAGATATCTACCAAACTGAATTCTCTAGTGTTGGTACTAATACTAGCACGTGCTAGGTGGCAATAAGTTAAAGCCCCTGTAGTCCTTTCCAAAGATGGTGGAACAAAGTACTGCCACTGACACTGGAGAGCTCCTGCCACATTCACTGCTGGAATCCCTTCCATAGACCACTGTAGCAATCACTTAAACTACTGGAACATCCAAAAAGCAGGTTAAGACATAAAAAGTAAAAGTCCCATGTGAGACCTATAAGTAAAGTCAGACCAGATTGATGTAATTATGCTTGATGTGCCATGTCGTTCAGCTCCGGAACCCATGGAGTTTGATGTCACTCTGGGGCAGTCAGCTTGTTCCAAAACTGACCTTCAACTGGGGCAAACATTTCGTCCCAAAGGTGACCACCTACCTTTCTGTTATAGGTGGCCAGTGCTGTCGGAAAGGGGGTGGGGGAAGAGAGAGATTCATCCTCCTTGATAAATGGCTCCCATCCTGCAGTGGAACTTGCAGGGATTTAGAACACACATGGAGGAACTACATTGTTTATTATCTCGGGAGTATAAAAATAAATATTGTTTGACTTACCCAAAGCACAGGCTCACCGATAGACACAAAACACAAACATTCAAGCTTTCGCAACCGTTGGTTGCTTCGTCAGAAAAAAAGGAAGGAGGGGCAAAGGGGAAGGATACGGATTTTAAGGGAGTGGATGAGGGTCATTCCAATCCTGGGAGTAGGACTTACTTTAGGGGGGAAAAGGGGTGTTTGCATGTGTATTTGATTACCTTTCTTTTCCCCCCAAGGTAAGTCCTTCCACTCCTGGGATTGGAATGACTCCTCATCCACTCCCTTAAAACCACCCGCATCCTTTTCCTTCCTTCCTCTTTTCCTGACTTAGCAATAAACGGTTGCGAAAGCTTGAATGTATGTTTGCGTGCTTTTTCGTTTGTGGTGTTTTGTTTTTGTCTGTCGGCGAGCCTGTGCTTTGGGTAAGTCAAGCAATCTTTATTTTTATACATATTTTCCCACCAGGTAAGTTTCCTTCTATAATTAAAATTATATACCCACATGTCTCCAGAAGACAAACTTCAAGCCTACTGAAGACAGAAGTCTCAACAGAAAGGATGGTATTAGTGGAGAGTGAGGAGTGGAGTGGCTGTTTTCTTCAGCACAGCCAACCACTCTGAACCCATCTCCCTCAAGAGAATCCTACAAGCAGTTAGTGTCCGTACATGTGGGCCACCTTTGATAACTTGACATTCCTGGAGGCGGCCATACAACAGGCTTTACTGTGTAGGCATCACCTTCTGGGTGTATTTTTTTTTTTTTTTTTTTTTTTTTTTTTTTTGCTTCGGTTTTACAGAGCCTTCATGCAATCCTGACTTGGTTATAGGTTCAGTGTACGGGTCTGTATGTCTGTCAAAGTTGTTGGCGCGGTACACCATGCTGCCAACTGAGGCATTTAGGAACGAGTGATAAGGTTGTGTGGGATTCACGTGAGGGATTGCCTTCTTGAAATGGGGTTGGCTGGTTTTAATGTTCTAGTGCGGTTGGAGCAGGGTTTCCCCTTTGGCTTCTCCAGAGGCCTAGACTTATTTTTGATTGGATGAGTTTCAGGAAAGGTGAAACTTCTGATTTTACTTTTGTCTGTGTTTTTTAACATTTAGATAAAACATCGTGGTTTTACAGTGGTGTATACTGATGGCTCCAACCAAGGGGACTCCATCGGCTGCTCCGTTGTTTTTCTCATCTGTCCTGTTGGGGTTCGCCTACAGAGAATTATTGTTTTATCTGCAGAACTACATGTGAGGTTCACTACAGCTGATATGTCGCATACAGGGAAAAAGTTTTCTACTTTGCTCTGATTCCTTGTGCTCTGCAGTCATTGCAACACTATTTGCATATGTGTCTTTGCTGTAACAAATACATGACACTCTCCTTCCTCCAATGTCATGGGAAGGTGGCAACATTTTGCTGGGTGCTGGGGCTTATGGGTATTAGGGGAGTGAAGCAGCTGATCGGGCTGCCAAAGAGGCTTGCAGAGCACCTGAAGTGACAATGTGCCCTATTCCCTTCCAGGATATTACTTCTTTGTTATGGCAGTAGTCTGTGCAATTGTGGGAGGAAGAATGGCTTTCAGTGGCAAATAACAAACTGCAGTTGTTGTACCCCTACATCCATCCATGGTGATCCTCATCCCGCCTCTCAGGAGGGATGAAGTAGCCCTTACCCGCCTCCACATCGGGCACTGTCCATTTACACACAGCTTCTTATTCTGATGAGATGAGCCCCAAATCTGTGATACCTGGGGTGTACAGATTACTGTCTGCCACATTTTGAATGTAATTTATATCATGCAGATAGGATAGCGGAGAATCTTGGTGTAGATTTGCCCTCTGTTTTACGTAATGATAAAGTGAGTGGGAACAGAGTTTTAGGGTGGAGGTTTTAATATGTTGCAGAGTGGCTGGTTAACACTTTTTTATTGCTGGTCATCTGCTTAGTTGCTTTAACTATGTCTCCGACGTTTCTCATTCTCACCTTCACCTTTTAACATTTACTCTTTGTATTTTACTTCTGTTGCACATGTTACCAGCTGGATTGCACTCCTTTATTTTGTCACACTCCTTGCTTCTTAAATTCTTAAATTTTGTTCGGGTGCTGAAGAGAGAGATGTTGAGCACCCAACCATCTCCCCCCCCTCCTCCTGCACACGGTTATTTCTACAACACAATGACATTGCATTAAGTCAATTATTTGTTTTATAGTACAAAAGAAAAGGATGAAGGGTGGCTAGAATGTTCTGCCATTGAAAATCTTGTGCAGTATCCTGAAGCAAACATTCCCCGACTGTTTACAGTAACACATTCTTTAGGGCAATGTTTACAAAACTTTGTAAAACCATTTTTCCTTTGAAAGCCAAGTACACATTTGAGATTTTGCAAAATGAGTTCTTGTCTTTTGTCATTTTGTGAAGAGAAAGACAGGCAGTCTCTCTCTTTTTTATTAGAAATTAGACTCGTGTCGTCAGCACAGTAAAAATTCTGGACACACATTTCCACATCCTTACTTGGTCTGTTTCCCACTTTATAGCCCCCTTTTGACAAAATACCACCTTGTTTTAGCAATACCCTTGGTGTCTATACCATGTATTCAGTTGTGTTAACCCCCCCCCCCCCCCCCCCCTTTTCTTTCCTCTACTCCATGAGGCTAGGGATTAAGGTAAGTATTTGCAGTTTTTCTCTAACAGCACTTGTTCTGAATTTTACTTTAAATTTTTGCATTGAAAGATCATAATTTACAATCAACACTGCCTTTACCTTCACATTTTACACTGAAACATGAAGCACTGCTGATGTTTGCTAAAATTTCTGATTGCCTGTTTTGTGTTCTTCTGGTAAACTTAAATGCTGAAATTTAAAGTACTTCAAAATTTTCATGCTGTTTTTGAAAAGCTGTGGATGGATGTGGTGTATATTCTTGATCTTCAACTTCACATTAATCCTACAGAAATAACATGTTTTTATGGCATGTTATACAAAGATTGACACTTGGGACAAGTCAAAGGCTTGTATATTTCCTTGCCATGGTTAAAGAAACAGCTTTCAGAGATTTCTTAACTGTCTGTTGACCACACCTCTTAAATAGGTCTCAGAAAGTCTTCAAATGTTCCCAAATACAACCTTTTGTGAGAGGAACAATGTTTTCACATGTGCTTCTTATCTTTAGTAATTCAGTATCAGCTTGATCAGGTTTGATATATCAAAGTCCTTCACTACTGTTACTATTATTTTTCTTCTGGTGCACAACTTCTGACACAGAACCTAAAGAACATTTCTCTAATCAGTCATGTGTGCTCTATGAAGTATCTGTAAGGGGGAAACAAAGAAAGAGTTATTATGAGATCTCTAATATTCGTGTTGTGGAACAACTTTGTATTACTTTCGTATTACTTACCAGACAAGAACTGCTTTTGTAAAAAGCACAAAATCATGTCAAAGTCCTTCACACATAGAAAGTGTACAGGTACGCAAAACCTTACATAAGTAGCCTGTACTTCATGTGTTTCTGCTAGACTGAATTTTTCATTGTTGTTTCATGTATTGTTGATTAGCTATTTGAAGCAAACAATTATTACAGCTTTACAGAAAAAGAATAAGATCTAACACTGAAGGATGAACATCCTTCTTTCGTATTTATTTTATATCAAAAAAGTGCATCAGCAGGAATTTTTTGCAACAAAAATTTGGAAGATTTTAGTGAAAAAATCCTGAAATTTGAAAAAGAGGAGAGAAAAAAGAAATTAAATTAATTACAAATTTTCACACATTCATTGCATAAATGCAGCACTTTAATGATTTTATTATATAGTTCTATTTGTTCTTTCCAGTGACACAAAATTGAATAAAATTGATTCATAAAGTTATAGTGGTTACAAAGTTAAGACACCTTGTACCTCAATGCGAGTCGGTGCAAGGGACACAAATTTCAAACTGGTCCCTTAATTAGTATTTTAGACCAAAAAAATTTTAGAAAAATTCCTTTAACCACAAGCTGTTACGTACATTCTTACACCAAATATTCAGAAGCATCTGTGATGAGAGCAACAGCCCCTTGGTTTCACATTAAATTACCCATTTAGTGAGATCCCTTTTTGTATTTGGTATGAAAGGTCATTTTTAATTACACTATCTCATCTTGGTATCTGAGTGCCAGTTCAAGAATTGAAGTTTTCTGTTACACGTTGAATGCAGACGTGTTCCAGACAATTTCTAGGTGTATACAGCATGTAGTGCAATTAGAATTTGACAATTGCTGTCCATCATCTTAGCTGTGATGACAGAACTATGACATAACCTTAGGTTCAGCTTAGGGTGAAACTGTGCCTCAGTTTGATATTGTTGTCAGAGTAGTTGCCACGGTCCACAACAGCAGGTGTGGACCACACCAGGCAGCAGGCAAGCTCCAGTGAGACACCAAAGGGCACCAATGCCACTGCGGTTGTCGCAAGTTCGTGGAGCGATACTGTACAACAGCCAATATGACTGTCGTGGCTCCTGGCCAATTGATTCGGTGCAGTCATCCATAGACTTATATCTTCGAGCCACTGAGTCTAGCGATGAAACACCGAGCATATGTTGGACCGTGCTGCAACATTGGTTTACGTGGACTTACAGCTTGTAGGCCTATGTCAATGTGTTTACTGGACTGGCTATATTACTCAGCCTTCACAGATTTTTTAATTGATTTCGAAGTTACCAGAAGTATTTGCAGTTGAGCCTGCAGGAAGAGTTAGTTATTTATTCCTGTTATCTCAAGAAAATAGATGTAATTAATTGTATAAATTAAAAAACACAATTTTGTGTGTGTTCTAAAAGTTTTTGTTTACTTAACCGGTTTTCTGCTTATTAGGCCATCTTCAGAGTTACTCAGGGATGAAGTAAGTGAAATCCAATAGGCGTGAACTGTTTAGTTGTGTTTGATCATTTAATACTATATGAGGGCTATGGGCTAGGTGTTTATTGATTTCAAGGGCTTCCAATAATTTAAGTTTTTGGCCCTTGTTTGCTAAGTGAAGGAATTGAAACAGTGGCTGGTAGCTATGGCTCTCACTCAGTACATGCTCAGCAACTGTGGAATCCTGATTCTGTAGTCTCCAGCTGCATTAATGTTCAGCTGGTCTAGTTGCTATGCTTCTGCCTGACTGACCAATATATAACTTATTGCAATCTTTACAAGTAATTTTATATACCGTACTCCACTGTTGTAATGAAGCAATTAATTGTGCCAAAATTTATATTCAAGCTCAGAGTTGTGACCTGGCCACTACATCCTCTTTTTTAAAGTATACAACAGATACCTAGTGGACCTCTCCTAAATAGCAAGGTGGTAAGCAGTATAGCCAAAAATTGAGGATAGGCTGAAGCAGTGTTGGACTAAGGCTGTCTGAGGCCCGGGGTGGCAGTAAAAATGAACCCACCTCTCCCTGTTCACTTGGAAATACATGTCTTACTATAAAAAAGTAACTTTCGGGATTTGTAAACCCCAGAACAAGAGGCCAAGTGCAAAATAATCATTGTGTTAGGGCCTAATTGATCTGCAATGTAGCCTAAATTTCTACTTTCAAACCATAGCTAATTTATCATATTTATTACACGATATTGTATAAAATCAAAATCTGCTAAGTATATTCAGAAGTCATAGTCTATAGCAGATTGAAGTGTTACAAAATAACTACATTCTCCTTCATGATCAACATGAGTTTATCAAGGCTTTAATTTACATATGAGTGGCCTAGCATTGTAATAGCTACTGCAAGAATCTGTCTTTGTTGCAGATATGATGAGCAGTTGGTCACTGCACTGTGGATGCTATGAGAAGGCAGAGAGAATCCACAGAATAAACAAATATGTAACCTCTGTTTTTGTGTGTAAACTCGGTGTACATTCTTTTATTTAAATTGTTATTACCATTGCTGTTAGTGAGATTAATTCACTTGAAAGTTGTGTAGAAACACACACAATAAAATGTAGCCTAACTGAATAATTTACAAAAATGTTCATGTGACGAGTTATTTCAACAGGAATTTCACTCTCGTTGGAATCTAAAAAAGGAAACAGTCTGTTAGGCTTAGTGGCAAAAGAATTTGAAGAAGTTTGGTGGCACAGCGTAGCTGGACCTCAATTCTCTAATAATTTGTTAATCAAGACATATTGAGCGGCTACATCAAAATTTCACTAGCTGCACACGTAAGTGCATTTTCCATGGTAAATACTAAACAACTTGGTATCCAAGGGAAATGAAGCGAAGTTGCAGATACTATTAGGGCTCTTTACACCCATGTCATCTTGCAATAACGCAAGATGTTTAACACTTTTCCATATTATCAACCTCCATGTACATATTTTATACAACTAAAATGTAATCTTCCTTCATAGTGAAAACTGAAAACTACTCCGGAATAACATAATATGAAATTAGCATACTGGTTTCCCTTAGGCTCTTGCAACTCCCCATCTGTTAAATTTTAGTAATTGGAGAATAAATGTCCTTGCAATACAGCTGCTAGTAGTGCATTAACACAAAGAAAAAATGTAATATCTCACATATTTAAGTCTCTTATTATTGAAACCGGGAATACAGGATGATTTGCAATGGAGAAACAGTTTTAACCTAATTTGCTTACTGGATTTGACTGTTGTGTGGTAGGTTTTAGTGAAATAGAATGTTGAGTACACATCTGTTTGAAAATAGTCTTGGAAATTGCTTGTGGAGATGAAGAGTAAATAATGTATTGCTGGTCTTTGTGACTTCTGACCACAAGTCATAACAAATAACTGCCAGTTAAACCTGATAAACATTTCATACTGGTTGATATCAACTCTTTTTCCTGGACAACAGAACTCCTCCCCCCCCCCTCCCCCTGCTGGTATTAAATGCAAAATTTTAAGTTTTACTCATAGTCTTCTCTTGTCTTAGAATTTTAGTGTTATCAGGTTTGCTAAAGGCATAGTCCACATCAAATCAGGCAGGCTAGGCAAAAACCTTACCTTCATAGGCTCTGATATTATTGAATTTACAATATATTAAAATTCTGGACTAATGAGAAACCTGTATTCTTTTGTAAGATTTTTACAGGATGTACATACAGGCCTTACCTGAAGCTCTGCCAAATTGCAGGTTTGTAAGTAGTATGCTAAGAGCACCAGCCACTTTTTCGTAAAGGATCGTTTTTGACATCGCAAATTAAGTGAATAAATGATCAAATTTGTTTTATCGTTGCTAAAGATCTGTGACCTGTCATGTTGAAACTTTTTGGGTACAATAGTTTAGTTGTAGAACAATGGTCAAACCGTGCTAAATACATCATAATTTGCTGTTAAAGTGGCTCATAACTTGTCATAACAGATTTTGACTGTACTTTAATGCCTTATATCTACTGAAAGAATAACTTTTTAAAGCTGATTCTTTAGCTACCTGCAGCCTGCCAGCATGTCAAAAAGCTCTGCAAGTGTAACTGAGATTGCTCAAATAATAACGGAGTTATCAAAGATCAGTTTACTCAAAAATTTAATCAATCAATTTTGGCACTCTATCAAGAGGTCCCTTAAGTCTGTGTTTTTCTGAGCTCCATTGAAAAGAACAAACTTTGTTTCATCTGAAAAAGTTGTTTTAATTTGGTGACACTCCATTTAAGAACAAATAAACTTGCATTTTCATTACATTAAAAACAACATGTGCACAATCTTACTATTTATAGTTCCCAAGCCGTAATATTTCATTATCAATTCAGTTGATGAAACACCTTATTAATAGCAATTACAGTGATTCTAACAAGCTATAATGTTGGTCCATCCTTGCTGCTAATGGAGCTGGAATAACAGAAATGTTTGTCTGGAATGCAGCAAGTGCCCTGCCCGGTTGCCCAATAGAATGAATGTGCAGGTCCATGGAATGCATGAAACTAAGAAATAATTTTCTTCTGAAACATCAGAGATATTACCGATCCACCATTTTCCATCATAAATACAGGCAATGTATTGGGCTGGTTGTAAGGTTACAATATTTATGTAAGAATCTGTTGCTTGACTGGTCAATATTTGTATCGTTGGATACTCTCTTAATACAAAGTTTTTCATTTAATGGCACAAAGTGGTAATTCTTTCTTGTTCCAGATACTGTACAGCCATTTTTAAACCTATCTTCTTGCTCAGCTGTTATTGCTTCAACTTCTTCTTTTTGAAACAAAAATGTACAGCATTTAAAGAAATTAGTTGGTGTCAAAATGTCATCTTCAGTTGGTGACGAGAGACCTCTCTGGGAGCATTCAAAGAGGGTATTATCTTCCTCAGGTAGGGAGGTGTGGAAGACACTATGCTCTGATCGCACTCTGTATGGGTTTTTAGTACGCTAGATGTCCAGTATGTGATAGAGAAGGCTTTGGTGTGGCCTTAAGGCTTCACTCTTGCTGCGACCATGGAAGTAGGTACTTCGATTCATACTGAGGGGAAGGCATGCTGCTAAAACTTTGCTTTCTTTGTGATCAGGCAGTCTTGGTTTCAGTGATAGTTTTCTTGAGTAATTCTTTCGCTATGTGAGGCGAAGTGTTTCTTGATTTACAGAACTTGAGTAATTTAGTATTTGCATTTTTATTCCAGTGATGGTTTTGTGTCCGGTTTTCTCAAGTTAGAATTCACATGTGTGGTCTTCAGTCTTTGCGTAAACTTGGTATTCTGAATTTTCTTGTTGTTGTTGTTGGCTTTTTTTTACTAAGGGTTTTGCGTCACGTCTGTATCTGTGAGTATGCGAAATGTTTCTCAGATTTTTTGCTTTGAATCCGTCTTTCCTGTCTTATATGACTGATTGCACCACGTGCTTTTGTAAAGGTCATTACTTCGGCCTTCAGCCGTGCTTTTACTGATGATAGCTTTCGTCTGTATGAATTCTCACATGTGATTTACTTGTTTATTCTAAATTAATTTCTTTTGTAAATTCTATGTAATTCCTTGTGCTCACACACTACTTGGTACTTAAGAATAGTATGCCGCTGCCTTCCTGAACATGAATTGGTTTAGTGCCTAACGATTTTAAATTGTGATTAGACACCTGCCATCTTGTCAAAAACGCCGCCGGCGCTTCGTTTGTTGCTGCTATCAAGTGATCCCACACAAGTAAAGTGTCACAAGCATTATGCGCATGTCTGGTTTTGAATGAATTAACATGCTATCATCTATCCATTGTGTGTTTGTAATTTTCCTCCCACGTTACCTCCATATTCATAAATGGCAGAAACAATTTTACTACAGGCAATAACTTTGTGATTTAATTTACTATTGCGCAAGGTGTGTGCTTAATTTGGTCTTCCCAAATGTAATTGCTTGTTAATTTTATTGAATAGATGACAATTTAATGTATCAAACATCTGCTTTATAATTTCATGCTCCCCGTCCCATGTTTAATGGTCTATTCATTTATTTTTATAGTAATTTTGTCTGAAACATTGGCTGCTTCCTAAAGTAGTGAGCAGTTAGATAAATTCCCATTGCACAAGTACTGTGGCCACTCGTAAAGTAATTCAGTGCAGCAGTGAGCATTCTAACTTGCATTTTCAGATCTCAACTGCCCGAGATCTTGTTTAGAAAACTTAACAGGCCACCCTGAACGTTTTGCGTTTTGACTTTCAGCATACAAATCACTGTGTGCCATATTTTAATTGAATGTGTTTTTTCAACGTTGATAGGACGGAAGTGGATCTTACCGCTGATGTACAAGCAGGTAGTCTTAGAACATTCTTGAATCACTGACAGAGACCCTTTGTTCAGAACTAATTGTCATATTTGGTTAAGATATTAGCCGTGTCTCGTTATGGTTTGGCATTTTTACTAGAAGCTTTGATGCTTCTAAAGTGGTATTATTTGCTGGAAATACCATTTGCATAGGTGGTGTCAGAATGTAAAGACAACATTCTTCAGAGTGGTTTTTCTTTTGTCCCCAAATGTGGCAGTTACATCTCACTCACTTCGCAAATTATTCATGTGGCCTGAACGTTGTAAGCTTTCCCGAAATGCGTTATCCTAATTACTCCAGCATTTGCAAGTCCAGAACGTACTTTCCTGAGCCTGAAGAGCACAGGTCTTTGTAGGTGGCTTTAAAGTTAAAAACATTGTTTCCTGAGGATGCTGCCTTATTTTGTCCACATAAGACACAACCAAATATCTTGACATTTTGCTGTGAGCTCAAATTATCAAGCAAGATTCAATGTTTTCTGTCATTTGTGCAGTAAACTAAGCTTGCTTAGAAACTAGTAACTCAAAGGTTTAAATCAAATCCCCATTTTGAGATGCATTTTTGATGTTTATATGACAATTGGTTTATCAATATTTGGTGCAGAACATTACCAAGCCTGTAATATCAGGTAAATGTGCAATAATACACTAAAACAGCAAGTAAACCGTGTATGATTGTTGGGAGTGTAGCTTTGTTTAATTTCAGAATTGCAGTAACACATATCAACATGTTATCAAATTCCCGCCCACCTCCCCATATCTTTAAACCAATGCAGAACAGATTTATGCTTATTCTGAAAGCATTGATGTTTGTGTTGAATTTGTAGAAAAGCCATTAGAGAAAAAGAACATTAAGGCTGTAATTGAAATCTGCTCAAGTGAACATATTGTTGTGACATAAGGAGCTTTAGTTGAATAGCTTAAATCATGATAATTTATTAGTCCGTTTAGGTTTTTGTAATGGTATTGCATATATTTAACAGACTGTAAAGGCACTATGTCCTACTTGTGAGATTATTTAAAGTCCTTCTTTGTTTCAGAATTTCAATACGAGCTGGAACAAACTTCAATGATCTCCAAGAAGTGGAAGTAGTAGATTTAAATGAACCTACTGGGTGGGTTCTGATTCCAATCAAAGACATAAATGACAAGCCTATACGGACGTTTATGATACAAATAGCCGTAATAAGCAATCACCAGAATGGACGGGACACTCACATGCGTCAGATAAAAATACACTCCCCTGTGGAATGTAGGGGAACTGGCCTGGAGCAGTGTGGCAATTTTACGACTGTTGCTTTTCAGCAGTATAGTTGTATAAGATAAATTGAAATTTAGACACACTCAGTATGTACTGGGAAGAATGACAGAGCTCCTGTATTTGTGACAATATGTAATTGCACTTAACATTACAGCTGTGCTGTTTGTTGAAAATGTATTGACGGTATGAACTGCTAGTATGCAGACAACGTAGTATTAAGTACCTTCTTCAATTATGTCATTTAAGCTGTAGACCTGCTTGAATATCGTGTGTGTGTGTGTGTGTGTGTGTGTGTGTGTGTGTGTGTGTGTGTGTGTTTTCTTAATGCAGCACAAAATATATTGAAACCTTAAAGCTATAGTGTTAAATTACTTGTTTGTTGACTTGGTAACATCAATGATTGTCAAGAATACACATCATATGAAATAGTTAAAACATGTTTTTATTTCTTTCAACTTAAAAGTAAAAAGTTTTTGTAAGGAAGAAAATACGTTAAAGTTGACTCGCATAAAAAAGGATATGAATGTATAAACTAAAAGTACTATATATACTGCTGTGAGGAGGATATGTGTGTTTAAGTTAGACTGGCACAAGTTTCAAATTTTCTCTACACATTATTAAAAATTAGTATGCTTCTGACTACCTCCCTCTCACCCCCCTCCTCTCCCTCGACTTTTAAATGTTTTTGGGAGTTGTACTCAAAAAAATCTAATTGACAGAATGATTGCTTAACACTTTCGCTGCGGCTGACGCTTATAAGCGAACGCACTCAATGTAGGATAGCGTCTGCCGGAGCGAACGTGTTAAAGGTTTGGAAAATACAGCAATTTCACCATGCATTTCTTATTTGTGTGTAATAAAATGTGATGATTAGTGACTCAGCTTGCTAAAAACCATGATGTAGCAATTTCTTATTGTAACATTCCAGCACGGATACTCATAAAGTGCCCCCCCCCCTCCCCCATGGGGTCCATAGCTCTTGTGTGGGTATGTGTGTGGCGCGTATGGGGCCCCGAGGCGAAGCAGCCTTCCTTCTCTCCTGGGCTGCTTCACTCTCCTCCTCCCCCTCCTCCTCCTCCTCCCCCTCCTCCGTTCATGCCTTTGCCTGGAGAAGGACGTCTGAATAAATTAAGGTCATTTCCTTCTCAAAACTTTCTTCTTCTTCTTGGCCTTCACTTCTTAAACTCGTTTCTTCAGCTCATTCTTCTTGCTCCATTCTTCCTACCTTGGACCCTTCTTTTTAATCTCCACTTTGGCATTTGAAGTTCTCCCTCTTATATCCATCTTTCATTCCTCTATTCTTCTCTCTCTCTCTCTCTCTCTCTCTCTCTCTCTCTCTCTCTCTCTCTCTCTCTCTCTCTCTCTCTCTCTCTCTCTCTCTCTCTCTGTGTGTGTGTGTGTGTGTGTGTGTGTGTGTGTGTGTCTGAAGGCCAACTTGCACATAGCTAGTGTCAGGGTTACGTGTGATTTCCCGCCCCAGGTAGACAAGTAGGACATGCGCAATAGTTCCAAAATAACTACATTGTACTTCATGATCGAGTTGAATTTATCAAGGCCAGTACCAGCTGTCACCAGTGCCACATCGTAAACAGTGCTAATTTAATTTGTGTGAATTTTAATTTACCAGTCTAGTTCACTTTCGTTGGTACTTCTGTTTTAAGAGATTTATTCCCGCGTACTTGCAGATTTCATTTGTACTACTGTTTTAATAGTTTATTCTATCGTATTTGTTAAATACCGTTGTGTTTAGTCTTCATCTTTGACTGGTGTATTTCAAAACAAGTCAGAGACCGTTACTAAAGCTAGTTGTCATTCAGTCCAGTGCCAGCTGCCACCAATGACACATCGTATACAGCGCCAAGTTTATATTCCCGCGCATTTGATAACGGTGTATTTCACAGCTATTTTTGTCTATTTTGATAACTGCCGGACTCAGTTTTGTTCACTTGACAGTGTAGTTACCACTGACCACAGTTAAGTCGGCAGCCAGCCACTTTTATTAGAGTGCTAGGCTTCTTAAAAGTTGATTATTTAGTTTTCTACTTTCTGCAGTTAATTGTATTGATAGGATGGATAGGATGTGTGCCTGCTGTGTGTGGATGCAGGAGGAGTTTGCCGCGGTTTGCGAACAGCTGAGCGTGCTGTTGTCTGCGGTCAGCCATCTTCAGGCTGCTGTCTCGGGGTGCAGCGATGGTGGAGAGTCTGGTGCGTTGAATGGGACACCGCAGGTGTCTCACGCTTAGCTCTCTGTCCCTTCTACCGAGGCACCTTCAGGTGTACCGGACGTCGTCGAGCCGCCTTCTCCGCAAGGGGAGTGGAGGGTTTGTACGGTGTTCGCGTCGCTCGAGGCGGAAGGCCAATGTGGAGGCTGGACGCCCGTTCGTCCTGTGAGCAAGCGTGTGGCCACTTCTTCAGCAGGGTCCGAGCAGGTGCACGGGGGGGGGGGGGGGGGATTATTAGTTATTGGGAGCTCCAATGATTGGCGCGTGATGGAGCCCCTTAGGGAGATAGTGTCAAGATCCGGAAGGAATTCCTACATGCACTCGGTGTGCCTGCCGAGGGGCCTCATCAGAGATGTGGAGGCGGCCTTGCCAGCGGCTATCGAGGGTGCAGGGTGCAGTCGACTGCAAGTCGTGGCTCACGTCGGCACCAATGACGCTTGTCGCTTGGGTTCTGAGGACATCCTCAGGTCCTACGAGTGGCTGGCGGAATTGGTGAAGGCTGCTGCCTTCCCACGTGGGGTGCAAGTAGAGCTGTCGATTTGCAGCATTGTTTCCAGGGTTGTTCGGGGTCCTTTGGTTTGGAGCCGAGTGGAGGGTCTGAACCAGAGGCTTCGCCGACTCTGTGACAGTCATGGCTGCAGATTTCTGGATCTGCGTTATCGAGTGGGGAATTGTAGGGTGCCCCTAGATAGATCAGGGGTGCACTACACTGAGGAAGCAGCTACTCGGATAGCAGAGTACTTGTGGAGTGCACATGGGGGTTTTTTAGGCTAGGCGCTAACTCTGATGAGCACTCGCCTGTCAGCATTCAAACATCGAATTCAGGCCACGTTCGGAACAAAAATTCGAACGTCAAAATATTAGCCGCGAACTTGCAGAGTATTAGAAACAAACTTCCCGAATTTGCCGCACTGCATGGAAGTTACTGCGCTGAGATAGTTTTAGGCACCGAAAGCTGGCTAAATCATGATGTGGCAAGTTTAGAAATATTTAGTGAAGCATGGAATGTATATCGGAAAGATAGATCGGATACAACTGGAGGAGGAGTGTTCATCGCTGTAGATAAAGATATTGTTTCTACTGAGATCGATGTTGAAAGTAACTATGTAGTTATCTGGGTACGTATAACAAGTCTACAAGAAGTAAAGTTAATAGTTGGCTGTTTCTACCGGCCCCCCCAGTACTGCTGTAGCAGTTTTAGAATCAATCAAAGAAAGTCTACACCAGGTAGTGCGTAGGTATCCGGACCATGTAATATTAGTCGGAGGAAACTTAAACCTTAAGAGTATAGATTGGGACCTTGCTAGTTACATTTCAGGGGCTACAGGCAAGCAGTCTTGCGAGCTACTTTTGGACACATTCTCCGAAAAACTGTCTTGAGTAGTTAAACCAGCAACCCACGCGCAATGCAAATATTCTAGACCTTTTAGCCACAAACAGGTGTGACCTTATTAACGATGTCTGTGTAAAGACAGGAATTAGCGATCATGATATCGTCATAGCATCGATTATGACCAAAGTTCATAAACTAATCAAGAAGGCTAGGAGCGTGTTTTTGTTGGGAAGAGCCGATAAGCAAATGTTACGATCGCATTTAGAAAATGAACGGGCATCGCTTAAATCCAGGACTATGGATGTAGAAGAATTGTGGACTACATTTAAGTGCATTGTTAATAAAGGGTTAGAAAAATATGTGCCAGTAAAGACGATTAAGGATGGAAAAGATCCACCGTGGTATAAAAATAATGTTGGAAAGCTGCTGACAAAGCAAAGGCTGATGCACTCTCGATTCAAAAAAGAACACGCAAATGATGACAGGCAAAAGTTTGTAGAGTCTATAAAAAGATCGATGCGTGAAGCATACAATAATTATCACAGCCATACCTTACCAAAAGATCTTTACGAGAACCCGAAAAAATTTTGGTCCTATGTAAAATCGATAAGCGGGTCAAAGCTCACTGTCCAGTCACTGGTTGATCATTCCGAGGTAGTAATAGAAGGAAAGCAAACGGAAAGCTGAAGTTCTAAATTTAACCTTTAAGATATCTTTCACGCAGGAGGACCGCACAAATGTACCATAATTTGATCAAGGTACAAATTCCGAAATGGGGGGACATAGCAATAGGTATTTCCGGTGTAGAGAAGCAGCTGAGAGAGCTAACTAAGAAAAAGTCTGCTGGTCCAGATGGAATACCAGTTCGGTTTTACAAAGACTATTCTGTGGCGTTGGCCCCCCTACTTAGCTTGCATTTATCGTGAATCTTTAATTCAGTGCAAAGTTCCTAGTGATTGGAAAAAAGTGCAGGTGACTCCCGTTTATAAGAAAGGAAAGAGAACTGACCCACACAATTACAGGCCAATATCGTTGACCTCGGTTTCATGTAGAATTTTGGAGTATATTCTCAGTTCTAATATAGTAAATTACCTTGAAACGCAAAAGCTTCTTTCCATGAATCAGCGCGGGCTTAGGAAACATCGTTCATGTGAAACTAAGCTTGCCCTTTTCTCACATGACATCTTGAGAGCCATGGACGAAGGGGAACAGCTGGATTGTGTTTTTCTCGACTTCAAAAAAGGCATCCGACGCAGTGCCATACTGCAGACTGCTAACGAAGATACGAGCTTACGGAATAGGTTCACAGATTTGTGACTGGCTGGAAGACTTCCTAAGTAATAGAACGCAGTGCGTTGTCCTCGACGGCGAGTGTTCATCAGAGACGAGTGTATCGGTAGGCATGCCCCAGGGGAGTGTGATAGGACCGCTATTATTTTCTACCTATATAAATGATCTACGTAAAAATAGATGACGTACACTTACCAGGCGAAGGGGCACAGGCAGTAATAGCAACAAATAAACACACACACACACACACACACACACACACACACACACACACACACACACACAAATGCTAGCTTTCACAGCCTATCTTCTTCATCAGGCAGAAGGGAAGGAGAGGGAAAAGGAAATGATGAGGGTTTTAAGGAAGGGGGTAAGGAGCCTTTCCTTTTCCCTCTCCTTCCCTTCTGCCCGATGAAGCAGCTAGGCTGCGAAAGCTAGCATGTGTGTGTTGTGTGTGTTTATTTGTTGCTATTACTGCCTGTGCCCCTTCGCCTGCTAAGTGTACTTCATCTATTTTTACATATATTTTTCCTGTTAGGAATTTTTCCTCTATAATATTCGTATATAAATGATCTGATGGACAGAGTAAGTTGTAATTTGTGGCTGTTTGCTGATGATGCTGTGGTGTATGGGAGGGTGTCGTCTGTAACTGACTGCAATAGCATACAGGATGACTTAGACAAAATTACTAGTTGGTGCGAAGATTGGCAGCTAGCTCTCAATGTGGAAAAATGTAAGGTGATGCGCATGAGTAGAAAAACAGTCTCGTAATATTCGAATACAGCATTAGTAGTGAGCTTCTTGATGCTGTCGCGTCGTTCAAATATCTAGGCGTAACATTGCAGAGCGATATGAAATGGAATGAGCATATAAGGACAGTTGTGAGTAGGGCGGACAGCCGACTTCGGTTTATTGGGAGAATGTTGGGACGATGTACTTCATCTGTAAAGGAGACTGCGTATAAAACGCTTGTACGACCACGTCTTGAGTATTGCTCGAGTGTTTGGGACCCGCAGCAGATCAGTTTAAGGGCGTGACATAGAGGCGGTTCAGAGACGAGCAGCTAGATTTGTTACCGGTAGGTTCGACCAATGCGCGAGTTTCACGGAAATGCTCCGGCATCTCAACTGGGGATCACTGGAAGAAAGATGACGTTCTTTTTGTGAATTGAGTAAATTTAGAGGGCTGGAATTTGAAGCTGATTGTAGTAAGATTTTGCTGCCGCCTACTAACATTTCGTGTAGTGATCACAAAGAGAAGATAAGAGAAATTAGGGCTCGTACGGAGGCATATGGGCATTCTTTTTTCCCTCGTTCAATTTGGAAGTGGAATAGGAAAGGAAATGCCTAGTAGTGGTTCAGTGTACCCTCCGCCACGCACCTTACGGTGAATTGCGGAGTATGTATGTAGATGTAGAAGGCTTTAATTTGCATACGAACAGCCTAGCATTGTAGTAGCTACTGTGAGAATCTGTCTTTGTTGCAGATATGATGAGCAGTCGGTCACTGTACAGTAGATGCTAGGAGAAGCAAGAGAAAATCCACAGAATAAACCAATATGTAACCTCTGTTTTTGTGTTTAATTTCCGTGTACATTATCTTTTGCTTAAATTGTTATTACCATTGCTATTAATGAGATTAACTTAGTTCTGTAGAATCACACACAATAAAATGTAATTGAATTTACAAAAAAAAATTTAGTGTCACAAATTATTTCAACATCACTTTCACTCTCATTGGAATCTTGAAAAAGGAAACGAAGTCTGTTAGCTTTAGTGGCAAAAGAATTTGAAGAAGTTTGGAGACACAGTGTAGCTGGACCTCAATTCACTAATGATTTGTTAATCAAGACATTGTGCAGCTACAACAAAATTTCACTAGCTGCATGCACAGGCTATAAGTGTGTATTCTCTGGTAAATACTAAACAACTTGGTATCCAAGGGAAGTAAGGCAATGTTGCAGATACTATTAGGGCTCTTTACACCCATGTCATCTTGCAAAATGCTGTTGCCCACACTTCTGACACTGAAGAAAAGTCAAGGGGACAAAAAAGAAATGAGGAAAAAGTGACTGAGGACATGCTAGAGATACTAGTGTCTCTTTAGGTCCTAGAAGTCACAGAAACCTCAGAAACAATGAAGATTAATTCTACTGGCACTCAACTTGTGACAAACAGTAGTATAAATTGAGGCATAAACTGTCCCTTCAGTTCATTCATGGTATCTCAGAACGCTGATATCATCTTCCAGTGGAATTGTGGTAGTTTTTTCCACCACCTAGCAGACTGTCATTGTGCCACTCGGCCTATTAAATTGTGTAATTTTCATCGTCTCATACACTGTTCAGATCCATTTCATGTAGATAGAGGTGGGTAGAGCAGGAGCTCCCTGTTATAATTGACACTAAGGTCAACAAACATTTAACCCCAGCCTTAACACCCACAACCACCTGCACACACCTTGTTTCATTTGCAGAAAATGGAGAGAAGAGACTATAGAGATTCCTTAGAGGTAGGAAAGGGGCCAAGACAAAACTCTGAAGCCTGCCATATCAAAGGAATAGATCCAGCTAATGTACATATTGCATTTATACTTACAGGTAAGTTCTCATGCAGTGCTGACAAGCTGCTTTGGATGTTGATGGTAGGTATGCTATGTTGAATCTGGATTACACAAAGGCTTTGAAAATCACATCGAATTGCAATTTATGTGTTACTGCCTGCTTCTGTGACAGGCACTTCAGCCTTACAGTGCTCCACACAATGAGCAAGAGTAAGTAGTGTGAGCAGTGCAACACCTCTCATAATAGCAGAAGGAAGATAATAGCAGTGATAAAAAAAACTGTGGCACCCTAATTTATAAAGTATGAAAAATGCAACATTAGAAAAATAATCATCCTTTCTGAACTCTTCTCCTGCCTTCCAAACTGCATAGAAGTTCTATTGCATACACCAACACTCAAACAACCAAGATGTATATGCAGCTAAAGCTTGGAGAGCCATAGGAAGCTTGGAAGTGGGTAAAACAGAGGGAGGTGGCTGCAGCTATTGGTGTCCCAAAGTGTAATTTTCAGGACCTGGACACAATTTCAGACAAAGGAACCATTAAAAGAAGGCAAGGCCAAGGATGTGAACAGGTACCATCAAAAAGAGAGTATCGTTCTCTCTCGTTGACAGCCTGACATGACAGGAGGCTGAATACAAGTCTGCAATGCACCCTCCAGGCAGCAACAGGACACACAATATCAACACACAGTCTGAAATGATATCCGGGAATCTGTTCTCTACACAGAGAGGCCTATGTTGTGCGTCCCATTAAAACCATAATACTGTTTAGCCTGCAACAACTGGGTGGAAAAACATCAGGATTGGAGTTGTCACAAATGGTGCCATGTTTTGTTCACGGCGAGTCAAGATTGTTTTCAGCCAGCCAATCACTATTCCATCAGGAGAAAACTTGGAACAATCCTACTTATGTGCATGAAACATCACCATATCATGGTGCTGGCGGAAAAATTGTTTGAGCGCACGTCAGTATTAGTAGGCATACAGACCCCAATGTTGCGCAGAATGGTGCTTTGACTGCTTGGAGGTATAGAGACCAGATCCTTCGACCTTTTGTTGTGTTCTATGCTGGTGCCATACGTGATGGGTTCCTTCTGGTGGACAATAATGATCGTACCCACAGAGTTGTGCTGGTGGACAACATGCTTGAAGCTGAGGGAATTTAACAAATAGAATGGCCAGCTTGTTCACCGGACTTAAATCCAATTGAGCATGTCTGGGTTGCAGTTGGCAGATGCATTTCTGCCATACCTCATTCAAGTAGTTTGTAAGCTCCGGACTGATGACCACACAGTTTGGTCTGATAGAATTACAAACATTTGCACAATATCCCTCGCCACTGGCCAAAGAATGCTACCGTGAATGACAGCCAACATGTACTTGCACTTACATCTACATACATACTCCGCAATTCACCGTAAGGTGCGTGGTGGAGGGTACACTGTGCCACTACTAGGCATATCCTTTCCTATTCCACTCCCAAATGGAACGAGGAAAAAAAGAATGCCTCGATAAGAGCTCTAATTTCTCTTATCTTCTCTTGGTGATCACTACGCAAAATGTAAGTAGGCGGCAGCAAGATCGTACTACACTCAGCTTCAAATTCTGACCCTCTGAATTTCCTCAACAGAAATTCATGAAAAGAACGTCGTCTTTCTTCCAGCGATCCCCAATTGAGTTGATGGAGCATTTCCGTGACACTTGCGCATTGGTCGAACCTACCAGTAACAAATCTAGCTGCTCGCCTCTGAACCATCTCTGTCTTCCTTTAAACTGATCTGCTGCGGGTCCCAAACACTTGAGCAATACTCGAGATGTGGTCGTACAACCGTTTTATACGCGGTCTCCTTTACAGGTGAAGTACATCTTCCCAACATTCTCCCAATAAACCGAAGTCGGCTGTCTGCCAACTGTCCTTACATGTTCGTTCCATTTCATATCGCTCTGCAATGTTATGCCTAGATCTTTGAATGACGCGACAGCATCAAGAAGCTCACTACTAATGCTGTATTCGAACATTATAGGATTGTGTTTCCTACTCATGCGCATCACCTTACATTTTTCTACATTGAGAGCTAGCTGCCATTCTTCACACCAACTAGAAATTTTGTATAAGTCATCCTGTATGCTATTACAGTCAGTTACAGACGACACCCTCCCATACACCACAGCATCATCAGCAAACAGACGCAAGTGACAACTTACTCTGTCCATCACATCATTTATATAGATAGAAAATAATAGCGGACCTATCACACTTCCCTGGGGCACACCTGACGATACACTCGTCTCTGATGAACACTCACCGTCGAGAACAATGTACTGCGTTCTATTACTTAGGAAGTCTTCCAGCCAGGCACAAATCCGTGAACTTATTCCGTAAGCTCGTATCTTTGTTAGCAGTCTGCAGTGTGGCACTGTGTCGATCGCCTTTTTGAAGTCGAGGAAAACAATCCGCCTGTTGCCCTTCATCCATGGCTCACAAGATGTCATGTGAGAAAAGGGCAAGCTGAGTTTCACACGAACGATGTTTTCTAAACCTGTGCTGATTCATGGAAAGAAGCTGTTTCCGATTCTACATGAAACTGATGTCAACGATATTGGTCTGTAATTGTGTGGGTCAGTTCTTTCCTTTCTTATAAATGGGAGTCACCTGCACTTTTTTTTCCAATCACTAGGAACTTTGTGCTGAATTAAAGATTCGCGATAAATGCAAGCTAAGTAAGGGGCCAATGCTGCAGAATACTCTTTGTGAAACAGAACTGGAATTCCATCCGGACCAGCAGACTTTTTCGTATTTAGCATTCTCAGCTGCTTCTCTACACCGGAAACACCTATTGCTCCATTTCGGAATTAGTACCTTGTTCAAATGATGGTACATTTGTGCGGTCCTCCTGCGTGAAAGAATTCTTAAAGGTTAAATTTAGAACTTCAGCTTTCCGTTTGCTTTCTTCTATTACTGCACCAGAATGATCGAGTGACTGGACAGTGGGCTATGACCTGCTTATTGGTTTTACATAGGACCAGAATTTTTCCGGGTTCTCGTAAAGATTTTTGGTAAGGTATGGCTGTGATAATTATTGTATGCTTCACGCATCGATCTTTTTACAGACGCACGAATCTCTACTAACTTTTTCCTGTCGTCATTTGCATGTTCTTATTTGAATCGAGAGCACAACAGTCTTTGCTTTCTCAGCAGCATTCTAACATTATTTTTATACCACGGTGGATCTTTTCCATCCTTAATCGTCTTTACTGGCACATATTTCTCTAACCCTCTATTTACATTGCACTTAAATGTAGTCCACAATTCCTCTACATCCATAGTCCCGGAATTAAGCGATGCCCGTTCATTTTCTAAATGCGATCGTAACATTTGCTTATCGGCTCTTCCCAACAAAAACACGCTCCTAGCCTTCTTGATTGGTTTATGAACTTTGGTCACCATCGGAGCTATGACGATATCATGATCACTAATTCCTGTCTCTACACAGACATCGTTAATAAGGTCACACCTGTTTGTGGCTAAAAGGTCTAGAATATTTGCATTGCGCGTGGGTTGCTGGTTTAACTACTCAAGACAGTTTTTCGGAGAATGTGTCCAATAGTAGCTCGCAAGACTGCTTGTCTGTACCGCCTGAAATGTAACTAGCGAGGTCCCAATATATACCCTTAAGGTTGTAGTTTCCTCCGACTAATATTACATGGCCCATATACCTATGCACTACCTGGTGTAGACTTTCTTTGATTGATTCTAAAACTCCTACAGCAGCACTGGAGGGCCGGTAGAAACAGCCAACTATTAACTTTACTTCTTGTAGACCTGTTATACGTACCCAGATAACGTCACAGTTACTTTCAACTTCGATCTCAGTAGAAACAATATCTTTGTCCACAGCGATGAACACTCCTCCTCCAGTTGTATCCGATCTATCTTTCCGATATACATTCCACGCTTCGCTAAATATTTCTAAACTTGCCACATCATGATTTAGCCAGCTTTCGGCTTAGAAGAATGGCGCTCTTCTCAGAACAAAGGACATTTGACAGAAAACAGGAAACTGTGAACAAAGGATGATTGACATCGAACATGAAATTACATGTAATTAGAGTTTTAAATCACTTGAGCAATAACAACTTAACGATAGTTGATCACCCTGGGGTCCACCCCCACAATCACCCCCCCCCCAGGGTCCCACAGTTCTTTTGTGGGTATGTGTGTGGCATGCATGGGTCCCCAAGCCACTGCAGCCTTACTTCTTATCCTCCCATGCTGCTTTTCCTTTCCTCGCTCCTCCCCCTCCTCTCCACCCCTCATCCTATCTCCTTCGCACACCCCACTCTCTAGGTGCTTCTCTCTACGTCATCTTAGCTATTCTCATGGCTCTGATGGTTTAGCACTTTAGCTTCCTTTGCATAGTCCGAATTTTCAGGCCGGTCAGGTCCCCTTTGGGGTTTGACCTCCCTTGCCGAATTTATCGTTGTAGTGCGAGTCAAACAGGGAAGAACTCCAAACCTAGCCCGTTATCTCGCTGTAGCACCCACCCAGCTAGGTTGCCAGCACGTGTAGCCAGTGCGTGTGATGGGGCTGGTATGTACCTTTTTGTCTGAGCATCCTGAATACACAGGGATCACAATGCCGATACCTGAGCTGTCACCTCCCCATGCAGGCCTGGGAGTAGATACCTATCCCCCTCGGATATCAGGACTCCCAGCAACGTCCATCAAGCCAGGTGGGTGTTGCTGTGGCTGGGTGGCGCCCATGGGGAGAGCCCCTGTTCAGAGTGGGTGGTATGAGGGCAGACTTCTCGTACATGAAATGCCAGCGTGTGTCCGGCCTCTCTCTGGCGGCCAAATTCTCTAGAGAGAGGAATAGTTGTTCGGTTCCTGTTTTGTCTTCCATGGCCTTCCCATCCTTGGCTACTCCATGGAATGAGGGCCAGGCCCATCGATTAGGCACAAAACCATTCCCGAGATACCTAGTTTGTTCCAGGACGGACGGCGAGATGTTCGCTACTATCAAGCCTCTCTTCTTTGTGGAAAACATAGAAGATAAAGTAAGATGCAATCAGGCTCTGTCCTCATTCGCACTTTTTCTCCCTGTCAGTCAGCTGCTCTAAAAGTTTGCCAGCAATTGGGTACAATTCCTGTGACCATCACACCTCATCAGTTCCACAATATGACCCAGGGAGTTATTTTCCATAGGGGCCTATTGCTGCAAACTGATGAGGAACTCTGGGCAAGCCTGGAACGGCGTTCATTTCGTTTGCTACATCCAGATGTCCCAGAGATAATCAGGTTGACACTAGGGCCTTCATTTTGGAATTTGAAGGGGAAAGTAAAGGTAATGGTCTGTCAGTGTGATGTGAGGCTGTATATCCCACCTCCTATGCGCTGCTTCCGTTGCATCCATTTCACCCACATGTCCTCCAGGTGCATCACTGACCCTGTCTGTGGCCGCAATCTTCATGCTGGGAACTCTTGCATCCCGCCTCCACAATACGTAAATTGCCGTGGTTCGCATTCGCCTCATTTGCCTGATTGTCCAGTTTTGCGAAAAGCAAAGAAAATTCGGGAATTTAAGTTCCTTGACCATGCTTCTTATTCCGAGGCACGCAAAAAATTCGACGGGCTCCATCCAGTGCCAATAACATCCACTTTTGCCTCCATTGCTTCACTCCCCCTTCTTTCCTCCTCCCTGGTGGTTATCACCGTTCTCTCTCCCGGTATCGCCCAGCCTCCTGCCCCCATCCCTACTCCCCCACTCCCTCCCCTCCCGCTCTGCCCCTCTTCCTCCCCCTGCCCCTCCCCTTCCTCCCCCACTCCCTTCCACCTTCCTTTCTCCTTGGCTGGAGAAGAAACCCTCTTCTTCAGCACCTGCTGGGGACAAGGCTCTATCCCAGAACCCTTCTTCCCAACAATCTCTCGAAAAGACGACTACTGCAGGTCGGTTACAGGATCCATGCTCTGTGGACCTGAAATCTGCAAGGTCCGTCTCAGAACGAGATATACCCAAGTCTAGCACCTCCAAGGACTCCTCGCACAGATAAGGGACGAGATGAAGAAAAAGAAGTGGCGGAAGTCGCAGGAAGAAGCCACCATGACCTCCCAGGGGGCTTCGCCCTCACTTGCCCCAACCGAGCCCTCTATGGAACTCATGGATGTCGCTCCCTCTTGAGGGGTGACGACCATGGATACAGGGAAATAACGTCTCCCGGCTCTTTCCATCCTTTATGACGATCCTCCAGTGGGACATTAGAGCCAATATGGCAGAATTGCAGCTTCTTCTGCAAACCTACTCTCCGGTGGTTCTCTATTTACAAGAAACAGAACTCAACCCGTATGATCACTTTCATCTTCTTCATTTCAGTTCCATACGTTTTGACCTCCCCCTTAGCAGGAATTTTGGCTGATGGGGGCCGTCATGCTGCTCATACGAGACACCATATACAGCCACATCATCCCTCTAAACACCCATCTTCAAGCTGTGGCTGTCAGCCTTATGCTTCCTGGTTTTTCCTTCTCACTGTGCACTGTCTACACATCCTCTTCTTCAACCATCACTAGGGCTGATCTTTTACAGCTTATAGATCAGCTTCCTCCTCCGTTTCTGCTTGTCGACAATTCTCGCCCTTGCCAGAGAGGCTCTCTTTTAGTTGAATTTTTAACCATCTAAACCTCATCTGCCTCAATACTGGCGAACCTACATTCCTTTCTGATTCCACCCATACCCTTTCCCATTTGGACCTTTCCATCTGTTCTACTCAACTTGTCCTTCGGCTCAAGTGGTCTGCCCTTTCAGATACACACTCCAGTGAGCACTTTCCACGTGTGATCCGCATGCTGACGTCCACTACATTGGTACGTCCACCCTCCTGGCAACTCTCCAAAGTTGACTGGCAGCTATACTCTTCCTTAGCCACCTTCACCAAACATCGTTTTACCAATATTGACGACAGGGTAGACTACCTCACAAGCACAATTCTCTCAGCCACAGAACATTCCATACCTTGTTCCTCTTCCACATCACGATGCTCCTCTGTCCCCTGGTGGAATGAGGCATGCCGCAATGCCATCAGAGCTCGGAGGTGTGCACTGCGCGTCTTCAAACATCATCCCACATTGGAGAACTACATCCACTATAAACGATTGCGCGGCCAATGCCGCTGCATTATTCGTGATGGTGAACGAGCCAGCTGGTTGTCTTTCACTAGCTCCGTTAAGTGTTACCCCCTCTTCAGTCGTCTGGGGGTAACCTCTGCTGACTATCTGGGACCTACGCCCATTCCCCGATCCCTGGTCTCACAGTTGGGTAATGACACCGTTGTGTACCCCGATGATATCTCCAACACCTTGAGCCGCTATTTTTCTGATATTTCGAGCTCCGAGCACTACCCTCCTGCTTTCCTCCCTCGAAAACGAGCAGCAGAAGCAAAGCTGCTATCCTTCTCCTCTCAGAACCACGAGTGCTACAACACCGAATTTACTCTGAGGGAGCTTCATTGGGCACTCTCTTTGTCACGATCCTCCTCCCCAGGATTAGACAGCATTCACGTACAGATGTTACAACGCCTTTCTTCCAAAGGCCTGCTCTTTCTTCTCCAAACATACAACTACATCTGAAGGGACGGAACGTTCCCTAGATGCAGGAGTGAAGCCATCATGATTCCCGTGCCGAAGACGGGTAAGGACAAACATCTTCCTTCCAGTTACCATCCAATCGCCCTCACCATCAGTGTTTACAAGGTTCTGGAACGTATGATTAATATTCGTTTGGTATGGTGACTAGAGTCTCGAAATTTGCTCACGCCTGCCCAATGCAGTTTTCGTAAGCACCGCTCTGCTATGGATCATCTTGTCGCCTTATCCACTCACGTGATGAACAATTTTTTACAGAAACTCCAAACAGTAGCTGTGTTCTTTGACCTGGAGAAGGCTTATGACACCTGTTGGAGGACGGGAATCCTCAAGACTTTACATACTTGGGGCATCCAGGGTCGTCTGCCTATTGTTATTCAAGAATTTTTTTAAAACCATGTTTCTAAGGTGCATGTTGATTCGACCCTGTCGAACCCTTTTATACAGGAGAACGGTGTACCATAAGGCTCAGTGCTAACTGTCATTCTCTTTGCAATAGCCATCAACCCTGTTACAGACTCTCTTCCACCAGGTATTTCGGCTTCTCTTTTCATAGATTACTTTGCCATCTACTGCAGCTCTCACAGGACGTGTCTCCTCGAGCAACTTCTTCAGTGGTGCCTAGACCTTCTCTACTTTTGGAGCACTAACAAAGGTTTCCTAGTTTTGGCCGACAAAACGGTCTGCATGTCCTTTTGGTAGTGAACGAAGTTTCTCTCCCCATCTCTTCTCATATGTTCCAATGTCCTTCCTTTCACTAACACAGCAAAATTCCTAGGACTCATGCTCGAAAGGAAAATTTGTTGGTCCTCCCACGTTTCTTACTTAGCAGCACGCTGTTCCCGCTCACTCATTGTCCTCAAAGTATTAAGTGACACTTCCTGTGGAGCAGATCGGACCACTCTCCTTTGCTTGTACTGTTCTCTAGTCTGCTCGAAATTGGACTACGGATGTATAGTATACTCATATGCACAGTCTTCTATTTTACGTTGCCTTCACAAGATCCACCATAAAGTACTCCGTCTGGCTACAGGGCCTTTTATACTAGTCCAGTAGTGTGACTCTATGCTTAAGCTGCCGAACTGCCACTGCCCTACCAGAGAGACGTCTTCCTCAGACATTACGGGAGCCGTTATGCGCAGTCACTCAACCTATGCTCCCTTTTTTTGACGCATCTCTTGACCGTCAATTTGTGGTTTGTCCATCTTATCTCCTACCTCCTGGAGTCCACTTCCATTTGCTGCTCCAGCAGCGTGGCTTTACGCTCCCTGTCACGTTCTCTGTGGGAGACAGTTCTTCACCACCATGGCTTCACCCCGAGGTCCAGGTAAACTTTGATCTCCATTCACTCACCAAAGACACTACCCCTGACCTAGTTCACTGCAACGAGTTTCTTGCTCTCTGCACCCATTTTTGGAACAGAATCTTCATTTACACTGACGGCTAAAAAACTAACCACGGAGCCGGTTGCGCCTTTGTCCTCGGTGGCAGTTCCTCCCGATATTGTCTTCCCGACTGGTGTTCAATCTTTACTGCAGAGCTATTTGCTGTTTATCTGGCCACCCTGTACATCAAGCGACACTCTCTCTCTAATACTGTCATCTGTTCTGACTCCCTTAGTGCTCTTCAGAGCCTCTGTGAGCTGTACCCAGTAAACCCCATAGTATAGTGTATTAAGGAATGCCTCTACTCAATTATTTTTATGGTATGCACAAACCGGTATTGTTGACCACTATATTGATGGTTATTGTACACAGATATTTTTGTTTTATGCACAGCCAGTATATTATGACTGCTACACTATAATTACTGTTGTACATTCCTTACAACCTTGTGCTGTGTTGGCTGACCTATTGTGTTGTTGCAGCCATATCTATAATTTGTAACTGCTGCTGTGTCTACTATCATGTATTCTTTTATGACTGTCTTTTTATACAGATGTTTGTGTTTTATGTACTACCCAATATTTTATGACTGATACATTGTAGACATTGTTGTATATTCTTTTACACTCGACTGTGGTTTTATACAAGTGTTTTGTGATATGCATTAACTAATATTGCATCACCGCTGCATTGTGGCCACTGTTGTATACTTTTTAATCGACAATCGTTTTATACAGATATTCCTATGGTATGCAGAAAGCAATATTGTATGACCGCTAACATTTTAACTGTGTTAGTTTTTCGTTTATAAATGACTGTCAGTTTATACAGATATTTTTGAGGTATGCACAAACTTAATTACGCCATCAATGTAGATATTAGTCTATTTTTTTCAAATGACTTATAATTATTTTTATAATCTGTACCACACGTTTTTAACCTCATTGTGTTTTAACATTACATTGGTGTGTGCTGCCATCTGGCGCCATATTTTTTACCCCTGACTTGTATCATGTATCAGTTTGCTTTTGTCACTCACTGTGATAATTACGTTGTATTATAATGACATAGTGCACCTATGCACTGTAAATCGTTTTATATAACGACTATTTGACATTACAAGATATGTCTAATCTCTAAATATGCCCGATCTTGCTCTTATGGATTTAATTGACGTATCTTCTCGTTTTATTATAATGACATGCATGTTTTAAATTTCCGTATTTCCTTTTTAACAGATTATGGCCTTGTAAAATATTTTATTTGACCTGATGATGCTGACATAGTTCAGTGAAACCGGTCGTCGTTAATAAAAACTGATGATAAACGATCTTGGCTATTTTATATCTTTTTACAACCTCTACTCAATGTCAGTGGAACCACTGTGGCTTTCCTGTGGGTTCCTGGTCATGTCTGAATAGCAGGGAATGAGTGTGTGCATACTGCTGTCTACCCCGGCTAGCTGCCTATTCCATTCCTCAAGGTGACCTTCAGGCGGAAGTCTCACGGCGTGTGGTATCGCCCTGTCATACACACTGGTGCTCCTTCCATGGGAACAAGCTGCTGGATATTAAGACTTCCCCCACTGCTCGGTCGACCTCCTCTCGGCCCACCCGCCGCAAAGAGGATATTCACGCCTGGCTGCGCATAGGACCCTGCCGTTTCACCCACCGCCACTTACTGTGCGGCTACCCCGCCCCTCTTTGTGGTCACTGTTCACAAATCCTGACTGTCCGCCACTTTCTGGCGCAATGTCCACGTTTTAACCGTCTCCGTCAAAGTTTGTGTTTTCCATCGGACTTTTCCAACATTTTATCTGATGACAAATGCTTATCTGATTGTGTATTACTTTTTATCTGTCGCACAAATATGGCGAGGGAAATTTCACTCATTCCCCCTCCTTCTCTCAGGGGGGCTATAGCTGTCTTCTTTGCCACGAGGAAATCTGACCCAGGGAGTTACCGTTTCTTAAGCGCTCTCGTTTTAAAGTCGAGTGGTTTTAGCGTTTCCTTTTTCCTTTGCTCTTGTTAGCGCAGGATACTGATAATAGTTGGGCGCTTATGACCACAGTAGTTTTGCGCCCTAAAACAACAACAAGGCCACCATCGCCCCCACCACATCCCGCTCACCCCACCACCACCAGTCGCCCTACGCCCCCGATTAATCGTTTTATCTTAATTTGCATATCAAATTGTGTTAACCTAAGTTGGCATTAATAATTTCCGAAAGAACATTTCGTTTTCTTGAAAATCGTCAGTGAGATACAGCAGATATCCTGCTGTTCATAAGTAATGTTTAAAACAATGGTTTAAAAAAATTACCAGTAGAGTGAAATATTTCGGAGGGAACTATGTTTGCATTAACTCTAGCAATACTCACCGATAAAACTATATACTACAAATTGGTACAAGCAGTTTACATAACTTAATACATCGAAACTTAATTACAACTCGTTTGGAACCCAATTTTGCATGTAATTATCGAGATGGCATAAAGAAATTTCTTATAATGTGTGTGGACATGACCCCGATAGCCAGTGGCGTAGCTACTACACCAAGGGCCCCGGGGCAAAAATGACGTTGGGGCCCTCTCTAAACTAAAACTATACCACAGGCGCCGACTTTTGAAAATCTTGGGATATGTCAATGGCGTTTCCAATAGGGGGGAGGTGGATACCGGCCTGCAGGCCCCCCCCCCAACCTCCGACAGGTATGTCTTTTTTTTTTTTTTTTTTTTTTTTTTTTTTTTTTTTTTTTTTTTTTTAAAACTTTATTATTATTTTTCAATTCCAGGTACAAAGGTAAAGCAATAATTTTGTTTTAGTAGTATTTCTTCTTTTTTGCTTCATCTGGTGTTAATTTAGGACTATTTTAACCTCTGAAAGGAGTCAAGTAATTTTTTGACATACAGTAACGAAATTAACAGCCATTAATATCAATTTCAGAACTACTGGGCGGCTTTTGCCACCATTTGAACCTGTTTTCCCGTTGTAGTAGGTACAGAAATCATTTTCAGAGTTTTCGTCTTCTTAGATTTGGATATCAGATAATGATGTGCCTGTATTGTGAATATTGTGCTCACTATCGCAAAAACTAACATCGAATGGTCTTCTTGCCTTCTTTCTTCTGCAGATTTATTTTCTATACAGTATTACGAAAATAGTCCATAACTACTTCTGATGTCATACCATGTCTGTCTATATCAATAGGTTCACAAAGCATTGTTACATCAAACACCAATTCAGTAAACAGGATGAAAAATGTCACGACTTAATACTAACACGATTCCTTGAAGACAATTGACTTCTAAGAGAATACATAAACGTTAAATAAGTAGTATGCACATTTTCATCGCATCGTACCAAACACTTCATTTCTAGTTATTTAATACAAAAATTATAGGTTACCGCCTTCAGTTTACGATATTGAACTTACAAGCAGCACTCCATTAACATTCGGACTATTTAGAAAATGATCACGTCACTCATATGTCAACATGAATTTTAATGCCTACGAATTCAATTACCTGTTTGTTTTAAATAATCTGTTTACAGCGTTTTATTACAAACGCCAGCCGCCCATCAATGGAATGAGAGCAGAATTTAATTACAATCTAGAAATATAACGTAAAGAAAAAAATACCGAAATTTTCAGTGGGCTATGCCGAGCATACCCACTCAAATTTTGGGGTATGCTTGAGCGACCGAGCATACCCGTAATCGGCGCCTATGAACTATACAGATGCAATACTACTTCATCAGGTCCTTACCGCTTACTGGAAGATATAATAAGGCAAACCTACTCTTAAGTAAATTACTGTGTGTCACGCAGCAGATAATATTTAATCGTACTCTCTAATATAATTATAACTGTGAAAGTTAATTATGCTTTCAAGCAGAAACTACTGGGTGGATTTGGATGAAATTGTGGAGACCTGGGTAGGACATACAGATAAAACTACCATGGAATAGTTTTCGAAGTTGCCCATACTAGGTGAATGAAGTCGCAAGCAGAAGCTAGTAAAATGGGCAATGAAGTTTTATTCAACAACGAATATATGGCCCCCTGCTGCGAATCAAACCATGAACAGTATTGTCACACACTGCTAGTAATTCAGCAGGTGGCAGGGTGCACGTCTTAGCGGACAAGCAATACCTTTTTATGTTTATATTCTGAGATGGGAATAATTTTTGGATTTCAGTTCGTGCCTTTGAAGTTTGTTGGCAGTTAAAATTCGAAAATCCTTCATTTCGCTAAAATATTATATACAGTAGAACGTCGATTATCCGAAGTGTAATTGGGGGACATGGATGTTCGGAAAACCGAATATTCGTATACTATAACTGTACACTTCGACTTGCCAGTACGAAGCACTGTACAGTAAATGTATTTATACAGTATTTGGAGTCGCGCGATCCTTCACACTACGCCGAGTGGCACGTCGCAACACTTGGAAGGCGCAGCTGTTGCTGTGAACAGTTTTAATGCTGCAGCTACTTCTGCCGACTGGAGTGTGCCGACTGTTGTACTCAGCGACTGTCGGCTTGGCCTGTCAGCAGGCACCACTAGAAGCAATGTTCCGTCACTCTGTGGCCCAGTGCGGCTACTATGGGCAGCTTAGTTTGAAGGGAGGGGGAATTGATGGACGGTAGGGTGGGAATGTAAAATAAATGAATAAATAAATAAAAATAGAAAAACGACGCTCTATTGTAACTTTTTTCGAACTCTGCTCACGGAGGCCGAGGGGCCCCTTGATCTCGGGGGCCCCGGGGCACTGCCCCGCCTAGCCCTATGATAGCTACGCCACTGCCGATAGCGACAGCTACGATAACGCAATAACGATTGTGTTGGTACTGGTCAAGGGCGGATTCATTTGGGGGGGGGGGGGCACCTGCCCCCCTCCTCCTTCCCCCCCACCCTAGATGGCCCGACGAAAAATGAGAGAGAAAGGTGGAGAGAGAGAGAGATAAGGTGAGGGAGGGAGGGAGATGAAGAATCTTAGCATTAGAATTATTAACGTTTACTTAAGGGCGTCATGTAATTGTAAATTTGTTGTGGTCTTCAGCCTGGAGACTGGTTTGATGCAGCTCTCCACAATACCCTATCCTGAGCAAGCCTCTTCATCTCCTCATAAGAACGGCAACCTACATCTGTTTGAATCTGCTTACTGTAATCATCTCTTGGTCTCCCTATGCGATTTTTACCGCACACACTTCCCTCAAACGCTAAATTCACAATTCCTTGATATCTAAGAATGTGTCCTACCAAGCGACCCCTTCTTTTTGTCAAGGTATGCAAAAATTCCTTTTCTTCCCAGTTCTGTTCAGTACCTCCTCATTAGTTAGGCGATCCACCCATCTAATCTTCAACATTCTTCTGTAACACCACATATCAAAAGCTTCAGCCGCGCGGGAGTAGCCGAGCGGTCTGGAGTGCCACGTTACGGACGCGCGGCTACCCGCGTCGAAGACTAGGGAATGATGGCCAATGTAGTTTGGTCCCATAGGATTACAAAAATTTTGAACAAAAGCCTCTGTCCTCTTCCTTTCCGCACTGATTATCGTCCATGTTTCACTCCCATGCAAAGCAACACTCCACACAAATGACTTCAGAAAGGACTTCCTTAAGCTTAAATTAATATTCGATGTTAGCAAATTTCTCTTTTTCAAAAACGCTTTTCTTCCCATTGCCATTCTGCATTTTATATCCTCTGTACTGCGACCCTCATATGTTATTTTACTGCCCAAGTAGCAAAACTCAGTTACCACCTTTATTGATTCGTTACCTAATTTAATTCTTTCAGCATCGCCTGATTTTCTAAGACTGCATCCCATTACCCTTGTTTTGTTCTTGTTAATGTTCATCTTATACGCTCCTTTCAGCACACTGTCCATTCTGTTCAATTGATCCTCCAGTTCCTTTGCTGTCTCTGACAGAATTAAATGTGATCAGCAAAACACAATGCTTTTTATTTCTTTGCTCTGAACTTTCATTCCTTCTCGAAATTTCTCTTTGCTTTCCTTTATAGCTTGCACAATGTACAAATTGAATAACATTGGGTAAAGGGTACAACCCTGTCTTACACCTTTCCCAACCTCTACATCGCTTTCATGTCTTTCAACTCTGATAATTGATGTCTGGTTTTTGTACAAGTTGTAAATAACCTTCCATTCCTTAAATTTTACTCCTGCTGATTTCAGAATTTGAAAGAGTGTATTCCAATCAACAATGTCAAAAGCTTTCTCGAAATCTACAAAGGCTAGTAATGTAGGTTTGCTTTTCCTCAATCTTCTAAGATAAGTCATAAAGTGAGGATTGCCTCCCGTGTACCTACATTTCTCCTGAATCCCAGCTGGTCTTCCCCAAGGTCGGCTTCTACCAGCTTTGTAAGTTTAAAAATGCAAAATCCCTGTAATTAACATAACCTAATTTGACTTTTTGTTTTAGGCTTCCATTTAATTGCCTCTTGCTCTTTTTTGTCAGTAATATACGATAAAAATAAAAGTTGTTTATTGTTTCGTGATTGCCTGGGAGATAAATGAGCTATTGTGTATGTTTTACTCATATGTAAATAAAGTTAAAGGATTGAACTATGTAAAAAAATGAATTTCAAGGGCTTTGTTCAGGCCGGCGCATTCAAATGTTTTCGGTAAACGGTTTATCTGATTCTTTTCCTAGACACTAAGAAATGGTACTCCCACTCATTATAAACAGTGTTATTTAAACCTACACGTTTCTATTTTCCAGTTATTGGAGCTAATTAGAGGTTTCAACAGCATTTTTTTCTCACATCAGATACAAAGTATTTTCATGGTAGTAGAAATTCTTCTTGAAACACAGTCAAATGTAATTTTCAGAATCAAATTTTCACACTGCAGCGGAATGTGCGCTGATATGTAGCTTCCTTGCAGATTAAAATTGTGTGCTCTACCCGGGATTCGAACCTGCGACCTTTGACTTTCATGGGCAAACGCTCTACTGTCCGAACTACCCCGATACGCTTCACAGTCCGTCGTCACTACTTTACTTCTGCCTGTTCCTTGCCTACTACTTTACAAACTTCACAGAAGTCCTGCGAACCTTGCAGGACTAGCACTCCTGGAAGAAAGGACGTAGTGGAGACATGTATTAGCCACAGCCTAAAGGATGTTTCGAGAATGGCCGGCCGCGGTGGCCGAGGTGACTGAGGCGCTCCAGTCACGGTCAGCACGGCCACTACGGTCGGGGGTTCGAATCCCCCCTTGGGCACGGATATTTGTGCCGTCCTAGTTCGTAAGTAGTTCATAAGTAGTTTGTAAGTTTAGGGACTGATGACCCCGTAGTTAAGTCCCATAAACTTAACAAACATTTGAACATTTTGAGAATGAGGAGTGCTAGTCGTGAAATGTTCACAGGAGAATTTCTGTGAAGTTTGGAAAGTAGAAGGCGAGGTACTGGCAGACGTAAAGTTTTGTGGATGATGAAGCGTGACAGGATAGCTCAGATGATAGAGCGATTGCCAGTGAAAAGCAAAGGTCCCAGGTCTGAATCCCGATTCTGACCCACAGTTCTAATCTGCCAGGAAGTTTCAATTGTAATTTTGTTGATTGTGAAAGCTTTCTTGAAAACTTACCTCGTTTTGCATAGCAGCTTTACAAAGAATGAAGAAGAAATTGATTCATTACAACGCAAACACAGGAAATCTGATTTGAGGGTTTGAGGTAATATCAAACTTAGCACGACATACTCGTATTTACTGGCTGTTTGTTTCTGACACGTAATTGAGCAACCTTTTAGGATACGATGTTTTTCCAATTTTGCATTGATTGATAATGAAACAGCTACTCCGGATACAGTATTGTTTGTTCACGGTAAGTTGACGATTCGTGCGCTGGCTGTTGGCAGCGTGTACCATGAATGTCGGGAGGTGAGGAGCAGCGAGCGGAAGGCAGTGTCGCAGTGTTGGAAACGTTACCCGTTATAATGTGTGCAGTAATATTTCGCGTCTAGGAGCAGCTTAATGTTGACAGCAATCCGAAATACATGGATGTCCTTCAAGTAGTGCAGATGTTTTGTCAAATATACTTCCATCTAATTACCAAAGCTCTATAGTTTCGACGCACTTTGGCGTCATTCTTAAGTTCCTGTTATTAAAAAAGAATATATATTACAATGATTCAACCACATTCCACAGTGAAAAGTTTAAAAATTCATCAAATCATGTACGCCGCACAGGAGTGGCGGTGTGATCTGGGTCGTAACGTCGTGGAGTACGCGGCCAATCCCACTAGAGGTTCGAGTCCTCCCTCGGGCGTGCGTGTGCGTGTGTTAAAATTACTCACAAAGCCCATAAGGACATGTTCACCCTCCTCAGGCTTGTGCCCCCACTCCTTCCAGGAAAAAATCTCTATCCGCCACTACTATTGGGGATGGCAGTGGTGAAAAGTTCAGTGATCCTGTTGCAAACTTTCAGCAGTTTGAAGCCAATACAGCATGGTGTGACGTCAGTGGTACTTATTTGAAAGTGGCTATGTTTATATGCCCCGAAAAATACAGTAATTCAAAATGTTCAAATGTTTGTTAAGCTTAAGGGACTTAACTACGGGGTCATCAGTCCCTAAACTTACAAACTACTTATGAACTACCTACAACTAAGGACGGCACAAATATCCATGCCCGAGGGGGGATTCGAACCCCCGACCGTAGTGGCCGTGCAGACCGTGACTGAAGCGCCTCAGACCCCTCGGCCACCGCGGCCAGCTACAGTAATTCCTCTTATCCTTCAGATAGGGGTGCTTTGACGTCACACCACGTTTCCAATGTCTTTTTTGATGAGAAGGTATTGGGTTTAATCGTACCTGAGACAAATTGATATGCTGCGAAGATTTTAGGTGGCAAGGACATAAGTAAAGGTGCGTGGCTCACATGTTGGACAGAAACGAATATAGACGAAATTCGTAAATTTTTTGCAATTGTCATGTACATGAGACTGATAATCTATCCTACAATGGGTGATTATTGGAGTACACATCCTCTATTGAAAAATATTTTGCCTCAAATAATGAGCAGAAATCGCTTTCAGTTACTTCTCCACTGCATCCATTTTGCAGACAATACATTATCGAAAGAGGCTGACAAAACCCCAAGTTCAGGGCAATATCGGATATGCTACAAAGAAAATTTTGCACGGAGTAGCTATGGATGAAACAATGATATCGTTTCGAAGAAGACTTTCATTTTTACAGAATGTGCCGGGTAAAAGCCATACAAATGGCATTGAGGTTTGTAAATTATGCAACAGTGTTGGGTATATTCTAAGCATGGTCACCTATATAGGACGCACAGATGTTGTCTCTAACGCCTTGGCAGAACGAATCGTATTGGAGCTTATGCATAATTATTTGGGTGAGGGCAGAACAGTTGTTACAAGTAACTATTACACATCGGTCCCTCTCGCAAAACAACTCCTTGTGGACTAACATGGTGAGAACACTGAGAAAGAACAGAAGGCATCTTCCAGATATTTTGGACAAGAACATAAATAAAGGGGACTTGGTAGCCGATTGTTGGCAAATGGAAGGACAGAAGGGAGGTGGTGTTTCTGTCAGCAAAACACGTACTGGATATGGTTCCGTCAGACAAAGAGCGATCTGGAAATGAAACACTTAAACCAGCGATCGTTGTTGAATATAATAAAGGAAATCAAGGAGTAGATGTTTCAGACCAAATGGTACCAAAGACTCCTCTTAAACACTTCAGTGGTGAATTCATTGATATTGTATAGGAAACTAACTGGGAACGAAATGCAAGTAAAGCACTTCAGAATGGAAATTACGCAACATTGACTTGGTATGTCAACCGAGCGCACGAATCGGACGTATCCAGGAGCCAAGAAAGATTACCACTGACCTTTGGTCCAAGATCAGATAGCAAAAATGGCCGCTGTCTGACAGTTACACAGAAAAAAGATGAACGAAACAGGAAGGTGAGGAAGAAATGCCAGGACTGTTACATCAAGATTTCTAAAAAGCATGAACGATCTGAGACCGTGTTACCTGTGAAGAAGGTAGTCACATTCTGTGATGAGTGCAACAAATGCCTCTGTCCAGAATGTTATTCACAAACACACTGACTACCATGTACCCTTTTTCTCATGTGTACTCGCCTCTTCAATAAATTGTATATTGTACATGTGATCATTTTATTTCTTTTCATTTATAGTTTACATATTGTTTACAGTTAGTTTCTGTAACTAATTCTCGTTGTGTGGTGACTAAGCAGGAGCGGTAGGCGTATATACGGCGTGCAAATACGCCACGTTTCTGCTGGCATCCTAGATTTTCTCTCTTTTTCACAATGATATAAGGCTCATCTATTCAGTACGTACTGAGTGAAATAACTATTTTGATGAGATTTTTCAAACAGTTTTGTTGACGCGAAATGCCCAGGTGTGCCCGGCCCTTGCCTCGCCAGCCAACGTGTTAAAAATAGGGATGCAAACGATACATCGATGGTTTGAAAACATCGATGTTTCGTCCATAAACATCGATGTTAACATCGATGTTTTGAACAGCGATGTATTGCCGATGCATCGACGACAGAAGTCCAAAACTATCGACATCGTTCAACAATTGATTGGCAACTCCATTATTACTTTATTAGTTGCTCAGCCAGCGTCAGCTCAAGTGTGGTGCTCCTGCTGTCGTCGCTCGTCGCTGGTTTCATACTTTTGAAATAGTAGGTAAGTGAAATATGAAACAATCTGATGATTAATCTGATGTTTGTCCAGCACGGGCTGCTGGCATTGCTGAAATTTCACCCTCCAACATCAGTGCAATCGAATCTTTGACAGTGTTACCCAGTCAGACTGATATCGTACTGTCAAAACGTCAGTTAAAACATCAAACAAAAGTCGACGAAAAATCCTAGACAAAAGCCAATAAGCCAAGTACAACATAGATTTTCATTTCAGCAAGGTACATGATTTGATAAACGTCATTGATGAATATTCATTTTAAAAATACAGTATTAAGTAATAACAGAAAGATGCATAATGTTTAATTTTCTCCACGTCGACAGCTAAGAAAAATGCAATACGTCAACAAAACACAAGTTATTTCGCATGTAATGAACAAATCGATGTAAATCAAAAGTAAAATCAGCGCAATAGGTAGCGAAACCTTATTCCTAACTTATTTTTTATTCTAATCTGCCATTTCGCTGTGTATTCATAGCCTAGTGAAAGAATATAAATAAGGCAGATACTTTCTGTCAACACAGCTTCATTTCAGTGTGTTTTTCCTAATATTTCTTAAATGTATGGAAACATCGGAAAAACATCGATGTATCGTTTTTCAGGAGCGATGTTTTTTTTTACATCGATATTTTTCCGCAGGAACATCGATGTCTTAAAATCGATGTTTTTGTCAACTATGTTGCATCCCTAGTTAAAAATGAGCACGTGTAATAGTAAGATCGATGTTCAAAGCACCCCCAACGATACAACTCGCATCAGTGCAACTATACACCTGTACACGACTTTTAGTATCCTCCAGTCGTAACTTGAACATAAATATCATTCCTGTACCCATCCTATTTCCATAGATACAAATTCACATAAAGCTCACAACGGTTTGCAGTAGATAACTTCTTGAACTTACTGATTTATCCGAGTTCTGTCTAGTGGATTGAAAAAAATCGTGGTTGACACACAAAAGGACCTGAAATTGAGTTTGGAGTAAAGATATTTCCCTCTAACTGTCTACATTCTGTGTAAAGGGCTCTGCGGAAGTGAAAATCTACTGTAAGCGTTGGTCGTCGTTGCATCCAAGCGTTTGGGGGCCGCAGGTGAAGTATTGCCGTTATGTCCTCTTGTTTAAGACCCCTACAGACGCTCCGATTTATCGTACAACCAACAAACAAGATGTCCAACGATACAACCAATTGGTATAATCCTATACACGTTCCGACCAACTGCACGCAGCGCCACCCTGTTCTGGTGTCTGTTTGTCGAACTGTTTTTGTTTTCGCGTGTTCGCTGTGCAGACGACCTCAGGCATGGAAGTTGGTCGGGAAGCGCTACACACGGTACAATTTGTCGGGTGAAGTGGTGCGGGAATCGCAGATCGGGTGGTCAGGCATAATGAACCGGCCGACAACGAAAGTTGGTCAGGTAGCACCTGAAACCGCCCAATTTATCGGGTGACCAACGAATTGGTCCAATAAATCGCATCGTGTGTAGGGCCCTTTAGGGGGAGATGTATGCGTAGTGACTCAGCAGTTTGCGGGTCCTTGGTTGTCATTTCGAAGGAGGTGGTGGTTAGTATAGTGCATTCAAATATATATATATATTGCGGCGGACGGAAATCGGTAACTGGCTGAACTTAATTTATTTCACGGGATTTTTTTATCGTTATTTTGGGAATCTTTAAGGAAATACCATTGTACAATAGGGAAAGAGAAATAACAATGTTATCCATCTTGCGGTGTGCCCGATCATCGGTATTTACAATTTTGACCTGTGTCAGTTAACAGTTCCAAATGAATTTTCCGGATACTTCGACTACGGCTGGCCGCGGTGGCCGAGGGGACTGAGGCGCTCCAATCACGGTCTGCACGGTCACTACGGTCGGGGGTTCGAATCCCCCCTCGGGCATGGATATTTGTGCTGTCCTTAGTATTAGCTAGTTCATAAGTAGTTTGTAAGTTTAGGGACTGATGACCCCGTAGTTAAGTCCCGTAAGCTGTACAAACATTTGAACATTTTTTTGAACTTCGACTACGATGTATTTTACAGTAGCCTATAGGCGAGAGACCTGTGTCAGTTAAATGTTGTAAAGACTTGCAACATTTCGAATAAATAAATAAATCGGGATACTTCGACTATGATGTTCTCGATACAAAATGGGGTGTGAGAACGTGTTGGTCGCGAAAAGATGTGTTTGCAGTGTCTAATAATATAGCGATTGGGTACACCGAGAAATTGAGCTCGTTTGTGTGAGATTATTCCGTGTGTGATTAGTGCAAGAACTTTAAATGAGAGCGGGAAGAATCTAGGTTTACAATATGATCGTCTGTATACTTGATAAGCGCAAAATTTTTTACCTTTGTTAATGGAATTCAATAGTCTGCTCCACGCCAAGGAAGTTTGAGACAGTGTGGAGCCAGAAATAAGTTTTTAAGTCAGTGCTAGTTCCTAGACTCATAGTGGATTAATTTGTACCAATTGAGAGAGAGAGAGTGAGTCTCTCAAAGGAAGGCTCGTAGCGACCATTTAAAAAAATATATTTTTTCCTCTCGTATGTCTCAGGGTCGTGTGCTAATTGTGAATTTGTACCTATGGAAAAGGGATGGGTACAAGAATGATCCTTATTTCTAGTTACATTTCGAGAATACTAATACTGTTATAAATATTCATACAATTTACGTTTCACGGCAGGAGTCGTCATAATTTGAAACTTCCAGGCTGAGATGCTATGGTTGAAGCGTTAAACTTTCACCTAACGTTTCGCCTTGGATTGCGGAAGGCATCCTCGGAGGCGAAGTGCCTTATATATATACGCCACCCAGAGGGCGTCACTGACAATCACATGAGTTCGTCTGCTCTATGGTCTCTGATGTTGTCAATATTCTCGATTGAAAGTAATCGATTGTCAGACTGACGCTGCAATATTGACATCGAAATTATATCCATTTTAACACCTTCCTCTTTCCTGTTAAAATTATTTCGGTGTCTGAAAATCTCTGTGGCCTCTCTGTACATATGTGCATAATAATGAGATGTCTTTGCTATGACGCTTGTCTCGCTAAACTTTATTTCATGGTCACCTTCTTGAAAAACATTTTCCGATACAGCCAATTTATCAGTATGTCGTAAGCAGCAGTTCCTTCTATGTTTGCTCAGTCGGGTGATAACACTTCTTTCTGCTGAACCACTGTAAACCTGTCCACAACTGCAAGGAATTTTATAAACACCTGGTGTAGCCAGAGGATGTAGCATATCTTTTGCTAATCTTACCAAGTAGGTATTTTCTCATCACTTTCCCAGTGCAATCTGTGGTGTTACTAATAAACTTTTCCCTTGGGCTGGTGCGTTCCTCGTTGATCCAGGTTCTTTTCCCTAGGGTGAAGTGTTTGATCTATCTCCTTGTTAGAATACCCATTCTTCTTGAACGTCCTTCGCTTCGCAGGTGTTTAATCTCATCTTCCAAGTATAGTGGTTCACATATTTTGTATGCCCTTTCTACCAGTGTTTTTATCGCACCTCTTTTATGCCTTGGGTGGTGGTCAGAATCTTTATGCAAATAACGGTTAGTGTGTATCTCTTTTCTGTACACTCTGTGGCCCAGAACAGTATATTGGGAAAGTGTTAAGAAAGTATGATGTAGAAACTGTTTAGAGACCCACTAGGAAAATAAAAGAATGTGTAAACACCAGGTGTTTATGAAATTCCTTGCAGTTGTGGACAGGTTTACATCAGTGCAACAAAAATAAGTGTTAACACCTGTCTGGACGAACATAAAAGGAAATGCCGCTTAAGATATATTGATAAATCGGTCGCAGTGGAACATGTTTTCCAAGAAGGTGACCATGAAGTAAAGTTTGAGACGAGTGTCATAGCAAACACATCTCAGTATTATGTACATATACACAGAGAGGCCATAGAGATTATCAAACACCAAAATAATTTTAACAGGAAAGAGGAAGGTGTTAAACTGGATATAATTTGGATGTCAACTTTGCAGCGACAATAGGACAATCGATTTTTTTTCAGTCGAGAATGTTGCCAACATCAGAGATGATAGAGCAGACAGCGTCACATGACTGACAGTGGCCGGCCGCGGTGGCCGAGGGGACTAAGGCGCTCCAGTCACGGTCCGCACGGCCACTACGGTCGGGGGTTCGAATCCCCCCTCGGGCATGGATATTTGTGCCGTCCTAGTTCGTAAGTAGTTCATAAGTAGTTTGTAAGTTTAGGGACTGATAGCCCCGTAGTTAAGTCCCATAGACTTTACAAACATTTGAACATTTTTGACTGACAGTGGCACCCTCTAGATGGTCTATGTGTATGGTGTTCACTCGAGAACTGCTTGAAATTTACCGTTTCACCTTCGAGGATGCCTTCCGCAGTAGAATGCAAAACGTCAGGTGAAAGTGAACCACGGCATCTAAGCCATGAAGTTTCAAGTTATGAGTCTTGTACACGTGTTTAATTGCACTTTTTGATGCGGCCACTGTGGACATCAATATGTATTCACGTTATTATTAGGTGTGTCTATTATTAAAACGATAGTCTCCTGGTTACGTATTACCCATTTCCCTTGATGTCTATCACTTGCATCGAGAGAATTTGTTTAAGGTAATGATTTCACCCATCGAATACTTTCGGTATTCCTACCTGTAAATTTGAATATTATTTTTAGAAACCAAACGCGTTCTGCTTTTGATTTGGTTGTTGTGTGATTACAGTGCATGGCTGGTGGCATGAACTAATACCATCCAAGAGATCGTCAACGGATTTACATATTGATTACTTGGGGTGAAATTGTAATTAGCAATATAAGTAATACAGCGCTTAGGGAACATACCAGTGGCATTAAAACGAATTTCTTGATACCATGTCTATATTTACATGCAGATTTGCATTCAATACGAGTAGTAATTAAGGTTCGATGTAACACGTTATGTAAACTGCCTGTAATGTTTTGTTGGAGAGCATATTTCTCGCTATAGGTAACTGTTTAAACAACATTGTTGTTAAACATTACTTAAGGGTATATTACACGGAGCGAATTTGGTCGCTAGTCGCTGGCGTATTTGTACGCAGCTGCTAAATTCGCTCCATGTAAACATGCTCCGAAACGAGAGCGTCTAAAGTTGAAGGGTGGGCTACTTTAGACGCTGGTCGCTGGCGTTTTTGGTCGCCCCGTGTCATATACGGGAGCGTCTAAAGTAGCCATCAGTGGAGTCAAAATGTCAAAGGAAATTGTAAATGCTGGCGTTGTGTTTCTCGCAACAGTTTTAAAAGAACAATTAATGGACCAAAACGGAAAAGTAGAAAAGAATAAAAGAAAATGGATTAGAAACTGGATTGTGAGGAGGGATAAATTTGGTGCTTCTGCAAATCTTTTGGGCGAATTATCGTGTGAAGGTCCTTCTGCCTACAGAAATATAATGAGGATCACATAAGAAAATTTTGATAGATTGCTGTAAATGGTAGAGGATGAAATAAGGAAATAGAATACCATCATGAGATCGCCAAGAATAAAATTTAAATAATCGTTATTTTTAATGTCCCATAATACTGGAAAACTTCGATAAATTTTCAGAAATTTGATTACAATTCCACTTCATATTTTGTTTGGTGGGACACAGAACTTTTAATATCTTTATTTACGTCAATGATCACACAATTTCTCGTCCTTTTGACGACCGGTTTCGGTCAGGATGACCATTTTCAAGTCTACAGCAAATCAGAAACAGAAAGATACATCAAGTATTAGACTACCTTAGAAAACTTAAATAATGCATTAACTTACAGTCATCAATACATGTAATATAGCCATATGGTATCATCACAGCACAAGTGTATCTTCATTAAGGAATGTAACAATAGTTATGATGTATAATATTTTTAACACGTTTTTTATATTGATGACTGTAATGCCTTATTTATGTTTTATAAGGTACCATAGTCTATTACTAAATTTGTCCTGTTTCCGATTTGCTGTAGACTTGAAAATGGTTACGTCGCACCTTGGTAAACAGAACTGTTTGGTGTCACATAACCTCCAAAATAATATACCATATGCTACTTCGTGTTTCAATTATTTTTACGAAGACGCTAGCGTCTGAAGTCACTGCGTGCCATTGCGTCAGCGTATTCAGTCGCTATTCGCCCATACGCCGAGCGACAACAGACGCCAGCGACTAGCGACCAAATACGCTCCGTGTAATATACCCTTTACAAACAGCATGTTCAAAAAATGTTCAAATGTTTGTAAAGCTTGTGGGACGTAACTACGGGGTCATCAGTCCCTAAACTTACAAACTACTTATGAACTACTTACGAACTAGGATGGCACAAATATCCATGCCCGAGGGGGGATTCGAACTCCCGACCGTAGTGGCCGTGCAGACCGTGACTGAAGCGCCTCAGTCTCCTCGGCCACCACGGCCGGCCCAACAGCATGGCGACTGCTGTTGGTCACTGACGATTTCCAAGAAAACGAAATGTTCTTTTCGAAATTGTTAATGCAAACATATGTTGACACAATTAATTTGATATGCAAATTAGAATAAAAATATTAATCGGGTGCGATGGCGGTGTCGGCGGCGATTGGTGGCGGCAGGGCGAGCAGATGCGGCAAGAGCGGGCGTGGGAGCGGTCAACTACCTTACTTTGTTATTGTTTACGACATGTTACACTCTTGTTAAGTGAAATTTTATGTTCGTTGTCGATCATCCTTTATTCATAGAATTGCATTGTTCAAAGTGCAGTTTCACGTTATCTGCCAATCGTCCTTTGTTCAGGTAAGAGTGCCATTGTCCCAAGTACATGTTCGTTGTCAATCATCCCTGGTGGCGTCCTTTGATCAGCAACGAACACTATTGTCCGAGGTTGGAGGGGTGGGGGTACCGGTACCTCATCCCAATGACACTAATGTATACGGTCGATTCTCAGTGGGGTCATAGCCGTATTACTGTACTACTTCCGTGTCCAAAAATGATCGTTTCGTAGAACATCAGCTTATTGGCACTCGAGACTTTGAATTGTAGGTTACTTTATGTAGGGTACCCATGTTTTCAGATCCAAAAAGGCAGGATCTCCCAGTTACGCAACATTGAAGCACAAGCTACCACCCGTCGGCTTTTACGTCATGGATCAAAGCCGACGGATGGTATCCCATGATTCAGTTATGCCAGTGGGTCAATTGAAGCATGGGATACCACCCATCAGCTTCGACTCATGGCATCGGCGTGTTGTATACAAGACTATGTAGTGGCGAACTGTTCGTTTTACGAGGGCAATTACTTTTAATGAGCAGGCAAGGGTACATCAAGAACCTGTCAGCAATAGAGCAAGAACAACATTATTTATTTATTTACTTTATGGCCTGCACGAAAGATTAACCAAGTCATTCTGTGTTTGGATTTCTAAGAATATTAACATTGCCGGCCGCGGTGGCCGAAGGGACTGAGGCGCTCCAGTCACGGTCTGCACGGCCACTACGGTCAGGGGTTCGAATCCCCCCGCGGGCGTGGATATTTGTGCCGCCCTAGTTCGTAAGTAGTTCATACGTAGTTTGTAAGTTCAGGGACTAATAACCCCGCAGTTAAGTCCATTAAGCTTAACAAACATTTGAACAATATTAACATCTTGGCAGATATTTTCTACCGTGCCGTTCATGTTGCCAACATAATAACACGAGGGCACCAAGACGGGAAGTAAAATATTACCTGATCTGCGTACGATTAAACAAGTTTATTTTTCAATTTAATGATTTGCTTTTAACATTTTTTAACTGCCCGTAAGTTTATCACAGAACTCTAGACAGTTTTTTTATTAAAATTACATTTTGCAATCAAGTATATTTTTCATTGGAATGAATAGCTTTTAACATTTTGGAATAGGTTAGAAGAGTATTCTGGAACACTAAACAGTTGTGATTAAAATTACGTTTGGTAATAATAAAATGTTTCAATGTTTCTGGTTTCAGTCTGGATCAACTAAACCGTGAAAACTCTTTTCTATAAGGGTTTCATTCTTTTTTAACTCTATAACTACTGATATTCCTGGAATAAGACACTAATCGAATTTCGCAGGATGTTTCGCAGGATTAATATTGCAATGGAGGATATTTTTAAGATTTTCTGACCTCGTCGCGGGTCGCAGGATAAGACCTAAAAAAGCAGGAGTCTCCTGCGAGGAGCACGACATCTGGTCACCCTACTTTACTGTGGAACCAGATGCACGCATGTTGCTGAGTCACTGTCACCTGCTTTTTCGGAGTTGTCGTTAAGTTGAGAAGTGTAGGATTTTCGTCTGCATCTACATGGGTACTCTGCAATTCATAGGGGTATGTCTGACAGAGGGTTCATCGAAACTCTTTCAGGATGTGTGTTATGGTCTTCAGTCCGGAGACTGGTTTGATGCAGCTCTCCACCCTACTCTATCCTGAGCAAGCCTTTTCATCTCCTCATAAGAACGGCAACGCACATCCACTTGAATCTGCTTACTATACGCGTCTCTTGGTCTCCCTCTGCGATTTTTACCCCTCACACTTCCCTCCAATGCTAAATTTACGATTCCTCGATGTCTAAGAATGTGTCCTACCAAGCGATCCCTTCTTTTGGTCAGGGTATGCCAAAAATTCCTTTTCTCACCAATTCTGTTCAGTACCTCTTCATTAGTTATGCGATCTACCCACCTAATCTTCAGCATTCTTCTGTAGCACCACATTTCAAAAGCCTCTGTTCTCTTCCTGTCCGTACTGCTTATCGTCCATGTTTCACTCCCGTACAAGGCAACACTCCACACAAATGCCTTCAGAAAAGACTTCCTTACCCTTAAATTAATATTCGATGTTAGCAAATTCCTCTTTTTCAAAAATGCTTTTCTTCCCATTGCCATTCTGCATTTTATATCCTCTGTACTGCGACCATCGCATGTTATATTACTACCCAAGTAACATAACTCATCTACCACCTTCATTGTTTCGTTACCTAATCGAATTCCCTCAGCATCGCCTGATTTTCGAAGACCGCATTCCATTATTTTTGTTTTGCTCTTGTTAATGTTCATTTTATACGCTCTCTTCAACACACTGTCCATTCCATTCAACTGCTCTTCCAGGTCCTTTGCTGTCTCTGACAGAATTACAATGTCATCAGCAAAACGCAATGTTTTTATTTCTTCCCCCTGAACTTTAATCCCTATTCCAAATTTTTCCTTGCTTTCCTTCAACGTCTGCTCGATGTATAAATTGAATAACACCGGAGAAAGACTGCAACCCTGTCTTACTCTCTTCCCAACTGATGCTTCCCTTTCATGCCCTTCGAGTCTAATAACTGCGGTCTGGCTTTTGTACAAGTTGTAAATAACTCTCCTTTCCCTGTATTTTGCCCCTTCCACTGTGGAAAAAGCACGTGGGAAGAAAAAAAAAAAACACGAAAATCTTACCATTAGAGCTCTGATATCTCGGACTGTATAATGATGATCATTTCACGCCACAGACAACGTCTGTGTTTCACGCTATGTAGGTGTGCGTCGACAAAATATTTTCGCATTCGTAGGACAAAGTTTTAATCGAAATTTCGTAAGTAGGCCACGCCGCAACGAAAACCGCCCAACTCGTGTACAGAATAATTAAACAACAAATGTCATCTTACGTAAAAAGGAAGACGCCGCTGTTCTCGTGTCTCACACGAAAATAGGGTCATCAGTTTTTTTTCCCTTTATGTGAAAGAAAAAGAAAAGACGGCACGCCGCGCAGCACACATTAAATCTTAAAAATTCTCCCATTCCTTAATGAAAGCCAGTCGCGTGACCACACTGTTGAAATATTTATGGGCATCCGAGGGTCGCATTACGAACACCGTCGTTAGCTGTCTTTAAGCTTCATAATCGTTTGTTTCACACTGGCGAGTAACTTCAGGTAAGATATACGATCAAAGACATTACTTATCCTTTATTTGAGCTTCTGGGAACGATTTCTTTCGGTGGTACTCGTTCACTGAGTGATCCACGCCAACGCGAGCTGACAGACTTGTAAAATTCAATTCGTGTTTGCATCTCTCCGCTTTGCTTACTGATCACACCCTGTTTGTGACGTCAGATTACGCACCATAGGGGATACTGCGTTAAGCGAAAATATGTTTACCATCTTTGGGAAAGAAATCTTTACTTCAAAACCCCGAAATGTATAGTCATTTTTCACTTCTTAATAAGAAAGTATTTTTCAAAGATCTGAAGTCACAAAATAACAACAGATTTTCGAAACGGCAACACTTGGCTTTTACACAGGCAGACACTCTTTGTATCGTAGCCTGTCGTACTTCTTCAGGTACTCTTGAGTGTCAAAAGGTTTCTCAGCTACCATGATAGTGTGATAAAAGTGCCTCCGTGCAGAGTCTCTGTTCATAAAACAGTTGGCACCAAGTACGTTAGAACCACACTGGGGAGTAACTTGAGGTAAGATGTACCTACCGTCCTATATCTACCTACCTGTCTATCGTGGCCGTATCTCTAATAGTGTTCTTAAAATGAGCTGTATCCCCTTTATTCATGAACACGCCTCGTCTTCCTTGCTAGGCGACGCCCTATACTATAGAATGTGTTGAATCAAGTCCTAGACAGCATCTCTCGGACTGTTGATAGAACACGTGGAGTTAGCCGGCATTCACCTAAAATACTGCCAAGCCGTCGCTGCTCTCTGATCTGAATTTACCATCACCACTTCAATGAACAGTCGTGCTCAAAAGTATCTAAACGATCTGAATTGTATGTCGCCTGATTCGCATGCAACCCAACTAACGTACCTGTCTTGCGGGTACTCTAATCACTCCCCGGTACAGTTGATTGGCTATTGAAAATCACCTCTAGAAAACACTGCTCTGTATAGCAATAATTCAGGATGTAAAGTAATACCACGATAAACCTTATCACAGATAAGACTGTCCTTAAGGCTTGTAAGCTCACATTCATTACAAGAAATGACAAATCCGATAGATTACCACTCTCATTATTACGACAGATAGGTTTTGCACGTAGTACGTCCGTCGTATTCGTGATTGCTTGTTCAAAGTAACATACCGTACTTATTATTTGATACAAAATGACATTAAAAGTTGAAGTTACTCACGAGCAGCTAGTTGAGAATATGTATGAACTTCAAATGACACGACGAACCGTCTCGTTCTGCTATGTATTCAAACCCAGGTCATACAGAGACATACTGACAGAAACTATCTAAGCATACAGAGAATGATATACCTCGATTTTAGACAGTATCAGTTGGCAAATGTCAACTTTAAATTACATAACGTAAACATTTTAATGGACGGGAATTCCTACCCGGCATCTATAGTCCCTGATAACGAACTACGAGAGTTGTTAAATATTAGTTCTTCACAAGTAACTTACTTGAAATGCCGTGCTGTAAAGCTTTGTGTTGAACAGGGATTCGAACCCAGAACCTAATCGGATTGTAATCGAAGCACAATCAACTGTGACATATCAGATTTTCTCGGCAGTAGCTAGTTGTTTTAATTGAAATGACGAGACGAAACATTAATTTTTTCCTTTCCAGGACTGCAACCCGACACCTATCGCTATTATCTTCTAGAGAAAACGAACGTTAAGTATGGGTTTGTTACACCAGCACCGCCATGTGAGCATGCTTGAACTGGAAATAATATGACGGAAAGTTCAGTCCTGACTTGGAATCGAACCCCACGCGCCGCGGCCAAGCGCATTGAGGCGCTATGCTGCGATACGCGAGGCCGTTCCCCGTCGGAGGTTCGAATCCCCCCACGGGCATGGATGTTTGTGCTGTCTTTGGTGTATGGTAGTTCATAAGTAGTTCGTAAGTTTAGGGACTGATGACCCCATAGTTAAGTGTCGTAAGCTTTACAATACTTGAACCCCACACATATCGTTGTTGACTACACACAAAGAGACGACAGCAACCGAATTTTTCTTCATCAACAGCTCGGAATAACATCCCTGAACTTACAGAGATTTCGAAAATAGTTCTGTGTCTAACTGGGATTCAAAAACGTCAGATACCGTTAGTGTTCACAACGAATGAAAATACATTGCACATCAGAATTATTATCCGCCAACAGGTAGGTGTTCTCATGCTAGAGCTTGCGAATACATAATGAAAACTTTACTGCCGGGCCAGGTTTCGAACCCATTCACGCACCATATGTGGAAATGTTGAGGAATCTGCAGTTTTGAATAAACAACAAATTGTATTCGAGCTGTATTGTCAGTAAGGGGTCACATGCCGCGTTAATGGCGTTCTGAGTTGCATTCCCAGTCCAGTACCAATTTTATCGACATACAGAAGCTCAAATAAAAGATGGAATAAGTGTTCTGTGACCCTACATAGCGTTTGTTTCGTCACTAGAAATAAATAACTAGTGTAAGAAAGGATACTGGTAATAGAGTTTCTACACGTCACCAGTTTTGACTTAATTGTGGTTCTAGGGACTGATGACCCTGTAGTTAAGTCCCATAAGTGCTACAAACATTTGAAATTTAATTGTGGTTCAACCTAACCCCTACTTGGTAGAGAAGGAATATCACTTTTAATGTGAATTTCAGACCACAATGCCATTATACCTTCTTCAATCCCCATCAAAACTCATCGGCAGAAGTTGGAATCGAACACAGACCGTAAGTATATCAAACTATCATCAATCCAACAAACCACCAAATCCTTTCCTCTGTGACTCATTTTTCTACCGTAACGCCGTTGTGCCATACTGGATGAGCATTCTGACATACAGGCTCCCTGCGGTGGTTTGCAGCATGTTCAGTACATTCATTTACTTGTTTGGCGGAATCATTATGAAGTAGCCGTCTCGGCTACCTAGTGCATACATCACGTAACTGCCACCTATAGTCATCTCCCAACAGTGTAGGATGCAGAATTTAAATAGGAAGTGTTCCTTTCCACTTGAACTACTCTACTACGCTATCTGTTTGTTGAAAATGTCGTGCAGTGCAAAAGAAAAGCTGTAACCGTCTGTCTCCCAAAGTCTAGATCCGGCCATATGATTTATCTGACAGCACTGTGGACTGCGGAATTTCTGGAGGAATTGTCGTCTTCTGGAGCTGCTGTAGGGACGTGTCGGCCAGTAGTGTAACGGTGAAGCCATCGGCACAGGGAGCGTGTATCTGAACGAGTGTGGCCAACGTGACGAGTTTCCGACGTCACAACGTGCGAACCGCGCGTTGGTGAGGCTTTCCAACGTGTGGAGCAGTATTAAGCATGCCAGATATTCTCAACGAGCGTCTGAACGACCACCAATAAGGTGGGAAAATGCTACCGACGTCACACCACGTGGCTACCGGGGAGGGGGGCAGCTCTTTTCGGTAGAGAGGCGAAGACGCCATGTTGGCCGTCGTATTTCGTGGTTTATATATATATAAAACTAAGGTCTTATCAATGTATGACATTTCAAAGCAAGTAAAACTAACTGAGTAAATTACGAATCTCTCGGAAATCGGTCATTAAGGTATCATTTGTTGGAATAAATGACTGGAAACGTGTGGTTAAAAAATTTCCGTATTACCGTAATCTGCCGTTTCAAGCCAAGGCGGACTGAAGATCTATCAACACGAATAGTTCTTTGTACCATTTGTTGTAATTACATGTCAACAACCGACATATCACCCAGTAGCAATACGACACGTCTAATAGCGTATGTGTGAATACAGAGGTCATGTAACTGACTGTAGTGTAGGGGTTAAGTCGTGGACCACAACGGTAAAAGAGGTTGCGGTGTTGGTTCAAGGCTCCACATAAGCAAATATATTTTCTTCTTTTAGTCGGTTTTCTGATAGACTCAAAAGACTTTTCTATAAATTTCTTAGAAGTATACTGCATAATATTCGATGCTATGTACAAGTAAGTGCGCACCCTCTGAGGAGTGAGTTTGTTGGATTCGTTTTATGAACAAGACAGTTTGCACCTCACTTACAGTAAAATACACACTTATTGTTTCACATATTGCATTTTACACGTTCTTAACATTGTTCTACTGAATACAACATTGAATGTGGAAGCATGATCTTTTAAGATCTACTAAAAAGCGAGACTCTAGCAATAATATTTGTGTTGTGAAGGCCTATTCTAATTTTATATCGCAGTTTCTCATAAAACTTTTATTATTCGCTGCCTTTATTGACATAATATGCAATTCAGCGCAAAGTTCCTAGTGATTGGAAAAAAAGCGTAGGTGACTCCCGTTTATAAGAAAGGAAAGAGAACTGACACATACAATGACAGCCCAATATCGTTGACATCAGTTTCATGTAGAATTTTGGAGCATATTCTCAGTTTGAATATAGTAAATTTCCTTGAAACGGAAAAGGGTTTAGGAAACATCGTTCATGTGAAACTCAGCTTGCCCTTTTCTCACATGACATCTTGCGAGCCATGGACGAATGGCAACAGGCGGATTTTGTTTTTCTCGACTTCAAAAAGGCGTTCGACGCAGTGTCACACTGCAGACTGCTAACGAAGATACGAGCTTATGGAATAGGTTCACAGATTTGTGACTGGCTGGAAGACTTCCTAAGTAATAGAACGCAGTACGTTGTTCTCGACGGCGAGTGTTCATCAGAGACGAGTGTATCGTCAGGCGTGCCCCAGGGGAGTGTGATAGGACCGCCATTATTTTCTATCTATATAAATGATCTGATGGACAGAGTAAGTTGTAATATGCGGCTGTTTGCTGATGATGCTGTGGTGTATGGGAGGGTGTCGTCTGTAACTGACTATAATAGCATACAGGATGACTTAGACAAAATTTCTAGTTGGTGCGAAGATTGGCAGCTAGCTCTCAATGTGGAAAAATGTAAGGTGATGCGCATGAGTAGAAAAACAATCCCATAATGTTCGAATACAGCATTAGTAGTGAGTTTCTTGATGCTGTTGCGTCGTTCAAATATCTAGGCGTAACATTGCAGAGCGATATGAAATGGAACGAGCATGTAAGGACAGTTGTGAGTAGGGCGGACAGCCGACTTCGGTTTATTGGGAGAATTTTGGGAAGATGTACTTCACCTGTAAAGGAGACCGCGTATAAGACGCTTGTACGACCACGTCTTGAGAATTGCTCGAGTGTTTGGGACCCGCAGCAGATCAGTTTAAAGGAAGACATAGAGGCGGTTCAGAGACGAGCAGCTAGATTTGTTACCGGTAGGTTCGACCAATGCGCGATGTAATGTTACTTTTTTTTTTATTATCACTGGTGTTGTCAAAAGATCAAGGTTGAAAACCGGAATTGAAATTTAAATAACCGTAAGATCAGCAATGAATATTAATTTTTGAAATGGTTATCAGTTCTCAGCAGCAATGTAAGTTATAAATTACGACAACACCAGAAAGCACCATTACATAAGAAAATAGTGGAATAAGTTACCTGGTATGCATTCATTGGTGGAAGCTGTGACACTGCAGTTGAACCTGTATGAATTGATTAATATCTTCGTTCTCGTAAACTGATGCTTGGTTTCATGACTATTAATTATTAAAGTTTTAAGACCGTGTGTAATTTTGATCACTATTGTTATCGAAAGTTAAAGAAATTATCGGACTTCGCTTTTAACAGAATGAAGATTTCCTGCAGGCATTGAATTCACTGTTTAATACAAAATGAGAGTAAATAAATTTTGCATTCTTTTGTCATCATGAGGCAATAGGCAACAATAACCAAGCATCAATTTACTAATATTGCTGGAAATAGGAATCAGTTAAATAAAAGATGGGAAGAAATAGTAATTATTTAAATGAAATAGGAATTCCAAATGAAAGTTAAAGTTTATTAAGTAAAAGGGTGCTAAGCAGAGCTCACACTTACATGATTATGGAGGTCGAGTAAAATACGTCCGCTCAGTACAAAGGTAGAAAAACGAAAGACGAAAACCGATTCCGTTTTCTCTCCAGATCGTTTGAAATAGTTGAAGGTATAACTTGAAACAAGGATAATCAGAGATTTATTGGCAGAGGGAACGGATGCTAGCGACAAGCGTCGCAGATATAATTTTCAATAAAAAAAAATATTAATGTATCGCTACAGCGAGTGTCACGGAAATGCTCCGGCAACTCAATTTGGGATCGCTGGAAGAAAGACGACGTTCTTTTCGTGAATTTCTGTTGAGTAAATTTAGAGGGCCGGAATTTGAAGCTGAGTGTAGTACGATCTTGCTGCCGCCTACTTACATTTCGCGTAAAGATCACAAAGACATGATAAGAGAAATTAGGGCTCGTACGGAGGCATATAGGCATTCTTTTTTCCCTCGTTCAATTTGGGAGTGGAATAGGAAAGGAAATGCCTAGTAGTGGTACAGTGTACCCTCCGCCACGCACCTTACGGTGAATTGCGGAGTATGCATGTAGATGTAGATGTAGAACTACGCAAGAGTCTTATGTTCATAGGAATTCTGTTGTTATTTATTTAGGACTATCGCAGAACATAACGAACATAAGCACAAGCGCGGAAATAAGCGATTTAATAAAGCAGGAATTCCACTCTTTGGATTTGGTAAACAGTGTGATTCCAGCAACTGATGCCGCCGACAACTGTCGCTGGAGCGCGCTGCGGTCGCGTGTAGTTCGCTGAGGCACACGTCTCGTATGCTCAAGTCGCGCCGTCTCCGAGCGTCCAGCCTCACGGTGGACTCGGCACGTTGACCACACACGCTCCGTGTGACGACGGCTTAAGCGTTGCGCACTGTAGATCCGCGACGTGGCGCTCTAGACCGCTCGGAAACTCCCGCGCGGCTACTCAAGCGCGCCTCTATCGGCACGAATTAGAAAAATAGTACTCACATAGATTTCGTTTGAGTTTGTGTTTAATTGGTATTCTGTGTCATAGTCAAGAGGTATGCAGATGCGGGATTTCATAAATAAAGTTATGTGTTCCTAGAAACCCAAAATTTGTCAGCAGCGGAAAGAGGCGTTACCTGATGCTCAGCATTGTTTTTCGCCACTGGACTATGGGCCGAAAGTATCTTTTGTTTTTTTGCGATTTCCTTATCGATGTTTGATCTGACTGCTTGTAATGGAACATCCCTCTCCCCAGCTTTAATGCAGTGATCGATAGTCGATGCAAACCGGTGGTTAAGTGAATCACAGGCGACCCGGACTCGCAGATACCGACGGCGGTATCGGCTGCTTCAGCGGAATTAAAGTTCAGACAAATGCAAATAGAAAAAGACTAAATCGGTTGTATGTTAAGTATCAAGTGTGGCTACTAACGTTACTTGTGATTCTGGTAATAAGGAACGTTAATTGTGGCGTACTTTGTGAGATTACCGCCCAATAGAAATATTGGTGATTAATAGCATTTGATAATTAAACAGTATGAACTTCACTGCAGACATTGACCATGCCAATGCACCAAATGTTACACAATTTTAATCTTAATAATTATGGTAGCAATGTATGTACGCAGTTGGGTGACAACATTTATAACTAGGCCATAGGTAGAAATTCTCCACGTTGAGATTTGCTGTGTTCTTGTAGCTGAGGGGAGGCGGCGAGCAGGCCGACGTTGGTGGCTTGTTCCACCTTGGGATTGTCCAGTTTCGTTTCCGGTGAGGGGAGAGAGGGACAATGGCGAGTGCCAGGTGCAGTGCAGTGGACAGCGTGAAATAAAATATGCTAATACTACTTGCATTTGAAGTAATACGATGCAGTTCGGAACCTTTAAGGCCCTCATTACAAAATAGCCTGTTGATAAATAAACAATACATTAGCTGATATAGTCACATCTGGCGTAATATGTTTAAATGACAATGAAAAGTAATAAATTACCAATGAATATAAGACAGTTACACAATGGCAATGTTTGTTTATAAAAATAATATATTAACTATTTCTCATTTTATTTTCAATTAATCTTGTATATTTTATCTTGAAGTATTCAGGTAAATCACTTATCTGTGATATAAGAAATTGCAAGATTATAATAAATAGTACAAAGAATGTTTATACCAATATAAAAAGTAAGAAGAAATTTGTTTAATGTTTAGTGTAATTAGTTTGATTTGAAGTAAAGTTTTAGAAATGTATTGGCTGAGCGCTGTACGTTAGAAGTCGGTTAGAACAGCTCACATAGGGAAGTTGATGACATAGGGTAAAAACCCGGCAGTTGGGCTTTTGGCGCGCACACGCGCGTGGGCAGGAAGTGACGAGTCGGGAGCAAGTCGTGTAGCTGGCCGGGCAGCGTCGCTCTACATTGCAGTCAGCATGTGGATCTCCAGGTGGAGACTTTAGATTTTTGTGTGGCAATTGCCAAGTGTGGTTGCTCGTCGTAGACTGCACCAAGTTGTATCGAGTGCTACTGTGTGTTGTGAATATTTAGCCAGTGGAACAAGGTGTGCATCACACTGAATTAAAGTGACTGTGTTTTGTTAGTGTAACACATGTCGTCGCATAGGCACGAACATAGAAGGTGTTTGAGACAGGCACATGGTCTGAAAACAATTTGCGATAAATATTCATTTTGTCTGGGGGCTCATGAGCTATAACTTTATTTGATAAATGTGTCGACGTACAGGCGTATCAGCCACAGGGTTTTAATATGGTGTAATAAACAACATTCACGTGTTTACAAAAATAGTAGTTAGTACACCCTTTTCTCACATGAACTTACTTTATTATGAATTTTTTTTGTTAATCATATGCAGGGAAGGACAGCTGCGAACGTGTGATATCATCCCCTAGAAAACGAGTCAAACAGTAGCAATCACAGTTCCAGAGTTTTTGCATGTTTAGGAATTTGGTTCGCAGTTGGTGGTTGTGAGTTTTAAAAATTAAACTTTCCCTATTTTAAACTCTCACCCCGACCTTCACCCTCGCAACTTACGAAAAACGGTACATACAAGCTTCTAGAGAGCACAAGAACAGTTACGCCACTAAGGATAAACGAAAACAAGAAAAACTAAAATTTCATTGTCATTCAGATTTCACTAATTAAATTTATAAATATGAATAGAAAGTTAAATACTCAATTTTGTATTTGTACATTTATAAACTGTAAAGTCGAAAACTATTATTATAAAAACATACCGATACTTGCCCAAAAGCTGTGTAAATGTCAGCAAGATCATTAATTCAGTATTCAATTAGATAACCACGTCTTAGAGCATTGGATTGTTTGTAAATAGAATAGTACGAAATTACCAAAGAAGATAAATAAGATAGTCTGTCATGAGCTTTGTATTTGCTTTTATATATGTTTTCATTAACACTAACTTTTGTAATTGTAAATCAACATCTGTAATTGTTATAACAATCACTGTAACAACATCATAGTTGTTGGTGGGATATATATAGAGGCGCGCTCCGGCGCCTCGGGGAGTTCAGGTCCAGCACAGTTAGTATAGTGTCGAGTTCCGAGTTCTTATACGCGCATATTCTTTGAAGTGTAATTACTTTAGCTTTAAAAACCCAATGTTTGTTTATAATGATATAATCAATGATGATTCTTGCCGTTTGTGGTTCAGATGTAGCAACAATTGTGGAATTGGGTTCTTCTTTGTTGGAAAACAGTTTGGTTGCTTTTATCGTTATATTACCATGTCTGTGACGTTTTTTCTACAGCTACAGCTGTGATGATTGATTTCGTATGTTAAATACCGTATTTATTGCATTCTATATAGATTTCCTATATTCCACCCTCACCGATTTACTGGAATTGTAATGAAGAATATTTAACTTTCCTGCGTACAAATTGACGTCTCTCTGCTAAAGGGCATGTCTCCCGGTGTTTCCTAGGCATTCTTATTTGTAATAGAAAATGAAATTACTCATTTATAGCCTGCATGTTACAGGATGATTGTAAATTAACTGCCCTGTAATGTACCGTTTCGTACTTATCAGGGATCTTATGAAACCGAAGAAAAACAAATGGAAAGCTATTTTTTAATTATTACCTATTTATAAGGCACTACATACGTTCCCTAATGTAAAAAGTATGCTGAAGTCAATCTAAAAGATACTCTTCGCGCTCATCAAGTATCGTAATCAGAAACGTAGCTTGCCGGCCGCTTGGAGCGCTGCTATCGCAGCGTATAATAAAAATCTGTGCGAGTGTCGTGACTGTATATGTTAGACTGTGATATTACTGTTACAAGCTCTATCACAGAAGGGATAAAAATGTTCCAGTCAGCGAAATTGGAACCGCGGACCATAACAGACGTTTTTTCGCAGGTCAGCACGTTACCTCAGAGCTGGCAAAGAGTTATGTGTCTTGGCTTCCTCTTACAAGGCCAATAGTGGTTACAACTAGTAAACCGCTATTTAAAGGAAAAGATTAGTTGCGATTTCCACGTACAACGACTTTCCTGGGCATAAAAACGTAAATTTACAATATTTTGTTACACCTCAAGCGATAATAACTCCGATTATTCAATGGAAATGACAGTAAAAATCAAGTGCACTTTGAAGCTTAATTCCGGGCACACCAGGAAGTAACTCATCGATCACAAAGTTGTTAAACATAACTTGCCTTGTCACCAAATGTCAGTTACAGTTCCAGTAGGAAGAAGACGAACCGATGTGTTCCTACAGCGGACTGGGAAGTGACCATATTTGGCGTCTCATTGATGCGGCTGCTACGGCCTGGAATACGTAATGCGTCTGATTCACATTTCTGTGCTTGAGACATTACGAAATGTCTTATTCATGATCTATAGAACAAGTATTAATCTATCTGATCATATTGTTGACTAGCCAGGAAGAGTCATGAATTACTGAAATTTTCATCAATATCAGTAACCAAATCTAAATTTGATAATAAAAGACCACAGGTTTTGCAATAACCCTTTCCTTCCTGTTAACTAACCACGAAATATGTCTGATGTACCTCCATTCAGAAGTAACAAAGTGTGCACGCATTTAAAGATGAACTGCATGATGTGAAGTTCTGTGAAGATACGAACCAAGCACGTAATCGGATTGTTAACTAAATAAAATCAAATGTTACGTATCGGCTTTTCTTAGCAGTTGCTAGGTGTTTGAATTTTAAAATATGAGGATACAAATATTTGTGCCTGAGCGACAATCGAACCAAACAGCTACCGTCCTTCTTTATCATCCACGAATATAGCGTAAGCATCAATTGCTTACTCTTCAACAGCAAGATATGTGCGTGTTTGACCCGAAATAACGACACCAATTTCGATTGTTGGCAACCTACAGTTTAACGTTGAAACACGTCCACTGAATGTGTGGTCGTGTTCCATTTTTGAGTTTTTCATTAACCTTAGGTGTTTCTACACCATTAATATTGTCTATTAGTATGTTAATTAGTTTTATTCTGTTTATTAATGGTCAATGACACATTTTTATATATGTTTCCATCCATGTGATTCAACTTGTGTGTTCATGTGAATGTGGAAGGTTGTTTTTAATATTGACTGACTACCGCGCAATGGCTTACAGCCACCGCCTCCCGCTTTATGGCCTCGTTTACTTTTAATTAAGAACGCATGGCTTCATTTGTCGTCTACGCTAGTGTCTGCTGGGTGGCCAGAGACAAGCTTACTTGGCAAGATGGCGAGGTGGCCGTGTTCTTAATGTGGTGCAACCTAATCGTGGACGAAAGAGGTGACAAGAGACCTCTCTGGCCGCAGTTGAAGAGGGTATTATCTTCCTCAGGTATAGAGGGTTGGTAGACACTATGCTCTGAACGCGTTCTGTATGGGTCTTTAGCGCGCTCTACATCCGGTGTGTGGTAGGGAAGGTTTTGGCGTGGCCTTAGAGCTTCACTCTTGTTGCAACTGTGGAAGTAAGTTCTTCGTCGAATTATGCTGAGGGGAAGGCATGCTATTAGAACTTTGCTTTCTTTGTGATCAGGCAGTCTTTGTTTATCAGTGATAGTTTTCTTGAGTAATTCTTTCGATATACTTTTTCTAAAGCTAGAATACACATGTGTGTTCCTCAGCCTTTGTGTAAACTTAGTAAAAAAAAAAAAAAAAAAAGGAATATTTAAACATACTAAGAGTCTGAGTCTTTGCTGTCCACTTGTATGACCGATTGCACCATGTGATTTCGTAACGGTTATTACTTCAGTCTTCAGCCATGCTTTTACTGATACTAGCTTTCTTGTATATGAATTCTTGCATGTGCTTTGCTGGATTATTCTAAATTAATTTCTTTTGTGAATTCTGTGTAATTCCTCGTGATCGCACACCACGTGGTACTTAAGAATAGTATGCCACTGCCTCCCCCAACATGAGTTGGTTTAGTGCATAGTGACCTTAAATTTGTGCTTCAAGACACCCGCCATCTCATCAAAAATGCCGTCGCTGCTTCGTGCAAGTATTATGTGTGTGTCTGTGAATGAATGAATGTATCTTTGCAAATTTCCTCCCAGTTTACCCCCATATTCATAAAGGGCAGAAAAAATTTTACTACGGGCAGTAACTTTATGATTTAATTCACTATTGTACAAGATGTGTGCTTAATTTGGTCTCCCCATATTTATTTGCTTGTTCATTTTATTGAATAGATGATGATTTAAAGTATCAAACCTCTGCTTATAAGTTCATGCTCCCTGTCCCATGTTTAATTATCTATTCATTTATTTTTTAACGTTAATTTTGTGTTTGTTAAAACGTTGGCTGCTCCCTTAAGGAGTGATCAGTTAGATAAATTTACGTTGCGCAAATACTGTGGCCACTCGCAAGATAGTTTAGAGCAGCATTGAGCGTTTTAACTTGAATTTCCAGATCTCAACTGACCGAGATCTTGCTTAAATAATTTAATTGGCTACTTTCACTTGGCTTACCACTGCCAGGATTCGTCCTTCTGGAGTCTCCTGATGTCATTTTTAATTTTTGCTTATTTCTCTAGTTGCACTCCCGTCCTCTGAATGTGTGTGTGTGCGCATGTGAATGAGTAGAAATTGCAAGCGCTAGTGTACTTCCATTGTGTTTTCAGCTGCGCATTGCCAGCGCATTTGTTTTCTCTTTCAGTAGTGATCAACAAGTGTATTTTTGTGCATTTTGGGAGGAAATAATTGTCAACGCGGGTGCAATTACGACTGCATTGCGTGCAGAAACAAATTTGCAAGTATAACTCTTACAGAGGCACCACATGTTCTGATCACGTGGGTAGCCAGGAACTTGTGGTTTGGTATTTCAGTGTAAAATGTTTTACTATATTTTTGACTAATTACAGTTTATTCTACCAATACTCATCTTTTCAACATTCCTACGTATGGGGGTTCTGCTCGCTGCAACATTATTCCCCTGGGCGTCGTGGTAGAAATAAATACTCGATATGTACAATTTTTTCACTTCTTCTTTAATTTAAATCAAACTTTTTCTCCACCAAAACATTACAATAACGTACACAAATTAACACAACAACACAGACTGACAGATTCCAAAGTTCTCGACAAAAGTCAAAACTCGAACTCTCCCACGCAAGGCGGTGAGGCAAATATATAACATCGACAATAATGACGTTACATTATCCATTGTTCATAACAATTGAATATACTAATTTACAATTAACATACACACAAAGAAAACTTTTTCTGTACACAAAAATAATCACAATATAAAATGAAAACTATACATACAATAATTTTTACATGGCTCATATATTTTAAGACGAAATCTCCGATCTTTCTGTTGACAATAAAGTGCCATTTTAAATGTCAATTAATTTGTTAATGAGTCCATCATACATGTTCCTAACATATATTGAGCTATCAATTATCTTGGCAATTCTCAAAATAAGCTCAAAATCTCACGTGAGTCAATATATACAAAGAATTCAATATTGATAATTAATGTAATAGTCGAAATAACACAATTAGCTGGTCAACACAACTTGTTTACGAGCCTAACATACATACAATGCTATTTATTTTCATTTCTTTTTGTTTTTCACAAAAGTTTTTACAATTCGTCTCTTTATGTTTTTAAATAACATACAATGACGAAACTATTGTTTATAGAACTGTCTGGAAAGAAAATATATGAATCTCTTAATTATTGAAATCTATCACTTGTTTTAATCGCAGTATCACTGAGACACTGTCCTACATTGATTCCTAGGCTGGCTATTACGTTTTTAACTTCACGCGCAACTTTTATTACTATTGAACCACACGATTCCGGATCCGAAGCAGACGGTATCGTAGGATGACATTGAGATGAGAGGACCAGGCAGACGGTATCGTACGATAACATTGAGATGAGGGGGTCAGCAGTATCGTTACAAGTGTGACTATTTTAATGTGCTTTTGAAATGGATAGCGCTACTGTATCAGCAGTTGAAACACGTAGGCGAGCTGCTCTTAAGGAACAGGAAAGGGAAAAGCGTGATCGATCGCAGGAATTAGACTCAGTTGCTATTGAAAGTCAGCACATTGGCTGACTCTGTGAACATGGGAGATGGTTCTCAAGCAGAAAATATTTCACTTGAAAACCGACTACAAAGCATAGGCAAGTGGTCGGTTAGCATCTAGCAGCTGACTGGAAGCCTTGAATCGCACTCCTCTTGTGATACGGATTAGGGGATTATCCCAGCGGCGAACGCTCGTTCGCAGGTACCTGCCTTATCCGACGTCCTCACAGCCCTTTTCAAACAAATGACCGTGCAGATCACCAACCGGCTGGATGAAATGAAAGAGCAGTCGAAAGAGGTTAATGATTGACAAGAAAAATAGATCAATACACTATCGACCAGTTTGGTGAAATGAAAGAACAGTCGAAAGAGGCCACCGAACAAATAAAAGAACTGGTCGCAAATCAAGAGGCACGAGTATTACAAGAAATGGCTAGCCTCTGCGAGCAACTGGCTGAGGGAGTAAGTCGGAACAGCGCAGAGATTGAAAATAAAAAATCACATGTTGAGAGTTTAGAGATACAGGTCAGCAGTCTTGCCAAACACGTTGAAGCCGTAGATTTGTATGTCGACGACATGCTCACGTAGGTGAACACTGTGCATGAACACGTAGAAAAACCCTTAGAAACGGTGCAAACCAGTATCGGTGCGGTTTCTGGCCACGTCGATGTTGTGACCGCACGCTAGATGCTAAAGTGCAAAGGATTGCATGGGTAGAATTGAACCCCACGCAGCCTTTAAGCGAGAGTTGCAACCATGCTGCCGAACCATGTGAGCGCATGGCCAGGTGACAGGAGGAGACCACGTCTAATGGCCACACAGCCCATGGCGCTTTTAGCAGGCGAGTGTGAGCAAGTTCGAACCGTGCTCAAAACACGACTGCACGTGGAACTCGGGACCCAGCACCGGGATTCGATCACAACCATATCCTAACCGTACATGATTTAACCCTTACCGGACGCGGTGGCCGAGGGGACTGAGGCGCTTCAGTCACCGTCTGCACGGCCACTACGGTCGGGGGTTCGAATCCCCCCTTGGGCGTGGATATTTGTGCCGTCCTTAGTTGTAGGTAGTTCATAAGTATTTTGTAAGTTTATGGACTGATGACCCCATAGTTAAGTCCCTTAAGCTTAACAAACATTTGAAAAATTAACCCTTCCAGAACGTACCCGATGGAATACATCCTCAGGCGTGGGTAGATCAATTTGATTTCTCCCTTCCACCGAACTGGCTCGAAGAACATAAAATAGAGTTTGCGCGTGGACACCTGGAAGGCGGACCTGCAACGCGAATGAGGTCGTTCCCTCGGTATGGTGAAAGCTACGAGAGCTTCCAACAATACTTTTTAGCTTCCTACTGGTCTGAGAGCCAGCAGGACCACGACCGCCATAACATCCAAATGATGCCCCTCTTCGGACAGTCGAACTTTGCCAGTCTAACTGAGTTTTTTCAGGATATGTTAAATAAGAACTATTATTTAACCAACTCCTATCCGGTACCTGAACTCATTAGAATTTAATACAAACAAACAATTCCAGAGATGGATTTACGTCTCAAATATGTCAAAGACATTATTGATAGTTCTGAAGCATTGAATTAAAAATTGTAGTCCGGCCGGGATTCGAACCCGGACCGCCATGCTTAGTAGGCAGACGTCTTAACCGTTAGACTACCACACCACAAACGATTAATGCGCGTTGGAATAGTCTATTTACGATTTCCCTCCACAACACAAACTTTAATTCAATGCTTCAGATCTATCAATAATGTCTTTGACATATGTTGTTATGGTCTTCAGTCCGGAGATTGGTTTGATGCAGCTCTCCACCCTACTCTATCCTGAGCAAGCCTTTTCATCTCCTCATATTTGAGACGTAAATCCGTCTCTGGGATTGTTTGTTTGTATTAGTTGATATTTATATCACCCTAACAGGATTGTTCCACCATGTCCATTACTGAGGTGCTATTCCGCTGCATGGAGAGCCTTGGCAGTAGTGGCAGTTATCTTTGGAACAAAGAAGCTGAATTAAAGTTTGTGTTGTGGAGGGAAATCGTACATAGACTATTCCAAGGCGCTTTAATCGTTAGTGGTGTGGTAGTCTAACGGTTAAGACGTCTGCCTAGTAAGCATGGAGGTACGGGGTCGATTCCCGGCCGCACAACAAATTTTAATTCAATGCTTCAGATCTATCAATAATGTCATTAGAATTTGTTTGGGTAAGCTGCCGCGTCGTCTGTGCAATGCTCTCTTAGCAGGGAGATGCAAAGACGACGTGGAGCAGTTTCAGGCTCTCCTCGAAGATTTTGATTTTGATCATGGCCCACCGCAGAATACCTTTCCATTCAAACAGGGAAAGGGGAATAATAATCAAAATCAGGTACCGGAGAAAGAAGAGAATAATAGATCTAATCGGCAGTCTTGGGGAAATGGCCAGCAAAACGGGCGACGGCATAACCATAATGAGGACGGGTGCAAAGGCGACTAACGCGGGAAGAAAAAACGCAAGTGGGGGAACGGCAATAACTGGCACTCTGGCAATAATGAACCACCCGGTGCAAATTACAAGTGCATTCACTGGGAACAGCCGAACACGCCTCCGCAGGGTGTGGAAGTGCGACCCGAAACATAACAAAAAGCCAGACTCGCAACCCGTACTAGGGATGGCGGTTATCACTGAAACAACCGGTTTTCGGTTATACCGGTTCTTTTCATCTCCAGTTTAACCGCACCGTAAAAATTGCTCAGGATAACCGGTTTTTTAAATAACCGGTTTTCGGTTTGTTATTGCCATTATTTCCAGTAAAGTTCGAACGAAACATTTTTTGAGGCCGAAACAGAAACCGTAATCGTCGGTTCTTCTAGATTCGGCCGAAGCCGAAACTTACGAAGTTTAGTTAAAATTTAGGTAAATTTACGTTATACGACAAATCACTACTCTTTCCATATTTTGCAAGATCCCCTCCCAATACTACGCCTTCTTGAGTGTGTGTAAGCCTAGCCAGGAGTCCGTAGAAGACGATATACGAAGCATACAGATTTACTGGCCTAGTATTTCCATCCTGCAGTTGCGAATATTGAGCCAACCACTCCGTCAGTTGGACTTGTGAGCCACTACATACGAATATCTCGTAATGTACACAATATATATATATATATATATATATATATATATATATATATATATATGTGTGTGTGTGTGTGTGTGTGTGTGTGTGTGTGTGTGTGTGTGTGTTTGTGTGTGTCAGTAAATGAACTTCAATCAGTGCTGCAGAAGTATTTCGAAAAATAAAGTCACAGTTCCGACTAACAGTATGATTGTTGTCAGTGTAAATTTACGCAAATTGAACTAGGAAAGCTCTGTACCACATGATCAAAGAATGTTCAAATGCGTGTGAGTTCTTATGAGACCTAAATGCTTAGGTCATCGGTCCCTAGACTTACAAACTTCTTAATCTAACTTACGCTAAGGACAACATAGACACCCATGATTGAGGAAGGAGGGAGGACTCGAACCTCCGATTGGACCAGCCGCGTAGTCCGTAACATGAAGCCTCAGACCGCACGGCTACCTCGCGAGGCACCACATAATCAATGTTACCTAAACCCATGTTGGTTATTAAAAACAATCCTCGCTTTCAAGGAATATTAGCATAACAATATGATAATACATTAAAAGTTATTATTCCGAAGTTATAGTACATCACTTACATAATAGGTATAAGAATCGAATTTACCTTCTCTTCCAAGGAACATTTTCGATGCTTTCTCCTTAAACGACACAGCATGTTTGTAGTACCTCCACCCGTTTTCGGCTTTTTAAAGCAAATGGAGCATTGTCCCTCACTGCTACCGTACTTCGTGAAGTACTCCCACACTCGGGATGGTGCCATTTAAGACACAACCGACGTCTGGCGACGACAGCAAGGAACTGCCGCATGACCAGACGGAGGCAAGTCTCGTACACTGCCGGTGCACGCGCGTCGTCTAATAGGCCACGCCACACGGCAACAGCTGCATCGATGCCTCAATAGCTGCACCAGTTCTTAAGTTCTTATGCCACGCGTTTGTTGCGCGTTTCTGACTGCCGGGATTGTTCTTAAATTATCACTGATCCCTTACCTTAGTTTCTGCGATGACCTAATAATAGACAGCAGTGGAAATTTCGGAATAGCCCTAAATATTAGGGTCTACTAGTTTTAATTATTTAAAATTATTTACCTAAAACACATTTTGAACCACTACTACAGGAAGTAGTCGTACCGTTTTTTTACCCGGTTCTTGGTAATAACTAAAATAAACCGGTTACAACCGACACCAAATAAATACCAAAAAAACCGGTTATTCATAACTAAAATACCGGTATCGGTTTTAACCGGTCGGTTTTTCCCATCCCTAACCCGTACTCTCGACGTCAAAACAATGACGTTCTTACTAGGTTCCTCCCTGCTCGCAGTATGATGCCGAACAGGAGGTGGAACACGTCAGATGGATAATGTTTCACGGTATAACGGAAGTCCTGTTAGAGAAGGATCCCATGCGTGTTTATTTTTCCTGTGTATTTTCTATAGGTTATGGGTTCCAGGGTTTTTTTTTTTTTATTTTTTTTTTATTTTTTTTTTTTTTTTTTTTATGTTTTTCCACTCTTCTTCAGCGTTAAAGAATGTGGCAACAACATGTCGCACAAAAGATGCATTTACAATTGTGTATTTTGAGTGTGATTTCCACTGTTTTTCGGCATTAAAGAACGCGCCGACGGTGTGTTGCGTGGAAGACGCATTCGTAATATTTGTTATCCTGCATATGAGCATATACAGCTGTGGGTGAGTTGGGTTTTGTACAATCAGCTGACGCGTGAGGCATGCTGATTCGGTGCTCGCACTTAAATGTTGTGGCACAGTCAGTAATGTTGGCTCTGCTAAACAGACGTGTGATTGCTACTTTACCGTGGAGCGCCTGTGTAATAGGTAAATTTAGTTCAATTTTCAGTTGTTTGTGCGTGTTATTCAACTGCTCCACCAGATATTCGATATAAGTACAATTGAATCGGTCGGTGGAAAAAGGAACTATGTCACTTTTTTGTACTTTTCAGGAAAGACAAAAAAACTGCTTTATTGTTAAACTATTTAACAGATTGCATTGAAATTTTCGAAATTTGCTGTACTCTAACCATACATAATGTGAATGAAAATGATTTTTATATATTCTACAAAGTATCTTCTAAAAAAGAAATTTGAAATTTGTAACATAGTTCCTTTCTCCAGTCAACGAAGGAATTTGTACTTTTCGAGAGTATAATACATTCAAAGATATACATTTCTGGATTAAAACTCAAATTTATTGGTAAATTATCTTCAGCTGAACATGAAAACAACTATTTAATCGAATTCAAAGATCGGAATAGTTCATATCACAGTGAGTTATCTCCTGCAGTTAGTCATTTCAAAATCTCTTCATCAAAACTCTCGATGTCTTCCCCATGAATGTATTTCATCAGTTTCCGAAAATATTTTTTATATTGATTCTCACTTAGTAATTTTCATGAAAATGTTTCCTATAGAAGTCGTATTTCCCATTTACGTCGATATTTCTTAAGGAACATTTCGTGCAAAGTTTTCAGATCCAAGCTTGCATCTAGGTATTTCATTTCCTTCCCAGCATAGTGAGTTTCTTTGAGTGGGAAAGATGTGATACAGGGTACTATCAAATTTATTACATTTTCCGGAATTTTTGTTATGCATGGATTTCTTCCACACATGTCCGTTTGATATTTAGAAAGCGGCATTCCATCACTTACAACACTCAACAATAATCGTGACACCTGACGAAGTTGGCGGCAAATTACTGTTTTGTTGCGCTCTCTACACCTGCATGCCGCAGACCAACGCCATCTAGCATGTAGCCGGTGTAGTACAAGCTCGCTGACAGTAGAATTTGCTGATGGGATGCGACGTACGGCGGAGAAAGGAACTAAGTCACTGACTTGATTCCTTTCTCCTCAGTATGTATAAAACCAACCTCATGTTATTACCACAAGAAGAAGCCAAACATAGTTCCTTTCATCACAGTAAGGTGTATATTGGTCCGTTTACTACATTTATGTAAAAAAGTGAAAATCACCAAAAAGTGACTTAGTTCCTTTCTCCACCGACCTATTCAATTAGTACCAAACAAAGTGTAATATTTTTACAGTGTACCTTTCTTTTCAACTGTGCTACGTAAATTTGATGTTTTAGGTTGTATTGATGTCCGGAACCGTCAGTGAGTGAGTGGGAAAGACATGTACCTCCAGAGCAGGGAGGATGGTAATTAGTGCTGCCACAGGCAGTATGTGTGCACCCTGTGTCCTTGAAGCCGACCGCGGTGGCCGAGGGTACTGAGGCGCTCCAGTCACGGTTTGCCACTACGGTCGGGGGTTCGAATCCCCCCTCGGGCATGGATATTTGTGCCGTCCTTAGGATTAACAAGTTCATAAGTAGTTCGTAAGTTTAGGGATTGATGACGCCGTAGTTATGTCCCACAAGCTACACAAACATTCGAATTTGAATTTCTTGTGTCCTTGAAATTGCCGATGTGTTTCCTTTTGTAAGTCCCCGTAATGGTGCCACCTCCTGGACAGAAACGGGTTAGAGCTCGGTGAAGCGAAGAAGGTGTTAAGGAACTTGTTGTGTGTCGTTGGAACAAGGGTTGTAATGCAAAGTGGGTGGAGTATCTAATTTAAAAATTAATCAAGAACCCATAATGCAAGCTTTACATTACGAACTTAACTGTGTGCATCCCTAAAGGCATTATCAAGTTGTGTTTTGCAGGGAACTGAGATCGCCGCCCAATAATAGGTGAGAAGGACGTACTGAAAGATCTACCTTACCAGGCCCACTTCAATTTTGTTGACGAGAAAAAAGGACGCAGCCCAGTGTACAAGTTTGAGCCCATGCTTAATGCGACCACAGTGTGACACGAATGCCCAAATTTGGAACACCCTTAACAGTGCAAATTAGGAATATGTACTCCGTAATCACTTTCTTTTGTAAATTTTAGCTGGAACCTAGGTAACACGTTTAAATTTTATTATCTGCTTTCAATCTAGCGTGTGTCTTGATTTTTTTAATTTTTTTTTTTTTTTTTTTCACAGACAGTTTGTGATTTGTATGTTTGACTTAATCAACAGTGTTTTATTGTCTTTATTGTTCGAGGTATTTATGTAATTTCATGACTTGTTTAGTGTTCCTCTGATTATAGGATTAGGATGTCAATTTATCCATTTGTTTATTTTAATACCAAGCTTAATTGTAATGACAATTTATGTTTTTATATATTTAGAGATTTTGTCTATAGTATGTTTTAAGGAACCGAGGGACTCGTGGAGCAGTCATCACATCATGACGCTGCTGCTCCAAATAGAGAGTAAGCGAGTGTAGTGCCACTTCAACAGGTACTCGCCCGAGAGACAGAGCAATCCAGTGATCTGTAAGGGGTCTGACACTAAATATTCAAGCTCAATTTGGTCTCCCCACATTTATTTGCCTGTTATTTTATTGAATAGATGATGATTTAAAATGTCTAACCTCTGCTTATAATTTCATGCGCCCAATCCCATGTTTAATTATCTATTCATTTATTTTTAATATTAATTTTGTGTTTGTTAAAACGTTTGCTGCTCCATTAAGGAGTGAGCAGGTCGATAAATTTCCATTGCGAAAATATTGTGGCCACTTGCAAGGTAATTTAGAGCAGCACTGAGCGTTTTATCTTGAATTTGCAGATCTCAACTGCCCGATATCTTGCTTAAATAATTTAACAGGCTACTTTCAACGTGGCTTTCGCATCACAGAGCAACTCTGCATTTTTCACGTTAACAAGCACTGCCGGAGGGAAACAAGTGTAAAATGGCAGATACAAATCGTGGTGTTGACTAGGGATCGGACCGCAGAGCTTTGTTTTCGTAGTCTTGCTCTTTACCACTTTGTCACCACCGTGGCTCCTGTCTGGCATTACAATTAAGAATCTCTCGTTTGTGCCTGCGTCGGCAGGTTCACGCCCCTGCACCAAAGTAAAGAGAACCAAACTGAATGTACTGCCTTCAAGTTACATAAACGGAAAAGGAGAAAAATTAAACAACATAAATGGTCTCTCCATGATGCCTCAACCTTCATTGCCATTACGCGTCTTATGAGAATAAACGTTCTCTTCATTAAAATAAACATCTTCGTCTTGTTATGCAAAGATTTGCGATGTACTTTATATTACAATTTTACTAAAAAAATTAGAATTGGAGAAGTTTCCCTTTTGTTCACAGAAACTTCATCGCTGAAGAGAAGGTAAGCTGAAATTAAACAATATGTGCTGTAAACGAAGTATTCTTCCTATTAACACAGTATATCCAGTACCGCGTCCTGTTTCCGTCCTCTTCTACAACTGCTTTTAATCGCCGGGGAACAGAGCCCACAAGCTTTCTGACGAATCAGTCACTCTGTGGCATCTCTTCCCACACAGCGTGAACTGCTTCCGACAACGCTGTCTTGGGTGTTGGTGCAGGTCTTTTGCTCCTAATATATTTCATCTCTACTCACACGTGCTCTCTCGGATTGAGGTCAGCAGCTTTTGGCGGCCAGTCCACCAGCTCAATGTCTCGTTTCATCTGAAACCAGTGTCTAACACGATTGACTGTATGGATTGGGGAACAGTCATGTTGGAAGATGATTCTACTTCCAGGAAATCGCTGACGAACAGAAGGAAGCAAGGTGTCTTCCATTATTTCGCAGTAATAACCACTACAAAGTTCCCACAGCAGGTGACAACCATTTGCTGATATCCAGCCCCAAACTGCGACAGACGTCCGGCCACATCTTTGCCTCTGCTGGACATATTTACGGTCGTATCTCGTTCCACTTGGCCGATACACATGGACAGAGCTATTTTGAGCAGTTGAAAATACCTTCTCGTCGGTAGATATAACTCGGTCCCAGTACAAAAGTGGATTCATTCTGTGGGGCAGTGCGAAATTTAACCTGGCAGCTCTATGTTAGATTAGATTAATACTTGTTCCAAAGATCATATATACGACATTTCGTAATGATGTGGAACGTGTCAGTTTAGAAAATGTTGTCTATACTTGACAATCAATATTTTAAGGATTTTTTTAAATTTTTATTTTTTTATTTATTTATTTATTTTTTAAGTTTTATCTAAAAATTCATCTACATTGTAGAAGGAGTTGCCATTCAGAAATTCCTTTAATTTCTTTTTAAATACTGGGTGGCTATCTGTCAGACTTTTGATGCTACTTGGTAAGTTACCAAAGACTTTTGTGGCAGCATAATTCACCACTTTCTGAGCCAAAGTTAGATTTAACCTTGAATAGTGAATATCTTCCTTTCTCCTAGTGTTGTAGCTATGCACACTATTACTTTTGAGTCGGGTCGAATTGTTAATAACAAATTTCATGAGTGGATATATATATATATATATATATATATATATATATATATATATATATTGTGAAGTTACAGTGAAGATCCCTAAATAAATGTCTGCAGGATGCTCTTGGGTGGGCTCCAGCAATTATTCTGATTACACGCTTTTGTGCAATGAATACTTTTTTACTCAATGTTGAATTGCCCCAGAATATGATCCCATATGAAAGCAATGAATGAAAATAGGCGTAGTAAGCTAATTTACTGAGATGTATATCACCAAATTTTGCAATGACTCTGATAGCATAAGTAGCTGAACTCAGACGTTTCAGGAGATCTTCAATGCGTTTCTTCCAATTCAGTCCCTCGTCAATGCAAACACCTAAAAATTTTGAATATTCAAAGTTTGCTCTTTCAGCATGTCCTTAACGGCCGCTTTCCGTCCTGAGCCGATGATGTATGGTCGACCTGCCCACTGTTAGCTGCAGGAGGTTTTTAATTTCTCTCCTGCTGCTGAAAGGTTCCTCAACACTGCAGTGGAGTATACTCTTGTCTTCATCCTCTTTGGTCGCCCGTGGGCGACGACGACGGTTTATGTGGCCTTCATGTTCCATTATCTTCACCCAGAGATAAATAGTGGATTTGCTGTATCCCTGTGCACGGGAAATGGCACTTATAAAGTATCTGACTTCACAAAGAGCAAGGGTACAACCTTCATCAAACTCACTGAGCTATGACATGTCGCCTTGACAGAAGTAAGAACCGACTCACAAGGCAACAGGAAACGAAGTGCCACACAGGATGCAGAGCACTTGTATGAGCACCGAAGTCAATTTCATTCCCGATTCCAAGCTTTCAATACTGTGACACACTGATTATAATCACGATTTCACTTGAACGTTTAGAGCATTATCATTAAATCAGTGCTGTTGCAGAGAATCCATTTATAACAGGTGGGTTCAGTTTATGAGTGTGTCTGCAAAATTCACTAGTCTGAAATTCACAGCTGTTGCTTTTGCCTTAAAAATCAAGAGCTCGAACCATGATAGAACTATATATATATATTGTGTCCCGACTTCGTCGCCGCTTTTGTGTCCCAGCCTTGTCGTAGGTGTCGGTGGCCGAGTGGAATGTGACCGACACAGGAATACAGATAGCACGCTGGTGCAGGAACGGAGGGGAGCAGCCAGAAACTATAAACACTAGAGTAAATTAGAAAGATATATATTGCACAGAATGTAACAATACTTAACTTTTACATAGTACTGCAGAATGTTAATACATAGTTGTTAGAGACCTGCCTAGTGCCTGTACGATAGCAAAGTCTTCAATGGTGCCTATCTGATTCCGAAGTCTTTACTCGTTGCTATCTCAGTCCGAAGTGCCCGATGTCGTTCAGTGGTGGCCACGAGCGGTGTTGTCGCAGAGGGCGCTCGTGGCTGTCGTCGTAACAACGCCGCGCCGTGCGTGCATGGCGGCGCGTGGCGAAAGCAGGTGGCGCGCACTTTGTACTTGTGCGACACCACACCCCTCCCCCCCCCCCCCCCAAACCGCCGCGCCGTCGTGGCGTAGGGCTGAGGGCCACGGCGACGGCACTGGGAGGAGGGCCTGGGCGGGGGCGTTACTGGTGGGACGGGCGTCGTAGCTGAGGCCGGGATCGAGACGCCGTCCGCGCCCCGGCATCCGCCTTGAGATCCTCCAGGGAACCCGCCGAAACCTGGGGAAGGGCGCACCCCCCCGCCCAGAGGGAGCAGGTCATCTTCTTCTGAGGTGCGTGGCCCAAGCTGGGGGGGCCCGCACGGTCCCGGAGTCCCTCTCGGTGACGCTGTCATCTGCGGCGGCGACAGCGGCGGCGTCGCGTCGATCTCCATCGGGACGATCTCGTAGTCCGGGGACGAACGATGTGGTTGTGCTCCCTGGCGGTGAACTGGGTCTGGAATCAAGAAACCGGAGACAGGATCGCGCGGCCTATGCAGACGCAATTGGTTTGCGTGGCGTCGCAGCTCCGACCCTGTGGAAGAACGTACAACATACATATTGCGACCGAGCACGCGCTGAATGATGCCCGGCATCCATAGGTTCTTCTTGTTTCCAGCAAACACCCTGTACAGCACCGGCGTAGAAACCTGAAAACGCGTAGCGCCATACGAACCGACTCGGTGCGTGGGAGGTTGCAGCAGGTGAAGGAGAGTGCGGTGACGGCGGCCGTGTAGCAGCTCGGCAGGAGACGGGCCGTCACGTGGCATGCACCGATACGTAGACAGGAAAATTTGAAGAGCTTGCTGCCTGGAGTGCTGACCTTTCATCTTCTCCATGTGAGACTTGAATGTTTGAACGAAACGTTCTGCTTCACCATTGGACTGAGGGTGAAAAGGTGCGGTGGTGATATGCTGAATGCCATTCACACGACAAAACTGTTGAAATTCCGCACTAACAAACTGAGGTCCATTGTCACTGACGATAGTTTCAGGCAAGCCTTCGATGCAAAACACTGATGTTAAGGCACTGATCGTACTAGACGCCGTCGTTGAGTTCATGGCAATCACAAAAGGAAGCTTGCTGAAAGCGTCTACAACAATTAACCAGCGCGTGTGCCAGAAAGGTCCGGCAAAGTCAATGTGTAAACGTTGCCATGGTCCCTTGGGGCGTGGCCAGTCCGAGAAACGTTGCGGAGGAGCCGCCTGATGCTCCGCACAAACAGTACACTGTGACGTCATGTTCTCTATCTGAGCGTCCATACCAACCCAGGTACAATGACGTCTGGCCAGTTGCTTTGTCCGAACAATGCCCCAATGTCCGTGATGCAGGAGGCGTAACACTTCTCGTTGCAGGGAACGAGGAACAATCACTCTTGCTTGGTCGTTGTCGGTATGCAACAACAGTACACCCTGACTTAAAGATAATGCATGACGTTGTGCAAAATAACGTCGAACCAGAGGCCGATCAATGTCTTTGGCTCTGGCAGGCCAACCAAAGCGAACAAAACGTGCGACCACACTTAGGTCTGCATCCGCAGCTGTTTCCTGTGCAACCCGACGAGAGTTCAAAGGGAAGTCTGCGACAGCGGAAGCATCTCTGGAGTCTATCTGACAACATGCCATTTCTGAAGAATCAAATGATACATCCTGGCCAACCGGAAGTCGGGGAAGTGTGTCCGCGTTAGCATGTTTAGGGGTAGGTCGGTACAAAATCTCATACTGATAATTAGACAATATCAAGGACCATCTCTGAAGCTTTTGTGCCGTACGTGGCGGAATTGGCTTTGTGGGTGAGAACAACGACATGAGAGGCTTGTGGTCTGTCAACAAATAGAATTTTCTGCCATAGAGATAATGATGAAACTTTGTGACGCCGTAAATGATTGCTAAGGCCTCCTTTTCTATCTGACTGTAATTCTGTTGCGTCGGCGTCAGTAGCTTGGATGCAAAGGCAATAGGACGATCGTGACATCCAATACGATGCGACAGAACGGCACCCAGACCGTACGACGAGGCGTCAACTGCTAACACTACAGGCTTCTGTGGGTCAAAGGGAATCAAACATGCATCACTGAGTAGTGCAGACTTTAGTTTGTCAAAGGCAACCTGACAATCTTTAGACCATACAAAAGGAACATTCTTCCTACGTAAGTGATGCAGTGGAGCTGCAATCTGAGAGGCATTGGGAATAAACCTGAAATAATAGTTAAGCTTTCCCATCACTGCCTGCAATTCATGCACATTCTTAGGAGGAGGCAAGTCTTTGATTGCTCGAAGATGTGACTGTAAGGGATGAATTCCTTGGGCATTAATCACATGGCCTAGGTACTCTATTTCAGTTTGAAAAAACGAACACTTTGCTTTATTGCAACGTAGACCTGCTGCAATCAAAACTTTGAAAAGGCACTCCAGGTTTGCTAAATGTTCTTCAACTGTACGTCCGGATACCACAATGTCATCTAAATAGTTCGAACAACACGGTACAGAAACTGTCAGCTGTTCCAAAAAACGCTGAAAAAATAGCAGGGGCGGAAGAACTGCCAAAGGGTAGGCGTTGAAATTGAAAAAGGCCCATGTGAGTATTAATGACGAAAAATTTTTTTGACTCGTCATCAAGCGGAATTTGTAAGTATGCCTCTGCTAAATCAATCTTGGAAAAGAAGCGAGACTGTCCTAATTTGTCCATCAGTTCCTCAGGTCTGGGCAGGGGATAAGTGTCTACAATTGTTTGACTGTTCACTGTTGATTTGAAGTCCGCACAGAGACGAAGTTTTCCTGACGGCTTGGGTATAATTACTATAGGCGAGGCCCACTGACTCGCAGAAACAGGAGAAATCACCCCACTATCTTGCCAACGTTTAAGTTCTGCGGCAACTGTATCACGCAAGGCGATAGGCACTGGTCTAGCTTTACGAAATTTTGGAACTGCAGATTCTTTTAAAGTTACATGTGCCACGAAGTCTTTTGCACAACCTAGTTCCGGCGAAAACAAGTCACTATATTTGTCACACAATGCATTGATTTTATCCTGAGGCACTATTGACGAAATTTGAAGCACATCTCTTTGAATCGATAAACCAAACAAGTCAAAAGCATCAAGTCCAAAAATGTTCTGTGTAGATTTGGCCTGAAGAACTACAAAAGCAACTGTTTTTGTAACACCTTGAAAAGAGGCAGGCAGGCTACACGTTCCTAGCACGGGAATATTTTGACCTGTGTACCCTGTTAGCACTTGCTGTGACGGCGACAATTTTGGCGAACCCAGAAGTTCATAAGTGTCTTTATTAATTAATGTAACAGCGGAACCAGTATCAAGCTGAAATTGCACAGTCTTATTTTCTATGGAGAGATTTACAAAAAGTTTGTGCTTCTGGCGCACGACAGGTGCGCGAATGTGGGCAACATCTGCTACGGTTTGTTTGCTGCGTATGCGCGGGCCGCTTAGTGAAGGAAGCGGCGCAGACTCGGCACATAGATTAACAACACTGTCACTAGATGGCACTACCGCCGGATCGGCGTCCTCGCAATGCGAGGCTGCTGCACTAAAAGTAAATCTACTGTCACTATCTACACAGTACTGGGCACTATTACAAGGAGCAGTTGCCGAAGGCACTATTTTCACTACAGAAATGCACTGTTCATAGTCATTTTGCTTGTCCCGAACCCGTTTCCGTTGCACTGTTTTACGCGCTCGTTGGCGCTTGCTACGTGGTGCACTATATAGTTTTGCCATAGGAGCAAAACTACTTTCTTGAAATTGAGATCCAAGGAAAGCACTGTTCAATTCCACAGCCCGTATAACATTTACAGAATGAACTGTTCTCGCCCTTTGCGAAGCACTATTCCTAACGTTACTGTGTTTTGAATTTACATTCTGCATACACACTGACCGTACATGTCCCGATTTGCCACATTGATAACAGGTCGCGTTGCGACTAGGGCAATGAGCACGTTTGTGGCGAGATACACACTGAGGGCAAGACTTACGAACATTGTTCTGAAATGAGCGTTGGCGCCCGTTATTCAAATTACTGTTTCTAACCCGACGGGGCGATCTTTGTGTCACACTTTTACACTGGCTACTGTTCACTGTCTGTTCAGCACGGCCGGTAGAAAAATAAGAATCACTAGTGCTATACTGAGAACTACGGCTAGGAAAGCGTCCGTTGCGGCGCACTGAATTAACACTGTGGCTTTGCATTTCTACATCTGCTAAGTCAAAAGTATCATGCGCTTCAATAAGCTGCAGTACACTGTCTAATGAAGGGTCAGACTGTTTCAGAATTGCTGCTCTAATTCTGGGGTCCTGAATATTCTGCGTAATCGCATCCCTCAACATCACGTCACTATACGAAAGTCCACAAGAGCAAGTAAATTTACATTGGCGGGTTAAGCCCTTCAATTCCGTAATCCACTCTTGGTGTGACTGCTGCGGTAATTTTTTAAGTCTGAAAAATCGGTATCGTGCAGCGGCTACAAGAACTTTTCTCTCATAATGAGCATTCAGTGCATCTACAATTTGTTCAAAGTATACATCACGAGGAGATGCGAGAGGGAAAAGTTTTTGCAATAGTACGAAGGTCTGGGGGCCCACAATCGATAAGAAAAGGTTCTTCACTCTCTGACCTGTAATTTGATGAGCCGCGACCAGTGGCGTAGCATGTCACTAAGGGCCCCAGGGCAGAAATGACATTGGGGCCCTCTTTAAAACTAGTCATGTGCAAAACTACTTCATTAGCAGGTCCTTACACCCACTGTTAGACATAATAAGGCAAACCTAAATACTACTAAGGAAATTATTATGTGTCATGCAGAAGATAATATTTAATCGTAGTCTCCAATATAATTATAACTGTGAAACATTATTATGCTTTCACGCAAAAATTACTGAGTGGATTTAGATAAAATTTTGCAGAGGGATAGAGTTGGACCTGAGTAGAACATACAGATAAAACGACGCCATAGTTTCCTAAGCTGCTCCATACTAGGTGAATGAAGTCCCAAGCAGAAGCTATTAAAAAAATATACAATGAAGAAATATTAATTAACCGCGGAAACATAATAATAATAATAATAATAATAATAATTTCGTGTCGCTCATTGGCCTGGTGCAAGTCTTTCAATTGGACGCCACTTTTGGCCCTAGCCAACCCCAGTTATCCAACCGGGGAAAGGGGACCTACAGCTTAACGTGAAAGCAGAACCGCGTGTCACTGCTGGTGACTCCTCACATCGTTGGGAGGTGAAGGATGGGTTAAAGCGCAGGCTGAAAAAATTCAAGATCCAACCGGGTTCCGAACCCGCGACTCTTCGCTTTCCAGTCACACACATTTTTATGCTTCTAAATTAGTGCTACAATGCGGTTTTTGACATTAATAAAGAGTTCGAATGCATACGAATGAGATACACATGTCTGGAAAGAAGAAAGTGGCGAGGATTGTGTACTGTCCTCAGTTATTGTATTGCTACTCCCAAACAAAGTAGAAATTTCTGTTTCATACTTGTGATATTTGGTGATGTCATTGACAAGCAATATTTCAGTTTTGCTTAATTTATTTGAAGTTGTGCAGAAATACGCCAGTTAACCTCCATGCTTTAAGTAATGAAAAACTACACCACTTTGCCACCCCCATGAACCACAGACATTGCCGAGGTAGGGTGGCTTGCGTGCCTCAACGATGTAGATAGCCGTACCAAAAAACCTTAAAAATTTATGTATCTGTATTTATATTATAAGTGTATGTATTCGTATTTATATTATTAGTATTATCTATTATTCAGCGTGTAAATTTTGTTTCTTGACATGTTCCACATCCACGAGGATCCCCTCAACATGGATTTACGGAACGAATAACTAATCTAATCTAACCATAAGTGCAACCACAGAGGAGGGGTATCTGTGGAGAGGCCAGACAAACGTGTGGTTCCTGAAGAGGGGCAGCAGCCTTTTCAGTAGTTACAGGGGCAACAATCTGGATGATATACAATAGGATGTCGGAAAACCGATCATTCGGATAATCGAACTGTACACTTCTAAATATATTATTTATACAGTATTCGGAGGCGTGCGATCCTTCACGAGTGGCGTCGTTTGAAGGCCGCACTAGAAGTAGTGTTCCGCCAGCCGGTGGCCCAGTGCGGCTACTGTGGGAAACTTGGTATGAGGGGAGGAGGAGGTGATGGACGGTAGGATGGAAGAGTAAAAAAGTAAAATAAAAAATTCGCGCTCTACTATAACTTTTTTCGAACGTCGCTCTCGGAGGTCAGGGGCCCCTAGAGCTTGGGGGCCCCGGGGCACTGCCCCGCCTAGCCCTATGGTAGCTACGCCACTGGCCGCGACGAGTTCTTGAAACTGTGCGAAATAGTCGCTCCATTCTTCCTCACGTTCGTTTTACTGGCGGAACGTCGGAAGCGGTGCGGCGGCAGGTGTGGGCTGCTGAAGCGGCGGCTGTTGTTCGGTTGTCAACTGCGCCACCGCCTGGAGAAGTTGTGTTATTTGCGCCGTCTGTAACTGAATAATTTCCATTAAGTTTGGGTTCGGGGTAGTGGCCATGCTGACCGATTAGGCGCCGCGTATACAAGTAACTTATAACAAAACACAAATGCAATAAGAAAGAGGACTCACTCTGCAACAGAAAAGTCCACAAAATACGTAACAGAATATGTTCCCCCAAAAATCTTATAATAAGGGTGGGTGGGCGGGAGCAATTTTTGCGTGCTCCGACTGCTGCTGTCTGGCTGCTGCAAGCGGGCTGGTCCAAGGTTCTATCACTCCTCGTCGCCACTTTTGGATCCCATCCTCGTCGCCACTTTTGTGTCCCGACTTCGTCGCCGCTTTTGTGTCCCAGCCTTGTCGTAGGTGTCGGTGGCCGAGTGGAATGTGACCGACACAGGAATACAGATAGCACGCTGGTGCAGGTACGGAGGGGAGCAGCCAGAAACTATAAACACTAGAGTAAATTAGAAAGATATATATTGCACAGAATGTAACAATACTTAACTTTTACATAGTACTGCAGAATGTTAATACATAGTTGTTAGAGGCCTGCCTAGTGCCTGTACGATAGCAAAGTCTTCAATGGTGCCTATCTGATTCCGAAGTCTTTACTCGTTGCTATCTCAGTCCGAAGTGCCCGATGTCGTTCAGTGGTGGCCACGAACGGTGTTGTCGCAGAGGGCGCTCGTGGCTGTCGTCGTAAGAACGCCACGCCGTGCGTGCATGGCGGCGCGCGGCGAAAGCAGGTGGCGCGCACTTTGTACTTGTGCGACACCACAATATATATATATATATATATATATATGGGACTTAACTACGGGGTCATCAGTCCCTAAACTTACGAACTACTTATGATATGGGACTTAACTACGGGGTCATCAGTCCCTAAACTTACGAACTACTTATGAACTAACTAAGACTAAGGACGGCACAAATATCCATGCCCGAGGGGGGATTCGAACCCCCGACCGTAGTGGCCGTGCAGACCGTGACTGGAACGCTCAGTCCCCTCGGCCACCGCGGCCGCCTAGAACTACTTTTAAGGAGCTGTGTTATATGACAATTTATATCTGTTTAACAAAATTCAGGTTAATCACAAATCACAAATATGTTTGAGTCGTAACTATTACTTCGGAGGAACGAACATATCTTAGTATACAAGACTAAAATAAACTGTGGCATTCAGTGTATTGGAGGTATTGCATACATTGCTGTAAGTCACTTAGAACACTCGTTTGGGGGAAGCTGGGGGAAACAGTCACCACAAACTTCCGATCTGTAAATAAGTCGCACAAGGAGAGGCCGTGACATGTGTGCTACCGATTGTGATCAAATTTTGCATGGACGTTCTAGATTTCTGGTAGACACTCCCTAGCTGTTGAAAAAAATCGATTCCAAAGTTTGTCGCGGCCGAGCGCATTGAGGCGCTATGCTACGATGCGCGAGGCCGTTCCCTATCGGGGGTTCGAATTCCCCCTCCCCCCTCGGGCATGGATGTTAGTGCCGTCTTTAGTATAAGCTAGTTCATAAGTAGTTTTTAGGTTTAGGGACTGATGACCCCGCAGCTAAGTCCCTTAAGTGATGTGAAGACGACTTCGCAAACTGATTTTGGAACCTGCTTTGCGTCTTCCCCATACAGTTTTAAGCTATTTGCGACCGAGAAATTCCTTTCCACATTTCTTTTCTTATAGTTTCATTGAACGAAGACAACGATTATAATTGAGATGCTGCAGTCCGTGAATATTGTCGGACGTTGCTGACACATTCAAATGGAAAATGTGCATGCGTAACATAGAATTAATTGCATTACAAGACAGGAAGCAAATTATCGACATTAGCCACTGCTTGAGGTAACCTTCATCACACAAGTGCAAGTCGACAAATAAGTTGTGTTCCAGCGCCACACTTGCTGGAGTCACGGTACAACACTTATTCGTTGAGCGAGCAGACAAAACAGATCCTGTTGTAAACGCTTTGTAATGAAGCTGAGGGTTACACTGCACCATGAGGTTCGGAGCTATCGCGTGACGGTTTCCACCTACCGCGTCGGTCGCGCTATAAACACGACAACCATCTGGCGCGGCAGATCGCCGATGGTATTTTCGAGAGCGAAGATATCGTTCTATATATCATTTCCACTAGTTCCCTTTCGGTTGACGTTGCAACTAAGATATCAGCATAACTTTAACAAACATAAGCCAGCTCTGTTACCACAAACTACAGTTCCCCTCAGATTTTTGATACTGCTGTAATAAGTCAACTGACATAGTTGATCGACCTTGGAACAAAAGTTCTAACGGTAAAGAAAAATATAAACGCTAGAGTTGCAGGATATAGTGGTCATGAATTTTATAAATTGCACATGTCATACAGAAACAATTGTTCCAGTAAGAACAGCAAACGTATCCAAAACTATCAATGTTGACAAGTAATTGTGAACATCCACAACTGTATGTAATTGATCTACAGTCCATGTCTAATGGTAAGCATTCGACCACATATTGGGCTGTTATAATGCCAGATAATGATTATGTCAAATGAATGTGCAGAGAACCAAACTATGCTAAAGATAAGCTTATTTATTTCACCAGATGGCTAACTATTGATCAGCGAGTGACAGTTCGATTACTGTCTTTTTCACATTTTCCTTCTGTTTTAAAATATGGCTCATTACCTTGCTCACGTAACAATAACAAACGCACATGATAACTGAGTAATAATCTGAATCACAAACTGTGTGAGTTAATTATTGTTGTCATTCACAGTCTTATTCCGTAACCATGAAAACATATTGATAATACGAAATGAAACTTCTCCAACAGAGAATTGTGTTATATCGAATTAATTTCTTTCAACTAACATATCCAACCCATCAATTTATTTTTATTCCGTATCTTTCAATAACGATGCAAAAACTATGTTTTTTGTGTACGCAACATTAGAAATATGAACATTCAAATCTAATCCATTTTCACTCCAGCCACAGCGGAGTGGCCAAGTGCATTGAGGCGCTATGTTTCAATGCGAAGTCTGTTCCCCGTCGGGGGTTCGAATCCCCCTCGGGCAAACGTATTTATGTCGTCCTCAGTAAAAGGTAGTTCACAAGTAGTTTGTAAGTTTAGGGACTAGATGACTCCGCAGTTAAGTCCCTTAAGCTTAACAAACATTTGAACATTTTTTCACTCCAGACGGTAGTACGAGGACAAGTCGGTCATCTTTTCCAAGAACCAGTCATTGATAATGCGAACAACGAAACTAAGGCGGCAGAGTATTTTGTAAAATCTCGAGCCTAAGAGTCGATTTTTGATGTTACTTCATCTTCGCAATTAGAGGAGTAAAAGATTCGAACGCTGATCTCTTGGATTTAGAAGCCGAAGCCGTTTATTTTGTAGTAGGACAGCATTACACACCGATGGGTTTGTTACTGTGCAGAATACAAAACCACGGTTTTTCGTCAAAAGCGTGCATAGTTTCCAGATAAGGTCTGCCACATCTGAATAGGTAGTAGGCCTATGTTCCTGCAGAGATACGAAACATGACTATGATAAAGCTGTATGACGTTGTGTCAAAAATGGAGGAATAACGCCACCGAGTGGATATATTTTTACTCGTCAGAGACGGTCCACTGGTATGCAAATGTGCAAAATCACAGATATGCAAATTAATTTTAAACATAATCCTCATTAATGTTATTATGAAGGGTCGCCACCATATTTTTTATTAAAAACATGGAAAAAGATCCAACACCCTAATTCTACAAGCTCGGTGGCGAGATAATTGATCAGAGTGCACCAAATAATAAACACAGTCCTCTATCTATCTATCTAATTACCCCTCCAAAATAGTGAGTTAGGAATTGTATTATATGTTTGTAGAGTCTATGGGACTTAACTACGGGGTTATCAGTCCCGAAACTTACAAACTACTTATGAACTACTTACAACTAAGGACGGCACAAATATCCATGCCCGAGGGGGGATTCGAACCCCCGACCGTAGTGGCCGTGCAGACCGTGACTGGAGCGCCTCAGTCTCCTCGGCCACCGCGGCCGGCAAGGAATTGTAAAGGAAAGTAAATTTATGACTTAAATTAGTACGTTTATTCATTAAAGCACACAGAAATTCGGGGGATAGTTAACAATTAGTATAAAGGATTTTATAAGTGAAATCACAGTTAAAAGTGTAGTCAAGCAATGGGATACAAATGAAAACAAATATTTATAGAAAGAACATCAGATTCAGTGAAATTGGTTAACACCGCGGAATACATGTGTGTCCAGCAAATTATCTGAGTTTTAACAAATAAGTTTACAAATCAATATATGAAGTCCAATAGGAATGAAACAAATGGAGCCGTAATCTTCAGCATTCTTCTATAGCACCATATTTCAAAAACCTAAATCCTCGTCCTCTCCGCACTGTTTATCATCCATGTCTCACTCCCATACAAGGCAACACTCCATACAAATGCCTTCAGAAAGGACTTCCTTAGGCTTAAATCAATATTCGATGTTAACAAATTTCTCTTTTTCAAGAACGCTTTTCTACCCATTGCCATTCTGCATTTTATATCCTCTGTACCGCGACCATCATTTGTTATTTTACTGCCCAAGTAAAAAACTCATCTACCTCCTTTATTGCTTCGTTTCCCAATCTAATTCCTTCAGGATCACCTGATTTTCTTCCACTGCATTCCATTACCCTAGTTTTGCTCTTGTTAATGTTCATCTTATATGCACCTTTCAGCACACTGTCCATTCCGTTCAATTGCTGTATTTGACAGAATTACTATGTCATCGGCAAAACGCAATGAAATATCTGGCTATACATGTGGCGTTGTCCTATCGTGAAAAATAGAAAGGTGGACAGAGACTCTAAGAAATTAGTTATAGGAAAGAGAAAACATCTATCATACGCACGCACATACACACTGATGGATGATAACTGCAACTATATAAAACAATTCTAGCAAAAAGCGAGCATCACTTGATCTGTCGACGCTGAATCTCGCTGGCGACTGGACTATGTTGAAGGAGTGGAGCTGAAAGAGAATAAATTTTTCCGCCCGGGAATCTCACTACGATCTGTGAAGCAGTATCGACATTTAACTATAACAGCCCCACTATCACGGCAGACAGCAGTTGTCAGGTAAGTGCTTCCAGTGTCGACTAGGATATACCCACACAAACGCAAGCGCAAAACGAGAGTATTGAGCACAAGTGACCCCAGAATGGAACTGCATAAACCACTAGCACGTTGGTATGGCCAGTACGACGGTGGCTGTCTATTCTCAAGTCTCGACCGAACAAGACTATAAAACACAGTTGTTTCGCAAAGTGAACAAGTGCGACTGTGTTCCGGTCCAGGTCGACATGTGAAATTTTCGAACCGCTGCAGGCGGATATCTCAGGAAACTAAAGTTCCACAAACGCTCAGGACAGCCCGGAAGAGCGAATAAACTCTTCAGGTCCAATCTGAAAGAAAATGTCCGAACTAGCTGGAGCCAACATGAGAAGTGACTCACCACCCTTTGTCCGCCCACGCCAAAAACTGGGCGTCACCACCCTCCCTAAACTCGATATACCAATCACTGGAGAGCTCTAACCCTCTGGACAATGAGATGGACAGGCAGCTATGACAGATAGCTAGACCTGTTGCCTACAGAAACGGAGCCAATCGGATTGGCTCCAGAGGACGCCACCCAATCGTCCTTTCGAAAATTCCACACGCCCATCGTTTCCCAGCCTTTTGCTCTAAAATGAATTTAAAGTCTTAGCTAGCGAGCTTGTAGCCCAAATAGCCATAGATAAAAGAGCAAAGTGGAAAGGGTACACAAAACACCATACAAGACTCCATTGCGCACCAAAATTCCACAGGACGCCAGGCAGTATCTCACGCTGAAAAAACATGGCCCGAGTCAGCTCCCAGCTGTATTTCTGCAGAAAAAGAAGGCTAACGGATACTTAGATGATAAGCTCCCCAAAGGCGTACATTAAGAGGCTCTGTGATGATAGGAACCCCACGGAATGCAGTCCACACTGCCTGTTATCTAAAAGGGATGCAATAAATTATCGAGTGTTTTGTAGAGAGTGCAGCCACCTCAGGTAGTGAGCCTAGCGACAGCACAGACAAATATATACAGACGGGAAACCTCCGTAAGGGCCCGGTCCTACGCTCACAGGTGCGGGGAGGGAGGTTTTCCAGCAGTTCCGTAAGATGTCCCATGATGGCGCAGCTCTTTAAACTGGCCAGAGCAGGTGGCAGGTAGCGGCTGCCCCCACCACCACCTCCCCTTACACGCAGCAAGCCGGTCACAGCCGTGGCCTCGTGGCAGGCGGCACGAGCTCTCCCCTCAGCCTCCCCTCCATGCTACCCTCTGACGTGCGAGAGGCACCCTAAGCGAGCGATCCGCCTGACACCTGCTAGCATCTTACAGAACTACGAGGGGAGCGTAGGACAGTGGTTTAGGGGAGGCTTCTTCTCTGTATGTGTAACTCTGTGCCGACAGATAGGTCCCACCTCGCAAACTGCACCCATAAAAATGTCGCCAGCGACTAGCCTCTCTTAACGCCAGCCCAGCTCTGCCTTCTGTAGGCAGGGACAATGCCTAACAGCTAACGAATACAGTTCCCAAGAACAACGAGGAAATTATAATCCAAGACACATACTGCAGATTCACCAAACAATACATTCTGAGGCACTCCCTTATGACATGCAAGAATAAATAAAAATGACTAGCAAATAACTCCCACAACACACAGCACACATAAAGGCACTAGAAAGAGAGAAAATCAATGATCAAATAATTGGCCAACTTACAATGCCCCACACCCGATGAAAATTTCGGATGTGAAGTGTCTTAGCAAAATTTTCGTGGTATGACGACTGACCAGGAGAAATTTAACTATGTATAGCCTGTACTCATAATGTTACAAACATCAGTATATTGGCGCGAGACACCATGCAAACCGACTGCCGGCGTGGCGCAGGGGATAGCGTCAGCAACTGCCTTGAAAGTCGAGTCTGCTTCCATTTCAACGCGACAATTAAATCTAAAATTATAGATGAAAAACTACTCTAATTGTATAACATCAGGGCCTACTAAACATATATATGTGCCCTACATTGAAAAATAATTATTCTAAATGTAATTCTACAGATAAAATTTTATCCCTTAGACATTTTATAAATCACTACAGGGCATTTGGGGATACAGCTGGTCCTTATGGTCATGATTATGGCTACAGAAAACATAAGCAATCTCTAATATAACACAAAAAAGAAAAACAACAAATGGTTACAAAGAAATTCATGCTGATAACATTTACTATTAATTAACCATTATAGGAAGATTTCAAACGACTTAAAGTACAAAAGTAGTATTACAATAACAATGGGCTATGTTCCCAAGTACAAAACCTGAAAGACAAAACAAAACAAAATACACTTTCACAACCTGGTGAGTATAGTATGATAAATAATACTGGATTGACACTGAACGAATGATGGCAAAAGCAACACTTGTGACACAACATTATCTGGTGGAGTGCAAAGAATAACTGTGTCTGTTTGGTGGTTGAATCATGTGAGAGAATTGTGGTGCCCACAGATGCAAGTAGTTCCATGACCCATCACGGAACTGGCTGGGCAGCGGTAGTGGCTGTGGTCCCTTGACGTCCGCCTGGCGGCATACGAACCACGTGCCCGGACCAAAGACGTTGTAAAAATAACTAGACTTCCTGACGGCACTGCTGTCGCCGGATAATTTGAACCTTCGCCCGGCCGCCATGGTAGTGGCAAGTGTCAGATAAATACGAGTGTTGTTAGCAGGTAAATCTTGTATTAAATAGCTACTGTGGGATACATATACAATTGATAGTCACGTCTGTATTGTTTGACTATCACAGTGTACATGAAGCACAATGCTGAAGAGCTCACCGTTTAAATACATAAATCAATTTAAGAAAGGGATAAAAAGATCGAATTCTCTATCCCCATTTATATTTCTCAGGAATAAAAGTAGTCCTACTACTTGTGTTCAAAGATAGTTACTCTTGCTTAATGAAAACAATATAGGATTGAATGAAATAAATAACAGGCTTTTATAATACTGGTAGCTCTTAAAAATGAGCTACTTTAGGCAGTGCTGGTGGACAGGAAGTTCAAAAAGTTTCATTTTATGATTGTGTAAAATAATTATAGGGGTCACGAAATTAGTTGCGTCATTGCAGATCGAATTTTTGCTAATGTAATTAATATTAGCAACTTGTAACGCAGGATTCAAAGGTAATCTGCTTTACATATAGGTATAAGAACTGAACGGGGTTTGCAGACCTGTGTATAGTTTCATATATGAACGGCTTATAGCCACAGTGGATGCACATTGTGAAGTTCAACCCTGTGACGATAGTTGCTGACTGACCGGTTCACTCTGTTCTGAGGTGTTTGGCTTACAGCATTAAAAATGCTCATTTTCTTGCTTGATACCCTAATGATAATGTTAGATGGTTTACGTAAGAAAACGTTATGGCATACTTCGTGTTCTTAAAAGAATTTGGTAGTGGCTGATTGCTGTATTCACAACGTAAGAAGCTACTTTTCAATTATGTATCTGACGACATATTTCACTTTCACAATCGATTTTTAACATTAGTCAGCCATGTTTGATTTTTTGATGCTGTTAAATACTTGAATATTGGAGAATACAGCGTTAAAGCAAAGACGTAAAGGGTGAAACTCTTCCGAAATTAATGTTTGCACAAAAGTTTCACAATCGTAGAATATACTAAGAAAGTGCCAAAAAATCGTGTCTGGCGATAAATTCCATTAATATGCTGCACTTAGGAAGCAAAAAAATCTACATGTTATAGTTCGGTTTCGTTAGGAAGAAAAAACGCTCTTGGCCAATTTCTACACTGTGTGTGTTATAAATTTACACACAACCGATAGTTGCTGTATATACAAGTATCCAAGAGTCAACACAGTTTCAGCCGACCAGTTGCATAAAATAGTTTACATCTATAAACCTTTGGTTTCTCACTTGACCTGTGTGTGGACATGCTCCAAAATTTTATAATGTCACTTTGTTTTAAAATTTTAATCTATTGACATGGAGTCAGCCACATTTTAACAATTTTTTTAATGTGAGCTTTATTGTATCTTTCTGAAGAAGGTAAAATTAATTTTGCCGAAACCTGGGTAAAGGTTTATAGATGTAAACTATTTTATGCAACTGGTCGGCTGAAACTGTGTTGACTCTTGGATTGTTGTCCTACCGTTGCTGAATTGCAGCCATGTTTAAAATTTTGTATATACAAGTAGTCTGAAGCTGTTTTGTAGTTATATATTTAAATTGGACATAGTTTTCGCGACTTAGCTCAAATGAATACCCTCTCTAATGAAAAGAATATTACGCACATTTAAAGTTCGCGCGTTAGTTTGCCACCACAATGGCCGCCGAGGCGCTCTACAATTTGTCCGCTGTTCGCGGTCGGCATTTGTGGGTGCTTGGCCCGGACCTCCCAGGAGGGTTCCCTTCCACAGCTGGCGGCAGCACAAGAACGATGAGTGGGGGTGGCGTCAGGCTGTCTGGCGGGCAGGTAGCCGCGACCGGAGACTCCTGTGGCATGGCCTCGTCCCACTCGCCACCTACATCTACATCTACATCTACATGGGATACTCTGCAAATCACATTTAAGTGCCTGGCAGAGGGTTCATCGAACCACAATTACACTATTTATCTCCCATTCCATTCTCGAATAGCGCGCGGGAAGAAAGAACACCTGAATCTCTCCGTTCGAGCAATGATTTATTTTATTCTGATGATCATGTCTACCTATGTAAGTGGGAGTCAACAATATATTTTCGCATTCAGAGGAGAATGTTGGCGATTGGAGTTTCGCAAGTAGCCCACACCGCAGCGATAAGCTCCGTTGTTGTCATGATTCCCATCCCAGATCCTGTATCATTTCCGTAACGCTGTCTCCCCTGTATCGTGACAATACGAAACGAGCTGCCCTTCTTTGGACTTTTTCGATGTCCTCCGTCAAACCCACTTGATAAGGATCCCACACTGTGTTGCAGTACTCCAAAAATGGACGGACAAGCGTAGTGTATGCAGTTTCTTTTGTAGTTCTGTTGCATGTTTTAAGTGTTCTGCCAATAAAACGCAATCTCTGGTTTGCCTTTCCCACGATATTATCTACGTGTTCTTTCCAATTTAAGTCTGAAGTAATAGTAATTCCTAGGTATTTAGTGGAGTTTACGGCCTTCACATTTGATTGATTTATCTTGTAAACAAAGTTTAACGGATTTCTTTTCGTACTCATGTGGACGACTTCACACTTCTCATTATTTAGAGTCAATTGCCAATTTTTACACCATACTGATATCTTATTCAGATCGTTCTGCAGTTGGTTTTGATCTTCAGATTTTACTAGACGGTAAATGACGGCGTCATATGCAAACAATCTAACAGAGCTACGTAGATTTTCCCCTAAATCGTTTATGTAAATGAGGAACAGCGGAGGACCAATAACACTACCCTGTGGAATGCCAGATATCACCTCTGTTTTAGTCGATGCCTTACCACAGATTACCACGAACTGACAAGAAATCCCGTATCCAATCGCAAATTTGGGACGATATACCATAACCACGCAATTTGATTAAAAGCCGTTTGTGGGGTACGGTGTCAAAAGCTTTCTGGAAATCAAGAAATACGGAATCGATTTGCAAACCTTTGTCGATAGCACCCATCACTTCGTGTGAAAAAAGAGCTAGTTCTGTTTCGCATGAACGATATTTTCTAAATCCGTGTTGACCTTGGGTCAATATATCGTTCTGTTCGAGATAATTCATAATATTTGAATACAGGATATGTTCCAAAACCCTGCTGCAAATTGAAGTCAATGAAATAGGCCTGTTGTTTAATGGGTTACTCCTACTGCCTTTCTTGAATATAGGTATGACCTGGGCAACTTTCCAATCTTTTGGTGCAGATCCTTCTATGAGAGAGCGGTTGTATATGACTATTAAGTAAGGAGCTATCGGTTCAGCATAATCAGATAGAAATCTAATGGGTATACAATCCGGACCAGAAGACTTGTTCTTGTTAAGTGATTTTAGTTGCTGCACTACTCCGATGATATCTACTTCTACGTTACTCATTACGGCATCTGTTGGTAATTCGAAATCTACCACGCCATAGCGGAGAAGCGAAGCAACTGTCCCTGAATTGAAGCGGCTGATCTCCGACATTGTCAGGGAAGAATCCTGGTACTGGGATTGTGATTTGAAGTGTATGAGACGCAACAAGAGCAAAATAAAATACAAAATAGACGCATGTTTGTTTAAAAAAACTGATTATTGCTGTCTGTAAAGAGTATTCTTAAATGAATGAAGTTTCCTAAGTTTCGAAATAACGTCTGCATAGAGACATGAAATTTAAGAATGTAAGACTCTTTTCTGATAATGTGGAGCGACGTTGCATCGATATATTTGCATAATATTGATTCCATGAAACTGGTAAATTAGCAGAGGTGCGATTATTTTTTAATTCACGCAATTTTCTGTCAGGTCCTGTTTACTTTTCGCCGACTAATCTGTAAGTTTTGCACGTTTATTTTTATCCAACATTTTTTTTTGTATACATTCCGTTCCATATTACATAGAATTTTTCTTTCAACTTCCTCGAATATGAGTATGAATAATTGTAATAACTCAAAAAAATTTAATACACATTTCATTCGCACATTACTTTTTAACAGAGATAGTGCTTCTCAAAGTGGTTGAGAATGCAACATTAGGTCAAGTAATGACCATTTACGAAGTACAATCACCACCTGTCTAAAACGTGTCTAAAAACAATTAATCAACCTACTTCTGCACCATACTCATATGTGGTAAATACCTCTTATACGCCTAGTTATTCATTCAGTTCAAATTAGTATTTTTTAGTAATTTATATGCCAATAAAATATAAGTACTTGACATGCACCAAAGTACGTTTCTCAGTTTTAGAGAATCATTTGTAAAAAAAAACCAAAAGAAAAACAAACGCCCATGATTTCTTGTTTCTCCATGAAAATACTATACGGTATACAAGTAATGACTGATCTGTGACATGTAACATTGTTTACGTCTTCGTCTTTGCTTCCGTTCTCACTGTTACAATTAAAAGCAGCACACGAACGAACGATGTTTACGCGCGATTGCCCTGCAAATGGCGGCTTCTGTCACGCTCAATGTGGGGTCGCGACACTAGCGCCAGCGAGTGGTCTACTTTTTATTTAGTAAGTCCCTTGTTGTTGTGGCCGCCGACGACTCATTGATGGAGGTACTGGCTGAATGGACTGGAGCACAGAGTAACATCACAGTCGTAACATATACAGAAAAGAAACCACCCCCATACCACTGTCCTACACTCCTTTCGTAGTTCCGTAAGATGCCAGCAGATGTCAGTCGGTTTTCTGGCTTAGTACCGGTAGACGACACTAGAGGCGCTTCTGAGGGTGCCTCTCGGGGGGAGGGGGGGGGGCGCAGTAATCGATGCGCAGTAGGAAACGCGTTTTCGCCGTTCTGCGCATAACGTCACTGTGGGACACCTAGGAGCTAAACTATATGCAGAGTTGGTAGCTAACTCGTGTGCGTGTGTGTGTTACCATTTCTGCTGTATTTTCAAATGTTCAAATGTTTGTATAGCTTATGGGACTTAACTACGGGGTCATCAGTCCCTAAACTTACGAACTACTTAACACTAAGGACGGCACAAATATCCATGCCCTAGGGGGGATTCGAACCCCCTCGGCCACCGCTGCCGGCCTGCTGTATTTTCTTAACCCTCTCATTCCCACGTTATGATTTCAGCTTTGGAAAAATTAAAATTCAGTGTTATCTGTATTAATACAGTGCACTAAAGATCAAATACGTGCTTTAAATGTTTTGGTCGCACTATTGATTTTTCATGTCATTCACAATGCAGACGTTTGTATCGAGGTATTTTACTACTTGGGATGCTATTTTGTTGATGGTTAACACTGTCAGATCAATAATGGTAATATAATCTTCGCCACAACACCAATGACAATTCATTGCTCAAATAAAATAACATGAACCACACTCGCGCTCCTAATCACAACCACGTACAGACGACTACGTAGCACGAACTACAAGACGGACAGATTAATTCCTCACAAGAGGCTACACGCCGTACTACGCGGCAAAATGTCGTACTTGCCGCATGTTATTCATCGACAACAATGCGACTTTATGGATTGATAGAAAAAATACGGTATAAATCAGCTTTTAATACGTTGTTATCGAGGAACAACATTGGGAAGGAAAGGGTCAAATAGTTTTTTTTCTTTTTTTTTCACTTCACACTTTGGAAGTAAAAAGTTTATAGTGGAAAGTACATTGATTTCCCTAGTGCTTGTCGCGCGTGCTATAATTTCTGCTATAATTCTCTGAAATACTTCTGTTATTATTTATACAACGCCAGGCTGTGTTATTACGGGTTGTAATTCTCACAGCAGGAAGACAAATTGAACTAAAATAAAGTTTCATTTTTTCCCTCGAGATGAAACGTTAAAAAAAAGTGTGGCTCTCCAAGTGCTACAGGAAGGACAATGTAAATGTTGCACATTCCCGAATACACTCCCGGCATTTCAATGAAACCGATTATGTAAGGCATTTACAGTCGGAGATGCTTAATTTGCCACGGAAAGAAGTGTTTGAAACATTCCTGTTCTTTTAAAGTCAGCAGTTCATATTAAAGAAATTGTCTATATGTTTGCGGTTTCATATGTTACTGATACGTACCGCGTAAATCTACGATAGAATATGACCCAGCACTCTTAATTGCAATATTTTACAGCAGAATAGCACTTTGTATTTAAGGCAGAAACAATTTTCGTCAGAAACTGAATATAAATGCACATTCCGTGCCACAGCGGACTAGGCCTGTGCAGGCGCGCAGTCCCACAGTGACGTCACAGTGCCAGCCAATGGCAGAGCAGAGCGCTTATATTTATTAACCTTGGTGCCTATCTCACATAGAGGGTAGCGTGGAGGGGAGGGTTAAGCCCTTTTTAAACGATGAACGAAGGTGAACAAGATAGATAATAGTCTACTGAAGCGCTCCTAGCGTACTAGCCCTGAACTACAAACTCAAGCAAGATCTTGTGGCAGCGTGTTTAGATGATAAACGTAATCGAACAGTAATACCCGATGTTGAAAGTGAGGTTATAAAAGCCGATTTGTTATGTAGGAAGTCATAGTTTAATTGAGGAAACAACGCTAAATCTTATTGACGGCCAAAGAAAACCTTGAAATCGATGTTTTTGGTCAACTTAGTGTGGTAAAGTTCTGGGTAGTGAAACAACATTTCAAAACATTCACATCTATTTTCAAGCGAAAAAAATAAACTTATGAACACATCAAGCAATATTTATAATAGATCTTCTTTACTTTATCTACTACGATTTGCCCAGTGTCATTGTTAATAACTGCATGCACAACGGAATTTTTTTCTTTCATTTGGACTGACTTTTTCATTTAAAATGCTATCTAATGAAAATTGCATCATCAAATTATAATCATATTCAAATAAACAATTGGCTTCAGTCTTTTCTGTTAAGATATTGCAAATCATAAACCATTTTTCGGTTTCAGATGTACGACCTCGCTTTTCAGTGGACAGTAATTGAGATAAATATTAAGTCGTCATGAAACATTTGCAATTTACCGCTAAACCAAAGTATAATAATAAACTAAAGATTAATAAGACAAGTTTGCGTGCAAACCGTGTAATTGTCGACTGCAGTATGAAAATCGCATGACGAAAATAGGTTAACTTCCGATGTCAGCAGACGACCGTTCAATCAAAACAATCTTCTTGAGAAAGCGTAACGTGACGTTGACGTTAGGTGACGGTCTAGTGACGGACAGTGTGAATGCCGTCATTAGAAATACATTTTGTAATACATTCTGATCATAAACTTCGACATAACGCAAAATGTACGTAAATACGAAGGAAAATGGCGGACTAACTGCAGCGGCGACTGCAGCAGACAGCTGCTAGCTCGCGCATGCGCAGTGAACCCACTAGTACCGAATTTAGAACTCGTCCTATTTCTTTATCGCTATAATTATCGCGCTTCGATACTAGCGCGATCATACTAGTGCAGCCGTTCAAACGACTGACGGCCGCCATTAACGCAATTTGTTAGCAATCCATTACAAGTTCGTTGATCGTTTAAAACGGGCTTTAGGGGAGAGCTCGTGCCGCCTGCCACGAGGCCACGGCTGTGTCCGGTGTGCCGGCGTTTGAGGGGAGGTCACCTGCTACCTGCTCTGGCCAGTTTAAAGGGCTGCTTCTGACCTCAGCGCCATCAGGGGACATCTTACGGAACCTTTCCTCCCTGCACCCCTGCGCGTGTGACCGGGCCCTTACGGAGGTTTCCAGTCTGTATACCTTTGTGGCTGGAGTGTGACGCCCCGGCCGACAAGGAAAGTGGAATGCTGAGACCCAGGAGTCGGCTCTTTCTCACGGCTCGCCACCCGCCGCCTTGTGCCCTCAGTCCCACGACTGCAGCGGCGGCCGTAGTTGAGGATTGCGTCATGGGTCGGCCATCTGTCCCTGGGCAGACGCTCTCGTCAGAAGCCGCCGTGGAGAAGCCGAGCGGTCTAAGGCGCCTCGCTGCAGAGCGCGCGGTTACTCGCCGTCGGAGGTTGGAGTCCTCCCTGGGGCAATGGTGTGTGTGTTTGTCCTTAGGTTAGTTTACCTCAACATTTTTAGTTCCTTTTGTCCTGTTTTTTTTTTTTTTTTTTTTTTTTTTTTTTTTTTTTTTTTTTTTTTTTTTTTTTACCACAGTTGCTATATTATAATATTATATTGAAGGTTTTTCACTTATCTGTCTATGCAACTGATTTAATAAAATATGCTATTGCAATATGCATTTCGCCTTTATTTGAAAGGCATCATCAGTGGCCTGTAATATATACATGATCATTTTTTTACAAAATTTTATATTTACATTTCTCAGTATTTTTTAGGTTATCAACAGTTCTGATGCGTTATTTTGGTATAGTATTGATATCTGGATATTGTACTTACAATATTTCATGGATGTAGCTTTACATCTGGTGCTCATTGGTTGCTTCCAGCTGTTGTGCTCTAATTCCATATTTTGCTGTTTTTGTTGTCCCAGCACTTCATAGTTAGCACCACTAGGCACATGCCATTTTTGTTTGTGTTGTGTTTTTGGCATGTGCCTAGTGGTGCTAATTGTTCCATTACTAGAATACTGCCTTCAAGTTTATTTCCTTTGTATAGACCCAGACCCTCTATATATCCTTCCCCAGTTCAGCTTTCCCCTCTTTGCTTAGTACTGGTTTTCCGTCTGAGTTCTTGATATTCATACAGCTGCTTTTCTTGTCTCCAAAAATCTCTTTTATTTTCCTGTAGGCGGTATCTATCTTTCCCCTAGTTATGCATTCATCTATGGTTGTGCATTCGTCCTCTAGCTACTCCTGTTTAACCAGTCTGCACTTCCTGTCAATCTCATTCTTCAGACGTTTGTACTCCCTTTTTCCTGTTTCACTTGCTGAATTTTTATATTTTCTCCTCTCATCAATTAAGTTCAGTATATCCTGTGTTATCCATTGATTTCTATTATGCCTTGTCCTTCTGCCTATATGGTCCTCTGCAGCCTTCACTGCCCTATCTCTCAGAGCTAGCCATTCTTCTTCTACTGTATTACTTTCCCCCGTTTCAGCCAATCCTTGCCTAATGCTCCCTCTGAAACTCTCAACCGCCTCTGGTTCCTTCAATTTGTCCAGGTTTCATCTCCTAACCTTTCTACCATTCTGCAGTCTCTTACGTTTTAATCTGCAGTCCATAACCAGTAAGTTATGGTCAGAGTCTATGTCTGCCACTGGATATGTCTTACAGTTTAGAACCTGGTTTCTAAATCTATAACATATACATTATTTTATTTTTATTATTATGCCACCTAAAATGAAATACCATGGTCCATATTTGCCACTAAGATTCCTCAGACAGAGACAAATCCTAACACAACGATACAAGCAGAATCGCACTGGGCGATACATCGAGCAGAACACTGTCTAAACGTTAGTCTGCGCGGGCAATGTAAACAGAACGATGCTTGGAGAAGCCCAACAGCCACCCCAAAATACACTCTGAAGAACCATGACTAGGCACACAATAGGTCGGTAGCCGCTCTCAGGAGCAAACGCAGAGGAGAAATACTCGGAGCCCTATTCCTGAGAAACAGGCAATATCCGGAAGCACAGATCAAACAGTCAGAGCGCAGAGTAAAGAGTATAAGAAACGAAAAGGTTGACAGAGAGGACCATTCCCACAACTGCTGTCAACACCGACAGGAAGCAGTACCCACACAGGTAAAGGTAAAGCAGTCAACAATCCGAAGTGCTTTGCTAGGCATGGTCCTGTTTGGAGGTGGTATGCCATTGCCTTCCTCCGAACTTAGAACTGACTTACCTACAGTTTAACGTGGGTTCCGAACCACGGTGCTACTTGATATTTTTCACATTAGTAACATTGAACATTGCCAGAGGGGAAAGAAGTGGAAAGTGACAGATAAAAATCCTAGGACCTGCCGGGGATCGAACCCGCGACTTTTGGATTTGTAGCCTGGCACTCTACACTGTGCTATCGAGCCGCACCAAAGTAGAGATAAAACTGAAGTCGAGTCAAACGAAATTGAGCAACCAAATTTTCCTGACTACAGTTGTTTCACAGAATACCACCAATAACCCATTTTCAGGGGAACACACAGAATGAAGTCCAAGCTATACATTGACAGGCAACCTCACACTTATCCCAGACTCATGGATTTCAATATCTCTAATTATATCCTATTTACTTTATATATAAAATAATAATATTAAATAATATTCAAATAATCAATTACTCTTACCTAACAAATCTTATCATCTAGAACAAACACGTTACTAAGATGAGGCCACATCGATAGTTAAATAATGTAATCTAACCTACACTCCTGAGTAAATAAATATAAAATCCTACATAAGTTTTGAGATCATCTTACCATTTTAACTTTACTGGAACTTAGCTTAATATTTACAACACTTAAGACTAAGACATATATATACAAAGACACACACACACACACACATATATATATATATATATATATATATATATATATATATATATATATATAAGGTCCCATACAATAGTTCCGAATCTGCCAATTAATATGGTTACACCTTGACCAGTGACTACCCCAGCTCATACATATCCTGACTCTGGCACTTTCTGTGCCCACTATCCGAAACATTGAGTCGTCCGTTCCTGTTATTACATATAGGCTGGCTCACAGTTCTAGTTTTATGGCGTTTCAGACGACTTTCATATACAACAAATTCTGCGTCCGTAAGAGCGCCAATGAAATGGTCACTTTTCCCAACAATTTCTGGGAGCCTCTTACAACATTGTCACATTATTTTCTGGTTGTAATATGGCTCGTTAAGGAATCGGTACTTCTTTCTTAAAAAGTTTAGTAACTTGACCGGATCCTTGAAACCAGTCGCTTCCATGTTTCTTCCGTTGCGAATTTCCTCTTTTATCTTGTCCTGGACATGCGGAGGCCAGTATGCCTTCAGAAAAACTTTCCGAAAATGCTCATATGATTTGCAGTCATCTGCCACCGAACGCATGTGTTCAGCAACATGGCCCTATAAGTACCCACAAGTAAACTCGAACCGATACCGTAGTGGCCAAGTTTCAGGTAACACCTTGTCAAATTGAGAAGAAATGAAGAACTTTGGGTGTAGTGCATTATTTGATCCATTACATGATTTGAAGTTATGGACACTAAGGAAAGGTATCGGCTCGAAAAGCAGAGAAGAGTGAAGCTTCGATTGATAACTATTCTGATCACAGTCGCGTGAATAGTGATGGAAGTAGCCAGTGATGCCACCCCTTAATTCATCAGCTGACTGACATGATTCTGATTCGGTATGGTGTAAATGACCGTGATAATTTTCTCCTTCAATACCTCTAGGTGTGGGCACATTTACAGGAATAATTCTGTCCGGCACAGGCGAGTGTTTTAGTTCCTCCAGTATACATTTAGTAACTCGTGTCAGTTTATTATGTCCAACTTTAACACGCACCTGTTCTTCCCCGATGACCGTTACAACAGATTGTTTATTTGTAATGGCCTCAATAGCCCTTGTGGTGTGAGCCAACCTATCATGAGTAATTTTTACAAACTGTTTTCCGTGTTCTCGTAAGGTTTCTACAACCTTCTTTAGCGTGACTTGACAGCAATCCTTTTGGACGTCTCCGCCACTTTCTGTGCTCTACTTGCTTCGAACGTGGCTACTCTCGCGTTCTTTCTTGCTTCTACCGCAGTCTGTTCAGCTTCAGTTGCAGTCTTTTTTAGCCTCAGCTGCAGTTTTGTGAACCTTAACTAGTTCCTCTCCTATATCTTCATTAACCTTTTCAAGACGGCCTAGAACTAGTTCAGTCTGTTGCTGATTATCACGTTTCCTATTTTCCGCTAATTGCATCACTTTTCGTTCTCTCTTTTCCTCTAATTCCTTCACTTCCCGTTCCCTACTTTCCTCTGCCTGCTTCTGCTTCATTTCGTTCTCTTCCTGTTGGTATTTGAGCAAGTCCATTAAATCCTGTATTTGGATATTATTAGATTCCTCCTTACGCAAACTTGTTCCCGTAACTCTTTTCTTTGGACTATCTGGGCGGTACTCATCAGACTTCGAACTACTGTCTGTAGATTAGAGCTCTGCATTTCGATGAAAACAACCGCTCGAGCCTTTCCCGTTTTGTGCCGCTGCTCGACGGCTGGGGTAGGCCCACGCTGCGACACGGCTGTGGCCGTCTGATGCCCCACGCGGCCGGTCGCCCTCCGCCTCTCGGTTACCGGCGGAACCGTCGAGCACTGCCGGGCGCTCGAGCGCGGTCACAGTCTCGGCCGGTGACAGCGCGACCGCCACGCGTTCAACACTGTGGAATCGCATTAGAAACCGACCTGGCTTTGAGCAGCGCAGACAGCGTTATGGATCAACGAACTATAAGTCGTAAAGGCTCCATTCATGAAACAAAGAGATGTATTATGGAGAGAATTAGGAGCGGCTCGTTAGTCCTGAAGAAGAAAGAAATGTCGGAAGAAGAGTCGAAAAGCGAAGCTTGGAAATATTTTGCACTTGTAGTGGATCCTGTCACACAGGTTTCTGCTGGTTTCGTGCAATGTACCACATGCGATACTATACTTCTGTACCAGTCAAGCACAACAGGTATGATTCGGCACTGCAAAAGTAAATGCGGAGCTGAATTACACCGACCACTTGCAGTACCAAGTAGCATAAAGAAAGTTGTTGTTGATAGGTTGGTCGATATGGGCGGAATAGATTTGCTACCATTAAATACTTGTAGTAAGATTGGCTTCAAGAATTATTCGCAGGAGCTCATCAATGTTCGCGCCATGTATGGCTAAGTCAATATAGAAGATGTTCTTCCGCACCGTACCACTGTATCGCGGCATATTAAAAAAACAAAAGAGCCGACAAAATACGAGTGACAATGGTTTCCAAGCTAATATGTGCTTTAAAGAACAAAATGTGCTCTTTAAACGCTGATCTGTGGTCTGATAACTACAAGCAGATACGTTGCACATAACGCACGATTAGACTACTGTATTACCGTTTGTCTACCAAACGGATCAAAATAGTATATACAGAAGTTACAGTTTTTAACGTTGCAGTTACAGGAAGACATGATCACCTGAATGGTAGAAACTCCAGTAGTTTGCAAAATATTGAAATATGTTTAAATGTTTGTAAAGCTCATGGGACTTAACTGCGGGATCATCATTCCCTAAGCTTACAACATCAAATGTGACATATACAGTTGTAGTATTTAGGTTATAGAACTGACAGTAAACAACGAAAGACATTTGTAAAAGAAATAAGTAAGTTGTTAATATGAAGCGGTGGTCTCTCATCTCTGATATACATTAATGACTTGCCATTCTATATTGATGAAGATTAGTTCTTTTTACTGATGATACAAGTATAGTAATCATATCCGAAAAACAAGAACTCTCATTAACTTTTGATAAAACACAGCATATACAGTTCCGTACAGTAAATGGCACAACTCGAGTAATAAATATAGACTTTGAACAGAAGTCTGTAGCTAAGGTTTTTCGAAATTATTCGTTCGTTTTGAAGGGAAACCAGAGTGTTTCAAAATTTTTAGATGTGTGAATTGATGAGGGATTAAACTAGAAGCAACAAATTGATTGTCTGCTAAAACGTTTGGGTTCAGCTACGTATGCTATTAGTGTTTTAGCAAACTTTGGCGATAAGAATCTCAGTAAAACAGTTTACTAGCCTATTTTCATTTACTGCTTTCGTATGGCATCATATTCTCAGGTAATTCACTATTGAGTAAAAAAGTATTCATTGCAAAAAATCGTGTAACCAGAATAATTAATGGAGCGCGCCCAAGCTCGTATTGGAGACATCTGTTAAGGGTTTAGGTATCCTCACAGTTACTTCAGAGTACATATATTCACTTATGAAATTTGTTGTTGATTATCCAACCCAGTTCACACACATGTTCACATGTTTGTAAATCTATCGGACTCAACTGCTTGTTTATTAGTCCGTAGCTTGCAAACAATTTTTAACTAAGGTAAACCAACCTAAGGACAACACAGACACCCATGCCTGAGAGGGGACCCGAACCCCAGATTGCGAACGACCGTGCGCATCCTGCATGGCTAATCCGCCACGGCAAACCCAGTTTAAAAGTAATAGCAGTGTGGATAGGTATAGCACCAGGAGAAAGGGTGATATTGTAAGAATATTGCCTGTTGGAGGTCGTCAAAAAATCTCAAAATTCAGAATGCGTAAAGATATGCTCTAGTAACAATAATTTTGTTATTGAATGTTGTAGAAAATCACAACTAATGGGTCGCAACAACACTTTCGCATTGTAATTTAGAATTTTGAATAAATAAAAAAAATTGATATTAATTAACTTAAAACAGTCACTGTAGTAATTAATTAAGCTTGGCCCTATCTGACTTAGCATTGACTACAGCCTCCAACTAGCACCTCTTACGATTCACGAACAGCACAACTTCACTAACAAATGTGTCAGAATTCATGTAGTGGTGATGCCGTGTTCGTGTTATAATCAAAATTGTAATAGCAGATGGACTCTAATTACAATGATAATAGCTCAGTACAGTGAAACTCCGTGGTGCAATGAGCTTCACAAATACTACAGTTAAACTTCTCAATAATTTTGATAATATTCTGTAAAGCATTCAAGTTTCTTATAAAACTTTAGGTGAACTCTCTCGCACTTTAATTACTAGTAACTGTGGTTGTAACACGTTTAGCAATTCTTTAACTCATCTAGCAATTTCTTTAAAACTGATCGTAATTACTTTGAAAAATGATTGATCTTGTTGGTCAATGTACAGGCTTGCATAATCAACATAATCTAATAATGGTGATAATGGGGTGACTACAACTACTTACAAAATTAAGACTGGTTTCAAAATAAGTCATGTATAATTGAACGAAAGTTCTGATTCGGTTGACACTACATTTACATGCTTACAAAATAAAATGTTACAAAAGTACTCATCTGCTTTCGTCGTCTTCGTCGTGAAGTCCATACAAGACAGATATGATTACAATAGGTACTCTTACTACAACAACGATCACACTCGGTGACAATAGACTTGATACCAAACAATTACTTTTCTTGCACACATGAAAAAAGATTACACTGATCGAGTATAAATAAACTTATTTCGCACTTTCTTCAATACATTAAACAGTATGCCTCTCAGGCTTATTGCAATTGCATTAAACTCGCGCCACACTGCGCCTCTGCACTATCAACAAAACATTTATGTGTTTACTATAGCGAGTCCGCTCCGCGGCTGCTTTTATGTCTTTACTTCGGCGAGTCCGCACCGCGACTGCTTCAGCAGCGCGACACTCACAGCTACTACTTCTGTTCCAAAGACAGTCTTTTTTAACAGGTTCAACATTGTCTCTGGCGCATTGCTAACTTACAAAGAATGTCCGTGCATTCATGCGGGTTTACACATACAGTACATGTTTACACTAAATGATTCAATATTGAAAGTGACGTTACATAAGAAATATCTCTAGCATACAAGAAATGAAAAATACATGAACTAAACAAATTTAAGACAATATATACATTACTTTAAATCAAACTGTAAGATACACCAACAGGTGTACTCTTACAATATTACTATGTAGGGTTAAATCTCACTTTGGCAAAAAAGAGGTGAATTATGCTGCCACAAAAGTCTTCGGTCACCTACCAAACAGCATCAAAACCTGACAGATAGCTAACTAGCATTTAAAATTTTATTAAAAGAATAACTGAATGACATCTCCTTGTACTCAATGTGTGGTGTCGCACAAGTACAAAGTGCGCGCCACTTACTTTCGCCGCGCGCCGTCATGCACGCACGGCGCGGCATTCTCACGACGACAGCCACGAGCGCCCTCTGCGACAACGCCGCTCGTGGCCACCACTGAAGAACACCGGTCACTTCGGACTGAGATAGCAACGAGTTAGGACCTTCGTAATCAGATAGGCACCAGTGAAGACTTTGCTATTGTACAGGCACTAGGCAGGCCTCTAACAACTATGTATCAACATTCTGCAGTACTATGTAAAAGTTAAGTATTGTTACATTCTGTGCAAAATATATCTCTTTCCAATTTACTCTAGTGTTTATAGTTTCTGGCTGCTCCCCTCCGTACCTGCACCGGCGTGCTGTCTTGTTACTGTGTCGGTCTCGTTCCACTCGGCCACCGACACCTACGACGAGGCTGGGACACAAAAGCGGCGACGAAGTCGGGACACAAAAGTGGCGACGAGGATGGGATACAAAAGTGGCGACGAGGAGTGATAGAACCTTGGACCAGCCCGCTTGCAGCAGCCAGACAGCAGCAGTCGGAGCACGCAGAAATTGCTCCCGCCCACCCACCCTTAATATAAGAATTTTGGGGGAAGATATTTTGTTACGTGTTTTGTGGACTTTTTTGTTGCAGAGCGAGTCCTCTTTCATATTGCATTTGTGTTTTGTACTAATTTACTTGTATACGCGGCGCATAATCGGTCAGCATGGCCACTAGCCCGAACCCAAACTTAATGGAAATTATTCAGTTACAGACGGCGCAAATTACCCAGCTCCTCCAGGCCGTGTCGCAGTTGACGACACAGGCTGCTCACCAACAACAACAGTCGTCACATCAGCAGCCCACACCTGCCGCCGCACCGCTTCCGACGTTCCGCCAGTACAACGAACGTGAGGAAGAATGGAGCGACTATTTCGCACAGTTTCAAGAACTCGTCGCGGCTCATCAAATTACAGGTCAGAGAGTGAAGAACCTTTTCTTATCGATTGTGGGCCCCCAGACTTTCGTACTATTGCAAAAACTTTTCCCTCTCGCATCTCCTCGTGATGTAGACTTTGAACAAATTGTAGATGCACTGAATGCTCATTATGAGAGAAAAGTTCTTGTAGCCGCTGCGCGGTACCGATTTTTCAGACTTAAAAAATTACCGCAGCAGTCACACCAAGAGTGGATTACGGAATTGAAGGGCTTAACCCGCCAATGTAAATTTACTTGCTCTTGTGGACTTTCGTATAGTGACGTGATGTTGAGGGATGCGATTACGCAGAATATTCAGGACCCCAGAATTAGAGCAGCAATTCTGAAACAGTCTGACCCCTCCTTAGACAGTGTACTGCAGCTTATAGAAGCGCATGATACTTTTGACTTAGCTGATGTAGAAATGCAAAGCCATAGTGTAAATTCAGTGCGCCGCAACGGACGCTTTCCTAGCCGTAGTTCTCAGTATAGCACTAGTGATTCTTATTTTTCTACCGGCCGTGCTGAACAGACAGTGAACAGTAGCCAGTGTAAAAGTGCGACGCAAAGGTCGCCCCGTCGTGTTAGAAACAGTAATTTGAATAACGGGCGCCAACGCTCATTTCAGAAAAATGTACGTAAATCTTGCCCCCAGTGTGTATCTCGCCACAAACGTGCACAGTGCCCAAGTCGCAACGCAACCTGTTATCAATGTGGCAAATCAGGACATGTACAGTCTGTGTGTATGCAAATTAAAAACTCAAAGAACGGTACCGTTAGAAACAGTCTTTCTCAAAAGTGCGAGAACAGTTCATTCTGTCAATGTAATACGGGCTGTGGAATTGAACAGTGCTTTAGTTGGTTCTCAATTTCAAGAAAGTAGTTCTGCGCCTATGGCACAACTATATAGTGCACCACGTAGCAAGCGCCGACGAGCGCGTGAAACAGTGCAACGGAAAAGGGTTCGGGACAAGCAAAATGACTATGAACAGTGCATTCCTGTAGTGAAAATAGTGCCTTCTGCAACTGCTCCTTGTAATAGTGCCCAGTACTGTGTAGATAGTGACAGTAGACTTGGTGTAGCTACTCAAAAGTTTAGTGCAGTAGTTAGTGACTCTGTAGTAGCCTCGCATTGCGCGGACGCCGATCCGGCGGTAGTGTCATCTAGTGACAGTGTTGTTAATCCGCTGCGTGCCGAGTCTGCGCCGCTTACTTCACTACGCGGCCCGCGCAAGCGCGGTAAACAAACCGTAGCAGACGTTGCCCACATTCGCGCACCTGTCGAGCGCCGCAAGCAAAAACTGTTTGTGACCCTCTTCGTAGAAAATAAGACGGTGCAATTTCAGCTTGATACTGGTTCCGCTGTCACATTAATAAATAAAGATACTTATGAACTTCTGGGTTCGCCAAAATTGTCGCCGTCACAGCAAGTGTTAACAGCTTATACAGGTGAAAATATTCCCGTGCTAGGAACATGTAGCCTGCCCACCTCTTTTCAAGGTGTAACAAAAACAGTTGCTTTTGTAGTTCTTCAGGCCAAATCGACACAGAACATTTTTGGACTAGATGCTTTTGACTTGTTTGGTTTATCAATTCAAAGAGATGTGCTTCAAATTTCGTCAATACTGCCTCAGGATAAAATCAATGCTTTATGTGACAAATATAGTGACTTGTTTTCGCCGGAACTAGGTTGTGCAAAAGACTTCGTGGCACATGTAACTTTAAAAGAATCTGCAGTTCCAAAATTTCGTAAAGCTAGACCAGTGCCTATCGCCTTGCGTGATACAGTTGCCGAGGAACTTAAACGTTGGCAAGATAGTGGTGTCATTTCTCCTGTTTCTGCGAGTCAGTGGGCCTCGCCTATAGTAATTATACCCAAGCCGTCAGGAAAACTTCGTCTCTGTGCGGACTTCAAATCAACAGTGAACAGTCAAACAATTGTAGACACTTATCCCCTGCCCAGACCTGAGGAACTGATGGACAAATTAGGACAGTCTCGCTTCTTTTCCAAGATTGATTTAGCAGAGGCATACTTACAAATTCCGCTTGATGACGAGTCAAAAAAATTTTTCGTCATTAATACTCACATGGGCCTTTTTCAATTTCAACGCCTACCCTTTGGCAGTTCTTCCGCTCCCGCTATTTTTCAGCGTTTTTTGGAACAGCTGACAGTTTCTGTACCGTGTTGTTCGAACTATTTAGATGATATTGTGGTATCCGGACGTACAGTTGAAGAACATTTAGCAAACCTGGAGTGCCTTTTCAAAGTGTTGACTGCAGCAGGTCTACGTTGCAATAAAGCAAAGTGTTCGTTTTTTCAAACTGAAATAGAGTACCTAGGTCATGTGATTAATGCCCAAGGAATCCATCCCTTACAGTCACATCTTCGAGCAATCAAAGACTTGCCTCCTCCTAAGAATGTGCACGAATTGCAAGCAGTAATGGGGAAGCTGAACTATTATTTCAGATTTATTCCCAATGCCTCTCAGATTGCAGCTCCACTGCATCACTTACGTAGGAAGAATGTTCCTTTTGTATGGTCTAAAGATTGTCAGGTTGCCTTTGACAAACTAAAGTCTGCACTACTCAGTGATGCATGTTTGATTCCCTTTGACCCACAGAAGCCTGTCGTGTTAGCAGTTGACGCCTCGTCGTACGGTCTGGGTGTTGTTCTGTCGCATCGTATTGGATGTCACGATCGTCCTATTGCCTTTGCATCCAAGCTACTGACGCCGACGCAACAGAATTACAGTCAGATAGAAAAGGAGGCCTTAGCAATCATTTACGGCGTCACAAAGTTTCATCATTATCTCTATGGCAGAAAATTCTATTTGTTGACAGACCACAAGCCTCTCACGTCGTTGTTCTCACCCACAAAGCCAATTCGGCCACGTACGGCACAAAAGCTTCAGAGATGGTCCTTGATATTGTCTAATTATCAGTATGAGATTTTGTACCGACCTACCACTAAACATGCCAACGCGGACACACTTTCCCGACTTCCGGTTGGCCAGGATGTATCATTTGATTCTTCAGAAATGGCATGTTGTCAGATAGACTCCAGAGATGCTTCCGCTGTCGCAGATTTCCCTTTGAACTCTCGTCGGGTTGCACAGGAAACAGCTGCGGATGCAGACCTAAGTGTGGTAGCACGTTTTGTTCGCTCAGGGTGGCCTGCCAGAGCCAAAGACATTGATCGGCCTCTGGTTCGACGTTATTTTGCACAACGTCATGCATTATCTTTAAGTCAGGGTGTACTCTTGTTGCATACCGACAACGACCAAGCAAGAGTGATTGTTCCTCGTTCACTGCAACGAGAAGTGTTACGCCTCCTGCATCAAGGACATTGGGGCATTGTTAGGACAAAGCAATTGGCCAGACGTCATTGTACCTGGGTTGGTATGGACGCTCAGATAGAGAGCATGACATCACAGTGTACAGTTTGTGCGGAGCATCAGGCGGCTCCTCCACAGCGTTTCTCAGACTGGCCACGCCCCAAGGGACCATGGCAACGTTTACATATTGACTTTGCCGGACCTTTCTGGAATACGCGCTGGTTAATTGTTGTAGACGCTTTCAGCAAGTTTCCTTTTGTGATTGCCATGAACTCAACGACAGCTTCTAGTACAATCAGTGCCTTAACATCAGTGTTTTGCATCGAAGGCTTGCCTGAAACTATCGTCAGTGACAATGGACCTCAGTTTGTTAGTGCGGAATTTCAACAGTTTTGTCGCGTGAATGGCATTCAGCATATCACCACCGCACCTTTTCACCCTCAGTCCAATGGTGAAGCAGAACGTTTCGTTCGAACATCCAAGTCTCACATGGAGAAGATGAAAGGTCAGCACTCCAGGCAGCAAGCTCTTCAAATTTTCCTGTCTACGTATCGGTGCATGCCACGTGACGGCCCGTCTCCTGCCGAGCTGCTACACGGCCGCCGTCACCGCACTCTCCTTCACCTGCTGCAGCCTTCCACGCACCGAGTCGGTTCGTATGGCGCTACGCGTTTTCAGGTTTCTACGCCGGTGCTGTACAGGGTGTTTGCTGGAAACAAGAAGACATGGTTGCCGGGCACCATTCAGCGCGTGCTTGGTCGCAATATGTTTATTGTACGTTCTTCCACAGGGTCGGAGCTGCGGCGCCACGCAAACCAATTGCGCCTGCACAGGCCGCGCGATCCTGTCTCCGGTTTCTTGATTCCAGACCCAGTTCACCGCCAGGGAGCACAGCCACATCGTTCGTCCCCGGCCTACGAGATCCCTATGGACGTCGACGTACATTCGACGCAGTCGTCGCCGCCGCTGTCGCCGCCGCAGACGACAGCGTCACCGAGAGGGACTCCGGGACCGTGCGGGCCCCCCCAGCTTGGGCCACGCACCTCAGAAGAAGATGACCTGCTCCCTCTGGGCGGGGGCGGGCGCCCTTCCCCAGGTTTCGGCGGGTTCCCTGGAGGATCGCAAGGCGGATGCCGGGGTGCGGACGGCGTCTCGATCCCGGCCTCAGCTACGACGCCCGTCCCACCAGTAACGCCCCCGCCCAGGCCCTCCTCCCAGTGCCGTCGCCGTGGCCCTCAGCCCTACGCCACGACGGCGCGGCGGTTTGGGGGGGAGGGGTGTGGTGTCGCACAAGTACAAAGTGCGCGCCACTTACTTTCGCCGCGCGCCGTCATGCACGCACGGCGCGGCGTTCTCACGACGACAGCCACGAGCGCCCTCTGCGACAACGCCGCTCGTGGCCACCACTGAAGAACACCGGTCACTTCGGACTGAGATAGCAACGAGTTAGGACCTTCGTAATCAGATAGGCACCAGTGAAGACTTTGCTATTGTACAGGCACTAGGCAGGCCTCTAACAACTATGTATCAACATTCTGCAGTACTATGTAAAAGTTAAGTATTGTTACATTCTGTGCAAAATATATCTCTTTCTAATTTACTCTAGTGTTTATAGTTTCTGGCTGCTCCCCTCCGTACCTGCACCGGCGTGCTGTCTTGTTACTGTGTCGGTCTCGTTCCACTCGGCCACCGACACCTACGACGAGGCTGGGACACAAAAGCGGCGACGAAGTCGGGACACAAAACAATGGATGAATTTTTAGATATAAATTAGTAAAACTAAAAATAATAATTAAAAGAAAAAGAATAATAATACAAAATATATTTGTGTCATATAACATTTTGTGTAATGTAATATCTTGTACAGACACCTTATATTACACTGACAAGTTACACATCATTACAAAGTGTTAATCTCACCAGTCTGACGGAGTGCAGCTGGCTGGCGCTGAGTGCGCCGGTTACCGGCGACCGACCGAGCGTCCGGCGCGCTCGGCCGAGCGCTGGCGTTCGGTTGCCCGCAACCGGTTAAAGAGGACGCTCGGCCGAGTACTCCCGAGAGACAGAGGGGCGAGCGGGACTCGCCGGTAAAAATCGGACATAATGCAGACCTCTACAGTAGATGAAGCGTAATTACAAGCGTTGGTGGGAATGCTCTCTTCGCTACTGCTAGAATCACCTAATGAATAATATTGACAAGATTTATCTCAAACAGCACTACTACGTTCATGTTTGACATAATGTCTCTTATTCAAGACTTGTCGAACTGAATTATCGGAGTCCGACATACAATCATTTTCAACAACCTTGATAACGGCAATCCTGAGATTCATTACCTTCGCGATCGGCTGACACATTTCTATCAGCAAAGGAAGGAATATCTATGCCGCTATCGCTATTGCCACAAAGAAAATTATTCTGGATGGATTTCTCCCTGTCGCGTTTTGTGTTCAAAATGTTCAAATGTTTGTATAGTCTATGGGACTTAACTACGGGGTCATCAGTCCCTAAACTTACAAACTACTTATGAACTACTTACGAACCGAGGGGGGATTCGAACCCCCGACCGTAGTGGCCGTGCAGACCGTGACTGGAGCGCCTTAGTCTCCTCGGCCACCGCGGCCGGCCGCGTTTCGTGTTGGATACTTGTTGTATAGAGCCATCAGAATCCGACAAGTGTTCATATTCGATAGTACTTTCACTTTGAGGATTAATCTCATTATGCTCATTTATTTCGTCATCAGATGATTAATCATTCTCATCAGATGAAGGAGTGTCTATTCCACTGTCACTATCGTAGTCAACTAAATTATTTTGGAAAGATTCTTCCATAGCAAAACTATCTAGTTGGCAGCTTATGCCGCTTTTCTCATTAGAATCACGTCGCAATGAGCTGACCGAGACCTCTACGCGATTTCTGTTGACACTGATTGTGTCGCACGTTTTTCTGTGTGCTACGGTAAGACGACTAACATCAGAAACTTGATGAGTAGCCTGGCAAACTGCCTGTTCACTTGAACTGTTGCAAGCATTTCTTTTGTTATCCAGTTCCGTATCAGACACAATGATTTCCTTCAAACAGATTACACATTGCGTTTGCCTACCCACTGGTAAATGATCTGTGTTGTTGAGTAAATACAGTATTCTGGAATAGTTAAATTGCACCTCTTGCACACAATCACGAAATAGATAAAATCCGTTGGCAAAATTTAATGTTCTAGCTTCGCCAGGTTACAAATTATCTGTAAAGGAAATGCCATGTTCCGTAACAATTAATAATGACACCAGACAGAGAGAAGAATTTGTAATCTATTGCTTCTTTCGGCACACAAGGCACGCACACGCTCTACAAACAATTACCAGGTGACCGTAGTGTCTACAAATGATCCAAATTGTTACCAACAATTGGTAGCTTGGAAGTCCATGACTAAGTATTTTGCACCGTGGACATCTAATTTCGCGTAAGCCCCCGTCAGAATCTCTGGTGTTTTCACGTAATTCAGCTACATCAATATCACTACTCTTATCCATTCTTATGAGTCCCTTCCCAAGCGTTCGAAAGCGTGCTCCCTCTGCTCCCCAAATTGTATCATTCCGCGCATCCTAACGCCTCACCTTTATAATATAATTTCCCTTCCAAAATATTATACATTTGAATATCACAGAATTAAATGTTTTTACCACCTCCCTACAAATACTGTATACATTTAGCAAACAAATATATCTACATCTGCATGGGATACTCTGCAAATCACATTTAAGTGTCTGGCAGAGGGTTCATCGAACCACCGTTATGCTATTTATCTCCCATTCCATTCTCGAACGGCACGCGGGAAGAAAGAACACCTGAATCTCTCCCTTCGAGCTCTGATTTCTCGTATTTTATTCTGACGATCATTTCTATCTATGTAACTGGGAGTCACTGATAGTTCTGTAATTTTCACACTTGACTGCACTTGCTTTTCTTGGAATTGGGATAACGATATTCTGCTTGAAGTTGGAGGGTATTTCCCCTGTCTCATACATCTTGCATACCAGGTTGAACATTTTTTTCATGACTGGCTCTCCTAACAAAATCAGCGGTTCAGACGGAATATCATCTACTCCAGGGGCCTTGTTTCGACTCAAGTCCTTTAGCACTTCTCGCAGTATCATATCTCCTATCTCATCTTCCTCCACTTGGTCTTCCCTTTCTAGAATACTGCCTTCAAGTTTATTTCCTTTGTATAGGCCCTCTATATATTCCTTCCACAGTGCAGCCTTCCCGTCTTTGCTCAGTTTGGGCTTTCCGTCTGAATTCTTGATATTCATACAGCTGCTTTTTTTTTGTCTCCAAATATCTCTTTATTTTCCTGTAGGCAGTATCAATCTTTCCCCTGGTTATACATTCTTCTATGATTCTGCATTTTCCTCTAGCCACTCCTGCTCAGCCAGTCTGCACTTCCGGTCAATCTCATTTTTCAGACGTTTTGTCTGCTTCATTTGATGCATTTTTATACTTTCTCCTCTCATCAATTAAGTCCAATATATCCTGTGTTATCCAGAGATTTCTATTAGGCCTTGTCATTCTGCCTATGTGATCCTCTGCTGCTTTCATAGCTCCATCTCCATCCTTCTTCTATTCTTCTATTGTATTACTTTCCCCAGTTTCAGCCAATTCATGCCTAATGCTCCCTTTGAAACTTTCAACCACCTCTGGTTCCTTCAATTTGTCCAGGTTCCATCTCCTAACTTTTCTACCTTTCTGCAGTCTCGTAAGTTTTAATCTGCAGTTCATTACCAATCAGTCATGGTCAGAATCATGGCTTGTTATACAAATATATTCAGTTATTGTCCAAAAATACTTATAATTGTTTATATATAAATTATCTGCTGCTATTCTACTATTTTTAGTCGGCCATGAAATATTTACGTGGCAACATTAAAAAAAAAAAAAAAAAAAATAAATAAATAAACTGAACGTTACTAAGAATAATATTAACTATAATAAAATACATATATAAATGTAATGCGCTTTGCCGGGGTCATGTTTTGTGTTTCTGTGGTGGAATCTATGTTCTGACACAAGAATATTACTACCTCAACGAAAAGCAGAACAAGAGAGTAAAACTAAGTTTACTGAAAGAATACGGAAATAACGTGGTACGTCTTTTAAAATAGGTAGCGTGGTACAATGCTGCCCATTTGCGTCTTAAATTGTTACTGATAAACACTACGTATCAATAATTGTAAATATAAGTCTTATAATAATATTATTATAGTACTGAAATTTGTCGGCTTTTTACCTGTAAGGGATATTGAAATTGTAATTACGGCGTTTGATTCTCCCAAGTCTCCTGAAACCATTCATATAATTATATTTGCCGTTTGATCACTTTCTGATTTTGTGTGGATTTTTAGAGTACTGTGTGTGGCTATATTGTATTTCAGTTGCCACTACCGTCTCTACCATAGGGGCACAAGGAGCACAAGCCCAGGGCCCCCAGCCTGATGGGGGCCCCGAGAAACTCGTTCCTTTCTTCTAGGCAATGACTTTTTTTAAATGAATTTTTTTTTAAAAGTGAGTTTTTTCAAAACAAAAATAGCGACTTCTCTAAAACCACTACACATTTTGGTAATGTAAGTTGTAAAATAAAAACTAGAAAATTAACTACGCCTGTTTTCACTCACCAATTGACGAATGGTGAGTGTGTGGAAAGAAAGTGGCTTCTGTATCCACCATCCATGAAATCTGTATACTGTTATTGTTGCCGTCTATTCAATAACACAGTCGGCAGTAATTTGAGTTCTTCCAGGGGATACAAAGATTGGAAGCATATAAAAAACTTATTACAGGAGCATGAGAACAGTTTACAGCACAGGAAATCAATGATGGATTATGTTGCAAGAAGCAAAAATACTGGCTTGCTTTCCCGGTTTAATGCTGAGGTCAACTATTGGAGGAGAATATTGAAAAGAATTGTTGCAGTTGTGAAATTTTTTGCGTCAAGGGGACTAGGGTTTCGTGGAGAAAACGGTATTTTGTGAACTGAAAACTATCGAAATTATTTCGGATGCTTAGAATTAATTAGTGAATATGATCGTTTCTTGCTGATCATATACGAAAGTATGGCTATCGTGGCAATGGAAATATTTGTCTGTAAATATTTGCAATGAATTTATTAATGTAATGGGACACGGAGTGTTAACGACGATTGTCAAAGAAACAGCCAAGTACTCGTCAGTAAGCGTGGATTCCTCGCCAAATCTCTCCCATGTTGACCAGCTCACTTTCATCCTTTGGTTCGTAAAATGTTCAAATGTTTGTAAATCTTATGGGACTTAACGTCTGTGGTTATCAGTCCCTAAGCTTACTAACTACTTAAACGAAGTTAAACCTAAAGGCAACACAGACACCCATGTCCGATGGAGGACTCGAACCTCCTACGGCGAGCAACCGCACGCTCCGCAGCTAGAAGCTTTAGAACGCTCTGCCGCTCGACTGCGGCTTCGTTACGTAAAAGATGGCCAGTCTGTTGGGAGATTTTTGCAATTTTTGCCAATGGAGGAGCATAGGCCTCAAAGTATAGAAGATACTTTTATGAAGTTTTTGGATAGCTTTGACATTTCAATAAAAGATTGCCGCGGACAAAGTTATGATGATGCAGCAAATATGTCTGGAAAGTACTCATGTCTTCAGACAAGAATAAAAGAAAAATGTGAATTTGCTATTTTTGTACCATGTGACACACATATTCACTAAATTTAGTAGGTGTTCAGGCGGCTACATGTGTTTCTGAAGCAGAAGCATACTTCCAGTTTGTCCAAACATTTATCACCTTTTTTTCGGCTTCGAACAATAAAGAATGTGTAGGTGGAAATAAAGTTCTTAAGTCCCGCTCTCAAACCAGATGGTCTGCTCGTGCTGACGCTATTAACGCTTTGTGCATAATGGCTACAATGATATTTTTGAAGCTTTAAAGTCAATTAGTACCAACACTGATCAGCCAGTGAAAACAAGAAAAAACTCAAAGCCTTTGCAAGAAAATGGAAAAAACTAGAGACCATTCTCCTAACGGAGATATGGGATGACCTTTTGAGAACTTTCAACAACACAAACGTAACTTTACAAAGTAGTGCCATCACAATAGACGTTACAATAAAACTTTTTGCAGATATTTCCCATCTGATCAGTTCTGCACGCAGTAGATTTCAATCAGTATGAATCTTCAGCCAGGTGCTGACTATAAGGGTAATTCCAAAGGACGAGAATTTTCAGCAATCATATCACTTTTTCCGAAGATTCGTCAGATACTGTCCAGAAGAATTGGCAAAGAAAAATTTCGTGTAGACGTTTTTCTACCTATAATCGAAACATCGGATTCTAGCTTGAAGCGACGTTCAGAAGCATACGAGAAAGTTAGTAAACACTTTAGTTTCATTTCTCAATTCGAACAAATCGATGCTGAACAGTTGAGAAAGAGGTGCAAAGAATTTGCTGAATTTTATCATGCAGACGTTAATGATGATGAACTCATATCAGAATGTTTTCATTTGAAACAATATTTGAAAAACATTCCAAATGAATCTCCAGAGCTAAGTGTATCATTTTTACATTCTTTAATAAAACAGGTAAAATAGAAGAAACCTTTCCGAATGTAGAAGTTGCTACAGGGTTCTTTGTATAATGGCGTTCATTTTTCCAGTTCAAGAGGATCAAAAACGAATTATGAACGGCTATGCTACAGGATCGACTTACTAATTTGTCAATCATGTGCATAGAAAGTGGCGTCCTTCAACAGGACTTTGAAGACATACTAGAAGATTTTGCATTTCAGAAATCCCGAAAGAAACCTTTAACAACAACGTAAGTCCGATTTGCAAAACAGTAATCACTAGTATTTTATTTGAGTATTTCTAACCACAATAACCAATAAATTCACTAAACAGATGTATATCATTCTGACGAGTTCATTCAAAGGAAAATTCTGTTTTGTTGTAGGGTCCCCTAATCATGTGCTAGATATCTGCATAGAAAGAGACATATTTCAAAAATGATTTCCAATCCATGGTGTACAACAGCAATCAGTTAGAATAAATATTCCTTAAAACCTTCTTCAATTTGCAATCAAGACGGTTTTAAGGAATATTTATTTCAAAAATTGTACATATTGTATTCTGAAAATCTTTAAAGAAATCATTAATTTGAATGAAAGACTAATTCGTAGAACTATACCCGGGCCGCTGAAACTGCACTTGACGATTACAAATAACAAGTCAAGAGCGAGAAGCGCGAGGCGCTAGTCGCTGGGAACGATCCAATCACAGCGCGCTAAACACTTCCAGTGATCACGTGCCGTGACGTCAGCATTCCCGCGTTACCGGCTTTGTTCAGTTCTAACGTAAACAAAATTGTGTATTGTGTTTATGTTGTGTGTGCTTTTTTTCGCTGCGATTTGTTTTACTGTGAGTGGTTTAACTTGACTTTCTGAGTTCAAGTAATTGGATAATGACACCGAAAAGACGTTTGTCTAGTGACGTTTTCTGAGTTCGTATGAATAAAAACTTCGAAGCTTATGCTCTGAGCAGGAAGTTCATTCTCGCTTCAAACGATCGGAAAGAAGTTATGGTGCAGTGGTCACAAGAAAGAAATATTGCTGCAGATATGTCAATGTCAAAACTTCTTTTATAATCGCTCGTGAAACAAAATAAGCCTATTACACCCATATATGCAGTAGACGAAATCGCAAAGGAGCAGCGTCACAATGTAATAAATCTGCCCCCATTTCACTGCCGTTTTAACCCTATAAAATTCGTATGGCGTGACTTGAAGAATTACTTAAGGAACAATAAGTCTTTCACAATAACAGAGGTGGAAAATCTGTTGCCTGAATCTGTTGCCAATGTGGACGCTGCATCTTGGAAAAAAAAAAAAAAAAAAAAAAAAAAAAAAAGGTGGAGCACGTTGAAAAACTGATTCGGGCAGCGCAAACAATGGCAGGGATCATCAGTAATCATTAACGGTTAATGATTTGTCTTGGTAATGACGACGATTTTGGCATTCTGATTATAAAACGTAGAGAGAGAAGTTACTATCAAGATAATTGTTTATTTCGTATCTGTAGTGATCCAATTCTTGTTTGCTATATTGCTTTGCTCCGTTGAAAGCGTGTGCAATGTTGTGCTCTGGTCTTCATTAATATGCCGTTAATTAACTGCTGTTCAAGAACGAATTGTTATATGCACTTTTATTGATCAATAGCTTACATTTACGAGATGCAACTGAAAACCGTTTCGTCTGCTGTGCGTATAGAGGCTAGTGTTGCAACGTCGCTAAAGCAGTGTAGCCAACTTAACTCTCCGTAACGCGAAACGTCAAGTGCAATGTTTCAGCGGCCCAGGTATACTCATTAGTATTTGGTTTGTAATATTTTAACCAATTAAGTCACAAAATAAATGTACTCCATATGATGCATGCGTTTAGTTTTTCTTAAGGGCCCCAAAACACTGAGTGCCCAGGGGCCCCTGAATGGCTTAAGACGGCCCTGTCAGCTGCATTCTGGGTTAGCCGCCCTCACTCATTCAAGAGCGTTGCTTCCCGTTTCCGACCACTTTAGGAAAACCCTGACTACCTGTTGTATCCCATTCACTAGGTACAAACTGTAGCCGGCTGGCTGGGGAACCCAACAGCCTGGCAAAACCCACCTTTCACATGGAAACAATCAGCTTCCTCCTGTATCTGTAATATCACACCACCACGGATGTTTCACGTTTTTCTTCAGTGAGATTAATTGTTTGGCACACTTTATGATATTGGAGTGGAACTAATTGAAAATTTCTGGCTTTTCTTTTTCCTGCTCCTCTCAATGCTCTTTTCCTCGATCCTTTTTGTGTCGAATTTCAGAGGTCGTTTTATCCTGAAATGGATTTTCTTCGATGTAAATTTCACTTTGATGTGCATCAGATAGTGGTCCAAGGCAATGTTTATGCCTCAGCACACTTATATGTCATAACTTCTTTCACCAAGTAATTTATAGGAGATCTTTTATTTTCGACGGTCTATTCTCAGCTGTAGGAAGACATGGTCTTCAGATGTTTTGTTGACACAAGTCAATGAGCCTCATACCATTCTTGTTTGTGAATTTATGTGCTAGGAGTTCCCCTATGGTTTTCTTATATTCTTTTTCTCTACTAATTTGTACATTAAAATTACCTAATAGAATCTTTGTCTCTTCTTTGGAGACTTTTATTATTACTTTTCTGAGTTTGGTCGAAAACTCTTCACCCTTCTTGACATCCTGCTTGCTGTCGGTGTTTATTGGAGCTTGGGTGTTGATCAGTGTCTATTTCTTCTTCGCACACTACACACACATTGTCATAAGTCTGTTGTTTATGGATGTGACTTCTGTAATTGAATCAATTATGCTGATATGTATGACAAATGCCATACCCAGTAGTGAGATATCACCTCTTCATACTGTGTAACTCTTAAAGATATGTTAGTTAGTACAGTCTTGTGTGTTCTCATCTGTGAAGCGTATTTCCTGAAGAGCTAATAACTGTATCTTTTGTTGATCTAGTTCTGATGTCGGAATATGTACTATGCCTGGTTCAATTAGGGCGTTGATGTTGGAGATCCCGATGTGCATGTTTTTTTTTTTTTTTTTTTTTTTTTTTTTTTTTTTTTTTTTTTTTTTTTTTTTTTTTTTTTTTTTTATGGTGGTTTGCTAGAGAAGTCTGACTTTCTCTGGGATTGTAATATCTTATGTTCCCCTGAATCAGAATCCCTGCTTGCTGTTTGTTGTCAGGTGGTCTGGTTCCCATGTAGGGTAGTTTTGTTGTAACAGTCACGGATCACAATTTCCTGTGATCAAAGGTTTGTCACGTGTACCAACTAGGATTGTAGAACCAGGGATAGGTAGTTCCTGGAACATAAGGTTTCCAACCTTCTCAGCGTACTAAACAGATGTGGGCCAGAAAGCCACCTTATTCAGGAACAGAAGCATCTGTAGTTTGAGGCTATTCCACCATTTTCACCGCTGGGAACGCCTTCCTCATCAGTTTTAGAATCTGTAGACTGATTTCCACCAAACCAGAGGCTGAGGTTGTATGTCACAGTGCTGCCATCTGGAGCCAGAAGATGCTACTCCTCCCACTTCTTCTTTCTCATTACTTGCCAGATGAGGCCCCAAGCTTGAGACGCAGATTTTAATGCATGGTAGAGCAGGTAACTTCAGAGCTATAGATATGAATATATCTGCTTCATTTAACAATTCTAAACGACTACACACATCAGATTTCAGTTTTATGTACGTGTATGGAAAAGCACCTTTCGAATTATGTAAGTTTTGTTGGCTTCATCGTAAAATATAACTAAAATCAGTACCTAAGTTTTCAGGTTCATTTCTGTTTTACTTCAAATGTTCAAAAGTTTGGAAATCTATCGGACCAAACTGCGTGCTCATCAGTCCGTAGCTTACAAACTACTTAAACTTAGGTAAACTAACCTAAGAACAACGCACACACCCATGCCCCAGGGAGGACTCGAACCTCCACGGCGAGCAACCGCGCTCTCTGCAGCGAGACGCTTTAGACCGCTCGGTTATTCCGCCGCGGCCTGTTTTACTTGACGTTTCTCCATCTGTTACTATGAGCACCAGATGGATGCATGGTAGATCACAGATGGTGCTTCAAAGGATGATGTAATCCTATGAAGTTGGTGAATAGTTTGGGCTAACTACGTTATTTGTTCTCATATGCATATCACAGATGGTGTTCAAAATGTTCAAATCTTTGTATAGCTTACGGGACTTAACTACGGGGTTATCAGTCCCTAAACTTACAAACTACTTAGGAACTAACTTACACTAAGGACGGCACAAATATCTATGCTTGAGGGGGGATTCGAACCCCCGACCGTAGTGGCCGTGCAGACCCTGACTGGCGCGCATCAGTCCTCTCGGCCACCGCGGCCGGCACAGATGGTGTTCCGAGGTTGATGTAATCCTACGAAGTCGGTGAATTGTTTGGACAAACTGCGTTATTTGTTCTCATTTGCAGCGGCGGCCATGTTGCGGCAGGTGTACGAGGCGCTGCGCGACGCGGACGAGCCGTCGCGCTACCTGGAGTTCAACGTGCTGATGGTGCGCTTCATGGGCGTGCTGGTGTCTCGGAGCCTGACGGGTGCGCTGCTCACGTGGTCACTGCTCGTGCTGCTCGCCACTCACTGCCTGGCCGGCGTTTTCGACCTGGTCAACAACAGTGGCGACATCGCCGACATCACCGCCAACCTGCCCGTCACCACCATCATCTTCAGCTCCACCTACCGCCTCTTCTTCTTCACGCTGCACCGCGACCGCTACCAGGCGATCGTGGACACCGTCGGGGCGAGATTCGTCGCTTCGTCCGGCAGCATCGACATGGCTCCCTGGCTACGACGCTCCAGGTGTGACTGATCTCTGACTGCTTAGTGATCATTTAATGTCTTCCTTTTAAATTCGGGTTTATAACCCTTCCCGTCCTACACCACCGGTTAGTATATGATAATTAGAAAAATGACCCGTGTGCCTAATTATCTTAATTTGGTGGAAAAGCTATCGGTAATGAAGCCGATGATATAGCGGAGGCTATAACCGGAACGTTGCTGCACCTCTTTGGTAGACAACAACGATCGATAGGAATAAAGAAAGTGAAAGGTAAAATTTGGAATAAAATTATTAATGTTTAAATGAAAAAAATTGCGGAACAAACGGAACACAGGGATTAATTTGGAAAAAGTGAAAACTTATTGATTTACGGTCGCCAGCTCGATGTTCGAGCAAATAATTTTGAGGGATGTCAATAATGGCAAAGTTAATTAAAAACGTGAAAAATTACGTAAAATTTGGGTGGGCAGAAAATCAGAGTGTGCGCTTCAAATTCGGTACAAAAGACACTGACAATATACTAATTACTGAGAAACAGTTCACTAACACAGGGTTCAATGTAAGACAGCGAAATGCAAGCCATAGCCGCGCAAATGCAACATGCAGCAAATTATGCAAAACTCTCACCTTAATACTTACTATTTACAGTTTCAAATAATTAATTGTAAAATAAGTACCAGAAATTATTCTACAGCGAGTATACCATGCGCTTTAGTAATAATCAAGTTGTAACTGAACTATTAACTGTACTAATGGCAAGCTCAAAAATTAATTAATGACTTGTCGTGATAACACTGAATATTTAGAGAAGAACCATTTAACCTTCTGATTAACTTTTGCTCTATCTTTAACCAGGAATTATTAGCATTCAAACATTTGTAAACAATTACTATTCTCACTAGTCAGTACTTGCAAGTTAAAACAAACTTTACCTCAAAATAATATGCAGTGGAAAACGATTAATCTTTTACACTGTTATTGAAATATCTTTTGAAATTGAAAGTTAATCTAGCAGTTTCGTTCAACTTAGCAAACCTATTGATCAGCAACACTGGCATAAGCTACGTTTAGTAATACTTTTCCGAACACATTTTTTATTAACGACTTGTATTTAATGACTCTGATTTTTAGTTTTCTATAACTTTGTGAATATCCTCGGAAAAACAATGGATGAGGAAGGAACCTGTCTGGACAATGACTATGGGTAATGATTTTTAAACACAGGTTCACAAATAACAGTGTTCGCTATTGAACAATCATCACTAATACGCTGGTTAGCTGTACATGCTAAGACAAACTGGACAGATCTTACTGAATTTGGTGTGCGACATGGTGCTGCTGATTGAAGACTGTTGGCACCTAACAATTGGCAACCACAGGCTCTTCTTGGCGACGAATGTCAATTACAATTTAGGGCCCACAGCATTCCTCTTGATGCATTTATTAATTATCTGAGCTGTGGCCGTATGAATAAATAATATTGCCTCTTCGCCGTCTCCTCCACTAGTGCCAATCCAGGTACTTTTTCCGTACACCACTGAGCGCACCGTCTGTCCGCCGCTACTACTCAGCAACGATTCCTTCTCGCTGTGCGCCTCTGCGCTACCAGCGATAAAAAACTCCCTACTCAAAGATGATTCTATACAATAGCAAAGCCCTTGCTAACCCAGCGTGTCTACTACATTTACAATATTTTTGACATATATGGAGATTAGCAGGACAATGCAAATATATCACAGAAACAAAATATACAAATACATAATAAATTACAGAAAATACAAATAATGAGGAAAAATGCATAAAGCATCGTTTTATATATCACCCTGTACACACATAACTGGAAAGCACCGTTGGTCACTGTGTTGTTATGTCACAGGTTTACAGAGTATGTGGATGGTGAACGTCCTTATACTTCTTCTTTCCTACCTGTAAAGACTAGTGTAAATAACACACAAGTGAATAAGTGTGGCTAACATGCTCGCCAGCATACTCGGCGCGGTTGCGGCAGTGTTTGACCACCTGTCTCTCCTCCTGGCAGTTGTAGCACTGCGGTGCTGGATCGAGGCTGGCTGGAAGTGGCTCAGTCTGCAAAGGGAAGCCAAAGAGCTTGTACAGCTCCGAGACCTAGCTTCCTTCTTCGTCCGCTGCCTGTCTCCTTCTTTGTCGATCGCCAGGATGAAGAGTGGCGGTTTCTTCTCGTCGGTCCCATTATGCGACTCGAGTGACACGTTGCCCAAGTCAGGTTGCGTCAGCCAGGTGCAGACCATTTCTTCGGAACACAGCTGAGGCAGCCCGTACGGCAGTGCGTCGACTGTCGTCTTCTTCTTTGGTGTCTTCTCCTGCTACGCCTTTTCCGGAGCTGGGATGTGTTCTCGTGTAACAGAGGAGACAGGGCCCCATAATCGTCCCAGCTCTGTGCACGCACTTGTATCACCGTGTGGTCATCTTCGTCGGTTAAGCTGATGTCTTCTGTCCGCTTCGACTCGAGTAGGCCGAGCATCTCCATCCAGTTCCCCCCCCCCCCCCCCCCAATATCGAATGAAGAACGGGAAAGAGAGTGCTGGCTTGCTAGGTCCCGGCCTCCTCTTCTGCTTGCCTGCTTCGCGGGCATTACTACATGACATTTTGCTCTGTCACTGTGAGAACAGCAGGAACGACAACGCACGCGCGCTGAGCTGCGCTTTCCCCACTGTGTCCTCACTGCAGAGCGCTCTGTCAAGACGTCCGCTCAGCACGGTTGCACCGAGGACACTTGATGACTGGACGTGTAAGGTATGGTCTCATGAATCATCGTTTACATTACTTCCTGGAAAAAAACCATTTCTTTTTTCTCTGTTTATGAAATTGAACATCTATGGACTCCATACAACTTAACGCAAATGGTGTTCCTTTCTGTTCCTTCCTTCCCAGTATTTCTTCGTTTGCTCTACAACCGCTCGTTTCCGCTCACCCATCACACTCTCTTAGGTAGAGGTTTTGGCTTTTTCGTAGGTTGCGTTTTCTATCAATAGCCGGAAGTGATTCCTGTTACATATTATTTCTTCTGTAACACCTATTTTGTTTGCATCTTTCTTTATTGCTTTATCCACCCTAGTTCCTTTGAGGTCACATGTAATTATTTAAACATTTGTTGTTAAACAATACTTACGTCCAGTATGTAGATCTGCTGGTGGTGGTGGACAAGTCCACACTCTGCAAACTCCTGGAGCAGACTGGCAGAGATTCCTACCATTTTAGTAATGAGAGGAAGGGGAGGGGATGAAAGGGGGCTTGTGGTGCTGCCGTCTAGTGGTGGAAATAATAAGTTTATCTGCCAAAAAGATTTTTGGAAATGGCCAATAGCAAGTAAGGAAATTTCAAAATTCATTTGTCCAAATAGACGCCATGAATTACGTCATAGGGGAAGTGGGAGAAGGATGACACAGTCCCAGTGTAATAGCGACCTCTAGTTTCCAGCCAAGTTTAAAGTAAAATTCAAATTTCGCTGTTGTCATAGGGGGCTAAGTCCTGGGTTTTCCCTTGTGGCCATTTTGTTCCAGAACCGGAAACAACGTTCTCTTGAATGGTATCAAAGGCGTGAGTGACCGAGCCGCCATCTTGGATAACGTCATAGGGGTCAATAAGCGAGTTACTGTTTTGAAGCTGCCAGTATCCCTTTTTTATACTACATATACGTCTAAAAAAATGTTCAAATGTTTGTAAATCTATCAGACCAAACTGCGTGGTCATCAGTCCGTAGCTTACAAACTACTTAAGCTAAGGTAAACTAACCTACGGACAACACACACACCTATGCCCCAGAGAGGACTCGAACCTCCGACGGCGAGCAACCCCGCGCTCCGCAGCGAAGCGCCTTAGACCGCTCGGCTACTCCACCGCGGCTATATACATCTCGGTCTCCAGCTTCTTCCATCTCTAGAAACGAAGTGAATGCCCCACTTTTCGTCTGTCAGGTTTTTTGGTGTTAGGTGTTTATTCATATGATAATTTCACTTTCTATCTTGCTTTCCTGCAGCTGTAGAATTTCGTTTCAAATTTTTTTAAATGGCTTGGTAACATGTATGTGGCAATAACTAAAACATTGTAGCAGTACAAATGCTTTGCTTCAAGCTGCAGTTCATACTTGAGCTGTCTAGCACAGCTAACATACACTCACTCCACTAGAACTGAACTTACCCACACTATTGGGTACCACACTTTCACTGCCTCTATTTTGTACAAGTGTATTACTCCTACATATAAAACATTGCGTTGTACAGTTATTCCAGAGTTTTTCTCCTTGATATTGTGAGTTTTACCTTCGTTATTTTGCCTAAAGTTGTCGTCCAAGACGAACAATATTTGAATTATTTGGTGAAGAATCTTTGGTATTGAGAAATACATGTTTCTTCAGCTTTAATAAAGCATTTATGCATAAAAGCTATAATGATTCTGATAACAATATCTTTCTCCTGGTTTATTGGTATAAAATTTCAAAGACCAAGGATCAACAAGAATTCATATTCCTTAACCCAGTAGATAAAATTGTATAACGATAATAGTGTCACATATCCACCTAATACTTATAGTAAAGTGTTTACGTTTGCTCGAGATGTTGATACATTTATATATAATTGTGATTGCTTTATTTGGATGCAAACTGAGACGGTGACCCTTCATTTAGAGCTCAGGCAGTGACAGCTTCAGTCACACAGCTTGACATTGCCCATGGTCACCACTGTCGTGGGCCAGATGGCGAGATTCTGGTGACGTCTGGCTCGTCCAACACGCTTTCTGTTTGGCCCACCATTGCGACCATCCCTCACTGAACGTGACCCCTCACACGTGATTGAGAGAAAGACTGTTTCATTGTGTGACTGACAGTGAAAGATGCCCCAGGGAGCAAATTGAAAGCTCTCCCTAGTTCGGTTGACAAGTTTCAGGCACTATCTGAGACTGACAAAGTTCCTAACACTTGTGCTGTTTAATAGGAAGCCGATGAGTCTACATGATCCAGGTAGCCACAGAGGATTGAGTTACTTGTAGTTAGGAGCTCCAATGGCAGGCACATAATGGGAGCCAGGCTGGCTTGTGATGGACCAACCTACAACACCAAGAAGGGCAGGGAATACCACTGCCAAATGTATTTGGGGGTAATCACATGATTGAAAATACAGCCTCATGTAAAGTGAGGAAGATGATGAGATCAGTGAGGGTTATAACCGTATGCAACACGCCTCAGCCAGAGGCTCTGGATGTGGTATTGGCAGTCCATGCTGCCCCTGCGTATTTCCAGAGTTGATCTTGTGTAGCAGGGCCAGTCATCCCGCAATCATCGACGACATTTTTGAGAGACAAGAGATCGTGAACACAGGATGGCTGAGGCAGTGATGCAATCCATCCGATGGCGACCAAGAACTCTTGGACACTGCAAGCTGCTTGTGGTTGTGCACTGCCATGGACGAGCTTCAAACGTATTACAGGACAACTGGTTTCAGTTCAAAATGTCCAAATGTCTGTAAATCTATCGGACCAAACTGCGTGGTCATCAGTCCGTAGCTTACAAACTACTTAAACCTAGGTAAACTAACCTACGGACAAACACACACACCCATGTCCCAGGGAGGACTCGAACCTCCACGGCGAGCAACCGCGCGCTCCACAGTGAGGTGCTTTAGACCGCTCGGCTACTCCACCGTGGCAACTGGTTTCAGTGCTACAGACATGTAATGCTAGCAACTTACAAGGGTAACACCAAGTACAGTACAAAAGAATTTTGATGGGTCGCAGGTATACCGTGTAGGAATTCCTCCAGACCACCAAGCTAAAAGCGGCATTCAACAGACAGTGGAGCAACCAGTCGGCAACAGGTCGCTACCGTCGCCATCTTCGCCCAACCCCACCTCTACGCCTTCACAACCGGGCATGCCATCTGCCACATATGCTACAACTACTCCCAGCAGAGGCGTGACGGGTGGGTCCCCCATCCCACCTATACCCGCTGTGTTGGTTCCACATAACCACAGAGTAACACATACAGAGGAGAAGCCCCCCCTAAACCACTGTCCTATGCTCCCCTCGTAGTTTCGTAAGATGCTAACAGGTGTCCAGGTGTCAGACGGTTCCCTGGCTTAGTACTGGTAGACCACACTAGAGGCACTTCTGAGGATGTCTCTCGCACGTCAGAGGGTAGCATGGAGGGGAGGCTGAGGGGCGAGCTCGTGCCGCCTGCCATGAGGCCACAGTTGTGACCGACTTGCTGGCGTTTGAAGGGAGGTGGTGGTGGGAACGGCCGCTACCTGCCACATGCTCTTGCCAGTTTAAAGGGCTGCTTCTGATTGAAGCGACATCATGGGACATCTTACGTAACTGCTTCAGCTTCAGGGATACTGGGCGACCTACCTGAGTAAGTAGCCTTGCACTGCCTTGGGGTTATCGTTCGAGAAAAAAAGGGTCCAGAACCCAAAAGTCTCAACAGAGGATTGGAGGGTAATTAACCAAAAGGTCGTTCTGGAAGGACGAACCCTGGTGGTGGAGGTCGGAGAGAAGTTCCTGAAGGCAATGCGAGAGCAAGGCCTGAAACTGTTTTTAGGGTTCTCGCAGGTCGCCGTCAGGGTAATCAAAGACCTTAAAGGCAATAATGGCAGCAAGATGGGGACTGGAAGTGCTGCAGATAAACCTGCAGCACAGTAAAGGGGCCACTGCTGCCCTGAGCCGTCACCTGGGGAGACAGGAGGTGAACGTGGCCCTGATACAAGAACCCTATTTATACAAAGGGGGTGTATCGGGCCTCGGTGGTACTGGATGTAAGCTGATTTATGCTAGAAATCTAAAAAACTCCAGAACATGCATTTATGTTAGAAATGGAATACCTTTCATACCAATGATGGATTTTTGTTCCAGGGACTTGGTGACCATCAGGAAGCAGCAACGTGAGGAAGGTATCATGAGGGAAATTGTTTTGGCCTCAGCATACCTTCCTTACAAAGACAGCTCTCCTCCTCCTTTGGAAGTGAGGAGACTGACGGAAGCCTGCCATCGGCAAGGTGACGAACTGTTGGAGGGATGTGATGCCAATGCCCACAATCTATTGTGGGGCAGCAAGGACACCAACAGTAGAGGTGAGCACCTTCTTGAATTTCTCCTAACAAATTGGAGATCCTGAATAGGGGTGATGAACCTACATTCAGGAATAGTAGAAGGGAAGATGTAATTGACATAACTTTTGGTTCCATGATGATGGGAAGATACGTCAAACAGTGGCATGTGGTCCTGGAGCCATCCTCTTCAGATCACAGGAATAATAACTTGGAAATGCAAAGGAAACAGGTACAAAGACTATTTAACCTTGCTAGGCGCAAAGGACAATGGGCAAATTATCGTGAGGCCCTTGTCAATTACAACCTTGCCATCAGACAAACAAAGGAGGCATCCTGGAAGGTATTCTGTGAGGAAGTGGAGGGCACGGCTGCTCAAGCGAGACTTCATAAAATCCTCACTAGGATACCAACTAATCCAGGAGGAACATTGAGGAAGGAGGATGGGGAGTATACAAATAAAGCACATGAAAAGCTGGAACTGCTCCTCAAGACTCACTTTCCTCAATATATTCTGGGGGATAACTCAGACCAGAATGCGATTCCTGAGAGACAACGGTTCTCAGGTATTCGCAAAGAGGACTGGGATCTGGCCAAGGAGTGTGTCGATTTCAGTAAGGTCCGATGGGCGGTGGGAACATTTCAACCGTTCGAGTCATCTGGCCCCGATGGAATCTTTCCAGCTCTCCTGCAATAAGCGGGAGAAAAACGTACTAGATTCCTATGCAGGTTATTCAGGGTTAGCCTAGCAGCAGGAATTCCCAATGCCTGGAGGGCAGTGAAGGTTATCTTCATTTCAAAACCAGGGAGAATTGATCATACCAAGGCCAAGGATATGAGACCAATCAGCCTGTCCTCCTTCATTCTTAAGACATTGGAAAAGCTGGTTAATGTGCATGTTAGAGAAAGGAGGTTAAGTAGGGCGCCTCTACATTCAAACCAACATGCATATCAACCAGGTAAATCATGTGTGACAGCTCTCCACCAACTCGTTGGAAAGGTGGAGAAAGCACTACACTTTCAGGAAATAGCCCTCTGTATCTTCCTGGACATCGAGGGGGCTTTTAGCAACACGACCTTCGATTCCATGGTTAGGGCAGCAGAGGTGCATGACCTAGGGACCACTATATATAGGTGGACTAGGGCCATGCTCTGTGGAAGAAAGGTAGAGGCTACCATGATGAATGAAAAAATGGTAATAAACACCACTAGGGGTTGCTCGCAAGGAGGAGTTCTTTCCCCTTTATTGTGGAATCTAGTGGTGAATGATCTCATTGGAGAATTAAACTCTAGGCAGTACTTTTGCCAAGGATACACAGATGATCTTGTCATAGTAATACTTGGCAAATTTGCTGACACAGTCAAGAATATGGCACAAGTTGTGTTGGACATTGTGCAAGACTGGTGCAGAAAACAGGATCTGGGGCTTAGTCCTAAGAAGACTGTTGTTGTACCATTCACAAAGAAGCATATACAACATTCAAGTTGGAATCTAAAGCTTTTCAATGAAGCGCTATCTGTGAAGGGGACAGTGAAATATCTAGGAGTTACCCTAGATGAGAAACTGACATGGACCCCTCACATCAGGAATATTTGCTCCAAGGCAAAAGGTACTCTTGTGAGTACCAGAAGAGCTTGTGGCAAAAATTGGGGCCTGAGCCCCAAGCGTATGCACTGGATATACACCACAGTGATTAGACCCAGGATCACCTATGGGGCGGTCGTGTGGTGGAAGAAGGTAGAACAGCAGGTTGCTGCTAAGGAGCTTGGTAAGGTGCAGAGATTAGCCTGCTTAGCCAAAACAGGCGGAATTAGCAGCACACCAATGCTGCATGGGATGGAAACCATGCTGGATATGTCCCCATTACACTTTTGGGTCAAGATGGAGGCAGCGGCTGGTGCATACAGACTCAAATCTGGCAACAACTGGAACTCTTTGGGATATCCAGAATCACACACTAAAATCGTGAGTGAGGTAAATATAGGAAAGGTTGGGGAAATGCCAGCCGACTATATTATAACCCCATACTGCTTCAACAAACCTTTCAGTATAACAATTGGAAGTAGGGAGCAGTGGGAGATAATAGTTCAACACTGTACGGAGGATATTGTCTGCTTCACTGACGGGTCAAAATCAGACCAAGGCATTGGGGTCGGGGTATGCGGGGTGCAGCCAAGACTGGAGGGCGTCATCTCTCTAGGGAAACTGGCCTCAGTATTCCAGACCGAAATGACTGCCATCAGGGCATGTGTGGAGGAGAATTTGCGTAGGTGCTACAAAGATCGTAGCATCTATATCTATTCAGACAGCCAGGCAGCCATGAGATCACTGGCAGCTCCTGCAACAAGGTCTAAAACTGTTGCAGAATGTCACAGGGTTCTGGTGGAGCTAGGGGAAAGCAATATAGTAAACCTATTGTTGGTCCCCGGCCATTTGGGGATCAGTGGCAATTATCATGCCGACAGATTAGCCAGGATGGGGGCAGAGACTCCATTTATTGGACCGAAACCTGTCCTGACAATCACCAAGGCAATGATCAAATTGGAGCTACGTAACTGGCTCAGAAGACAGCACGTAGAATATTGGACCAAAGTCTACCAACAAAAACATGGCAAGGTAATGACACCAAAGCCATGTTTTAAAGGAAGCTCTGCAATCCTGGGCCTGAACAGGAGAGAGATTAGACACATGGTTGGATTGCTGACAGGCCATGGGAATTTCAAGAAACACCTCATACATTGGGAATAACAGAAGAGGACGCTAAATGTAGGATCTGTGATGACAGTGATGAAACTGCATCACATCTAATCTTCGAATGCATTGCATTGGAGAGTAAAAGGCACAGAACATTTGAAACAACTAGACTCGAAGAAATTGTGTCTAATAAAGAACTGGTAAAGGGACTCCTTGCACTGTTCAAGGGCATTGGTTGGCTTTACTAGATATACAGGGAGCGATAGCGCACAATAAACTTAGTTTCGGTGCGGGCAGTGGTGAGGTGGACCGAGACTGTTTTGGCTTCCCTGGAAAAATCAAATCGAATCAACACATACAGAGGAGAAGCCCCCCTAAACCACTGTCCTACGCTCCCCTCACCGTAAGATGCTAACAGGTGTCAGGCGGTTCCCTGGCTTAGTATTGGTAGACCACACTAGATGCCTCTCGCACGTCAGAGGGTAGCGTGGAGCGGAGGCTGAGGGGAGAGCTCGTGCCGCCTGCCACGAGGCCACGGCTGTGTCCGGCTTCCTGGCGTTTGAGGGGAGGTGGTGGTGGGGACAGCCGCTACCTGCCGCCTGCTCTGGCCAGTTTAAAGGCCAATTCACACTGTCCGTCACGGCACGTCACGTCACCGTCCGTCAGAACATTCCACAATGTATTTCTAATGGCGGCATTCACACTGTCCGTCACCGGACTGTCACGTCATGTCAACGTTCGTCAAGCTTTCTCGAGAAGAATGTTTTGACGGAACGGCCGTCTGCTGACATCGGAAGTTAACCTATTATCGTCACGCGAATTACATGTTGCAGTCGACGATTGCACTGTTTATATGCAAATATGTCTTATTCATCTTTGTGTTGTTGTTGTACCTCGTTTTAGGGGTAAATCTCAAATGTTTCATGACGACTTAAATATTTTTGTCAATTGAGTGTCCCCCTAAAATCTAGGTCGGATATCTGAAACCAAAACATGGTTTATGTTACGTAACAATGTAACAGAAACGACTGCAGCAAACTGTTTATTTGAATAAGATTGTAATTTGATTATGCATTTTTTATTAAATAACACTTTAAATGAAAATGTCAGTTTTTTTACGACGGTATTAACAATGTCAGCGAGCAAATCGTAATGGTTAAAGTATACAGGCGCTATTTATGCTCTTACGAGGATGGTTTGATGTCTTCATATGTTTATTTTTTCGTTGAAAATAGATGTCGATGTTTTGAAATGTTGTTTCAGTTCCCAGTAAGTTGGCAAAAACATACACTCTAAAGTTTTCTTTGGCTGTTAATAACATTTAGCGTTGTTGTTCCCCCTTTCTAGTATTAAACAATGACTTTCTACATAACAGATCGCCACTCATAACCTCACTTTCAACATAGCGTATTGATATGGACGAATTGACGTGACGGACACGGACGGACAGTGTGAATATAACTTGACGTGACGGTTCCGTGACGTGACGTTGACGTGACGGACAGTGTGAATTGGCCTTAAAGGGCTGCTTCTGACCGCAGCGACATCACGGGACATCTTGCGTAACTGCTTCAGTACCCCCGCCCCGCACCCCTGAGCGTGGGACCTGGCTCTTACGGAGTTTTCCGAGCTGTATATATTTGTCTGTGACGTAACGCACGGCGACAAAGCGCGCAGCTGCAGGTCACTGTGCGCAGCGGCGTCAAACTCTCGGCGCAGGGATTAAATGGCCGCCGCCCCCCGCGCAACTTCTTACAGGTGCTGCTTGACTACTTCGCCTTCGTCCTGTCCGGACACTACTTCCGGCGGACTCTACATTACCGACGTGTCCTCACAAACCCGTTTCCTGGTGGACACTGGCACCGAGGCCAGCGTTATTCCTCGCATCCTCGCGCCGTCAAATATCAAACCCGGCCCAGATCCGTTACTTGCCGTCGACAACCCACCCATATGAGTTTACGCCACTACTGAACTCCAACTAAAGTTCGCAGAGGACGCTATATTTCCTTGGACTTTCTACGTCGGCGAGATTGCCATACCTGTACTAGGAATCGACTTCCTGAAGCATTACGAATTTTCGTTGCACCTTCAGACGGCGCCCATTCATCACGCCCCATCTCAACGATGTTTCCGCGGACAATTTGCACCTGAAAAGTCCCAGTATAGTGTACAAGATGACCTTAAATCAACTGCTTTCGAGTGTGCTCGCCTCTCCGCGAAACTGGGTTCTGTTATTATGGACATCGCTCGCGTCCGTACCGAGTGCGACGTTTTCCGACGCAGCTAGGGCACCTGTATATAGACGAGCATCCGCATCATTTTCTGCTGTAGCGGCAGATCACGCCGCCATTTTGGTTCCAGGTGGTGATAGCGTGAGCATGTGAAAGGCGAAGTTTTTCTGCTGTTATTTATTGCATTCAACTGTCGCTTGTTTCATTTCTAATACACATAAAAAAAAGAAAATACATATTTGTATCAAAAATTAATCTCGTCGTAATAAGTTATTGTAATATGGTTTGACAAATCGTTAAATACGTTTTCTGGTATTTGTCCACCCGGGTGTGTATTGTGAGCAACTCTTTCACATTCGACAGCTCACTTTCATGGGATACCACATGCACTACCAAAGCTGCGCTAACACGCAAGATATCTCCGTTTTCGAATGCCATAAATTTGCTCCAGAATAGACCTACACTCTCTGGTAGCTACTTTTTACGACGTATTTTTCAGAATTCATATAAAATACTTTTTCAATGCACAAAAGATTTCACCATGAGCCACTAGGATGCAGTAAAAGATTTATATATACGAGATATTTTAATTTCTCATTTAACAATTTCCTTCCTCATTGATCAATTCTACTTACGGCCTCAGCAGCGTAGTGTACTGATGTTGGCAACGACCTTTGAATGCTGTTTGAAAACTCCAATAGGTAGAATGAGAGAAAATAATTTTTTATGTTTACCATCTTCTTGTATGTACACTTGTCCGGTCAGTAAATTAACTATCACCGGTCGCGGTGGCCGAGGGGACTGAGGCGCTCCAGTCACGGTCTGCACGGCCACTGCGGTCGGGGGTTCGAATCCCCCCTCGGGCATGGATATTTGTGCCGTCCTTAGTATTAGTTAGTTCATAAGTAATTTGTAAGTTAAGTCCCGTACGCTGTACAAACATTCGCCGCGGTAGAGTAGCCGAGCGGTCTAAAGCACCTCGCTGCGGAGCGCGCGGTTGCTCGCCGTGGAGGTTCGAGTCCTCCCTGGGGCATGGGTGTGTGTGTTTGTCGTAGGTTAGTTTAACTAGATTTAAGTAGTTTGTAAGCTACGGACTGATGACCACGCAGTTTGGTCCGATGGATTTACAGACATTTGAACATTTTTGAAATTGATTATCCTCCTAAAGCGAACATTCTATTGCCAACATTAGCAAATTACGCCGGCGATGCTGTAACTAAAATTAACATCGCAGTAGCTGTAACTAAAATTACCATTGCAGTAGCTTCAAACATCGTTACTAGGCGTATGAGCTATTATAACTAGTAAAAAACAGTGTGCATCATTTAAAAGTAATTACTATTGCTATTGTCTAAATGTTGCTACTGTATTAGTGCGTAGCGTCGAATCCTTCCCTGAAATAAATAAATAAATAAAGTGTCGAAACCTGTCGTTGACAACATGTAGAAATTGTGCATAACTACAATTAAGCCGGCCGCGGTGGCCGAGGAGACTGAGGCGCTCCAGTCACGGTCTGCACGGCCACTGCGGTTGGGGGTTCGAATCCCCCCTCGGGCATGGATATTTGTGCCGTCCTTAGTCTTACCTAGTTCATAAGTAGTTTGTAAGCTTAGGGACTGATGGCCCCGTAGTTAAGTCCCATAAGTTCTACAAACATTTGAACATTTGAACTACAATTAAATCAACCCACCTCGCATAGTTGTGAACACCTTGTTGGTATCCATTTGTCAGGACGAAAATTTATTAATCATATTTATGCCCTTCAGGATTCATTGGAAACGAAAAAGAAAACCAAAACCATTTTCTGAACGATTAGAAAATTTCGGAGCTGCACTGCCCACCATGCTGAAAGCGTATTGACAGTCCTATTCTACAACCGCGCGTCGAAGCGAAGGAACAAAAATGGCGGATGCGCATGCCCGTCTATATCCAGATGCCCTAGACGCGACAATGACGTCATGTGCCACCGACTCGACGTCATCTCCAGCCAGTGATCTCAATGATTAACACTGGATACACAACTGTAGTGTTTTGAAATTGTAAAATCGTGACACTCTATTTTGTTACGTTGGCAACTCCGTACGTATAAGTCGTGTTGTTCTTTTGTATTCTGCGTCATTTGAAAATAAGATATGAATGATTAATTACTTTAATAAATACATTATGCTAAAGTTCGAGTCGTTTATTCTTGAAGAGAACGCAAAGGAAACGAAGTAGAGTTCATATCCATAGATGAACTATATTTTTAGTCAGTTCCTATCACATTCAATTAATGAATAAATTACACTGTTGTAGACGCTACTCCTCGTGTTCATTACTCTATTTGCCTCATGTTTATAATTTCCGTTTGAGCCCACCGACTGGAAATTACTGCATGAAAAATAACGCTTGTGTCTGACACCTCGAATTGATCGTTTTTACACCTTCATTTATCTTTCTACAGTAAAACAATTTATCCATTTAACGCAATATGGTAGAAACACTACTTCTGAATAAAAATATAACTGACGTACACGTTTTAAAAAACCCATACCGTTTTCTGCTGTTTCGTTTCATGAGTATACGATTTATTCCAAGTCTCAACTATTTTGTGAATAGTATTAAAATGGTCATAGGTAGCTGCCGTTGTATTTGAGTTACTTTGTTCGAAAAGCAACTAGAACAAAAGATTACAGATGTCATAATGTTAAATTCGGTGTACGCAAATACTACTAACAACTAGATAGAGACAGATATACGTTCACAAACATGGCGTCGAGCGTCACGCTTTCGTAATACACAGTACTGACTCCAGATTATCTTTGAGCTCACTGTCTCCCGCGCACTGGCGAACTATCGCGGGAATTCGTCCACACCTGCAGCAGCCTCATCTGCCGCCGACGCCACTCAGGTTAGTGATTCGCTTGCTGCAGCGCAACCGCTAGTATCGAGTGGGACAAACGGTACCCTCCACAGACTTAAGACGACCGAGGGACACCCGGTGCGCCACAAGGCGAGTCGCTTATCGGCACATAAACTGCAAGCCGCGAAACTTATAGTGCACGAGCTTTTAGACAGTGGAGTATTGCGTCCTTCTGACAGCAACTGGTCGTCCCCCATTCATTTGGCAAAAAAGAAAGACGGCCCCTACCGACTGTGTGGTGACTGCCGCAAGCTTAACGCCAGAACAATAATTGACAATTACCCGATACCCCATGTGAAACATCTTTATATTGTGAAACATAATATAAGTGTGTGTGTGTGTATTTTAAAAAATTGTTAATGAAACTTAGCAAAGAAGAACTGCAGTCAATATTCATAAACTCCAGAGAAACTTTAGAATAAACACATGTAAAAAAAAAAAAAAAAAAAAAAAAAAAAAAAAAAAAAAAAAAAAAACCTACAGTTTTCAGAATGTCTTCTTATTGTTGATTGTTTCATCACATCTCAGGGTTATTATGTGGTTCACTTTAAGGCCTAAGTAATGAACTAAGATGAAACTTTTCACTCTTGAGAACGATTTGTATTTTCTAAAAAAACATTTGCATCACAACTGAAAGTTTACAAATAAATAAAAAAAAAGAAAAAGAGAGAGAGAGAGAGAAAACGAGACAGCTCATCACTTCTAACTGCTCGAGAAAACAAGACAAGACAATACTGACTGCTAATTAACAAGCAAAGATACTGCTCTTCCACTTTTTTTTCTTTTAGTTCCACAGATGAATTTTTTTTCTTCACAACATTAATTAATAATAGTCTATTATTGTTATTATTATAATTATTAATTTTTTCTCTCTTTTTTTAATAATAATAGAAAATGAAATTAAAATAGAAATTCGCTTCTTACTGTTCTGATACCTCAATACTCCATCCGTGGTAACAGCACACCCACATTCAAGATTTGGCACAGCAGCTTCACGCCGCTGAAGTTTTCTCAGTAGTCGACTGCCACAAGGCATACCATCAGCCGGCCGCGGTGGCCGAGGAGACTGAGGCGCTCCAGTCACGGTCTGCACGGCTTCTACGGTCGGGGGGTTCGAATCCCCCCTCGGGCATGGATATTTGTGCCGTCCTATTTCGTATGTAGTTCGTAAGTAGTTTGTAAGTTTAGGGACTGATAACCCCGTAGTTAAGTCCCATAGACTTTACGAACATTTGCATACCATCAGATTCTGATGGCACCGGCCGACATACAAAAAAAAAAAAAAAAAAAAAAAGCTATCATTACTCCTTTTGGACTTTTTGAATACTGTTTCATGCCTTTCGGCCTAAAGACGCAGCGTAGATGTGGCAGCGATTCATTGATTCCGTCCTCTTCCAGTTCCGTTTTTGCTATGCTTACCTCATTTTAATTTTTTTCGTTCTCCCAGCAAGAGCACGAGGAACATCTGGCGCGCGTACTTAAAGCATTGGAAGAGAATGGCGTCCGTATTAACGTCGACAAGTCCCAAGTGTGCAAAGAAACTGTCACTTTCTATGGACACAAGGTTTCAGAGCGCATTTCACTCATATTACAACTCCCACTTCCAGAAACATATAAAGAGCTGCGCCGCTTCCTGGGAATGATTAATTTTTTCAGGCGCCACATTCTACATGCGGCTTCACTACAAGCACCGTTAACCGATGCATTAGCAAGCAACAACATGTCAGGCTTGCGCGAGGTCCCTTGGACAGACAATATAACTGCCGCGTTCGAACAATTAAAGAAAGCACTCGCTCGCGCAGTCACTTTGGCACATCCCATCCCGGAAGCTAAAATTTCAATTATCGCAGACGCTAGCGACTCTTCAGTCGGCGACCATTCTGAGCCGTTGCGTTCCTTCTCAAAAAAAATTAACGTCTTCTCAATGTAAATGGTCCGCGTTTGACAGGGAACTCTACGCTATTTACGCTGCCATCAAATATTTTAGAGAGGACATTGAGGGCCGCCCTCTGACAGTCTATTAGAGGTCTGCAAATCGCCGGTTTCGCTCGCTCGTACTGGGTCGAGCCGGCCGCGGTGGCCGAGGGGACTGAGGCGCTCCAGTCACGGTCTGCACGGCCACTACGGTCGGGGGTTCGAATCCCCCCTCGGGCATGGATATTTGTGCCGTCCTTAATGTTAGCTAGTTCGTAAGTAGTTTGTAAGCGTAGGGACTGATGACCCCGTAGTTAAGTCCCATAAGTTCTACAAACATTTGAACATTTGAACTCGGTCGAGTGCGCAACGCTCGGCGGTGGCGCGCCGAGTGTGTACGCTCGCAGCGAGCGTGTTGACACTCGAACGAGGCTGCGTGGGGCGGGGCGGGCACAGGCCGCACAGCGTAGTGCTGCCGCTGTACTCACAAGCAAACCTACCCTAGTGTCACTCTCCGATTTTATCAAATTTGCATATTTTATAATACATGAAAAACTATGGGACACGTAATGTTTTTAGCGGCGGAAAAACATATTTAAGTGGTGAAACGGTCCCTCCAAAATTGGGGCTAAAATAGGAAAATGACGATAACTTAGAGATTACTGAAGCGATTTTAATGATTTTTGGTATGAAAGACAAATTTCATAGATTCAACTTGGATTAAATCGAAACCATTTTTGAGCACAAAAAATTGGTCACTTTAGGGGTAGCTGCCCCCCTAATTATCACTCCCCCTGCAATGTTCCTAGACCGATGCCTTATCAAAAGATAATTTTACACCAAAAATCATTAAGATCGCTTCACTAATCTCTAAGTTATCACGAATTTTCTATTTTAGCCCCAATTTTGGAGGGACCATTTCACCCCTTAAACATGTTGCGTCTGACGAACCCCCAATAACTAAAGGAACTAAAATCAGTTATGCTGTAGACGTGTATTACTGCATAGTAACATGTAACCGCAACATCATTATATCGCAAACGAGCCGAAAGGTTGTTTTCAGTAACTACAACATTTGGAAGTAATGTAAAGGATGCAAAGAGAAACTACGGAACGAACAACGTTTTTATTGCAATGTATAAAAGTGTATGTTACCGTACAACGAAGTATACATCGAAAATTAACAACATTATCCCCAAATTATTCGTTAGTGGCATTGTAATTGCAATGTATTGTTAAAATATCATTGACACGCTGTAGATCGAGTCGAGTCCTTCTATCAGAGAACAGATTCCCTGCCGCACTGAAAGAGCGTTCACTAGGTGCATTTGAGGCGGGCACACAAAATACTCTGTTTGCCAATACAGCTAGCTTAGTACTGTTGCGTTTCTGCCATTTGAGCAGATCCTTGTCATCACCATCAATTCGTGCTAAATTAAGGTCCACCTCATTGGTGGATTGCGCCCCCCCCCCCCCCCCCCCCATTTCACAGTCCAGCCATTCCGAAAACATGCACTTCATTCTTTTGGCTGTTGCACCCGGGTGACATCCTTCAGACGGCCCTAAATAAATATAATACAGATATCAGTGAAACAGCATGAGCACCATAAATTCGTAAAGCTGTGTAAAATAAACAATTGGAATAAGAGGATTTAAAACAGGTACAGGATATATGAGCATTAGAGCGGCATATGATCCTGACGACGGAAGAAAGCGCGTATCCTATACATTGCACAAAAGCTTGCATTCGTTCTTTGTTGTGTAGATAAGAAAGACGACAGTGGCAGTGGGGAATATATGAATGTTGCAACTGGAAAAATTCCCATTAAGGACTCACTCGGGCGAGGTAGAGGCGCAGCAACCACGCACTGTGCCAAAATGCTACGGGAATAAGTATTAACGGGGTGCAACAGAGTGAGAGAGAGATGTACAAACCTAACGGGTGTACATCAATAACGGGGAATTTAATATTAATATAAAAGACGGACAAAGTATTCCAGGACTTGAGAGTGATAAGAGGACTTGATATAAAATACAATCATTTCCTCGTTAAGACGGCAAGTAACACCTACCACTAAACAGTCACTAACAGTCCACAAAATAGGAACAAGAAAGAAAGAAAGATCAGGGAAAACTCATTTCGTAAATGATCTTAGCACGGAAACTTTATGTTAATCAGTATAATAACCTATATGGTAAAGTAAAAAATGCGAAACTGAATAGCTAGTCTATACGGATCACCGGCCACTTGCCGACGCTATACATAACCAGTCAGGTGATCCCCCTCCGCCGGCCGCGGTGGCCGCGGGGACTGAGGCGCTCCAGTCACGGTCTGCACGGCCACTATGGTCGGGGGTTCGAATCACCCCTCGGGCATGGATATTTGTGCCGTCCTTAGTATTAGCTAGTTCGTAAGTAGTTTGTAAGTTTAGGGACTAAAGACCCCGCAGTCAAGTCCCATAAGCTTAACAAACATTTGAACATTTTTGATCCCCCTCCTCGGCGCTGGCGGCATTTAGACTATTTCACAACTAGCTTATATGCCCGTTTTTCGCAACGGTTGTTAAAGAGGAACCTGTGTTTATAATGGATTTTTAGAGTTCCGGACCTAGAGCAGCAAAAACAGAATCCTTCTTGGATCGCTCTATCAATAAACTCAGTTTTCGTACCCAAGATGTCAAATTTAAGTGGAATTCATTGTGGAAAACGATGAATGTTCATAAGGTTTTTCATACAAAAAGTGAATATAATTTAAGTCCGTACTTCAGAACGCCTGTAAATTCAATGTTAGTTTGTGTTCATAAAGTTAAGACTGTGGTGTGTAATTGTCTGTTTGTCGTTATCTTTTGAAAACACTTCTATCGTTGGGATGAGAAATAGTAATAACATTAACAGCACCATGTATTGGCTCAGTAATGTAGTACTAAACTGTTTATCTCTCATAGTAAGTGTATGCCGAAGTATTAGTAGGGTAACGTGGTACAAATTCGATATCGGTACAATTCCGATCAACATAAGTTTTCGCTCCATCTGTCTGTCTCGTAGTGTCTCGTTGTGTCGCGTTGTAGAGTAGCAGGTTTCTACAGCTCCTCCTGACTTTTCCAAGAATACACCGTTTTGCGGTAAGGAGATATAAATGTTTTCCCTTTAAAGAGGTAAGTGAAGCTACTTAGTGTAACGCGCTCTTATAAATCATCTAGTTAAGGGTGACTGGATTCGCTGCCAAAAATGCACTGTTTGGTACCACGAAGTATGTGTTGGTGCGTGAAAGACAAAGTGCTTTTTATGTGGAAGATGCCCGTAATCAAAATTGTACGAGGAAGTGATCATAATAGTACCTAGTGTGGTACATTTTCGATCGATGTTTCTCAATTCCGTAACCGTTTTTTGTGTTTGTACCAACATTTGTAACTGTATAATATTTGTGTTACATATTCAATAAACATCCAAGAACAAGTGCCATAGTTAAAATTATTCCTTTTCACAATTTATTTCCAGTTATAATAACATTTGTCCGAAATGATCGAAATTGTACCACCTTACCCTATGTTGCAGTGTTGCACAATGTAGTTATTCCGTATACTGCTCCCTATTATCGAAAACTCGACGAATGCTGAAAGTCTGGTAATTCAATCAACAGAGCAGTTCATCTCTGTTTATATAAGACGTCATGGTGGTGTCAATGTGTGATAAAGCAAGCCTGGGTAATCGTTGAAGGAATGGCGTCAGCTGATCGTATGTGTAGAACTTCCCATTAAATATAGTATTTCCAGTGAATTGACTGTGTTAGCAGCATCGGCCACTCATTCAGCTAATACATGTCCCCATGTCCTGCAGTGTTTACTTCGTAAAGCATGAAGTGAAAATTGATCTTGTGTAATAAGACTATATGTTAAGAAGTCGGATTGTAACTCTTAAGTACAATTGTCTCTGCAAAAGAAGAAGTCTTTCTTTATCTTAATGTAATCCTCACAAAAAGTAAGTAATTACAAATTTTAATCACAATACTGTACCAAACAATTATGAATGCAGAGAGATTTCTGATGAGTTTGTCAAAAATCAAATTTTTGTAGAACTTATGGGACTTAACTACGGGGTCATCAGTCCCTAAGCTTACAAACTACTTATGAACTACTTAATACTAAGGACGGCACAAATATCCATGCCCGAGGGGGGATTCGAACCCCCGACAGTAGTGGCCGTGCAGACCGTGACTGGAGCGCCTCAGTCGCCTCGGCCACCGCGGCCGGCGATGAGTTTGTCGCTCGTGTGTGTATATCTTAGACTGTGTGTATATTATCTCTTGTGGCAGGCACAGAGCAGAAAAATCTCTGGTGTGAGCATTCATATGCGCAGAACAGATATTTGTACCCTCAGCATTAAGGTGAAATGTCATGTGATATCTGGAAAAATTTACTTATCGCTGACTTTATCTTGGTCCTTTTTTGTTCAGTTAAGACAGATGATGTGTAAATGACCCTTTTAGCGACGCTTTCTGAACTTTCTAGTTGCTTCTGCGAGACATTTATTTTAGATATCATTTCATGTTATGTGAGTGCTCTGCAAAAAGGACGCGGGGCTTCTTTGCAGCTAATGCAGTACAAACCAATCGTAAGAGCAAATAAATGTGTTGAAAGAGTGGCTTGGTCTCAATCTCACGTGGTAATCCCAGCTTAATGTTGAGAAGATGCAGAGAACGCGATGCTCACTCCATAGATATTTCTACTCTATGTACAATTTAGTCGTTAAACCGTCGAAAGATGCACTTATTTTCTTTCCATGACATTGCAGAGCATATAGGATACGGCTAGGAAGAAAAAATTTTTGTTTCGTACCACGGTTAAATTTTATTGCAGTGGCAGCGGTTTACTTTGCTATCGTTGGCAACGAAAGATTAGATTAGATTAATACTTGTTCCACAGATCATATATATGACATTTCGTAATGATGTGAAACGTGTCAGTTTAGTAAATGTTTCCATACTTGACAATCTATATTTTAAGGATTTTTTTTATTTTTATTTATTTATTTATTTATTTATTTTAAGTTTTATCTAAAAATTCATCTACATTGTAGAAGGAGTTGCCATTCAGAAATTCCTTTAATTTCTTTTTAAATACTAGCTGGCTATCTGTCAGACTTTTGATGCTACTTGGTAAGTGACCAAAGACTTTTGTGGCAGCATAATTCACCACTTTCTGAGCCAAAGTTAGATTTAACCTTGAATAGTGAATATCATCCTTTCTCCTAGTGTTGTAGCTATGCACACTGCTATTACTTTTGAATTGGGTCGGATTGCTAATGACAAATTTCATGAGTGAATATATATATTGTGAAGCTACAGTGAGTATCCCTAGATCCCTAAATAAATGTCTGCAGGAAGCTATTGGGTGGGCTCCAGCAATTATTCTGATTACACACTTTTGTGCAATGAATACTTTTTTACTCAATGTTGAATTGCCCCAGAATATGATCCCATGTGAAAGCGGTGAATGAAAATAGGCGTAGTAAGCTAATTTACTGAGGTGTATATCACCAAATTTTGCAATGACTCTGATAGCATAAGTGGCTGAACTCAAGACTTTTCAGGAGATCTTCAATATGTTTCTTCCAATTCAGTCCCTCGTCAATGCAAAGACCTAAAATTTTGAATATTCCTCCTTAGCTACAGATTTATGTTCAAAGTCTAAATTTATTAATGGTGTCATGCCATTTACTGTATGAAACTGTATAGACTGTGTTTTATCAAAGTTTAATGAGAGTCCATTTGTAGAGAACCACTTAATAACTTTCTGAAATATATCATTTACAATTTCATCAGTTAATTCCTGTTTGTCAGGTGTGATAGCTATACTTGTATCATCAGAAAAAACTACTAGCTCAGCATCTTCGTGAATGTAGAATGGCAAGTGATTAATATATATTAAGAACTGCAAAGGACCCAAGACCGAACCTTATGGGACCCCATTTTTGATAACTTCCCAGTTAGTAGAATTAATTGTTTCATCTATATCATGTGAACTGCTTATTTCAACTTTCTGCACTCTTCCAGTTAATTACGATTTAAACCATTCGCTTTAAGAGGATGATTAATTTACTGACCAGAACAGCGTAAGTTCTTTATTTCATCATGAACATAAAGAATTATTCCCATCATTCTACGTGACTGACTTTTGAAAAAGCATTCAACGGCTGTTGCCAACATCAGCATACAACTGCATCGCTGTAAGTAAAATTGTATCCCTTCTTGTAGTGTATTACACCATAGTTATGAGAATGAAAAAATGGTAGCAACGCCATAATTAGTTATTTGGTGTACTATGTTGTTAACGTCGACTCACTTTGTCCTTTCCTGTACTATGGCATTCCTAAATAGAACTCACTCAAATTATAATGAGTATTGGGTACTACAAAAATTCGATTTTCCTTGCAAAGAATTCTGATGTAAATTAGAGCATCGATAGACACAAAGGAATGTCGTTATATTTTAAATTCAAATGATAACCGCAGAAATAAGCACTTTTCTATCAATGACATTGCAAAGCATGCGGGATACAGTTATTATTTTTTGTGTCGTATGTGGGTTAAATTTTACTTGCAATGACGGCGGTTTAGTATGTTAAAGTTGGCAACGTATTATTCGGTTTAAGAAGAGCATTAATTTACTGATCGTACCAATATTAATTATTTATTTCATTATCAACACAAAGAATTATTCCTCTCATTGTACATGACTGATTTTTCAAAAAGGATTCAACGGTTGTTGCCCACATCAATACACTACACTGCTGCCGAAAAGAAAATCGCAGCACTTGTTTCGTGTATTACACCTTAGTTATGTGAATAAAAAACGCAGCATCGCCATTTATAAGTTATTTGGTGTACTGTGTAGAGCACTGGGTCTCTACACAGTGCTATAATACTATGTGAGTTACAGCGCCTCTATCGGATCTTTGCCATACTACGCTGCAATTGAAGCGTAGCATCCACCGTAACTACAAATTATGACATCTTTTCTTCTCCTCATCCGATTTTGATGAAATGAAGCTTATAAGATGCCCGAAGATACTGTCAGTTGAGCTATGAAACCCCATGAACGTTCTTATAGTACTCTTGGAAATGTTCTGTACTACACCATACTTAGGAGCATAGTATACACAAAAACTTCAAATTACTATATCTTTCCTTCCTCTGATCCGATTTTGATGAACTGAAGCTTATGTTATTCTCCAAACTATTCTGAATTTACCTGTGGAACCCCATGAAAGTTCGTGTAGTACTTTTGGAGATTACCCTCAACAAATAGACATATACGATGGCTTTCAAACAAATGATTGCCTTGTGATATCTTTATTTTCTCTTACCCGATTTTAATAATTGAAGCCTTTATGTAACCGCACGATTTGTTCTACTTATGTGTAAAAACCTCATGAAAATTCGCCAAGTAGTTTTGGAGATAAACGTGTTCAAAGAGACAGGCAGACATAATGGTCGTAGATAAAAAATTTCAAATTACGATAACATTTTTTCCATTATCCGATTTATATGAAACGAAGTCTATATGTTGTCCAGAGTTAAGCTCAAGTTACCAGTGAAAACTCCATGCAAATTCGTGAATTAGTTTTGGAGATAAGAGGTTTTTAATAGCTGAATATACAGACACAACGGTTACTTAAAACACTTAAAGTTACGATATCTTTTTTTTTTTTTTTTTTTTTTTTTCGTGATCTGATTTTGATAAAATTATGCCTATATGTTGACCCAAAGTTTTCTCATGTTTTCTGTGAAAACCGCATGAAGATTCGTCCAGTAGTTTTGAAGATTGAAGAGAACAGCGACAGACCTACATTTACAAATGTATTATTAGTATAGATTTACAACCGACGTAAGATACGTGCGCGGCGCAGACAATGTCGTAGCAAATTATATGTCGCGCATCGGCGCTGTCTCGGCACCTGTGGATTTTGACAGACCCGCGCCTTCAGCAGACAGACGACGAAATTCCATAGCTGCTCCACATCGCGTATTGAATTGCGCTCCTTACCCGGCTCGGGCATCCAGTCTTTGTGACATTTCCATCGGCGTGGCGCGCCCCTGGTTCCTACGGCGATGTGCACAGACATTTTCCGTTCTCTTCACGGCATTCCCTGTCCTGGGGTTAAGCCGACAAAGTTCATTTCCGAAGGATTCGTTTGGCCGAATATGCGACGCGACTGCTATTCGTGGACTCAGGCGTGCTTATCTTGCCAATGCAGTAAAGTCGACAGGCACACGCAACCCGCACTAGGCAGTTTCGAAACCCCCACAGGCCGATTTAAACATATTGATTTGAATCACGTTGGGCCTCTTCTCATTTCAGACGGGTTTCTGTTAGCAGATGATAATACGCAGTGGTTTGAAATTATAATTGTATTTATTTCTGCAAACCAATAAATAAACGTACATACAGTCGCACATGAAACAAATCGCAAAAGACAATGAAGAAAAGTTTTTTTCAAAAAAACACCATGGCAACAGCGCCAAAGACATTATTTGCAAGTCACATATGGGTTCTCATTTCTCACACCCTCACTAAAACCCATATCTTCTTGATTCTGGAACCCTGATATTTAAATAGGTAGCCAGTAGTTGATTTCCTGTCATTAGTGTCACCTGCCCAATCTGAATCACTGTAACCGGTGATGATACATTCATCTTCTTTTGAGTAACATAACTTAAAGCTTTTGGTGGCTTGAAGGTACCTAAAAATTCTCTTTACTGCATTCCAGTGAGGCATGCCTGGATTATTAGAAAATCTGCTAACAAGATCAATCGGATATGCCTAGTTGTGCATACATCAGGCTGCCAACTGCTTCTTGATACGGTATACTCCTCATTTTCTCTTTATCAATATTTGTTTTAATAGAATCTCCGGTGATACGAATGTTCGAATTTTCTAAACTCATTATCATCGGTTTATACTCGTCTGGAAGTCCCGCCAGCAGAATACAACCAATCCATTCTCCTTTTACTTCAAAACTGAGCGCGTTTAATTTGTAAGACGTAGATATAATTTTTGATACACAGTCTTCCACTGATGAACAGTTTTCCAGACGTGTTGTTAGTAGATTACGTAGAAGTCCAACTCTTCTATAAAGACCAGAATCTTCATAAACTTGTTTCAGTTTATCCCATGTCTCCTTTGCCGTTTTACTTTCTTGCAAATGCACGTAAATTGACGGGTGCACTGACAATTATTTTGGCCCTTGCCGTACAATTTTTTTTCTCGTCTCCAATTTCGCCAGTCACACATCCCCACAGATTTTCGTGCTCTAAATACGTTTTTACTGCGAATTGCCAGGTAGAATAATTTTCTCTGCCCATTAATTTATCTTTAGGCGGCAGACAATTCGATTGTGCGAATGCCATTGCATCCAGCGTTGTATGTTGCGCGTAATTTCAAATTAAATTATCGCGCGATATTTCTGCTGTATATCCTGGGCCCATAACCTGTTAGCAGATGATAACACGCAGTGGTTTGAAATTATAATTGTATTTATTTCTGCAAACCAATAACTAAACATACATACAGTCGCACATGAAACAAATCACAAAAGACAATGAAGAAAAGTTTTTTTTTTTTAAACACCATGGCAACAGCGCCAAAGACATTATTTGCAAGTCACATATGGGTTCTCATTTCTCACAGTTTCGTTATACACTATCAACGATCGACCGTACTACTTGATGGTTCGAAACCGTCCCGCTCAAAGACATTTCCGCAGCAACTGTCGCGCGTACTTCCATTGACGCGTGGACATCGCGGTCGGCTGTCCGTCTTCACTTACTACGGATCAGTTCGAGTCGGCACTTTTCAATAATTTATGTGATCTGTGCGGCACCGATAGATTTCGTACTACAGCCTACCACCCACAGAGCAACGGGCTTGTAGAGAGATGGTATCGCACCCTCAAAACGGCCCATACGCGCCACGGCGGTAACTCCAGTGGGTTCTTCTCGGCATCCGCACCGCACACAAAGAAGATCTACGCGCCTTCCTGGCCGAGGTAGTTTACGGCGAACCACTCGTACTTCCCGCGAATTTCGTCGCCGACACTGACCACCCCTCACAACCCGATTCGCCAACGCTCGTCGGACGCGTACGCGAACATATCGCGCGCGTGCAGGTGCCCATTGTACACTACGTGCGTTTGTACACAAAGCGCTGGAGGACTGCGAGTTTGTAATTCTGCGTGACGACACCGTGTGTTCCCCACTACAGCCTAAAGCTCTCTATACGGAAAGTATGGCCATCCTTTTCCGCGCCGCTTGCCGCCGTCTGCGGTTCGTGATTGGCTGAAATCGAGTCACGTGGTTCTTTCCGCCATGTCGCTCCTATATGTTGCTTGGCTGCCATGATAAGTCTTGTGAATTTCGTATGTTTGGATTTGAATAATGCCACAGTGTTGTACTTTTGGGTGTACTTAAGAAGGGAGGTAAACATTATAGTACTTCCATTAGATATCAGAAATGCAGAAAGATGAACAGTCTGACTGATGAAAGTCGTCAGAGAAAACTAGGAGCCCAGAAGCGACCTTCGGTTCTTCTACTAATTCATAATATAAATTGATAGATTGAAGATTCACTGACGAATGGATCACGCAGCAGATATCTATATAATTTTAACTTGAATAAATTTGTGAAGAAAGTTCCTGCATAATGTTGTGGGGTTAAATTATTTACACGTCGTTGGTTTTATCTGCGGGTAGTTGTCGAAAACATACAAATTTTCAACATATTAGTGAGTGAACTAGATTCTCGTTTAGATATCAAATTAATATATAGTTCCTGAAACAAGCTTTTCTCATTCTTTTTCGTGTGTATCATTACAGGAAACATGGAATTGAAGCAAGACAAATAATAGACATTCAAATGTAATTGGCGTTGTAAAGACACCTTTAATTTCTCTTTTTGGTAAAAGTCATGTAGTGGGTATTCCCCTTGCATTTTTCATAGTTAATGCAAGATATGAGTACATAATACGCAAGAAAATACTCATCAAAGACTTATCCATAATCTAAATGGTTTTCTTCATATACGCTATGTTCCGCTTATGACATGTCGCGGTCTATTCAAATAGTTGGTTACGGTACAGTACAGTCTGAATTTATTGGTGAACTCTTTAGATCTGGAGCCGCAAACCAAGCAGTTTTCTTAAAATCGGGCGATAAGTATTTCGTAGAGCCGTCAGGTCCGCATGGCCAGAACTACGAGATCTTACCTACTTTTCCTCCGCAGCATTGTATGTGCTAAAATCAACCATACACAAAGTCTACGCAATGCGATTTTCCTCTGCAAACTCTTCAAAATTTTGCGCAGTAGTTTACTTAATTTCATGTAGCACGGACACTATACGTAGTAATGAATAGAATATCAGATAATTGACGAGCTAATATATCACACTATAACATGAGAAAAAGTTAAAATTTTTTCCATTGAATAGTTTTCTCCAAATCGGTTGATAAGTACTGCTAAGCGCTGGGAACGTAGTAGCAGTCGGTACGGATGGCGGTTATCGGTGAAACAACCGGTTTTCGGTTATACCGGTTCTTTTCATCTCCAGTTTAACCGCACTGTAAAAATTGCTCAAGATAACCGGTTTTCGGTTTTTATTGCTATTATTTCCAGTAGAGTTCGAACGAAACATATTTTGCGGCCGAAACAGAAACCGTAATCGTCGGTTCTTCCAGTTTCGGCCGAAACCGAAACTAACGAAATTTAGTTAATATTTAGGTAAATTTACGTTATACGATATCACTAGTTTTTCCATATTTTGCAAGATCCCCTCCCAATATTACGCCTTCTTGAGTGTGTGTAAGCCTAACCAGGAGTCTGTAGAAGACGATATACGAAGCATACAGATTTACTGGCCTAGTATTTCCATCTGGCAGCGAATATTGAGCCAACCACTCTGTAAGTTGGACTTGTGAGCCAGCGCATACGAATATCTCGTTATACGCACAACATATATAAGTTGCAGTCAGTAAATAAACTTCAATCAGTGCTGCAGAAGTATTTCGAAAAATATAGTCACAGTTCCGACTAACAGTATGATTGTTGTCAGTGTAAATTTACGCAAATTGATCTAGGAAAGCTCTGTACCACATGATCAAAGAATGTTCAAATGGGTGTAAGTTCTTATGAGACCTAAATGCTTAGGTCATCGGTCCCTAGACTTACAAACTATTTAATCTAACTTAAACTAACTTACGCTAAGGACAACATATACATCCATGACCGAGGGACGAGGGAGGACTGTATGTAACCTCCGACTGGAGCAGCCGCACAGTCCGTGACGTGGAGTCTCAGACCGCACGGCTACCTCGCGACGCACCACATGATCCATGTTACCTAAACCCATATTGGTTATTAAAAAAGCCTTCGCTTTCAAGGAATCACATTAATAAAACTTGTTAGCATAACAATATGATGCCACGCGTTTCTGACTGCCGGGATTGTTCTTAAATTAACACTGATAACTTTTCTTAGTTTCTGCGATGACCTAATATTTCACAGCAATGGAATTTTTTAGGAATAGCCCTAAATCTTAGTGTCTCCTAGTTTTAATTTTTTTTAATTATTTACAAAAAACCACATTTTTTACCCGGTTCTTGGCAATAACTAAAATAAACCGGTTACAACCGACACCAAATAAATACCTAAAAAAAACGGTTATTCAAAACTAAAATACCGGTATCGGTTTTAACCGGTCGGTTTTTCCCATCCCTAGCAGTCGGTGCGTAAGCAGGAGCGGAATAAGCCCAGCATGGCTGCTGCTGGCAGGCTGGCCATACTTTCCCTGTACAGAGCTTTAACTAAGCCACCTTGCTCCGGCCCGCACCGCGTCCCATGCAGATCCAAAAACACATTTGACATTTCCCCGTAACGCGTGGTTACGGTCTCCATCAACCGGCTGTAACCCTCGTGGACACTTTTCTCTGCGTGTGACACCCCACAGGCAGGAAATGATGATGCAGACAACCCCTCAAGAACTGATTCTATAGCGTGTGACGATCTTTCGCCTACACACGGGTTCCTGCGTGTGACGACGGCCTACCGAGTGCCGAGCGTGCGTGCGGACAACACGCCAACATTCGCAGGTTTTTCTCCGACCCCCGGCGTCGATGCCTCCCAACCCTGCGCCACACGGATGACAGCGCACCTCGCCGATTCCCACGACCCGGCCCAGGTGCCTACGTCACTTACGCCGTGGGCGTCGCCTATCCACAGGACGACGTGACCTTCCAGCTGCGGGACAAAACGTTGTTTGTGCTTTACCTCCAGCCTCGTCCCGACACCCCGTTCGCTCCTGTAAACATCACCCTAATCAAACACCTCCCTTTACCCTCTGCCACCAACGCTTCTAAGATCTCGGAGTCTTTAAGCGCGTCAGGTGTCCTGCATCAGTCAATCCCCCTCCTTCTTCCCCCTTCCCCACCCTCTGCCGATCCTATCTCCCGCGTCGGACGGCCCCTCCTCCACGCTGGTTGGAGGATACAAGCTTCCTAGGGTTATATTTGCGGACGAAGTTAGTACTGCTTCCTCCCACTAGTCCCCTAAAACCTCCACATCCTTGCGGATGCTGTTGCGTAGCAGTGCGCGTTTGTACCGCCCTACAGTACGCACGAGGTGCCGTAGTTGCTGTCCAATACTTTATGGAAAGCATAGAGTTCTGACTAACCTGTTGTCTTCTATAGTTGTGTCCCCAGCGCAGAAGACAGCACACAGGTCGTTGGTTCTTCTACAGCATACAAGTGAGGCTAAAATAAGTTCTGTATGATGGAAGCATAATAAGTGACTCGCGAGATTTTTAATTGTCAGGGATGCCATTTATTAAATTAATAATTAAAAAAATTAGCAACTATTGTTAATACGATACGGCCTATGCTGCTCATAGTTCATGTTGAGACCTCGACTGTTATCACATTTACGCAAATCTTTACTCATGACCGGCGCGGTCCGGCGCGTATAGTGGTCAGCTCGAGATGAAACTGCGGCGCGTTGCGAGAGGGCACCTGACGCTCTATTTCGCGCCAAAACAGGGCCGTCGCGCGCCGTCTGCAAAATCGCTCTTCTCTTGTTACAATAAGAGAAGGCACCTTAAACTTTTTAAACAGTCAAAACCTAGCCTGTCCTTGAGAGATATTTATCATAAATTCTCAGCTCTGAATAATTAATATTTAGTATATAATAAACAAAACTAATTTCAAAAGAAATCACGTGACATGAAATGCAGCAGCCAATGCGAGGAGATCACCAGTAACATAGGCGGGCTTTTCCACGGGAACCAGCACCTACTGTGCCATATGCTACTGCTCCCTACCCCACATTCCAACATATGCCGCACTTCTGTCGTTCTTCAGCGTTTAAGACATGTACGATGTTAGCAAAGAAACGGCCAGCGGCCAGAAATATGAAGTGGCCACAGGCCAGGAATATCACAAGGACTACATATTGTCTTCCCCACTTTTCACCTCTCCACCGGATCGGCACCCACGACCTTCTACGCCACCAGCGTCATCGTACGTGCCGGAAGCGCACGGCCTCCCAGCTGCACAGCCCGCTCTGACAGCCTCTGACACACCACGCCGCCACGGCCACGACCCCTCGGTGACCGCGCCACACTGCGCAAACCTAACCCGACACCACCTAGAAGACAAGGCCTCACAACAGGCCGTGGCTACGTCACACTGACAGGCCCCGGCCACCATCTGACTGGCCGGCCGTTGCGCGGCGGTGGGCGTGCCCCAACGGCCAGCCAGTGAGGAGGCGGCCGGGGCCTGTCAGTGTGACGTAGCCACGGCCTGTTGTAAGGCCTTGTCTTCTAGGTGGTGTTGCTCGTAGCGGGCAGCCAGTAAGCTGGCGGCTGCGGCCTGATCAATATGACGTAGCACGGGTAGTTGTGAGGCCTTGGGCCGTATGAATAAAATGGAGAATCTACTTTATGCTCTGGATTCCAGAGAACATACTGAGATTCGCATGAATAAAGTGAGTCGGAGAATATACTTCAGCCGAGTATGTTCTCGGTGTAACGGGGTGGGAGAAGTGCTCACAACAGAGAACATTCTCCAATTTCATATGAATAAAACTGCAGAAGTTTCTCACTACGGGAGAACAATCTCAGATTTCTGGAGTGAGCTCTATGGCATACTCCGTGCTGAGTAACTTCTATTAAGGTTACGTTTTACTGAGGTTTATAATAAAAATGACAACAAATTTGTTACTTAGAAGGCAAAAGCAAATTCTTTTATATGTAGCCTTTAAGAAAGACGAGGCGATCTATAAAGTTAATACAAATAAAAACATTTTGCTGACGAGTATCTTCCTTCGGAAAAATCGTGTGACACTTCCAGCATTTTATACAGTGACGAGAGTGATGTAAGAGGTGTTTTCATTACCGACATAAAAATGATACACAAATGGATTCAGCTCTGTGTTTACTCATTTGTTAGGCGTGTATATTTACAGTTGTAAACAGTCACATAGTAAAATAATATTCTTTTAAAATAGGGTCTATTAGTAAGACCTTATGCTGTTAGTTCCAAATAAAGTGTATCCCAGGACTTCACACTTTCTATCACAAAATAAATATTGCTGCAATACCAGGTAGGCCTACTGAAGTACTGTTTATATCCAAACCGGTTGGCTATTTATGATGCGTTTTCAGACTTCGTAATCGTAACTTCTGTCCTGTTAGAAGTAAGTAAACACGACAGGAAAATTAAGAACTGATTAATTACATACCTAGCAGCGTGTTTCTTGTTCAAAATCGCATGGCCTAACGCTTATGAGCAAACCATTGGGTGTCATATTTAACAAGGCCTATCTCATGTTAGAACACTCCTACAGCATTCCACGTTGTAACAGATGAATATGTGATGCATTCTTATTATATCGTTCGCAAATTTTGCTAATCCTACTTCATTAACAAACGAGTTTCTCGCGTGACGCAAATTTTGTATCGCCAGCAGAATACATTTTCGTAAAAAGTGCATATTTAGTCTTAATAATATGCTCCTTCACAACAAACTAATATCTAAACCCAGTCCAGTTCTTTCTGAACACGTCGATGCCTACTCCATATTTGTACATTTAATAGTTTGCCTGATTGGGTTAGTTTAAAGAAATACACGATTGGACAGTTGATCTGTGGCGGATATGACACGCGGAGAACTTACTCAAGTAGGAGGGGAGGTAGCGAGAATGAACTACCTGCTCAGAGCTGCTTCGAAGTTTTTATTCATACGAATTTGAGAACTTACTCAGAGAACGTTCTTTTGCTCTGAGAATCTTCTCTGGAGCATGTGCTCTTTTTTATTCATACGACCCCTTGTCTTGTAGATGGTGTTGCCCACCACGGCGCGCACTCCACGCCCCTCGCCGGACTACGGGCCAGCACACCGATGGCGTCGACGCCGACGCCTCCACCGTGCTCCACACTTCCAAGGGGGGGGGGGGGGGGGGCGCTCTGTGGCGTCCCATGTATCGATATTACACACGGGAGCCAAAAGTAACCTCTTTGGTAGAGGTACACGATCGCTGCCTCAGTGGAAAGACAGTCAGTGTTCCTACAAGTTAAAGTGTCACATCTCTGTTCACTCTGTTGGTTGTTGGGAACGGAGTAAGACAGGGTTGTAGCCTGCTCCCGATGTTGTACAATCTACATTGAGCAGGCAGTGAAGGAATGGAAGGAGAAATTTGGAGAGGGCATTAAAGTGCAGGGAGAAGAAATAAAAACATTGCGGTTTGCTGATGACATAGTAATTCTGTCAGAGACCGCAAAAGATCTGCAAGAGCAGTTGAATGGGATGGACAGTGTCTTGAAAGGAAGATATAAGATGAACATTAACAAGAGTAAAATGAAGGTAATGGAATGCAATGTCAGAAAATCAGGCGATGCTGAAGGAATTAGATTAGGTAATGAGCCAATAAAAGTAGTAGATGAATTTTTTTATTTGGGTAGCAAGAAGTAAAGAAGATATAAAATGCAGAATGGCTATGGGAAGAAAAGCGTTTCTAAAGAAGCGAAACTTGTTAACATCCAATATTAATTTAAATGTTAGGAAGTCCTTTATGAAAGCATTTGTCTAGCATTGTATGGGAGTGAAACATGGACGATAAGGAGTTCAGATAAAAAGATGTAGGAGCTTTTGAAATGTGGTGCTACAGACGAATGATGAAAATTAGATGGGTAGATCACGTAACTAATGAGGAGGTGCTTAGCCGAATTGGGGAGAAAAGGAGTTTCTGGCATATCCTGACAAACAGAAGGGACAGATTGGTTGGACACATTCTGAGACATCAAGGAATTGTCAACTTAGCATTAGAAGGAAGCGTGAGGGGTAAAAATCTTAGAGGGAGACCGAGGGACGAATATAGCAAGCAGATTCGAAAGGATGTAGGTTGCCGAACGTATTCTCAGATAAAGAGACTTGCACAGGGCAGGGTAGCGTGGAGAGCTGAATAAAACCAGTCTGCGGACCAAGACCACAACAACAACTCTGTTGGTTATAGCACGCAAATAAAATGACTTTCTGCCAGTATTTCTGATGTTATTCTATCGTAGTGTTGGTAGAAACCACAGATGTTTCAATTATAGACTATTATTTTCTGTTAACATTCTTTGGATAACTTTACATACTGTACAATATCATTATTAGCTTTAATTTCTGATTAATAGTTTCATTTTACTGAAAATTACAGAAACTTGGTTTGTTTATATTGAAAGTTCTTGATGTTTTAATTACAGTGTTAATTACAACTTTTTTGTAGTTGATTTCTGAATCAACGTAATTATGGAGTGATGTAACTGCATCTGTTGTGCAAATAATAAAAGATCGAATTTTGGTCTAATGTACTGACCCATAATTAATGTCTAATTAATAGATTAATTGAATTAGAGATTTTTTGTGTTTGTCCATTACAGCAGCCATTACTTTCTTGGTTTTTAAAATACCAGCAACCAGTAGCACCTAAACCAGTAACTAAAACTAATTAAGTGCAACTGATGGCTGGAATTTAGAAACGAAAATAATAGATTTTGTTGGTAATGTTATTTATTAATTAATGTCTAATAGTAAATCGAATGACAGTATCAGTTTCCTGACTAGTTTTACCAAACAGATAACTGTAAAATGTCTTGTCTGCATTCATCATAATTTTCTGTTGATTACAATTAACTTCATTTAGATAGATTTAAATTGGCTTTACCTTACTAATCACACATTTAGGTTTATTATGCACTGTGGATGAAGTACTATACTAAATGTTAAGTTTCTTGGGTATCAAACTATACATATTGTCTAGTACTATGTCCTATTAAAGAGTCTGTAAAGTATTGAAGCTTTTAGAGATTCTTCTGCTGTTAGGCATGTAAAGTGTATCTTTGTTTCACTGATTTGGACAGTTTTACTTTATTCTGCTAATCTGATAGTGTCATAAATATTAAAAGTTCAAACTTCAGCTAATATAGAATCTAATTATTATTGTGAAATTAACAGATCAGATCAAAAGTCCTTATAATATTTATCTCGGGTATGCAACCGGATACCGTCGTCAACCAGACACGATATTTCAGCAGACCAACTGGCTGCCATCTTCAGGTGAGAGCGCAGAACACTAACTCGCCGGAAACTGATAAAGAACAAGAAACAGCAGCCCCTTTATACACCGCTGACGACCGACCGTGCGTGCACGAAACCAAATAAGAAGCCACCTAGGCGCAATAGAACCAGTAGCGCGCCGGTGGAGAAAAACGGCAAAAACGATGGGTCGAAAACAAGGCTAGTTAAAAGAAAAAGCAGGTCGAAATGAAGACCTCTGTTGCTTGATGTCAGATAAAATCGGGTTCCAAGTTTTACTTAGTGGAAAACCCTTACCTCTATTAATAATATTATCGGCCATACGAATTTCCATAGATTCTTTGAGAACACATTCCCAGTAGCGGGAAGCAGGAGCAATCAGTTTAGTTTCATTGTATAATATCTTGTGTCCCTCATTCAAACAATGTTCAGCAACAGCCGACTTTTCAGGTTGGAGCAAACGAGTATGATGGTGGTGTTCCACACACCGATCCTGAACTGTGCGGATCGTTTGGCCAATATAAGTTTTACTACAATAACACCTCAGTCCTAAATCATCTTTGACTGACCCAAGGAGGGCCCTAGTCTTCGGTGGGGGCATAAAACCACTTTTAATGTCGAATCTTCTTAAAATTCTTGAAATTTTCGAGGAAATATTCCCGACGAAAGGCAAAAAGGCAATAGACTTGTAATTGTCTTCTAATGGTTCACCTTTTGGACCAAATTGAAATGCACAACAAATTTGTTGAGCAGTGTACCCATTCTGTTGAAAGACCACTTTGAGATGCTCCAGTTCTTCACTCAGATGTTCAGCATCAGATATGGCGTACACTCTTTTTACTAAAGTACGCAAGACCCCCATACGTTGGTGTGGCGGATGACAGCTCGTCGCATGAAGATAAAGATCGGTATGTGTTGGCTTGCGATACACTCCATGTCCTAAGGTCGCATCACTATTCTTTTGAACCAAAACATCCAGAAAAGGAAGTTTTTCTTTTAACTAGCCTTGTTTTCGACCCATCGTTTTTGCCGTTTTTCTCCACCGGTGCGCTACTGGTTCTATTGCGCCTAGGTGGCTTCTTCTTTGGTTTCGCGCACGCGCGGTGGGTCGTCAGTGGTGTATAAAGGGGCTGCTGTTTCTTGTTCTTTATCAGTTTCCGGCGAGTTAGTGTTCTGCGCTCTCACCTGAAGATGGCAGCCAGTTGGTCTGCTGAAATATCGTGTCTGGTTGACGACGGTATCCGGCTGCATACCGGAGATAAATATTATCAGTTACTACGCCAGGAAAGTCTACGCAACCACATCAAAAGTCCTTATTTTGTAAATGTGTAGCAACTGGTATCACTTGACTTTGTGAGCACACTGTAACATGAAAACGCAGGTAATATTTATCAAAATTTCTACTTCAGATCAATACAGAGTAAAACATACTCCCCATGTAATTATAGTAATGTTTGGATGTTACTAATAACATTTATTTAGGTCAATCTTTTACAATACGTTTTTATTTTGCAGGATAATTTCTATACTGTACTTCACATATGGTTTCTTTGTGGCTTCAACTTGGCAGCTGCATCCACTGATTTCCGCACAATTGACAGCAGCCCAAATGGCGAAGGAAAGCAATGGAACTTTTGAAGGCCTGCCTAGGGAGCTGTGGGAGTTCCCCACCAGAGCAGAGTATCCATTTGATGCCCGGCAGCCATACGTCTACACTGTTGTTTTTATCCTACAAGGAGCTGCTATATTTGTTTCTGGATGCATGATACTCGTGCTAGATATGATGTTCATTACACTAACCTCACTCATATGTGGACAGTTTGAAATACTCAAAGATAAACTCAGAAATATGAGAAAGATAGCTACAAATCAAAGGCAAAATGAGGACATTGGTTTAGTAGGAAAAGCATTGCAAAAACAGGCGCTAGAGAGACGTAAAAGGATCTTGGATTCAAATATTGAAATAACTAAACAGGATGAAAATTTTAATGACGATCTTATAACCAGAAAGATAAATCTGTTGCTCGGTGAATGCGTAGAACATCACAATATGCTGTTGTCGTAAGTATATGGAAATTATGTAGAGTATGTTTCTTTATTGATATTTAATATAGCTTTAATTATATTTTGCACATATGTCACTGAGACATTTGTGAAATCAGAAATAAGTTAAAAATGAAATACAACCTCTCACAATAAAGTTCAGTGAATGAAGTGAGAATGGTCGCTCGGGCAACACAGGTAAAACTCTGCATAGTAGAGATCTGTATAGGAAAAGTATGGCCATCATTTTCCACCCTGCTTGCCACCTTTTGCAACTCGTGATTGGCTGAAATCGGGTCACATGATTTTTTCCGCCTTATTGGTCCTACCGGTATACATTCCTTGCCTGCCATAAGAAGTGCTGTGAATATTCGTATGTTTGGGTATGAATAATGCCCCAGTGTTGCACTTTAGGGCGTTCTTTGCAAGCCAAGAAGGAAGGTAAATATTACAGTACTTCAATATGAATTCAGAAATCTTGGAAGAAGAGTCTGGCTAACGAAAATTGTTGCAGAAAACTAAAAGCCCAGAAGCGACCATCGGGTCTGTGATAATATTAATTCATAAAAAAAATTAATAGATTAAAGATTCACTGAAGACTGGATCATGCAGCAGAAACCTACACATTTTTTAACTTGAATACATTTTGTGAATAAAATTCCCGCATAATATCGTGAGGTGAAATTACTCACACATCGTTGATTTATTTGCAGGTAATTGCTGAAACACACAAAAAATTTTATTTATAACTGAGTAAACTAAGTAGATCCCATTCAGATACGAAATTAATATACAGTTCATGAAGCAAGCTTTTCCCATTCATCTGCAGCTTTGTATGTGCTAAAATCAACCATACACAAAGTCTATGGATTGTGATTTTTCGTCTGCAGCCTAGCTGCTTCGTCAGGCAGAAGAGAAGGAGAGGGAAAAGGAAATGATGAGGGTTTTAAGGAAGGGGGTAAGGAACCATTTCAATCCCGGGACAGGAAAGACTTACCTTGCTAGGCTGTGAAAGCTAGCGTTTGTATGTATGTGTGTGTGTGTTTCTTTGCTCGCTTTTAGAAATAGCAGTCACTTGGACTTCGGGATCAACGATGCAGGAGGTAGTCGTCAGTTCACTGGCTTAATCATTGTGCTCAGTCTTTGTCACAGATAGCAGTACATACTGGTAGCTGCTATAGGCACTTAGAGGTGATTCGCTGTGCTCACGACTTCACAACCCTATGGTTGCTGAGGCCAGCGCAATCTTCAGTGGTTGGTTAACGAAGGCCAAGGTTCCTGTCGTCGAGTTAGCACTCTGGTGCTAATCCGACCAGCCAGTATTCAGAGTCGGGTATCAGCACAGCATCCAACTTCAGAGCGGTCCACGCATGGATCCACTAGCATCTGCATAGACTAGAGAAGGGAACGAGTACTTCTCAATAACAGTCCCTGCTTCGATTTACAGACGTCGTGGCATGGACACTACCGTCCAGACGGCTCACAACAGTCAGAACACTGGGGTCACAGCGTGACGGCGAGTGGACGTGCCCGAAGGCGACGCCACCTGCTGCTCTAGCTCCTGTCCAGCTAGCGCCTTCATCAGAATTATTGTATGCTACGGACTAAACGTGTAGACTTTAATTCTGTTTTATTAGCATCTGCTGGCGCTCCACCAGGTTCCACGCCTCATCCTGACATACAACTGGGAACCCACCGCTCGATCCCCAACACATGAAAAGTGATGTATAGAATTTTATCTCTCGTTTAGGGCTGTGTCTACTAATATTGTTGTAACGCCACCGCTGCGTCCACCTAATCCTCGATGGGCAAAGTTGCTGTTACATTCTATTTTATACTTAATCATTTAATAATTGTTCCAATTATTTGACGGTATGGGATGCGGACAATTACTAGGTTGATCCATAACAGTAAACTTTGTTAACTTCCTTTATTATGGAAAGACAAATGTTAAAAACTCTTCCTTTCTGTACACTGTTTAAATAGCCGCGTGCCACCATGCTAAATGTCTACAAGTCCACACTGAAACATACGCAACTGCATATGCAATACGACTAAAGGGCAAACACTTTAGCCACCACTAAACGCAGGTTACGAACTCACTGCCGACATGCTACCGCCTCGCTCTGCGGTCGGCGGGAGACTGCCTCACCCCGGCCAACAAACAAAGAACATTCCAACCGAAGCATTGTTGCCAGCAGCTCTCGCTGCACACCAACGATAACTATCATTCGACCAAAACGTACCAAAGAGGGTACTAACCTAAAACCCTGTATCCTCACACTGTCTGCCATGCGTCCAGTTCGTTGGTCTGCCTCCCACAACTATTCTGCAATAGAACTATAATGCACACATATTGGCCACCTCAGTACACTAAAAACAGGGAAAGTACATTAGACAAAATCAAACAATGGAAATTCCAGGAAGGATTCAATAATATTTTTGAGAAGGATAGGTTGCTTACTTGCCACAAAGACATCCGATGAGCCAGAATACATTAGAGCTTTCGGCATGGAATGTTTTTAGATGCATCGGCAAGTGCAAGATTTAGAGAATGCATATAGCAATGTACAAACATAACATTCGGGTTTTGTTCTTTCATCCTCACAGCGACACCCTTGTAAGAACCACTCATGTTTCCCGCTCCGTCATAGCCCTGAGCAATTATATTTTTAAGGTCAATGTCAAGTTCACCGAAAATTAAAACAAGCAGCTTGTAAAAAGTTTCACGATCAGTCAATTCAGTTTTGTAAGAACCAAGAAAGCTTTCTTTGATTTCGAGCTTTTCTGTTACATATCTTATAACAAGAGTCAATTGTTCTTGATGTGACACATCTGGAGTTTCATCAACAAGCACGGAAAATTGTTTCGATGTTTCAGCATCATCAAATATGTACTGCCTGGCCAAATTTGGCATGATTTCAATCATTTCATTTTGAACATCGTGATGAACATGATTGAAAAACTTATCTCTGTCTAAAAAATTTTGTTTTAATGAAGAGTTTTCTGTTGATCTCAGCTTCAATAACTCGACATAGTTATTCCTGTTATCAGAGTCCTCATTTTCTCTATGACCCCGAAGTGCTATTCCCTGCTTGGTCTTCAGATAATCACGATTTTTTTAACTTCTTCTTGATGATGTGTTGATATTTTGCTTACCACACTTTATTTACTTTTAAAACCTTCATGCCAACGTTGAAGAGCATTGAGGTGAGAAGAAGTATTTTCGTGCTCTTTAAAGCGTTCGGCTGCTTTTTCCAGTTTGTAAACCCATTAGATATGAATGTTTCATCATAACAACCTGTGGAACCGAACAAACGACATGGGAAGCAAAAAGCTTTATCAGCAGCAACACTGTATTCTAACCAATTGTAATTTGTGTACCACATACTTCTGAACTTTCTACCCTTTGTTTCTGGGTACTTATCAATAATAGGTTGAAAAGGACCATTTTTTTAAAAACTGTGATGCTGCTTGTCTACCATGAATTGGATCTCTTGGTTCAAATTGAAGCTGAGAAGGACTATTAGACTGAGTAGTCTTACTTACAGGCAATACACTCTCAGCACTTGAAGGTGTAGGTGTAGGTATACCGGTAACTATATCAATTGTTGATTCTGTCACTGACGAAATTCTCTGTGGTTCATCTATTGCTGGTGTAGCCGACACTGACACTTCAACCAAGTCACTATCTGGATCCGGAGCAACAGCAATATTTAGGGCTGTGTGGGACTGTAATCCTTCTTGGGATTTCTGCCTTTTGCTGAAGAAATCGAGTAACGTTTTTCCTGAAGAACGCTTCATTGTTAACTAAAAGACACAAAAGTGCGTACACAAACAACTACATTCGATAGGAACAGAACTACGACAAACACAGAGGACAACCTTTGTGCTGGAACAGTACTATCTGCAAACTGTAACGTGGCTTGCTGGCCACCTCTCGGAAGCTCTCGGCAGCAGTCGGTAGATTTCGTGGCGTAGCGAGGTGCAGATGTTCGTTGCCAACTATGCAGCGTAGACTGCATTTGTCGTTTCCTTTGTTGCTTAGCCGTGCTGCTGCTGTCAGTGTTTAGTTGCTGCGTTTACAAGAAAAGGAAGCTTGATCCTGTAGAGGTTGTTGTTGTTGTGGTCTTCAGTCCGAAGATTGGTTTGATGCAGCTCTCCATGCTACTCTATCCTGTGCAAGCCTTTTTATTTCAGAATAACTACTGCAACCCACATCCTTTTGGACCTGCTTACTGTACTGATCGCATGGTCTCCCTCTTACAGTTTTAACCCCCACACTTCCTTCCAGTATAAATTGGTGATACCTTGATGACTCAGAATGTGTCCTATCAATTGCTCCCTCCTTTTAGTCAAGTTATGCCACAATGTTCTTTTATCCCCAATTCTATTCAGAAACTTTTATCTGAATTTCAGCATTCTTCTGTAACACCACACTTCATAAACTTCTATTCGGTTCTTGTCTTCACTATTCATCGTCCAAGTTTCGCTTCCATACAAGGCTACACTCTAGACAAATACCTTCAAAAAAGATTTTCTAAAACTTAAAATCTAAATTTGACGTGAACAAATTTCTCTTCTTCAGAAATGCATTTCTTGCCATTCCGTGTCTACATTTTCCATCCTCCCTGTTTCGGCCATCGTACCTGTAGAGGTATAGCTCATTAATGTACCACACATAAAATCCAGTCGGCATATGCCTTTTTTTAGCGGGATAGTTCCAACTCTTGAATCATTTGACGACGATGAGGTAGTGGAATTTCAATTAAGGGTTATGCAAATTCTTTCTGAAATTAAGAAATGTAAAATGTCATGGGATAAAATTAATACTGCCGCTCACCCTAGTACATCACGTGCATATGCGTCATGTTTAACCCTTTATCACTAACAAGCACTTAACAAATGCAAAGGAAAAATAATCTCTCACCCGCTACCGACACAAAGTGTTACGAACAAGCAGAGGAGCAATTTTCAGGGACATGTTCCAGATCGTCCACGCCATCACAAATCTCTGAAAATTCATGTTTTGGGTCGTTCGATTTTTAATCTATGTTTTACTTTTTTTAATATGATTTGAAAAATGTACATTCTTTAGAATAACAAATCTTTTTAAAGTTTTTAACTATTGGTTTTTCCACTCATCGGATTGTAATTGCTAACATCTGCCCCGTCCCTTTATTCCTAGCTGCATCAGACGAGAAATCTTCAACGAACTCCACGATCTAGCTCATCCTGGTATTAAAGCTTCTACCAAACTAGTCACTGACCATTTCGTCTGGCAGGACATGAGGTGACATTGTCAGGCCTGGGCTCGTGCCTGTGTCCCCTACCAATGAAGCAAGGGTCAGACTCACTACCCCTTCTCTGGGCTCTTATCCTGTCCCCACTGGCCACTTCCAGGATGTTCAGTATTTGTCCAAAATTAAAGTTCAAAATGACGTGGGTTGTCTCTCAGATACATCACGTTACAAAACTCGAAACAATACTCATTACTGGCGTGGATTGTGCTTCTGATCAACGATGATACAAGACTCATTTACATTGCGCGAAAGCATCCTATTTGTATCACACAAAAAGTGACACTGAAAATTATGTATTATTAATTACGTACATTAAATTGATTATAATGGAAAAGTTAACAATTACATACAACTGGCTTTAGTAAAAGGTAGCGTAAATAATACTGTGTCAAATGATATGCAAATTTCGATTGAATTAATATTGCCCCACTTTCAAATATGCTTATGGTAAATATGTTTTTAAACACTTACTTCTTAATAAACGGTAATTATACAGAAACTAAAACGGGCAAAACTTTCCTACCATTAATTGTGAAACATAATAATACCTACTTTAATATTATGAGAAAAGAATTTACTTAGCCTTAAAAGAAATATAAATGAGCATGCTACTGGTACTACAACAATATGCCTCTTGCATGAACTAATTAATATTTGCTAAGTAAACAAACTTCTCCGGCGTCAAATAATAGAGAATAACTTCATTAGAAAAAAGAATAACAAAATGTTTGGAAAATAAAATGATAATGTAATCACTAATTACAGTCATAATAATTACATTATGCAACACTAGTATCTGGAGGTTCAGTAATGCAAGCAGATGGAAAAAAATCCGAACATGCTTCGTTACAAGTTCATCATCAGTGCAGCTCAGATTACAGGCCCCTTTGCATCAATTATGACGCAAGAATATTCCTTTCGTTTGGTCTCAGGATTGTCAGAACGATTTTCAAAAAGTGAGACAAAGCTTGATTTGATCCGACAGAGCATATGCTTCTCACAACCATATGATTGCTTTTGCTTATAAATTGTTGAGATGCACTCAACAGAATGCTCTCAAATTGAAAAAGAAGCCCTTACCATTGTGCATAGAGAGATGTCACAACTAAATTTCTCCAGTATTTATTTGCACATAATTATTTCCTAAGACCATGTTTAGACCATCAAAGGCTACTCCATAGAGCACCACATATAAGTAGCAGTATTGGGCTCTATTTCTGTTTATTTACCAATATAACAGTATTTTGTATTGGCTCACTGCTAACAAATACCAATGACAACAAACTCTCCCGTCTCCCTGTCATGGGGCCCGGTGGTCTTGGGGTAAAGCGCTCGACTGGAAACTGAAGGGTCGTCGGTTTGATACCTAGTTGGACCTCAGATTTTTTGTCTGTGTTTTAACCTATCCTTCACCTCTCAACGATGTGAGGAGTCGACAGAAACGACATGTGGTTCGGATTCCACGTTAAGCTGTAGGTTCCCTTTCCCCGGTTGGATAACTGGGGTAGGCTAGGCACACGCATGTCACCAAAGTGGCGTTCAATTGAAAGACTTGTGCCACGCTAATGAGCCACACGAAATTATAATTATCTCCCTGTTGGCACTGATTCTTCTGCTGCTTCATGTTCTTTTGTAGATGCACAGGACTCAGAAATGATGCAGGAATGTCTCCTAGATTATCCCCAAATCACTCCTGACTCTGCTTTGAAAATTTTGTTCCATCCATACAGCCTAGACACCTGTGGTCATCACAACTGCAGTGACAAGCGGTCCCTCTCCAAACGCCTTACCAAGGTGTTCACTGACTGTAGGTATCTTCCAAGCCTTGTCAAGAAACAAATCTCAAGGGTCCTATCTGTCCAGTCACCCTCCAGCTCCCCCACACCCACTGTATGGCAACAAAGCAGCACCCCTCTTGTGACCCAGTATCACCCACGACTGGGAGTAGTTAAACCACATACTTCACCAGGGTTTTGACCACATTCATCCTGCCCTGAAATGAGAAATATCATACCCAATATCCTGCCCATCCCCCACTCCCCCTACAGTGGTATTCCGCTGCCCAACAAACCTATGTAATATCCTTGTCCATCTCTACTCCATCCCTGCTCCCAACCCCTTTGCCCCAAGGCTCATATCCCTGCAATAGACCTAGGTACAAAACTGTATCCACCATTCCACCACCACCTATCCAGTCCTGTCACAGGCATTTCCTTTCCCAAAAAGGGCAGGGAAACCTGTGCAAACAGTCATGTTATCTACAAACTGAACTGCAACCCCTGTGCAGCTTTCTAGCTGGGCACGACCAGCACCAAGCTGTCTATACAGATGAATGCCATTGTCGCACTGTAGCCAGGACAGCTGGACCATCCTGTTGGTGAGCATGTAGCACTGCATGATGTGGCTCACTTCAATGACTGCTACACAGCCTGTGCCATATGGATCCTTCCCACAAACACCAGCTTCTCTGAATTGGGGACTCTCCCTGAATATATCCTACACTCCCACGATCCCCGCCACAAATTTCATTCCCTTTCCATCCTTCCACACTGTTCATCAGAAAGCACTGGCATATTCCCACACCCATGCCATGCATCCCCCCCTCCCCTCCTGCTTCCCTCTCCTTGCTACGTCCTCACCCCTACCACTGGTTGCACTCGCCTCAGCCATGCCGGGTACCACAGACTGGCCACAGCAGCCGGAGACTGTGTCTGTGTGAGTGTACCCCTCTCTATGCAATGAAGGCCATAACGAGCAAAAGCTCTACTGTTGTATTCCATTATTTGTGCCTCTCTGTGGCTTATCAGATGTCTCTGTGGTGAGTAAGCAACCTATCCTTCTCAAAAATATTGTTGAATCCTACCTGGAATTTCCATTGATAACTAGTAACTAAGTAATCCTTGATTATTGTAACTTTTATTAATTCCACAACTTTTAATTGTGAGTAATATTTTGTATGCTAACTAATAATGGTGGTAAGGAGAAGCATTGTTTGCTGTGTTATATACACCAGTGAGATTTTGGCGTTGAGTAGTTATGGTGGGGTAATTGTTGTTGTTGGAAGGATTTATGATTTGTTCTTCGAATTGTAAAGTTATCAATGCGATGGTTGACCTGGAACATTTTGGAGTTATTAGTTTGGTGGATAGGGCTGTGAAAAGAAGAAATAAACATTAAGTTCAAGTTATTCATTCTTTGAAGATCATCTTCCCCTACAATACTGCTCACAAACTGCTGGCCTCTTGTTGGTATATCTTGCATGCGAGCTGATTACACTCATATCTGAAAACCAGATGAATATTATAAACTGAATTAAGGACATTTAGAAAAGTGGCATTTAAAGTTTATTGCAGAGTGATTCTATGACCACCAACTTGCATTTTGCTTAATAAGCACAAAGATAAGAGAAATTAGGGTTCATATGGAGGAATATAGACAGCTGTTTTTTCCTCACTCTATTGGGGAATGGAACAGGAAAGGAAATGACTGGTAAATTTATGTGGTACACTCCACCACACACCTTATGGTGTCTTACAAAGTACTTACACAAATTTCAATGTATTTGGTTTGCAGACTGATGTATCAGTGATGATGAAGAGATACATATAATTCAGATGGAAGGAAACTTCAAGTGTTAATACAACAGGGATAACAACAAATGTTGCTCTTTATTTCACTCATGGAATCCTTAGATTCTGTATGTTTACGTTCTTGTAGTTTTGTATCCTGGTATCCTCCTTATTCAGTTTTGTTGTTCAATATGCTGGTCATAGATTCAATTGTAGTACTTTGTAAATGTGCAAGGGCTGAACCTCTAGTCCCTTTAACTTTCATGCAGTGTACTTTGCAGGGGCATTCCACTGCATTCACCACGTCACACACTGTGATTTTCTGGGTGTGCCATCAATAAGGTCACTATACAATCCAGTGGTGGGAATGTGCTTGGTTTCAACAAGTAAAATCACAGGTGTCGAGAGGACTTAGGAATAGTCCAAAATAGGTAGATATTTCTTGTAAATATGAATTCTGCTGTGTAGAATTCATCAACAAATTTGAAATTATAATTGTATGTACCTGCTTATGGTAAAGGATCAAGGCCATCATTTAAGATTATGATATTAAAAATCTAAAATGCTAAACAACTATTATCAATATGTTTACACTGAGGTAGATCTCAATGTAGTTATCCTTTAAGTCATAACATTTCCAGACATGGAAACCAATAGAAGTAAAATAAACGCTACTCCCAGATTAAACCTTAAGACTGTTCTGATTGGCTGACTGCAGCCTACAACACAGTATGAGGATCATCTATGACCAGGAATGGCCTTAGTGATTCAGTGTTTTCTAGAAGCAGTCTTAATGGTTAATTACATCATCTTATGCTCATAACATTTTTTTTCTTTTTTTCACAAAGTTGAGTATTTATTTAAAAAAATGAAAAAAATGTAAATAAATAGAAATTAAATCCAAATAATGTGAAAGCCCACTAAGACACTCCTCTTGAATTGTATGGAGCCTGTGACGTCACTGTTCAACATGCTGCTGCCACTGTCGTAATATTCAGTATAGCAGCAATGCAGTTTCATTTTGGAATAGCACATTATTTTCAGCCAAATACAAAGTTATGTGCATCAGTCTCTGAAATACATTGTTCCATCATAAAGCTTTGATTAGAATTTAGCTTTTGTTCTTCCTTGACAATAGTTAATTCAGCTTTAAACCTAATTTCAACTTCAGTCCATTGAGTAAATTCTTTTTTATGGTTACAACTTTTTTCAAGCATTTTCTAAGCTTCACTTAGATGTTTCCAATTTTTGAAACCCTTAGTGGTAGACGAATAGCAGCTGACTTTACGTCAAACAGTCAACAACAAAAGAAAAACACACTGTCGTTTGATACAGAATAAACTAGCCACCGTCATCTGATAATGCTTCGTTTAATAGTTTTGTTGTGTAATGAGTTGAAGAGAAATGACTCATCTATTGCAGTAAGTAATTTTGGTCACTATCTACATCAGACACATTGAATTCTTTTATTCCATGAATGCTGATCTTTCATCAACCACAGAAGTCATATGTTGATTTTGACTTGAAGAAAAATCATATTTTTATACAAGGATTTACTAGGCTGGTCAATTTGATTACCTTGAATAGGTGATTGCATATTTCATATGTGTAATTGTTCACGGTCTAAAGAAATATTTGTTATACACAGAACTTCTAATTCAATATCTCAAGTTATTACTATTTATAAATATTTATGTGATTTTTAGTTTCTTCAAGACTCTTTTCAGCTTTTCTTTTCCGATTTTCAAACCAGAAAGAGTTTTTTCATCCTTTCCCTCTAATCTAGCATGATTCAGTAATCTGGCAAATTATTGTGACCACAATATTTGATCTATAACAAATAAAGAAAATCACCTATCAGTAGACATAAAAATTAGAATGTTCTTTTGACTTATGAGAAAATTTAAATGTTGTCACAGTCAATACACTTTGTTTCAGTCACTACAGTAGGCTATTATTCCGCCAAGAAAACATGTCCCTGCCTCCAACTCATGTAAATTATTGCACTGCCATCATATACAGTCTAACATATGTGGGATGGTGCTGTATTATTCTAGTACATAGGGGAGTATTCCTCTTGAATACAGTGCATGCACTGTGTGAGCTACTACTTACTATCATTAAGTCAGAAATAATCAATGTAAATCTATTCATATTAATTAAATCACAATGTAATGCCTATTTCACAGTTCATATTTTCTTTCGTTTGGACCAACAGCTAGTTTCTTTGGTGCATGAGAGATGGTGAGGCTGCATGGGCGCTTCATTGTTTCAGTTCTTGAAACAAATAAGAGGAATGTTGTGGTTGTCTCAACTCCCATCAGGCCACTTGTAAAGTCAGCTAAAACTAGCATGAAACATGGATGGATCCAGGCAATAGGAAGATGACATTTAGCGTGTTTTCTCTTTGAGCTAACCTGAATTCATCGCGCATTCATGAGATTAGTAACGGATGTCGAATGAGAAGGAATAATATTTAAGTTTCGAAAATTACAATACCGATATTATAGTAGTGGTGTTCCATTTAATGTTCGCAGCTACCTGGGCGACCGCCCAGGTCGCCTCACCTTAAAGGCGGTGCTGTCTATGACTATGGGGTGACATGTGATCAGAATGTTGTCAATCCCCTCATTCATTACTGCCAGTAGATTAACCTTTTAGATGTCACTGTTCTTTTATTCAAGCAGCTCCTCATCTGGCCTTGGAAAAGGCTAAGTGTAAGCCATACTAGACTTCTCTACCTTAGAAATAATAAGAGGTACTGGGAATCAAACTCAGGATATTCTGCACCAAAGACAGTAACAGTAATCATTCAGTTTGTGATTTTTTCATGAGGTGTGAGCCCCAGAAAAAAACACTTTTCTGCATATCAACACTTTATTGAACCGACAGTTCACAAGCTTAACACAGACTGAATTAATGTGATTGTTGGTGTTATCCGAGAGGTGGCTCACCCAAAGACAATCATAAAGATATCATTGTTTGTTGATGGTCAATTACGGCTATTGCTGCCACAAGTTGCACAGGTAGTCTAAGAAAATCAATTCGTAGCTTTCTATAAACACAACCAATCGGGACCAGTGAAGAAAATCACACAAAATAGTTTACTAAAGAAATTGCTCATAGTACTTATGTGATAACTTCAATAGACAGAACTAAACAAGAATGTTTATCTAATCAAACATAATTTTCTTCATATATTTTGTTAAAACATCCTTGGTGAGTCGCATAGATGAACCAATGAAATTTGCGGAGTGACATGAGACAGTAAGTCATTATGAAAGCTAACTATTTATTTGTCCCAGCTCAATTATGTAACTGAAACATATATTGCTATTCCAGGTTGATCTCTGAAATTGAATTTATGCACTGGTCTGCATACATGGTCAATTTCTGTGTCTTACTCATCATATTCAGCTTCGCAGCATTTGAAGTGACATCAGTAAGTAGAAAGATAAAATTATGATATAAATTAATTATAACAGTTGAGCAATAAATTTAGTAGCTACTTACTACATTAAGCCATAAGGTCTCTTCATCCCCCACTCTCTCCCTCTCCTGACAACAGGAATTTTTCTCATCCTATTGGTGTGTGTGTGTGTGTGTGTGTGTGTGTGTGTGTGTGTGTGTGTGTGTGTGTGAGTGAGTGAGTGAGAGAGAGAGAGAGAGAGAGGGGGGGATGTCAAATAATTACATGTAAGTGATATTCAAAACTTCCTTTAGTCATGGCTCCTCACAGGAGAGGTCACTACCAAACTACCAGACGGCAAGTGAACTCTGGTGTCTCTTACCAAAGTACCCGCATATGATTCTCTGGATGAATGAATCGCAAAATGACACTTGTGACTTAGGCCACTGAACTCTGCTGTCTAAGTGTGACCAGATGTTAATATTGTTCCTGCATTAACCCAAATTAGCAGAAACGATGTACGTGTATTAGCAATAGTAGGAAGACAAAAAGATTTCACATTTGCCAAAACAAAATGATGTAGGTTATTGCAGGTTAGTTAAGTGACACAGCAACTAATATGTGCAAAGACAGATTCATGACAGAAAAGAAACTTACAATTAAAGTTCTTTATTACTTTAAAAGTGGTGAAGTGTTGACAAAGACATTTTTCATAGGACTCTCAGTCTTCTGAAGTGTCACCACAGAGTGGAAATGGTACCAGATGCACCTGATGTAGTGTTTCAGATGGTGAGCAAGCCATTCATGTGGCTAACAGCTTCTCTAAGACAGCTCTGTGTGGATGTTGTTGCTGTAATAACAAGGCCATCTGTGTCTGCTGCCATTTTTGTGTCTCGTCTTGCAATTATGAAGTTGTTTGCAGGAATATGTTCATGGTTGTAAAGCACTGCCGAATTCTTTTCTGAAGATAAGCACGCCACTGTTTATTTATTTATTCACCTTTGAACATTCTTCATGTTATCAGTGTTACAACTTACATGAACAGCAATGACTTGTAACAAATTACATAAACAACAATGACTAGGCTTAGTTACATATACAGTTTTATGATCTAACATAAATAATACAGTTCGCAAATCATCTTATGTGTATATATGTAAGAACCTATGAGAACATCATTCGTTATAGCTAGGTTAATTGTTTTACTATTTTCTTTAATGTGTTTTAACCTGGTGTGACAGATACTAGTTATAACTTTATGTCACTTACATCGGAATCTAGATATTCTTCCAATGAATAACACCCTTTTTTCATAAACCAAACTGCTAAAATGTGTTTAAATGTACTGTAGGGCACAGAATGGGCACTTTTTAGGTGTTTGGTGAATAATCTGAAGCCAAGATGTTTGTGGCTGTTGTGGACCTTTGACAGTCTGCTATAGAGTAAATCAATTGATTGTCCAGTTCTCATATTGTGTTGATGTATTGACATCCTAGGGTCAAACTTATTTAAGTCCTTTTTGACACTGAGGAGGCAGCTATAAATATAGAGGCTACGAACTGTCATGATATTAAGCTATTCATAATGAGCTTCACACGATTCCCTTGGAATAAGAGCTGCTATACATCTGATGGCATTTTTTGCCATTTGAAAACAGGTTTTGCACAAGATCTGTATCCCCACAGAATAATTTCATAAGTAAGATGGAAAGGGAAAACACATAATATGCAAACACTAACAGGGTTAAACTTACATGATTTCTCAATTTACACATTGTGTAAATTACTCAAGATAGTTTGGAGCATTAGGCAAGGATAGTCTGAAATGGGTGAAAGTAATACAGTAGAAGAAGAATGGGTAGCTCTGAGAGACAGAGTAGTGAAGGCCACCGAGTATCATCTAGGCAGGACAAGGCCTAAAAGAAATCCTCAGATAACACAGTAAATACAAAACTTAATTGATGAAAGGAGAAAATATAAAAATGCATCAAGTGAAGCAGGCAAAAGGGAGAACAGACATCTGAAAAATAAGGTTGACAGGAAGTGCAGACTGGCTAAGCAGGAGTGGCTTGAGGAGAAATGCAAGACCAAAGAAGAATGTGTAAACTAGGGGAAAGATAGATACCACCAGCCATGCCAGCTGGAACAGTTCGGTGTAGGACTGGCATGCAAGCTTGAACATGAGGACAGCAGGTGAAAAACATCAAAAGAAACCTGATAGGTCTGAGGGAGATTTATCAAAACTGAAACACGGAGCGCTAGGAGAAGAATGCAATTGGCTTATGGAAGAAACATCTTTGACAGTAGGAGGAAGAGAAGATGGCTCGACATGAGACGATTTTACCTAATTGAGTGAAACAGTGGTCGGAGAACCTTTGACAGAAATGTCCATAGTCTTCCGTGAGCATTTGACGACTTTGTAGGGACTGGTGTAAGGCGGTTGCAAGGGTGCCCTCACTGTGTCATTGTGTAAGAAGACAAAGTCGCAAGTTTCAATATCTCAGGGAACATGTGTGTGTGTGTGTGTGTGTGTGTGTGTGTGTGTGTGTGTGTGTGGGAGGGGGGAGGGAAGCATGAGGGTGGAGGAGGCTGAAATTTATTGCAGTGTAAGCGGCGGATGTGCTCAACAAGGTGGGAAGCTCAGGTGGCGAAGGAAGTGGAGTCATGGAACTAACTCACCAAGGAGTACTAGGGATTGTCCATAGACAACCTCTGCTACAGAGCCCTTGTGGTCCTCTTTTAAAGTGATACAAAGGCCAAGCAAAACAAATAGTAGAGCCTCAGTCCACAAGGAGCAATGGCAGCACAGGGAAGTTTGCAGAATCCTATACCACTGCTTGACTAAACCATTGCATTGTGGGTGGTAAGCAGCTGAATGTATCTTATTAATGCCACATATCTTACATAAATCAGAACACCGAGCAGATTCAAATTGGCGGCCCTGGTCAGTGGTGAGAACAGCTGGACAACTGAAACGAGCAAGCCAAGTATCAGTGAAGGCTCGTGCTATGGTTTCAGAAGTAATATTGGGTAAGGGTGCAGCCTCCACCCAATGAGTTGTTCTGTCGATCATAGACAGTACATAGCGGTAATCTTCGCATGGGGTGAGTGGGCCTACTACACCAGGAAAAGTTGTTCAAATAGGTTTTAGTGACAAACTATGGTGGGAGATGAGTTCAATGGTGTCAGCATCAGCAGATTGAAGTTGGGGTAAATTTGAGAGATCGATAGGTGTAATGACAGCACCCACTCAGGACAGGGAATCGGCCACAACATTGTCAGCATCTTTGATATAGCGAATGTCTGATGTGAATTGCAGTATATTGTCCAAGTGGCGGAAATGGCATGCTGGAGGGTGGGCTGGGGAGTTCTGAATAGCTGCAACCAAAGGTTTATGGACTCTTAGTATGCAGAAGTCTCTGCAATCTTGGTGCAGAAAAGCTTCACCATCTCACACACCACAAGCAACTCACAATTGAAAGCTGAATACTTTTTCTGTGCACTGTTTATTATCTCCAAGAAAAACTGGAGTGGGGAAGTAGTGTCACTGACTGACTAAGCACAGTGCCAATCATGTTATCACTCTAATACGTGGTAATAAACAGAGTTGCATCCAGATGTGGGTGGGTGACAGTCACTGCCTTAGCGAGAAGTTAAAGAGTTCCATGAATGCAGCGTCCATCTCACGTGTCCATGGCACCGGATGAATGCCAGAGGTGTTAGACCCAGCTAAAGTCTCTGTTAAAGGGGCTTGAACATTGGCAGCAGTGGGTAGGTGCTTCCTGAAGTAATTAATTGTTCCAATGAGCCTAGCAGCTCCTTGTAAGTCTGAGGGTGTGGCATGTCCAACAAGGCTTAACTTTGTCACTAGGTGGTGAGATGCCATTAGCGGAAACTACGTAACCCAGGAACATTACTGAGAGTTGGTGCAACTGCAGTTTTTTGTTGTTTGTTTCAACACCAGCAGCAGAAAGAGTGACTGAGATGATCTTGATATGTTCTTTATTTTTCTCAAGAGAGGGCTGAAGATCAGGATATTGTCCAAATAAACAAAACAAAAGTTCAAGTGAAACAGCACCTCATTGATGAATTTCTGCTATGTTTGAGCTGCGTTACATATACCAAAGGGCATGTAACAGAACTGGTATAAACTGAAAAGAGTTGTGATTGCTGTTTTTTCAATGACTTCCGGTGCTATCGGAATCTGGTGATAGGCTCACTTACAGTCAATCATTGAGAGAAACCTAGCACCTGACAACACGTGATTAAAGTCTGCAACATTAAGAACAGGGTACTCGTCTATGATAGTACACATGTTCAAACATGTGTAAACGCCAGCCGTGTGCCAAGTGCCGCCGCTTTCAGGAAATAAATGGATAGGTGAGGCCCAGCAACCAGAGGGAGGTTTGATGACACCCACTTTTAAGAGTTCATCTAAATGTGCGTGAATGATTTTCATTAATTCTGGTTTGAGACATTGTGGTCTGCAAGAGATGAGTGGGCCGTAGGTCAAACATAATTTGTGAACAGTACCGTCCGTAACCACAAATACATGAGGTGCGGCACATGCGCCAGGTGTCTCGGCCGTAGTGTGCCTAGCGGCCACTAGGTCGTGTCGTGGCTCGGATGGTGAATTGTTACAGGTGTGCCAACTGCTGGCGGGTTGAGAGTTACAAACGAGTTTACTACACAGAGAGCGGTCGGTACACTGAGTTTTGGAACCACTAGTTGTGGGAGGCACTGCTGGGCACTAGCAGGCACAAGCAAACAGCTGATTGCTGTGAGTCACTGACATTGGCTGGCACAAGGGACGTAAACAATTCAAGTGGGGTGGGTGAAATGTCTGCACTCGAACAAACACAGTCAGAGCTGATGGGGGTTCAAACACAGTTTAGTTTATGCAGTACACAGTCATCACTTGTTTGTCCGGGTTTGAAGCTCAGAGGAGAGGTGGAAGCACTTCCTAGTTAGGCGCACACATTTGTCGGTAGAAGCACAGTCACTGCAAGGAGCACAAGGAATATGTCTATTTAAAGGCTGATAGAAAACAATGTTTCTCGCCAAGTCGGGCCACAACTTATGATGTCAGAGGGAGTCACTGCCTAAGATAGGTTCTTCAATGTTAGCCACAAGGAAGTCCACCTTAACTTGCATTCAGGAGAAAGAGTAATTGTGAAGGACGTAGAACCTGAACACAATAAACTCGAAGAGTTTGCTGCACCTAAAATAGTTTTGTGAGGGCGTATATTCTTGGGCACAAGATGTGTGGGAAGGAGTGATACATCTGCACCAGTGTCTATTAGAAAATGTACACCTCGTAAGGGGTCTGCTGCCCCTTACACTTATGCTATTGTGCCACCCAGGTCAAGGTAGGCCACATATCAATAACAGTGCGCAGTGAGCGCCAGAGAAGTTCAGTAGATGTTGTTAAGTTAGTTGTGTGTTGGGCTCGGTGCAGAGCAGGCGAGCTGTGTGGAACGTGGTGGTTGACCACTGTCATAATTACGACTCTGACTGAGTGTCTCCCCAGTCACCGCGAATTGATCCTCAGATTTACCGATTGTGACAGTAAAATCAATATTAAGTTGGATTGCAGTGCGGATTTGTGTGTGTGTGTGTGTGTGTGTGTGTGTGTGTGTGTGCGCTCATCCACAAATTGCGTGTGAAGATCATTTACATTTGACCTGCGGTGTCTTTAACTGTTCTTAGTTTGTGAGACAAAGGAAGTAACTGCCTCAAAATTTGTGTTTAATGCAGAATATATTCTTTAACTTTCAGCAGACATTCATTGAATTACTGTAACAGGAAACCCGATTAGTAACATTTTCCTTTGTTAACCGATCAGCACCTTATCCATTAGAACACGGTCAACTCATTTTATATTACAGGCTGCTGATCAGAACAGAAATATATTCGGTATAAATCAGGAGTGTTACAACATGATGACAAATTGTGTATGTAGACGCGACAGCTAGGTGCACTATCTTGACACCAAGTATAAAGTTGGATGGCGCCCGTTGTTTACAACACGGGAGGTGGTGCCACAGCCTGCCTGTGATTGAAGTTTGGTTAGGGGCACGATAGTTTGCATTTGCATGCTTAATCCTCGACCTTGAATGGAAGAAACAGTATGGGCAGGTAGGTGCCTACTAACTAGAAGGTGTCGGAGAAGAATGCTGCCCAGAATCTTCCACGGAGGAGGATGCACTGTCATCGCGCAGGGGTGAAGCCAGCCAGGTGGCTAGCTTACTTGAAATGTGCCATTACCTGGTCATAGATCAATGTTCTCGATATTGTTGAAGAATGCTGCTCTTGGTAGCGGCTGGCTGAAATCTCATTGGGCAAAAACTAATTCACAACAAATAACATAGGCAACACACAGAATTGCAGTTCTTTGACACTTTAACGATGCATTATTATTGCCCAATTGTCCCCATTTACGGCCAGCGTACAAGTCTCGTTAATTACACTTAATTTGACCAGATAAGCATGTTCTAGACATCAATAATACTAATTTACATAGTTTGTGTGTGAAATACACAAGTCTGAGGTGTACATCTTAATGTGGCATGGATATTACTAGTCCATTCACAATACCAGTAGAAACACTGATGAACTTTCAAATAATTTTTAAAAATTAAAGTTCAAACTGGCGTGGCTTGTGCCTCTGACAACTGACGAAACAATACTCTAACACAGGCTGAAAACACATCCTATTTATATCTATCAAACAATGTCAGGGAAAATTATGTATTGTTAATTGAGTTCATTGCATTAATTATAATGATAAAGTAAACAATTACATACAATTGGCTATAGTAAAAGACATTCTAAATAACACTGATTAAATTAATATACAGATCTCAGTTCAATTAATTGTATTTCATTTACGTATTTAACAAAATAGGTTCATCAACAATACTTTCGTAATTAATGGTAATTACACAGAAACTAAAGAGGACAAATCTTTCCAAACATTACTTGTGAAACATAGTAATACCTACTTTAATATTATGAAAAAAGAATTTAATTGGTTTTAATAGCAATACTAATTAGCATACTATCTGAATTCTGACAATATGTTTCTGCCATTAACTAATTAATATTTGCTAATTAAATAAACTTCCTCAGCATCAAATAATAGGAAATGAGTTCAGCTACTTACATTACAAAAAAGAAAACAAAATTTTGGAAAAGAAACTGATAACAGACTAACTACATTGATATCTATTATTATGCAACAATGGTATTGGGAGGTTCCGTAGTGCAAACAGATGGAAATAAACCCCAACGTGCTTCATCACAGATGGGGGCGTGGTGTTAAGGAGCTTCATAGTACATTCATGCCCGAACACTGGGTCCAGCTGATAACTGGTGGCACTCCCGGACTGCTGGGCACTGAGTTTACACTATAGAGAGGAGTAAGCTCAATCAGTGGCATGTAAGCGATCACTGTTTGACCTATGTTCGTATGCAGAGATAGCAGTTTGGGCAGGCAGGGTCAGGTTTTCTGTACAAATTTTCATAAGTGTGTGCATCACCACATTTGGAACGGAGACCTATCACCAAGATGTTCCTCATAGATGAGCTGCTACACATTTTCTATTCTGGTCTTGGAGACACATTCAAGTATTTCTGTTTAGCTGTGCCATTCTTCTCTGTCAGAGGAAGTGACTTGACCAGATCATAAATTAAGTCAACTCGCTCATGCAGATGGTTCATAAGGCAGGTGAAGTGGGCATTGTCGTGAAGAGTGCAGACACTGAAAGATTGCTCAACCAGATTGAACCAGAATTCCGGGTGAGCAGGTTTAAATGCTGGTAGCTTCTGTATGTTCAACGAAACTGAAATCAAAGAAGAGGTGCACATATTGTTTCGGACAGGAGCAGTACAGGCATATGGCGACCAGCCCCAACTGTGAGCATCTTGCTGGGTGGGTATCAAGAAACTCACTTGGCGGCAAGGCGGTGGTTGCAAGGTTACAGTTGCTCAATCAGTGTGAACATTGTAGTTAGCATAAACATTATCATAGTTTTGATATTGATCGACGAAGAGTATGAGTGGGAGAGATTGTTGTACACAGTAAAATGTTCATTATTAGCTTGACTGAGAGCTGTGGTTTTGATTTTCGACATCTGGGATGTTACAGTCCAGTCCAGTCCAGAATTAGTGATGTGCTGTGACACTGCACCCAAAACACCCAAATGATCCGAACTATGTACACTTGGCATAATATTTATAGTTTGGCAATCATTGGCCTTGTGCTGACTGCTTGGTGTAGTGGGCACTGGCTCTAATTTAAAATTTGATTACCAAAATAACTGAAACTATACTTGACACTTTAAGCAGGAACTAGTGGCGGGTTCAACAGTTCCATACAGTAAATGGAATGACACCATCAATAAACATAGACTTTGATCAGAAATCTGTAGCAAAGGTAGAATATTCAAAATTTTTAGGTGTAAGCATTGATGAGAGGTTGAACTGGAAAACACACATTAAAGATCTGTTGAAACGTTTGAGTTCAGCAATTTATGCTATTAGAGTAATTGCAAATTTTGGTGATATAAATCTCAGTAAATTAGCTTACTATGCCTATTTTCATTCTCTGCTATTGTAGGGCATCATTTTCTGGGGCAATTCATCGTTGAGTAAAAAAGTATTCATAGCACAAAAGCGTGTGATTAGAATAATTGCCGGAGCCCATCCAAGATCATCCTGCAGACACTTATTTAAAGAGCTAGGGATCCTCACAGTAGCTTCTCAGTATATATATTCACTTATGAAATTTGTTATTACCAATCCCACCGAATTCAAAAGCAATAGCAGTGTACTTAACTACAACACTAGGAGAAAGAATGATCTTCACTATTCAAGGTTAAATCTAGCTTTGGCACATAAAGAGGTGAATTATGCTGGCACAAAAGTCTTTGGTCACCTACCAAACAGCATCAAAAGCCTGACAGATAGCCAACAAGCATTTAAAAATAAATTAAAAGAATTTCTGCATGGCAACTCCTTCTACATTATAAATGAATTTTTAGATGTAAATTACTAAATTTGAAATAAATAAATAAATAAAAAATAAAAATAAAATTGAGTCATGTAATATTTAGTACAATGTAATAATTTGTAAAGACACCTTTCATTAACCTGACACGTTCCACATCATTACAAAGTGTCGTATTCATGATCTATGGAACAAGTACTAATCTAATCTAATCTAATGTTTCTGGAACCACTTTGCTGTGAATACCAAAACAAGTCAGGACTGTTGAAGCCGGAGTCTGTGTTGACCATTGGCTGCTGTTGTGCTCTCTTAGCACTCAGTGAATTTCATTGCATGTTGGGTCTGTAAGACATTTGGTATTCTGGATCCACGTTGATTACAGTGGCAGGAGTGCTGGAGAGTTGCTGACACAGTGAAAACCCGGGTGGTGGAGAATAACAGTAAGGTCCGAGCAGTAAACAAAGGCATGCATAAACATACCAATGTGGTAGTCATAGAAACACACTTTTTCGGCTGACACATGGGCGCGGATGAAATAATTGGGGTCACCACTGAAGGAGATTGCGTGATGGCAAGGAAATACGAGCAGTTCTCTTCTATTCACACTAGCACTTTATTGGACGGATACATACGTGGCTAGGCGGAAACTGCCTCGCTAACACCAAGACACATGACAAAGATAGAACATAAAGATATTAGACTTTAGTCAGTGCACGGTCAATCATTTGCTCCACCTATGCCACAAAGTATTTAGTACCTCTACTGTGACAACATAAGTTACCAGACTGAAACATTCACTATGCAGTGGGGTGTCCGCTGATATGAAACTTCCTGGCAGATTAAAATTGTGTGCTGTATCTGACTCCTACGACCTTTGACCGCAAAAGGCAAAGGACCCAGGTTCAAGTCCCGGTACCAGCTCATAATTTTAATTTTAATCTGCGAGGAAGTGTCGTATCAGCACACACTCTGCTGCAGTGTGAAAGTTTCATTCTGGAAACATCCCTTAGGCTGTGGCTAAGCCATGTCTCCTCCATATCCTTTCTTCCAGGAGTACTAGTTCTGCAAAGTTTTGCAAGAAAACTTCTGTGAATTTGGAAAGAAGGAGGCGAGGTACTGTCAGAAGTAAAGTTGTGAGGACAGATCGTGTGTTGTATCAGGATAGCTCAGTGGTAGGATGCTTGCCCAAGAAAGTAAAAGGTCCCACATTCGAGTCCTGGTTCCGGCACACAGTTTTAATCTGCCATGAAGTTGCAACATAAATTACGTTCATGTAAAAAGACTTTTCTCAGTCGTAAAACTTGATGATGTTGGTTAATAAGCATATACACACCCAAAACACAAGAAACATGAATAATAGCCACCTGTCTCAGTGTAGAACAGTAATTTATCACAGATAACAGTGCAACAATACAACAGTCTATCTAGAGATATAAAAATGTTTTGCAATGTAAGTCATTTCTGGTTGAAGAGGCTTTTTACCCTGTAAAAGAATTTTTTAATTATACAAAATAGAATTTTAAAAACAGTAAATGGAATTTTTTATTATAAAAAAGCTTTGTAATTATTATTAAATTTAAATTTTGTTTTTTGTTATTTGTAACTTATGATTGTTATCTAAAATGAATTTTGTCATGTTCTCTCTCTGTCCTGCTCTTTTCTCAGTTTTGACTTGTCCTATACTCCATGTACAATTTAAGTATGCAATGAATCAAATGGACCAAAAAAACTGAAATGAAAAACAGGAGCATATTTACATTTGAGTCAACAGCAAACTATTAAGAATAGTTCATATTTTATATTACATGGCTTTGTAACATTTCTATTATTTTAGGGAACTCCAACTTCTCCAGCAAAAGTGGTGAATCTTGCAGAATACTTATTGGTTTCCGTACTTCAAATGTTTCTGCTATGTGACTGTGGTGATAAATTAGTTGACCAGGTAATTAATGTCCTAGAAGTTGTTTGATTAAACTTAATTTCTTGTAACACAACATATATCTGACCTATGATTAAAATACAAAAGTAAGTACGAAACAGTATGTGTGTTTTTGCATAACAGAACATCAAAAGCTGTTTTCAGGTTAGTAATGTTTAAGACAAAGTCAACTGGAGGAGAAAATAATTGCAGACTTCAAGTGAACATTAGTGATGATAGCATTATATTTATGAGAAATTTTCTTTGAGCAGTGATAAAAAGTTTGTAGTACATTTTTCTACTGAATTGTGTAAAACAGGTACCATGCTAAAGCTTTTCATATGTGATACAAAAAGCAAAATAGTGGAATATCAATCAGAATCATAAATTGATAGCAAGTATGTTCAATTACATATAGAGATCAGCATATTAATGAAAATCTTCCAAAGTGAAGTTACTTTTGATAATATTCTATATCACCAGTAGCAGGAAAATAAATCACCTTCCACTTGTGACAAAGCAGGTTGACTCTATCATTCTGCTTTGTATACATTCTTGCTTGCCACAATAATTTTGAAACAACAATTTTGCCACTTTTATTAAGTAAATATTCATCTAAATTCTGATGTATACATTCTCACAATAGACACATGTAATGAAAATGGTCAAAATTGTAATAAGTAATTCCCCTATTGAATTCTATTATTCCAACCATACAGTCTGTTGTACTGATCATAGTGAGGTAATTAATTTCATTATAAATGATGGCAATGAAAGGTTATTGCAAATAAAATATTTAAATATTTCAGCCATCACTAACATCATGTGCACTTAAAGGTAGATTCTGAGGGGAGAGGCTACATTCAAACTAATGAATGAATATCCTTCTTTTAAGAAATGTATTCCATTTTTACGTAACTTAATTAAGTAAAAGAGGTATTTTTAATTAAAGATTTCATAATGTCCAAAATTACAATGCTGATTGTGAACAATTTACTTTGAGATTCTATGCTATCAATTTACTTTTCACTGTCTGATTTTTCTCATTCAGATGACACCGTCATCTGCTTAATAGAGGCCCTAATTAAATGTTTTGGTATAAAAAACTGATTTTGGGCATTCAATATGAAAGCCATGGCCTTCCATTGTATTGCTGCAATTAAGGCCTGCAGAAAAGTGTAATTAAATATATTTCCAGGTAGCTTCTCAAAGACATCATGGAAGGGAGGAGAATTTAGTGATGAATGTCATTGGCAATAAACTAACACAAGGTGTTGATGTGAGCAGGTTTAACACAATGGACGAGACAGTGACGGGTGAATTGTAGATAGATATGATGAATGTGTTGTCACCCCACTTCAGGACCTAGTGAGGACCATAATAAGGGGGCTGAAGGGGGGGGGGGGGAGACAGACAGAGTCATCTCAGAGAAAAACATGTGAGCATGTTACCAGGGCACTGGGTACACGGGGAGAAGGAGGGGAGTGACTGAACAGGAAAGGGGAGGGGGGCATTTGTAGCAGTAGAGCGGATTCAATCAGCGAAAAACAGAGGGTCAGAGGAAGGAGGGGAAGGGAAGGGGTGAGCAAGCTCGCCAGGAAGAGAGAGGTTTTGGCCATAGACAAACTCCACTACAGTGGCCTTCAGTTCTGCCTTGTGGAGCGGAGACCTAGAAAGACCAGAGGAAGAGCCTCCAGCCATAGTGAGTCATGGCACATGAGAGCCGCTTTGAGTGTGTGGTGCCAACGTTTGACTAAACCAGTCCCCTGAGGATGGTAGGCTGGGGTGTGACTGTTTAATTCTGAAAAAAATTGCATAAATTTTGGAATAGAGCTGATTCGAACTGCCAGCCCTGATCAATGGTGATAACATCCAGACAGCTGAAGTGGGAAACCCACCAGTGCACAAACACATGAGCGACAGCCTCTGCAGGGATATTCGGGAGGGGCACAGCTTCAGCCCAGTGGATGCTGCGATCAATGAATGTGAGTAAGTAAGGAAAACCATAGACAGGGGAAAAGGGTCCGACTAGGTCAATATGAACATGCTGGAAGCGGCTAATTGGGACAGGAAAAGAGCCTAAGGGAGGGAAGGTGTGAGTCTGAATTTTGCTTCTTTGACAGGGTACATAGGCATGAAGACGCGAGCCCAGGCTTGGCATTTGTACTTCGTGTCCCGCCAGATGAAACAGACACTGACTAATTTGGTGGAGGCCTTTATGCCAGAGTGAGCAAGATTATGGAGTTTATTGAAGATCTTGGGCCTGAGGCTGTGAGGAATGTAGGAATGGAGAATGCCCATTGATTCATCACACCAAACCTCACCAAAAATACCAGGGAAGGAGGTGCAAATAGGTCACAGAGAAGAGGAAGAGTCATGAATGTGTTGCATTGTGTCCTCATCAGTGGCCTGAAGAGTGGAGAGGTCTAAAAGAGACGAAATGGCATCAATGCATGAGAGGAAATCGGCCACAACATTGTATGCACCATTGATGTAGTTGAAATAGTGGAACCTGCAGGGAGGGGGGGGGGGAGTCCACTGGGGGAGGGGGTTGGTGATGGCAGCCACAAGAGGCTTGTTGTTGGTCAGAATGTAAAAGGAGCAATCACCTACAACATAACGGAAGTTTTTAATAGACTCATAGACCGCCAAGAGTTCCCATCAAAGGCAGAGTACTTCTTTTGAACATTGTTAAGTTCCTCCGAAAAGAACTGCAAAGAGAACATGACACCATCGAGGGACTGGCTCACAAATGCGCTGATGATGGTACCATTTACATCTGTGGTAGTGATCAATAGTGACAGCCTGAGTGAGAAGGTCTTTGAGAGCAGAGAATGCAGAAGACATAGCGTTCATCCAGGGAACAGGCTGATCACCAGAGGTGTGTGTGTGTGTCTGCCAGGTAACGCATCAGTGAGTGTGGTTTGAAGCTCAGCTGTGCTAGGTAAATGTCGTCGATAATAGTTAATGGTTCCAAGGAAGCAACTCAATTCTTTGAAGGAAGTGGTGGGTTTCTGACCTAATTAATTTTCTCTTGGAGGGGGGGGGGTGTTACCGCATCAACAGAAAATGTGATATAATTGACATTTTCTGTCATTAAGTTCAATGCCTGCAGCAGCCAAAGTCTCAAGAAGGGTTTGTAAATGTTTCTTGTTCTCCCAACCGAATCACTGAACACTAATATATCATAGAGATATGCAAAGCAAAATTTCAGGGGAAAAAGAATCTCATTGATAAAACATTGCCACATATGAGTGGAGTTTTTCAGACCAAATGGTATGAAACGCTAGTAAAATAAACCTATGGGAGTGGTAATAGCAGTCTTTTCTATGTCCTAAGGATCCATAGGAATCTGGTGGTAAGCACACTTGCAGTCCACAACAGAAAACATTTTTGCACCTGCCATAGTCTGTGTGAAATCTGCAATGTTTGGAATACGATAACTGTCCATTAGGGTATGGACATTGAGACTGCAGTAATGTCCACATATGCGCCAGAGCCCTCTTGCTTGGGCACTAAATGAATGGGTGATGATCAGCTGCTGGACAAGGGCTCAATGACACCCAATTTCAAAAGTTCTGCAATTTGTTTCTCTATGGCAGTCAATTTCTCCAAGTAAGGGCAACATGGTTTACTGGAGATGGGAGCCCCATCAATAAGACGGAGTTGACGTACCATGCCATTTGTAACTACAGAGACACCGTGGGAGGCAGGGAAACCTTTGTTTACATGTGCGGTTGCCTTTTGTTGTCATGGGGCGAGGAGGTGCCGGGTGGGAGGGTGTGGCATGGCATGAGTCACGTGGAGCATGAGAGGAGGTGGGAGGCTCAGCAATGCTCATGGTAGCCGAAGTGTGCCGAGGCGTTGGGATAGTTACAGTTCTGGACACGCGTTCACCTGGGGGAGCCACAGTCGTACTGGAGCAATAGGGCGTCACAAGAAAGTTCCTTGGGCAGCCACGAGCAGGTGATGACGTGCACATCACAGTAGCAGACAGCTCGATCAGTGGAGCAGGAACAAATGAAACAAGAGGCGATCGCGAAGTGTAAGAGGAAGAGGAAACACTAGAAGCAGCCACCAGAGTGGGACACCGTGCAGGCATAGAGGCTGGGCAAGTCGTTGGCATGGCAACCAAGTTTTGTTTACAAATGTCCATGTACGAGCAGCGTGGGGGGCAGAACTGTCACAAGCACGATACCTGGTGTCATATAAGAAGGCACGCACTTCTGTGCATAGAGGTGGAGAGATAGGGGGAGTGTGGAGGGGAGGAGCTACGGCCGAGCGCCAACAGTTGCGCCTGCGGGAGAAGCATTGCATAACTCGCGGCCAGCCACGCACCTACAGAATGAACATTATTGGCTGCCAGTGCGATAATGGAGGTGGATGCGCAGAACAGCAGAAAACTGGACCACCTTCATACGTGACACCAACTATAACAACACTGTGCATAGGCATGATGACACTGAGAACACTCATAGAGGTAACACTCATATTAACCTTGGAGTGGTAGTCCTTCCAAGTCACTGCAGAGATGACAGTTGGTGCAAAGCAGATGCCAAATGTGACTCAATATCTGTGAGGTGGCGAGTGATGTCTTCATTCTCATGACGCAGATGGAGCACATGTTCGTGTTTGCTTGACCACTTTCATGGAGCGACTGACTGTTTAATGGTGTCGAAGCTCTCGCTGACAATGTCTTCCTTTTTCACGGCACAGTTTAATAACTTGTTCATGTTCATAATACAACTTTGAGAACAGATTTTTGAACTTTTAATTGTCCGAAAACACTCACAGACAGACGGTGTACAAGTGGAGTAAGAGTCAGGGCTCGACAGAGAACAAGGAAAATGTGTGTTAGAGGGGTGATGGAACACCAAATGTTGCACAACATTGGGGGAGAGTTTAAGGTGAGATAAAAAAATTCATGCCTACAATAGGTTCTGGCACATCAGCTACCAAAAAGTTCCAAGAGAGTTTAAACTTCAGTGACAAACAAACAGTAAAAGTCACTGAACCTGCACACGGTAGCTGAGTGGCATTGACCGCACAAAGTGTAGCACTGTGAGGGCAGAGAGGGTCAGTGGCCATCGATGTAGGTAGTAGAGGTATGTCAGCATCAGTGTCAACGCGGAAGCGTGTGTTCGAGACACAGTCATGTAGGTACAGGTAACCACATGACAGAGAAATGTCACAAACAAAACACATGTAGGCACCCGTGATTGTCAGTGCAGGAGGCAGTGCCTAGATCATCCTGCACTCAGCATTTGCATGAAGACACAGTGAATGACACAGGAGTTTCCAGCGGTCTGCGTGTGGCGAGCGTTCATGTCTGGTTTCCTGCCTACGGAATCCTTGGTATGGGTGGTTCCACCCAACAGCGGGTGTGTGTTTGGGGGGCTGAGTTATAGACGAAAGATGCGGCTGACACGCCTCGCGCAGCTAAGTGTCATACACACTTTCAGTGATATGGATGGTTTCACTTGGAGGCTGGAGAATGTTGCATGTAAGGGTGGTGTGGACTGTCTGTGGAAGTTTACTCGACCAAAGAGCCATGAGGGCAGAGTCCAGCATATTATGTTCATTGACAAGAGCTGTGATGGTATCTTCTCGTACTGGTGTCCTTCATTTGCCGATCCCTATAATAGGTCCAGACAAATTGTGTCCATATTGCAAGACACAGTTTTATTAAGAGGACGTGGGGGATGGTGAGGAGCCCTGTCTTATAAAAGAAAAACTACTTAGCTTGGATTAGATACTTGTCTCAGATGGTCAGTCTGCGTTGTAGTTGAAGTCTGTAGATTCAAGTTCACATCAGTAGATACATTCACTATTGACAACCAAAAGGTGGTCGAAGTTGAATGATGAACTCACCTATTTAAATAAATGCAAATGTTTTATTGCCTTTTACTATTTCTGCATGTTGCACAACTTTAATGGACAATAAGATAAGCACATCTTCTCGTGAACACAGCCCAATATAATCTAACACAATATGGCCTCTCTCCAAACATTTGAGAGGGTACTACATAAACATGAAAAAAACTGTATTTTGTAAATTATATTCATATTCTAAACCAAGATCAAAAATTGGTTATAAATTTTGTCTGAAACTCCTTTTCATAATAACAATACCTATCGGTAATGTGGTTGTACTCAGTTATGGTAATTTTATTTAAACTAGACATATAAATAACAAGTGTGAACATGGCTTCATAAATTTACATATTAGGCCTACTCAAATTAGGGGTTCTATATATGATTTTTACATAGGTAAGTCAATAGTTTGTAATTAGCATATTGGTGTTTTGTTTTTTAGACTTGTAATGTTAATGTATTTCAATTTGGGGTTTAATTGTTTATAAATACGGATTTGTATAAAGTCATAATAGTTTTGTTACTTTTGACAATAGTTTATTAGTACCAAATGGATAGATGAAATGTGTTTGGCAATCATGATAAGTATTTAACTTAGGAACAAGAGATATATAAAACATGGTCTGCCCTAATTTATTTAAACAAAAGATATATATGTAATAACATTGTGCAAATATTGTTGAAACGAGATAGAATGGCTGGCCAGTACTTACCATTGTGCTGTACCACCGATAGTAACACAAAATAAAAAAATAAATAAATAAATAAAACAGAAAAAAGAGGACAAAGGGACAAGCTTTCGGAACAGAGTTCCTTCGTCAGGTGGGAGAGAAGGGAAGAAGAAAGGATGGGAACAGAAGGGAAAGATGGTTCACGACCTAGGTCATGAAGGTGGTGTTTCGGGAGTGTGGACGTCAGAGATACTGCATGTATGTACTGAGCCAAGCCAGAGAGGATAAATATAACCAAAGAGGAAAGATCAAGTAGTAAACAGAAGAGAAGAGAGTGAAATTAATGATGCTGAGGGGTGTAGGAGGTGGGGGGGGGTGTCTAAAACGTTTTTCATAAACAGGAAATATGGATGGACACACACACACACACACACACACACACACACACACACATGGAGAGAGAGAGAGAGAGAGAGAGAGAGAGAGAGAGAGAGAGAGAGAGAGAGGTAAGGAACGGATAATGAATAGGTGAGCTGAGGATGGAGGAGGGGGAGGGGTTAGTGTAGATTTAGGCCAGGGGGGAGCTCAGAGCTACGGAGGTGGGAACTTGCCCTTCAACATATCCTCTCCTCCCGCCACCCCCCCTGGCCTAAATCTACGCTAACCCCTCCCCTTCCTCCATCCTCAGCTCACCTATTCATTATCCGTTCCTTACCTCTCTCTCTCTCTCTCTCTCTCTCTCTCTCTCTCTCTCTCTCTCTCTGTCATTCTCTCTCTCTCTCTCTCTCTCTCTCTGTGTGTGTGTGTGTGTGTGTGTGTGTGTGTGTGTGTGTGTGTGTGTGTGTGTGTCCATCCATATTTCCTGTTTATGAAAAACGTTTTAGACACCCCACCCCCGCCCCTCCTACACCCCTCAGCATCATTAATTTCACTCTCTTCTCTTCTCTTCTCTTTACTACTTGATCTTTCCTCTTTGGTTATATTTATCCTCTCTGGCTTGGATCAGTACATACATGCAATATCTCTGACGTCCACACTCCCGAAACACCACCTTTATGACCTAGGTCGTGAACCACCTTTCCCTTCTGTTCCCATCCTTTCTTCTTCCCTTCTCTCCCACCTGACAAAGGAACTGTGTTCCGAAAGCTTGTCCCTTTGTCCCCTTTTTCTGTTTTATTTATTTATTTTATTTTGTGTTACTATCGGCGGTACAGCACAATGGTAAGTACTGGCCAGCCATTCTATCTCGTTTCAACAATGTTTATCATCTCTGAGGAGAATTTTCATCATTAATCAAATAATAACATTGTGCAATAGTTATAACATGTTATATTGTTGTTTTTGTAAGTTTATGGGAACAACATATTCCATAACCGTGCATAATGCGTTTTTTGTGTTTGCAGCTATTATTTACGAAAGTATCAAAATTGAAAGTTATGTAAAAATACAAAGTTATGTTTAAATCCACATACTATTTCTTAAATGTGGTTTACTAATAGTGTTAATAGTATTTTAAACTGAACGTGTCGCTGGGGTGGCCGGACCTGATAGTTGTGTGTGTATAGTTGTCTGAATGATTGCGTGAATGTATGTGTTTCTTTTTCTGAAGAAGGCTATGGTCGAAAACATAAGTTGTGTGAATGTGATTATCTATTTCCGTGTCTCTCAGCAGATCAGCGAGATTCTTTACAGTGAGTTGTTACCTATCCTCCATTATTGATATTCCTATTGGATTTTCCATTGTTAAAATTTTGACAATAAAAGAGTTTTTTTTTTTTCTCTCCTAAAAAGAAAGAAAAACTGACATAGTGTCTTTCTCCAGTGACCGATTCAATTCTAAATAAAATTTCTCCAAAAGCCCATGACTGGAAAGACTTACCACAAGTTATGTTACAGAAATGTGCAACTGAACATTATTTTAGCTTGTGTGTAGCTTTTACTGTTATAACAATTAAAAGTATGCATCCTTGTATTCTTTTCAGGAACTCAGCGTTTCTCAGGCTGCATATGAATCAGAATGGTATCATTGTTCAGAAAGTGTGAAACGTACTTTACAGATTATTGTGCTCCGATCCAGGCAGCCTGAGCAGATCACGGTTGGAAAAATAGCAGGACTTAATCTTGACACCTTTAGTGATGTAAGTAAAGACAATTCAATTTATTTAGAATATATAACAAAGAACCGTCTTTCAACTGACTGGGTCGTACCTATAAGGGGCCAGTACAAGGGTAAACGAGATCAATTAAAAAGTCAGTACTTCATATGATAAGGTGACTTGGAGATAATGATGATCATGATGAGGAGGAAGAATAATTTGAAGATTAACTGCAAACTTTCCTACTAAAGGCAAATATTTGCTTATGTGATTGCAACCCTCAGACTGCCATCTTAATGTTTGGTGTGTGTGTGTAAAAATAGCAAATTAATAATTTGTGGAATCGATAAATAATTTTAACTTTACAATGATACAAGAGCCAATTTTTGAAGTGGTGTCATCATTTCATTGTATCAAGTAACACTTTTATTTAACTGTATGTTAGACAATTGCAAAAACAATAACGTTCAAGATACTATTTGGTTGATATACCTATGCAGTGGTTTACCTTGTTTCATGTATATTTCTAAAGTTTATAATTTCGCTAATTTAATCAATTTCATTATTATCTGACAATGGAAAGAGCAGTTTGGAATGTCAGTAATATGAGGATAGGTATTCACTCACTAAAAGATTATCACTGAGCTGCAGTCAGGCATATAGAATAGACAAACACTTTCACTCAAGTCAATTTTTTGGCACAGTCTTCATCAGAAAAAGATACATAGATTCATACAATCACTCAGACATAAGATGACCACCATCTTAGGCTACTCCAGCACAATTGCTTCTTGACAGCAAGTGAGGTGGGTAAGGGAGGGGAGGAAAGAAGAAGAGAGGAGGGGAAAAGGATACCAGGCAAGGGTGGGGGTGCAACGTCCCACAGTGTGGCAGATGCAGATTGTAAAGGCTCTGATAGGTGAAAAAGTGAAATGCAGCTTGGAAAGCAATAAAGGGAGGGGGCATGGGACAGTAAAAGACAGGTTTTCTGTGTGTGTGTGTGTGTGAGAGAGAGAGAGAGAGAGAGAGAGAGAGAGAGAGAGAGAGAGAGAGAGAGAGTGGTTGGGGGGGGGGATGTAAAAAAGATGAAAATAAACTGGAATATTAGTACAAAAATAGGCAGCACACAGTTGGAAGAGACAGTTTGGAAGGAGATATAGGATGCTGAGGGTGGGAGGGGGTGGACAGACTGTTTGACATAGGGTGTAACTGTGATAATTTACCTCAAGTTGAAAACAATGGAAGGTCCATGTGTGTAAATGAGTGTGCTCTTTCTGAGGAAGGCCATGGATGAGAATTTAGAATTGTGTATGTGTTTGTGTGTCTTATTTGTGTCTGTTGGTGGCTTAATGTTCGTCTTTACGGTGAGTTGTTACGTATCTACATATATTATTACCTTAAGTTGAGGCCCAAATGGTTGCAGGGGCATAGAATTTGTTGTAGGGACAGCTCCCATTTGCACAGTTCAGAAGAGCAAATGGTGGAGGAGAGAATCCAGATGACCCAGGATGTAAAGCAGTCATTGGATCAAGTGTGCTCTGCTCAGCTGCAAGGTCTGTCACAGGGTGGTCCATCTTGCTTTCGACCACAGTTTGATCATGGTCATTCATTCTGATGAGCAGCAATGATGTCTGCAGCAGAGTTGGTAAATCAGAAGGTTGCTTTAACAGGTAGCCTGGGGTATGATAAGCATGTGATGGATCTGGAAGTGTGGCATGGCCATGGGTACATAGGGTATTGATGGCATTAACAGTGACTTGTAAGGCTCCAGGAGGTAAAGGGGTGGGAATGTGTAGCGGTGAAGTGGTGGGTGAGTGGATTCAGCAGGTCTTGCAATGGTTCTCTTCCACAGGGGTTTGGGATTTGAAGTGACATAAGCATGGACTGAGATGTTGTGGAGGTTGGGTGGGCAACAGAATACCACTTTCGGAGCAGTTGGAAGGATCTTAGATAGTGCATGACAACAAATAATCAAAGCCCTGCTGAAGGATTTGGTTTATTTGTTCCATTCTGGGGGTGGTATTGGGGATACTCCTTTGTGGCTTGTTATTGGGGGTGGAGGGAGGATTGGTGGTGTTGGGGACACGGCACAGGAAATCTGTTTGTTTGGGGACCAGGTCATGAGGATTATGTCTGTCTGTGAAGATCTTTGTGAGGCCTTCAACACTTTGAGTAAGAGATTTCATATCACTACAAATTTGCCACCCACAGGAGGCAAGGCTGCACGGAAGAGATTTCTTGGTGTTGAAAGTATGGCAGCTATCAAAGTACAAGTAATGTTAGTAATTGGTGGGTTTAATGTGGGCAGAGGTGTGGATGAAGCCGTCATTGACATGGACGTTAACATCTATGAACAGTAATTGTTTGTGAGGATGCAGTTGGTAAGGGTTATGAGGAATGAGGTATTGGGCTTGGAGTTTGAATGACATCAGAGAGGTAATGTTCAAGTATGTGGCTCAGTGGTAGAGTGCTAGACTATGAATCCAAAGGTCAAGAGTTCGATTACCACCAGGACATAAGATTTTTATCGATAACCTTCCACTTATTACACCTCTGACAGTGTTGTTGATGTGAAAAATATCGAGTAGCACCGCAGTTTGCAATTCACGTAAAACAGTAGGTCCCCCTGTAAGTGGCTGAGTAAGTCAGTTCAAAGGTCGGGGGAAGGCAATAGCATACTACCTCCAAACAGGACCATGCCTAGTAAAGCACTGTTGTGTTGAAACCAATCTTCAGATTGTTGATTGCTTTACCCCTCTTTTCTTTTTTAATGTTCAAGTGTGACATGACCATGGGAATGTACAGTATGGGTGTGTGGGGAAGTGGCCTTAACAGTGACGAGTAAGGTTCCAGGAGGTAAAGGGGTGGGGATGGTGGAAAGTTGGTTGGTATCTTTGATGTGGGAGGCTAGATTCAAACAGTTGGTTGGAGGTGTTGGTCAATGAGGTCCAAAATCTTTCAGTAGGAGTGCAGTAAGCATACGCAACAGGAGGTCCTGGATTATTTGGTTTGTGAAGTTTTGGAAGCATGTAGAAAGCAAGTGTGTGGGATATTGTTGGGGTGAAAGGAAGGAGGATTCAGGAGAGAGGTCTGAGAAGGGGCATAGGATTTTAGCAGGGCTTTTAGATCATATTGGACTTTGATGTGGGCTCATACTGGCACAACTTGTAGACAGAAGACATAAGCCTCCTGCCATCTACTCACTGCAATTAATCACAACAGTAGTGGGACCTTAGTCTGCAAGCAGGATGTTTTGGTTGGTATCTGTTCTGAGATTGTGTAATAAGTGACTTGGGGAATGATGGTGATACCAAGTTGGAGGTGAGAAATTCCTGTAAGTTGACCAGACCAGGGGATGGTTAGGTGGGAGAGAGGAAGGATCATATCCCTGTGGAAGATCCCTAATGCAAGACCTGCCTAATCCACTCACCTGACACTTTCTATTCCTGTCCTGTCCTGTGAAATTAACCACGTGATTTAGCAATTCTGCTGCAAACTTTACACAGCCTTTTCTATTGGTATAACTAGCAACCACCTGTCCATCAGGATGAATTGCCACTGTCAAACTGTGGCCAAAAGCAAGATGGACCACCCTGTGGTGCAGCATGCACATGAGCACAACATTTTTGATTACAATGTCTGCAGCCATCTCTGATCACTAAGGTCATCATGTGAATTCGATTGTCTTTTTTACATGACTGTCTGTGGCTCAGCGATCATCTTTACAGTGAGTTTCTACCTATCCTAATATGACACAAGGACTTGGACTTTCTGTTGTTAAATGTATATTTCATACTGAAAAAATCTGAGTTTCACCTAACAGTTTAACACATATGTAATGTGCAATCCTTCATCCCAGTCAAGCCACGTTACCAGCACAATACAATCAACCAGGAAAATGTTGCGCTCTCACTCTCTCTCTCTCTCTCTCTCTCTCTCTCTCTCTCTCTCTCTCTCTCTCTCTGTGTGTGTGTGTGTGTGTGTGTGTGTGTGTTTTTAACATTAAAAAAATTGTAAACCTTCAGGTTTTCAGGTGAAGGCACTGACATTTTGATCAATCGGACAGCATCTTATCTTTCAACTATATATATTTATTATTGATGAACAATGGTACTGAATTATCAGATAAATATGTTAGCCAATACTTCTTGAAAACAGAACTGCGTAACACATGTGATTCTTCTTTTGCAGATGCTGAGTCGATCCTTCTCATACTTTACAGTTCTAAGACAAATACGAGATGACTCATGAAAGGTAAATACTTCCATCTGAATTAAAGTAGTTTTCCTAAAGTGTAAAAAAAAAAAGAAATATATTTTACCAAATCATGCTGTAATATTTGTATATTTTTAAACAATGGCCATTTCGGTTACAAAGCCATCTTCAGGTTCTCTGCAATTGTTTGATACAAATTTCGTGAGACATTATAGTATAAAATGACAGGATACAATAATTTTGTATATAAAAATAGTATTACATAGTTCCTGAACTGTGGGTTTTCCATAGACTGTCGTTTTTGTTACACCACCCGGTTTTCTATAGTTTCACTTTTGTTACACCACCAGGTTTTCTAAAGTTATAATTTATTGTTTTTATGACATTTACTGATATTTTATGGCTACAACAGATTGTTTATATTTATACCAATGAAGGTGATCCCACTGCCAGAAAAAATCTAATCACACTGCACACTTCACAACTGGCAGAAGCTATGATCATCATGGCCATTTCTATCTGCTCTTTAGCAGGCAAACACTTACTACAGCATACCAACACTGCTGTATGTTCTCCAGAAGTTGGTAGGCAGTACTGCAGGTATGAAAAGTTATTCTAGCCTATCATCTGTGACAATTTTTCATAGGATCTTACTAGATTAGATTAATACTTGTTCCATAGATCATATATATGACATTCATAATGATGTGGAACTTTTGGAATATGGTTTGAAAAACTGTATGACATGCATGATTAACAAATTCTACAACATAACATCTCACTAACTTAATTAATGAAAGAAGAAACTATGAAAATGCAGCAAGTGAAGCAGGAAAAATGTAGTACAGATGTCTGAAAAATGAAATTGACATGAAGTGTAGACTGGCTGTAGAGGAGTGGCTAGAGGACAAATGCAAGACCTTAGAAGAATGTATAATTAGGGGAAGTATAAGTACTGCCTACATGAAAATAAGAGATACTTTTGGAGACAAGAAAGATAGCTGTATGAATACGGGATGCAATACTCACATTACGACTTACCACAGAAGATAAGTTAAGGAAAGGCAAACCTATGTTTTTAGCATTTGTATATCTGGAGAAAGCTTTTGAGAATGTTGACTGGAATACTCTCTTTCAAATTCTGAGAGTAGCAGGGGTAAAATATAGGAAGCAAAGCATTATATTCAACATGTACAAAAATGATGCAGAAGTTATTAGAGTCAAAGGGCATGAAAGGGACACAGTGGTTACAAAAGGAATAAGAGAGGGTCGTTCATCTGTACATTGAGCAAGGCATGAAGTAATGCAAGGAATAATTTGGAGCAGGAATTAAAGTTCAGGGAGAGCTTTACAGTGGTGTCACACCATGCTGGGGCCTGCATTAGCCTGTTCCCATGCTCTAAGTAATCAAAAGTGACATCCTCCCATAACAGAGCCAGGTCGAGTGTGTCAACTATCTTCAAGCAGAACCTACAGTGAATAGAATTCTGCATCAGCAGAACACCCAAAATGGGTAATCCAGCCTTGTACTCAACTTGGACTGCTACTACTGAAGACAGCATCTATACACCATGTCTAGTCCTGGTGCTGCTAGGAGCTTAGCTGAAGCTTTTTCACTGAGGAAATACTGTTTGCCGTGCCACCCATTGAGACTGATGAAGAGCTGATGGTGTAAATTATGGCAGACTCTGACATAATATGCACTTTTCCAGGTGTGTTTGAAGGTGGGCAACAATCACTGCAGTGTCGTTGCATGGCATGCATTCAAGCAGGAGGGTTAACATGCATGCATTTTATGCCATCATCATCATCAGCCATTTCAATCATCAAATGATGTGGCCTCTTTGAGTCATGGATTCAGGTAGGCGTTCAGCAGTCCTCTCAAAGTGGTATGGTGTATGGTCTTGAGCAGTTCTCTGCTACCAGCAACCTTGTTGATATCTTTGCCCCATCTGTCTGGTGGTCTTCCTCTAGGCCTCCAAATGTTCTCTCGAACTCCACTCTAGTACTAGCTTTGTCCATCTGCTGTCATTTCCTCTCATGATGTGGCCAGCCCACTGCCATTTCAAGGAGCCTACTGTCTCTAAGATGTCCTTAACCTTCGTCACAGATCGGATGTCATCTGCCCCTTTCCTATCCTTTCTTGTATAGTCCAGCACTGATCTTTCCGTGGCTCTCTGTGCTGTCCTCAAGTTTTGCTTCCATAAATAAGTTCAGTGTTCATGTCTCACAACCATATGTCAGCACAGGAAGAATGCATTTATTAAATACTGCTTTCTTCAGATTTACTGGCATTTTTGATCTGAATACTGTTGAGTTCATCCCAAATGCTTGCCAGCCAAGTTTTATGTGCCAATAGATTTCAGGCCTTACATCTCCCTTCAAGTTTATAATCTGGCCAAGGTTGATATATTCACTGACCTCTTCTAATGTACGGTCAATCACTTTCACATCCCCAGCTGGGACCCATTGGTTGGACATTACTTTTGTTTTGGAAAGGTTCAAATTCAAGCCAACCAACTGACATTCCAATGCAAGATCTTTAACTACGTTTTGGAGCTCTGTGAATTTGTTGGCCAGTAAGGCAATATCATCAGCAAATCTCAAGTTGGTAAGCCTTTTTCCATTAATTCTAATTCCCTTACCTTCCCAGCCTAGCTTTGGCATATCCATTTGCAGTACAGCCGAGAACAGTTTTGGGCAGATGGGATCACCTTGCTTGACACCCTTTTCATGAGGTGGAATTCTTGAGTTGATTCGCCGCTATTAACATAAGCTGAAGAGGTCTCATTGATATTCCTGAGCACTTCAATGTACACTGCTTCCACTCCTTGCTCTCTCAAAGCTTGAAGGACAGCTGTATGGATAACAAAGTCAAACGCCTTTCCAAAATCAATAAGGCAATGCAGAGAGGCAGTTGGTATTCATTTGCTCTGCTTATACACTTCAGTAACAGTCACAATATGATCAATAGTGCTGAAATTACTTCAGAATCCTGCCTGTTCCATAGGTTGAGCTGCGTCTAGGGTGGTATTAATGCAACTCCCTCTCTCTTTCTTTAATTTTTTTTTTTTTTTTTAGATAAATGTTTCAGTTTGCTAGGTCAGCTTCAATTAAAAGAAGCTTGAATACATTGATTTTTATTTTTTTCTATACACACAATAAAAAATACTATTTGGTGCAAAAACGCACCACCAACCATATTGAATACCACACATCCTACTTTACAGGATGAAATGAATAGAAACATTTTTCAATTTTTTTTACGCAGAGTACAGGAAGGAACTTGCCGCCCCCCCCCCCCCCCCCCTTATTGCAGTGGTGTACCGTAGGCCTCTAGAAGAGCATAGCGTTCCAAAAGATTGGAAAATGGCACAGGTCATCCCTGCTTTTTTGAAGGGACATCCAACAGATGTGCAGAACTATAGGCCTATATCTCTAACGTTGGTCAGTTGTAGAATTTTGGAACGTGTATTATGTTCGAGTATAATGACATTTCTGGAGACTAGGAATCTGCTCTGTAGGAATCAGCATGGGTTTCGAAAAAGGAGATCGTGTGAAATCCAGATCGTGCTATTTGTCCACGAGACGCAGAGAGGGTCATTGACATGGGTTCTCAGGTAGATGCTGTGTTTCTCGACTTCCGCAATGTGTTTGATACAGTTCCCCACAGAGGTTTAATGAACAAAGTAAGAGCATTTGGTCTATCAGAGCAATTGTGTGATTGGATTGAGGAGTTCCTAGATAACAGAATGCAGCATGTCATTCTCAATGGAGAAAAGTCTTCCAAAGTAAGAGTGATGTCAGGTGTGCCACAGGGGAGTGTCGTGGGTCCGTTGCTGTTCACGACATATATAAATGACCTTCCAGATAACATCGGAAGTTCACTGAGTCTTTATGCGGATGATGCTGTAGTGTATAGAGGGGTTGTAACAATGGAAAATTGTATTGAAATGCAGGAGGATCTCCACTGAATTGACACATGGTGCAGGGAATGGCAATTGAATCTCAATGTGGAAAAGTGTAATGCGCTGCGACTACATAGAAAGAAAGATCCCATATCATTTAGCTACAGAATAGCAGGTCAGCAACTGGAAGCAGTTAATTCCATAAATTATCTCGGAGTAGGCATTAGGAGTGATTTAAAATGGAACGACCATATGAAATCAATCGTCGGTAAAGCAGATTCTAGACTTAGATTCATTAGAAGAATCCTACAGAAATGCAGTCCGAAAACAAAGGAAGTAGGTTACAGTACACTTGTTCGCCCACAGCTTGAATTCTGCTCACCGGTGTGGGATCCGTACCAGGTGGGGTTGATAGAGGAAGTAGAAAAGATCCAATGGAGAGCAGTGCGCTTTGTTACAGGATCATTTGGTAATTGAGAAAGTGTTATGGACATGATCGATGAACTCCAGTGGAAGACTCTGCAGGAGAGACACGCTGTCGCTCAGTATGGGCTTTTGTCGAAGTTTAGAGAACATACCTTCACCAAGAAGGAGTCTAGCAGTGTATTGCTCCCTCCTACGTATATCTCGCGAAGAGATCATGAAGATAAAAGTAGAGAGATTAGAGCCCACACAGAGGCATACTGACAATCTTTCTTACCGCGAACAATACATGACTGGAATAGGAGGGAGAACCGATAGTGGTACTCAAGGTACTCTCCATCACACACCATCGGGTGGCTTGCAGAGTATGGATGTAGATGTTCAAATGTTTGTAATCCTATGGGACCAAACTACTTTGGTCATCAGTCCCTAGACTTACAAATTACTTAAACTAAGGTAAACTAACCTAAGGACAACACACACATCCATGCCCGAGGGAGGATTCAAACCTCCGACACGGGAAGCCATGTGATCCATAATGTTGTGTTCCAGATCACTTGGCTACTCCTGCACAGCAAATGTTTTTCATGTAAGGCTACATTACATTTTGTACACTTGTAAGTTGTGTGTGATTCACAAAGTGTAAATTTTATTCTTTTGTTTTAAGGAACAATAAAATGACTTTTTTCATCAAAACGAACCACCAAAAAAACTCTACTAGCAACTGGAGTGACACTTGGTCCTGTTTTACATTTTTGTTTACCATATTTCTGCAAGAGCCCTCTTGCTACATTTCTCATGAATGTGAGTAGATCCATTTCTCCATTGTCAGCTTGTCTGTACATTAACTACGAATTTTGAATTTTCACATCTAGACTCCACACAAAAAATTGGTCACCGCCATTTCTTGGATCTGATATTTGATCTGTAGTAACATACATTCTGGTCCATTTTGTCTGTTCCACCGATATTATAATTGTAAGACTTGATTACATGTGGTTCTGAAACAACAATTTTCTATTTTTAGTGCAGCAGAGTATCATTGCACTTTGCAGATGGGATCCACAACATCACAGTTTGACACAGCCATAACTGCAGAGTTGTCATTCCAACCACAAACAAGTAACTCAGAAGTGTTTATCACATCACTTCATAAGGGCCTCTGTGTTCCTTCTTAATTGCATATACACTTTTTACAGGGCAATTTTCAGTTCTGTTGCTTTTAATTGTTCCACTTACACCAACACCAATTTTGGTCAATTTTACCACTATTTTCAAGGATATGAAGTAGTTTTCTGCAAACAAATGGTGGGGCAAAATGTCACCACAACCATCTTTAGGCAGAGATTTACTGAGCTGTAAAAGAATCCCCCTCCCAAACCAAAATCTTCTTTGTATTTATTTTGTGTTCCTTTTGATCCCTGATAGACTTCAAAATTTACAAGGTAACCTAGTCTGAAATTGACACCACACTTTGTATCCAAAACATATAGGTTTGCCCCTAATGAATTGCATAAGGCCATGCCGTCCGAAGTACTGTATCATGGTTTCATCTACACTGCTTTCTTTCTCCCACACAGCATACTCAAGAAAGCAATTCGTGACGTGGTCTAAGTAAGGTTGAATGTTTGAGAGTCTGACATTCATATCTAGCTTAGTATTGTCATTTAGATGCACATTACGCATGATATCTTCAAGCTGGTTTCTTCTCATTGACCTGAATATAGCATAGTTCTGTGTATCATAACTTTTCTTCCAATACATTCGTTTTTGAGATAGAACATCATACCTACTAACCAGCAGTATCCCAAAGAAAACCTTCGGTTCTTCAAGAGATAACACAAAGTTCATCCTACCTTTCTGTACTGCATATAAAACACTTTGATTCACAATGTCTGCATTGAAATCATCACTGAAAAATCATTCAAATATCTCCAGCGGAGTTAGAGGTCTTTGAACATGATTAGGTCCATGAAACACGTAACCAAGTCAAGCCATTTTCTTCTTCATATGATTTCTTTTTGACAACTCAGAAGCCAACCATCTTCTGCCAAATGTTTATGTCTTTTGTTTATGTGACATGAGGTACATCTGTTGTTGAAGTTGTTCTGTTTTACTGGAACCAACTCTTTTATCTCCATTAGTATTGCTAACAGGTATTACTTCAGCTTCTGTAGTCAATTTTTGAGTGTTTGTCCCTTGATTTTCTGGCTCAGTTTCAAAGAAACCAATTATTTTATCATCGTTAGCCTTTCGTATAACTGCTTCACATTTTGCTGTCAACTGATGTCAATTCTTAATTATTGATGTCACCACTGAAATTCTCATCTGCCCTATCTTCATCTATGTTGTCCCTGACATCAGTGAGAGCAAAGCACAGATCCAAAGATTTGCCATTTCAAGATCTTCAATATTGGACACCTCTAGCAAAGCCAAAATCACTTCCACATGTAGGCCTCTGCAATCACAATAAGCTCTTTGTGGTGTAAAAAGCAACATATAAATCACACTATGAGTATAATCATTCTTAAAATTTGATCTAGAAAGCAGAGTTGCCATTTTGGCAGATTGTATACCTGTGTGACCAGTAGTGCATTACTGCACCAACTAAATTTCAGTAGAAATTACAGCCAGAGCATTTTGAATAACCTCATGCGATCTTATACAAATATGGTATACAGTCCTCCATAGGCAATTCAAACAGTAGTTTCCAAAACATATAAGATTTTTGCTATATCTTTACCTTTTATTGTAATGATGTGCAGCCATTTCATTCCCTGAAATAAACCAACAGTTTACACCCTGAACAGTACCACACACTTCAACAAATTCAATGGTACAACCATGCTGTAAATGAGACAAGAGGAGAAAGTTATATCTATGTTCATTTGTTTCCAAGGTGTAAACGTCAGAGATAGTGCAACATGGTGCACAAACGTACCACCAAGCACAAATGGGTTAACAGGATCTTTGTGAAAATTTTGTACAAAATTGAGAGTAAGCTGATAGGACAATAGTTTTTGATATTGTGAATGCTTCCTTTCTTGTCTATCATTTTATGTAACTGTTGTCAAATAAAGGTTATAACATTTCAATCAGACTTCTCATGTACCCTGCTGCTACAAATACATTATAGCAGTAAATAATTAATGCCAGTAAAAGGCGGTAATTTGTTAGATGTGTTACATAGCCCGGCAGTGGTGTCCTTGATTGTAATGAATGAAATTACATCGAAAACGTCTACTTCCCATAAAACTACCTGTTTTTACCTGTTAAAATGGTAAAAATTTGGATAACCTTTATTATATAATAAACTTCCTGGCGAGTATTTTGATGTCTATTATGTACATATATTACAAATAAACTACGAAAATGCAAGGCTGATCCAGTAAGCATATTTTACGATTTAAAATATTATTTCCCTTATTTCACATTTTCCTGCATTTTACACCATTTCACTAAAGTCCCTTGAAAAGTGTGAAAACAGAGTCCTACTACAATTTCATATGTAACAGAAGCCTCACTTATGCAAATCTATTAATATACTTACAGAATACTTCCATAAATTACATACAAACCTTGTAATATGGTTGAGCCTGCTGTCTGAATGAATTTATTAAATTCATTCTGGCCATAAAAGATTCGTAATAGCAAGTTGTAATATTGTGCAATAATTTGTGTTTGTTAACAGACTGTATCATTAACATGTTGTGATGTCTTTTGTGATCCACTTAACAATTTGTCATGGTCCGTTTATCTCAAAGTGTTATCATTGTTATAAAATTATCCAATTTATTTATGTGAACAAACCAACACTGCTGTAGTCATAATTTGCATATACACTTAACTTCTGGTTTGAATTGGTACATTAACACTCTAAAAAATACTTTTGGTTTCTGTGGAATAATTTTATATATTTCCTGTTTAACAGATAATAAATTCAGTAACTAAATTGTAACAGATTTGTTCTGGAATATTCGTGACCATATCATAATGTATAAATACGCCTGCATGAGAAACAAAAGTTAGTCTTGTTATTTACTGAAGCAATGTATTCAATGTTATTCATGTTGTCGGTGCAATATATAATAATACATCATGAAGTCACAATTTCGTTCCATTAACATGTAAGAATCGAAGTAATAGAGCTAATAAATACATCATTAACAATAACGGCACGCGAGCTGATGGCGCGGACAAAAAACAACAGGTGATGTATTATATTTTATTGTAATGTAACCAAATAGATCACAAGAGCAAAGGCACATATGTGTATAAAAATAGAGGTAGGCAATAGTCTTTTGTGTTTTAAGGGAAGTTTTGACATAAGCAATCATGACAAGTGTAACAAAAAATCATATAAGAAAAAGGTTTGAGCTTGTGGTTGTTACTTTCTTTAGGAAATAATCTTTATATACACATGTAGAACAAAGATTCAATAACTAACCATTGCACAACTGATCCATTATTAAAGCTGAAAGTTCTGCATTTCCATATGTTACATATAAACGAATATTAACAAAGGTAGTGGAATGTAGTCATAACAAAATTAGATGACAATGAAGGAATTATATTATGTAATGAGTCAATAAAAGTAGTAATTATTTGTGTTATTCGGGCAGCAAAATAAATTCTGACGGCCAAAGTAAAGAAGAAATAAAATGGCTAAGGTAAAGCAATCAACAACCCGAAAATTGGTTTGAACACCACGGTGCTTTACTAGGCATGGTCCTGTTTGGAGGTGGTATTCCGTTGCATTCCTCTGACCTTCAGGACTGACTTACCCAGCCAGTTATAGGGGGACCGACAGTTTAACATGGGTTCCGAACCACAGTGGTACTCGGTATTTTTCACATGAGCAATACTGCCCGAGGTGAAAGAAGTGGAAAGTGATAGATAAGAAATCCTAGGACATGGCGGGGATCGAACCCGCGACCTTTGGATTTGTAGTTTGGGACTCTACCACTGTGCTATGGTGCCGGCTATGGAAAGAAAATAATTTCTGAAGGAGTAAAATTTGCTGAGATCCACTATTATGGTAATTTAAATGCTAGGAAGTCTTTTCTGAAAGCATTTGTATAGAAACTTCCTGGCATATTAAAATTGCGTGCCGGAACCGGGACTCGAACCTGGGACCTTTGCCTTTCGCAAGCAAGCGCTTGCCCGCGAAAGGCAAAGGTCCCAGGTTCGAGTCTCGGTTCCGGCACACAATTTTAATCTGCCAGGAAGTTTCATATCAGCGCACACTCAGCTGCAGAGTGAAAAGTTTCATTCATTTGTATAGAGTTTAGCATTATACAGGAGTAAAACATTGACTATAAGGAGTTCAAACACAAAGCATTTTCAATGTGATGCTACAGATGAATGCTGAAGATTAGGTGGTTACATTGCACAACTAATGAGAAGGTGCTGATCATAATTGGGGAGAAAAGAAATATCTTGCATATCTTGATTAAGAGAAGGGATCAATTGGTGGCACACATTCTAAGACATCAAGCAATTGTCACTTTACCATTGGAGGGAAGTGTGTGGGGTAAAAATCACAGAGGGAGACCAAGAGACTAATACAGTAAGTAGGTTCAAAAGAATGCAGGATTCCGATCTTGTCCAGAGATGAAAAGGCTTGCATAGGACAGGGTATTGTGGAGAGCTGTGTCAATTCAATCTCAGGTCTGAAGATAGCAATAATAGCAACAATACTTATCATCCTAGTTGTTCAATCAATCATGACAACTGACAAAGCCTACATTATTCCTGCAGTACACTTAGTCAGAAATTTGTTCTGTACTGATGATAATTCTGTTTTACTGTATGTAAATTATTATTTTCTACCTCAGAACTCACTCTCAGCGTTTAACAATGTCACAACAAAATGTCCTTACATATTAACTTTGTTTTAAATTACTACATTTTCTTTTTAATTTATCATCACAAGTCAGCATCAATTCAAAATACAACGTTCATGCTAAACACAGGAAATGCTGTGATGCTTTGTACAATGAAAGGGAGAAGGAAAACAACAATAAAAATCATGACAAATGTAATAAATTAAAAACAAAAATATTGATTTATTTACAGTTACTGTGTGCAAATTGCTCAAGCATTATTTTCCAAGATGTGAAGCTTCCACTGAGGTCCTCCCATTGCAGGCGGATATCTGATATGAGGTTCTGGAAACAAAATAAACATTATTATACACTTTTAGAAGAAGTTACATCTAGATATTTGTATTGAATCATTTAGCTCTATATAGTTCTTTATACAGGTAAATGAAGATTACAGAAATATTTATTGTAATGCAACAATAAGATTGTTATAATAAAATCAGTGACTTTGTAGTTTTGGAATGATTGGAATAAGGAAAAGCAAAATGCTGATGATGACCCAAATTGACACAGCTTAGAGAGAAGCAAAAATTAGTGATATATTCTGTATTCTAATTACACACCTGTGAGGCTCAACTTCATTCATTGTTAGAATAAACACACAGAATAAAAGATCTGTGACTGGTTAATGGGAGCAACATATGTTCCCACATTTTCCTACACCATTATATATAGTCCCTCATTTTGTGCAATATTTTATGTTGTTATGCTACTGTGAATAACATTTCACAATATTTTTGGAATTGACGGTCATAAAGGTTTCTTCTAATTTGTTTAGCCATTTATTTCTTATTTTAAATATAACATACACTCATGTTCTGTTGGAACATTCTGTGATAGTGGCTGACACTGCTTCCTCTTCTGTTGTGAAACACATGTGTAGAAATCCTTCAAAAAGCAGTGCAAAACTGGTAGTTAACTGCTAGTTAATAAAGGACAATGTTGTCCAGTTCAAGAGCAAGAAACACCCAGTGTGATAACACACAGAGATGATATTTCATCATGGAGGAGGCACTATCTTTGTCAGCTTCAATAGTTCAGACTCAAGTAATATAATATTAATTACCTTATCTAGACTTGGCTTGTGGCAGGACAAGTTAGGCAAAGTGTGGAATGATAAGCGACAAGCTTTTCTCATAGGTGAGGCCTTCCTGACCTAGTCCACAACCAGATTTCCCATGCCATATCCCCAAACTCCACCAATCCTCCCTCCAACTCCAGTAAGCAGACACAACAGAGTGTCCTCCTTTTCACCCAATACCACCCCGGACTGGAACAACTTTATCACATCCTTCGTCAGGCACTTACTTATCTGTCATCATGCTCTGAAATGAGTAACATCCTACTCAAGATCCTTCCGACCCCTCCAAAAGTGATGTTCCATCGCCCACCCAACATCCGCAATATCCTAGTCCATCCCTGTGGAAGACCCCGATGCAAAACCTACCCAATCCACCCACCCAGCACTTCCTATTCTAGTCCCGTCACAGGCTTATCCTACCCTATCAGAGGCCGGCCCACCTGTGAAAACAGCCATGTGATATTATGCATCTGAGCACAGCACTCTAGATTTCAATGGCTGCTTCACTACCCAAACCATCTGGATCCTCTCCTTATAATGTTTGTTTCAGGGGCACCCTGGACTTTATTTCAATATTTATTTATTTATTCTGCATAATTAATCTCTTGTATTTGTTATGTTTATTCTGTTTATTTCATGCAAATTATTACATATCGATAAGAGAAATATCTTATGCAAAGAAAGTATAACGTTAACAAGCACATTATTATCTGTACATTTACATTTATCATTTGTTTTACTTAATAAAAAGGAGCAGCAGTCTCCATTCTTAACCTCTTCTTGGTCTAGCATGCATACGTATTGGACCAATAGCGCATTGCTCTTTGTTTAATTTGTTTGAATTGTAATTTCTTTTTGAGCACAGAATGAACGAGCAAATTATTGTAAGTGTGTGTTGAGTATTTTCAGAATATATGCCGACTAATTTTGTTTAATGAAAAATTTGCAATTCTCAATATTTTTTATTAAAAGCCGCCTCATTACTCCTTACTGTACAATATATTAATAGTATGTGAACTTTTCTTACAGATTACCACCGGCCGCCATTTTCTTGCAGTGTACAAAATGAAATGTTGGAACAATGTACAATACTCCATAATTATCTTAGAATCTTTCGTTCCACACTAAACGTCCCTGAGATTACCAGTTTATTGAAATTTAACTATTTTAAACCTTTTTTTTCTCTCTCTCTTTTTAGCTAGTCATGGACTTGTGATAAATTGGTGTTTTACGAGTTCTTTACAACAGTTAGTTTCTGTGCAATGTATAAGTGGCGAACTGCTCTTCTACAGGATTCTAGGCAGGTTGCTGCTACAAATTAAATATTTTTGTGCCATTTTCAAGTGACGTTAAGTTGCAGAAAATTTTTGCAGACACAGTTTTTAATAACAGTTATTTGCAATCTGGTTACTAACTTTCAGATATTTCTCCCGCCGTAATTTTAGTGCCTTAATTTTCATTTCAAAAATTACGATCAATTTCAAACCTGTGTGTGGCGCTACCTTTTCTAAATTTGCATCATTACATCGAACCATTACTTTGATTTTATCATTTTAAATAATAAAAAATTATTTATCTATTAATATTTTTACCAATCAATTAGAGAGAAATATTTCATCCTCCACCTCTTCTGAACTGCGCAGGTTAGAGTTGTCCTTTCAACACATTCTACGGTCCCACAACCATCCTGGCCTCAATCTAAGATAACTTCCTATCCCTGTATCCTTTGTCTAACATATCCCCCCCCCTCTTCCTTCCCTTCCCCTTATCCTGTATCCATGTCTTCCTTACAACTGTGTATTACTTACTTTTTTCCTATTTTTCCTAACTTTATTTTTTCCCATTTCTCTTTTTCTTTATTATTCTTATCATTTCGAATCCCCCCCACTCCCTCCCCACACTCCTCTACACTTCCCTTTTATCCTTTCCTGCCCCTTCCCTTCATTGCCGCAATTCAAATCTTTCCATCCCCACCTTTACCCAGCATCCTTCCCCCTCCACTCCCCAACTCACTCACAGTCTAGCTTTTGTTGCTGGAGTGGCTGGCTGAACATTGTTAGTTGTGTGTGTGTGAATGGTGGTGGTTTTTTTTTTTTTTTTTTTTTTTTCCCCCCTTCGCCACTACCCCCACCCTAACAAAGTCCATGGCTGAAAATTTAAGTTGTGTGAATGTGATTACCTATTTTCATGTCTGTCAGCAGCTCAGTGAGCCTCTTTATGGTGAGTTGTTACCTATCCTCCATTATTGATATTCCTATTGGATTTTCCACTGCTAAAAGCTGTGAAAACTTGTCATTCTTTGATTAAAGGAGATGAAAATCCTGTGAATGACGTAATAAAATAAAATGCAAAAACCCACTGAAGATGGTACAATAAGTGCCGAAACATGTTTGGGTATTAAAACAAAACAAGGTGTCTTGCATAAGGCGGATTTAACTACAAATCTTATACAGCAAGCACGGAAGATAGAAGAGCTGCAGCATCACAAGATGATCATATCCTTGTTATAATGCTGATACTTATTACTTTTACTGGTAAGAAATACATTTGCAAATTTTGAAAATCAACCAATACTCCCAAGAGTGCAACAACAAGGAGTTTTAAGTAAGTATGTAGCAATCTTATGTCATAAAAGCATGACAGTTTTTGCAACTACTACATACATAAAAGCTTTCTTTGTTTTATGTGCTCATAAAAATTTAATTATGTAATAACTTCACAACTACTTCAAACCCTGGAAATCACATTTATAAGGCTATTTTGCACAGCAAAGATTAAAATTTTTACTGTGCATCTGGCACATATCACCAGAATGTATAAAAAAATAATGTAGAATTCACCCTGAACACTTACAAAAGGAAGTGTATTGGATTTAACATCCCAATGACAACAAGATCATTGCAAACACAGGTAAATGTTAGTGCTGGGGAAGGAAATTGACTGTTTCCTTACCATAGAAAATACATTGAACAATTTAAGAAACTTTATGATATGAAAACTGAATGGTGGACAGGAAATTGAACCCTGATTTTCTTGAACTGGAGCCCAGCCTCTTAATCAGGGCACATATTGTACAGAACATGTTAGGAATGAAAGGTTCCTTCATATTACCTAGCAAATGAAGATCTGTTGCAGGAGAAACACCTGCACTGAATGACTGGATGATGCTGTTTGTTGTTGCATCTGGTCCAAAGCTCTGGAAAGAAAGAAATTGTCAGTTAACCAATATTTAATGTAATTTTTGTGCTACAATGATACTTGTACAATTCATATCATCATTCATATAATTAAACAGTAAAAATGCAAGGAATGTATCCAATCTACTACACTGAAAAAATGGCACTTATACTTTAAGCAAGATTACTTTGTCACATAGCTTTACATATAAATTTATCATAAATTTACAGCATTCTTAATAACGGACTTTTGGTTTGTACTTGTGTTATTCAACAGCCAAAAATTAGACTGTGTGCCTGTGGCTGAGAAACTTCTAATGTGTTTCACTGGCTGCAAAGATAAATCATTATAAGTACTGTGGCTAAAAACTAGAGTTTATTTTACAAGTTTTGGCAATAACTATCCATCAGAGGTGTTCAGACACTTCAGTGTGGAAGACACTAGAGTGCCAATTTTGTATCAATATTTCTTGAGTGATTCCGGCTTCAGGAACTATATGGGAATCAAGAGAATACCCTCCACATCACCTAAACTAAAATTAGGCAAGTAGAGTAATTTGTTCACAAATACACCCCCATTAAAATCTTCATCCTACGTTAGCCAGTGAATAAAATCTTGTTGCTCACAACATACTGCAGATGAATAAGACCAATGCATTTATACAACACCATAGAGAATTTGTTACATTATCTATGATGACCATTATACAGTAATACGGCATTACAACTGAAGAAGGTTTGATTTTTGTAGTTATTATGTGTCTTGACATAAGAGAAGTGACGGAATAAAAAAAGTTGAATTGTCACATTTTTAAAGGGCCTAAAATTTACATTATTATAAGATGTTTTATGAACTGGAGCATGGAATGTACGAGCCCTTAATCCAGGAGGGAGGTCTTAAGCTTAAAAATGGAAATTGATAGACTGACGTTGGGTATAGTGGGGATTAGTGAAGCTGGAAAGCTGAACAGGATTTCTGTTTCGGGTGAATGCAGGGTTATAAATACAAAATCAGTTGAGGGTATTACAGGAGAAGATCTAATAATGAATAAGATGCGGGTAATACTATAAGCACCACACTGATCACATTATCATAGTCAAGATAGATATGAAGTCAACACCGATTACAGTAGTAAATAAAAATAAAAACACTGCACTTTGCTGATGGCATTGTAATTCAGTCAGAGACAGTAAAGGACCTGGAGGAGCAATTGAATGGAATGGACAGTGTATTGAAAGAAGCATATAATATGAACATATGTTGATGTTTTTGTTAGTCATCAATCCCCTGTTACTAGCTAAGAGTCTACTGTCAAAAGAATAAAAAAAATAAAAAAATACTGAAAATAAAAACTAACAAAAGGGACAGGCAGAGAAAGACCAAGTCGCTGACAACACAAAACAAAGAAACACAACAAGTAAACCAAAGTAAGGAACTTGACTAAAGCTGTGCAGCAGAGTACCATGACTGGCTGATCACAAAGATAATAAAGGATGAACCAGTCATGCTGCACATACTAAAAACCACTTGGCATTCCATAAAATAGTCGTCAAAGGAGAGGTGCAGACCTGAGAGGTCAAGCTATAGCACCCACCACTAGATGGAATGTAAAAACCAGCTGCACGAATAACACATAAAACTGAATTAGCCATGGAGGCATCGTCACCTAAAACTAAAGGAAGCACATCTGGAATGTTAAAAGACTGTCACAAGTTGGCTAAAATGGAGCAGTCCATCAGAATATGGACTATTGTCAACACTGCACCAGATCGACACACGGGTGGTGCGTCACGGCGAAGGAGATAGTTGTGGGTTAACCACGTGTGCCGAATACGGAGGCGGCAGAGGACGACAGACTCTCGACGTATGGGCCACAGTGAAGCTTTCCACAGAGCTGTGCATAGTGTCACTGCACAAAGCTTAATCGGTTGACTTGCGGTAGCCCATTCGGTGCTCCAAGCCTCATGCACCTTCCGCCAATTTGAGATCTGGTTCCGTGACGCCAATATCAGGTTTTGCTATAGTGGCCTGCTTGGACAACCGATCAACATGTTCATTCCCTGGTATGCTGATGTGGCCTGGAGTCCACACAAAGACCACAGAACAGCCAGATCGGCTGAGAGAGTATGCAGTATCTTGGATTGACAACACTAATCGAGGGTGAGAGAAACACTGGTTGATCACCTGTAAGCCACTCAGGGAGTCAATACAGATGACAAATGATCCCCTGGGTAGGCTTTGAGGTGTAACAGAGCCCTTAGAATGGCGACCAGCTCTGCAGTAAAGATACTACTCTCGCACGGCAGAGAATGCTGTTCAACATGGTCATCATGCAGATACGCATAAGCAGCAAAACCATCTGCTATGGAACCATCAGTCTTCAGCGCCACGGAACGAATCAAGGAGTTGCAGTAACTGGCGATGGAGCTGTATTGGGGAAACTATGTACTCTGAGGCATGGGACAGATCCAGACAGAGCTTCAAACAAGAAACGGACCAAGGAGGGGTTTGAAAGGAATATTGGAAAGTGGCAGGGAGTAGATAGGATGCGATGGACGAAAGAATGCAATGAACACAGACGGCAATCGGGTAACCCACCCTGGGCTGTCGTGGAGGGATAGGGAGTGCAGTGTGTGGAAAATAATAATAATAATAAAAAGCTGACAGTTCAGTTCGAAGGGTGAGGCCCGAACATGCGCAACATAAGAAGCTAGCAGGTGTTGCCGGCGGAACCACAGAGGAAGGACCCCAGCTTCGATGAGGCGGCTTGTCACAGGGCTCGTGTGAAAAGCCCTCATCGCTAAATGGACACCACAACGTAGGATTGAGTCCAAAGACTGCAATGTCGAAGGCGCAGTCGAATCATATACAATGCACCCGTAGTCAAGGTGCGACTGGATGAGGACCTTGTAGAGCTGCAGGAGCGTTGGGCATGCAGCTCCACAAACGGTGTGGCTCAGACAATGCAGGATGTTTGAGCTGCTGGAGATGCAGCACCCAAGTAAGACGGTCATCAAACAACATTTCCAAAAATCTGTGCGCCTCTTCGACACGTAGCAAGTCACCAGCTAAATAATGTTCAGGTTCCGGGTGTACCGCCCGATGTCAACAGAAATGCATCACCCGGGTTTTTGATGCAGAGAACTGAAAACCATGGACAAACACCCACAACTGCGCCTTTCGAATGGCAAGCTGCAACCGTCGTTCAGCAACACCAATGCTGGTAGACCTAAAATACATGAAGAAGTCATTGTCATACAAGGATGTGGATGCTGATGATCCCATAGCCACTGCAAGGCCATTGATGGTGATTAAAAATAGAGGGACACTAAGAACAGAACCCTGTGGGACACAATTTTCTTGATAATGAGGTGAGCTAAGACAAGTATCAACACGAACACGAAAAGAACGCAACACGAGGAAGTTCTTAATGAATATAGGAAGTGGACCCCGTATAAGCCCCAGTCGTACAGTGTAGACAGTCTATGGTAGTGCCAGGTGGTGTCATGTGCCTTCCACAGATCAAAGAAGACAGCAACCAGGTGTTCGCGGTGACTAAAGGCTGTATGGATGGCCGACTCCAGCGACATGAGATTATCAATAGTGGAGCAGCCTCGATGAGAGTTTGTGGTCCTCGAGGGTCTATATGAGCCTCCGACTCACCAAACATTCAAGAAGCTTGCGTGGAACGTTTGTGAGGCTGATCGGGTGGTAACTATCAGCCACCTGCGGATCTGCTCCAGGCTTAATCACTGGGATGATGATGCTATCCCGCTAGTAGGACAGGAAAACACCCTCAAGTCAGAGACGATTGAACAGAGTAAGAAGTCGGCGCTTTAAGTCCACTGACAGGTGTCGGAGGAACTGACTGAGTGGGATCGGGTCCAGGGGAGGTATCTGGGCATGCAGCAAGGGCACTTTCAAACTCACACTCAGTAAAAGGGATGTTTTATGGTTCCCAGTGTCGCGTTTGAAAGGAAATCTGATTTATCTCTGTTTGCTCTTTAAGGGCGCGAAAGTCTGCACCATATGCTGCAGTCACTGAGCTGCGAGCATAATGATCTGCCAGGAGATCAGCTATGGCGACAGGGTCAGTACAGATTCTACCCCTAATGCTGAGATATGGGGCGCCTGCCAGTGGGCGGTACCCAAAATGGTGTCGAACTTTTGACCACATCGCAAAGGAGAGATGCTGGAACTGATGGAGGCAACATACCTCTCCCAGGAGTCTCTCTTGCTTTGCTGTATCAGTTGCCGAGCCTGGGCCCGGAGACGCTTAAAGGCAATAAGATTGTCTACAGAAGGGTGGCATCGATGGTGCTGTAGTGCTTGCTGACATTCCCGAATGGCATCAGCGATCTCTGGTGTCCACCAAGGCACCGACTTCCAGTGGAGTGAGCCAAGTGTGGCAGGAACAGTTTTTTTGGTGGCAGAAACAATGGCTTCTGTGACCCGCTGAACAGCAATACCAACATTGGCTGGAAGTTGAGTGGAAAGCATGACAATCGAGGTGCATGTTGGCCAGTCAGCCCTATGGGGGGGCCAGTGAGGCAGGCGGTCAGCAGGTGGACACTGTGGGGGCGACAATAAGATAGGAAAGTGGTCGCTGCTGCACAGTTTGTCGTGGACCCTCCAAGCAAGATGTGGGAGAAGACTTGGGCTACAGACAGATAAATCAATGGATAAAAATGTTCCATGTGCCACACAAAAGTGTGTAGGGGCACCCATGTTAAGGAGGCAAAGGGCTTGTTGTACTAATAACGTTTCAACATCCCTACCACGTTGGCTTGTCTTCATTCCACCCCACAAAGGATGATGAGCGTTGAAGTCCCCCAGAAGCAAGAAAGGTGGGAGAAGTTGTGTCATAAGGGCAGCAAGGTCAGTAAGTGAGACCGCCTCATCTGGAGGTAGGTAGAGGGAACAGATCGTCAGTTCCTGCAGAGCCTGTATTCTAACAGCCACCGCCTCGAGAGTCATGTGGAGGGTCACAGCGGCACTGGGGACAGTGACAAGGACAAAGATGCATACACCTTCAGAGACCCTGTTGTATAAGGATGATTTTTGTAATAGCCCCGATAGCCACGAAGGGCTGGGGTCCTCCGCACAGGTAACTAAGTTACCTGCAGGGCTACACAAAAGGCTTGGAGGTCGCACAACAATTGCTGCAGCGGAAGAAACCGCCACAATTCCAATGCAGGATCATAGTGTCTTCTGGTCGCTGAGACATCCTGGTTTTGAAGCTTCATCAGGGTTCACAGAACCATCCGCTGTTGCTGAGGCAGAGCGTCGACATCCATGGCCAAGTCCTTGGCAATTGCCAAGTCCTCAGGGGATGTGAGGATCTCTATCTCGTTCTCAGAAGCAGATGTGTGTTGTGGTAGCCACCGTGGATTCTTTTTCTCTCTTGGTTCCTTAGGTTTCTCTTGCTGGGAGGGCTTTGTGGACCCATCCTCAGGGACTGAGGATGCCCTTGAGGCCTTGTGACTAGCAGTTGGTGGCTCTTATAGCCACTCACTGGTATCCATTGTGCTAGTGGGAGAACCTTGGAAGGAAGGGTTCCAAGACAGCCCTTCCTCGCGAGAGGAGCCACAGATGGCTGTTGTTTCTCTGGCTCAGGGGTGGGGACCGATGTCCCCTGTATTTGTTGGGTTATTGCACCCAAATTAGGCACCTTGGAGGCTACAGAAGAGGAGGCACCCACAAACACTGAGGGGGCACGTGTGAACAGTTGGGCCTGGGGGCCCACAATAAAAGACAAAACAGAAGGTGGAGTCGACAGGGATAGCAATGGTGATGGAGCTGTAGCTGTGGCATAAGATGGTTTACTGCTCACACGGTGGAGCCTTAAATAGTATGATAGCCTGTCCAAGGTATTGTAATGCATTCTCTTCCTTTCCTTCAGAAGGACTGTGCAGTCGGGTGAGCAGGGAGAGTGGTGTAGGTCGCAGTTAACACAAACTGGAGGAGGAGTACATGGGATGTCCAGGAGTGACGCACGTTCGCATTCCCGACAGGAGGGGTTGGCAACACAGCGGGAGGACAAGTGACCATTTTAACGTTCTCGAGCAGTGAATCACCCTCAAAAGCCAAGATGAAGGCACCGGTGGCAACCATGTTGTCCCTCAGACCCCTATACACACGCAGAATAAATTTTACTCCTCACCTCTCAAAGTTCTTAGCAGTTCGTCATCTGACTTCAATAAAAGGTCCCTGTGAAATATAATGCCCTGCACCATGTTCAGGCTCTTGTGTGGATTGATACTAATGGGAACATCACCTAGCACATCACAAGTGAGCAACGCTTGTGACTGGGCTGGGGATGACGTTGTTTTGAGTATATAACCAGATCTCATCTTAGATATTCCCTCCACCTCACCAAACTTGTCCTCTATGTTCTCGACAAAAAACAAGGGCTTAGTCGACATAAATGACTCTCCATCTATTCTACTGCAGACTAGGTATAGGAAGCAAATGCCTCACCTTGCTGTTGAGCCTTGCATTCTTCCCATGGTGTGGCCATGGAAGGAAACACTTGGGAGTCATACATAGCAGCATTAAATTCTGTTTGTCCACATTTAGAGATGCCGGTTTTGCGTCTGGCAGTGCTATTATTGGCTCATTTCATCATAGTCCCACGAGCAGCTAGGGAACTATACGTCCACAAAGGCAGAGCCCCACTGGACTGGGTAAACCTTATATATCTGCAATGCGGCAGGTTTCTAGAGGTTGCTCGCTAACGACTGTTCAACCTCAACAGTCATGCATCACCTTGGCACGTAGCACACCATGAGATTGAGGTTTGTTTTATAGAGGTTTGTACCGTCCTCACGACCCGGGCAATTAAGCCAAGATCCCCGTGCTCTCAAACATACAACGTTCCACCGTCGCGCCAAACAATGGTCATTGATGAACACACAGAGCTTACGGTGTGACAGATTGTTGGTGCGTGACGGTCCACAGCTTGGGACCTCGGGTTCGACAAGCCCATACTCAGCAAGTAAATGCTGAGCCCCTGAGGGGAAGATGAACATAACAAGAGCAAAACAAGGGAAATGGAATAAAGCCTAAGAAAATCAGGGGATGCAGAAGGAATCAGATTAGGTAACAAAACAATAAAGATGGTAGATGAGTTCTGTTACTTGGGCAGTAAAATAACACATGATGGTCATAGTACAGAGATATAAAACACATAATGGCAATGGGAAGAAAAGCATTTTTGAAAAAGAGAAATTTGCTAACATCCAACATTAATTTAAGTGTAAGAAAGTCTTTTCAGAAGGCATCATGGAACACAATCTCATACTCTCTCAGGAAGGAAATTGGCCGTACACCTTTTAATAGAACCATCCTTAAGTCGTATAGAAGCTGTGCAGAAAATGTTAATCTGGATGATGATTTGAAATGTGATCCTCCACAATGTGTGCCCAATGTTTTAAACTGTACATCAACTGCCTGAACTACTAAACATGGTGTGTGTGTGTGTGTGTGTGTGTGTGTGTGTGCGTGCGTGTGTGCGCTTGCATGCGTGCGCGTGTTTTTGTAGGTGGGGCAATATCTGTTTTTATAACAGATAATAGACTAAAAAATTACTGCACTTATTGTTTGTTAATGATTCTCACACTATGAAGCAAATGACGTATTTCAGGAAAGAATGTCCCCACCTCAATGTACATACAACACAATAATCATAATGTAACAATGGGAAGTCCAGGTTGGATTAAACAAAGAGCTTGGACTCGGGCCTGCCTTCCCTGCCAACAAAACAAAATCACTTCCCACCCTTCCCCTCCTTTGGGCCATTTCCTCATTCCTGTCGGCAGATTTCAACATGTCCACACTGACCTCATTGGCCCTCTTTCTCTGGCTGGTGGTTTCTATTACATTTTGTCGATTATTTATCGGACGCCCCACTGGGATGAGGTTACTCCTCTTACTAACATTACAGCAGAGACAGTGGCTAAAGCCATTCTTGGGTTTCTCAGTTTGTCTGTCCCTTGGTCATCACTACAGACCAAGGCTGCCAGTTTGAATCCCCTCACTTTTCTGACCTTTGCCACCTCTGCAGCATCAAATGCATTCACACCACCATCTACCACCCGCAAAGCAACGATCTGGTAGAGCGGTAACACAGGACCCTAAAAACTTCTTCGCAGTGCCATGACTCTCTATGGACAGAGGGGCTTCCCCTCGTTTTGCTTGGCTTACGAGCCACCTACAACAAGGACCTCTGTGGCACTGTAGCCAAATTCATCTACAGACAATCCTTACTTTTACCTGGTCTCCCGTTCTTCACTCCTCTGACCTCCCCATCCTGGTAGACCAGGTATGTAAGCACTGTGTGAGGATCTCCCCTCCTCCTTGGTTCTCGGCCCCACTGCTTGCCATCTCCATAGACCATCGCCTATGCCAGAAAACTCCATGGAGTTGTCTATCACTCACACTCCACATGCACAACCATTGCTGGCTGTCGCTTCCCCGCCTCGCTGTCACCTCAACATGAGTACTCTGTACTGTTGGGGGGAGGGGGGGCTGTGTGGTGGCGAATGCCAGAATTGACTTTGGACAACGAACAAACTATCTTTTTGATTAACTTTGGGCAAGCCACCTCTCGGCCATCATCATAATTTTGAGTTAGTATGTGTGTATGCTTGTGCACTATTGGTGAATAACGTGCTGTTACACAGACAAGTGTGTTTTCTGGGGCTCACACCCCGTTAAAAAGCCACAATAGCATACAAAAATGAGTACCGGTGATTGGAGAATTAGCTTTATGGCTTCATTCAAATTAAGAGCCATCAAGTTTGCAGCAAATAACAATATGGAATAATGGTTGCATGTGTGGACATGTTCATGATATCCACATTCATTCAAGCCACCTCATGACCTAGGTTGTGAGCAACCTTTCCCATCTGTCATCATTATTTTTCCTCCTCCTACCTGTTGAAGAAAGTATAAATTTCCAAAAGCTAGTGTAAACCTTGACTTTTGTCACCTTTTGTGTAATTTTTGTGTGTGTACTATCGGCGGTGTGAAACTACGGTAAGGACTGGCCTGCCACTCTCTCTCTTTTGCACGTTATTTTCAAATCTCAGTAAAGAATTTACATAATTAATCAAATATTTTTCAATAAAATAGACATTTCATATAAGGTGCAATAAAATGATTAAGAAATTTAGCCCATCCTGAACCAATCAAATCTACTATTGAATTTATTAAGTTTGCATGTATAGTACACTCATAAATTTCAGAAGTAAAAAAACTTGAAATAAGATAGTTACTATAGTCAACTAAATACAGTATTACTAAAACTGTTGAAGTGTCTTATACTGCCTGCCTTAATGTTCATGCTCCTTTCAATTGCTCTTCCAGGTCTTAGCTGTCACTCACTGAATTACAATGTCATCAGCAAAGTGCAATGTTTTTATTTCTTCACTCTGAACTTTAATTCCTTCTCCAAATTTCTAGTTGCTTTACTTTACAGGTTGCTCAATATACAGATTGAATAACAGGCTACAACCCTGTTATATTCCCTTCCCAACCAATGCTTCCTTTCACTCCCTTCTACTATATTTTACTAGACATAATAAAAACAGCCAGGACAGTAAAACACATTTCAGAGAACTTTCATGTGTACAACATAACATTTAAAAACAAAATCACCGTATGAAATGGCCATCTTTGTATAAGTAAAAATTTTAAGTTATAACTTTATTTTACAGACTTCCACTTACACACTGATTAAGGAGTCACAGAAAGAACTCACCTTGACAGGCTGCAGAAGAAGATCAGCTGACCAGATTTCATCTGTACTACGCTTCATTTCACACAGCACTGAATCAAGCAAATGTTGCAAAGCAGCAGCATCAACATCTTTGTTAAACCTCAGAAGCATTTTGCACAACATTCCAACTTCACCTGAGGAATAATAAACGCTTATTTTTGAAAGCATACTTTGAATGTATTTATTGAGCTAGCGAAAAAAATTCAACCTCTGGACAAATAAAAGTGACAATTAACAAATCACATATTTTTCAAATAGTGTTTCATTTTGGATTAAAAAAAAAAAAAAAATAATGCCAGTTTTCATGTGACACACACACATGCCATATCAGATCAAATTTTAATTAATAAATTAAGGAAATTTGTTGATGTTATTAACTTACATTTAATTATTTGTCTCTTGCTACATGTGAGTAACATTAACTATTAATTTTTTTCCAGTTCTAATTTACAATCTTTTATAACCATACATAAATTTACATTTTCAATTTCTAAATAATCAAATGTAGAATACTTCACTTCATGACAGTACAGCTTTAAAACTACAGTGTAAGAATTCATTTGTTGTTGTCATTTCCTCATTCTATAGGAATAAAACACCCTGAACAATAAAATAAAAATTCAGAAGTTGCCACTTTCGAAAACTGTATTTATATTAACAAACATTCTGCTTCAATTCTCAAACCATAAGTTCCCTACTCATAATGTTTACAGTGTAAGCACTGGAGATGTTCCCAAACTGTAAATCATTTCAGTGAATGAGTTTTTAGTTTGTTTATGAAAGAAATATAGTAATAATTGTGATGTTCTGTGTGCATGGCCTTGGTAGGCGAGTCTTTGAGGCATAATCTGTAGTTCCCCCTCAAGCAAAACGTCTGCTGGTAGTCTTCTTTCGGGTAATATAATTGAAGAGATTAGATTAGATTAGATTAGATTATTTATTTGTTCCGTAGATCCATATTGAGGGGATCCTCGTGGATGTGGAACATGTCAAGAAACAAAATTTACAAGTTGAATAACAAATAATACTAATAATATAAATACATACACTTATAATAGAAATACAGATACATAATTTTTTAAGTTTTTTTTTTTTTTTTTTGCTGATAATATAATAATACTAATATAGTATGAGTGCATGCATCATTTGGTACAATTTAGAAATTCACTAATGGAGTAGAAGGAGTTGGCCACTAGAAAGTCTTTTAGGTTCCTCTTAAACTGATCTTTATTTGTAGCTAAATTTTTTATACTTGATGGTAAATTATTGAAAATGTGTGTTCCTGAGTAGTGGACCCCTTTTTGAACTAAAGTAAGTTCTTTTAAATCCTTGTGTAGATCATTTTTATTTCTAGTATTGTATGTATGAACTGAGCTGTTTGTTGGGAAAAGGGATATATTATTTATGACAAATTTCATTAAGGAATAAATATACTGAGAGGCAGTAGTTAATATACCCAGTTCTTTGAAGAGGCTTCTACAAGACGTCTGTGAATTTACTCCACAAATAATACTAGTTTGGCAGCAGTGCAGAATATGTTTGATAATTGTGTGAGTGATAAGTTATTTCCTACATGGGACAGACTTATCTTACTAAATTCACTGATTTATTAAAATAATTCCGAGTAAGTCATTTTGACTTAAGTGGCAAAATAAATTTATCATCTTATGAATTTGAATACAGAAAACTCACTTTGCATTGAAACTGCTACACTCTTAGTTCTTTACACTGTGTTTATCAGTCCTAGCCACCACTGAAACCACAAGGGAATCAAGTGATTATATCTTTTCTGTTTCAACTCTTCAACTGACATAATGTCTGATTACTTTGAAGAGTCAATTTCATTTATGAAATGTCACAAGGTGAACAAGAAAACACAGACCATTTTGAAGTCTAAAATGAGAAATATTTAATTAATTTGTACCTGTATAAGCACGCTCTCATTACAGACACTTCATGTTTTATTGAAACAGACATTAATAATAAGTGCTGCACAGTAGATTCTAATTTGAATGAGCATTGAATTGGCAAGTGGGCTGGGGTTTCAACAGCCAAGGGGGATGGGATAAGTATACTGTGAACAGAGTAGTGGAAGCGGCAATCTTAGTGAGACTATGTATGATATCAAGTGATTTCAAAAGTAACTGCAAAAGTAACATGCAAAGAGCTGGCTGAGACTCCATAGCATCACATAACAAGGTCAACATACTTTGCATGTTCATTTATGGTGGATTTGTCAGGAGAGCTAAGAAACCAAGATAAATCATTAAGCAGATGTAGCAGCAGGAGAGAATGCCAACAGGAACACAGGACAGCAGTTCTATCATTATGTGTGATGCCGAATAGCAAAGCTACTTCCAAATAATAATAAACACTCAAGCCTTCAAATCAGTACGTAATCGAAGACTGGATGGCTTCAGGTTCACTCCCAACTGATCCTCTAATTACTGTTAGCTTAAGAATGTTCCAGTTATCGAGTTCATTCTCCTATACTGTGCGGCAAAGATGACAGCATCTATATAAGCAGCAAGTAGCCTACCTTAAGACAACTGCCAAAGATGAGTCATTCAGAAGACTGTCACTACAAAACCAAGTTAGGGTATGAACTGCTCTAATGAGACCACCTAATCTAGTACCAGCTCTTTGAAGGACGTGGAACCTAATTGTTGGTGACCTCAGACAACACAGCAACGTGCATTGCCAGGCATGGTAGTAGCATTGGGATTTTCAGCTTACTCCATGGACACAGAAATATAAAAGTTGGAGCCTGATAGTGATAAAAAACAGAAGTGGTGTGTAAAAATATGAGAAACAAAACAGAAAAAATATTTGAACTGAGGGACTAGCTAGGTCATCTTAAAAAAACTATGGGGTGGAAGAGATGAAAAGGGAAATGCACCCCATGAGAGAATGGCTGCGATAGCTCAGGGACCTGAAAGCTTCGATCACATATCCACAAAGTAGCTGTGGGTGCCCTGGAGAGCCGATCACACGTGTGGTGACACAGCCGCCAAGATCATGACTGCATACTGATTTGAATTGTATTATTTCAAGTTTTCATACATGCATGTGTTAATTTGTGTTCTGTTTAAATGATATCATTGCTCACACTATTTCTTTCATACTTGGTTTGGAGTTAAAAGTCAAGACAATTTTATACTGCTTAGAATTATGCTGTGTGGTGCATAAAAATCTTGTAATGTTGAAAAATTTCAATTAATCTATAGAAAAGATGAATTGCTTATACAATTTATGTACAACTTTTGTAACTACTTTCACAAATTTATAAGAGCTATTTGCTATACTATTTACGTGATTTTATGATTACCACACATTTTTGTATTCATCACAGCCTCCCTGCAACAATGGTCACTTTGGCTAAAACTGCTAAAGACTAGAAAATAATTTGTACAGTTGATGTCTAAAATATCTTTCATCGACTTCTAAATTCATTTTATTAATCTTGCAGAAACTCTCCACTAAGAAAAAAGAGAAGAACAAGCTTTCAGAACAGGGTTCCTTAATCAGGTAGAAGAGAAAGGAACAAAAAAGGAATGGGAACAGAAGGGAAGGTAATTCACGACCTAGGTCATGGGGTTGATGTTTAAATAGTAATGTGAACACCAAAGATGTATGAGTAGGGCACAATGTCAAAGATAACACAATTGTGAACTGTCTGGTATTATCAGATGACATGGCACTGTCAAATGAGACAGAAGATGAAGCAAAGACATCACTAAAAAAACTAGCTGAAATAGCAGAAAAGGTTGGATTAAAGATTGCATATATCAAGATCAAGACATTGAACACTGGGTCTGATTGGGAGATAGATGGCCAAGCAGTTGAGAAAGTCAAGAGTTTTCGTTATTTGGGAGAGAAGATAACTGGTGGAATACAGAGCAGCAGTGGCACATTAGACATGGCACAGCTCTTGCAGAAGCTTTGGTATGCAGTAAAAACAACATATGGCAAGAAAAATCTGTCACAGAATGCCAAATTGTGACACTACACAGCAACTATATGCATCAGAAACAATCACACCCGGTTAGAGAGCTTGTATACAGTTGGAGGAGGAGGACCGGAAAATTTTAAGAGACGTGGAGCACAAAAATAACAAATGGGGATATCTGGATACACAGAACACAAAAGGAACTGTACAAAAATTTTGAACCTATATAGAGCGAGATACGGGAAAGGAGGTTACAATTTGTTGGGCGCATCATGAGGATGGACAATGAGAGGTTAACTAAGAAGATATGGAATGCAACATATCATACTGGAAACAATTGGGTGAAGGAAGTCAGAGATTGGAAGACTGTAGGAATAAAAGAAAGGACTCTGCAGGCACTGTTGCAGGACAGGGAGAAGTGCAAAGGGTTGGTGGATGGTCATAGGTGGCCGGATACCAAAGTCATTTTAACCAAAGAAAAAAATAGAAGCAGTGAGAGAATGAAGAGGAAGAAAGAAGACGTGCAAAACAAATCAATAATGATTCTGAAGGGTCCTAATGAAGCAGAAGAAGAAGAAGACATATTGCAGTTGACTTGAGAATGGTAAAAAGCCGGAATGGTCGTCGTCATTATGTAACACCTATAAATAACATAAAAGTGAAGCATTCAATGGAATAAGAGTTAAAAAAATTATGTTTGAATACTTTTAACGTTTTGCTACAGTGGGTTATACTGATAATGTGTATAAATTGTATACCAATTAAATACCATACTTACACACATCTAAGCCACATCTGTAAAATAACACTAGTTTCAAGAAGGAGGAGGAGGAGGAGGAGGAGGAGGAGGAGGAGGAGGAGGAAAAAAAATTACTTGAATATAAGGACAGTTTACAACTCACCACAAAGATGTGGCAATGAGCTGCGATAGGCACATACAAAAGACACACACATACAACACTTTCAGCTATCAGCCATGGCCTTCTTCAGGAAATAGAACACTCACACAATCACACAGGCACACAACACAGTCATACAACCATCACCTCTGGCTGCCGCACTTCGAATCACACTCTGCGGCATGTAAAAATCAGGGACGGAAGGGGAGGGGAGAGGGTATAGGAAGGTTACGTCACAGTGGTGGGGATGGGTACAGCACAGTCTAGATTGGAATAACGAGATGCAGCTTAGGAATGGAGTGGGGAGGCAGGTGAGGGGAGGAAAATAAATAAAATAAACAAAATAAATATAAAAAAATATATAAAAATAACAAATAAAATAAAATGTGCACACACTGCTTGTACACAAAACCTCACATTCATACACCACTCAAAATAGGAGAGGTCTGGGGTAGAGAGGTAGAAACTGTAAGGTATGGAAAAAAGGGAAGTTATCGTAGGTTGAGGCCTGGATGATTTCGGGATCGGAGAATGTAGTGTAGGGATAACTCCCATCTGTGCAGTTCAGAAAAGCTGGTGGTGGATGGGAGGATCCAGATGACCCAGGTTGTGAAGCAGCCATTGAAATCAAGCATGTGCTCTGCTGCATGCTGTGCCACAGGGTGATACACCTCTTTTTTTTTTGCCACAGTTTGGCGGTGGCTATTGTGTGTGTGTGAGTACGCGGTCTTATATACAAGCAGAGTGTGAGCATTTTATTTTTGTTTTTTATTTATTATTTTTTATATTTATTTTGTTTATTGTATTTTATTTTTCTCCCCTCACCCGCCTCCCCACTCCATTACTAAGCTGCAACTCATTATTCCCATGTAGGCCCTGCTGTACCCATCCCCACCACCATGACGTAACCTTCCTACCCAACTCCCCTCCCCACCCATCCCCGATTTACATGCCGCAGAGATTGATTCGAAGTGCGGCAGTCGGAGGTGATGGTTGTATGACTGTGTTGTGTGCCTGTGTGATTGTATGAGTGTTCTATTTTCTGAAGAAGTCCATGGCCGATAGCTGAAAGTGTTGTACGTGCGTGTCTTTTGTACGTGCCTGTCGTAGCTCGTCGCAACCTCTTTCTGGTGAGTTGTAAACTGTACTTATTACTATATTATTAATTCCAATCTGGACTTTCCATTATTACTCAAATATAAAGTGCATGAGAAGCATGCACAGCTGGTAAGTGCCATTGCAAACACCTGTTGAGTCTTTCTGCATGAAAATAAATACTTACTTTTATCTTAGTTTTGCTGTGCTACTATGTTCATCCTAACCACAAACTACAAAATTGTGATTAAACAATATAATAAGGACAGTTTACAACTCACCACAATGACATGACGATGAGCTGTGACAATCACATAAAAAAGACACACACATACAACACTTAAGCTTTTGGCCATGGCTTTCTTCAGAAAATATAACACTCAGGCAATCATACAGGTGCACAACAGTGTCACACAACCATCATCTCTACCTACCACACACTGATGCGGAGGTTAGACTGCAGCAAATTCAGTAACCACAAAGAATACCTGCTACTTGTGGTAAAATGTAAAGGTAAGAAAAATACATAAATTCTCAGTGACAAATCGATCATTACATAGTATCATCTCGGCTTGAGGGAACCATCCCACCATCAACATTATCAATTTAGAAACACAGAAAAAGAAAGAAATTATCTGTATGTAAATGGCCAAAAAAAGATATCAGCTACTGATCAAGTGTTTCCTACAGCACCTGAAAATAGATGCAACAATCTTCTGAAAGACTATACACAAATTTCCGGAAAACCATATTAAGTAAGCAACACGGGAACCCTTACACCCCCTCCCAACCTTCCTTTCCCTAGGGAAAATGAACCAATTCTTTAGTATAGAGGGCAAAGATTTCAATTGGACAAGGTACATTGAAATTTACACTAACATCCTCCCCAAACTAAAAATGTGAATGGAACTGGAAGGAACGTTAACAAGTGATGCAATATAAAGTAACTTCTGCCATGCATTTCAAAATGCATAGATATAGCTGCAGGACTACAATCTTTCCAAATACAAGTATCACATCTGAGCTCTACATTGCCTGGTGTAGTGTAGTAATATAAGAGTAAACCTCTCCAACAGCACAGGAACCAATCAATACTATTTTAAAATTACTATAAGCACTCATACTTACTCTGCAAATTAAGACAAATGGTTATTTGTTGATGCAAGGCCTGAACCAGTGCTAGATCTTCATGCTTGCTGCCTTCCTTCAAACTAAGTAACTTCCGTTCTTGTTTGCGGCGATTCTTACTAGATCGACTACTGCGCCTGCAAAACATATATGTTATATACATAAAACACTTCCACTGCATAAATAATATAGCAAAGCAAGATTAATACCAATTTTTACCATTCGTTATACCAGCAATGAACATTTCTTTATGCCTTGTCGTTTGGATACAAGAATATCGATCAATAGTAAATACATTTGTTTCATTTATTGTTTTGTATGTAAGGCTGTTGCAGGATTAAAGGAAAGTGGAAGATAACAAGTATCATATTTTATTTAACAAATGAATTTGAATGTTTATGTCATGCTATACCTCAGCTTATGAAGAGCCTTTATGTAATAAGGATAAGGGGGGCTGCTACAAGTTTAGAAACAACATTATTTTTCAAAGTGACAAATGTGTAGCTGTGAATAGAGGCTGGCAAACACGGTGTTCCTCCCGCTCATTCCCGCAAGAGACAGCACCTGGCGAAACCGCCACACCTGGAAGTTGGCCTTGCCGGGAACGCAGTCCTGGGAGCGAGGCAACTCAGTACTCCTGGAAGGCATGTAGAACAGCCAACAGCAGTGCACATGTGCTCAGCCAGCCATCCTCACCGCACTGTAATTATTGCACCTGTCCAGGACACATCTACATTTAGGTTGCGTTCACACTGCCAGCCGGGCTGAGGAGGAGGACAGGGAGAAAATGGTCCTTCATGATATTTCCATAGAGGAGATTGAGTCAATAATTAAATCACTAAGGACTCTTGTGGATATGATGAAGTATCTAGCAGAATTCTAAAGTACTGTTCTCCATATGTTAGCCCCGTACTAAGCCATATTTGTAATTTTCCTTTCAGAATGGTCAGTCTCATGACAGATTAAAGTACTCAGTAGTGAAACCATTTCATAAAAAAGGAGAAAGGGATAATGTAGACAACTATAGACCTATTTCTATGCCATCAGTTTTTTCTTAAGTTATTGAAAAGGCTGTATATTCAAGATCAATTGATCATTTCAGTTCACATAATTTGTTGTCAAATGTACAGTTTGGTTTTAGAAGTGGTTTAACGACTGAAAATGCTATATTTTCGTTTTTCTGTGAGGCACTTGATGTCTTAAATAAGAGGCTACGGACATTAGGCGTCTTCTTTGATTTAACAAAAGCGTTTGATTGTGTTGATCACAAAATATTGTTGCAGAAGTTGGAACATTATGGAATACGAGGAGTAGCTCACAACTGGTTCACCTCTTACTTTAATAATAGACAACAGAAGGTAATTCTCTGCAGTGTAGAAAATGGCTATGACATACAATCACAATGGTCCACAATTAAGTGTAGGATGCCCCAGGGGTCTGTTTTGAGACCGTTGCTGTTTCTTATTTGAGGAGCAACTTTTCAAAACGCATTATGTCCATCGGTGGACAAAACTGAGTTTGATATGAAATCCGGTACTGTATTACCCGCTCTATACACTCCCGCAATCAGACTGTGTCAAAACGCATTTTAACACCTTAAAAAGGAGCACTGAAAAGTAGCAGATGCAACAAATAGCATTTTGTCCTCTGGTGTGATTGAATCAAACTGCATTAAGTCCAACAGTTGTCTCTATTCTGCTTTATTAAGCTAAGTTGACTGCATTGTAAGACAAGTGGACTAAATCGACATCATTTAACTGACCAACAATGACCAGTAAGCATTCATTTTCATTATCACGGCATTGTTGTGTATAAACGTTTATCATTCTGCCTGTAAGACTTACAGACAGCAAAAACGTTGTTGTGCTACGATGCAGAATGTTATAGCGAGTGAGTATGTGACTGCTGCAGAGCAGATCAATCGTGGACCGATAAAACGAATGAAGACAAAATCAGTAATTCAAGCAATTGCAGGTCGAGAACATTACCTCCAGACAGAGTATTTGGACGAGTAGAAAATAAACTTCGTAAAATTTCAGAAATATTGAAACCAAACATGTACCAGAATGTTTATGCAGAGTGTGCGAAACAAGGATTTTAGGGAAAGATTCGGAAATATTTTATTTCAAGTAAATAAGTTCATTTTGAGGGCTGTGGGTGGGATCAGTGATCTGAAAAGGATACATTTGAAAAAAATTACATGGTAGGTGAAAAGGTAACTGATGTGAAAATCAAAACACTCATCACCATTCTGATGATCCTTCAAAGAGCTTTTTGCCATTAGGTAAACATGAATACAGCTTTAACAAAGTGTCAGATATCTCCAAAGTGTCATCACTGATGAGGATGAAACAAGAAAAGAATCACGATGTGGAAAAACTACAAAGTCTCACATTTGGAAACAACTGGTGAGAAAATGAAATACTTCAATTTTGCACTCAGACTATCAGCCTGCCATGTAACAAATGTATTGGCCAAGATACTGTTTCTTTAGAAGAGGAGCCTTTTCTTGTCAACTTTTTTTATTGTAAATGAAGCACATTTTCGGATTTGTTCCTACTTTTGATGTTAGAATGTTTCACTGAATGCTAAAAATTGTATTTTCGAACAATAAATAGTATTTTTACCAGTTCTATGTGACTGAAAACTAATCAAAAAGCATTATGTCCAAAACAGCTTGCATCAAAAGGCAGATTGTCCAATAGAACCCAACAAAACGCATTTTGTCCATCACTAAAGTGCTCATAGCTTGAGAGTATACAAAGCAATTTCCTTGTGTTAAACACATTTTGATCAACAGCCCTACCCCAGTATGTGGTGTAAAAATCGGGAAAAATAATCGAAAATTTTTTGCGGTATACGTTTTTCGCTTCTCCTGAAAAATTTACTTTAGGGGACATAATGCGTTTTGAAAAGTAGCTCCTCATTTATATAAATGATATGCCTTCGAGTATAACAGGTGATCGTAAAATATTTTTGTTTGCTGATGATACCAGCTTGGTAGTGCAGGATGTTGTTTGTAATATTGACACAGTATCAAATAATGCAGTTCAAGAGATAAGTTCATGGCTTGTAGAAAACAAGTTGATGTTAAATCACAGTAAAATTCAGTTTTTACAATTACTAACACACAATTTGAGGAAAGCTGACATTTTGATTACACATAATGGGCATATGATAAGTGAGACAAAACAGTTCAAATTTCTAGGTGATCAGATAGACAGTAAGCTGTCGTGGAAAGCCCATGCTAAGGAACTTGTTCCAAAACTAAATTCTGCTATATTTACCATTATTTACCATTAGAACAATATCTGAAATAAGTGATTTCTCAACATGCTTGCTTTCACTCACTTATGACGCACAGCATTTTTTTCTCCCCCTTTAATATCATTTGTTGTTAATAATATCAGCTTATTTCCACTCGGTCAATACTAGACAGAAGTCAAATCTACATTTGCATCAGACCAGCTTGACACTTGTGCAGAAAGGTGTACAGAATTCTGCAGCATCCATTTTCAATAAGCTGCCACAAGAACTAAAGAATCTTAGCGCTAACCCACACGCTTTCAAATCTAAATTGAAGAGTTATCTCATGGCTCACTCCTTTTATTCTGTCAAGGAACTCCTAGAAAAGTTAAACAATTAAGCTAATTCCTTTTTTTCTTCTTCTTCCTTCTTTTCTTTATTGATACTTTTCACTTTTTTCTTAAGATTGTTGTGTGCTTAGGCCTACTTAAAAATTTTCTATGACCATTCAATCTTCTGTTAAACTTTATGTACTGACTTGTTCCATGACCATGGAGTCTCAGCTCCTCAATTAGGTCTTGTGGAATAGCAAACCATATTATTCTTATTCTTATTATTATTATGTTTCTGATGCGAGTGGCTAGAAGCCAAATGCAAATCTGTAGAAGAATGTATAATAAGGGGAAAGTAGATACTGCCCACAGGAAAATAAAAGAGACATTTGGGGACAACTTGTACAAAAGCCAGACCGCAGTTATTAAACTCGAAGGGCATGAAAGGGAAGCATTAGTTGGGAAGGAAGTAAGACAGGGTTGTAGCCTTTCTCCAATGTTATTGAATTTGTACATCGAGCAGGCGGTGAAGGAAAGGAAGGAAAAATTTGGAATAGGGATTAAAGTTCAGGTTGAAGAGATAAAAATATTGTGTTTTGCTGATGACACTGTAATTCTGTCAGAGACAGCAAAGGACCTGGAAGAGCAGTTGAATGGAATGGACAGTGTGTTGCAGAGAGTGTATAAAATGAACATTAAAAAGTGCAAAACAAAGATAATTGAATGCAGTCTTAGAAAATCAGGCAATGCTGAAGGAATTAGATTAGGTAATGAAACAATGAAGGTGGTAGATGAGTTTTGTTTCTTGGGCAGTAAAATAACATATGACGGTCACAGTACAGGGGATATAAAATGCAGAATGTTAATGGGAAGAAAAGCATTTCTGTAAAAGGGAAATTTGCTAACATCAAATATTAATTTAAGTGTAAGGACGTCTTTTCTTAAGGCATTTGTGTGGAGTACTTCCTTGTATGGGAGTGAAACATGGTCGATAAACAGTGTGGACAGGAAGAGAATAGAGGCTTTTGAAATGTGGTGCTACAGAAGAATAGTGAAGATTAGGTGGGTAGATCGCATAACTAATAAATAGGTACCGAACAGAATTCGGGAGAAAAGAAATTTTTGGCATACCTTGACTAAAACAATGGATCACATGATAGGACAAATTCTTAGACATTGAGGAATCGTAATTTAGCATTGGAGGGAAGTGTGTGTGTGTGTGTGTGTGTGTGTGTGTGTGTGTGTGTGTGTGTAGGGGGGGGGGGGGGGAGAATCACAAAGGGAGACCAAGAGACGCGTATAGTAAGCAGAAACAAATGGATGGTTGTTGTTGTTCTTATGAGGAGATGAAAAGGCTTACTCAGGATAGAGTAGGGTGGAGAGCTGAATCAAACCAGTCTCCGGACTGAAGACCATAACAACAACATGTTTTACCAATTTTATCAACTAATAACCATGCTGCTGAGCACAACCACCACCACCACCACCACCACCACCACCACCACCAACAACAACAACAACATGTTTAAAAGTGTTGACAAAATGACACTCACTTATACACACAATGACAACCAGTAACTCATCGCTATGCTTCGTTCTTTGCAGGAGAGTGCTGTGAAGCTACATTTTAGATGATAAAGCATAAATAACTTACGTGGATGCCTTGGAGTCAGTCCTAGATGTTCTCAGGGTTGAAGCTGCTATGCTACTAGTATCAGAGAACAGTTCGTTTTCAGGATGAGCATTGACTTCATCATCAGCATCTATATTCAATAACATAAAAATAAGCATTACTTGGCTGAAGTCACATGCAAAGCAATATACAGCATACCAAGAAGTTTAAGCACAGATAATAAATGTAAAATATTCTTCAAAAGAGATAGATTGGTTGGCCAGTACTTAACATAGGGTTTTTTTTTTCTGCTGATAGTCACAAATAAATAAAAACAATGAAAATAGAAATAGGGTACTAGATTTCAAAACTGTGTTCCTTCAGTAAGTATGAGAGGAGGGCAGAAAGAAGGGAACAGAAGGAGAAGATTATTCACAACCTAGGCCATGAGGTTGTAATGAAGCATGTTGGGAATTATTTCCATATGCTTGCATTACTGAATCTCCCGATACCAGTATAAGTATGAATTTAATTAGCCTATTATCATTTTCTTTTACAAAACTTTTGTTATTCTTTTTCCTAATGTGACTAGCTGAAGTTATTTTTATTATTTGACATCACAGAAGTTTGTTTAATTAACAAATATTAATTAGTTCACACAAGAGGCGTATTATTGTAGGTCATATATTAACCTAACAGGTATCTCTGATAAAACTAATTAAATTCTTCACTAATAATATTAAAGTAGGTATTATTATGTTTCACAAACGGTTAGGGAAGTTGTGCCCTCATTAGTTTCTGTATAATTACTGTTTATCCTAACAGCACTGTTTATAAGCATACTTAATTATATTAACATGTGAAGAAACATTAACATAACTAAGACCTCTATGTCAATTTACTCAGTATTATTTACCCTACCTTTTACTGTATATGTGGAAGAGACCAGGAGACACTGGAAGGTACCAGATTGACTTTATAATAGTGAGGGATAGATTTAGAAACCAGGTTTTAAACCGCAAGACATATCCAGACGCATACATAGACTGACCACAACTTATAGATTATGAACTGCAGATTAAAACTTAAGAGACTGCAGAAACGTAGAAAATTAGGAGATGGAGCCTGGACAAATTGAAATGATCAGTGGTGGTAGAGGGTTTTAGAGGGAGCAATAGGCAAGGACTGGTTGAAACAGGGGATAGTAATACGGTAGAAGAAGAATGGGTAGCTCTGAGGGTAGCGAAGGCTGCAGATGATCATATAGGCAGAAGGACAAGGCCTAATAGAAATCCCTGGATGACACAGTATATACTGAACTCAATTCATGAAAGGATGCATCAAGTGAAGCAGGCAAGAGGGAGTATAAATGTCTGAAAAATGAGACTGACAGGAAGTGCAGATAGCTAAGCAGGAGCGGCTAGAGAACAAATATAGAACCATAGAAGATTGTAAAACAAGGGGAAAGATAGATACTGGAATTAAAGAGATATTTGGAGACAAGAAAAACAGACGTATGAATATCAAGAACTCAGATGGAAAACCAGTACTAAGCAAAGAGGGGAAAGTTGAACTGTGTAAGAAATATATAGAGGGCATATACAAAGGAAATAAACTTGAAGGCAATATTCTAGAAATGGAAGACAAAGTGGAGGAAGAGGAGATATGATACTGCGAGAAGAAATTGACAGAGCGCTGAAGGATTTGAGTCAACACAAGGCCCCTGGAGTAGATGATATTCCGCCTGAATTGTTGATATCGTTAGGAGAGTCAGTCATGAAAGAATTGTTCCAACTGGTATGTAAGATGTATGAGACAAGAGAAATACCATCCGACTTCAAAAGAATATGGTAATTCCAAGTCCAAGGAAAGCAATTGCAGACAAATGTGATAATTACAGAACTATCAGTTTAATAAAGCATGGTTGCAAAATACCAACACGAATTAGTTACAGATAAATGGAAAGTTGTGGAATCTGACCTCGGGAAAGATCAGTTTGGATTTAGGAGAAATGTAGGAACACAGGAGGCAATACATTACAACTTATCATAAAAGATAGGCTCAGGAAAGGCAAACCTGTGTTTGTTAGCATTTGTGGATCTGGAGAAAGCTTTTGACAATGTTGACTGAAATAAGCTTTTTCAGACTCTGAAGGTAGCAGGGGTAAAATACAGGAAGCAAAGAGTTATACTCAACTTGTACAAAAACAAGACAGCGGTTATTAGAGTCGAAGGGCAAGAAAGGGACGCAGAGGTTAGAAAGGGAGTAAGACAGGGTTGTAGCCTTTCACAAATGTTGTTCAATCTGTACATTGAACAAGCAGTGAAAGAATGCAAGGAGAAATTTGGAGAGAGCATTGAAGTGCAGGGAGATGAAATAAAAACTTTGCAGTTTTCCTATGACATAGTAGTTTTCTCAGAGTTTGCAAAGGATCTGGAAGAGCAATTGAATGGAATGGACAGTTTCTTGAAAGGAAGTTATAAGATGAACATTAATAAGAGTAAAACGAGGGTAATGGAATGTAGTGTCAAAAAATCAGGCGATGATGAAGGAATTAGTTAGGCACTGAGACAATAAAAGTGGAATTGGATATTGGAATGTGCCCCTGGCGAACAGTCTGTCTGTGACCATTGATCCGCAAAGCCAATTTGTTGGTGGTCATAACAACATAAAAGACTGTACAGTGGACACATGTCAGTTGATATATGACGTGTTGTCTCACATGTGGCCCTGCCTTGAATCGGGTAGGTTTTTCCTGTGGTGGGGCCGGAGTATGTCGTTGTAGGAGGATGCATTGGACAGGTTTTGCAGCGAGATTGGTTACAGAGGTAGGAACCATTAGGTAGGGAGAGTCGTTTTGGGATGTTGGAAGGTTGGATGAGGATGTTGCGGAGGTTGGGAGGACGGCGGAAGGCTACTCTGGGTGATGTGGGAAGAACACTTTGGAGTGATGATCTCATTTCAGGGTATGACTTTCTCAAGTCGTAGCTCTGATTGAGCAATTTGTTTAGGCATTCCAAGCTGGGGTGGTACTGGGTGACTAAGGAGATGCCTCTGGGTGGTTTGGGGTTAGGAACATTGTTGCTGGAAGGGGAGGAGTGGACTGCTTGGGAGATCTGATTGCTGGCGAGGTTTGTAGGGTAGTTGCGGGAGAGTAAAGCATTGAATAGATTGTTGTTGTAGATGGTGAGGGGTTCATACGTTTGTTTCCCATGGATGCTAGGCCGTAGGGAAGGGATCATTTAATATGGAAGGGATGGAAGCTGTCAAAGTAGAGGTATTGTTGCTTGTTTGTGGGTTTAATATGGACTGAGGTGTGGATGTGGGACTCAGCAAGGTGAAGGTCAACATCAAGGAAGGTGGCTTGAGTGTTAGAGAAGGACCAGGTGAATTTTAGGTTGGAGAAGGATTTAAAGTCTTGAAGTAAGTTCAGAAGGGTTTCTTCACCATGAGTCCAGACCACAAAGATATCATCTATGAATCCATACCAAACCAGGTGGTGCAACGTCTGCGTCTTAAGCAATGCCTTTTCCATGCAGCCCATAAAGAGGTTGGCATAGGGAAGGGGTCATCCTGGTTTGCATAGCTGTCTCCCGATTTGTTTGTATGTCCAGCCCTCAAAGGTGAAGTAATTATCGGTGAGGATGAAATTAGCAAGTGTGACAAGGAATGAGGCTTTTGGGAGGCTTTTAGGTAGGCATTGGGCTGATAGACCATGGGTGGGGAATGTTGGTGTTGAGGGATGTGGCATCTATGGTGACAAGGAAGATTTCAGGTGGGAAGGGCATAGGGATGGATTTGAGGCATTCCAGAAAGTGGTTCATGTCTTTGATGTAGGATGGGAGCCTGCAGGTTATACCGTATATACTCGAGTAATCCGCGCATATTTTTTTCCGAATTTATGAATGAAAAACTGGGTTGCACGAATTACTCGAATTTAGGTTGGTATTACTGCATCTGCAACAACAAAAATTACTCCAGTTTAAAAATCAAATCCCTTTAGGCTGGTATTACACGATAATATTTTTGATTAAATCTTTGACAAAGACATATTATCAGATATTCGAAATATTTTTTAGACATAAATCTTCATAATGGTGTTAAAAAGAGGTATTATAGTCGTCATATTTCAAGATAGTGGATCTGTAATTTTGCTCTAACGAATGGTGGAGTAGTGTCTCTTTCTAGCAGTTTCTTTGGCAGCGCGGCTGGTGCTTACGAACAGTTGCATTGTTGATGTAAGAATGACTAGCTGCATTTGCTTGTGATACCATCTTTCTGAGTAATCTACTTACTTATCTACTTAAGTTGGGTCTTTGCTTCAGTACCACCATATTACCCACACCGGTATCAGCACGTGACAAAAACAGGGTTAAAGTGATTTCTTGCTACTGGGGTTAAACGTCAATTATGGGGCGTCGTTGCAGCTATGTTCAAACACACGCACACATCGATTAGCAACAGCGATGCTCGCAATCAGAGCAGTTACATTTTGCATTGCAGCGAACAGACATTAAGACAAGCAACTTTTTTAATCAAATATACAGCCAGGCGCTATATTGGATGATATTTCTGTGATGAAAGGTATGTGTATGTCAAAGTTCTCTATAACACTATCAAATATATTTGATGTAAATACACGAGATTTCAACTTTGACAAAGATACATGAAGATGTAATACCAGTCTCAGCTCCATTTTTTTATTAACTGTTCACATTCTATAAGCATTCATTTCAGTGTGTTACTGTGAGTACGTTTTCACTCTAATATGTTACGAATGAAATATTTCTCAATATGTATGAGACTTTGTAGTAGGTAAAATACAAGAATTTTACGGGATTGGTATGAGATTAGCACACACTGGATATGACAAACCTGCGCACATCTCTCTCTCTCAATCAGTGTGGCATCAATTGTTTTGATTTGAAATTTATCAGACTGCCCTCACATGCTTGGTGAAAGCTTACGGGTGGTATCCCCAACTACACACATGCACATGATTTCTTTCTTTTTATTTTATTTTATTGTCATTAAAATTTGGGGGTGCACGGATTACTCTAGGGCACGGATAACTCGAGTATATACGGTAGGTTAGAGCCGTTGGTCTACCAGAGCTGAGACACGTTCTGTTGGGGCTTTGAAGCCTGCTACGATAGGACAGCCAGGATGATTCTCTTTATGGATTTTAGGGAGTAGGTAGGAGGTCAGAGTGCAGTGTTAGGTACAGAGAGAAGTTCTATGGAGGAGGTGGTGAGATCTTGTGAAGGACCTAGGGTTTTAAGGATTTTCTGTAGCTCAGCCTGGATTGTTCCTATGTTGATGCTTGGAACAAGTGAAACTAGTTGAGTAATAAAGTGGGAAAATGAATAGCTGAAGGCACAAGGTGACTTATTTCAAATATCTCATGTAGGCAGTCACCTATATAAAGTTAAAAAATGGGATTATTGTGTTAACTAAATGACTTATTTAATTGAATGAACTAGCATTATTTACAATTTTTGATTTAAGACTAAGGACACACATAATGATGAAAAAAATACCGTATATTTCCACAGGTAAGACGACCTTCAGATAAGACGAGGTACAAATTTTCTTCAAAGTTTTATAGTTTAAGCATATATCTGGCCTATAAGGCAACCCCCAATTTACCACTTTTTTTCCAGTTTTCGGGATCTAAAAATACAACTGCCACTTAGGTTCAGAGGCAAAGCTTCTGGAAGTTCCGAAAAAATACCATTACAAGCCACCATAAGTAGTTCTCATAATTGGTAGGCTTGGATTTAACTCCTTGTTGCTGTGTTTGCGGTCTGATTTTGAACTTTCGTGCCTGTAATGCTATGTTGTATCCGATCATGAAGAATCATGGTAGTTTTACACAGCAAAAAAAAGAAAAAGAAAATAAAAAGGGGGGGGGGGAATTCCTTTCGCAGTGATGACCTTTAATTGCATCGATGCACATATTATGCAGGTGAAAACACACGAAATTGCCCGAGAACAGAAGATAAAGGATTTCAAAGGAAACCACATATAGCTCCGAAATATTTTAACCCTTTCACTACTCCATATGTAAATACACTCTAATCGTTTAAGTGCGACTCTGGATATATTGAGAAATTCTTTTGACAAGCAACATTATAAAATCAAGCTGCATTGTAGTGGTAAATAATTAATTCTATTCCTGCTTTATGGCATATAGGTTATTTAAAAAAAAAAAAACTGTGCAACGCCTTGTTTTTGTAAATCTTTCCTCCATGATGTAAATTCCAGCAGGATGATTTCACAGATGTGCTGCATAGCGAGGCTTCGACCTCCAAATGATAAATATGGAATTGACACCGTTTTGAAATGATATGTATGGAATAGGTGAATGTTTCTGTACCGAAGATTCGGGTGCGTACAAAAATTTCTTGTTTGTCCTATATCTAACTTTCACTGTAAAAAAGGTTATCTACAGCGTGGCCTTAAGAACATTAGGTATAGGTTAAACAAGTTTTTTAGTATGTGAGAACGCATAGTGTCCGAATCTACAGTTCAGAAACACTAAATCAATTTACAGTTGTACGTTCGATATGTATCATTTCAGGCCGAGCTACATCGAGTGTAAGATTTCTTGTAAATTGCCCAGAAAGCTGTACTCTTAGGTTCCTGCCTAACCACTTCCTTTAAAATCATGACAAATTTGTAAAAATCATAACATTCGCCTGTTCAATATCTTGTTGTTGTTATGGTCTTCAATCTGGAGACTGGTTTGATGCAGCTCTCCACCCTATTCTATCCTGAGCAAGCCTTTTCATCTCCTCATAAGAACGACAACCCACATCCACTTGAATCTGCTTACTATACACGTCTCTTGGTCTCCCTCTGCGATTTTTACCCCACACACTTCCCTCCAATGCTAAATTTACGATTCCTCGATGTCTAAGAATGTGTCATACCAAGCGATCCCTTCTTTTGGTCAGGGTATGCCAAATTTTCCTTTTCTCACCAATCCTGTTCAGTACCTCTTCATTAGTTATGCGATCTACGCACCTAATCTTCACTATTCTTCCGTAGCACCACATTTCAAAAGCCTCTATCCTCGTCCTGTCCGCACTGCTTATTGTCCATGTTTCACTCCCGAACAAGGCAACCGCCTTCAGAAAAAGACTTCCTAACACTTAAATTAATATTCAATGTTAGCAAATTTCTCTTTTTCAAAAATGCTTTTCTTCCCATTGCCATTCTGCATTTTATATCCTCTGTACTACGACCATTGCATGTTATTTTACTACCCAAGTAACAAAACTCATCTACCACCTATATTGTTTCGTGACCTAATCTAATTCCTTCAACATCACCTGATTTTCTAAGACCGCATTCCATTATTTTTGTTTTGCTCTTGTTAATGTTAATTTTATATGCTCTCTTCAACACACTATCCATTCCATTCAACTGCTCTTCCAGGTCCTTTGCTGTCTCTGACAGAATTACAATGCCATCAGCAAAACGCAATGTTTTTATTTCTTCCCCATGAACTTTAATCCCTATTCCAACTTGTTCCTTGCTTTCCTCCACCACCTGCTCGATATAAAAATTGAATAGCATCGGAGAAAGGCTGCAACCCTGTCTTTCTCCCTTCCCAACTGATGCTTCCCATTCCTGCCCTTCGAGTCTAATAACTGCGGTTTGGCTTTTGTACAAGTTGTAAATAACTCTCCTTTCCCTGTATTTTACCCCTGCTGACTTCAGAATTTGAAAGAGTGTATTCCAGTCAACGTTGTCAAAAGCTTTCTCCAAATCTACAAAAGCTAAAAATGTAGGTTTGCCTTTCCTTAATCTATCTTCTAAGATAAGACGTAAACTGAGTATTGCCTCCCGGGTTCCTACGTTCCTCCTGAATCCAAACTGATCTTCCCTGAAGTCAGCTTCTACCAGCTTTTCCATTCTCCCATAGAAAATTCGCCTTAAAATTTTGCAACCATGACTTATCAAACTGATGGTTCTGTAATTTTAACACCTGTCTGCGCCCGATTTCTTTGGGATGGGGATTATTACATTTTTCTTAAAGTCTGAGGATATTTTGCCTGTCTCATACATCTTACACACCAGTTCAAATAGTTTTGTCATGGCTGGCTCTCCCTGAGACTTTAGTAGCTCTGAGGGTATGTCATCTACTCCTGGGGCCTTGTTCCGACCTAGGTCTTTCAGGGCTCTGTCAAATTCATCTCTCAGTATAGTATCTCCTATTTCATCTTGATCTACTTCCTCTTCCCTTCCTACAACATCGTCTCTAAGTTCATTTCCTTTGTAGAGCTGCTCTATGTACTCTTTCCACCTTTCAGCATTCCCTTCTTTGCTGAGAACTGGTTTCCCATCTGAGTTATTGATATTCGTAGAGTTGCTTTTCTTGTCCCCAAATGTCTCTCTTATTTTCCTGTAGGCGGTATCTACTTTTCCCCTTCTTATACATTTTTCTGCAGATTTGCATTTGGCTTCAAGTCACTCCTGCTTAGCCATTTTGCACTTCCTGTCCATCTCATTTCTTAGTCGTCTGTACTCCATTTTGCCTGTTTCATTTACTGCATTTTTATATTTTTATTAAATTTACTATTTCCTGTGATATCTAAGGATTTTTTGTAGGTCTTGCCTTTCTACCTATTTTGTCCTCTGCTGCCTTCACTATTTCATCTCTCAATGCTACCCATTCCTCCTCTACTGTTTTATTTCCCCCTGTTTCTGTCAATAGATGCCTAAATCTCCCTCTGAATTTCTCCAGAACTTCACTTTCCTTCAATTTATCCAAGTCCCATCTCCTTATTTTCCTACCTTTCTGCAGTTTTTTCAGTTTCAGCCTACAGTTCATGACTAACAAGTTATGGTCCGAGTCTATATCTGCCCCTGGGTATGTCTTACAGTTTAGCACCTGGTTCCGGAATCTATGTTTTACCATTATAAAATCTATCTGATACCTTCCGGTGTCGCCTGGTCTCTTCCACGTATACAACCTTCTTTTGTGATTCTTAAACCACATATTTGTTACAATTAAATCATGTTCCGTGCAAAATTCTACCAGGCGACTTCCTCTTTCATTCCTCCTGCCCAGTCCATATTCACCTATTATTTTTCCTTCTCTTCCTTTTCCTACTACCGAATTCCAGTCTCCCATCACAATTAAGTTTTCCTCTCCCTTAACTGTCTGAATAATTTCCTTTAGCTCCTCATATATTTCTTCGATCTCCTCATCATCAGCAGAGCTAGTTGGCATATAAACCTGTACTACTGTTGTCGGTGTTGGCTTCGTATCTATCTTGACAATGATAATGCGATCACTGTGCTGCTCATAGTAGTTTACCCGCATTCCTATCTTCTTATTCATTATCAGTCCCACTCCTGTGGTACCCCCAACTGATTTTGTATTTATAATCCTGTACTCACCTGACCAGAAATCCTGTTCATCCTGCCACCGAACTTCACTAATCCCCACTATATCTAACTTCAACCTATCCATTTCCCTTTTTAAATTTTCTAATTTTCCTACCCGATTAAGGGATCTAACATTCCACGCTCAGATCCGTAGAATGCCAGTATTGTCTTTCCGGATGACAACATCCTCCTGAGTAGTCCCCGCCCGGAGATCCGAATGGGGGACTGTTGTACCTCCGGAATATTTTACCTGAGAGGATGCCATCATCATATTTTCATACAGTAGAGCTGCATGTCCTCGGGGAAAAGTAACGGCTGTAGTTTCCCCTTGCTTTCAGCCGTTCGCAGTAACTGCATGGCAAAGCCACATTAGCTGATGTTACGATGCCAGCTCAGCCAATCATCCAGACTGTTGCCCCTGTAACTACTGAAAAGGCTGCTGCCCCTCTTCAGGAACCACACGTTTGTCTGGCCTCTCCACAGATATCCCTCCTCTGTGGTTGCACCTACGGTACGGCTATCTGCATCGTGAAGGCACACAAGCCACCCCACCTCGGCAATGTCTGTGGTTCATGGGGGTGGGTTCAATATCTATCATTTTGATACTTAACCGCTTCGATATACATCATTGTCTTTTTGAACCTTATCCTCTCTGTTTTGTTGGCAAAACTGAAAAATGGAATAGCATGGACCGTGAGAATTTTGATAAATATTTGCCGCTTTTGGCAACATAACATTGTCTGAATGCAAACAACTATCTTTAATATATCTCTGCACTGTTTCAATTGTCAACTTCAAACAATTTTAAGCTTCCACTCTTTTTGGAGGAAAATATACAAAAATTCAATACATTCAATATATTTGCGGTTGCAGCTGATCTATTCCCTTTGAGTTCAATGGTCAGCAGACTATTTATTTGTTTATTTATATATTCATAAAATACAGTTAACTCAAAAGAAAAAGTATACAATCAACCCCACAGCAGTTTCGGTCCTATCCAAAGGTCTCACCTTCAGCCCCAACCCAAGTTTAACAATGCTGGACTTGTCAAAGACCTCCTTTCCTTCTGCTGATTGTTACAGTGGAAAAACTATTTGCCACCAATCCCTCCAATCACAGCAAATCTGATTCCAATATTGAACCCTGCCTCTCCCAGTTCATATCACCAACCAACTGTGACCTTCCCTCACCCCCACCAAACCACCCTCTTGTTACATTCCAGGAATCTCTCATATCCTTTGAAGGAAAAGTATAGCATCAAACCTGCAGCATACCAATGGGCACTTGTATGGCACCCTCCTATGCTAATCTATTTATGGGCTGTCTAAAGAAAACCTTCCTAGTCTCCCAAAACCCCTGGTCTGGTTCAAGTTCACTGATGATATTTGGACTCAGGGCCTGGACAACCTCAACTCCTCCTCCCCCAGTAGTTTCACTTGGTCCTTCTCAAACTGGCAAGTCACCTTCCTGGATGTTAACCTTCACTACACCAACGACTCCAACCACATTAAACCTACTAATTACCAACAGTACCTGTACTTTTATAGCTGCCATCCATTCCACTAAAAAAATACCTCCCATACAGCCTTGCCACCAATGGAAGGAGAATTTGCAGTGATCAGAGGCCTTCACAGACAGACATTACCCTCCTGACCTAGTCAGCAAACAGATTTATCATGCCTTATCCCCACACACCACAAATCCTTCCTCCAACCCAAGTGTCCAGTCACAAAGGAGTGTCCTTGTCACCGATTACCTCCCCAGACTGGAACAACTAAATCACATCCCATGACAGGGCTTTGATTATCTGTCATCATGCCCTGAAATGTGAGTCATCCAACCAACGATCCTTCCGTCTCCTCCTAAAGTGGTCTTCCATCACCCACCCAACGTCCACAACATCCTAGTCATCCATATACCATTCCCAACCTCAACCCCCTTACCACAGGGATCATATCCCTGTGGAAGACCCCGATGCAAAACCTGCCCAATATACTCACCCAGCACTTCCTATTCCTGTTATGTCACAGGCTTATCCTATCCCATCAGAGGCCGGGCCACTTGTGAAAGCAGCCATGTGATATACCATCTCTGCTGCAATCATTGCAAAGCATTTTACATTCATCTGACGATGAACCAGCTGTCTGTCATGATAAATGGCCACAGCCAAACTGTGGATTTCAATGGCTGCTTCTCTACCCGAGCCATCTGAATCCTCCCCTCCACCACCAGCTCTTCTGAACTGCGCAGGAGGAGTTGTCTCTTCAATACATGTTATGGTTCCACAACCATCCTGGCCTCAAACTAAGATAACTTCCCATCCCTGCACCCACATTTCCCTCCCCCCTCCTTCTTTCCCCCTTAATTATCCTGATCTCATGTCTTCCTTGCTACTGTGTGTTGCCAATTACAATATGCCCTTAATTAATTACTTTTTATTTTTAATTATTTATTGCTATCTTTTTTCCTATTTTTATTTTTTTCTTGTTATTTTTATCATTTCAAATCCCCCCAATCCTCTAAATCTCCCCTTTATCCTTTCCTGCCCCTTCCCTGTATTCATTGCCACAATTCAAATTCCAGTCTATCAGAGCCTTTACAATCCATCATGCAACAGGAAACTTTCCACCCCTTCTTTACCCGGCATCCTTTCCCCTTCATTCCCCACCTCAATCACAGACAAGATGCGTGTGGCACTGGAGTGGCCAGATATGGTGGTTTTGTGTGTGTGTGTGTGTGTGTGTGTGTGTGTGTGTGTGTAGTTGTTTCAGTGTTTGTGTGAATTATGTGTATCTTTTTCCGATGAAGGCCATTGCCAAAAATTTAACTTGTGTGAATGTGATTACCAATTTTTGTGACTATCAGCAGCTCAGTGAGCCTCTTTATGGTGATTTATCTATCCTCCATTATGAAATTGATAGAATACTTGACAAAATTATGAGGCCGAATTCATTCATCAATGCTGTGAGGTTTAAACTTTTTCAGCTCTAAAAGCAGTCTGGACATACTAGTAAACAATGAATTGCTGAACGCTAGGGACTTAACAAGGCACAGCAGGTTCAAGAGTTAATTTGAGTAAAATAATATGGATGTTACACTAAGTGAAGCAATCGCACAAAATGTGACTTACTCACATGTATGAGCTGCTATCCTGAAATTTCTGGATCCTGGTATGAAAACAGTACTGTCAATTGTACAGTATTAGAGTATTGTGGAAACATTTGAAGTTGAGTTTGGCGCTCTGTTTATTTCTGTTTTTGCTACTGCACAAGATACCCAGTCTGAAGTGAAAAATAAAGTGACTGACTATAGGTCTCAGGTTAAAGGTATGAGGAAAACTTCTGGTCACATAGAACAAGAGATGAACTTCAGAATAACGCTGAGAACTCTTATGAACAGTATTTTTCAACATATGATATGAAAGCACAAGAGGATTCAAACAAGCGAATTTCAATTTCATATGTAAATCATGCTTACCAATGAAGCTTTCCTTCTTTTTAATTTTTTCCTCTCTAACAGCTGCTAATCGAGCTTTGTAGGAGATGAAACTTTCACTTGCATTGTTCAACTGCTGAACAATATCATCTTTATGCTTCAAAATTCCTGGTTTCACGTGTGTTTCTGAAACACCAACATGTAAAAGTATTAGCCATGTAACAAAAAAATATAAATGAAACCAACACATTATTTATAAATGTCAATTTTTAAGTCCAACATAAAAACAAATGCTTAACATATTAAGATCAACAGTTTAATGTTTTGTCTTCACTATATCAAACAAGCAAATGAAAGTATGGAAAAATCATTGGAGAGATTTAGAAAGCAATGTCAACTAGAAAAAGGTTGCATGTAAGAGAAGACCAAGAATCGTAAGATAAAATTTACGCTAAAAATTATTCTCTGCCTCCCACTCCAACCTCCTCACATCTCCTTTCTCTCTTGCATATCTTGCTTCAGTTTCACAAAACCAGGCAATAGAAAAACAAAGACTGTAACACATGAGCTTTCAGCTCAGATTTCATATTTCTACAGCTTACATGACATAAATCTTGCCATCACCAAATACAGAGCATGAATGAGTGTCGAAGAGCAGATATACATATTATTATGTAACACTGCAGCCTAAGAGTACAGTACATGAATAATCAAATTTTTTGAACACAGAGTGTACACAGAAGTACTGTATGTAATGATATTAAGTTTTATACCCCACAAAAGGCCATTGGTAAGAAAAAAAACAAAAGAAACTGTTTTCTCTTTCTTTTTAATTAATATGAGTTAGAAAGTTTGCAGCCCTGGTATGTTCTTTGTAATCAATGGGTTAAACAATGCATCTGGCACAAAAGAAGGTCATCAGTATGTTACACTATTAGTGTCCTATCACGCCATGCTATCATTTTGTAATAGTCAATGTTTGTCAATTAAATTATACAACTATGTGCCCTCAATTCTTAGCTATAGTATTCTTTTCTGGGGATCCGCAGCATGAATCACAGAAACAATTTTCAGTTGTAGGAATGAACTGTCAAATACAGGAAATGTAAGGAAATAATTATCACTGGTATTCCTACTGCAGCAAGATATTGCATCTATAAATCTGTTGTGCACACCACAATTCAAACCTGTTTTAACAAGAAAAACCAAATGAAAATTGAAACAACATTTTATTCCATTATTTGGCGAATCTAGAACACTGGCTTCGGATTCGAGATTTGGTGCATAATGGTCGAATACTACCGAATCCCAAATCCAAAGTGTTATATGGAAACCTTCAGTTAAGAATGTTGTAGTTTACTTTGCATAACAGTACACTTTTGTTTTCGTTATTTACTTTATTTTCCATAGATCCGCTGAAAGACCCGATGTCATAAAACGAAACAACCTCACTTTGAATAGTTCTGATAAATGGTGCTAGGAGCTGCCACAAGTAACTTTTCCCGTCACATATAAGCAGTGCTACACAAGCTTGCTTAGCAGGTGCAAATATAAATGCTGGCCAAAACTTTTGCACTCGTAAAAAAAGAAAAGCCTTTCAAATATAAGTAGCAACAAAAATAAATTTCTTCACGTAAATACCAACAATGTGATGAGGTATGTGAACTGTAATGAAGCACTACGATTTCAAGAAGAAAGTTATTTATTATGTGGAAAAAAAGGTCTAATAGTGCTCTATCCAGATGGGATGACGTCAATTCAGCAACAACTTGACGTCTGTTTCAATAAATCGTTTAAGGACAACTTTAAATACATGTACACAACTGTCTTTCGAAAAGTGACAGACAACTGACACGAACGAACGTGCAAATTTGCCAATGGAATGATGATATCTGGAAGTGGGTTCCAAACCAGATTGCGTAACAGGCGTTTAAAAATGTTCGATATCGACTGCACTAGATTGTTACAAGGGATGATGATCTGTATTATGAAGGAACTGTGTAACAATGAATCAAATGAAAGTGGTTCCGATTTACCATATCGGTATCTAATTGCTATTATAAACATTTCATAAAATTTGTATTATAAGTCTAATAAAATTGTTTTATATTTCTGTATTTACTTTCATACACTAGCCATACATTTGAAGTCTTATCTAAAAGCTACTACGTAAAGCCGACTGGCAAGCCTGTAGTGCGTCAATAAATCTGCCTTCGTGCTACAACTTACATGTTTTTCTGTTAGGGGCAAGGGATTGCTCCTATGAATCGTGATTCATAAATTCCACACTCTTCGCCATAAGAATAATACAAATGTAAACATTACGCCATGTATTCTTCCGTGTTAGCTGTTACTACATTTAAATTCCGTAAAACCCGAAAGACAACAGCGAAAGCGGAAGAATATACAAAATGTTCAAATGTTTGTAGTCCTATGGGGCCAAACTATGTTGGTCATCAGTCCCTAGTCTTACAAACGACTTAAACTAACCTAAGAACAACACACACACATCCATGCCCACAGGAGGATTTGATTCAGTAAAATGGGAGTTTCAACCCATCCATACTTTCAAGTATTTGGGAGCCATCTTCGAATGTTTGTCCATAACGTGGGGCTCCAGACCGCTCAGCTAATCCTGCACGGCAAGAATATATGTATCATGTTAATGTTTACATTTGTATTATTCTGACGCTGAACGGAAGCATATAGAAATGAAGCACAGCAACTGACTTCTAGTACTGATTTTTAAATCTTCTACAAATAAAAATTCTGTGCAGACAAGTTACTTGATCTTAAATGTTTGAAAGAATAAATAACTCTACAAAATACCCTTGCTTAACCCTCCGGAATGCACTATCTGCGCATTAAGTACTTTTCACAGTTCTGAAATGTCTTCGTGGCACTAACAAGTACACACACGTCGAATAAATGTGGATTTCTCTGTGTCTGAATGTCCTGTCCATCACTAATGGAATGCCTGATATGTCACTATAAAATTATTTAACATTTACACATCCTATTTTTTAAGAATCCTTTCCTGTCATTAGTTTTTATTTCATCAAAATGAAACATTTTGTATTAGAGTGAAAAAAGTTTCTTATTATCTTTTAGACCATCTAAACAACATATATATCGAAATGTTTCATACAAATTTCTTTTAAGGGCAGGGTGTGTTAAAAAATCCTTAAGATTTAAAATAAAAATCTAAATGAAATTTTAATTTCTTAAATTTTACCATTAATACTGTAATTTGGGATTCATCCCAGAAGGCTTTATCTTCATCACTGGCTGTGATAGAGTAGTAATTCTTTTTAAATACATGTACTTGAGTTGAAAGATTATTTGTATTCAAGATTCGGAAGATTCGATTTGAGTTTTATTCAATATTCGGTATTCGAATTCGATTTGGTAAAATGGGGGTTTGACCAATCCCTAAATAAAACTGTGTAATTAATCACCCCAGGAGATAGAAAAAGATACTAAAATACATCTATTTAAAAAGGCAGTAAAAACATACTTAGTATGTAATGCATACTGTGAAATTTACAATTCACAGTTGGGGTTAATAATAAAATGGTGTAGACATTGTACTTATGTCTGTATATTCAAACAGGCCTTTGATTCTGTTGACAGGAAAACGATAGATAAAATAATTTGATAATTTGGCATTAAGTCTAAATTGACAAACTTAAATCTGCAAAACACTTACTGGGAGATATTTCATAGTCTTTCAAAGTAAAAACAAGTCTATGGCAAGACGATGGCCTATCCCCAATTCTTTTTAAATGTGTGTGAGACAAAACATTAGAATTCGGAATGAAAAACTTATTGAACTCAACATTTCACTGATAAGATTAGGAAAAGGAAGCAAAAACATTGAAATAAACTGTCTTGCATTTGCAGATCATTTTACTAGATATTCCAAAGATGTGGCATCTGCTGTAACACAAATAAATCTTCTGAAAGACCTAGCCTGCAGAACTGGCTTAAAAATTCCTGCAGGAAAAAAAAATTGAGGAGGATAAGGATGCTCCACTCAGAGAAGGAAAAAATTTAAATATCTAGAAAAGGTGATCCAACAAAATGCATAGGAAAAACCTGCAACAGCAGAAAGGTTTCATAAAAAGGGGGAAAGTGTATGATATCACTAAAGACCTCTACAATAATAAAATGACCATCAAGAAATACAAAAATAAGGCATTGCAACACGATAGTAAAGCCAGAACATCTGTCTGGTTGTTGATGTATGGCATTAAACTATAATTTAGACAAATTAGAAATACTAGAAAGACGAATCATAAAATATTGGGCCACAAAACACAGCAGAAGTTTGGAAATTACGAAGTAATGCTGAAGTATACCAAAAGATAGAAAATACTTCAAACATAATGAGGAGAAGAAGACTCATGTTTTTTGGAAATTATTTCAAATGTAAGACGGTAGATTAACCAATAAGATTTTTAAATATCTATGGGGTGAAAAGTCCAATACAAGTTGGGTCAATGAAGGGAAAAAAAGGGAAAGAAATAATATGTTGTTGCTGTGGTCTTCAGTCTGCAGACCAGTTTGATGCAGCTCTTCATGCTACCCTGTCCTGTGCAAGCCTCTTCATCTGAGAATAAGTTTGGCAATCTAGATCCTTTTGAATCTGCTTACTGTATTCATCCCTGAGTCTCCTCTATGATTTTTACCCCACACACTTCCCTCTAAGTTGACGGTTCCTTGATGTCTCAGAATGTGTCCCACCAATCTATCACTTCTCTTAGATAGGATATGAAAGAAACTCCTTTTCTCCCGACTTCGGTTAAGCACCTCTTCATTAGTTACATGATCTACCCATTTAATCTTCATCATTCATCTGTAGCACCACATTTCAAAAGATTCTATCATCTTTTTGTCTGAACTACTTACCATCCACGTTTCACTCCCATACAAAGCTACTCTCTAGACAAATGCTTTCAGAAAGGACTTCCTAACATTTAAATTAATATTGGATGTCAACAAATTTCACTTCTTCAGAACGCTTTTCTTCCCATTGCTATTCTGCATTTTATATCTTCTTTACTTCGGTCACCAGAAGTTATCTTGCTACCCAAATACCAATGTATTTTTACCCCTGTCCAACTCTAATCACCACTGTCTTGTTTTTGTACAAGTTGAATATAACTCTTCGCTTCCTATTTTTTACCCCTGTTACCTTCAGAATTTCAAAGAGTTTATTCCAGTCAACATTGTCAAAAGCTTTCTCCAAATCTACAAATGCTAAAAATGTAGGTTTGCCTTTCCTTAGCCTATCTTCTAAGGTAAGTTATAATGTGAGTATGGCCTCCCGTGTTCCTACATTTCTCCTAAATCCAAACTGATCTTCCCCAAGGTTGGATTCCAAAAGTTTTCCAATCATCTGTAAATAATTTGTGTTAGTATTTTGCAACTATGACTTAGTAAACTGATAGTTCTGTAATTTTCACATTTGTCTGCACTTGCTTTCTTTGCAACTGGAATTTATGTTGTTCTTTAAGACTGATGATATTTCCCCTGTCTCATACATCTTGCATACAAGGTGGAACAATTTCTTGACGAATGGCTCTCCTAATGATATCAGCAGTTCAGACTGAATATCATCTATTCCAGGGGCCTTGTTTCGGCTCAAATCTTTCAGCACTCTGTCAAATTCTTCTCACAGTATCATATCTCCTATCTCCTCTTCTTCCACTTTGTCATCCATTTCTAGAATATTAACTTTAAGTTTATTTCCTTTGTACAGGCCCTCTATGTATTCCTCCCACATTTCAGCTTTCCCCTCTTTGCTTAGTACTGGTTTTCCATCTGAGTTCTTGATATTCATACAGCTGCTTTTCTTGTCTTCAAATATCTCTTATTTTCCTGTAGGTGGTATCTATCTTTCCCCTGGTTATACATTCTTCTATGGTTCTGCATTTGTCCTCTAGCCACTCCTGCTCAGCCAGTCTGCACTTCTGGTCAATCTCATTTTTCAGAGGTTTGTAGTCCCTTTTGTTTGCTTCATTTGATACATTTTTATATTTTCTCCTCTCATCAATTAAGTCCAGTATATCCTGTGTTATCCAGAGATTTATATTAGGCCTTGTCCTTCTGCCTATATGACCCTCTGGTGCTTTCACAACTCTCTCTCTCAGAGCTACCCATTCTTCTTCTACTGTATTACTTTCCCCCGTTTCGACCAATCTTTGCCTAATGCTTCCTCTGAGACCCTCAACCACCTCTGGTTCCTTCAGTTTGTCCAGGTTTCTCCTAACTTTTATACCTTTCTGCAGTCTCCTAAGTTTTAATCTACAGTTCATTACCAAAAAGTTATGGTCAGAGTTTGTACCTACCCCTGGGTATGTCTTACAGTTTATAACCTGGTTTCTAAATCTATTCCTCGTGGTTATAAAGTCAATCTGGTACCATCCAGTATCTCCTGGTCTCATCAACATATACAGCCTTCATTCATGATGTTTAAACCAAGTGTTGATGTCATTAAATTGTGCTCTGCACAAAATTCTACCAAGAAATCTCCTCTTTCATTTCTTTTCCCCAGTCCATATTCACCTACATTTACTTCTCTTCCTTTTCCCACTACCGAGTTCAAGTCCCCCATCGCAATCAAGTTTTCACCTCCCTTCATTTTCTGAATAATTTCTTTTATCTCCTCATGCATTTCTTTGATGCCATCATAGGCAGAGCTAGTTGGCATATAAAGTTGTACTACTGTGGTCGGTGTTGGCTTCATGTCTATCTTTGCTACAATAATGCGTTCACTATGTTGTTCATAGTAACTTACCCGCATTCCTATTTTCGTATTCATTATCAGACCTATTCCTGCATTACCACCAACTGATTTTGTATTGACAACCCTGTACTCACCAGACCAGAAATCCTGACCATCTTGCCACAGAACTTCACTAATCCCTACCATATCTAACTTTAACCTATCCATTTCTCTTTTCAAATTTTCTAACTTATCTATGCAATTAAGGGTTAGAACATTCCACACTCCGATCCATAGAATGCCTGTTTTGTTTTTCTTGATGATAACTTCCTCCTGAGTAGTCCCCACCTGGAGATCCGAATGGGAGACTATTTTACCTCCAGAATATTTTACCCAAGAAGATGCCATCATCATATATGCATACAGTAGAGCTGCATGTCCTGGGGAAAATCAATAACTGTAGTTTCCCTTTGCTTTCAGCCGTTCGCAGTAACTGTATGACAAAGCCATGTTAGCTGATATTACAAGGCTAGCTCAGTCAATCATCAATCATCCAGACTGTTGCCGCTGTAACTACTAAAAAGGCTGCTGCCCCTTTTCAGGAACCACATGTTTATCTGGCCTCTCCACAGATACCCCTGTGCTGTGGTTGCACCTACTGTACGGCTATCTGTATCGTTGAGGCACACAAGTCACCCCACCTCAGCAATGTCTGTGGTTCATGGGGGTTATAAAAATAGAATATATATACAACAGAGAAGCCTTCTGAGAAAAAGTATTGAAAATTGAAGGATTAAGGATTCCAAGGCATGGCAGCTAATAAGACTAGTGTAAAATGGAAGAAAAATCTAAAGAACATAAAAAAGCATACTGGAGAAAAAGAGCAAATGAGGAGTTGAAATTACAATGTGGTCTTCAGATGGCCAATTTGATGGAAAAGTAAATAAATGAAAAAATGGAAATAAAAACACAGCTACAACATCCCATCACTTTACAGTATTATTATTATTATTATTATTATTATTATTATTATTATTATTGTTATTTACTGTTATGGCCTCATTGGCCCTCTTTAGTCAATCATTTTCTAGTCTTCTTTTTTTTATATATATAATTGCATGTTTTGTTCTTTCCAGATTGCACAGTATCTTTTCAATTGTTCTGATCTTCTGCTTTTGTTTTGCATATCATCCAGGGTTATTTTTAGTTCTTCCCTGTCTCCTCTAATTCCCTAGATCCATCCTACTTATTACTTCAGATATCTGTAGTATGAAGTGACAGAGTGGGAAAACTCAAACCTCCAAGACAGGAACAAGTTTTCACTTTACAAAAGAAAGCAATCAGGATCATATTAACAAGAAGGAACTCTTAGAACTGGAGAAATTGCTTCAAAAGTCTAGGCATCTTAACAGTTATGTTTTTGTACATATATAAAACAACAGTGTACAAGAGAAAAGAATCTAGAAGTGGGATATAAATGCTAGTGTGCATATCAACAACACATGGAGGAAGTATGAAATAAGAAGCATACCCCATCAACTGAAACTTGAAAAAGGACCTTGTTGCTGCGGCATCAAGTTGTTAAAATACATGCCTAAAAAACTGCATGATAATATACAAGACATTAACTTTGCAAAGAAACTGAAATACTATCTGGTGGAAAAATAATTTTACAGCACTGCAGAGTACTTGTTTAGTTTTGTACATATTATTATTACACTCTAGGAAATAAGTGACATTTTTGTTATTTTCATATATTTTACATGACATTAACATTGTAAAAAATAATCAAAGACTAACTGATGTTAACAACATTTCAAGTTATGAAACTTCCTGGCAGATTAAAATTGTGTGCCGGAATCGGGACTTGAACATGGGACCTTTGCCTTTCGCGGGCATGCGCTCTACCACTGAGCTATCCCAACACGACTTACGGTCCACCCTAACAACTTCAATTTTGCCAGTACCTCGCATCCTACTTTCCAAACTTCGCAGAAGTTCTCCTGTGAAACTTGCAAGACTAGCACTCCTGGAAGAAAAGGTATGGTGGAGACATGGCTTAGCCACAGCCTAAGGGATGTTTCCACAATTTTAATCTGCCATGAAGTTTCATATCAGAGTTTCATATCAGCACACACTCCACTGCAGAGTGAAAGTTTCATTCTGGAAACATCCCTTAGGCTGTGGTTAAGCCATGACTCCACCATATCCTTTCTTCCAGGAGTGCTAGTCTTGCAAGTTTCGCAGGAGAGCTTCTGCGAAGTTTGGAAAGTAGAAGGCGAGGTACTGGTAGAATTAAAATTGTGAGGGTGGACTGTGAGTCATGTTGGGATAGCTCAGTGGTAGAGTGCTTGCCCGTGAAAGGCAAAAGTCCCAGGTTTGAGTAGCGGTTCCAGCACACAATTTTAATCTGCCAGGAAGTTTCATATCAACGCACACTCCGCTGCAGAGTGAAAGTTTCATTCTGGAAATATTTCAAGTTATTTATGTTGCTCTTACACATTAGGAGGTAAGTGATAATGGAAATATTTTGTTATTGGCGTGTCCTATACTACACGTACATTTACTGTATACAATGTAACTGTAAAGGATCAAATAACATTCCAAATGCGAAAATATCATTGACTTTCACTTACACTGAGATAAATGATCATCTCAAAAAATAAGAGAAATTCGAGCTCAAACGAAGAGATACATGTTTGATTTCTTCTCATGCACTATTTGATAATGGAATGGTACATAAATACAGTCTAACCCTGATTTTACATTCCTGGATTTTATATTTTCCTGCTATTTAGACCATTTTTTTAGTTTTGTCAAATTTCCTATGTTCGCAATGTTAATACACTCCTGTTTTTTGAGTTAACAGAGACACTTTTCTCCAGCTTCTTACGCTTTTTGAAATGATGTTCATAGAGGAAAAAATGACATAATTGAAATAATTATTACTGGCATAACTTTCATCTTCAAGTATAGTGTTTATAAACGTTAGATAATCACGTTTCGTTTGTGTTTATTCAAATGCATAATGCACTTTTCAGTGTTTGCAGTACACGCCTAATTGACTTAGGATGTGATGGTTGATGGAAACATCACACTGAGTGTAACCTTAGTCTAGTTTACACCACTGGTAGGTTCTCATGCTTTCCATGCACGTTTCAAGAATTTATTCTTTTTGTGAAGTGAAAATATTCATGTAAGTATTTTTTGTGATGTTTCACAATTAATGAGACTTGTGGTTTGCTTGTGTAAGTTTTTCTGCACATCGAAGGGGGCTTCCTGTTGTTGTTGTTGTCGTTTATAGGGGACTAAAGTACAAGGTCATCAGTCCCATGGTCCAAGCAAAGGTGTGACATTTGAGGAAACGATAACACAAATATAACGTGGATAAGAGAAAGCCTTGATGGGTGTAGAACAAAAATAAACACTTTAGTGAAATGCAGAGGAGTGCGCAAAAGGGACAAAATTACTGTTGCATGAGACTAAAGTTTTACAGCAGAATGCCATGGCTGGCTGATCACTGGGATAAAAATGGATGTGTGAGCCATGATGTACACACTAAAACCACGTCAACCGAAAAGGAAGAGGCTATCAACAACCTAAAAGCACAGTAAAAATGTGTGCCTGAGAATCAAGGCTAAGTGCCTTCTATTAAGTGGAATGGTAAAAACCACATGCATGAATAAAATGTAAAACAGTAGTAGCCATGGAAGCATTGTCACATGAGGGGAGCTAAGAGACATACCTACCCGAACCTGAAAAGAGTGGAGCGAGAGGAAGTTCTGTATGAACCACGTAAGCTCCATTCATAAAGTGTTAAGAGGTAATGATGACGCCAGGTTGTGTCGTAAGCCTTAGAGAGATCAAAAAAGACTGCGAGAAGTTGTTCTCGGCGAGTAAAAGCTGTGCGTATAGCTGATTCCAAGGATAAGAGATTGTCTATGGTAGAATGGCTCTGACAGAAGCCTCCCTATTGTGGGGCGAGGAGACCCTGATCCTCCAGAAGCCATATAAGCCAGCGACTCTTGCACAGTACGTTGGTGAGGCTGGTGGGGTGGAAGCTCAAAGTAGACAACAGATCTGCGCCTGGTTTCATCACTGGGAAAATAGTACTACCCCGCCATTGTGACAGGAAAAGGCCTTCCATCCAGAGTCAATTGTAAAGGACGAGTATGTGGCGTTGAACTCCCTCTTACTAAATGGGGTGTTGTACAGTTCCTGTCAAAGTGTACAGAAGGACAATTGCCTCAGCTCAACCTGCTCTTTGAGGGTGCGGAATTCCGCACTGAGGCTGCGGTTGCAGAGCAATGTGCAAAATGTCGTGGCATGTGCTCAGCAATAAGTGTCGGATTAGTACACATAGCACCTTGAATTTGGGGTGACAGGATTCCACTTGGTGGGCAGTACCCAAATAGGTGCCATACCTGGGACCACACTTGACAAGGGGAGGCACAGAAACCTATGGTGGCTACATTTTGCTCCCAACAGTCCTGCTTACTCTGTTGGACCAGTCACTGGGTTTGGGCCTGGAGATGCTTAAAAGGAATCAGATGTTCCTTAGTGGGGTGGCGCCAGTGGCGTTGGAGTGCCTGTCAACGCTCCCGGATAGCTTCAGCTATCTCCCGCATCCACCAGGGCACCAACTTGGGCCGAAGTGAGCCTTTGGTAGTCGGGACATTTGCTTCAGTGGCATAAACAATGTCCACAGTAAATTGTTGAACCACTATATCAACGGGGTAGTAGCCACAGCTGTAGAGGTATAGCCTTGCCAGTCAGCCCTTTGGAGGGACCACCGGGGCAGGCAGTCTGTAGGGTGAAATTGTGAGAGCAACAAAAGGATAGGAAAGTGGTTGCTCCCACAAAGGTCATCGTGGACCAAAATAAATGTGGAAGTAGACTCAGGCTGCAAATTGACAGATCAATGGCAGAGAAAGAGCCATGTGCTATGCTAAAGTTCGTGGGTACCCCACTGTTCAGAATGCAATTGTCAAGCTCTGCTAAAGGTTTTTCAATGTCTCTACCACGGCCTGTGGTCTCAGTTCCACCTCACAAAGGGGGGTGGGCACTAAAATCACCCAAGAGGAGAAATGGTTGGGTTATTGGGTGACCAATGCAGCGAGGTCAGCAGGACAGACAACATCCAGGGGAAGGTAAAGGGAACAGACGGTAAATTCCTCTAGTGCCCGGATGCGAATGGCCACTGCCTCCAGGGCCGTGTTGAGAAGCACAGCAGCGCTGGGGACGGTTGCAAGAACATAGACACAAACTCTGCCAGATACCCTGTCATAAATAGAACAATTGTTGTAATAGCCCCGATATCCATGAAGGGCTGGAGTCCTCTGTGCAGGAAAGCAAGTTTCCTGCAGGGCTATACAAAACGCCGGGAAGCAGCACAACAATTGCTGCAACTCTGGCAAACGGCAAATAAAGCTGCAACCGTTCCATTACAGGATCAGAGAGCCTCCTGGTTGTTGGGACATGCTGATTTTGAGGGCGCAGTAGGGTTCACGGAATCTTCTGCTGTTGCTGACTTGTGAGGCAGAGCAGCAACGTCCAAAGACTCAGCAATTGCCAAGTCTTTGGGGCGGGGGGAGGGGGGGGGGGGCACGAATATCTCTATCTCGTCCTCAGAAGCCGAGGAGTGTTTTGGTGACACGGTAGCCACAGTGGATTCTTTGTTTTTACTCTTTTTCTTCTCATGAGGTTCCTTAGGCTTCTCGTGCTGTGAGGGCTTTACGGAACCATCCTCAAGGACTGAGGATGCCCGTGTGGCCCTGCAACCAGCAGTTGGTGGCTCTTTCAGCCACTTACTGGTATCCACAGAAGCCTTGGAAGGAAGGATTCCAAGGGAGCCCTTCCTTGTGAGAGGAGCCGGAGATGGCTGTTGTGTCTCTGACTCGAGGATGGACTGACAGGTGGAGATGGTGTTGCTCCCGTAGTAGGGACTTTGGGGGCAATGGAAGTTGAGGTACCCACAAACATCATGGGGGCAGATGTGAGCAGTTGGGCCAAAGGGCCCACTATGGAAGACAAGGCAGTAGAAGGTGGTGGCAGAAATGGCAGAGGCGATGGTGATGCAACTGTGGCATATGATGATTTTGTGTTTGCAGGATGGAGTTTAGCATACTTTTTCTTTGCCTCTAAGTATGACAACCAGTCCAGGGTCTTATATTCCATGAGTTTTCCATTACTTATGAAGAACTGTGCAGTCTGGCGAGGAAGGAGAGTGGTGCTGCATGCAGTTAACACAAACTGGAGGAGGGACACAAGGGACGTCTGTGTGTGATGCACGACTGCACTCCCGACATGTAGGAGGACATATGCCCAAACCTCCAGCATTTGAAGCAACACATAGGGGGAGGAACATAGGGCTTTACGTCAGACCAACAGATCATTACCTTGACTTTCTCTGGCAATGAATAGCTTTCAAAATCCATGATGAATGCACCGGTGGCTACTCTATTGTCCTTTGGACCCCTATAAATGTGCCGGATGAACTGTACTCCTCGCCTCTCTAGGTTAGGCCATGGAAGGAAACACTTGGGGGACATATGTCCCAGCATTACATTCAGTTCGTCCAAGCTTAGAGATAGCGGTTCTATGTCCAGCAACGCTAAGATTTGCTCATTTCATCGTGGTCCCATGAGCAGCTAGGGAACTATACATCCACCCAGGCAGAGCCCCATTTGCCTGGGTAAGCCTTATACAACTGAGGTGCTGCAGGTTCCTCAGAGGTTGCTCACTTACGAATGTTCAACTTCAACAGCCATGTATCTCCTCGGCACATTGCACCTTGAGATTGAGGTTTTTTTTTTATAGAGGTTTGTATCATACTCGTGACCCGGGTGATTAAGCCAAGATCCCCGGGCTCTAAAACCTATAACATTCCACCGTCGCACTGAATGATGGTCGTTGAAGCACGCACAAAGCTTACAGTGTGCCGGGCTGTTGGCGCGACACAGTCCATAGCGCGGGACCCCGGGTTCACTAAGCCCATACTCAGCAAATAAATGCTGAGCCCCTGAAGGGGTCGAAGGGAGCACAGTATGTTATAACCTCAAAAAGAAAATTACAGTGTGAGATGTCAATCCTGTGCAAAAGTCACAAAAATACTTGTGTATATATTTGCACATGAGAAGGCAAATAAATTCTTTAACATCATCATGTGAAACATAAAAAAATACCAAAACTACGGAACTTGTGCAATGTTTCATTACTTAGATGATGAACGCTAGATAAAGGATTGCTGACAATGACAATTACAATGAATGAAATTAAGTTCCAGTTCCAGTTCCGCTTGGCACTAAAAAAAAAGTACAAAATTCCGGTAACCTTTATTACATAAACTTCCTGTTCACTGTTATGTACATACACTGTCCTCCATAAGTTAGGAAACACCATGCTGTGTATTACAACAGAGCAAGACGGAAGTAATCTATGTGAGTTATTGGTTACAATATGGAATAGCAAGCTTCAAATAATGGGTAATAACAACACTTACAGTATTGTACTCTTAATTATTGTACATATACATACATATGTTGTAGAACGGATTGAGCAATGTGTTGAAAGGTGCATATAAAATGAACATTAACAAGAGCAAAAATGGGGTAATGTAGGGCAGTCTAAGAAAATCAGGTGATGCTAAAGGAGTTACATTAGATAACGAAAGAAAAACAATAAAGGTGGTAGATTAGTTTTGTTACTTGGGCAGTAAAATAACAAATGATGGTCACAGTACAAAGGATATAAAATGCAGAATGGCAATGGGTAGAAAAGCATTCTTGAAAAAGAGAAATTTATTAACATGAAATATTAATTTAAGCTTAAGGAAGTCCTTTCTGAAGGCATTTGTGTGGATTGTTGCCTTGTATGGGAGTGAAACATGAACAATAAACAGTGCGGACAGGAAGAGGTTAGAGGCTTTTGAAATGTGGTGTTACAGAAGAACACTGAAGATTAGGTGGGTGGATCACGTAACTAATGAGGAGGTACTGAACAGAATTGGGGAGAAAAGGAATTTCTGGTTTACCTTGACTAATAGAAGGGATGGATTGGTAGGACACATTCATAGACATCAAGGAATCGTAAATTTAGTATTGGAGGGAAGTGTGTGCAGTAAAAATCACAGAGGGAGACAAAGAGATGAATACAGTAAGCAGATTCAAACTGATGTAGGGTGCCGTTCTTATGTGGAGATGAAGAGGCTTGCTCAGGATAGAGTAGGGTAGAGCTGCATAAAACCAGTCTCCGGACTGAAAACAACAACAACTTACATATTGGATCATACTAGTATTACTCCATTTTATGGAAACTGACATTACCTGTTGTAGTAAATAATAAATTCGTATTGTCCACTACGTCACTTGGCACTGTCAGAGATCAGGTGATCTCACCAGTGCCACCTGCCGTGGTGCTGTGGCCGTGCGCGGCAGCACGCCGGCTGTTAGAGTTTTTTTTGCTTTCATATGGTGCGCCTCGACGCTTTAATTACATTATACGAAGTGTCTTTTGTTATCAGTGACGTATGTCACGTGTGTGTACTTTACCGTGTATATGTTCAATTATGAAATACAAGATTCTTTAAGCATATTCTACAAGTGTCACAAAATTGGCGACGAGGATGGGATATATCAAAACAACGTGTTCAATCATGCCAGCCACCGTCGAAGAACTTCTACAAGCATTTCTGCAACAGCAAAAAGTATTCACCGATCATGTCCTGCAACTTCCAGAGCTTTTCGCAAACACCATCAAGGCGATCTTCAACACACCACAGTTCAATAGGTGGCAACAGCTTTCAATTCCGAGTTTCCAGCCATATGACGATGCCGCCGAAGACTGGGCCGACTACGAGAAACGACTACGTCAACACTTCACAGCATTCGGCGTTGTTGACACTAACCTATGTAAGTCTCTTTTTCTCTCTTGGCTTTCACCCCGTCTTTATCAGTTGCTTTCACAACTGGCCCCACTTCAAGAACCGGCATTGTTGTCATTCGACGAAATGTGTAGACTTCTAAATTCTTTTTATAAGAAACAATCGCACGTCGTTGCCTCTAGGGTAGCCTTCTACCAGTGCAAAAAACTTTCAAATCAGTCATACCGAGCTTGGGCCACACAGCCGCAAGGGCTCAGCAGAAAGTGTAATTTTGTGACGAAAATCCATCAGGAATCGTACGCCGATCAAATGGTACGTGACGCTATTCTCCTCTCAGCCCCTGACAAAGAGGTTCAACAAAAAGCACTTCAATTAACTGACCCTTCCCTGGCAGAGGTGTTGTCAATTGCAGAATCATTTGAAATTACTCGCGCCGCGGGCGCTCAGCTGGATTCGTGGGGTGACGTAGGAGAGGTTGCGTTAGATAGGGCCGTTGCTGTCGCCGTTCACAGCGAAGCAAGTGACGACATTGCTGCTATATACCGCCCCTCTTAGCAGAAACAAAACAAAAGCAAGATGATTTTTCAGAGAAAACCGACACAAAATGCTCTGCCCTCTTGTCGGAAATGTTTCACGCAGCACTCGCGTGATGACTGCCCTCAAAGATGGGCACAATGCCACAAGTGCAAAAAACGTGGTCACATCTCATCCGTATGTCGTTCAAAACAAGTTCAAGCAATCAATGATATGGAATCTGACGCTGGTTTAGTCATGTTTGTCAACTCCACTTATTCCTCAAACAATAAACTTTTTGTCTCTGTTGCTGTCCTAGGAGAGGATATTCAAATGCAAGTTGACACCGGCTCCGCCGCGACTATTACTACTTCTCACACTTACGTTAAGCTGGGGGCACCCCCCTTATCACCTGTTTTGTGCAACTTGCGCACTTATACCCATCAACAACTGGCTCTCAAGGCCGGTCACATATAAACATGTGACACGCACGCTCACTCTTTTCGTTGTAGACAAAGCAGCTACGACAGACTTGTTTGGCTACGACACATTTTGCACTTTTGGATTTTCTGTAGATGACACGATAAATATGGTCTCGGACATTGTTCTGTTTGACAAAATAGAGGCTTTATCTGCCGAATTCTCTGATCTTTTCTCGACAGGCCGATAGCTGAAAGTGTTGTATATGTGTGTCTCTTATAAGTACCTGTCGCATCTTGTGGCTACATCTTTGCGATGATTTCTAACCTGTCCTTATTACTATATTATTAATTCCAACCTGGACTTTCCATTATTACTTCCTTCTCTTTATTGTGATATAAGGATACTTTCATGTGTTTCATCCCACCCTTCTCTCTCTCTCTCTCTCTCTCTCTCTCTCTCTCTCTCTCTCTCTCTCTCTCTCTCTCTCTCTCTCTCATAAGTCAAACAATATTGAAAAACTTCAAGTGCATACTTATTAATGCACACAGTGAAAGACATATCATGACCATTGATTCATAAACATTCATGATCCATACCCAATAGGTCTAGCCTTTTGCTGAGGTAAGACACTCGCACAGCCTCACACCAGTGGTGACCTTGTGTCAGAACAGAAACTGTTTCCTCAGCATCATTCAAGAAATCTTTCAGAACACAAGCAGCGTCCATATAACGCCGATTGGATACCAAATCTGCAACCATGCTTCGCCAAAAATCTGCTTCCTGGCTTTCACTACAAAAAAAAGGAAAAAAAAGTTTAATAATAAGAAATTGGAACTGTTTTCTCAAATATCTCTCTCTCTCTCTCTCTCTCTCTCTCTCACACACACACACACACACACTGAAAAAAAAAAAAAAAAAAAAAAAAAAAATGATGAACACGAGTATAGCTCAGTTGTCATGAAATATAACATGTATCAAGAAACAGTCTTATCAGGTAAATTATGTTGGGCATAAAGAGGGATAAAATGTTAATTAGTGAAACCAGACAGATTCTTAGTGCTGTTACATTTGAAAAAAAAAAAAAGTCTTAATAAGGAACACTGAGTTCATCTTATTCCACAAGGTAAGTTTAAGATAATCATCACAACAAAGGCTTGTAGTAATTCCACTCAGTTCGTAAGAGATTAGAAGAGGCTAATGCTGGACTGAAAAACACACTGTCAATTAACTACCTAAAATAAGTTCCTTCCTACTTCTGTATTAATCCATTAAAGAAAACAGAAGAAAAATTCAAAGTACATAAATATTTTCCACAAAAATTGTGCAGTATAGCCCCGATATCGCGTGACCTCGATTTAGCATAAGGCCCCATTTAGAATTTTTAAGTCCCGAAAATTATTCCATAAGTGCAATGCAATTTTATTTACGATTTAACAAAAATTCAAATTATGGGAAAATCCACATTTAAAGTTAGGAAATGTCATAATTCTCAAGTATTTATTTCTATTTGTTATGGTTGTGTTGTTGTTGTTGTTGTTGTTGTTGTGGTCTTAGTCCGGAGACTGGTTTGATGCAGCTCTCCACAATACCCTATCCTGAGCAAGCCTCGCCATCTCCACATAAGAACGGCAACCTACATATGTCTGAATCTGCTTACTGTATCCATCTCTTGGTCTTCCTCTGCGGTTTTTACCCCACACACTTCCCTCCAATGCTAAATTCACAATTCCTTGATGTCTAAGAATGTGTCCTACAAATCTATCCCTTCTTTTAGTCAGGGTATGCCAGAAATTTCTTTTCTCCCCAATTCTGTTCAGTACCTCCCCATTAGTTACGCGATCCACCCACCTAATCTTCAGCATTCTTCTGTAGGACCACATTTCAACAGCCTCTATCCTCTTTCTGTCCACACTGTTTATCGTCCACCTTTCACTCCCATACAAGGCAACACTCCATACAAATGCCTTCAGAAAGGACTTCCTTACACTTAAATCAATATTCGCTGTTAACAAATTTCTCTTTTTCAAGAACGCCTTTCTGGTTATGCGACCATAAAATCCTATGAAAAAGACGTCATATGCTTGTGAAGGGTGATTTAAAGCCTATAATTGAGGTTTTCCTCCTCACATTATAGATCCCAAATTTCATAATGGCATATAACATACACATATCCTGTGGGTGGAAAACGGGTCTGTGTGTTCAACAAAAGGCCGATGTCTGTAACACACAGAGTACAGAATCACTGAAATGCTGTGTGTCCAGCATGTGCGAAGTCTAGATCAGCAGCATGGTCGTAACGTACTTACGCGATATGTTGGCAGTGATCGTTGTGCATGTTGGCAGTCACTTGTTTATTAATGTGCATGACATGGTACACCCGTGTTCTGACGAAAAATATTATGAAATTAAATTTCTACCACACTATAATTTCTGTTGCAAATTATCAACATTTTAAATAATTAGTCTCTTCCAATTAAATCATGGGGCTCAGAAGGTGGATGCGTGAATGTAAATGGTTCAGTGTGTATTGTGAAAAGTAAAGATGCATACTTTACGAAAACTGCAGATCATTATTGGTTGAAATGATTAAGTGTCTTTAAATTAAATCGTGGTTCAGTAGGTGGATTGGTGATCGTAAATAAATCACATGATACTGTAAAAAGTAATGACACATTTGTAATAAAACAAATGTCCATGCACAAGCCGGCCACGGTGGCCGGGAGGTCTGCGGCGCGCCAGTCACAGTCTGCACGGCCGCTGCAGTCGGGGGTTCGAATCCCCCTCCTCGGGCATGGATGTTTGTGCTGTCTTTAGTATAAGCTAGTTCATACGTAGTCTGTAGGTTTGGGGACTGATGAGCCCATAGTTAAGTCCCAAACATTTGAACATTTTTTCCATGCACAAAGACCATTAAATGACATCACGGTGGAGTATATATTCAGTCAACAGTAATGAAGCAGGAGTGGACATGCATGGGTAGCTAGTGTCTCCTGTATGGCTAGCACCAAGGAAGAATGAGGGTAGCACTGATCCAAAGCATGAAGGCTGCTCAGGGAATTACTGCAGATAAGGAAAGACTCACCTGTGCAGGACCGTACATGCTGGAGAGCCTGGTAAATGGCCACCAGCTCTGCAGTGTAAACACTGCAGCCATCTGGCAAGGAGCAATGTTTAATTTGATCACCGTGGAAGTAAGCAAAGCCAACGTGGCCCTCAACCATTGAACCATCCATGAAGACAAGGTCATGTCCAGGGAACGAGGCAATGACAGCAAGAAACTGACATCTAAGAGTCTTTGAGTCCACGGGCCAAGTCCAGTTGAGTACACGGCCTTGGCATGCACCATAGAGGTGTAAGTGCATGGGCCCGATATGGAGATGGTAAAGGAAAAGACTCTAGTTCCAACATAAGAGACCGGACACGAAAAGCGATCGTGCAACCGGAACGGGGTCGGTCATTGTTGAGGACAGATGACCACATCTGAGAAAAGCAGGCAACAGTTTGGATGGTTTGGTGAGCAATGCACATGGGCTGCACAGGTCGCGAGTAGTTGTTGGCGGCAGACCTGCAGAGGTGGGACACCTGCCTGCACAACTAGACTGTTAATGGGCCTGGTACAGAAGACACCTGTCACAATATGAACCCCACATTGGTGGATGGGGTCCAACAGATGCAATGCCGAAGGTGATGCCGAACCACATGCAATGCACCCAAAGTCAAGCTGCGACTGTACCAGCGCTATTTATAGCCGCAACAATGTGGAGCGATCAGCACCCCAGGTGGTATGGCCCAGGTGGTGAAGAACATTCAGATGACGCCAGCACTCCTGCTTCAGCTGACGAATGTGGGGAAGCCACATCAGCCAGGCATCGAAGACCAGTCCTAAAAATCTATGGGTTTCCACTATGTTAAGTACGTGGTCATCAAGGTAAAGTTCTTGGTGAGGGTGAACTGTTCGATGCCGACAGAAATGTATAACACTAGTCTTGGCCACAGAAAACTGAAAGCCATGGGCAAGAGCCCATGACTGCACCTTCCAAATGGCTCCCTGCAGTCTTCGTTTAGCGACTTGGGTGCTGGAAGAGCTAAAATAGATGCAGAAGTCATCAACATAAAGGAGATACTGATGACCCAACTGCTATAGCTAGGTCGTTAACGGTTACTAAAAATAAGGGAACACTTGAAACAGGGCCGTGAGGAACCCCATTTTCCTACACATGAGAGGTGCTATGGGAGGCACCAATTTGAACACGAAAAGTACGGAGAGCTCAAAAGTTTTTAATAAAAATCGGCAGGGGCCCCAGAGGCCACACCCATGTGGGTGGTAGCGTGTGGTGAGCATGCGGTAGCGCCAGGTTGTATCATATGCCTTGTGCAGATCGAAGAAGACCGCTATAAGATGTTGGCACCTGGAAAAGGCTGTGCAGATTGCGGACTCAAGGTACACCAGGTTGTCGATGGTGGAGCGAATCTGGCAGAAACCGCCCTGGCATGAAGCCAGTAAGCCCCCGAGTCTCAAGGATTCAGCACAACCACCTACTGACCATGTACTCCAATACTTTACACAGGACATTGGTCAGGGTGATGGGTCAATAGCTACCCAAATGAACAGGGTTTTTGCCTGATTTAATCACCAGTATTTTTATACCCTCCCACCACTGTGATGGAAATACCCTGTCGCACCAGATTTGGTTGAAGACAGCCAGGATATTACCCAGGCTTTCTGCAGAGAGGTGTCTCAGCATTTGGAAATGGATGCCATCAGGCCCAGGGGCCATGTCAGGATATTGTGTGAGAGCACTGAGTAGCTCCCACTCACTGAATGGAGTGTTGTAAGCCTCAGTGCGGTGGGCAGTAAAGGAGATGGGCTGGCATTCCACCCACTCCCTTAAAGTACAGAAGACCGGTGGGTAGTTTGCAGAGGCACAAGTGCAAGCGTAATGCTCAGCAAACATCTCTGCAAGCGTGGCTGGATCTGTATATACAACTCCATTCTTGGAGATCGCAGGGATTCCTGCTGGTGTTGGGTATCCTCCCTTTCTGTCTTCTAAATAAATGGCGAGCACGAGCACGGAGCCCGTTTAAATGTAATGAAGGTGCTCAAGGGAGGGGTGCCGCTTGCATCATTGTAGGGCCCACCCGCGGTCTTTACTGGCCTCAGTGACCTCTGGTAACATCACGGCACCATCTTATGCCATGGGTGCCCTGAGAAATGTGGGATGGTAGCTTCTGCAGCAGAAAATATGGATCGTGTGGCACTCTCGACCACCACATTGATGGTATCAAGTGGGGGAGGGCCAACCATGGCAGCAGAGGTGTATGCTTCCCCGATAGCCCTGTGTAGAACCACCGAGGAGTGTGTGCTGGGGACTGACATTGTGGGAATGACTCAAAGATCAGAAAATGATCACTGCGACATAAGTCATCGCGAACACTCCAGTGGGCAGATGGCGGAAGGCTGTGGCTGCAGATCAACAGATCAATGGCCCTGAGGAACCCCATTTTCCTACACATGAGAGGTGCTATGGGAGGCACCAATTTGAACACGAAAAGTACGGAGAGCTCAAAAGTTTTTAATAAAAATCGGCAGGGGCCCCAGAGGCCCCACCCATGTGGGTGGTAGCGTGTGGTGAGCATGTGGTAGCGCCAGGTTGTATCATATGCCTTGTGCAGATCGAAGAAGACCGCTATAAGATGTTGGCACCTGGAAAAGGCTGTGCAGATTGCGGACTCAAGGTACACCAGGTTGTCGATGGTGGAGCGAACCTGGCAGAAACCGCCCTGGCATGAAGCCAGTAAGCCCCCGAGTCTCAAGGATTCAGCACAACCACCTACTGACCATGTACTCCAATACTTTACACAGGACATTGGTCAGGGTGATGGGTCAATAGCTACCCAAATGAACAGGGTTTTTGCCTGATTTAATCACCAGTATTTTTATACCCTCCCACCACTGTGATGGAAATACCCTGTCGCACCAGATTCGGTTGAAGACAGCCAGGATATTACCCAGGCTTTCTGCAGAGAGGTGTCTCAGCATTTGGAAATGGATGCCATCAGGCCCAGGGGCCATGTCAGGATATTGTGTGAGAGCACTGAGTAGCTCCCACTCACTGAATGGAGTGTTGTAAGCCTCAGTGCGGTGGGCAGTAAAGTACAGAAGACCGGTGGGTAGTTTGCAGAGGCACAAGTGCAAGCGTAATGCTCAGCAAACATCTCTGCAAGCGTGGCTGGATCTGTATATACAACTCCATTCTTGGAGATCGCAGGGATTCCTGCTGGTGTTGGGTATCCTCCCTTTCTGTCTTCTAATTAAATGGCGAGCACGAGCACGGAGCCCGTTTAAATGTAATGAAGGTGCTCAAGGGAGGGGTGCCGCTTGCATCATTGTAGGGCCCACCCGCGGTCTTTACTGGCCTCAGTGACCTCTGGTAACATCACGGCACCATCTTATGCCATGGGTGCCCTGAGAAATGTGGGATGGTAGCTTCTGCAGCAGAAAATATGGATCGTGTGGCACTCTCGACCACCACATTGATGGTATCAAGTGGGGGAGGGCCAACCATGGCAGCAGAGGTGTATGCTTCCCCGATAGCCCTGTGTAGAACCACCGAGGAGTGTGTGCTGGGGACTGACATTGTGGGAATGACTCAAAGATCAGAAAATGATCACTGCGACATAAGTCATCGCGAACACTCCAGTGGGCAGATGGCGGAAGGCTGTGGCTGCAGATCAACAGATCAATGGCCAAGAATGTGCCATGTGCCACCACAAAATAATTGGGGGCACCTGTGTTTAAGAGGCAGAGAAAGTTGAGAAACTAAGTCCTCGACAACTCTGCCACAGCCAGAAATTGTAGAACCATCCCACAAGGTATTATGGGCAATGCAGAAAGCAGGTGTGATGCTCAAAAGTTGCTGCAGGTCAGCCAGGTGGGGGAAAAACCACTGCAGTTCCACTGGAGGATGATGTTTTCTCCAGGCTGTACTGCTATGATGAATAAAAGCAGCAGGTCATTCCATGAGATTGTCTGCTACCATCTGCTCTGAATCCCACAGAACTGGAGATCTTATGGTCTGGTGAATCAGTAAGTGCGAGATCCTCAGGAGATGCGGGGATCTCGACTTCATCCTCTGAAGATGATGATCTGGGTGACTGTGGCATTGAAGCCACCTCTCACTGGCCCTTTGGTTTGCAGGCATCTGGGATGGAGGAAGAGCAGGAAGCTCTTTAACCAGCAGGTTGTGGATCCTTAAGCCTGCGGCAAGGATCCTCTGGCACACTCTGAATAGCCTTGGAGGGGTGTCTCGAGGGACCCCTTCTGAACGAGAGGGGCCGAGGAGGCTTCTCCTCCTCCAGCTTAGAGGTGGGGACTGGTGTCCCCTTGGTTGTTGCCCCCACAGTCAAAAGAGTGGGAGCCACCAAAGAGGAAGTGCCCCCAGATGTAAAGAGGGCAGGGTCAGTTGATGGGACTGGGGGCCCACAGGCATTGATTACAAGGAGCGTAAAGTAGGCACTGTAGATGACGTCGGCGAGGCAGCAATGGCATAGGTGTTGCCTCTGAGTAGGTCAGTCGGTTTTGGGTCCTGTATTCCATGATTTTTCCTGTTCATGTAGGAGAGCAAGGGGAGTGATTCTGGCTGCAGTTGACACATACTGGAGGTGTCGTGCAAGAGACGTTCAGATGAACCGCACGTACACACTCCCGACATGTAAGGTTGGCATCACATCGGAAGCTCATATGCCCAAACCTCCAGCACTTAAAACAGCGCATAGGGGGACGAACGTAGGGCTTTACGTCACACCAGATCATCACCTTGACTTCCTCGGGCAATGAATCGCCCTCAAAAGCCTAGATGAAGACACCGGTAGTGTCGCTTTTGTCCTTCGGACCCCTATGGGCTCGCCAAATGAAATGTACTCCCCACCGGTAAAAGTTCGCACACAGTTAGTCGTCTGACTGCTGGTCTTTGTGGAATATTACTCCCTGCACCATATTTAAGGTCTTGTGCAGTGTTATACTAACGGAAACATCACCCAGCTTGTCACAGGCAAGCAATGCCCTTGACTGGGTTGGGGATGTTATCATTATTAAGACTAACCCAGAGCGCATCTTGGACATCCCTTCTACCTCTCCGAACTTGTACTCCAAATTTTCCGTGAAGGATAAGAGCTTAGTCATCTGAAAAGATTCCCTATTGGTGCGGCCACATACCAGATATTTAGGGGCATAAGCCTCTCCCTGATGTCTGGCTCTCCGTTCCTCCCATGGTTTGGCCAGGTAAGGGAACTTTTGGGGATCATACTCTGTGGCATTGTAATCGCCTCTTCCTCTCTTAGAGACACCAATTGCATGTCCGGCAATGTTTCGTGTTCGTTTAACAGTGTTCCCAAAAGCAGCTAGGGATCTTAAGGTCCACCTAGGAAGAGCTCCACTTGCCTGGGTAAGCCTTATACAACTGAAGTGCGGCAGAGGTTGCTCGCTAACAACTGTTCAACATCAACAGCCATGCATCTCCGCGGAATGTAGTACGCCTTGAGATTGAGGTTTTTTTATAGAGGTTTGTACCGTCCTCGTGACTCGGGTGATTAAGCCAATATCTCCAGGCTCTGACACATACAATGTTCCACCATTGCGCCGAACGATGGTCGTTGAAGCACGCACAGAGCTTATGGTGTAGTGGACTGTTGGCATGACATAGCCCACAGCTCAGGACCCCGGGTTCGACAAGCCCGTTCTCAGTAAATTAATGCTGAGTCCCTAATGGGCAGGGCACCGACTTACTAGTGGAGTCACCCAATTTTGGTGGGAAAAGTTTTCTCAGCAGCAAAAACAATGGCCTCTGTAACCTGCTGAACAGCAGCATCAACACCAGCCGGAAGGGGAGAGGAAATCACAGCAGATGAGGAATAAGCTGGCCAGTCAGCCCTATGGAGTGACCAGCAAGGCAGACAGTCAGCAGGGGGATAGGAAAATGGTCACTGCCGCACAGGTCATCAAGGACTCTCCAGGTGAGATGTGGAAGAAGGCTGGGCTGCAGAGAGACAAGTCGATGACGGAACATGTGCAATCTGCTACGCTAAAATGCATAGCAGCACCAGTGTTGAGGAGGCATATGTTCTGCTGCGTCAGTAGAGTCTCAACATCTCTAACCCAGGCCGAGGTCTGTCTGCCACCTCACAAAGTGTGGCAGGCGTTGAAATCCCCCAAAAGAAGGAAGGATGGGGGAAGTTGGGCAACCAAGGTAGGGGGGTCTACAGGAGAGACATCATCGTCTGGTGGAAAGTATACGGAACACAGTATAATCTTACAATGCCCCGAGCCTAACATTGACTGCCTCTAGAGGTGTTTGAAGAGGCAAGGCTGCGCTTGGAACAGAGGCTAGGATGTAAATGCAAACTCCACCAGATACTCTGTCATAGGCAGAACGATTTTTAAAATAGCCCCTTTAGCCTCGAAGGGCAAGGATCTTCTTAACAGAAAACCAACTTTCCTGTAGGGCTAAACAGAGTACCAGTAAGTGGCACAGTAACTGCTGCAGCTCAGCCAGATGGTGGAAAAACTGCTGCAATTCCACTGCAATATTTCATTTACGCCGAGCCGAAGAGCCATATTGGAACAGATAAGCAGATTATTTCATGGAAACACTGGCTGCAACCTGCTCAGAATCTGTTGGGTCAAGAACCATTGGCTCAGGTTGGTCAGTTATGGTGAGATCCTCAAGTGAGGCAAGGATCTCTACCTCATCTTCTAAAGCAGAAGATAAGGACAGCTGTGGCTTTACAGCCACTACAGATTCCTTATTTCTATGTGGCTTCGGTTTCTTTCCATCTCACTGCCCTTTTAGTTTGGAGGGCTGGGAGGGTTTCTCAGTGGCGTCAGTAATGGAGAAAGAGCGAGACGTCCTTCGACCAGCAGTTTGGGGATCCCTGGGCCTCCAGCCAGGATCCTCTGATGCACTGTGACAAGCCTCAGGAGTGGCTGTCCTGAGGGACCCTTTCCAAGCAAGAGGAGCCGGAGGAGGCTGTTACTTCCCTGGCTGGGAGGTGGGGACTGGTGTCGCCAGTGGTTGTGAGGGAGTTGCCCCCACAGCAGATGTTACAGGAGTGGATGGAGGAGCGCTTTCTACTGCTTTCTACAGTATGTCTGCCTAGGTGTACTTGTGTCTGTGTGAATGTGTGGGTGTGTGTGCATTTGTTTACCCTCCTTTTTTTCCCCCCAAGGTAAGTCTTTCCTGTCCCAGGATTGGAATGACTCCTTACCCACTCCCTTAAAGCCCTCATCATTTCCTTTTCCCACTCCTTCCCTTATGCCTGACGAAGCAGCTACGCTGCGAAAGCTAGCGTTTGTATGTATGTGTGTGTGGTATTTATTTGTTACTATCACTGCCTGTGCTCCTTCGCCTGGTAAGTAGACTTCATCTATATTTTTTTTTTTTACATATATTTTTCCTGTTAGGAATTTTTTCCTCTACAATATATATATAGGTGTTACCAATAAACCGTCCATCACGAACGGACACTGCTAAATGGTGAGGTTGACTACCCTGTGGCACAACATGTGCACAAAATGTTTGATTTCAATGTCTGCTTCACAATCCAGACCATCTGGATCATCTGGAACCTACTGTATCCACACAGCCCAAATCCAACAGCTCCTGCCCTATCCTATGTCTATCCTACCCTCATTAACCACCGCCTATGTTTCCCTCCCCCCCTCCCCTCCCCTCCATTTCACAAGCCCTCTCCCCCATGTCCTGCATTCCTAAGCTGCACCTCTCTCGCTCACCTGTACCTTCATACTCCACAAGACATATCTACCACCACCATCACTTTGCATCCTTCCCATTCCCCCACGAAACATAATTTCAATTGCACTTACTACTGAGAATGAATCACATGGCAGCAGTTGTGTTAGTGAGTTGTGGTTCGGGTTGTAAGACAGAGTTTGTTTTATAATGATTGTGCTTGCAGACAAAATTTGTTAGCTAAGTCTGTATGTGATTGCCTTTTTGTCTGTTTTCTGCAGCTTGGTAATAGACTTTGCAAGCTATCCTCATTTCATTGCTGAATTTGAAACTGGATTTTCCATTGTTAAATATTAAATTTATACGATATAGACAATAGTTGTGATATTGATCCAGATAAATAAAATGTCATTTTGAGTAGGATTTATGATACAACATAAGTTTGATGTTATCCAGTTACTGAAGTATATGTTCACAGATAACGACAGGTTAAAAGCACAAGTGGTCATCACATACTATTTAAAGACAGTTGCAGATGGAGTATTATTGAGGTGATTTACAGCTATAAGCATGTAGTCAGTGACGAAGTCTTATGTAGTCATTCAAGAGTCCACAGCCAGAAAAAGAAAAGAAAAAAAAATATGGTAACTGACGTAACAGTTCTATACAGCACTGTGTCCAAGCAAGAACAATACACTTTTTCATAAAACAATTGGCATTGTGTTACATTATGTTAAGTGACTGTACACACATATACACAATTTGTTTAACTGTGTAAGCACCACAATTTTCATTAAAGTTATTTGACACACACATACAGTTTCAAATTTAGTGCTATATAGTGGTATCTGCAATGCAGTTCAGGAAAAAATGCATTATTTGCCAACATCTGTCTGACTGTTCAATATGACAAAAGCTTTAGTATCTACCTTAAAATCAGGGGCCAAATTTCTCAAACAAACTGTTGTCTAAAACCACATTTTGAAGTACTGTAAATAAATAAAAAAATTGGGCAAAGCTTTAACCCTCAACAAAGATGACATCATCAGAAACAGATGATGAACTCTATTAGGCAAGGAAATAGAAGGAAATAAGTAATTTACTTAAACAATGGGAAGTCTAAATCTGGAGATTTCAAACCTGCTACTCCTGAAAACTAGTCCTACACCTTAAGCATTGGGACATCTCACTCAAGGCAAGCATGCAATTTAGTAGTAATTTCGAACAAGGATCACTAATTTCATTAATCATCACACCTGTAATTCAGTTGGGACAGTATAACAGAAGCCTCCTGCCAATCTAAAGACTTTTGGTAGGCATCCAATGCTTTTTCCAGTTTCTTGCTACGTTCATACATTATTCCAGCTTCATGAAATTTGTGCTCTGCTACGAGATAATCAGCATAGGCCTCAGCTACTTTGCAGTACAGATCACCACACTTATTAAAAAGTTGTAAAGCCTGTGAATAAAAAAAGTACAAAAGGTTAACACACACTTTGCAAAGAATGCAGTACATGAATAGCACCAAAAATACAAGGTCAGTGAGGGCTACTCTTGGAAAAGTTTAAGAATAAGGTAAAACAATGCACAATTCAAAAACCCAACTTAGTGGAAGTCTTCTGGCATTCTGCCTGTACAACAAAGTGACTGACTGAAACATTTCCACTCCTTACTTTACCTACCATCCAAGATCTATCGAGATCCGAAAATCCAAAACAATAGCACTTTTAGTAAGTCATGCAACAGAGCTTTTTATTGTTTGGGGGGGGGGGGGGGGGGAATCACTAATTTTCGTAACTGCTTCTGGGCAGTTTATTCACTCAAAATACACATTGAGATTATGTGTTATACTACTTCCTCATAAATTCAAAATTCAACTTCGAAATACAAAGGACCAGCAGAAAACTTTACCTTGGACATTGCTGTATGCTGATAATATGCTACTGGGCTCTGAAGACAGGACTGATCTGCCATTTCAAGTCGGAGTCTGGAATGACTGTCTTGCAGAAGCAGATCTATAGCTCACCAAAAAGAAATCGTATTTCTCACTACAGATCAAAATGACTCTCATAGTCAGAATAATCAAGTGTGCCTCCAAACAACATGGACGTTTTGAAGTACCTAGGCTCAACAACTGCTGCCTATGGAAATAACACAAAAAAGTCTCTTATCCTTTCAATAGCTCAAATGATATTGTATGTCTTATGTACTCTATGACAGGAAATTTTCAAACAGGGTCAAGTCCAAAGTATATTTATCAGCAATCTATCCAGTCTAAGGATGACTGTTGCACTTCAGGAAAAGAAGTGTAGCAGTAATTTACTGCCAATGAAATAAAGATGCTCAGGTGGACATGTGGACACGTACTACAAGAGCACAGAACAAATAATGAAGTACAAATGTCACATGGAGTTTCATCAATAAGAGACAAGATGGGAGACCTCTGCCTACATGTTATGGGACATTCTTAAAGCAGACAAACAATAACAAAGATGGGCTGTAGTTTGTAAGTAAATGTACATGGCTCACAGGGCTACCTAGGCAGAGACGACTTCCACTCAGCATTAAGATCTTTAGCCTAATCAGGCAAAAGATTGTAAAAATGATGACAGCCAAAAGCATGCAGAATAACCTCCAAAGACGAAGACAAAGAAGAATTAGCTCAGCTGCTATTTTCTTTGTAATATCACAGTGCCCATATCTTGATGCAGTATTCATACATGCCATATGACATTGCAATATTCACAGACATAGTCAGTACACAAGCAATAGATTGCTGTATCAACTCTCAACACACCATTTGAATGCAATAAACAATTTCATGTTTTAGATTTATAATTTATTCAAAACATTAAATTTAAGATTGCCTCTGTTAAAATACAAATAATGGAAAATATAAAACCAACCCTGTGCTTGAACAGCTTCATATTGCAATATTATTGAAACATTTCAGAAATATGGTACTGTATAAGAAATCTTATCTTTATTTAACTCATAAATTTACATTGGGAGAAATCAAATACTTTCATAGAATCAGAAAAAAAGGTGATACAAAATAGGCTAGGCAGTTGGTTCCATAGATTAAATTTTGATTTTATGATTTTGGGTGAGGGGCTTAGAAATTCTTAGTACTGAAATAGCACCTGAACTAATTTAGTTTTCCACCAAACTAGTCTCATTCGAAATGTTCAAGTTTGAGAATTTTTGATGACACATTAAGAATCTAAAATACTTCTAGAAATGAAAAAGTTGACTAACACGTATATATAGTGTGCAAAAGGCAGGTTAGCAGTTACGAAAAAGACAACTACTGGTACAGGGTTAATAGCTTAGTGGTGGCACTAGCCACCAAAGTGTGACATCTTTTGTGACAATCTTTGCTAGTGACTATTGCTTTCTCAGCTACCACCATGTTTAAACAGTCACGGTTTGAATGTTGTATGATCAACAGTGAATAAAGTTGTGTAACAGTAAAGTGCGCGGTTATTTGGCTTCCCTGCCTCCAGTAATCACCACAGCTTAATTTGTTGTTTGAAACCTACTACATTTCATGTTGTTTCATACACTAACATCACCTAATGTGCTTTTCAAGTACCCGATGGTATTAGTTAGTTATACAATAGTTAAATGATTTGCATTCATGGTATCTATAAAAATAAGTGAAGATTGCTTAAAATTTAATCACATCTCCAAACATTTTAAATGGAAATGTAAGTTACATAATTATATCAAACTGCATAGAGTGACATCTAAATAAAAGAAACACAGTAAATAAATAAATAGAATGAAATGAGTGTCAAAAAGGACTAGCTGTGATTATATCAAGTCAAATTTTTCATGTATGGTAATTTCCACTTACCTCAGAGTACATTCTGTGCGTTTGTATTAGTTCTAAGCACTCATCAAAATGGTCTGGGCATTGTGAAATGTGAGATAGTGCAGATTTGTATCTCTTTAAATATTTGTCAATGGTATACTTTTGGTAGTTTGGTTCCAATCTGGAAGATAAAGTGTATCATTTCAATATGGCATAAAATGGGAATAAAATAAACTCAATATAATGTGTTATTACACCTTACCTGCGTAATTCATTCAGGAATGGGAGGTACTCTTTAGGGTCTTTTGTTGATTTTGATGCAACTAGTGTTACAAGGTCAAAATCATACAGGCCAAGTGCAATGTTATACATCTCATTTACATCAACCATATAAAATAAATATTTAAGAGCTTCATCAACAGATATGTGCTTGGAAGCCTTAGCTTCTTTCAAAGCACATGCCAGATCTTCTGCACTATTTTTACGCACATAACTTGTCAGGACAGGAAACAGATAAAGTGAAGCATCATCACGCCTCTGGATAGCCTCACGTACCTTGTCACAAACCAGACTAACCTAGACAGGAAAAAGAAAGGAAGAACACTGAGCCATCAGCAAGTATACTCTGAGTTCTCATTATCTTGAGTAAAGGTATGAAGACAAAAATTAGAGCTATTAATCATAAGTAGTGGGTTATTTCCAATTCCAATATTAGCAAAATTATTTCTCCTATTATTCTTACCAACATCGTCATTGTCATTGGGACATTATATATGTGGAAGTTAAAACCACTAAGTCAAAACTTCCTTCAATTATTGTATACATCATTTGAGTCAAATGGCTGCAAGAAATTAGTGCTGACATTAGTTCCCAGATTTGTATCTTCACCTACTTCTTCAATAAATTTACCATTAATATTTCGATGGCAGTTTGGTATGTCCTCCTCCATTTTAATGAATTATTTATCACTGATGATGAAAAGTCCAGATTGGAAGATACATAGCCTCTCATTGTAAAGAGAGCCACTGAGCCACTGACAGGCATGTAAAATACATTCACACTACTTAAATTTTCAGCCACAGTGTTCATCAGAAAAGGGAAGAAATATATCCACACAATCACTAAGACATAACTCATGGTTGTTGCAGCAGAGTTTCCCAAGCTTATAGACAATTGTGCTTCAGTTAATTACTCAACATCATAATGCTTTCATTGTTATTATGAGTTCCATATGTACTACGTCAGTTCTGAGATGGAATATAACCAGTAACTTCAGTTCGATTTTGGCCTACACTCCACAATGGACCGCCTATTAAAACAAAAAATGTTGGCAACACCTCTGCTTGTATAGCAGCCCAAAGATAGCCAGGAAATGTGAATTATTATTATTGGAATATATATTAATATATATGTCAAAACCACAGATACATGTAGTAGTGGCTGGCTGGTACTTCTTAATTTGAAGAAAAGAAGTAATTTTACTAGTAGAAACATCTGCACACAAAACACTGGAATATATATTAATATATATGTCAAAACCACAGAAACATGTAGTAGTGGCTGGCTGGTACTTCTTAATTTGAAGAAAAGAAGTAATTTTACTAGTAGAAACATCTGCACAGAAAACATTGGTATTTTGTAAGTGGTATAAATTTCTGTTTTAACAGAATATTGTGTTTTCTACTGTTGATATATAAAGCACTTTCTAGGGTGAAATATTATTAATAATTTATTATAAAACATGAAATGTTATGTTGTTAACAGACTTTTGCAAGTTATTTGTGTTTTATGGAGGGCCCTGTCTTCATTTTCTGTTGTTGTAGTAGACTAGTACATCTATTATGATTTGTAGCCTACAAACATCTAGCTTAAGTTGGAATGTAAGAGTTCGCTTGTGAGTTGGTAGCGAGCTGCCATATGGAGCCTATAAATACTAAATGAATGGAAAGAGATGCAGCTTAGGAATACGCTGGGGGAGGGAGACGGAGAGTGGTGGAGAGAGTGGAGCAAATCAGAGTAATAGAGAAGATATAGAGCTGACAGTGGATAGACAAGAATTGGGAGAGCTGTGGCATCGAAGGGGTGGGGAATATTGGGTGTGTGTGCAAACAATAGGTTACTGTAGGTTGTGGCCTCAATTATTTTGGGAACATTGTAGCAATAGCTCCCATCTGTAATTCAGAAAAGCTGGTTGTAGCAATAACTCCCATCTGTAGTTCAGAAAAGCTTGTTTTGGATGGGGGAGAAGGTGGGGGCCAGATAGTCTGAGTTGGTAAGCAGCTGTTGAAATCAAGCACGTTATGCCCAGCTGCATCCCATGCTAAGGGGAGAAGGGGGGCTGCCTTACTTTTGGGCTTGACAGTGGCCAGATGGCCATTCATCCTGATAAAAGACAGCTTATTGGTAATCAAATCAATATAAAATGGTGTGCAGTGATTCCAGCAGATTTGACAAATCAAATGGCTGCTTTCTTACATTACCTGTCCTTTGATAGGGTACAATAAGCCTGGGACAAGACTGGAATAGGAAGTATTGGGTGGGTGGTTTGGGTCTAAATCTTGCAATACACTCTTTCCTGGGATAGGGAAGTGGTTGGGGGTGGCATAGAGGTGGACTAGTATGAGGAGCTGGGGAGTCACCTTTAAACATTGCATCAGTTTTTCACCATGATTGTTGACATTCACTCTTACAAAACTGCCCATACATTTAATGTTCTTCCTCAATAAACTTCACAGATTTGAAAATTTAAGTTTCTTTGACTCATCCCCTGCACATTAAAAAATTACCCCAGACCAAATTTCACATGCATTGGCAATTTTGATTCCAGTTATATTTATAAATATCCATCATCACTTGCACATAATCAATAACTTTTGTAAAGAGGCATGTCCATTGTCTATAACAAGAACAGTCACTGTAGGACACACACAGAAAATACTGAGAATGATACCTACTCTCAGTGTTGTCAAGATTCATCATGGTATGTACTTTCTGAAAAACTTTCCATAAAATATTATAAAAGATGGAAGGAAATTAATTTGTTAATGAATATACTACCAACTCAAATGTTACAGTACTCCAGGTAAAATCGACGAATTTAATGAGAAGTAAAAATTAAGGTTGCACATATTAGTTTTTAAACTGCAGGGCCAGTTGCATTTTTTTATTTATTATCATCATTATTGTACACACATTACAGGCCTTTATTTGACCATGTGTAGCATTCATGGCTAATTGTTCTTCCTGTTTTTCCAGTACTCATTAATTTTTTTCACTACAGGCCCTCTTCCTTCATTCAGTCTTTGCCCTTTATGTGCCGTCTTCTCTGACATTAATTCACACTTGAGTCTTTTGCGTCTATATATGCTTTTGTCTGACGTCTGCTGAATCTACCTGTGCTTTTTCCAGATAAATTTTTGACTTTGGTCATCCAAGTCGTAGTGGTTTTGATCCTCTGTATGTATCTGAGTTTTCTGTCGGTGGGTCTGGTCTATGGAAGTTTGCTGATGTGGCCATAAAATTTTAGTCTTCTTTTTCTGATGCCCACCAAGAGATTGGGCAACATCTCTGTGTGTCTCTGCAGTGAAGCCTTTATCTTTCATCTGTGAGTTTTTGTTCAATTATTTTCTTGATAATTTTTCCTTTCCTCTGTGAAGATCTTCTCTAGTTTACCCTTGGTGTGTAGTGTCAATGCCTTGCAGGTGTATAGCACCTCAGATTTCATTACAATATTGTAGAGACAAATTTTGATGGAGTTGGACAGACATTTTTTGTTGTAAATACCCTGTGTTTTGTATAATGCTCTCTTCATCTTCAGTAACCTAGCATTCTGCAAGATTATCTATTTTCCTGTCAGTTAGAGCACTTCTCCTAGATATTTAGAATGTGTTACTTTGTTGATCTTGCCATATTTTGAGTTTAAAATTTAGTACATTGAATTTCGTGCAGAAGGATTCTGTTTTCTGAAAGAAGATCTATAGCCCTACTTTTTTCTGCGCACTCTCTCAGTACTTCTGCCTCCTGATTACTGTGGTTTCATTGACTGCAGGTATTGCCAGGTTGTCTGCAAAGACTAAACAGACATTTTCCAATTCTTCCAAGTCACACTGGTTCCCATAGCCTTTTATTTCAGTACTTTTCCAATTCCTTAATGACTTTGTGCAACACTAGGTTGAGGTGGAGTGGTGCGAGACCATCACCTTGAGATTGTTCCCTCTAAATTTCACTTTTGATGTCATGTTTATTAGTGTCTGTCTGATAATTCGAAGTCTCTTGTTGTCCAAACCTTGTTTATAAAGGATGTTGAACAATGACTAGCCGTAAATGGAGTCATTCACTGTCAAAGTCAACAAAAGCACATATGACTGGCATATTTCTGAGGGTTTTGATTTTAAGCATAGTCTTCAAATTGAAGATTTGTTCTGCGCAGTAGCTACCAGGTCAAAAGCCCACTTGGTACTCACTGCTCTTGTGTTCCAGCTGGTCCTGTGTCCATTGGAGTATTCATGCTGAAAGGATTTTGTGTGTCTCTTGTAGTAGGCAAATGCCCACGTAATTGTTTACTTCTGTGTGATTGTCTCTTGTATGTAATGGGTGAATTAGGTGCATTTCCAGTCATCTGGCAGCTTTTCTGATGTCCAGATGTTTGTGATAATCTATGTGAGTTCTCTGAGTTTGGTCAGAGATTCTTAAGTAGTTCGGCCACTATCTTCAACAGATGTTCTGTTGTTTTTGAGTTTGACAACCTCCTCTAGTGTTGGGGGTTGTGATTCTGTCTGCCTTTCTATCAGTTCTTCCTGTAGCAATATCTGGGTATGTTCTGGGCAATTCAGAAATTCTGAGAAATACTGTACCAGCACCTTGCAGTTATTCTTATTTTGTCAGGGCCAATGTTCCATCACTTTTCCTGAAGCAGAGGTTCTGTGGTGTGTATCCTCAGATGTGCCCTGAAAACATCCTGTAGAAATATCTTGTTGTGGTTACGGAAGTTGTCATATATAGTCTACTGTTCTTTTATGAATCTCCTCTTGGCTTGTCAAGACAATTTTTGTGGTTGTTTTTTGTTTCAGTGAAAGCCTGTAAATATTCTGGAGATTATTATTATTATTATTATTATTATTATTATTGTTTTTGTGACCGTCTTCAGACATCTGCTAGTATTCTAATGTGAACACGAATCCAGCAAATAAAACAAAACAAAAATGCAACTGGTTGCTACTATTTCAAAAACTAATTGCAATGGACCAAATACTAATTAGATTTTGAAGTATTGGTAAAAGTTACTGTACTTGTCTATGTTGAATAACACACAGCAACTCACTAACCTTATTCACTTGTAATAAATTACACTTTATTAGGGCATTCCACATCCTTCTATGATCACATGAAATGAATTTAAATTGGCAGCACTGTAACCAGCAGGTTTAACAAGAGCCAAATCATAGACATATATTTCAGCTATACATTTTATACCTACAAGGGTGTGAACAGTGTCACTACACAAAACTGTCAACCCAACGGGTTGTACGTGTCAACAATGGACCAATAACCAGCCAAGGAACAGAATTCCTCAAAAAAAAAAAAAAAAAAAAAAAAAAAAAAAAAAAAGCAATTCATATATAAATAACAGTCTAGACCATCTTCAGGAATCGTAACTCCATCAATGCCATGGAGCTGGCAGGTAACTGGGAGCCTTGCAGTGTGTCACTGACAGAAAACTGACCAGTGAAGTATGCTTCCACTTCTGAGAGAAGGGTGTGTAGCCTGAGTCAAATGGTGGTCAACCAGCCTGGCAGAGGCAAATGACATTCTTCTGCAAGGGAGAAGAGAAGATGAAGGAGATGGAGAGAAGATCAAATTCCATGGGCTCCACATCAGAAGGCAGGAGAGTAAACCTCACTGGGAGGTTTGGGGCACTAGTGGAGGGAGGATGGTGGAGGGTGCATACAGTGGATTGAGGTGGAAGCACAACAATGCATGTGGAAGCCTGCCACTAGAACAATGTCATAACTGACCATTTTGATCTGCTCCCCAAAGGAGAGAACATCCTCCTTCAGGCCAACCGCAAACTAGAACAAGATGCCACCCACCACCTCAAAAAACTATCCAATCTCCTGGTCACCCCACCTCCGGAAAGGCAATACTCTCTCCCTCAGCAACCTCTCCAATAAACCTCAACCTCCTCTTACTGCACACAAACCCAGTCTCTCCCATCTACTCAATCTCCCACTCCCAACTCCTCTCCCCCCTAAACCTCAAAACTCCAATCCACACAATCTGGAACCACAGCATCCCAATTCAGTAGTCAACCTCTCCTCCAAACCTCTCTCCCAGTCTGAAACCTCTGTCCTATCCAAAGGCCTCACCTTTAGCCCTACTCCCAAATTCAACCAAACAGCTCGAAGAAAAATAATTCTACTCCTAATGATCCAGCTCTCCAAGACATCATTCAAATTGAACCCTGCCTAGAACAGTTCCGTCCTCTGTCACAGCGAGACCCACCTGCTCTTCCTCAAAATCACCCACTTCAAACCTTCCAGGAATTCCTTACTTCCCACCTTCCTTTCAGTCTTTCCTGAGAAACCTTAATCCTTCATGATCTGGACTCACAGTGAAGAAGAACTCCAGAATTTCCTCTTCAACCTCAACTCCTTTGCTCCCATCAAATTCACCTTGTCCTATCCCAAATCCCATGCCACATTCCTTGATGTCGACCTCTATCTGTCCAACGGCCAACTTCACACATCCGTCCATATCAAACCTACCAATAAACAACAGTACCTGTATTATGATAGCTGCCATCCATTCCACATCAAACGTTCCCTTCCCTACAGCTTAGGACTTCGTGGCAAATGAGTCTGCTCCAGTCCCAAATCTCTGAACCAGCACAATAATAACCTAATAACAGCTTTCACATCCCGCCGCTATCCTCCTAATCTGGTAGAGAAGCAAATTGCCAGAGCCACTTCCTCATCCCTCCAAATTCACACCCTTCAACAGAAGAATCCCAGAAGTGCCCCTCGTCACCGGATACTATCCGGAACTGGAGCGGACTCTGAATGTGGCTCTCCAGCAAGGGTACAACTCCTTTAAATCCTGCCCCAAAATGAGATCCGTCCTTCATGACATCCTTCCCACTCCACCGAGAGTGTCTTTCAGCCGCCCACCTAACCTCCGTAACCTCCTAGTCCATCCCTATGAAATCCCCAAACCACCTTCCCTACCTTCTGGCTCCTACCCTTGTAACTGCCCCCATTGTAAAACCTGCCCTATGCACCCTTCCACCATCACTTACTCCAGTCCCGTAACCCGGAAGGTGTACACAATCAAAGGCAGAGCCACTTGCGATACTACCCACGTGATTTACCAACTAACATGCCTGCACTGTGAAGCGTTCTATGTGGGAATGACCAGCAACAAACTGTCCATTCGCATGAACGGTCACAGGCGGACAGTGTTTGTTGGTAATGAGGATCACCCTGTGGCTAAACATGTCTTGGTGCACGGCCAGTACATCTTGGCACAGTGCTACACCGTCCGGGTTATCTGGATACTTCCCACCGACACCAATCCTTCAGAACTCCGGAGATGGGAACTAGCCCTTCAGCATATTCTCTCTTCCCTTTGCCCACCTGGTCTTAACCTCCGCTAAATTTGAATTGCCGCCTGCCATCTTTAACATCTTAAGATCTTTGCCTCGGTTCTCTAGACAGAGCCTCTGCGTCTAGTGGCATCTCTGTCTAACTTCTTAACTTCTTTGGTTTCTATAGTATGTCGGCCTAGGTATGTTTGCGTCTGTGTAAATGTTTGGGTGTGTGTGTGTATTTGTTTACCTTCCTTTTCTTCCGCCAAGGTAAGTCTTTCCTCTCCCAGGATTGGAATGGCTCCTTACCCCCTTCCTTAAAACCCTCATCATTTCCTTTTCCCTCTCTTTCCCTTGTGCCTGAAGAAGCAACTGGGTTGTGAAAACTTGTGTTTGTGTGTGTGTGTGTGTGTGTGTGTGTGTGTGTGTGTGTGTGTGTGTGTGTGTTCTATTTATTTGTGCTGCTGTCACACCTGTGCTCCTTCGCCTGGTGAGTAATCTTCGTCTATTTTTTATATATAACTAGTGCTAAATGTAGAAAAATGTAAGGTGATGCAGATGAGTAGGAGAAACAATCCCGAATACGGCATTAGTAGTATGTTGCTTGACAGAGTCATGTCAATTAAATATCTAGGTGCAATGTTGCACAGCAATATGAAATGGAACGAGTATATAAAGACAGTCATGGGGAAGGAAAATGGGCAACTTCGCTTTGTTGAGAGAATTTTGGATAGGTGGGATTCACCTGTAAAGGAGACCACATATAAAACGCTCGTACGATCCCGTCTTGAGAATTGCTCAAGTGTTTGCGATTCCCACCAGATCGGTTTAAAGGAAGACATAGAGGCAGGTCAGAGGTGGGTGGTGAGATTTGTAACTGATCGATTCATTCAATGCGTGAGTGTTACCGAAATGCTTAGGGGAACTAAACTGGGACTTTGCCATGGACTTCGGGACTGAAGTTGCACGTCCTGCAGCCTATTATGTACAGTTTGAGAAGAAACACAATGTCCTGTGGCTGCACGAAAATCATTGTTCAGCGCAGTGGTGTACCTCTCGAGATCCTCCGAGCTGAAAACTGTAGGTAGCGGTAGTCAGCTGCTGAGATAGCCTAAGGGGGCCATAGTGAGGCTGGTAACTGATAGTTCCTGTAGCTCTGTACCAACCCCACATCTGAAAATCACTTTGGTTCCCTCCGACACATCTGGAAACATCCGATGATGAGAGTCCTGTCTCACACAAAGTAAAAAAGACAGATCTGACTAAACTTCTGAATTGACCTTCTAGGCACAGCAGAACTACAGCCAACACGAGCAGTGTACCTTGTACTGATATTATGACTGGAACCGATCAGCCAACTTACACACTTCATCGCATTGACACTGCCCATGAGTGTTTGTTTACATCTTCGTGCAGGGTGAGTGGACAAATCTAAGGAACTGTGTTGTTGGTGCAATAAACACAGACCTGGGAACCAAGGTGACGCAACACTTTTTATGATGTGTGTATTTTAAGATGTAAGCTGTTTTGTGCCATCTGAGTTCCTATGGGACAGAACTTCATCAGTGCCATACTATAGTCGGGTCGGTGTGAGTTTATCCGTGACAACTTGCAATGCTGTTGCAGATTTTTGACAATGAAGTGCAAACAGCTACTTTGAAAACTATACTATGGCAATGCCACATTGACATTTACGAAATCCCATAACACGAGTGGTGATAGTGAGCGCACGGGTCTGCAGTGACCAATTTACCGCAACTGTTAGGGATCAACTTACAGCGACTCAACAATAGGATGTCACAGACCAGATTAAAAAGTTTATTTGGATGAAAGACACCAAACAGTTATCTAAGCACAAGCACCAAATGAGGAATTAAAAAATCCAAAAACCTGCCAACTAGAAAACCAAAAGTTCTTTTGGTAAAGTCAAATAAGAGAATGGTAAATGTGTGCAGCTTAGGGGATGAGTTTACCGCAATAAAAATCTTTCCAGGGAGGAGGGAGCAGGGTGGTATCCTGAAATTCCCTCAAATCTTAAGAATCAGCAAGTTGTTGATGGATGTGATGTGGCCACACGTAGGGGTGAGTACAAAATTGCTCAAAACATATTAAAAACCTTTCAGCAGCATTTTTCAGCTTGCAACACAGACCAAAGTGGAGTAAAACCATCTAAGGTGTCAGTTTATGTTACAGGGCAACTACTCAAAATATAACTGATAAATCCCAGCACTGATATGATTCCAAAAGGCAAGAGATTAAACTTATAAAGCTCAAATTGGGTGCCTAACACCAAAAAAGCCCAACTTGCAGCACCCAATGACAACTGCAGGTATGCATCACACGTTGAAGTGTGAAAAGTACTGTACATTGGTGCTGGTAAGACTGCATCCGTGTTAACACCACACAGATTTGACAGCCAAAAAAATACTGAGGCTCATTAAAGGGAATCTTTTCAGGCTCAGTGTAGGGCTGCAAATATTGGACAACTTTGTACAAACCTGCATTACCAGACAACAACAGGGCCACTTTATCATTTCAATCTACCATACACCTCACATGGCACTGCGGCAAGGAATGGGAGAAGTAATTTTCTCACACTTCCATAGATGCACTGAAACCAGCAAATGGTGGGGGAAGAAAACTGTACAGTGAGTACCTGTATGACACTGCAGCAAAGCAGTTGGTCACTCTGTTTTACAGCAACTGCATCTGTTCACACTGTTATTGAGACTGCTGCAGCTGCTGTAGGCACAGCTGTTCCTACCGGCACTGTGAAAATTAACACCCAGGAAAGAGGAGAGAGAAACAAACTCATTCATACTGCTTTTGCATCTACATAAATGTGAACAATGGCACTGCACAACACAGTTGACCCATGGGCTGCACAGACCAACAACAGATTGATGGGAAAGAAAATTGTGCAAGTGTGTGGGTATAATGCATGCATGGATATAACACAAGAAATGGCAGACGCACACAGCTGACAACCGAGTGCACAGCCACAGGACGAGATGTTATCACGAGGTCTCTGGTAGCTTAATGGAGCACAAAGCTTTGACCTGCCTGGTTTACTGCCACTTGCAGGTAAACACTTTGATCACTGGGTCTGCTCAACCCATGTGTCACCTATGCCTCCTAGGGCAGTTCCCTGCATAATTTTTCTGCAATACACACACGAACTCATTGAATTCCACTGACATGTCCATTGACAGGCCTACTAATATACAATAATGTTAAATAATAGAGAAATGTTGGTCACTTATGGGATAACAATACAGAGAGCATAGAAACCCTTTGTGTTAATATAGCTATGTGTGTTCTGTGAATAGCATGTGGCTTGTAGTATTTGGTAATTTCTTTTGCCCACTGATAAACAGCAAAATTTAAAAAATAAAAATAAATACACAGTGGCAATATGACTGAACAAAAGAAGAAGTTTATATACAAACAAATAAACTCCACTTCCAAACTCAAAACCTGATTGTTCATTTAATGCCCAGGAGAAACAAGACCACAGAATGGAATAAAATGGAATTACAACTGCATGTCCAAAATCTAATGGATTGAAAGTCACTGTTGTACTGTAAAACCTCTCTCTCTCTCTCTCTCTCTCTCTCTCTCTCTCTCTCTCTCTCTGTGTGTGTGTGTGTGTGTGTGTGTGTGTGTGTGTGTGTGTGTGTGTGTGTGTGTGTGTTAGTACCTACAACTTTAATATCAGATGTGAACAAGAATATCATGTTAGTCAGAAAAAGAAGTTTAAAAATATATAAACACAAATTTACAATTAGTTTCAGTATTGAAATTCACCTTATTGTCGAACTTCTTTCCCATGTGTCCTCTATATGAAGCTGTATACATTGTTTGCACTACATTTTCACTGGACAATTCAGAGAGGAACAATGATAACCATGAGGGATTATGCAAATCATCCACAAATTTGTCAACATTCGATAGAAATTTTTCTGGATCATGGTCAAACAAAAGATTCAGATTAATACGCTGTTTTCGAAACAGTTCAAAAGCAGCACTGTAGCTAGCCACATCCAAGTACTGTGCTGCTACATCTAAGACAAGTGTCCGTGGGGTAATTGTTTCCAGATTTCCACGTGGCATTTGCAGCACAACACGAGTATCAACAGCCACTACAATTCGTGAACCTCTTTCCACACGTCTGCCATCCCTTTCGTGCTGAGCTTGCAGAAGGCGATCAAAACTTTCCAGCTTTATGCAGCACAGTGTATGTTGTGTTGTAGTCATCAGCAGAAATTTTGTTAACACAAAAATAGATGTGATACCACTGGATACCAGTGCTGGATCATGATCTGTAGAAAAAGAGGAGTTCCATTAAACAATGCAAGTAAATTTAAGCTTTTATAAGCTAATACAAAGAGCAACAAGACAGGTACTTTTTTCTTCTAAACTATGAGGTCATATTAATCCTATAAGCACATATACTTTTAAGAGATCATGAACCCTTTCCATTTTCATCTTCCTTCATATCTGTTAAAGTAATTTAAAAATGGCTAAAAAAGTTTCCCGTCTGTATATACTTCAGAGGTGTATAAATAGAATTAAAGACTCTTCCTTTCAAAATTTTTGTGAAATCAGAAAATAATAATGACACAGCAAATGTTTTAAGAGTTACTGGGTAGTGTAGATTAATGTGGAAAAAATTTAACTGCCACTAGATAAGTTATATAGTGACATATACAGATCATCTTCAAAATAACAGAAAAAAAATATAACTAAGCTACGAATATAAATCACTAGGAAACGCAGTTGTCTGCCACAGAAGAAGCACAATGAAGAAGAAAAATGAAAAACAGCTAAAATACTTAAGCTATCAGCAAAGTCCTCCTTTATCTTATATCTTTAAATGAGCAATTCTTGTATTTATATATATTTTAGCTGTCTCAGAAAATTTATTTCATGTTTCTCGTATCACACAATATATGTTAGCCTTGAAAATGCACTGAGCACCACTATGTAACAAAAAAAGAATTTCCAAGCAACACTCGGTCACCCAATACTGCTATTATTTAATCATGGACTTCTATTGTTTTAATCATTGCATTGATTGGAATAATACAAAGAATTTTTACCACAAGTGCCAAAATAAAGCTCTAATGAAGCTTCAAATATTACTAGTATATTTAGTCAATTTTCTACAGTTCTACTGAGGAAGGAAGGAAGTAATGGGAAAACTGACACAAAGACAACTTGGTAGAGAAGCCTTGAAATGACCCCTTAATCGGGTAGGGAAGTTAGAAAATTTAAAAAGGGATATGGATAGGCTGAAGTTAAATATAGTGGGGATTAGTGAAGTTTGGTGGAAAGAGAAACAGCACAGTGATTGCATTATCATAGTCCAGATAAATACAAAAACACCGACCACAGTAGTACAAGTTTTTATGCCCACTACTCTGCCATGATGAGGAGATCGAAGAAATGTATGAAGAGGTAAAGGAAATTATTCAGACAATTAAGGGAGAGAAAAACTTAATTGTGATGGGAGACTGGAATTCAGTAGTAGAAAAAGGAAGGGAAGGAAAAATAGTAGGTGAATATGGACTGGGCAAAAGGAATGAAAGAGATCGCCTGGTAGTATATTGGATGGAACACAATTTAATCATAACAAACACTTGGTTTAAAACAGAGGTGGGCACAAATTGGTTCAATGAGCAGCGCTCTGGCTCAGGCCGGAAAAGAGCAGCGTTCACGCTCAGCCGGTAGTTATCCTAGTTGCCGCTAGAGGTCTGCATGCTTGCTGGCGCTTCCGTGAGAGTCCAGTATTGAAACACTGTGATTAAGTTATCTCATAAGTAGGTACAGCATTATAATACATACCTCTACTTTACTTCCTTCCTCACGCAGATTATTCAGAAGATTAAGTCACATTTCACCTTCTAAACATCCAAACTGGTTGAAATGATATGTTCTATAGTGGCGTTCTAAATTGTACTTTTTTATGCCAAGTATTTTACCACATACCAAACATTTTGCTCCTCCTTCACTTTTAGTGAACAAGTAATCACACTCCCAACTAGAGTTGAACTGGAAAATAGAACGCCGCTTTACCACGCCGATTTGACTAGCCATTTCAACTCCACAGCGTACTGTACCATAAAGTAATATCATAGATTATAACGAAAATCCTGAAGTACAATATTCAAACTAATATATGGCACTGAAACAAAAAATCACTCTTATCTTTATAAGATATTTGCCGGTTCGACTGCACGCACTGGATGTTTTAGAGAAGAGTTTCCAGTATTATGTTTATAAGTTACTTACTTATAAGCATAATAGCATTTTTCAGGAGATACCCCTAGCAGTGGAATCTGTGCATTCGAGTTGGATACTAAAGAGTTTGCACTATTATCTTTATAAGTTATTTTATAACACACTCAGTCAGGTGCATTTCTGCGGCTACGTGATGGACGCCAGCTGCTCGCGGCTCTGCTCCCGCTCAGGCAGGTGGATCCAAGAGCACAGCTCGCTCATTGCCCACCTCTGGTTTAAAACATCATGAATAAAGGTTGTATACATGGAAGAGACCAGGAGACACTGGAAGGTACCAGATAGATTTTATAATGGTAAGACATAGATTTTGGAACCAGGTTTTAAACTGTAAGACATCCAGGGGCAGATATAGGCTCTGACCATAACTTGTTGGTCATGAACTGTAGGCTGAAACTGAAAAAAAACTGCAAAAAGGTAGGAAAATAAGGAGATGATACCTGGAAAAATTGAAGGAACCTGAAGTTCTTGGAGATTTCAGAGGGTAGGCAACAACTGACAGAAAAGGGGGGAAATAAAACAGTAGAAGAATAATGGGTAGCATTGAGAAATGAAATAGTGAAGGCAGCAGAGGACAAAATAGGTAGAAAGACAAGATCTACAAGGAATCCTTGGATATCACAGGAAATAGTAAATTTAATTGATGAAATGAGAAAATATAAAAATGCAGTAAATAAACCAGGCAAAATGAAGTACAGGCAACTAAGAAATGAGATTGACAGGAAGTGTAAAATAGCTAAGGAGGAGTGGCTAGAAGGCAAATGCAAGTCTGTAAAAGAATGTATAAATAGGGGAAAAATAGATACTGCCTACAGGAAAATAAAAGAAACAAAAGAAACATTTGGAGACAAGAAAAGCAGCTGTATGAATATAAATAACTCACACAGGAAACCAGTTCTCAGCAAAGAAGGGAAAGCTGAAAGGTGGAAAGAATATGTAGAGGGGCTCTACAAAGGAAATGAACTTAGAGACAATATTGTACAAAGGGAAGAGGATATAGATGAAGATGAAATAGGAAGTACTATACTGAGACAAGAATTTGACAGAGCAAAGTCGAAACAAGGCCCCTGGAGTGGACGACATTCCCTCAGAACTACTGAAGTCTCTGGGAGAACAAGCCATGACAAAACTATTACCTGGCGCGTAAGATGTATGTGACAGGGAAAATACCCTCAGACTTTAAGAAAAATGTCATAATCCCCATTCAAAAGAAAGCAGGTATAGATAGTCGTGAAAATTACAGCCATCAGCTTAATAAGTCATAGTTGCAAAATTTTAACATGAATTATTTACAAAAGGACGGTAGAAGCCGACCTCAGAGAAGATCAGTTTGGATTCAGGAGAAATGTAGGAACACAGGAGGGAGTCATCAGTTGACCACTTATCTTAGAAGATAAATTAAGGAAAGACAAACCTACATTTCTAGTTTTTGTAGATTTGGAGAAAGCTTTTGACAATGTTGATTGGAATACACTCTTTCAAATTCTGAAATCAGCAGACGTAAAATATAGGGAACAGATGGTTATTTACAACTTGTACAAAAACCAGACAGCAGTTATCAGAGTTGAATGGTATGAAAGGGATGCAGAGGTTGAGAAGGGTCTAAGAAAGGGTTGTAGCCTTTCCCCAATGTTATTCAATTGGTACATTGAGCAAGCTATACAGAAAAGCAAGGAGAAATTTGTAGAAGGAATTAAAGTTCAGGGTGAAGAAATAAAAACCTTGTGCTTTGCTGATGACATTGTAATTCTGTCAGAGACAGCAAAGGACCTGGAGAAGCAATTGAACGGAATGGACAGTGTGTTGAAAGGAGCATATACTGTAAGATGAACATTAAGAGCAACACAAGGGTAATGGAAAACAGTCTTAGAAAATCAGGTAATGCTGAAGGAATTAAATTAGGTAACATATCAATAAAGGTGGTAAATGAGTTTTGTTACTTGGGTAGTAAAATAACATATGATGGTCGCAGTACAGAGGATATATAATGCAGAATAGCAATGGAAAGAAAAGTGGTTTTTTATTTTATTTTTTATTTTTTTAAATTGTTAACATTGAATATTAATTCAAGCATAAGTCCATTTTGAAGGCATTTATGTCGAGTGTTGCCTTGTATGGGAGTGAAACATGGACAATAAACAGTGTGGACAGAAGAGGATAGAGGCTTTTGAAATGTGGTGTTACAGAAGAATTGTGAAGATTAGGTGGGTGGATAGCGTAACTAATGAGGAGGTACCGAATAGAATTGGGGAGAAAAGGTATTTCTGGCATACCTTAACTAAAAGAAGAAATCTATTGGTAGGACACATTATTAGACATCAAGGAATTGTGAATTTAGTATTGGAGGGGAGGGTGTGGGATAAAAATCGCAGAGGGAAACCAAGAGATGAATATAGTAAGCAAATTCAAATGGATGTAGGTTGCTGTTCTTATGAGGAGATGATGAGGCTTGCCCAGGATGGAGTAGGGTGGAGAGCTGCATTAAACCAGTCACTAGACTGAAGATCACAACATAAATAGCTCCATGCTGTTTTGGAGTGTGGGACAGTGATCGGTCAAAGGTGTGATTGCAAAAATTTATATACTAAGAGCTGTAAGTCTTATTTGAATTTCATTTTGTACCAATTACTGTCACGTATGAAGGGTGACCAGTAGCTGCGAATTCCAGTGCAATTTGGCATCATTGACAATGTATGTACAGGATGTACACCATTGATTTAGCCTGGAGATGACACTACTGGAATGTTGAAACCGGTAGGAAAATAAAATTGAACTAAACCTTATGGCTAGCTGTATATACATTTTTGACTTACAGCCTCACAATGAGGTATAAGGTAAAAGCTTTAAGACTGAAAAGAAGGTAATAATGTGTCTGTAATATACATGGTAGTCATACTGTGTTTCAAAAGTGACTACAAATTGTGGTGTTGCACAAGTCTGAAGTGCGCGCCACGTACTTTCGCCACGCGCTGCCATGCAAGTAAGACGTGGTGTTCTTACAATGCTGTAATCCTGCTCGTGGCCATCACTGAACTGTATTGGCCACTTGACAATAGGACAGGCACTAGAATAGACTCTCATCAGTAGGCAGGCCTATACCTAGTTAAACTATGTATCAGCATTTCACTAGTCTGCAGTCATGAAACTTGTAAAAGTTAAGTATTATAATGTTTCTACGAAATATATATCTTGTTCTAATCTAGCTTAGTATTTCTAGTTTCTGCTGTCCCACTGGCTGGTCACCTCAGACTCTGTACCTGCACACGCTTGCAACCTATTTCCCGTGTCAGTCTGTCTCCACTTGGCCACCGACACCCAGGACAACCGGCAGCAACGAGACACAAAACAAATAATAGACTTAACTGTTATATCAATGCAGCTTCCTCCCATGCCCAATTTTCTGAGTACTCTTTGTTTATTCCTAATTCGCTAAGTTAAATTATTTAAACACATGTCACTTCAAGATAGAGAAAAACACTTTTATTTTTCCAGATACTTTCTTTACATCCAATTTGGATCACTAATAATTATCAACAGATCACTCATTAACAACAATCATCTATAATCCCTCCGATTGTCAAAGAACTTATCAGTGAGAAAATCACATTCGAAGACCCTTCAGCTTTTCTCGTGTGCTCAGATACTATACAGTAAAGATATTTATTTATTTATTATTTTTTATTTTTTTTAATTAATGAAATTTACTATTCAGATTTCTTTTTTCTTTTTCTTTTGGTATTCTAAATGTCAATAAATTACCTGAGGGGGTAAAATACGTACGTTCAGAAACTAAACTTCCACTCTGTCCCATCACACAAGTACACACAGCGATTAATCTTATTTATACAGAAGAGTGTCTGCCAAAATCTAATTATGGAAAGTACATGTTGGAATATCAATAATATGAGGATGGGCAGTAACTCAACATGAAGACAATCATTGTACCATGGACATCCACACATAATAGACAATCACATTCACACAACTCAAAATTTTCAGTCTCAGCCTTCGTCACGAGAAGATACATTTATGTTCACAAAATACCTTCAACACAATTGAGACACACATGACCGTCATTTCTGTCCCTCAGGCACAACTTCAAATTGACAATGAGTGGAGGAGGAAAGGGAGGGGAGGGGAGGGGAGGGGAGGGTAGTGGAGGGGGCAAAGGATACTCCTATACTGGATAAGGCTGGGGATAGAATGTTCTGCACAGCATGGTGAAGTGTAGAGGCTCTGATAAGAGGGAAAGTGAAATGCAGGTTGGAATGCAGTAAAGAAAAGGGTAACAAAAGAGGGAGGTGAAGAGGTGTGTGTGTGTGTGTGTGTGTGTGTGTGTGTGTGTGTGTGTGGTGGCACACAGTTTGAAGAGGGACATGAATTAGAAGGATATATAAAATAACGTGGGGAGGAGAGGGGAGGGAGGACAGTTAGGCATGGGGTATAAAGATGATAAGTTATCTTAGGTAGAGGCAGGGATGAGGGCAGGACCATAGCACTTGTGGAAGGGACAACTTCCACCTCCACAGAAGAACTGGTGGTGGGGAGGGGAGGATCCAGATGGCCGAAGTTGTAAAGCATCAGAGAAATCAAGCGTGTTGTGTGCAGCTGCATGCTGTGTCACAAGAAGGTCCCACTTGCAACAAAAACTTCCTCATTTCATGAAAAAAACTATGAAATGAGATATCATTTATTGGTGATTTTCTCGCAGTACTCTATTTTACAAATAAGAAATGTTCACCAAACAGTTCGGCACAGCACACCCACATGGCATCACTGTGAGATAAGATGCAATAAAAAAACAAAATCAACATAACTTAAACTTCTGAAGACAGACAAACGATGTAGGATATACAATGAAAGTTGTTTATTACTACTCGCACACTTCACGATTTTTCCTATAGGGGTGCAGCTACAAGTCTAGTGAAATGCCGCATTTTCAATTGCTGCTATTAGATTCCATGATGACGCGCTTTTGTGGATTCATCCCATATGCTGTATTACGCTGAAATGTATATGTCTCCATGACCGTGCTTTATTGGAGAACTCATTTCATATGAAATATGTTTTTTCTGATATTGGTATGTATTTTTTAAGTTCAATCTTAATATGCCTCAATCTAGGTTCTTCTTCATGTACATAGACTTCTTCTCTAGTAGTCAAAGGCATCCGAAGATAATGAAGATGCTCAAAAAACTTCTTATCACCATAAATGACGAAAAGCTCAAGTTTAAATTTTCTCACAAATTTTATTATTTTAACCCCATTACAACGTTTCTCTTGTAATACTCCTTATTTTTACACAAGGAGGGTCACATCCAACACATCCAAACTGTAACAATAATAACATAATAATACATAAAAAAAAAAAGAAAAAGAAAACCAGAGCTTCCTTCTCTCTGCTGAATGTTCACGGAACCTCATGCTCCTCTCGATCATCCTGCAAGTAAACTCTGTGACAAGTAACTTGCTCCCGTCTAGGAAAGCCCCTGCAAAACAAGAGAAACCTTGGACAGAGGGTGTCCTACAGGTTCTCTAATCCCACTCAAACCTACACTTGGTTATGTTGTTCCAATGGAGGAAGCATGTAGTGTATTTGTCACACTACAACGCAGTTTTAAAGTTCTTAGAAGTTACTGTCAATACTGCCAATATCCAAAAGAACATGCTAGAAGGTGTTGCTCAAAACCAGTTTATTTTTGTCAAAGTCTAAAGGAACATAGTTTTGCCAATGCAAAACAAATGAGACCAATTTGTTATTTAAACTTGAAAAATCGGAATTCGCACCACTCCAATCATAAATTCATAATTTAAATCAATTTTCATAACAATTACAATTAAATCATAATGGTTGGAACCTCTGTTAATGTCCGTCTGTGACAGTGTTGTGGGCCTTCAACATATTGGGTAAGGGAGTTCTCATCACCACTAATTCATCATCGACAGGTGGCGACGCTGTTTGGGAGGGATTTTTTGGGTGTCAAGTACTTTGTTTCTTTGTAAAGCATACAAATCTACAGCTTTAGTCTGAACTTAATAAAATTTTGTGCACTTGACCTTCAAAACAAGAGGAAAGTCACTGTCTACATAAAATTTCTTGTGGTGCATGGACCAGTCCAGAGTTTTACTCTGAACTTGATGAAATTTTGCTCGCTTGACCTACAAACCCAGGGGAAGATCACTGTCTACAAAAAACTTTAGGGATGGAATCTGAAGCTGACTGCAGAACAATTCTACTGCCATCAACTCACATTGATTGTCCTCACTTGAGGAATGTTGTTATGAATTGTGTGTACCATTTTTTATATCAGAATGAGGGGAGGACGAAATGGACAGAGAGAGAGGGATGGATTGAGTGGAGGGAAGGAGGAGCTGGAGGTTTACAGAGGACGTGGACAGAGGGATGGGGGAAAGAGGGGACAGACAGAGAGAGAAGGGAGGAGGCGACTGACTAGTACAAGTCTTAAATAAACAAAACCTTAGAAAATGCCTAGTTTTCAGGTAGTTATCAATCTTGAACCATCCTATAACCTCCATCAGACTCACTTCCAGGAAACTAATATGAACTCTCCCCCCCCCCCCTCACACACACACACACACACACACACACACACACACACACACACACACACACCATTGCACTGCATGTTAATTCATTTCTTGGGTATGCTATTATCTTGACACAACAGAGTTCTCATCCATGTGTGTCAATCACTCACCTTCACTAGTCACATACAGGTTACCACGGTTTGTGAGTCCCAGGGCACAGTCTGTGTTATCAACAGTACAAGTTAGCACCACAGTGCAAGGTTCCGGCATTGCTCTCCCAAACTGTACTGTTTTATTCTCAGATGGTAGATACTTTAACAACTGCCCATCAGATAGTTGGATTAATGCAGCTGTACTCTCACATATCCTAGTAAGGGATACAATGCTTCCGGCTACATTCAATGTTTTCCTGTAACATTTAAAAGACACATATATACTTAGACAAAATTTCTTCAGTTCTTTCCAAAAGAAAGAACATATAATTAATGAACTACCTCAGATACATCAAACTATGGGATTTTATACCTCTTGAATCACAGTTTTAAGATTAAAACAGAAGTTATGCATGGAGGTAGAGTATGTGGGTATAGCCCTACAAGAGGTTATAGAAATTCAAAGGGGGTATTAGGCAACAACTGAAACTGGTAATAGGAATACTCTTGAGAGTTGAAACTAAAACTGGCAGAAAATCAAACAAGTAAAAAAAAGAAAGAAAGAAAAGAAAAAAGAAAGAAAAAGAAGAACAGGCATAGACGAAATCCTTGGATTTTATAGGAGACAATGAATTTAATTGATTAAAGGAGAAAACATAAAATAAAGCCAATGAAACAGGCAAAACGGAATACAAATGAGACTGGCATAATTTGCAAAATGGTCAGAGGACTACTGCAACTCTATAACTCAGCATGTATTACTAGGGGGAAGATAGGCATGTAAAACAATCACATTCACACAACTTAAATTTTCAGGCTATGGCATTCATGTGAAAAAGAAACACATACATTCATATAATCACTCAGACATAACTAAGCAAGCACAACCACCATCTCCGGCCAATCCAGCTGACCTCGGAAAAAATCTAAGAAGGAAGGAAGATTAGGGTTTAACACCCTGTTGAGGCTGTAGTCATTAGTGACAGTCTGAAAATATCTGTTTGGGTTCCAGAGAAAAGTTGGGATGCACCAGGCAATAGTGACCTACTATTTACCTTAGAAGATAAATGAAGGGTAGACAAACTTGCATTTATGATGGAAAATATCCTCAGAGAAGAAAAATAATTAAACTTGCATTTATAGCATTTGTAAATATCGGGAAAGATTCAACTACGTTGAATAGTATGTAATCTGAAACTCTGAAGGCAGCAGGGGTAAAAAAGTGAGTGAAAAGTTATTTACAGCTTGTACAGAAACCAGATGGCAGTTGAAAGAGTCAAAGGGAATGAAAGGGTAGCAGGGGTTGGAAGGCAATGACAGGATTGTAGTCAATACCAAATGTCCCTCAATCTGTACCATGGTTGAGCTGTAAAGGAAAGCAAGGAGAAATTTGGAAATGGAGTTAAAATTTCAGGGAGAAGAAACAAAAAATTCATGGTCTGCTGTTCACATTGTAAGTCTGTCAGAGACAGCAAAAGACTAGAAAGTGCAATTACGCAGAATGGACAGTGCCTTGAAAGGAGGTTAGAAGCTGGGCATTAACAAGAGCAAAACCAATAATGAAACGTATGCAAATTGAATTAGATAATGCTGTGGGAATTAAATTAGTGAATGAGAGGAATAAGTTTCGGGAAGTAAAATAACTTCTGATAATCAAAGTAAAGAGAGTATAAAATGTAGAATATCAATACCAAGTGTTCCTAAAGAAGAGATATCTGTGAATATACAATACAAATTTAAATGTTAGGAAGTCTCTACTGAAGATATTCTACATCCACACAAGATATTCTGCATACGACATTTAAGTGTGTAGCAGAGGGTTCATCAAACCACCTTCATACCAATTATCTATCATTCCATTCTCGAGTAACACGCGGGAAGAAATAACACTTAAATCTCTCTGTTCGACCTTTGATTTATTATTTTATGATGATCATTTCTCCCTACATACAACTATATATGTAGGTACAAGTCAACAATGTACTTTCAGATTCAGAAGAGAAAGTTGGCAGATGAAATTTTGTAAGTAGATCTTGCTCCAATGGAGAACAGGATGTTGTAGTGATTAATGTTTATGCTGCACAGAGGCCACATTTTGTTTGGGCACTTATTTGAGATGCTTGTGTTGTTTAAAATCTGTCTCCTACTTATGCCTGTTAGCTTAAAGGTATTACACCCATTGAACTTGTGAGATACATCGGTCACTTCTGATATCTTAAAACTCACATTAAATATCTGTCTTTCCAACTGTCATTGAATAACTATTGCCAAATAAGTCTTTATATCTTAGTGGGATTGCTATGCTAATAAGGTAGTGGCATTATGCTTTTTTTATTGAAATACCGTAGTTGCTTTGGGCAATCTGTGAGAAAGTACTTACCCCCCCCCCTCCCCCAATTACCGTGAGAAAGATAATGGTTACATCGTATATGGAGAGCTTGTTTGTTTGTTATGAAAGGAGATCTTCCTGAGGTAGAGAAGCAGCCACTAGTTGTAATTATCAATTTTTGTTTCTGTCGCCATGAAGTTTGTTTTTGTGGTGCTTACTGCTTAAGCATTCCTGTATGTAAGTGCATGCTCAGTTACTGTGCCTGTTTTACCAGGAAATCTTTCTTGGCTCTCCCAGACTTAAGGTTTCTCCTATACAAATGTTTATTGATGTATTTGCTGGACATTCACGACCTAATTTAGTCTGATTTAAAGAGGTGTGTGAACCTGCTGGGCTGGTTCTTGTGTGTGTGTGGCGGCTACTGGCCCTGTCTGCTGCTGCTGAACTCAATGCTCTTTGAGCAGCCAGCTAATTCTTTTAAACTCTTTTTTTTTTTTTAATCTTTTACTCTAATTTATTTGTTGTATTATCAAACAATGTCTTTCATTAGAATTCTTGTATGGCTGTTAGTTCATTGTGCAGAACCAACTGTTAATTGAATTTGAACAACTAATACCTTTTTTTAAATTATTATTTAATAGCAATTTTAGAGCTATTTGTCTTGTAATTGAAGTTGAGAAATTTGTGTCTTGAAAATGTTCATGTTTAAGAGATTATTTGTTGTGTAATTGAGCCTATTATCAAGACTGTCAGTAGGTTATTCAGAAACCTCTCTGCAAAGTGAACTGTGAATTGTTAATGCTTTCTTAATTATGTTTGTAAGGACTTTAGATCCATTGATATTGTTTTAAGAGATTTTTTTTTTTTTTTTTAATATTCAGAGGGATTGAACTTGACTTGTCTTAAGAAAGATGTGCTTAAATAAACGTAAGCTTCAACCATGAATACCGCTGCTTGGAACCTTGTCCACCCTTCCACTCCCCAGCAGTAGTTAGACAGGTGGACAGCGCCCGAGTCTCTCTTATGACGCTAAAAAATTAGTAGCTGCCAATGCACAACCTGCCCTGTTGGTAACTATATAAAATTAACAAGGAAGTTTCTCTCAATTGTGCTGCCACATAGTGAGTGGAGATTTAATTATTTGTATTCTACAAAAGAGCTTTGTATTTCACGCTCTCTGTTGAGTCCTACACTGCTTTTGTATCCTATCAGCATTGCTTGCACTCTGCTTATTCTCTATATGGTGAATTTACACGAGAGTGATGTCTTCATTGCCCTGGAAGAGGAAATAGAAGATTCTGATTCGGAAGGAGAAGCTGATTATCTGTAAGAATCCTATGTACAAGTTGTGCATGTTTGTTGTTTTTTTTGGGGGGGGGAGGGGGGGGGGGTAAAAACAAGATTTACTAAAAAGTTTTTGCATCTGCTAATTTTAATATATATGTATAATTTAGTTGGCTGTCTCATTTGAAACCATGAAACCTCATTTATCTATTCAAAAATTGGTAAATGAGGTTTTGTTGTTTCAAATGAGATACCAAACTAAATTATTGCATTTGTAGTTAGAAAGCTATAATTTTTGAAAAACTTGATAAAAACAGCAGTCCAGGGTCATTTATGCCACTCATGAATGTGTTAACAGTGGTAGCAGAGAGTGCTTGTGGCAGTACTATTCATGGTGGTTGTCGTGTTAAGTTTAATTAAGGTGGTTCTACTTAAGGTAGAGTAGAAACTTGCTTGTTTTAAAAATGTTTCAGGCAGAGCAGACCAGTCACTTGCTACCGAGTGGATGCCTGGGGTTGGGGCATTTAAGAAAGGAACAATTGACATGAGCTGTTGGTACACGGGACCCCAACTAATGGTACTGTTGCCGAACTTAGCATGATGTTGTGGGACATCTCAGATCAACCAGTGTGCGCAACGGCTGAGCACATCGATGAGGTAGGTGCCGTGCTAACGTCTTGTAATATGTCCCGCTCTGGCCAACCTCGACCTCACGAGTGATAGGAACCCCTCCCAAACTCAGGTCAGTCGAGTGCAAGCACAACTTAATCATTGGATATATAGGCTGCAGGACATAGAGCAGTTAAAGGTCACTCTTGCACAAAGTGCTGAAATAGGGCAATTGCTTGGGTGGGTAATGAACTTAGAGATTTAGCTGAATGCATTGAAGTGACCAGAAGACGAGCATCAGGCTACCAGTAAGGTAGGGTAGTGGCTTCACAGCAGAGGGATGATTCTGCTCTGTCAGATGGTAGGTCAGAATACGGGGTCAAAGTTTTGGACCCCTCTGCTAAGCTACCTAACCCCTTGGATGATTTGTCAGGAGTTGTGAGGTACTGAGCCTCTTAATATGATTGGAGAACCAAGCTGATGTATTGCGGATTTCTCATCGAACTGTTCTTCCATTAATCTTTCCCTTGGCAAAAGGATTGTTGTGTACCATTATTGTGGATGTATTGAGGTTGGTAGGAAATGTGTCTAATTTACATAACCAAATTATCAAAAGTAGTTTGACATCACGGATAAAAACAGACTTAGCGAACAAATACTACCAGCCAGTCCACAGATATGCCGAAACTCTCAAACATTGTACTGAGGAGGTTCAACTATGTGAGCTCGGAATTTCCAAGTGACCGAGGAAGCAGCAACAGAAAATATCTCGGAGGGCATTAGAACTGAGGATAGAACGCAGATCGTGTTCACCCAGAAGCCGACTTCCTTCCTTGATAAGGACAAGCTTGTCTTGGGCATGGAATATTGAATTTTGCTGACAGCCCTCCCCCCAAAGAGCTATGGAGCTGTGGTGTTGCCAGTTACCTAAAGGGACACTGGTGTTCAAGACAGACACACAGAATCCTATGTTTCTAGTACTGAGAACTTCCGAGGGGAAATTAATGTCACAGGAGGGCGTGAAAGGGTAGTCACAGGAAAGCAGTATTTTTGCTGTGGGAGAGTTCATTTCCCTCATGAAAGTTGTTTTGAGAAGAAACCGCATCCAAAAGCTGAAACCAGGATTAAGGAGTGCAAGGAGGTGCAAACCACCCCTCAAGCATTGCAACCATGTAAGAGCCGTGATTGATAAGTCCAATTACAGGGATGTCATGCTGCTAATGGGCTGGTGTTGCCCCTGGCAGGGTGTTGCAAGGGAAGTGTTTTAGTGGAAAGTTTCACCTGACCGGTGGCATTGTTGGTGATTAAGGATCTGGCTGTCAGATTGCTCTTAGGTCATGATTGGACACAGCGCACCAGTTTGATTTTGGACTATGCCAATAGGAAGTTCTTTTTCAATTATTGTATGGACAAGTTGCAGTTGTGTCCTTGTCAGAGGGTCTCTGATGTTAATAATGTGTTTGTTGAAGATTCTGAGTTCAGAGTTACTCACCTAGAAGGGACGGAGGCAGAGGGCAATTTGAGAATGCTCCATCAATTTCCTGAGGTTTTGACTAATAAGCTAGGGGTCACTGAGCATTTTTATTATAAGATTCACCTGAGTGATAATGTTCCCACAACACAACCACAGTACTGCTTATCAGCCCCTAAAATCAAGGTTTTATGATAAATCATTGACAAGATGTTGAAGCTAGAAGTTATTAGGCCTTCTACTTCTGCTTACTCTTCCCTGATGTTTCTTGTACCCAAGGGAGACTCCAAGTATCAGCCAATTTTGATGACAGACACTTCATTAAAAAAGTCATCTTAAAATTTGTACCCTTGCCCGACCTACATTTTCACCTGGTTCATGGGGGCAAGGATTTTTATGATTTACGCTTGAACCAGGCATATTATGATTCCCCTGGCCATGGAGTCAAAACAATCACAGCATTCTGTACGGACTGGAATTTGTTTGAATTTAATCAGATTCCTTTCGGTTTGTCCACAGGGGCAGCAGTTTAGTCCAGATTGTCAGATAATATTTTACGAGATTTTAAATATTACATCATCTACAACTATTTGGATGATGTAGTTATCTTTAGTGCCACCTTTGATGAGCATTTCTGACAACTTGAGCAAGTTTTATCACATTTCTGAGCTGCTGATCTTACTGTCAAGCCGTCTAAGATTAGATTTCCTTGTAAAGAAATACCATAACTCAGTCACATTGTGTTGGCTTATGGGGTGCATATCATTCAGGAGAGAACCAGAGCTCATAACAAGTTCCCTCTGCCCAGAAACAAGAAGGGCATTGCACATTTTAATGATACGGTAAATTTCCTTACGAAATATGTGCCCCATTTTACATAGTTGGTTGCCCCTTTAAATCTATTTCCTAAAGTAAAGCAGTCAACAATCCGAAGATTGGTTTGAACACCACAGTGGTTTACTAGGCATGGTCCTGTTTGGAGGTGGTATGCCGTTGCCTTCTTCCGACCTTCGAGCTGACTTACCCAGCCAGTTATAGGGGGACCTACAGGTTAACGTGGGTTCTGAACCAAGGTGCTACTCAGTATTTTTCGCATCAGCAACACTGCCAGAGGTGAAAGAAGTGGAAAGTGACAGATAAAAAATCCCAGGACCTGGCGGGGATTGAACCCAGGACCTTCAGGTTTGTAGTCTGGCACTCTACCTATGTGCTACGGAGCCGCACTGAGGAACCAGGAATTTCAGTGATGCGAATCTTAGCAGCCAGGATTTGAGGTTATTAAGGAAACTTTAGTAAACCTGCCAGTGTTTACGGTCCCAGATTTTGAAAAGACCTTTATTGTACAAACTGATGCTTCCAACTCAGGTGTAGCTGCTGTGCTTCTCCATAATGTAAAGAAGGGAGGTGTCCTACGGTTTAAACATCAAATACATCGAGTATTCCATGTAGGAGTGGGAGGTCCTTGCTGTATTCTTTGCCCTAGAAAAGTTTCGTTTCTATCTTGAGCATAGGCAGTTCCAGTTGGAAAGAGATAATTAAGCACTGTGTTGTGTGTTGGCTTGACCCAGAGAGACGGGGCACATAGCTCATTGGGCAATCAAAATTTCGCCCTTCCGGTTCACTATAAAGAGAACTGACAATTCGGTGGTAGACACTTTAAGTCAGGTGTTTGATAAGGACAGCCAGGGTGAGGAAGTAGTTTCTGAAGCGAGCTGCCAGTGGATTACGAGTGTGCTATCTGAAATTCATGAATTGTTTGCTAATCTGAGGGGAAAAAAACAAGGTCAGGATCCCAACCTTCAACGTATGTACTAGACTATAGTCTTCCCTACCGGTGCAGTGTGCCTCCGAAATTGTGTTTTGTGATGTTATTTGTGTGGTGAAGCGTCAGATGGGGCGGCGATTGCTAATTAATCCTGCTAATGTATTGCGATTAGTTGAGATGAAGTTATGAAGATGGTATTAGTGTAGAAGATGATTCATTTGCATGCTTTCTCGTATCTGTTATGGTACAGAAATATCAGTATAAGTTAGATACTGTTGTTACAAACTCATAATTATGATAATAGGGATGATAACGACAAACAACTCATTGCAAGCGGTAGTGCTACAGTAAGTGCAGGAAGAGGAGATGGAAGCGGTGTCAGTGAATACCAACAGGGTTTAGGGAAGAAGGTTAAAGTTGCAACTATCATCATGGCTTTTGATGACAATTCACTAAAGAATATGTACAATGATTATTATATAAGTTATAGTTAAGATATCTGCATTATTGGCGAACCAACAGGTCAAAGTGCAATGCGGCATGGCACACACAGAGGCCTCTAACGGACGACTGTTGAGTTTTGCAGATGCGGGAGTATCACTAGTGCAATAAGGGATCTTTACATTATCTCTCATACGATTTTGGTGTATATGTGTTTGTTTAAGCCCAAGCACTCTCCTTGTCAGAACAAATGTGACACTTCGCTTCCCTGGTTGAATTTGGTGTTTAATCAGTGCACCATGAAGCGAATGGCACCACTTCTGCCTCTCTTATGTTTGGACATTCTATTAATTCGCCCTTGGCCAATTTATGGCCATTTAGTGATCTTTCACCTGAAAAGGTGACCCCAGAGGTTGTCAAGGAGAACTGGAAGAAGGGATAGCACAATATTAAAATTGCACACCAGAGAGAGATGCGTTGATGTAACAAGGGGTGTTACCCAATCAATGTTAGAGTGGAAAATGAAGTTTTCATCTAGAATTTTGCTGCAGGTGGCCTAGGTAATGGAGCAATCTTGGGTAAACAAAATGCTAGGTCTCAGGGCTTGTACAAGGTAGTGAAGGTATGCAACCCTGTCAGCCTTCTTGTGCAGTATACAAGGACGAGGAAGAAAGTTCAGGGCCATGTTTCCCATATCCAATTTAGGCTCTTTTGGCAGTGCGGGTGGAGGATGAGCCAAATCAGCTACTTCCGAGATCTCGAACGGGTCTTCCTGATAGTGGCAAGCATCACCTGTCAAGAAAATTAAAAACTAGCGGGAATGGGACGACGGCCCTAATCAGTGGGAAAGGAAGGAGTGACGTGGAGTGAACATCAGCAAATGCATCAGTGCAAGCACCGTGGCCGGGGAGCACGTCTGCAGCATGTGGCATAAGAGGGCTCATGACTACTTGGTGGGTCTTGGAGTTGGAAGCTGCTACTGGCTGTTCCTTAGTGAGTAGAATTACACCTGGTACCATATTTGCACACCTTGGTTGCGAATGACTGTCACTATTTGTGCCACAAAAGAAACTGTTCAGATATCAGATACTCTGCATGCTCTGGAACTGTGTCATGTGGCTTATGCCCGCTCGTTTGACTGTGTGTTTACGCAGCGCAGTTGCCGCGTTGTATATGCCCTTGGTGGAATTGTGAGCTTGTTTCACTTATTTTGAGATTATTTGTTACATAATTGAGCCTATTAGCATGACTGTCAGTGCTAAATTTATTGTGAATTTTTAATTATGTTTTTTTAAGACTTTAGATTTATTGATATAGTTTTAAGAGATTTTTTTAGATAATCACTTCTGAGAGATCCAAAGGAGAGGCATTCATTGAACTTGAATTGTGTTAAAAAGGGTGTACTTAAATAAATATAAACTTCAACCATGAATACTGTTGTGTGGAACCTTGTCCACTCTTCAACCTGCTGCACAGCACCTTGCCCTTTTAGTGGCATAACAGTGATAACTGTAAACTATTTCATTTAGGGGAGGAGGAAAATGGATGTAATGGAGTAGGCATCATGGTAAGATAGAGCACGATATTGTAGGTGGAATACGTAATTATAGATTGATGTTGCTGAGATTGAAAGGCACAAGAAAGATCTAATACAAGTCTACATGCCAACGAGCCAACACAACACATTGATGAAGTTATTGAAAATTGCTACAGCAGAATCTAGTCGCTAGTGGAAAGAGAGAAGAAAAGGGCATGCATGCATCATAGTGATGGGTGATTGGACTGCAGTGTTTGACATGGGGAAAGATAGAGATGCCTAGCGACTGATAACAACAGCAGTTAAATCTCTTAGATTTACAAGCATTTGAACATTTTTCTACAATGCATGGTTAAGTAGCAATCATATCAAACAATGAGTTATCGACTATTATAGATTTGTCTCACGCAAACAATTGTATGTATGGAAGTGTGGTGATTGTCGAATGTTAATGTTTCAAATTTTTGTCCGGAAAAACATAGAATGACATTACCCACCCATAAAACTGTAAAATGATGCAATTTCCATAAATTTTATGGAAAATTGGCAGGTATGAATTACCCAGAATCCCAAATTTTTCACCTGCTTCGGATTTATGGATGACATTTTCATAATCTGGACAGAAGGTGGTGAGACACTATCCACATTCCTCCAAAACCCAAACACTTCCTCCATTTACTTTATCTAGTCCTACTCAATCCAACAATCCACATTCCCGACATTCACCTCCACCTCAAAGATGGGCTCATCATTACCTCTGTCCACATGAAACCTGCCAACCATCAACAGTACCTCAATTTTTACAACTGCCACCCTTCAACACAAAAAAGTCTGTTTCATACAGCCCAGCTACCTGCTGTTGCCGCATCCGCAGTTACAAGCAGTCACTGAAAAGATTGAAACAGAACTTACATGACATTATTTCGAAAATTTATAGCTACAAACCAGTCTGAAACTATTTTAAGAAATTGTGATAATGTATGGTACTAATGTTTTATCTACTCTGTGGTGGAGGGTGTTTAGATTAAAATGTGGTCATAGGGTATTTTACAGAGACAATAATATGTAAACCATTAATATTCGGTAACACTGACCATTGAAAACAGATTGATACATTGTGTACCTGAATGGATATTGCAAGATTTACCTTGTATGATGTCCCTGCACCTGAGGTTGTCAACATATTAATACGACTTGCGTGGGTATAGGTACAAGTACTGCCTGAGGCAGCGTTCAAACTTGTACTGCGAGTAACCGTCAATAAAGCTAAGTGTCCACAACACTGTAGGTGTTGAGTCGGTCGAATAACAGTGTTGTGCACACTTAGCTTTATTGACGGTTACTCGCAGTACAAATTTGAATGCTGCCTCAGACAGTACTTGTACCTATACCCACGCAAGTCGTATTAATATGTTGACGACCTAAGGTGCAGGGACATCATATGACGTAAATCTTGCAATATCCATTCAAGTAAACAATGTATCAATCTGTTTTCAATGGTCAATGTTACCGAATATTAATGGTTTAGATATTATTGTCTCTGTAAGATACCCTATGACCGCATTTTAAACTAAACACCCTCCACCACAGAGTAGATAAAACATTAGTACCGTACATTATCACAATTTCTTAAAATAGTTTCAGATTGGTTTGTAGTTATAAATTTTTGAAATAATGTCATGTAAGTTCTGCTTCTATCTTTTCTTCTTTGTCAGATATCTGAAGATGCCCTAACCGGGTGAAACGCGTCATTAAATAAAAAATATTTGTAATCAAGACATTGCTGTACCACACCACATAAAAATGGGATTTTCAGGTAAAGATTGGGAAGGAAATCAGCTGTGCCCTTTCAAAGGACCATCCTAGCATTTGCCTGGAGTGATTTAGGGAAATCACAGAAAACCTAAATCTGGATGGCCGAAGGTGGATTTGAACCACCATCCTCCCAAATTATGGTCCAGTGAGTTACCACTGCACTGCCTCGCTTGATGTCTGCCATGTTGAAGATTGACAGAGGTCAAAGCCAATGAGTTATAATTTTCAGTTTTTCCATGAATCACAACAAGCAATAGATATCAAAACTCACACAAATGATTACTAAAGTTCATTCTGCCCATGAATCATATTTGAATTGAACAGGAAAAGGGAGAAATTGGATCCTTCATAATACACTGAAAGTTCACCTTCAGAGTATGGAATGATTACTTTTTTTATAAAAATAATGCACATTGTCTTAAAGCAATAATAATATGAGTAAATGGAAATATGATAACAAATTACAGACCAATAATCATTACAAGAAAATGAAACTGCATGTCATGACATCACAACCTGTAAACATACACATAAATAAAATTGAAAGTAATCTACAATTAGAAAGTTCAAGTTGGAATTAAACAATATAATAAAGACAATGAACAACTCATCCCAAAGATGGGATGGTGAACTGAGACAGGTACATAAAAAAAACACAAACATACAACTCCTAAGCTATTGGCCATGGCTTTCTTCACAAAATAGAACATTCACGTAATCACACAGGCACACAACACAGTCACACAAACGTCATCTCCGGATGCTGCACTCCAAATCACGCTCAGCAGTGTGGAAATCAGGTAAGGGTGGGGGGGGATAGAAAGGTTGCATTACGGTGGTGGGGACGGATACAGCCCAGCCTTCCAGAGCATGTACGTATTAGATGGAAGGAAAGAGATGCAACTTAGGAATGGAGTAAGGAGGCGAGTGAAAGAAGAAAAGTAAAGCAACATAAAATAATCTCAAACAAATACACTCAGTGTACACACACACCAGACAAAAATAGTAGAGGTTTAGGACAGAGAGGTAGGAACTGTTGGGTATGGAGAAAAGGTGAGTTATTATACGTTGAGGCCTAGACCGGATCGGAGAATGTACTGTAAGAATAGCTCCCATCTGTGCAGTTCACACAAGCTATTAGTGGGTGAGAGGATCCAGATGGCCCAGGTTGTGAAGCAGCCATTAAAATCAAGCATATGTCCCACTGCATGCTGCGCCACAGGGTGGTCCACCTTCTATTTGGCTACAGTTTGGCGGTGGCTTTTCATTCTAATGGACAGCTGGTTAGTTATTATGCCAATATAGAAAGCTGCACAGTGATTGATAGATAGCTGCTCAGTGATTACAACACAGTTGGTAAATTACGTGGCTGCTTTCACAGGTAGCCCAGCCTCTGATAGGATAAGCCTGTGATGGGACTGGAATAGGAAGTGCTGGGTGGGTAGATTGGACAGGTCTTGCAGTAGGGTCTTCCCTATGGCAGAGGGCTGGGTTTTGGGGTGGCTTAGGGAGGGACTAGTATGTTATGGAGGTTGGGAGGGTGATGGAACACCACTTTAGGAGGGGTGGGGAGGATCTTGGGCACGATGTCTCTCATTTCTGGACATGAGGACAGAAAATCAAAACCTTGGCGAAGGATGCTATTTAGTTGTTAAAGTCCAGGGTAGTACTGGGCGATAATGGAAGCCCTCTTTTGTGGATGGTTACTGGTGGTAAAGGGAGGATTTGGGATGTGTGAGGATATGACATGAGAGATCTGTTTGCGGACTAGGTCTGCGGTGTAGTTTCTGTCTGTGAAGGCCTTTGCGAGACCCTCAGCATATTCAGAAAGGCAGTTCTTGTAACTGCAGATATGACGTCCACAGGCAGCCAGGCTGTAAGGGAGGGATTTTTTGTTGTGGAAGGGATGGCAACTGTCAAAGTGTAAGTACTGTTGGGGGTTGGTAAGTTTAATATGGACAGAAATGTGGATGGAGCCATCAGTGAGGTAGAGGTTGACATCCAGGAATGTGGCATGCTAGGTTGAGGAAGACGGCCAGGTGAAGAGGATGGGGGAGAAGGAGTTGAGGTTCTGAAGGAAGAAGGATAGGGTGTCCTGGCCCTGAATCCAGATCATAAAAATATCATCAATAAAACTGAACCGGGGCAGAGGTTTGAGATGCTTGGAACAATTCCTGCAGATGGCCCATAAACAGGTTGGTGTAGGAGGGCGCTATGTGGTTGCCCATGGCTATGCCATGGATTTGATGGTAAACTTTCCCCTCAATGGAAAAGTAGTAGTTTGTTACAACAAATTCGTTAAGGTATCGGACTTGAATTCAGATGCACGTTGGGAGAGGTAGTGTACAAGAGTGGCAAGGCCATGAGCATGTGGGATGTTGTTGATGTATAGGGAGGTGACGTCAACTGTGAAAAGTAGGAATCCAGGAGATAAAGTGTTAGGATGTTGAGTCAGTGGAGAAAGGGGCTGATATCCTTGATTTAAGGTTAACTCCTTCTCCTCCATTCACTTCACCTAGTGTTCCTCAACCCACCATGCCAAATTTCTGGGTGTCAACCTCCACCTCATTGATAGCTCCATCTACATTTCTGTCCACATTCAATCACCAATAGTAACTACACTTTGACAGCTGCCATCCCTGTCACATCCAAAAATGCCTCCATTACAGCCTGTCTATCCGTGGATGATGTATCTGCAGTGACAAGAACTCCCTTTCTTAATAAGCCTAAGCTTCCACAAAGGCCTTCAGAGGCAGAAACTACTTCACAGATCTTGTCCGCAAACAGATCTCCCGTGCCATGTCCCCACATATCCCAAATCTTCCCTTTACCACCAGTAATCATAGGAGTGCTCCCCTTGTCAGCCAGTACTACCCTGGACTTGAACAACTAAATAGCACCCTTCACCAAGGTTTTGATTTTCTGTCCTCATGCCCAGAAATGAGACACACCATGCCCAAAATCCTTCCCATCCTTCCTAAAGTGGTGTTCCGTCACCCTCCCAATCTCCATAATATCCTAGTTCATCCCTATGTCATCCAGACACCAAGCCCACTACCACAGGGATCATATCAGTGAGGAAGACCCCACTGCAAAACCTGTCCAATCCACCCACTCAGCACTTCCTATTCCAGTTCTGTCACAGGCTTATCCTACCATATCAGAAGGCAGCATGTGAAAGCAAGCATGTAATTTGCCAACTGTGCTGCAAATCACTGCACAGCTTTCTATATTGGCATGACTACTAACCAGCTGTCCACTAGGATGAATGGCCAACGCCAAACTGTGGCCAAAAGCAAGGTGGACCAACCTGTGGCATAGCATGCATTGGTGCACATGCTTGATTTCAATAGCTGCTTCACAACCCAGAGTATATGTATGCTCCCACCCACCACCAGCTTTTCTGAATTGCACAGATGGGAGTTATCCCTACCCTCCAATCCTGAAATTATGCAGGCCTTAACCTACAATAATCCCTCTAGTTTTATTTTATTTTACTTTCCTTCCCACTCTGTTACTAAGCTGCATCTCGTTCCTCCCATCTAACACGTACATGCTCTGCAAGGCCGTGCTGTATCCATCCCCATGACACAACCTTCCTATTCCCCCTCCACTATTTCCACACTGGAGAGCATGATTCAGAGCACAGCAGTCAGAGAAGATGGTTGTGTGCCTGTGTGAATGTTCTATCTCCTGAAGAAGGCCATGGCCAATAGCTTAAGTGTTGAATATGCGTGTCTTCTTTATGTGCCTGTCACAGTTAGTCATCACAGCTTTACGGTGAGTTGTAAACTACCCTTATGATATTGTTTAATCTACAATTAGGCAACGTAATTAAACACTATTGTGAAAGTTCAATCATGTTTCTAGTAACAGTAATACATGCTTTCCTTCAACCCTTTATCCCTATGAAATACTGTGCAGTTTTAGATTGAGGATGAACTATAGCTTAATTTGTCTTTTGCGAATAAACTGGTTACTACCAGATATGACAAACATATTCAGCATAACGAACTCTCACTAAACAATGCTTGAACACTAAAGCACATCCTCCACCCTCTTGGAATCTTGGTTGTGGCAACACAGCAATTTGTAGAATAGCACTAAGTTGATGTTAGGTAGGAAGGTGATAATTTTATTCAAAATTGGTAAATGTATATACAAATATAGGCTTTTTTAATAGATTGATTTGAAGTGTGGCTTCAAGATTACATTCCTGACACTATTAATGTGTTGTATTAATAAAAATATGAGATAAAGCAGTCAACAGTCCCATGATTGATTTAAAAACCACATTGTTTTACTTGGCATGGTCCTGTTTGGAGATGGTATGTAGTTGCCTTCCCCCGACCTTCAAACTGACTCACCAAGTCAATTATAGGGGGACCTACAGATTAATGTGGAGGTAAGTTGCAAGCCTTTGTGCACGGCGGTGTTCGGTGTTCCCGTCAATATATATCGAACATCGTAGCATCAAACGATAGTACGACATAGTGTTTCTGAACTGGAGATTTGGGCACTACGCGCCCTCGAGTACTAAAAAAACCACTTGTTTAACCTATACCTAACCTAACCATGACTTAAAAAAAGTTATCTGTAACGTAGCCTTAAGAAGGTTAGGTATAAGTTAAACAAGAATGTTTTTTCTTAGATTGTGAGGGTGCTTAGTGCCCGAATCTCTGGTTCAAAAACACTATATTGAACATCATTCTTGTTTAACCTATACCTAACCTTCTTAAGGCTACGCTAAAGATCACTTTTTTTTTTTTAAGTCAAAGTTAGGTAAGGTATAGGTTAAACAAGTACTATAAGCACTAAGTAATTACTTAGTGCTTATATAGTGTTAAATAATGCATTAATTACTCTCATAAATACAACGTCGAATGTACTTCACATGAAACATGCAATCTTATTGGTCGCCATAAAGTGACACTTGATTGTCTGCTATGCTGTGATACTACAACCTTTGATATATGTCGACGAGAACACCGCCGTGCACAAAGGCTTGCAAATTACCAATGTGGATTCCGAACCATGGTGAAACTCTACATATTTCTCAGCAACAACATTGCCAGAGGTGAAAGAAGTGAAAAGGACAGATAAAAATCAGGGATTGAACCTGTGAACTTTGGATTCATAGCTTGGCAATTTAACACTGCACTACAAAGCCACCCATATTTATCTTTCTTACTGAAAATAAAACTGAAAAGGAAATTAAGATTATAACACAGTAGGCAAGATACTAGTAAGAATTTTGTTAAATATTATATGTATTAACACTGTGGATAAACTACAAAAAATGTAATGGGAGAGTCCACTATATGTGTTTTACAGCACAGGCCTATAGAAGATTTACATATTCAGTACTGCTGATAGTTTTACCATTGGGGAGGGGGGGAGGAAGGTCAATAATTGAAGACTAGGATACCACCTGTTGGTTTTGACGAATGACACATCTTAGTCACAGTCAACATCATACAATTTATTTGGAAATAGAAATTGTACACACCTCGTGATTCAGAGAAGCACATCAAGAACCAGGTAATTTATAGGACGCAATTTCATCCAATGGCTTTGACCCGTGGCGTCATTGTGTTGTCACGTGTTACTTCATTGTTGTGCAGTAGTTTTGAAGTGCATGAGTGTTTCTAGGTGGCTTGAGTAATTATGTGGTGATTGAGTTAAAGATGATAGTTTGTTTACAAGCAGAACATAGATCAAGATTTTGTGTTTAAAGAGAGATCTGTAGCTTCACTTTGATGAGGTGTAGGTTAACAGAGAGGTTCTTTTTTTATTTTATTTATCCCCCCCCCCCCCCCCATCTCCGCAAGTGAGCACCAAAGGTGGGAATTTTTGGGCCAAGACCTGAGATCGAAGGTACATTCTGTTGTTGTAATCTGTAATTTACTAGGATAACAACAGATTATTTATTATTGCATTACTTAAGTATCAAGATATTGTCTCATATAGGCCTACCGCTTTTTCGACATGTTGATGACCTCATGGGTCAAAGCAGATGGGCAGAATCACGTAAAATAATGCCTCAAGAACGAGTCACTACATAGGTTTAATAGTTTGCTTTCAGTAATGTAAACTGACGCCATTTATTCAGTGATAACTGTGATTCACTGACATATATGCCTGGGCCTGTCTGTGTCCTTGATGTTGCTTCCATTCCTATGATATCATTGGTCAAAGCCGAAGGGTGGTACCGTATTCCCATCTTCATTTTTTCAAACATTAGCCTTATGCCAAAAAGTAACTCACCTGATTACAATTTTTTTGTCTGCCAACACATTCATATTAATAAGCATTGATGTATGTCCAATGGATACAGTACTCAGAAGATGATCATCAGCCAGCCAGATCCAATGGTGCATATTCATACAATTTTTTAAGACTGGATTTTCGCATTCCCATAACAATGGGCCCACATTGAGCATTACATGCTCATTTTTATCTTTTTCTTTCCTGAATATAGCCAGGTCACCATTGCACATTACGACACACAGATTATGTAATGTGCCAGAAGAAAATATTGCAGTGTTAATAGCAGCTGGTAATGAGTGTGTTTCTCCACACATTGGAGGAGGTATCACTGAATTCAGGAAAGATGTTAACAACAGCTTTTCTGCAAAACAAAGAAATAATTATATGCGTTTTGTAAACCTAAAAAAACAATGGCGAAAATAAATATTTTACAGTTACCTCCATCAATAACAGCAATATATGCACCACTGCAATATATGGAACTACAATCAGTTCTCCATGTAAAATCGTAACGCATATACCTCGATCCCTGAGTTACATGCAAACGTAAACTGATTTCGGCATCCCACTGCACTTTCAAGTCTTGTTCTCTGTCATCAAACAACAAGTTTTGTTTCAGATACCAGTGATAATTGTTGCATGACCAAAGCTGCAAAAATGATTCCCCGGAATGTTTACTCTTACACAACACAGCAAGCACGTCTGAGTCACAATTCCATGACAGCCAAGGCACGCTTACTTCTTGTGGGGCGAACGGCAACGAAAATTCACCATGCCGTAGGCCATTTTTCTCGAAAAATATCACCTGATGCTTATTAGGGAGTGTTTGTGTAGATGCTATCAAGTTTCCTGAAGGTCTCCAAGCAAGACCGATCTCCAGGCCAGGGACATTTTCACTTGTGTATTGTAAAACACCTTCACGGTTGAAAATTTTTATTCGGCGAATGTTATTGCGCTGCAACATGCTTACACAATATAAGCTGCCATCTCCTCGCCAACTCACTCTGGGGATTCTGTCATCGCCTTCTGACTGAACAAGAGGTTTCTCTTCTGCTCTAGCTGCTGCCTTCCCTTCCGAACCATGAAACTGAGTTTCTTTTTTCCCCCAGCCAACAGTAATGAACTGCTTTTCGCCGAAACTCTCATCATGAAAATCCACTTCATTAAGAGGATCGAACGATCCAGTCATACTAATAATGCTTTCCTTTCCTGTGACAAGAACTATCATTTCTTGGTCGGGACTCCACTGAACAGCTGATATTCCACCGTCCACACTTCCAACGCACTCCACTTCCTTGGAGTAACATTCTACAATCAATATGTCCCCGCTTGCCAACACCAAACAAACTTCCTCACTCACAGGATTTATATTTATACCTATGACATCGTAACACGTTGTCAAATGTCCGAGTTCCTCCAAATTGAGGAAACATTCTATTTCACCGCTCTTAACAAATAATTTATATACTCTCTTTTCGATATATCCTACTATGTCACCTGTAACTGAATCTACAGTAAACTGTGAAAACTCACTAACTTCTGGTATATTTAAAACAACATGACGGCAAACCGAAAGATTCCTCATTTTAATAACAAATACTATACCACATGACACATGCACGCCTCAATTCCACAAATGTTGAGTTGTTGACAAACGCTTACAAAGATTACTTAGTAAACATACCAAAGATCGCAAGCTCGAAGCCTTGGTCAGACATGCAGGTCGACCGGAAATGTTTACGGCCTCCTACAAGGTCTTTCAGAAGTTAATATGGTACAGCTACATTTTGCAGACGAAATTACGTTATGCATATAGCACCCCAATTAATAAACGTATTAATTACTACAATTTATTTATTTACTCGTTCGTCATACACAAAGGCAATCATTCTTTCATTAAATACAATGTCCTTATACAACTTTCTGACAATTCAAGTGCTCTTATAGTACTAGGCTACATTACAAATACTCTCAAGCCACTTTAAGGCCGAGTCACTGAATCTGTGTTTGTCTTTCAAATCACCATCATAGCCGTACACTTCACAAACGAGTAAATGGCTCATTGTTTTGGGCCGGCCGCAGTGGCCGAGCGGTCTGCGGCACGCCAGTCACAGTCTGCATGGCCGCTACGGTCGGGGATTCGAATCCCCCCTCGTGCATGGATGTTTATGTCGTCTTTAGTATAGGGTAGTTTGTAAGTTTAGGGACTGATGACCCTGCAGTCCATTCAGTTTGTCGGTGTTTGCCAGTTATTAGCGATCCGAACAATATTTTGATATTCAGTTCTCAGCCAGCTCCTTACGAATACCGTAATTAATGCTGATTTCCAGGAACGAACAGGTAAACATTTTTATTTACTTAAATCCATAAATCGTACAACTAGTCAATTCATGAGAGAATATAAACGAATTGAATGATAATAGCTGGAGACTGTAACTAAGTAAAGTTTATTATGTTGCACAGAGCGTGCTTGTCACGCAACGTCGCACTGCACCAGAGAGTGGCAGGCGCGCGGACTCATTTGAGAGCTGCGCCGAGTAAACAGGTGTCTGCATTATCGGCACGGTAGATCGCTACAAGCTTAACAAACATTTTGAACATTGTTTGTGTTTCACCACATTCACATTCAGAGCTGTGTGACAGGCCCCATATTATCATTAGTTGCTTACCTCTGCCGACACCTGTTCTCACGCGGTTCAAAATTTACCAGTTTCCTTGGAAGATTGAATCCTTCGATCTTCTTGTTGGGGTCGTCCACCAAATTGCAGTGCCTGTATGCACTTATAGCACACAGCTCTTTCCAAACTGTTTTCGAGTCAAAGGCTTGAAGCTCTTCGCCAGTTTTCCAAAAAGCTGTTCTGGATTTAAGCCTTTTTGTGGCTATTACATCTTGATGGATAGGTAGGCCCAGGTTGCCTAGGATTATTTGTATCTTCTTAGGGCTAGCTGTAATAGCCTGATGGTGTACACCGGGAGCTGTAACATGGTACAGAGGCGAAACGTCTACACAACAACGGCGGCTGAATGCACTAATACCTTCCAATCCACCTAAAGGCAAATAGAGCAAGCAAGGAATTTAAACAGTATTTAGGTACTAATAAAGAACGATCCCAGCGGGGTGACATGTGACAGAAAGCGGCGTCAAGCGCACATCATTCATATTTCACAACATTACTATTACTACCAAAGTACCGCTAATGTTATTTAAATTTCATAACAACGCTCAACGTTCTTGGTCGACTGAAAATCGATAGATATCCCCGACAGTCGGCAAAAAAGGTAAAGCAGTCAGCAATCCGAATATTGGTTTGACCATCACACTGCAGCACCCACGAAAACGCTATCCGGGCCCAGAAACTCAATAGGTTCGTTCGAAGCATGGGCTCCTTTTACCTCCATGAATGCAGGCACTACTGCGCATGCGCTGCGAAGATGACGTCACGTGCCGAGCATGCTGCCGGGGCTCTTCAAATACTAACCTGCAGTTTGCGTACATGTGTGTGCTTACTTGTTCTGTGTAGCATAAGAGAGCGATTTATTGTGCCAGCGTCTAAAAGTAAATTACTTTCTTACGTTTAAGGAATTGAAGTGTTCGTGTAGTAGTTTGTGTATTTCCGTGTAATCCAGTTTGAAAACTTCCATAGTAACTCTTCCTTTATTTGCAGGCGCGGAATTTTTAAAGTTCCAACCTCCCGCATCCGCACCTACTCTTGTACCTGTACAGTTACCTGCACAAGAATAGGAACCACCTACACAGAAAACGGTATGGAGCACGGACGCCACATTAGCGTTAATTGAATTTTACGAGAATAATTAAGAAACACCGGAAAATGTTCTACAAATTCATCTTCCGAATACTGTGGAACCACCTATATATTCACTTTTCTACCTTTTATCTCGGCGCAAAATTTCATCGAAATCGTCATCACTGGACACAAAATCTGAATCACTCAACATTTGGAACAAATGGAATTGGAAAATGCTCTTGTAACTATGTTTGGTTGTGTTCAAATGTTTGTTAAGCTTATGGGACTTAACTACAGGGTCATCAGTCCCTAAACTTACAAACTACTTACGAACTATCTTATACTCAGGATGGCACAAATATCCATGCCCGAGGGGGGATTCGAACCCCCGACCGTAGTGGCCGTGCAAACCGTGACTGGAACGCCTCAGTCCCCGTGGCCACCGCGGCCGGCATTTGGTTGTGTGACCATCTTCCGCAGCAGCTATTAAAATCGAGTATATTACGTAATCCAGCTTATGCTGACTGCAATTAAAGACATTTGTTTTACACTAGACGCGGTCTGTGGTCTGTGGTCTGTAAATGATGTAAAGGTTTGCTTTATATTCGTAGATTGAAAACAGTTTTTTAAAAACTTTATGCACATTTGGCCTATGTGTTTTTAAATTTAAATACGGTCTACTCACAGTGTTATTTCTTCGTTACATCTCATGCTGTTTTTCCGACTTGTTGGCTGGGCTTGTTAGTTCCTGACGTGTGTTTTTCTGTTTGTACGGCACTTTTCGCCTGTTTTTGTGGCGTTTCTTCCGTTTATTATCACTTCACTTCAAACAGGTGAAAAGTTCCTTACACTACCGGAAAATGCACGTCAGGAACCAAACATCAGACAACAAGACGGAAAACAGTAATGAGACGTAAAGAAGAGACAACACCTAGAGTTGATCGAATATCAATTTAAAAACGCATAGGACTAACATGCACAAAGTTGTTTTTTAAAACTGTTTCTAATGTATATATACAAAACAAACTGTACAGCCTTTATATCATTTACAGTCCACTGAAGATGCGTTTAAAATAAAAAGCGAAATGCGTCTGGTGTAAAACAAATGTCTTTAATTTCAGTCTGCATAAGGCGAATTACCTATTAAGGCCATTTCACACAGTCCGTCACGTCACGTCACCGTCCGTCAGAACATTCCGCAATGTATTTCTAATGGCGGCATTCACACTGTCCGTCACCGGACCGTCACGTCATGTCAACGTCCGTCAAGCTTTCTCGAGAAGAATGTTTTGACGGAACGGCCGTCTGCTAACATCGGAAGTTAACCTATTTTCAACACGCGAATTACATGTTGCAGACTACGAGTGCACTGTTTATATGCAAATGTGTCTTATTCATCTTTATTTTGTTGTTATACTTCGTTTTAGACGTAAATCTCAAATGTTTCATGACGACTTAAATACTTTTGTCAATTGAGTGTCCCCCTAAAATCGATGTCGGATTCTGAAACCAAAAAATGGTTTATGTCACGTGACATTGTAACAGATTAGACTAAAGCAAACTGTTTATTTGAGTAAGATTGTAATTTGATTACGCATTTTTCATTAAATAACATTTTAAATGAATGACAAAAATTCAGTTGTTTACGATGGTACTAACAATGTCAGCAGGCAAATCGTAATGGATAATGTAAACAGGCGCTATCCATGCTCTTATAAGTATTGTTTGATGTTTTCATATGTTTATTTTTTCGCTTGAAAATAGATGTCGATGTTTTGAAATGTTGTTTCAGTTTCCAGTAAGTTGACCAAAAACATTCACTGTAAAGTTTTCTTTGGCCGTCAATAACATTTAGCATTGTTGTTCCCTCGATTCTAGTGTTAAACTATGACTTTTTACATAACAGATCGCCACTCATAAACTTACTTTCAACATCGCGTATTGAGATGGGCGAAATGACGTGACGGACACTGACGGACAGTGTGAATACAACTTGACGTGACGGTGCCGTGACGTGACGTCGACGTTGACGTGACGGACAGTGTTAATTGGCCTTTATAGACAATTTTGCTCTTCTAATTTTTAGAGGTGATTTCATACAAACAAATATAATACATATAAAACAAAATACTAATACATCAATATACACAAACAACTAATGAACTTCCTTTACAAGCAATAGAAGAAACGCAGAACGACAGAAGTAACATGTAGTACACTTATATACTACAACGCTGTGGACTTCCGAAAACTTGGAACAAAGGCGCTTCTTATACCCCCACTACAAGCCTGAGAGTTATGCGCATGCGCGAGTCTGGCTGCATGAGCTGCAGGGAAAATTTCCTCCTGCAGCTCCTGCCTGCATGAGCTGCAGGCCTGCAGCTCTTCGAACAGCCGGCAGACTGCAGGCAGGCTGCAGGAGCGGCGTTGTGTCTGTAGCTTCTCTCGTTTACTTGGGTGTCACAAACAGCTGCATGGATGCAAACCACAGACGGGAAACCAACAGAAGAGGGTGATTTATTGTCGCTTCTAAATGTTTCTTTCTTACGCTTAACGAATTGAAGTATTCGTGTAATATTTTGTGTATTTCTAGGTTATCCAGCTTGAAAATTTCTATATTAAGTCTTACTTTATTTGCAGGCACGGAATTTTTAAGGTCCCGACTACCCGCACCTGCACTACTCTTGTACCTGCACAAGAACAGGAACCACCTACACAGGAATTGGCGTGGTGCAGAAATGCCTTATTGGCCTTCAGAGACTTTTAAAATAATAATAAATAAACACCCACAAATGTTCTACAAATTAATCTTCTGAATATTTCAGCATATGTTCAAAAAAAATTCACTCTGCTCCCTTTTACTTCTCCATAACACCATTTCATCGAAATTGTCATCACTGAACACAAAATCTAAATCACTAGACATCTAGAACAAATGGAATTTTAAAATGCTCTTCTAACGTTTACAGGTGATTTCATACAAACAAATGGAATATTTATAAAGTAAAATACATAAACATACAAAAACAAATAACGAATTTCCTTTACAAACAGGAGAAGAAACACAGAATGACAGAAGTAACACGCAGTACACGTATGCACTACAATGCAGAGGACTTTCGAAAACATTGAACAAAGGCACTTTTACCCTCTCTACAAGCCTCAGAGTTATGTGCTTGCGCAAGTCTGGCTGCATGAGATACAGGAAAAATTTCCTCCTGCAGCTTCTGCCTGAAGCTCTTCGAACAGTTGGCAGGAACGGAGCCTGCAGCTCTTCAAACACGACTTTTCGTACTGTGAATGCAGCTCTTCAAACGAACCTAACGTCTCCCGACATCAAATGACTAAGGGGCTAGGTGAAATTTCGCACCGGTTTTTTCACCAAAATACGATGTGTCACCAGCCAACAATCAATGGTCACGATGACTCTCCCATTCCAAACATTGACCATATTTTACTTCGAACCTCTTCGTGTTCCATGATGGCCTAATCTGCATGATACAATGAGTGCTTCATCTTCGATTTCACCACAAGATTTTTTCACCACTCTGCTTCCCACGAGTGCAGTCATATAATGACTCCCGCTTCGCTATGCCCAATGTAATTAATGATATTTCGCCTTTATTTAGTGCCAACGAATAATTGAACTTAGTACTGTGCTATTCTAATTTTCCAAATGTATATTTTACAGACTTGCAAAATTTGAACAATGGACTTTCAACTGCCAGTTACGTAATCGGTCAACAATGTGCTACGCTGCTGCCACAATCAAACTTTATTCTCCTATCAGGACACAGTGACTGATTGAGCAATTTCAAGTTTCCCTACGAATTTCTCTTTCGGTTTGGATCAGTTTTGTCACGTTCCGAGTGCGCCTTTTTCTGTATGTGCATCGAACATCCCAGACGCTGCCATTTCTAAGGGGACAGCACCCCTTACGTCAGAACCATACACTTTCGATAGTGCGAATGCAGTAATTCGACTGTTCAGGCACCGAGCTCGCCACTTGAGAATGACAGCGCCCCTTATGGCAGAACCGTCCACTTTGTGCAGGAGTAGTACATCGACTGTTTAGGCGCCGACCATGCCACTTGAATTTCAGGAGAGTGTGGTTGTGTGTGTGTTTATGGTGGTTGGCGTGTGAAGAAGCGGTCGTGGAGAACAGTTGTACTGCCTGCAACGGCGGAGAAAGTAATATACTACCGACTGGAGCGTGTGTCCCCAATCGTCTCAGAGGACACCCCAGTACAGATTCATACAGTAGAAGGTTTATTCAAGGTGCAAAAGTTGTGCCATTAGTACGACGACCGTGTCAACTGCGTCGGTGTCACGTGTTTACTTACTTGGATTACATAGACGAAGCATCAAGATTTAGTAAAATGGCGACCAGTGACTTCGATTTTTGTGACAAGAGCAGTAACCGCAATTAGAACTGTAAGACAAAAGCCGTGAACAGCTCACATTTATGCAACTGAAAACAATATACAGGGTGGTCAGAAAATGTCTGAAATGCTTGTCAGGACGTTGTAGGGTACATTGTACCGAGACATAAATGTTAAGAAAAAATTTGATACATCGCAGCGTTTCCAGTTATTTAGCTTAGAAGTTAGCCAATCACGGTGTTTGGCGCGCAGATTCGAACAGCCCGCAAGAGGTAGCGTTGCCAAACATATTCTCCATGTGGTTGTCTCTCAAGGAGACGGCGCCTACTGGTCATCCCCTAATTCCAATTATGATATATGCAGTTCATGGCCAGAAATGAACGTGATAGCACTGGGAGCTCCAGATGGTCAAGCATGTATGAAAAACTAGCATTTCTTGCACGGGTCTGGAACACTGTATGAGACTTAAGTGAACGCTCTCAGCAAACTGCGGATGGTGTTGTGGGAAGAAGTGAGATGGGTAATCAATGATGCAATGAATGTGGGTTCGAATCCTAGTATGGGAAATTATTTTAAATTTTTATATGTCAATTTATGCATTATTTGCACTGCAAATAATTGAAAATTATGCACAATATATCGTATTTATTAATATTTCATATAAAAGACGGGAAAAGGAAAGGCAATGGAATATTTGTTATTGCAAATCCATGTCCAAGACAGGACCGTATCACAGTGTCGACGAGGACTCTGGAAATAACTTTCCGAGAAAGGATTGTAATTGAAGCCTATAGGACTTCGTATTTCGTTAATTTAATTTCCAGTAGACCTCGACAGCTGCACGCGAGCATTAGGTTCGTGGTTCCAGTAAAATCGGCCAACTGGTCGTTGTGGATAATAGTTACGTTTGCCAGGAAACCTATTTGCGTCACACATTTTTGCTTGCCTTTCCTTGTTATCCCTTTCATGAAATATTAATAAATACGATATATTGATCATAATTTTGACTTATTTGCGGTGTACATAATACATAAACTGACATGAACAAAATAAAAGTAAACACTCCCACACGCGGATTCGATCGTATGCCCCTCGTGTGTTCAATTGCCTAACTGTGTTCTTGCCACTACGAGTAGGCGTCCTCTCCTTGTCAGACGGAACAATACAAAAACAAACACATGAAAATATTCGACGGCAATGGGAATCGAATTCAGGCCAATCCATCAGCAATCGCTGCGCTACGATGTACGCTATGCCAACATCCGACAGTATCGGCCGTGTACTGACCCTTTTTCTACTTGTCATTGGATCAATATTGGGAATCGTATGTATGCAATCGATCTTTGCCGGAAGAGTTCGTTTAGCCGTGACGGTACAAGGAAGGAGTTGCGGTAGAGCAGTGACGGACGTCGTCGTGACACACAAATAGTGGTAAAATGGCGCGTCATCGGTACTCCTTCGAGGAATATGCAGATATGCATTTAGCTTATGGCGCTGCGGGTCAATATGCACCAGATGCCCGCGACATCTACAATGCAAAATTTCCCAGCCGCGTTATTCCGTGTGTAAATACCTTTTTAGCTGTTGATAGACCGTTAATGGAGTCTGGAAGTTTTGCTGTACCCAATGTTGACGCTGGACGAGAACTTTACATATGGAACGTTCAGTTTGAAGAAAACGTTGTCGAAATTGTTGCTGCAACACCTAGTACCAGCTCGAGGGCCATTGGTACTGAGTTGGGAGTAAGTAACGTTATTACTACATTCTTAAAGAATGTCTGCAAACTGCACATGGCAAAATGTATTCTTTGGTTTGTCATTACAGGTTGTGCAAAGTGTAGTATTGGACTTCTTACACGACGAAAACCTATTTCCGTATCACCTACAGAAGGTGCACGATTTGGTTGAAGAGGACTACCACTCTCGTTACCAAGATTCCATGTGGTATTTAAATAAATGTAAAGAAAATCCACATTTCACAAATATGATGTTGTGGACAGACGAGGCATGTTTCACTAGAGAAGGACCATTCAATTCCCGAAACAGCCACATTTGGATGGACGCAAATCTGCATGGCACTTACGTTAAATCCTATCAGCATATGTTTAGCGTCAACATTTGGGCAGGTATTGTAGACGACTTTTTGTTGGGTCCGGTCCTTCTCCCTCCCCATATAAATGGAACGACGTGCTTAGCATTCCGTGAAAACGTCCCTCCACTATACTTAGAAGACGTTCCTCTGGGGGTCCGCCAGGGAATGTGGTTCCAACACGATGGAGCACTACCGCACTGTGCTTTTGCGGTACATAAGCATTTAGATGTGTTGTACCCACAAAGGTGGATTGGCCGAGGCGGTCCATTCCTCTAGCCAGCTCGTTCACCAGATTTGACACCATTAGACTTTTATTTGTGGGGGCATGTGAAGCAAATCGTCTACGCGACCCCAGTAGACACAACTGAAGACCTTCTTGCAAGGATAATTTTAGCCTTTGATGAAATCAGGGAATCCTTTGATTTCGGAAAGCTTGAGGAGTCAATGACACAGCGTTGCAATGCGTCCTGTCAGGAGGAGGAGGCTGGAGGAGGACACTTTGAGCAGCTACTGTGAATTTAGTGTTACGTTTCGGTCCTGAAAATAACGTTCTTACGTTAAACAGGTGCCAAAATATCAGTTTATTGTTTTATGTTATACATTACTTTCCCTGCATTTGTTACATCTATGACCATTGACTGTGGTTTATTGTTTTTCCATATTTATGTCCAAACAGGTACATATTTTAGACCTTTGTCGGATGCATTTATGAGTAATTATTGAATTTTATGAATACTGTAGCTTTCGGAATAAATGTGCATACTTGGAGCCAACGCCAATGTGTTTATGCAAAAAAAGATGTACAGTTCCATTACTTACATGAAATCCATACATAAATGATTAGACAAAAACTAGATGTGTTTCCCCATTTGGATAAATACAAAACGATAAGCCTGGTGGGGATCGATCTCAGGACCTTCTGTTTCAAATGTCAGCTCTCTACCACACGACCACAGTGGCTCACATTACAACATCCCTTAATATACAAGTTTATACCCATATGACTACAACATGGAGGATACGTTTGGCAACGCTGCCTCTTGTGGGCTGTTAGAATATGCGCGCCAAACGACGTGATTGGCTAATTTCTAAGCTAAATAACTCGGAAACGGCGCGACGTATCAAATTTTTTTCTTAACATTTATGTCTCAGTACAACCTGCGCTACAACGTCCTGACAAGCATTTCAGACATTTTCTGACCACCCTGTATAACAATTCTATTAATGCAAATTGTGTTATTTACTCAACAACCTTGAACTGTGAACTGTATGTACAATTATTGTGTAGCCTCAGTCATTATCTATACGATAGAAACAACTTCCGCAAAATCATAACCGATATCTTTATCCTGTAGCCACGGTCAGCACTGACTCTGGATTAGCTGTGACGGTAACTATATTGTGTACCAGAGAAAAAGGCGGCAGTGTTTAACATTGCTGTGAGTTTCTCGCAACAGTCTTTTCTGTGTGTGAACAGTGAAAGTGTTGTTGCTTCAAACTATTACCGTAGTGATGCCCGAATTCCAGCTTCACCGCATTCTTCTTCGCTGGCGTTGGAGCTGGCAGCCATGCAACGTGTTATTATGACTCGTCAAGTAACTTCAAAGGATAATCACACCCAGGTCAGCTTTTGTGTCCTCCCCACTACTGTTATTAGTGACGTCGCACCCATGCACAAGGTTACCAGTGCTTCTGACTGTTCTGTTTCCCTGCAGCTACTCTAGCAGCTGCTTACCACATTACTCTTGCTCCTCCTGTGCAGCGATCTTCTTCTGTTTCGTGCTCTCTCGCCCTGTTGGTCGATCACAAATCTGAAACTTCACTTTCTCCAATTCGCACGCCACCACCTGAGTGTGTTCATCTTGGGAACTGCTCAAACACGTCTCCTGAGCTGCGTACTTGTGCTTATGTGAGAATGCCTCCTTCACGCATGCTGGCGGCCGATGTTTTCAACTATCTCAGCACTTCGGCTCTCTTTGGCTACCCCAAAAGCTTCCGAGTCACCACCCACCACCGTGTTGCCCTCGTGCACACTGCCGGCTGCTACGACAACTTCCGAACCATCGCCCCTGCCGTGCTACACTTCACGCATGCCGCTAGCCAATGCAGGTACTATTCAAGCGCCTCAGCTTCCCTCAGTTGCCAGGAAAACTGCGTGCCGCCTTCCACTGGATCACTCAGTGCCACGCCCCTTGACACGTGTGACCCTGTACAACCTTACACTGTTACACCAAACTTTGTGCACTCTGAGAAACATACACTTGCCACTGTACCCACTGATGTTTCAGTAGTTGGGAAGAGCAGGGAAGACAGACGACATTTAAAGGGTTTCGACTTTGAACCCTGGCCTACACCCACAACCATCATTGCCACACGTCACGCATTGGTCACCCCCCCCCCCCCCCGCATCATCAGAGTGTATTCCATACTGTGCGAGTGGGCTGTGTGACTACATCGACTCACATTATTGCTGGGGTAAACATCGGAGACTCCTCCCCTGGCCAGGTCTGGCGCTTCCTGCAGTGCAACTACCAGTATCAAGTGTGACAAACGGTACCTTCAAAAGAGTTAATACAACCGAGGACCCCCCAGTGGGACACAAGATAAGACGCTTATCGCCACATAAACTGCAGGCCACGAAACTTAAAGTGCAGCAGCTTCTAGACAGTGGAATATGCGTTCTTCTGACAGCAACTGGTCGTCCACTATCCGTTTGGCAGAAAAGAAAGCTGGCACCTTCCAACTGTGTGGTGACTACCGCAAGCTTAATGCCAGAATAATAATTGACAATTACCGGATACCCCACATTCAAGATTATGCACAGCAGCTTCATGGCGCTAAAGTTTTCTCAGTAATCGACTGCCACAAGGCATACCATCAGATTCCGATGACACCAGACGACATACAAAAAACGGCTATCATTACTCCTTTCGGAATTTTTGAATACTGTTTCATGCCTTTCGGCCTAAAGAATGCATAGCACACGTGGCAGAGATTCATTGATTCCATCCTCTTCCAGTTCCCTTTATGCTATTCTTACCTCGACAATATTTTAATTTTTTCGTCCTCACAGCAGGAACATGACGAACATCTGCCATGCAAACTTAAGGCATTGCAAGAGAATGGCATTCGTATTAACTTCGACAAGTGCCAACTGTGCAAAGAACCTGTCACTTTCCTTGGACACAAGGTTTCAGAGCGAGCCACGCGCCCCACCTCAGATCGCTTTTCACTCATATTACAACTCCCACTTCTGGAGACATATAAAGAGCTGCGCCGATTCCTGGGAATGATTAACCACTTAATGACGGTTGTCGCAAATTCGCCTCATACCTTTGTGACCTTTATATATGGAAGAGTAAGTGTTTTCAGACCTCAGCGCCGGTTGTATCAGATTGTACAGGGACCGACGCAGGGCGTGTGACATGTTCTACCATCTACCGAGCACTGACCGTCTTTCTATGACAACATTCGTGTATTGTGTGCGTGTTGCTAACCAAGAACTGAGTTTGTGTTCATTGTTCCGTGAAATACAGCTAAATACAGTGGTCAGTTTCATTTTGAAAATTACATTTTGTTTTTCTAATATCTTTTAAGTATTTTATATCATATTTATATATGACAAAGCAGATAAAACTTTCAGTGAACACGTAAATACGGTTGTGTAAAATATGCATCATCAGGCACTTGGATAAAATAAAACGAAGAAAGGGCGATGGTTTGAGAACAGAGGTGTAATTGTTGCCAGTGCATTTGCATCTGCTCATCCAGTGATCACAATAAAAAGATGGGACGGAAAGAAAAAGCACACACTCAGGTACCATGCCCTAGCATTGTTACAGTTTACAATACATTCATAGGAGGGGTGGATTTACTTGACGCTCTAATTTCCTGTTATAGGTTTTGCGTAAAGTCAAGGAAATATTACCATAGATTCTTTTTCCACCTAGTTGATCTTGTGATAGTGAATTCGTTGTTGCTGTATCAAAGGGATTGTGATGCTTTGGAAATTCCCCGTCGCAAACAAAACAATCTTCTGGAATTCAAAGCCAGAATAGCAGATGCTCTCTGTAAGCAAGGAAAAGGCATGATTTGAAAAAAGAGAGGTAGGCCCTTACAAATTATGGAAACGGAAATCCAATGTAAGAAGCGTCGGGGCCCAATGAAACCAGTCCCTGATAAATCTACCCGTACCGATGAAGTAGGTCATTCGCCTTGTGTAACAGGAAGGCAAAGATACAAAAGACCCAGCTGTAAAGGGCAGACACTCATTATGTGTGCGAAATGCAAATTTAACCTTTGCCTAAACAAAAATTCTAATTGTTTTAGGCAATTTCATGAGCAAAGAAATGTGGATCCTCTGCATTAGATTTGTAAGTAACCATAATTGTAATTCAAACACATGTTCATTTTTTTCATTAAATCTCATGAGAACAATAAAAAAATTTCCCTCAATGAAGAGTTGTAAGCGTTTTATTTCTCAAATGCCTGTTGTCGCAAATTTGACACATACCTAATAATACCAACTATGTATAACATTTCTTATATTTGATGTTATAAATGGTCTAAGACCCCAATATTGAGCACAATATATGATTTTCTATTTTTTCTTGCAGTAGAAATTATTTCAGGCATTAAGTGGTTAATTTTTTCGAGCACCACATTCCGCATGCGGCTTCACTACAAGCACCATTTAACAGATGCACTAGCAGGCAACAACATGTCACGCGAGTGCAAGGTCCCTTGGACAGACGATATGACTGCCGCGTTCGAACATTTACAAACAGCACTCGCTCGCGCAGTCACTTTGGCACATCCCATCTCGGATGCTAAAATTACAGATACAACGGACCCTAGTGACTCTTCAGTAGGTGCCGTGCTACAACAACACGTCGGCGACCATTCTGATCCGTTACGTTTCTTCTCAAAAAAATTAACTTCCTCTCAACGTAAATGGTCCACGTTTGGTAGGGAACTCTACGCTATTTACGCTGCCATCAAATATTTTAGAGAGGACATTGATGGCCGCCCTCTGACAGTCTATACCGATCACCGGCCACTTGCCGACGCTATATGTAACTTGTCAGGTGATCCCCCTCCTCGGCGCTGGCGACTTTATTTCACAATTTACAACCAACGTAAGATACATGCACGGCGCAGACAATATCATAGCAGATTATATGGTGCACATCTGCGCTATCTCGGCAGCCATGGATTTTGACAGACTCAAGGCCAATTCACACTGTCCGTCACGTCACGTCACGTCACGGAACCGTCACGTCAAGTTGTATTCACACTGTCCGTCCGCGTCCGTCACGTCAATTCGTCCATCTCAATACGCGATGTTGAAAGTGAGGTTATTAGTGGCGATCTGTTATGTAGAAAGTCATACTTTAATACTAGAAAGGGGGAACAACAGCGCTAAATGTTATTAACGGCAAAAAAAAACTTTACAGTGTATGTTTTTGGCCAACTTATTGGGAACTGAAACAACATTTCAAAACATAGACATCTATTCTCAAGCGAAAAAATAAAAAAAATATGAAGACATCAAACCATACTTGTAAGAGCATAAATAGCGCCTGTATACTTTAACCATTACGATTTGCTCGCTGACATTGTTAATACCGTTGTAAACAACTGAATTTTTGTCTTTCATTAGAACTGACATTTTCATTTAAAGTGTTATTTAATGAAAAATACGTAATCAAATTACAATCTTATTCAAATAAACAGTTTGCTTTTGTCGTTTCTGTTACAATGTTACGTAACATAAACCATTTTTTGGTTTCAGATACCAGACCTCGATTTTAGGGGGACACTCAATTGACAAAAGTATTTAAGTCGTCATGAAACATTTGAGATTTACGCCTAAAACGAAGTATAACAACAAAATAAAGATGAATAAGACACATTTGCATATAAACAGTGCACTCGTAGTCTGCAACATGTAATTCGCGTGTTGAAAATAGGTTAACTTCCGATGTTAGCAGACGGCCGTTCCGTCAAAACATTCTTCTCGAGAAAGCTTCACGGACGTTGACGTGACGTGACGGTCCGGTGACGGACAGTGTGAATGCCGCCATTAGAAATATATTGCGGAATGTTCTGACGGACGGTGACGTGACGTGACGTGACAGACAGTGTGAATTGGCCTTCACGCGCCTTCAGGAGACGGACGACAAAATACAAGAGCTGCTCTACTCTCCAGACACATCACTCCGCATTGAACTGCGCTCGTTACCCGGCTTGGGCATCCAGTTTTTTGTGACATTTCCACCGGCTTGGCGCGACCCCCGGTTCCTACAGCAATGCGCACTGACATTTTCCATTCTCTTCATGGCTTCTCCCACCTCAGGGTTAAGCCGACCTTAAAGTTGATTTCCGAACGATTTATTTGGCCGAATATGCGACACGACTGGCAGTCATGGACTCGGACGTACTCATCGTGCCAACACAATGAAGTCGACAGGCACACGCAACCCCCACTAAGCAGTTTTGAAATCCCCATAGGCTGATTTAAATATATTTATTTGGATCTCGTTGGCTCCCTTCCCATTTCAGACGAGTTTTGTTATATACTATCAATCATCAACCGTACTACTCGATGGGTCACAGCCGTTCCGCTCAAAGACATTTCCGCAGCAACTGTCGCGCGTACTTTCTTTGACACATGGATATCGTGGTTCGGCTGTCCATCCTCACTTACTACAGTTCAGGGGTTGTACCAATAGATTTAGTATGACAGCCTACCACCCACAGAGCAACGGGCTTGTAGAGAGATGTTATCACACACTCAACATGGCCCCCACGTGCAACAGTGGTAACTGGGCTGACTCCCTCCCGTGGGTTCTTCTTGGCATCTGCGCCGCACATAAAGAAGATCTGTGCACCTCACTGGCCGAGGTAGTTTATGACTTCCTGTAGATTTTGTCGCCGACACTGACCACACCTCACAAACCGATTTGCCAAATGTTGTCGAACACGTACGCATACATATCATGTGCACATGGGTACCCCTGCTGCATGTCCATTGTACACCGCGTGTGTTTGTACACAAAGTGCTGGAGGACTGTGAGTTTGTAATGCTACATGATGACACCATGCGCCATCCACTACAGCCACTTTACTCCGGCCCACACTGCGTCCTATGCAGATCCAAGAACACCACTGACATGTCCCTTAACAGACGCATCGTTACAGTCTCCATCTACCGGCTGAAACCCGAGTGGACGCTTTCCCCTGCGTGTGACACCCCACAGACAGGAAATGGTGATGTGGACAACCACTCAACAAGTGATCTTACAGCATGTAACGATCTTTCGTCTACACATGGTGTTCCTGCGTGTTACGACGGCCCCTGAGTGCTGAGTGTGCGTGTAACGATCAAGTTTTACGTAGTGATCAGGCAGACTCCACCCCCCTGCAGTCACCTCCAGGTGCAACGCACATCACGCCGCATATCGCGCCAGACAATATGCCAACATTCGTAGCTTTTTCTCCAACCCCCAACTTCGATGCCTCCCAGCCCTGCGCCACACTAACGACAGTGTACCTCGCCGATTCCCACACCCCCGGCGCAAATGCCTACGTCACATACGCCGTGTGTATCTCCATCTATCCACAGGATGACGTGACCGTCCAGTTGCGGGACAAATCATTCTTTGTCCTTTACGTCTAGTTGTGTTCCGACGACACCCCTCCCCCCGCTGCACAGCTCACGACACGCTACACCGCCACGGCCACGCCCCCCTTGGCGACCATCCCACACTGTACGGCCTCACCACGACACACGCACCACGCCCCTCCTCGGACTACGGGCCAGCACCACCTAACAAGACTTCATTAGTGCTTTCAGTATTGGACTTGCTTCTAATAGCTTTCATCACAGTGCGTGCATCAACCACCTAATGAACAATGGACAATTTTCACGTGTTACTGTTGCACCTTGTTCGGTATGTGCAGCCTACTTGACTTTGTCAACAACGCGTCAGTCAGTTAAGTGCAATCCGCACCTCCAATTGTTTTAAGTGACTCGCTAAGCAGATCTGCCCATTCTACCTGTGCTAATGTGAACACAGAGTGTCAATGTGTCCTTTGTTCTTGTTTCTGCCGAACCTCGTGTACAACAATTGCTTCAGTAGCTACTCAGTGTCAACTCACTAGAACATTCCTGGCTTTACGAGTTCGAACTTTCACCTATTTTTGCCTGCACACACCAGTCCCACAGCCATGCTCGTCACCCAAGCCATCTCGCCTCGACCTGCTGTGATTCGGCTGTTTGTCCAAAAGGACCCACCAGATTCAACAACAATGTGGAGCCCCCTCGTTACACCACAACAAATTGGCGCCTCCCAGATTGCTGATGTTTCGGAGGCACCCCCATCGCCAACATTCGCGTATGAAAGATCCACGTTCATTCACATGCCCTCACGCTGACTCGGTGTCTCCTTTGCCGTCTCTGCCATGACTCCTTGCACTACCAGCTAGCAGCTCCTCTTACACTGACGATGGTCCACCACTGTCGATTCGCTTCTTGCACGAGCAAGTGCCACACTATCCATACTGCTAATTCAACAGTTGATTTGGTGACGCTGCAAGAAAGTGTTGCCGCCGTGTCACTACCCAAAGGCAGAGTGCATGACTGTTTAGGCGCTGCGACATGCTTGGACAATCATGGGCACCTACATGTCTTTCATTCTGTCAGTGTTTTATTACAATCGAGTGCTCATCTGTACATTCATGACTGTTTTTCTAATGTGCATTTTCTTATTGAGACTGGTGCAGATGTTTCTTTATTACCGTATTTGATGGTTATAGGCCCCTCTCTGCACTCACAGTATCATACTCCATGCTGTCAATGCCACACAGCTGTTGTGTGTAGTTGCTACGAACTTTATTGTCTGCCTGGCACTGCAGTGTAAACTTTCATGGAATTTTTTGGTTGCTCCAGTCCCAGAGCGCATCTTACTCATGGACTTCTTGACGCATCTCAAACTGTCGCTAGATGTTGCAACATTCCGTTTTTCACCACCCCACAAACGCATTCTTTTTCTTTTGTGCTCTGTTGACCACTGACTCTCATTCTGTTAACTCACCTGTTACTCGCAAGTGTTTACAGAGTATTAAGAAGTTTGAGGACTTGTCTTCTAATTTGCGTCGCTAACATGAAGATTTATCAAACTGTTTCGTGAAAGAGAAAGTGTTGTGCGTGAGTTTTTTAAATCAATTAGACAGTCTGAGTCGCTCCTGTCTAAGTGGTCGAGGAATGTGATTGTGTGCTCCGTCTGCGCCACGAGGATCAGTTGGCATCCATCTGACATCAACTATGAACTCTACAATCAAGGCAGCAATACACACTCTAAGGTTAGTACGAGTGTTCCTTCAAAAAGTGCTACTATTGCCGTCACACCCACGCACAAGGTTACCAGTGTTTGTGACATGCTACCCCTACCACTCGTATGCGAGTGTTTGTAAACAGACCTGTTTTCCCATGCCAACGTGACCCCTGACGGCTCAACCTGTGCGGTGCCATGCTCTGGCGGCAACTACGAACACTTACTTCCCTGTGCTGGCTTCGGGGTTGCGTTTTTTTCCGCTCCTCCAGTCCAGCTGCCTGCTACAGTGTTGCGTGTGTCTCCTACAGTAAGTGGCCGCTGCAAGAAACATCATCTAATGCCATCTTGTCCCACTGTGTCCAAGTAAACACATGACTGGAACTGGAACTTCCCCAGCACTCAGCCCACTTTGCCAGCCACAAACTTAGCCAAGCCACCTCCATCCCGGCGCTCGACACATGACTCACACCGAGCCACGCCCCCTCCTCCAGCTCCTGCCCAGCCTGTAACAACAAATATTAGCTGCGAATATAAACAAAGCTCTCTTACCGTAGCTAATGATGTGTCAGTCGTCACGAACGGTATACTGCACAAGCTGTCTTATACAGAGTGTCCAGAAAAGGGCTCCCTGATTTCAAAATTAAATATCTCGAAAAAAAAAAAAAAAAAGATCGATAGAGGAATGCAGTAAACGGTATGTTTATTGTGAAAGCTGTAAGAAGTTTATACAGCAATTTGAAATAATAGTTACAAAAGCTACTAACAGATGGCGCTGTACGCTGTACAACTCATATCAGCGTACATAAGTGAAATAATCGTACGAAAACACTCTTTTCAAACAATCACATCACAATGTTTTCAAAATGTTACCATTGGCACTACAGAGGTGGCGCCAACGAAGAATGAAATTCGCCAACACATTTCGTAGTGTCTCAACCGAAATGGATTCACATACCACAGAGATCGCCGATTCAAGCTCGTCCAGCGTGGCGGGATGCTTCGGGTAGACCATGTTTTTCACAGTAAAAAAAAAAAAAAAAGTCACAGGGAGTCAAATACGGCGAATATGGAGACCAATCCATGCCTGAACCAGTAAATTTAGGATGTTCCAAAGCAATGACTCGATTCCCGAACTATTCCTCAAGAAAGCGAAACACTTGTTTGGTCCGATGTGGTCGGGCTCCATCTTGCATAAACCATTCAGTACCTGGTCGATCCTCTAACACTTGCTGTGTGGCGACAAATTGTTCCAAAATTGCAACGTAACGTGCACCAGTGACCGTTTCACGAATGAAAAAGGGCCAATAACGCCTCTGCTGCATACTGCAGCCCACATAGTAACTTTAGGAGAATGCAGGGGTTTCGCTTTATACCAATATGGCTTTTCGGAACCCCAAAATCGCCAGTTCTGCTTATTCACGTATCCATTCAGATGGAAGTGTGCTTCATCTGTAAACCAGATGCAGCCAACATCAAATCCTTCACTATCAATCATTGTGAGCATTTCATTAGCAAAGGCAACCCTTTGTTGCACAGCTCGTACGGGTATGGCCTGGTGCGTTTGAATTTTGAATGGAAACACGTGTAGGCTCTTTCTCAGTATTTTCTGCGTGCTGCAAGCCTTCAAACCAGTGTCAGATGCAATTCTACGGACGGATGACATTGGATTTCGATGAATAATTCCAGAAACTGTGACGATATTTTCAGGCGTAACTGCGGTTTGCTTGCGACCAACATGCCCCACTAGATCATCAGTTACACTGCCTGTTCGTTGAAATTTTGCGAAGAGCGTACGAATGGTTTTCATATCGGGTCCTTTTGGAACATTAAATCGTGCTTGAAAACTTCGTCTTGTTGACGTAGGACTCTCTTCTAACCTGTGGTACTCTAGCACCAGAAAAACGTGTTGTTCAATGGAGTACATGGTTTTAATCTCTTCCTTCGGTACGCTAACCGCTTTTCACGTTTCAATAGTGAAACTGATCGCTCTGGGCTTCGGATCACTATTTATACTAGGCATTACATATGGCAATTACAGCGCCATCTGTTTGTGGCTTTTGTAACTTTTATTTCAAATTGCTGTATAAACTTCCTACAGCTTTCACAATAAACATACCATTTATTGCATTCCTCGATCGATCTTTGTTTTCGAGATATTGAATTTTGAAATCAGGGAGTCCTTTTCTGGACACCCTGTAGATGGTCTGCCCACCACTAGCAAACCACACCGTATCAGTCCAAAGGAATTGGCGGCCATTAAAGTACAAATTTACGAATTTTTATTGTCAGGTGTCATTGAGCACTCATCTAGCAGCTATCCTCTCCTATTCATTTAGTACCCAAGCAGGACAGTTCTTGACATAAGTGTGGAGAGCCCATGGCCCCCACAAGTGTGGGGCTGGGTGGATCCCTGGGTCCACGGCCCGGACCTGAAGGGGCCCAGGAACACTCACATGCAGTATAATGTTGTAATTATGTTAATTCAAACTGGAAAAAATATTTTTATCCAACTGAATGGTAGAATATTGTTTACCTAACAGACAAACGTTTAAAACAGTTATTTATGCAAACCGTTTATTGTAACAGTTTTACGAAACTGATGCTAGCAGTTACTATCACTGCGTGTGTCGTGTGAAGTTGTGTGCCTACCGGCGCGGTGTGCCGCTGACAATAGGCTGGAGTTGCCTCAGACTCGTGCGGCAGCTGTTGGCGCATTTGACTGCAGTGTTCTCCATTGACAACCGACAATCTGCGCCACGGCAAACGTGCCGGACATCCAAGCCACTTACACTGGCCATCACGCGCATGCAATCCACCTGTCAGCTTCCTCTGATGTGTGCGGAATTTGACATTTTTGTCTCCTGCTACGAAAGTGATTACGTCATTTGGTTTTGATACTATGATAATATTCTTGAACAACGTAAGGTAAGAGAAACCATTACTAACAATCCAATTCGAAAAACGTAGATTAACCGTATATTCAGGCGCGGATGCAGGACTTCTCTTACAGAGGGGCAGTTTTTAAGTCCGTTGCCTATCTTCTCAAAAACTTATTGTAAACAAAAATATTAACAAATATTTAGTTTGTTATATACCTGTACGTAATATTTGCACCTGAATTATGTTCTGATTGATTTATAAAATAGGGTGAAACAAACACTCAGAGATATTGAGAAACTATTTAAATACAGCAGAACCTAATTTAAACGTATGTCAAGGGGAAAAGATTAATTGTAACTCAGAATTACTTAGAAGTAAGATACAGATATCATTATTTATGAGCTCGGTCGACAGCATCGCTGACTACCACACAGGGCCCCGGATTCAATTCCCAGCAGGGAGTGGGCTGTTGTGTGTTGTCTTTATCATCAGCTTCATCGTCATCGTCATCAACACACAAGTCGCCCAAGTGGCGTCAAGTAAAACCACTTGCATTAGGCGGCTGAATAATCCAGATAGGATCTCCCAGTCAACAAAGCCATGCCATTATGTCATATTTTTAAGTGAAAATAAAGGATAGAGTGGTGCTATATTTATACAATTTATAAATGATAAAGAGAAAATACAGTATTTAAATGCCGGCCGCAGGGGTCGAGCGGTGTGCGGCGCACAAGTCGCGTTCTGCACGGCCACTACCGTCGGGGGTTCGAATCCCCCCTCAGGCATGGATATTTGTGCCTTAGTATTAGCTAGTACATAAGTAGTTTGCAAGTTTAGGGACTGGTGACCCCGTAGTTGAGTCCCATAAGCTCTACAAACATTTGAACATTTTGAAGTATTTAAATAAAATCTTTTCATTTTGACTGTTTGAAAAAATTAGACACAATATGTAATCTGACACTTAGCACTGCTTTAACAAAAAGTTATTTTGAACTTGATCATGTTTTAAAGGGATTAAAATATCTGGCTTGTTTCATCTTTCATGCATACACCTCATTTTGCGAATTTCTTAATTATTTCATATATTTTTCATGACAAATTTTTGCACTAATTTAACGTCTGCACAAATCTATTGCACTAAACACTTCACTCAGATCAGGTGTTTCAAGATTAATTTCATCTCCATCACTCTCACTTACTTTCTCGATCATCGCTGTGTTGTTGCCTCATATCATCAATAATTTCTTTATCTTGTACACACAAGCGAGGCTGTCATCAAAATGTACAAAACTGTCGAAATCTGTAAAGCTAGCTTATTAATAGACACGAGTTCACAATGACCAATTTCATCATCACCATCGTCATTATGTGGAACGTCAACTTGCATTACCGCGAAACTTTTATTGGTGTACACCTGAAATCAAATTGAAACATTGTTTACTCTCTACTCATGAGAATCGCACGCAGCTGTCTTTTCCCAGGCGACGTAAGTGAAACAGCTTGTAAACACATTTCCTTTTTTGTTCCCAGTATAGCATTTTAATTTTTTTTGTTACTTTAGTGTGTACAGTAGAATCGCTAACACTGTCCCCTATGCCCCTCCAGACAACAATGCAACCCGTAACCTCAGTTTCTATCACCAGAATAACAGACACAATCAGTAATGATTAAGAATTTGTTAATTTTTCACAGAGTAATATTACTTCAGTTCATCACATTGTACCTCTAAAATTTTTAGCATAAGGCCAGTTAAATCTGTAGTCAGATTGTTTCCTATGCACAGCTACATTATTTCTGACATCGAAGTTCTCTCCACAATTGATAATATTGTGCGACACATACAAAAATAGAACTGTGGAATTTACAAGTAAGTCTTACACTTGTTTCTTTACATTTTTCATGTTGTTGAGATCTCTTCCTAGCTTTGCCTTCTGTGGCCAGCAAAAGATTTCATTTTATTGCACTCATTTAAAAGTTAATTATTAGTAACAATCCTGTAAAAATGATTCAAAAACCTAAGTATGGCCTACCGTTTCTTAATATCTGGGACAGACTTTCGGCATGACAGATTTTCCGTGTCATTTGATCATATACGATGTTACCATTGGTGCAGATTGCTTTATTCAGCAGATTTCCGTATTTGATACTAAACATCTGTGTAGATGTCCGCTTTTGAAGTGAACAGTGTGTATCATACTTGAGTCCGTTAAGGAAACAAACGGACTTCGCCAATGCAAAGGCCAGAAAATTCCTATCAGAATCTGTTAATAACTAAATTTTAACCCGGGGGTCAGATGTCCGGGTTTGATATTAGGCCACTCATATTTCCTTTCTTTTTGGAACTTTTTCTTCAACTTTCTGTCTGCTAGAGCATTTCAGGTAGTAATTTACCATTCCTTAAATTTCATAATAAAATGCAAATATAGTCTTTAGCTTAAATATACTGTTCTACGATGTGCACTGATGGGACTGACCAAGGAAAAGTTACAGGTGTGTTAATAGTTGTGGAGGGACCGTAACGAAGTTACTATTTTTGATCGGTATAATTAAAAATAAAACATCATGGGCAACAGGTTTCCAGCACTCTACAACTCGACCATGTTGGATTAGCTACTACAGTATTATTAGTAATTCGTTTGTTATTTTAAGGGCGGAGTGTTTCGAGTTGATGTTTTAGTCATTCTATCAAAATGTTTAACTTTTTTGTATTATTTAAGTAGCGATGACGATTCTCTCAAACATTTAGAAATTAGGTTTCTCTTACAAAATTTTTCAACTAATAAAAATAGTGTATTCGAGTCGTAATCCCAAGAAGGAGGGCACTTGCCCTGTGACCCCATTACTGTACTGTTACCGCGCTTCTCGAAAGCACTGTGCTTTAAGCGGAATGTATTGTTTCGTTTCATATGACATAACGCAACTATTTAAGATGTTGAGCTACAAACATAAATGTGGAGCTTTAAAAAGAAAACTACAAAGAGACAAATTCGAAAAAGCAGCTAAAGTTCGCCAGACTATTAGAAAATTTTTGAAGTATCATGATAGAGGAGAGATGCAAGGAGTCCAGTTTCATGCTGTGTCAGAACCAAAAACAGTCCCAGACAACGGACCTTCGTGTTCTTTATTTCATTCAGTTTCAGCCCAAAAAGATGTAAAACAAATCACACTACAACAAGATAGTGTGATATATGAACATCTGATTAAAGCGGAACAAACAAAAAATAACACATATTTCTTTCATGAATGTAATGAACAATGTGGTAATCTAGACATTGGAATGAAAACTGATGAAAGCAACTGTTGTATTTTGGACGATCCTAGTACGAGTGATAAAATGCGACAGGAAATAGCGTCGTATTATGTTGGTTTTTCAGCTTTTGAAACCTGATCAAAGTCTTTTCCAGTTGACATTTCAGGGAAACAAAACGCTTTGAAGAGACTTTGTTATACCTGGAAACAACTAACAGAACAATTAAACCATTTCCACGTGAATGGTTAATCTGGAGCGAGACGAAAAACAGTATTCAATGTTTTCCTTGCAGTATTTTTAAAGTAAAGCAAACTTGCTAAATAAGGATTCTTTCCACAATAAACTCCTTAAAAAAGACTTTACACATTGTTACCGATGGATGAAGAAAGCTCTGAGCATCGAGAACTTTACCCAGAATGGAAAACCCTTCAGTTATCATTGTAAGACCATGGTGTCGATTGTAATCTTCAACAGTTGATTAATTGTGAAGCAACAAGATGGAAAGCTTATTACAAAGGATTCTAAAACATCGTTTTTCTTGAATAGTAGAGATTTAGCTTTCTAAAAAAAAAAAAAAAAAGAAAAAAAAGAAAAAATCCACTCCCATGAACCACAGACATTGCCGAGGTGGGGTGGCTTGCGTGCCTCAACGATACAGGTAGCCGTACCGTAGGTGCAACCACAGCGGAGGGGTATCTGTGGAGAGGCCAGACAAACGTGTGGTTCCTGAAGAGGGGCAGCAGCCTCTTCAGTAGTTACAGGGGCAACAGTCTGGATGATTGACTGAGCTGGCCTTGTAACATCAGCTAATGTGGCTTTGCCACACAGCTACTGCGAACGGCTGAAAGCAAGGGGAAACTACAGCCGTTACCTTTCCCGAGGACATGCAGCTCTACTGTATGAACATATGATGATGGCATCCTCTCGGGTAAAATATTCCGGAGGTAAAATAGTCCCCCATTCGGATCTCCGGGCGGGGACTACTCAAGAGGATGTGATCATCAGGAAAGACAATACTGGCATTCTATGGGTCGGAGCGTGGAATGTTAGATCCCTTAATCGAGTAGGAAAATTAGAAAATTTAAAAAGGGAAATGGATAGGTTGAAGTTAGATATAGTGGGGATTAGTGAAGTTCGGTGGCAGGATGAACAGGATTTCTGGTCAGGTGAGTACAGGATTATATTCAGACAGATGTAGGTTGTCGTTCTTATGTGGAGATGAAAAGGCTTGCTCAGGATAGGGTATTGTGGAGAGCTGCATCAAACCAGTCTCTGGACTGAAGACCACAACAACAACAACAACAAGGCAAAAATACCCAGATTGGTGATGTCCACGCCGCGGCGGGGCGGTCAAGTGCATTGAGGCGCTATGCTATGATGAGCGAGGCCATTCCCCGTTGAGGGATCGAATCCCCCTTTGAACATGGATGTTTGTGCTGTCTTTATTATAAGTTAGTTCATTAGTAGTTTGTAAGTTTAGTGACTGATGACCGCTCTGTTAAGTCCCTTAAGATTAAGAAACATTTGAACTTTTTTTGGTGATGTTCACAATGAACATTTTTTTAGGAATTTTGGAACTTATTAGCAACTATGAGGCACTAAAAAACTATATTACTCAAAGAGAAGAGTATTTATTCTACGGAATTATTGTTGATGAAATTCCTGACATTTCCCACTAGGAGAAGAATGTGCTCTTCTGCGCTATATATACCAAAATACAGAAAAAAAACACATTTGGAATTTATGAAAGATTCATTGAATTTATGAATATTAACGGGAAAACAAGTCAGGCCATAACTGATGAAAAACTGTGCACGTTGGAAACTCGTGGAATACCACTTGCCGATTGTTTTTGCAGAGCTATGACAATGGCTCAGTCAAAAATATATGGAAAAAAAGTAAAAGTCTGCCATTTTTTCTCCCTGTGAAGCACACTCTCTGAACAGAGTTGGTGCCAACGCCGCTAAGCTGAATTCTAATGTGACAGTTTTTCGAACATAGAAAGTTTTTGTAATTTCTTCTCTGGCAGCCCTGGTCGTTGAGAACTGATGAAGCATCATGTCCATTTGTCTCTGAAAAGCCTTTCTGAAACTCTATGAAGTGAAAGACTACAAGCTGTGCGGCCTATTTTGAAGAACTATCCTTCATTCCTCACACTTTTAGACTTGTTCCAAGTGGATAAGGTACCCACAGTAACTCCATCAGCAAAAAATACTATTTTGGGACATAAGAAGTACTTGACATCCTTCAAAGCCCTATTGATGACATCATTTTGGCACAAGATCTTGGCCTCTATTAATCAGAAAAACTTCATTAAAAAATCTCTCAACGTAGAGACACAGCTAATTAAAGATTTAGTTAATGAAATGCAGGTCCTTAGAGATTAATGGGAAACCATTTAAAATGAAGTTAAAGTAGTTGCCGAGGCAGATGATATTACATCAGAGTTTGTTATCAAAAGGAAAGCCAGTGGAGATGAAAAGGCGCCTGAGCACCTTCAGCTGGAAGCATCAAATGAGTTCAAATTATCTGTTTTCCTTTTTGTTTTGGACTTCTTCATGACAGACTTGACAATACGTTTTACGAGCTGAGAAAAAATTTGTGATCTGTTATCAACAGTTTTAGATTTTAGAAAATGATGAACTGCAAATTAAAACCACCAATCTTGTCTCAAAATATTCTTCAGACTTCTCAGATTCAGACAGCTTAGTTGAAGAAATTCTACACATGAAGAGATTCTGTAGTACTGTCTTCAATCAGAAATCGACCCGATAAGACTTCTGAATTCCATTTACGAGAAAAACCTTGAAGCATTTTTTTTAACCTATGTACTGCAATTAGACTTTCCTATACCATTCCAGTGACAGTGTCTGCTGCTGAAAGATCGTTTAGTAAACTGGCGACTCTAAAAACGTGGCAGAGGAGTACAATAGGTCAAAGTCGTCTTAATCATTTAGCAGTTTTATCAAGTGAGAATGAGCTGTCGACTTTTGCGACGTAATTGATCAGTGTAGCCAGAAGAAAGCGCGGAAGGGTATTGTTAAGTAGTCTTTCTCTGTTGCCAATGTCTACGGCTGACATTGATTGTAATTTTAGTTTTTTGTAACTATGTTTAATCTTCATCAGATAAATAAATATACTTGCTGTGATCATTTTAAAGTAAAATAATTTTATAAATAAAGTCTAGTATGGACTAATAAAATAGTTACTGTAACTATACCCTGTATTTTCTAGTTAAATTACATTTTAAGCACAGTGTTGGTAACAAATAACCATGAAATTTTAATGTAGCACACGACTGTAAAATAAGGAGGGGGGGGGGGGGAGGACCCGTCTCTGATGCTAGGTCCAGGGCTCGCAATCGAATGTGGGGGCCATGGGAGACCCATGCTGCATCAGTGATCAAGCACCTGATACCGAACATTGCTCACTTTACGCAGACTTTGGTGGGTGTGAAAGTTTTTTTGGTAGTGGTTGGCTAGAGTTCTTAGCACCAAATCTTATGGACGTGGAAGACATAGAGAAGACTGCTGTGATTAATCCCACAGGCTTTTTGGCCTCAAGAACGCCACTCAGACACGGCAAAGATTTATCAATCAGATTTTATTCCCCTTTAATCTTCAGCACCTCTGTTGAGGTTAACAAAGACATTTACAGATCCTCCTTGACACCCTGGCTGCGGCCAGCATTGAGCGGAATGACAACAAATGCTAAATGCACCTATACTCAGTGTTATTTTTAGGCTTAATGGTTTCGGCCAAGGGCATTTTCCCTCCTGCCAATTTGATTGATCATATCAGAATCTTAGCTTCCCCCACCACATTTAGAGAATTACATAATTTCCTCAGCACAATCAATTCTCGCTGATAAACACACCTCTGGTGATTGGTCTCTTTATTGGACAGATGCCATGTCTTTGGCATTCATGGCCATGAAAAAATGCTTACTAAATCTTTAACCATCGCTTACCCTCATCCTGATGCCGAACTATTCATCACAACTGACGCGAGTGACACTGTCATCGGCACAGTCCTTAGTCATTCTCTCAATGGTGTCACTTCTCCTTTACAATTCTTCTCCAAAACATCTACATCTACATAGATACTCTGCAAATCACATTTAAGTGCCTGGCAGAGGGTTCATTAATCACTTTCATAACTTTTCTCTACCGTTCCATTCTCTAATAGTGCGCAGGAAGGAAGAACACCTCATTCCGTTTTCGATCTGATTTCTCTTATTTTATTGGGATGGCCATGTCTCCCTAAGTAGGCGGGTGCTAGCAAATTATTTTCACATTCAGAACTAAAAGTCGGTGATTGAAACTTCGCAAACAGATCACGCCACAATGAATAACGTCTTTCTTTTAATGATTTCCACCCCAATTCTGTGACGCTTCACCCCCCCCCCCTAACGTGATAAAACAAAACGAGCTGCCCTACTCTGAAACTTCTCAATGTCTTCCGTCAGTCCCAACTGGTGAGGGTCCCACAAGGGGCAACAGTGCTCCAGGAGACTACGTACAAGTGTGATGTAGGCAGTCTCTTCGGTGGAGCTGTTGCATCTTCGAAGCGTTCTGTCAATGAAACGTAACCTTTGGTTTGCCTTCCCCACAATATTTTCTGTGTACTCTCCAGTCTAAGTTGTTCGTAATTGTAACTCCTAGGTATTTGGTAGAATTTACGACCTTAAGGTTTGACTGATCGAAGTTCAGCGGATTTATTTTAGTGGTCATGTGTATTACTTCACACTTTTCTTTATTTATTGTCAATTGCCAATTTTCGCACCATGTAGAAATTTTGTCTAAATCGCTTTGCTGTTGCTTTTGATCCTCTGTTGACTTCACTAACCGATAAACGACAGCATCATCCGCGAACAGTCTAAGGGAGCTATTAAGATTTTCTCCTAAATCGTTTATAAACACAAGGAAGAGTAGCGGACCTATAACGCTTCCCTGTGGAACGCCAGATATCACTTCTGTTTTACTCGGTGACTTACCGTCAATTACAACGAACTGTGTCCTTTCTGATAGGAAATCGTGAATCCAATCGCACAATTGTCGAGATATTCCATAAGCACACAATTTCATTAGAAGCCGCTTGTGGGGTACAGTGTTAAAAGCCTCCCGGAAATCCAGAAATATGGTTCGATTTGAGACCCCTTGTCGATGGCACTTAATACTTCACGTGAATAAAAGGCAAGCTGTGTTTCGCAAGAGCGATACTTTCTGAATCTGTGTTGACTATTGGATAATATGTCGTCCTCTTAGTTCATAATATTATAACAAAGTATATGTTCCAAAATCCACTGCAAATCGACGTCAATGAGATTGGCCTGTAATTTTGGGGATCACTGCTATTGCCTTTCTTGAATACTGGAATAACTTGAGCAACTTTCCAGTCTTTGGGTACGGATCATTCGCTGAGTGATCGGTTGTAAATTATAGCTAAGTATGGAGCTTTTGCATCAGCTTACTCTGAGAGGAATCTAGTTGGTATACAATCTGGCCCGTAAGATTTGTTTTCGTTTAGTGACTTAAGTTGTTTTACTACTCCAGGAACATTTACTTCTAAGTTTCACATGCTGGCAGCTGTTCTTGGATTGAATTATGGAGTGTTCACTTCGTCTTCTTTGGTGAACGAATTTCGGATAGATGTGTTTCGTAATTCTGCCTTAGCAGTACTGTCATTGGTAGTATTACCATTGCTATCACGTAGTGAAGGTATTGTTTGTGTTTGCCACTAGTGTACTTCACATATGACCAGAATTTCTTTGGATTTTCTGCAAGATTACGAGACAGGATTTCGTTGTGGTAACTACTATAGGCTTCTCGCATTGAAGTCCGCGCTAGGTTGCGAGTTTCAGTAAAAGAATGCCAGTCTTGTGGATTCTGTTTCTTTTTAAATTTTGCATGCGTTTTTCTTTGCTTCTGTAACAGTGATCTGACCTGTTTAGTGTACCACGGAGAGTCAGCCCCCTCTTTTATTGATTTATTTGATATAAATCTCTCTATTGCTACTGATATTATGCCTTTGAAAGTAAGCCACAACTGATCTACACTCGCATTTTTAGTTTTGAAAGACTGGAGACTATTACTCAGGAAAGTGTGAAGCTAATTTTTATCTACTTTATTGAATAGATGTATTTTTCGTTTATTTTTGGTGCATTTGGGAATTTCGATATTCAGTCTCGCTACTACAACTCGATGTTCGCTAATCCCTGAATCTGTTTTGATGGTCTTTACTAGCTCAGGATTATTTGTTGCTAGGAGATCAAGGGTATTTTCGCAACCACTTACTATTCTAGTGGGTTCATGAACTAACCGTTCGAAGTAGTTTTCAGAAAAAGCATTCAGAACTAGTTCGGACGATGTTTTATATTTGCCGCCGTTTTTGAATACGTAATTATGTCAGCATAACGAGGGTAAATTAAAGTCGCCACCAATTATAACAGTATGCTTCGGGTATCTATTTGAAAAGTGATTCAAGCTTTCTTTGAACATTTCGGGAACTGCATCGTCTGATTCAGGGGGCCGATCAAAAGATCCAAATATTAATTTATTCCAGTTGTCAGGTATCACCTCTACCCATACCAACTCACAGGAAGTATCTGCCTCAATTTCTCTGCAGGATGAACCGTTTGTAACAGCAATAAAAACACCACCCTGTTCTTTATTTAATCTATCCTTTCTGAAGACAATTTGACCCTTTCTAAAAATTTTGGCCGAACTTATCTCTGGCCTCAGCCAGCTTTCAGAACTTATAATGATTTGTGCCTCAGTACTTTCTATCAGCGGTTGGAGCACGGGAACTTTCCCAATACAGCTACAACAATTTACAACTGTTATACCAATGGTTTCTAGATCCGCTTTTTTCCTGTGTCCGATCTGCCCCCTTTGAGACTGAAACCCATTTTGTGTATTCCCAAGGCTCTCTAACCTAAAAATATAAATAAATACATAAATAAAATTATAAAAATAAAAAACACGCCCAGTCCACACCACACAGCCCCCGCTAGCCCTGTAGCCGCTTCCTGAGTATAGTGGACTCCTGACCTATTAGCGGAACCCGAAAACCCACCATCCTTCGGCGCAAGTCGAGAAATCTGCAGCCCACACGATCGCAGAACCGTCTGAGCCTCTGATTCAGACCCTCCACTCGGCTCTGAACCAAAAGTCCGCAGTCAGTTCCTGTCGACAATGCTGCAGGTGGGTGACCTCTGCTTTCATCTTGCAAGCAAGACTGACAGTCTTTACCACTTCTGATAGCCGCTCAAAACCAGAGAGGATCTCTTCCGATCCAATGCGACACACATCATTGGTCCCAACATTAGCCACCACCTGCAGCTGGTTTCACCTTGTGCTCTTCATGGCATCCGGAAGGACCCGTTCCCCATCTGGAATGACTCCCCTTGGTATGCACACGGAGTGCACATTGGACTTCTTCCCCTCCCTAGCAGCCATTTTCCTAAGGGACTCCATCACCCGCCTAATGTTAGAGCTGCCAACTACCAACAAACCCACCCTCTGTGAGTGCCCGGATCTTGCAGGCAGACAAGCGACACCATCTGCGTCAGGAACATTCTCTGCCACAGACAGCACCACGAATCTGTTTGCAAGACTAACCGGGGAGGCCTCCACTTCGGTCTCCCGGGAAGTCTTGACACGCGCTGAGGAGACCTCCCAATCCACCACAGATTGGGGGGCAACCGTTCAGCTGGCAGCGAGCAGGCTGGCCACAGCTGCAAGCCAATCGGAGGGTACAATAGACGCACAGGGCGTCTGCTGAACCCCCGCGAGCGGCCCACAACAGCGGCGCCCACCCACCGCAGTCTCAAGCATTGCCAGCAAAGCCAACGCCGCCTGAAGCTACGAGCGAAGAGTCACCAACTCGCCTGCATCCGTTCGCAGCAGTCACAGTTCCTAGCCATTCTAAAAACCTATGTAGCTTCCAAGTAAGTACGTCTGAGGACACAGAAGTTTGATAAACAGTGAGCTTCGAAAAATATGAACCTATCACTAAACTGTTTATTACCAGCGAATCTGAAAAATATATACGCGAGCTAATAAATCAAAATATCAACAACTGAACTGACAACTAAATGCGATTCTTAAAAAATATACATGCGAGCACACCAAAGTACGAAGAACTCTAAAAGAAAGCACACACGAAATGAAAATAAGTCGCTTCTATTAAGAAGTCGGTTATCTTACAATGTAGAGCTGCTGCTGTCACATGTGCACTGGCCGACGGTCACTGAGCAAAAAAACTGAACAACGCTCAAAGAAGTACCCAGGTTTCATTGGGAACTGCTGGACGTCTATGAGGCCTAAAACATTTCCGTCCTTCCATACACAGCCGCTCTTTCTACGTCCATACAGATCATAAACCTCTTGCTACTGCCGTCTCAAACCCTGCAGCGGATCCCCCACCATGGCGGTTACGCTATTTTGACTATATCTCTCATTTCACCACTGACGCCTGCTACATCAAAGGCCGCGGACAACGTGGGCCGATTTTCTGTCCCACATTGATGTCGTTTCTTCCCTCTTATTCCTTTCCCAGCTTGCCACTTTACAGGTAGCTAATGATGACACAATGCAGCTTAACCAGGCCCCATCCATACCATATTTCTCAGGGTCGCTGGTAAGGTTTGGTGCGACAAAACAACGGGCTAACTCCACCCCTACGTTCCCCACTGCCTGTGTCAGGAGATCTTCGACAAATTACTCTGTCCGGCTCACCCTGGTGTCAAAGCTTCTACTAAGTTGGGCACTGACCTATTTGCATGCGAGATGTCAGGCGCAACTACCAGGCATCAGCCTGTGCCTGCATCCCCTGCCAGGAGGCCAAGATACACACACACCTCCCCCCTCAGCTCCTTCCCCATTCCGTCTGGCTGCTTTCAACATGTTCACATTGGCCTTATCGGCCTCCTTCCCCCAACACTAGCTGGGTGGAGGCAACTCCTATTACAAACATAACTGGAGAGACAGTAGCACGAGACTTCGTACACACATGGATCTCTCGCTTCAGCTGCCCCTCTGCTATTAGCACAGACCAAGGTCACCAATTTGAATCTTGCCTGTTCCAAAACTTCTGTCATCTCCTCGGGGTCAGGCGAATACATACCATAGCCTATCATCCCCAGGGAAAGGGTATGGTTGAGTGCTGGCATTGCACTCTTAATGCTGCTTCCGTGTGCCATGTCACAGTCTGAGTGGAGGCACTACCTCTGGTGCTTCTGGGACTCCACATGACCTTCAAGTAAGACCTCGATGGCACAGTGGCAGAGTCTGTGTAGGGGCAAACTCTGTCGCTATCGAGAGACTCGTACATCCTTCCCCTCCCTCCTCGGCCTTCCCTTCCTTTGTCAATTGGGTCTGCCTTCACTTCTTTAAGCTCTCCGTTCCATCCGTGACGAGCCATCCCTTCCACCCCTCCGTGTCCCGTCTGCACGCTCCACCTGCTCCCACATTTTCCTTAGAGATGACGCTGTCCGTCCCCCTCTTCATCTACCGTACTCAGACCCACACATTGTACTTCAGAGGGGGAACAATACCCTTATCATTTCCTTGAAAAATACACCCACAACTGCGTCCATTAACAGACTGAAACTGGCTTTTGTTGACTCCAGCCCTCTCTCTCCTTGTCCATTAGAATCTGTTCTAACTTCTGCCCCCTCACCCCATCGACCACACCTTTCCTGACTCACTCTCTGCCCTCTGCCTCAACCCCTTAACAAGGCTTCTCACAGTCTTCCTTTCCCTCCTCTCCCTTCATCAAATTTATCGTTCCAACCGCCCCCCCCCCAGTCACAATCGTCTCAAATATCTTCTGCAACCATACCATCTGCGTCCTATGTCTGTCATCCTCTGCCTCCTCTAACAATGTACAACTACTCAGTCATTTTCCTCTTCATTTCACCACCCTTTCGTACGATGTACGAGCCGTCCTCCTACTATCATCAAAGGTCCTCATCGTTCTGCCAGTGGGATCTGCCTGCTTGTGCAGTAGTCCGACTTGCACCACCGCGACGATTTCGTCGTCGGTGTGCCTCCACCCCGTCAACGCCAGTGCACCGAACTTCCTCCAGACTTGATCAAGTTACTAGTCACGTGAATTCCATCACCGCTGTTGTCCGACACTTTGGTACCCCCTCCCTGCCCTCTCAAGATGTACCTTGCACTGCGTGGGGGGAAGGGGAGGCTTTGTGGCAACCCATTGACAGAGCAATTGATCAGACACAAACAACCAGTGAAACATCTTTGCTTGTAATCTTTGGGAGCTTAGCCTCTGGGCTCCATATTTGATTTAGTTCTTTCCTATATGTGCTTGAGTTAAGTAATAAAACTGTTTGCTCAAGTATATGGGTAGGTTATCAAGGCCCAAATCCCATTTAATTCCGTAAAGTATCAAACCTAACTATCTGCTGGCCACCTAGTTTCATTTCTATTTTCTCGTATGTATGAGTCTTGTGAAACTGAATGTAATTTGTTTTACCGTAATTAACAGAAAGAACATTTTTGTTAAACCAGTTCACTATATCTGTAAAAACACTATCTGCTGATACTCAACTTTGTCTCTTGAATTATTTATAAGTAGTGTGGTATCATCAGCAAAAATGGTGAACCTACATGATTCTGTGCAAAGAGGCAGGTCATTTATAAAAATAATAAAAAGCAGGGGAGCCATAATTGAACCTTGAGGCTCACAAAATGATATGGTACCCCATTCCGATGATGATGAGACACTGTCTAGACCATGTAGTAAACATTTTGCTTTCTGTCTCAAAGGTATGGTTGTAGCCACTTCCCCGCTGCACCACTTATTCCAGTGTATGCAGCTTTGTCTAAAGATATATTGTGGCTGACAGTTAAACGCCTTTGCCAGATCACAAAATATGCCAACCATCTTCATTTTGTCATTGATGTAATCCGAAATATTGGTAGCAAATGCAGATATTGCAACTCCACCTTTTTCCATACTAGATCTACAAAAATGAACAGCTAAGCAAAAATGTTTGATCTATAACATGTTGATTCCATTCATGATGTGATGTTCAGAGAAACATAAATATCAGGTAGGCCTTCACGTCCACATTTTTTCATCTTGTAAATGTATTAGAAGTTGGTCAATTTTATTCTTTAAACTACAAATATTTCGATGGAATACAGACAAGGATTTAATTATTGCTCACTTTTGCATCTGTATAACAATTTTTGGAGCAAAGCCTTTTAGTACACTAGGTATTACTGTTGTAGAAGGTCTGTTTTGAGTTCACGACAGAGGTGTTTCAGAGGTCATAGGCTGCTTTTCTCTCGCGTGACTTACCATAATAAATGCTGAGGCTGCTTTCTGTTGCTTGTGGGCGTGCTGGTGATTTTGCTGCTTGTGGTGATGTTTCAGCTGTTTGTTCAGATACCTGTACCGTTGAAACTGCTACTTCCGTTGATGCTGCTATTGATGTTGGACTCATACATGATGATGTTACAGATATTTGCTCAGGAATTTGTACAGACAATACTCCTACTTTCGTTGATGCTGCTCCTGATGTTGACCCCTTGTGTGGAATTATGCTCTTCATATTGTCGCATTGCAATGGAAGCAGGCCTGACTTCGAAGGCAACTGAACACAGCACTTATACTCAAAGCATGTTTATTACAAACTCAACATACACGCAGCAGTGACTGCCTCTCGGGCAGAGTGCTCTGCTATTTATACACAGACAGAATTTACCAGAAATTAGAAGTACAGTTAACATAAGAGCGGCTGGTACCTCTGTACGGCGACGGTGAACGGCTGTGATGCGTCGGGGAGCGACCTCGTCTATGGTACGGCGATGGGCTTCTTCCCATAGGTTGGCTGAATTCATCAGCAGGTGACTGCCTGGGATAGAATTGCTCCGACGGCAGACGTCTTGCGGCAAAATAATCATCGAATACTCGCCTCCTCTCTCTGCAGTAGTGTACAACATGTCCAGGGCGCCCAGAGTGGAAACACAGTGGTGTGTTGTCTTCTGTCCTCCAAATGTCTGTTCTTCTGCGGCTACCAGAGGAGTTGGTTGTGGTCGCGTTGGCCGGTTCATGGGCTGCCGTTTGGCGGCTGCAGCGTACGTCATAGCAGGGCGAAGCCATTCTTCACATCGGGTGCGATTGATGGGGCAGACAGGAGCTAATGTCTGAGATATCTCTTCCTCACCGACGGCGGCTCCCTCATGACTTACAGGGCTTATATACATGGCCATAATCTGATGCTTGCTCGGTCTAACAGTCCCAGTTGCCATAAATTGTTGGAATTCTTCTCTCACAATTTGTTGTATGAGAGAAGCGAAGTCATGCTGGTCTTCCACAACAGCCATAGGGACTACATTGGGGAGTCTGTCATACTTCTTGCATCCAACCCTCCTGTGTTGCATCTCTTCAGTATGCTGGCACCACTTGATGAACTCTTCCGTTGTAGAGATGTCTTTTATCAGAAGAGCTTCGAACCAGTCTTCTGCAATACCCTTCATCAGGTGCGTGATTTTGTCGGCCTTAGTCATATTCGGATTTACTATGTTACACAGGGCCAAAACATTCTGTATGTACGACTGTGTTGGCTCACCATGTTGTTGGGCCCAGTTCTTCAGTTGTTCTTCTGCTGAGCGGATTTGTCGCTGGCGGTCTCCAAACGTCTTCTTAAGTTCCTCCTGGAATGTCTCCCAGTCATTCAACTTGTCTTCATTGTTTTCAAACCATTGCTGGGCTGTTCCGTCCAGGTAGAAGTAAACATTGGCCAAGCACATTGTATGATCCCACCTGTTGTACTTGGCGACTCGGTCGAATTCTTTTAGCCATTTGTTGGGGTTCTGTCAAGAGTCTCCAGAGAACACCAACGGGTGTCTGATGTGCAGCTGGCTTACTTCTGGTTTCGTGTCCATGGTTCTTCTGATGATACAGACTTTTGGAAGAACGTACTCTGTGTAACCCTTGTATTCCGGTTCCAGTCCGTGTAAGCGACGGCTTTTACCTTGCTTAATCGGAGCCACGGTGATGCAGCTGTTGCACAGGATACCCGGCGCCTTCACCAAACAATGTCGCGTTGCAATGGAAGCAGGCTTGACTTCGAAGGCAACTGAATACAGCACTTATACTCAAAGCATGTTTATTACGAACTCAACATACACGCAGCACTGACTGCCTCTCGGGCAGAGTGCTCTGCTATTTATAACAGACAGAATTTACCAGAAATTAGAAGTACAGTTAACATAAGAAACAAGTAGAATCTACAAGTGAACATAAGAAATATGTAGAACATTCTGGAATTGTTAATTACAAAGAAATAAATTTCTGCTCGTGGGTGGCATTGAACCGGGGACCTTCAGCACCGCAGTCGGTGATGCTATCCCCTGCGCCACGCCGGCAGTCGGTGCTTTTGGTCTCTCGCGGCAATATCTCACTTCTGGCTATGATTTCATGCACCATTTTATGCAGAAAGTTCTTCCCTTCATAATTTAGATGCATTCTGTGCCTGGTATGCTGGCATCTGTCAAGTTTCCCTGTATCAAGGCTGATATATTTTTCGAATAAAGAGCAGATCTGTTTTATTTTTGTGATAATCAATTAAAATGTTTTTGTCTCATTATCTCCTTTGTATTTGAAACAGTTCATTATTTTCGTGTTTGTATTTGTTGCACTTGTGTGTGAAAACAGTGCTGACACCTAAGGTTTATTAAGTGGACTAACTGGTATTATAGCCCGCCCTTTTCCTCAAATGTGTGAATCTGGTTCAGTGTAACATGTGAGATGTCTGTGTACTCCGATTGTAGTAATAAAACTTTGTCATTATCACTACAGTGAGAATCAGTGTTATTTTCTGTGATTACATCAACAATTTTAATGTTGCTTTTCCTTATTTCCTTGTTCACACTTGATTGATACATTAGGTCATGTCCATGAGGTAATGTTGCAACAATTGTATTGCATTGTTTATTTTTGTCTTGGAACAGCTCTAGTACTGTTAAGAAGTTATTCGCCTTTCTTTTCTTAAAAAACATTGTTTGCACCTGCTGTAACGTTTCTGCTATGTTGCACGCTCTCTACAAATACGTAGCCAACATCACAAACACAAAATATTAAACACCTAAATATAAGTTTTCTCCGGACATCTAAAATATCATATTTTCGCATTCAGTTTGAAATATGATTAACACTATTAGTAGAATATGTTTAAGAAATAGTATTTTGATTTAAACATAACTTTGGCTGTCCTTTTTACGTAATTTTCAATTTTGATACTTTTGTAAATAAAAACTTGAAACACTAAAAATGCATTACACTTAGTTACAGAATTTGGTGAGCCTATAAAGATACTTATTTGAATAAAAACAACACTATTATATGTTAGAACTATTGCACAACATTGTTACATACATACCTTTTGTTTAAATAAATTAGGGCAGACCATGTTTTATATATCACTGGATCCTAAATTAATTACTGATCATTTTACACACACTAAAATTAATAATCCGTTTGATACTAAGGAACTATCTTCGAAATAGACAAAGCTATGATGACTTTATACAAATCCGCATTTATAAAAAAATAGACCACAGATTGAAAGACATGAAAACTACGTCTCAATAGTAGTACACCTACACAATATTGCCAAAACAGATAAGTGTGCACTTCAAAAACACAAATAATGTAAATAACTTGAGCAAATTTAACACTAGTCAAAACACTACTTTTAATTTGCGTATACTATAAATACAAATTTTATAAAACACATACACAGATTGAGATAAATAGTTAAAGCCTAAGTGTAATATTGTCGCGTGGAAATGGAAGCAGGCTTGACTTCGAAGGCAACTAAACACAGCACTTATACTGAAAGCACGTTTATTACGAACTCAACGTACACGCAGCACTGATTGCCTCTCGGTCAGAGTGCTCTGCTATTTATACACAGACGGAATGTAGCAGAAATTAGAAGAACAGTTAACATAAGAAACAAGTAGAATTTACAACTGAACATAAGAAAGATGTAGAACATTCTGGAATTGTTAATTACATAGAAATAAATTTCTGTAGGTGGGCGGGATTCAATCGGTGACCTTCAGCACCATAGTCGGTGACGCTATCTCCTGTGCCACGCCGGCAGACGGTGTATGTGGTGTCTCGTGGCAATATTTTAATTCACATATTTTGGCATATTTCAAGTATTATTGTCTTATTTGTTTAATAATGGAAAAAAAACATTATCATTAGTCTTATTACACGGTTACGCAGAAAATGTTTGAGTGGCAGCCATGTTTTGTCTCTCTGTTCATAGCTACAAACCCAGGGACGCACTGTTGGAGGCTGTGCTATGGTCTTAAACAAGTGACTGTGTCTCCGGAAGTGTTGATTTTTTTGAACTGAAACTTTGCCAGTGTTCATTGGGAGCATGTGTGAGTGTTCATACAAGATTTCATCAAAATCCATGAGGGTCATGTGGGAGCCTCTAGACCACTTGGCATGGAATGACCCTATGTAAAAATATTATGTAAAACTTTTAGGTTAAGTGAACTGACGAAGTCATTGCATGTAATATTGCTGAATGACGAATAAAGAATCTGAATCTGTAAACATCTGTGTTATCTGCTGCAGGATTTTTGGACATTGTGCAACTATGTGTCTGGATTAATCTTCATTTAAATGGAAATGAAGTAGTTTCCATAACCACTGACCCCTGTTTATGATTTACGAAACTATCCTGAAACATCAATCTTTTAGTGAATGCAGAAAACAACTCACAACGAAGAGGACTGGAGCCAGCATATAAGATAAGTTGTTTTTTTTATCATCTTCACCTACAGTAGAATGACTTTGTCATAGAGGCTGTGAACTAATAAAACTTTCTGTGATTTAGGAAAAAGTTAGTGATTGGCTATAGTCTTTCCGAAAAGGGGTGATAACATTATACTGCTATGCACACCACATAGTCATTTCTGCCTAACATTTTGTCATGTAAATTGAAATTAGTAATGTTTTTTGCTGTTGCTCCTGGTTTAACAATACATGTAGCATTGCAATTACTGTGTTCATTGAGATGTCTTTCCCATGGCTGTCAGTCAAAAATAGTACACTAAATCTGATTTTGTGCTGCTTCACATAAAAGGCATGTGTTAATAATTCATGATGACATCTTTTTGGGATTCTGTGGTTCTTCCTGAAAAATAACATAAAGTTCAAATACTCTAAAATGTGATCAATTTGTTTCAAATCAGTGATGAACTCAGTATTAATCCATATCAAGTGACTTAATGAACTAAAAGATTTCAAAAGCTTTTACATAACAGACCAGATCACAAAACATGCAAGATGACCAGTTTATATTAACACAAGATTTCTATATCTAAAAAGTGTTAAAATACTGTAAGTAATGTACCAACATGTGAATGTGAATATGTTGTCTTAATACTTAATGAGAATAATCAAGACAATGAAGATTATGTAATTGTATTACTGTCAAAACGTGGTTCACAAGGTAAAATTAAGTATTTGGTGTTTGAAGTTACTGGTAACAAATGGTTCTATTAAGTTTTATGGTATCGGGTTTTTAATATTTGGTAGTGGATTACTTATGAGCCTCCATGAGAACCACATGTACTTGATATAACACTTTATTACAACACAAACAAAAGCTACATCAGAACTGAGGTTAAACATGGCTGGCTGGCCCAGGACAGTTGGAAACCCAAAGATCCAGCTACAAAGATATGTCACACTTTGGTTCTATTAATTTGGCAGTTGAGCAGTCACCACAAAATTTTGAGAATTTTAAACACACATTTAATACTATCTGTCTGTAATGTTAATTTTGGAATAACATCATGCTTTGCATGTTTCACTAAATTTGTTGCCTAGTCTATATGGTACACTATCATACCATAGAATATAGTCATACTCTTGAATAAAAGAATGTCTTAGTTGCAAAAGCTTTTATTGAAAAGATTTTTTATTTTCAATAAAAGTTTTTGCAACCAAGACATTCTTTTATTCATGAGTTCGACTTAACACGGTTGGTGTACCACACCACACAGAAATGGAAAGGGAAGAATTTTAGAATATAGTCATGATTTTTTTTTCACTGAACCTTGAAACTCTGATCTTTGTATGCAGGTTGTACTTTTCATGCATTACTAAATCTGTTGCTTAGTCCATATGATACACAGTGATACCATAGAATACAGTTATGATTTTTTTTATTTTTCACTAAACTTTGAAACCATAGCTGAATGTGTAATATTTATTATTAGAGGCTTTCATTTGAATAAATATTTCAAACTGATTGCTGATCTTTGTAAATAGGTTGTAACTTTTTTTTTTTTTTGGGGGGGGGGGGGGGGGTACAGTCTTGTACAAAATTATTTATAAAGCGGAGGTCAAATAATTTTTTTGCAAGAAGTTTTATGAATAATTTGTTCCAATGATTTGACATAATGTTTGTCTACCAATCTAGACTAAGAACATTGCGTACCAGTTCTTACTTTGTATTCTGAATTTATGACATTTTAGCGTGGTAAACAATATTCAGCTTTGACAGCTTGGGCAGTTTGTTACAAAATCAGCACAGGTTTAGGAAACATCGTTCATGTGAAACTCAGCTTGCCCTTTTCTCACATGACATCTTGCGAGCCATGGATGAAGAGCAACAGGTGGATTGTGTTTATCTCGACTGCAGACTGCTAGCGAAGATATGAGCTTATGGAATAGGTGCACAGATTTGTGACTGGCTGGAAGACTTCATAAGTAATAGAACACAGCACGTCTTGAGTATTGCTCAAGTGTTTGGGACCCGCAGCAGATTAGTTTAAAGGAAGACATAGAGGTGTTTAAGAGGCGACCAGCTAGATTTGTTACCGGTAGGTTCGACCAATGCGCGAGTGTCACAGAAATGCTCTGGCAACTCAATTGGGGATCGTTGGAAGAAAGACGACGTTCTTTTCGTGAATTTCTGTTAAGTAAATTTAGAGGGCCAGAATTTGAAGCTGAGTGTAGTACGATCTTGCTGTCGCCTACTTACATTTCGCGTAAAGATCACGAAGACAAGATAAGAGAAATTAGGACTCGTACGGAGGCAAATAGGCATTCTTTTTTTCCTCGTTCAATTTGGGAGTGGAATAGGAAAGGAAATGCCTAGTAGGGGTACAGTGTACCCTCCGCCACGCACCTTAGGTTGAATTGCGGAGTATGTATGTAGATGTAGATGTAGAACATTGTACAGATAAGTGTTGTGTTTACAAAGATGATAGCCCTTGGTACTGACATCAGTTTACCGGTGCCACATAGCCCCCCCCCCTCCCTGTCTGTAGTATGGAGTACTCCTGTGCTGGTGGGAGGGGAGGGCATGCAAAAAGGGCAAAAGCGGGTGTGGTACGTGGTGCCTGCGGCAGTGGGGTCTGGTGGTATCTGGTGCACATGCATTTGTACACAGCACAAACACGTTGCCATCACGTAGCACTATGGATACGTCCGTAAGCACTTCCGGGGGCATGCGGATGGTTACCTAATGTGGGTGTGTTTGGCAGGGGAGTGCATAAGAAACCAATGGGGCCTGTGGGGGGGTTCGATGTATAAGCACTAACGTTGCTCGACTGGAGACTCGACAGGGGAACAATGTGTGAGCTTGAAGAGAGTTTGGCGTGGTTCGACTGATGTGCCGTGTTACTGTTCAGAGCGCTAATGTCATGCACAGTCAGTCGTGTTTTCAATTCCCTGATTAGCAGTGGTGTAAGTGCGGGATCAACGTGAGCCGGTTGAATTCAGATGTTTAGAGAGACAGTCATTGGAGCATCTTTGAAAATGTTTTTGGTTCAACGTAGTACTGGATATGGAGTATGGTTGCCTGAGAGGCACCCGTCTCTAATGACCACGCTGTCAACAGGACGTTAAACTCCAAGCTTACTTCCTTCTGAGAGGCACTTTGTCTATGTCGTCTCTCAGCATCACAAATTCACAGGTAGCCAGTGCCTTAGGTAAGAACAGGTTCGGATGCGTGTGGCTTACAGGGAATGGGGGGCACAGTTTGGAACAATGTAGTCTGACTCTGTCTAAGAAATTCAGCAATTCCGTTACGATTGGACGAGGTAGCGGATCAATGAGTTTGTCAGGCAGTACTAGTTTCTGCCCATAGAAGAATTCCACCACAATACCCAGGATATCATTGTAGGTGGTATGCAGTAGTGCCTCCGTTCACGTTATGTCGTGGCTCCGTAGCGTGACAGCCAATGTATCCAAGACCGTTTGCACATGTTCTTTGTTTTCCTCAATGGAGGCACTGAATACTAGAATATCATTTAGGTATGCAAAACAGAATTTTAGATTGAAAAGTACTTGGTTAATAAAGTGCTGTCAGGTTTGGTCCGCATTTTTCAAGCCAAAAGTCATATAATGGTATTGGAAAAGTTCGAAGGGTGTAGTGATCGCTGTCTTTTCTATATCCAAGGGTGCCATCGGTATCTGATGTTATGCTCTGGTATAGCTGACTATGGAGAAAATTTCAGCACCTGCTAGTGCATGAGTTGAGTCGTCAGTAATCTCCGCACATGCGCAGGGTATCATCTTTTTTTTTTTTTTTTTTCTTTGACTCTTTGACGTGTATGGGTGTGGACCAACTGCTTGATAAAGGTTCTAATACAACCGCTTGTAACAATTCGTCAATTTGTTTTCACACTGTTGTCATCAGTTCTGGGACAAGTTGCTGAGGTTTGTTGGTCATAGGAAGTCCTTCTGTAAGCCAGAGATTATGCATTGTGCCATTATTTACTTTTTTGTCCGCCTGTGGCACCACTTTGGTTTGTCGTGGTGTTAGCGCCAGTATTTACACTGGTGGCCCAGACAATAACTATCACTTTTTCCTGTGACTACCTCTGTGGAACACTGTCAATATATTTTTTAGGTGCACATTGACTGATCTTGTTGTGTTTATCCACTTTCTGTTGTCTCAGCTTGTTGATTTCCTCGTACGATGAGGTGATCTCGGAGTGCTTGCGGTGTAGGCTGTGTGTGAGATTGAACTTTTTTTGTTTGAGGTGCAAAGTTTGTTCCTTCTCAGCGATCCACGCTCTCGTAGTTTCTTGCAGTGATGTTCTAAGAGAGGAACACATCTGGGTTAGGTGCACTCGTATGTACTGGTCTGGGGTGGGTGGTTCAGTAGAGCACACAAAAAATATGTTTCCATTGGGTGGTGGTAAAGTAACTGGTGAACTACATCGGGTGAAAGCTTGTGATGAGTCAAGAAGTCTATTCTATTTCTATGACAGGTTCAGAGACGTCAGCTACCAAGAACGTTCTCTGGAATTTACAGTTGGTGGCTAAGCGTACCGAGAGGGCAGCCGAGCCTGTCAACATGAGGTTTGTGGCATGATGGCCTGCAGGAATATGTGGTGTAGACAGATGTTTCTGGCTGCATCATATACTGAGTGAAGGACTCTGTGGCGCCTGTCCGTGTCCCTGCAGGAGGCGGCATCTAAACCATCCTGTGATCCGCATTTGGATGGTGGCAGGGTGGGCAACAGTTCTGTGCAGCAGCTCCGAAATGTTTATGGAAATGGCAGTATTGTGGAGATTGTGCTACAGGCAGGGGGCCACTGTCGGAAACTGCTACAGCCTGAGTGTCTTTGTGTGTAGTGTGCAGTGCCGGTTGGTGAAGGTAGTGATGGCACAACCGACTGTTTTTAACAACCGATTGGTCAATTGGTTGTTTTCTCGTTCAGTCAGTTTTTTCAGTCGAATGAAACAACCAAATGAAAATAGTCCCTGTGGCCGTATGGATGTTTTCACTCACTGGCGGGGTTTGATTGGTTTCAGTCGATGTGAAACAAACGAATGAAACCAGTCTCTATAGGTTGCAGCCGTCATATGAATGTTTTCACTCATTCAGTGGGTTTGAGTGGTTTCAGTCGATGCGCGACCACCGAATGAAACAAGTCTCTGTCCTTTATATGAATGTTCTCGGCATTGAATGGTTTCACTTGATGCGATACAACCGGCTGGAAAAAGGCTCTGCGGTTTCTGCAGTTATATGGATGTTTTTATTAATTCACCGACTTTGTGTGACTATACTTGCTTACTCCTTCAGACTATTCGGGTATAAATGAACCGTGATTCAGCATGAAACTTTCTTAGAGACAAATCTTATAAATATAGCACTGTGTGCATGTGTGTGTTTCTATTGCATGCAAATCTACAGTTTTGTTCCAATCTTGATGAAATTTTGCACACTTGACCTTCAAAGCAAGAGGAAAGTCACTGTCTACATCAGATTTCATTCGGAGCATGGCGGAGGGTACTTTACATACTGACTTTGACAAAAACCACAATTTGGCTGCGATCTTGATGAAATTTTGCACACTTTACCTTTAAAACAAGACTTAGGTAATTGTGTACAATAAATTTCGTAGGTGCATGGAGGAGGGTACTTTACCTACTAACTTCGACAAATTCCGTTTGTATTCTAATTTTAATGATATATTTCGCTCTTCACCTTCAAAGAAAGAGAATGGTCATCGTCTACATCTACTTTAGTTCGATGCATGACAGAAGGTATTCCAGACTTTGACGCCAATAGAGAGTTTTATTCCAAACTTGATGAAATTTTGCACACTTGACTTTCAAAACAAGTGGCAGTTCACTTTTCATCTAAGATTTTGTATGGTAGATGGCGGAGGGATGGAATAAACCTCCACACCGTTTCACTGATAACCACAGAAATATCTGTGACAAGAATTCAAATGTTTGTAAATCTATCGGACCAAACTGCGTGGTCATCAGTCCGTAGCTTACAAACTACTTAAACCTAGGTAAACTAATCTAAGGACAAGACACACATACACACACACACACACACACACACACACACACACACAAAATACTCCAGCAAGGACTCGAACCTCCGACTGTGCGCTCCGCAGCGAGGTGCCTTAGACTGTTCGCTACTCCACCGCGGCGTGACAAGAGTGAATAATTATGAAACTTGAGATGAATGTTTTCATATACTGTTGACGAATACAGACACGCTGAAGAACATTTACAGCACTGATAAATGTTGTATGTATTTTCGTACTCCTTCGAATTAGATGGAATTAACAAAAATATTTTTATAAGAAATATTTTTATACAAAATACTTTAATGAAGGCTTTTTTTTTACCATACCTAATGTTTTAGTGGTTTTCAAATTTGGATCTAGCAAATATGCTAAAAGTTAACATACTTAACTCTGTCCTGTTAGAACCTTAGATATGTATGAACAAGAAGCCACAAACCGCACGTTTCTACCTGTTCCCACTTCGGAGATAGAGTATACGAGATTAAACTTGTAGAGATCATTTTGAAACACCCTGTAGTTTCCACACTTCTTTATTGAGACAGTAAAAAACCAACAACAATCGGCGATGGCACGCATCATCCGCCAGACAATGTTGTGTGGAGTTTGGCACGCACCTACTGGCGCTGTCAGCAGTGAAGCACCCCCTCTCGTGTCCCTGCGGTACTTCGTGGTCATCGGCCATTTATCTTCTACAGATTGTGGGTGTCTGCGAAAGTAATCTGATCGGGCCCAGATGATGGGTGTTTTTGAAGTCTGGGGTGGGCAATTAAAGGCCTGCTCCAGCGATATGACAAAACTTACTGCCTGTTTTCACTTGAAAAGAAAGTATGAGTAATTCAGTCAATGTACAAAGCTGCATAGGTTTCGCATGTTTTCATTCGGTTGTTTCATTCGAAAAAAATAAATGAATATTAATCCAACACAGTAAAACTACGACCGACTGACTGTTTCATCCGGTTGCTCCCACTGACTGGTTTCACTCAAAAGAACGAATGAAGAGGCCAACGTACTATGTCAATTTTTTCATTCGGTTGGTCCCATCGACTGATTTAACTCAAAAGGAAAGGAATGAGCGGTCCAACTGACTGTGTCGATTGTTTTATTCGGTTGCTCCTACCAACTGATTTCACTCAAAAGAAGGAATGAGTAGGCCAACCGAATGCGTCGATTTTTTCATTCGGTAGATCCCACCGACTGGTTTCACTCAAAAGAACGAATAAATAGTCCAACCGACTGAATCGGTTGTTTCATTCGGTTGGTCCCACCGACTGGTTTCACTCAGAAGAATGAATGAATAATTCAACCAATACGAGAAACTACAACCGAATGATTGATTTTTTCCCAACAATCGAATGAATCGATTGTTTTCATTCGATTGTTCCCATCACTAGGTGAAGGACAGCTGACTGCACTGTCCGGGGTGGCTCGACTTGTGTTGTTGTTGTTTTGTGCTCTGCCTCGGCCACCCGCTGGTGGCGGCTCATTCGTTGTGTTCCGTGTGCTGCTGCCTGTAATAGTGTTGTAGACTGTGTCAGTGACTCACATGTCATTGGTGATAAGACTCTGTGATGCAGTGGGCGGTGGCTGTCTGTACTGGTGGGGGCAACTTGTGGCTCCAGACTGTGAGGAGGGTTTCATCTGACATGGCCTGGTTTCTATTATTTTTGAGAACTAAATTAATGTATCATATAGTAAGTTATATTATTCTGGAGCTTTGTATACGTAATTATTCAAGTTTGGTAACATATGTTGCATTGTTCTTAACTGTTAAAACTGTAACAATTAATATGTATTAGATGTAAGAACATTGTAACCAACACAATAAACCTACTGTCGGAGAAGACATCAGAGAAGAAAACACCAAAGATTACCCCTCTAAATTGATACTTGATGTGAAATAACTGCTATTGGTCACATGATAGAATCACCCCACATTTCACTTTTCTGTATTTCTATTGAAAATTTTCTTAATGATTCTAGTATGTATAAAATTAGTATTAGCTATGTTAATTTGGTAATTTTTAAAATCATTTACAGTGAAAGGTTTTGTTTTGAATTTTGACATACAAAAATTGTACTGAAGCATTCCACAAAGCTATATGTTTTATTCACTTTCAAAGTCTGTTTAATCACCATATTGACTTATGTATTTATGAAAGTTGAACTTTATTGTTGATTGTAAATACTCCCTAATTTTGTTATCATGCACTGTCACACATATGTGATGTCTGACATTGCATGAGGGCAGTATTGCGAAGAATTCAAGCCTTAGCAATCCAACTGCTAATATAAGTGAAGATCCGACTACCACTACAATTTCATACACAATGAAGCTTTAACTTATTATATATTTATACACAGCTCATGTTTACTCTACAATAAACATTTACCATAACAACAACATTGTTTTATAGATTATTTTCTTTCTATTCGTAGCAGAGCCTTGTAAGAATATTGTGCAATAATCCAGTTTTGTTAACAGATTATATTACCAACATTTCCTGATGTCTTGTGTAATCCACTTAAAGTTTTGTTATTGTCATAAATTGTTTAATCCAAAGATTGTAATCAAAAACTGGCACCGCTTTAGTAATTAATTCTGTTTCGATTTGTTATGAAAGCATTTCTTGTTTAAATGTAATAATTTTATATATTTCTTATTTGTGTTTGAGTCATTCATGCTTAACAGATAATGACAGTAAGGAACTATATTGTAACATATTGGCTCTAGATTGTTTGAGCGTGTACCACGATGTATAAATGTGCTGATGACAGATATATGTTTTTAGTCTTTACCTAGTCTATAACTTCTCTCGTTTTAGTCTAGATCTTTTTATGATATAGTTAGTCAGTCAGCGTTTGTCATGGCTCCGATGCATTAACTATGTAGAAAATTATTTGCAATAAACAGTTTATTCAACTTGAAACTGAAAGACTGATGTTCCATAACAGATAAGAACCCTGGTCATATTATTTATTTGGCAGATGAGCTTATAAAGCCAATGAAAAATACCAGGTGGTGTAATATGTAAATCATAAAACTTATCATAACATGAAACAGAAATAACAATTAATTCCTCTAACTGGAGAGCTATAAAAAAATGGGGCCCCACAAGGTTCGATCTTGGGTCCTTTGCTGTTCGTAATATATATATTAATGACTTGCCATTCTATATTCAGAAAGACACTAATCTAGTTATTTTTGCTGACAATAGAAGTATAGCTATCACACTTGACAAACAGGAATTAACTGATGAAGTTGTAAATGATGTCTTTAAGAAAATTATTAAGTGGTTCTCTACAAATGGACTATTAAACTTTGATAGAACTCAGTATATACAGTTTCATACAGTAAATGACATAACACCATTAATAAATTTAGACTTCAAACAGAAGTCTGTAGCTAAGGTAGAATATTCAAAATTTTAAGGTGTTTGCATTGAGGGATTGAATTGGAAGAAACACATTGAAGATCTGCTGAAACATTTGAGTTCAGCTACTTATGCTACTAGGGTCATTGCAAAATTGTGTGATATACATCTCAGCTTATTAAGCCTATTTTCATTCACTGCTGTTATATGGGGTAATATTCTGGGGCAATTCAACAATGAGTAAAAAAGTATTCATTGCACAAAACCATATGATCAGAATAATTGCTGGAGCCCACCCAAGATCATCCTGCAGACATTTATTCAAGGATCTTAGCGATTTTCATTGTAGCTTCACAATATACATATTCACTCATGAAATTTATGATTAACAATCAGACCCAAATTCAAAAGTAACAGGAGTGTGCATAGCTACAACACTAGGAGAAAGAGTGATATTCACTATTCAAGTTAAATCTAACTTTGGCACAGAAATGGGTGAATTATGCTGCCACAAAAGTCTTCGGTAAAACATCTGACAGATAGGCACCTATGGAACAACTATCAATCTAATCTAATCTTTCAACTGAAAATTCTAATATTGCAGAATACTCATTTCTACTAGAAAAGCTTGTTATTTTGCTAATTACTTTTTTTTTTTTTTTTTTTTTTTTTGTAATATAGGCCATACTGGGACTTAAACAGACTTGCTCTTTTCTTCATCAAGTTTGATTAATATGTGGAACTAAAATTTATCTTTTTACATTACACACATTGTTATGTTCAACATTTGAAAAGCTTATTTGTAAACCAAATTATAGTAAGAAGTCGGTTAACAAGAAGAAGCAACACTACTACTGTGGTAAAATCCAGGACAGTAGCATTATCACTTTAAGTTTCTGCACTGAATTATCACTACATACACTGAAGTCATAAGTACATATAATTAATTTAGAATATTATGTATAAAGAGATAGGTATTTTTCCATTTTCTTGAAATTTCATTTATTCTATTATATATAAGTTTCTGAAGATTTCAACACGCTAAAAATGCAATTGTATTAAAAAAGTAATTAAAGAGTCAGTTCATCCATTATATTTTGAGATGTTTAAAGATGACAATTTTCATTTAATGTCATCAACAAATGCATAATGCATTACAATTGAGCTGCAGTTGTAACTGTGCTTAGCGGTCAACATAATATTCACTAATTCTAATACAGTACGGAACGTCAGATATGCTTGTATCATTTGGTATATAACGGTTACGAAGGCTGTCAATAATGAGTTCTCTGCTGTAATGTTTCCATTTTCGGTTTTCAACAAAGCTGTGAAAAACTTTTTCTGTGGATGGCAATCTCCGGTCCAGGAATCGTCTGATACGTACCCACAAATTTGCTTTGTTATTCTGCATAATCCAATATCTAGGGCAGAGTAGGCACTCAACAGGTGTCAAAGCAACAATTCTACGATCTTTCAGATCTTCTCCTGAAACAATTTTCATTGTAAAATGTGGTGCTTCTTCCAAAAATACACAGAAAGAAAAGTGTGGTTTGTCCTGACAGGGTAGCATACAAGTTGAAAATGATTACTGTAATATTAACTTGACCTATGAAATAAATTAAATGACAAACAAGTGTGGGTTCAAAGCATTAGGAAATGTCATAAGCTATGGAATTTTTCCAGCATAGAACTCCTAGCACTTAAAATAAGTTAAAGAGAGAAATGTATTATGGTTTTAAAAACCTGAAATAAGTAACAAAAATATTCAGGACATTAGGCCAATAACTATTTGCTTACTAAAACATAATATACTGCCATTTACCTGACTACAATTTAATTTATCATGCATTCTATCTTTAAAATGTTAACTTTTAAATGAATGTTTATACAAAATTCAGGTTGCACTATGATGCAGGAATGGCAATGTATTGTAGTTAGTAAAATACTGAGTGGGGAAAATAAAAGAGGCCTGGATGAGTGGATTTTTAAGCCATTTTGGCATCATTGACAGAGGAAAAAAGACTACAGTTACTTCCAACAGGATGGGGAAACTGGCAAAACAACTAGCCAAACCTTTGAGCACATTTACACAATACTAATGCCTGACAGAGTTGTAGGCTGGGGTCATTCTGGTCACAACTCTAGCTGTCCGGCAAGATCACTTGATTTGTCAGTGTAAGGTGCTCTCATTTCTAAGGTGTATTGCAACAATAATATAGTAATAAGGACAGTTTACAACTCACTGCAAAGATGAGCTGTGACAGGCACATACAAAAGACACATATACTTACAACACTTTCAGCTATCGGCCATGGCATTCTTCAGAAAATAGAACAGTCATGCAATCACACAACACAGTCATACACTGTGCCACACTTTGAAATGTGCCTGTGTGAGTGTTCTAATTCCAACCTGGACTTTCCATTATTATATGTGTATTTCAACAACTGTCATAATCTTCAAGAACTTCAGCAGAACATTACAGATGAGATGGAATCAATTCCAGCAATTCAGTGTCCAAAACCTAGCACATATCTGACTTTTCTATAAACCTGTTCACTGTTCAGGGACCTTTTTGTTTCGAGAATAAAATTATTATTAAAGTATCAAATTTAAAAGTTTTATTACAGTAACTACTGTGGGTAGTCCAACAGTTTTATGTTTCTCTAAATAAAGGCTTCATGAACAGAAAGTATCTCTTTGTAACACACAGAAGTGTTGCATTACCTTCCCTATGTCTTTTACCTTTCCCTCCACCATCATCTCTTGGTGTTCTTATTTACATCAGCTTGGCTATCTTAGTTTTGCTAATTTTCATGGTTTTCTACCTCTTGCTACTTTATCTTGCCTTCATATTGTCATGTTGCAATGGAAGTAGGCTTGACTTCAAAGGCAACTAAACACAGCACTTATGCTGAAAGCACATTTATTACGAACTCAACATACATGCAGCACTGACTGCCTCACAGGAAGAGTGCTCTGCTATTTATACACAGACAGAATTTACCAGAAATTAGAAGAACAGTTAACATAAGAAACAAGTAGAATTTACAAGTGAACATAAGAAAGATGTAGAACCTTCTGAAATTGTAAATTACAAAGAAATAAATTTTTGCCGGTGGGCGGGATTGAACCGGCGACCTTCTGCTGCGCAGTCCGTGACGCTATCCCCTGCGCCACGCCGGCAGTTGGTGTTCGTGGTCTCTCGCGGCATTGCTCCCTCTCCTGGAGAAACAGCGACCCGCTGTTATGATCCCTGTGGAGCCAGCTGCAATGTCCTGGATCTTGACCTTGTCATGGGTCCTCTGTATGACAGTTAAAGAGAATCCTTCCCTTCTCCGCGATTATCGACGACAGACGTTCCTGTCGTGGCTTCATCAGGAACATTACCGTCCTTAAAGTCCTTGAACAAGAAGCCATTGTCGTCTACCTGCTCTTCAGGATCGTAGTAAGGCTTCATGCGCATGACGTGAACAATGTCTCTTCGTTTTTGACGTTTCGACGACGGCTCATAATCCTCAACTTCGTATGTGACGTCTGACAGGCGGCGTATGACACGATACGGACCAAAGTATCGCTTCAATAACTTTTCTGACAGTCCAACCTTCCGTACAGGGGTAAAAATCCATACCAGATCTCCTGGGCTGTACACAACAGGTCAGTGCTTGTCGTTATACCGCTGGCTGTCCTTCTCCTGGGCGTCCAGTGTCTGTATGCGAGCCAGCTGTCTTGCTTCCTCGACCCTGGTGATGAGATGTTTAACATAGTCATCCTGAGTGTCGTCCGGTTGGAATGGAAACAGTGTATCCATTGTCGTCTCAGCTTCACGGCCATGGAGCAGAAAAAACGGAGTGAAGCCTGTGGTGTCTTGTCTTGCGGTATTGTAAGCAAATGTCACGACTGGCAGAATTGTATCCCAATCCTTCTGCTCAACATTGACGTACATCGACAGCATGTCGGCTAACGTTTTGTTAAAATGTTCCGTAAGACCATTTGTCTGAGGATGGTATGCAGTTGTCATTCTGTGGACAATGTTGCACCGTGACATTACCTCTGATACTAGTTTTGACTGGAATACTTTTCCACGATCAGATATCATGACACGTGGTGCTCCATGCTTCAGAATAATGTATTCTATAAGGAATTTTGCGATCTCTGGAGCTTCTGCAGTCGGCACAGGTTTGGTGACAGCATAGCGTGTGAGGTAGTTAGTGCAGACTATTATCCAACGGTTACCGGTTGTCGACTTCGGGAACCTCCCTCAAAGATCGATACCAACTCGGTGGAATGGAGCTGCTGCCGGCGGAATCGGTACGAGATGCCCTGAGGGTAATTGCGGCACATGCTTCCGTCGCTGGCACTCTTTACAGTGACTCACATAGTGCTTGACAGATCGGTAGAGACCTTTCCAGTAATACCTGCGTCTGATTCTGTCTAGGGTCTTCACGAATCCCAGATGACCGGATATTGGAGCATCATGGAAATATTTGAGAATAGCTGGCTGGAGATGAGCTGGAACAACAAGTAGCCATTTGGGGCCCAGTGGATTGTAGTTGCTCTTGTACAATGTTCCATTTATAAGTTGGAACTCTCCATTGGTCGGTTCTCCTTTCTCCAAGGCCTCTATCATTTTTAATAGTGTTGGATCTTCCCTCTGTTCAGCTGTAACGTCATCTAATTCAGTGAGAGCTGAAATTTCATTAATGCTGTTGTGTTCCACTAATGGATTCCTCGAAAGGCAGTCGGCATCCTTGTGTTTGCGCCCATTCTTGAATACCACTGTGACATCGTACTCTTGGAGTCTTAGTGCCCATCTTGCTAGTCGACCTGATGTATCCTTCAAGCTAGTCAGCCAACACAAAGAATGGTGGTCTGTCACGACGGCGGTGAATGGTTTGCCGAATAAATATGGCCGGAACTTGTTGATAGCCCAGATAACCGTGAGACATTCTTTTTCAGTTGTAGAGTAGTTTATCTCGGACTTTGAGAGTACTCTTGAAGCATAGCCTATCACTTTTTCGGCACCTTCCTGAACTTGTACAAGCACTGCACCAATCCCATAGCCACTGGCGTCTGTGTGAAGTTCCGTTTCTGCGTTCTCGTCATACAAGGCTAGCACTGGTGCAGAAGTTTTAGCCTCCTTAAGTACACGGAAAGCTCTTTCTTTTGTCTCATCCCAGTAAAATTTGGCGTCTCCCTGCAGAAGTTCTTGTAATGGACGTGCCTTGTTACAAAATCCTTTTATGAAACGTCGGTAGTATGAGCACAGCCCGAGAAAACTTCTCACATCACGAATGTGCTGAGGAGTTGGACATTCTGTGACTGCCCTTACTTTATCTGGATCAGGACGGACACCAGCTCCATTGACTAGGTGCCTCTTTGGCGACGAAGAGGCACTTCTTTGGATTGAGGCAGAGATCTGCAGCCTGAACACACTTCAACACAGTTGACAGGTGACTCAGATGTTCTTCAAATGTTTTCGAGAAAATGACAATGTCATCTAAATAGCAGAGACACGTTGTCCACTTAAGGTGTCGAAGCAAGTTGTCCATCATGCGTTCGAATGTGGCTGGAGCATTACATAATCCAAATAGCATTACTTTAAATTCATAGAGGACGTCAGGTGTAATAAAAGCCGTCTTCTCCCTGTCAGCTTCGTCAACCTCGATTTGCCATTAACCTGTCTGCATGTCCATAGTTGAAAAGTATGTAGCTCCTTTCAAGCAGTCTAAGGTGTCATCAATACGCGGCAGTGGGTAGACACCTTTCTTTGTGATTCTGTTCAGCCGCCAATAGTTGACACAGAATCGCCACGTGCCATCCTTTTTCTTTACGAGGACCACCGGAGACGACCAAGGACTCTCCGAAGTTTGAATAATGTCATCTCGCAACATCTTCTCCACTTCCTCCCGAATTATCCGTCTTTCAGCTGGCGACACTCTATACGAATGCTAATTGGCGGATGATCCCCAGTATTGATACGGTGCTTTATCGTGGGCCATTTCGTCTGGCTTTTCCCCTGCTGAGGTGTGAATGCACCCGAAAATTGGCGTAGTATACCTAACACCCGCTGGCGTTGTTCCTTGGTCAGTCCAAGCCCTATTGGCAGTTCCACGTTTGTTTCCTCCAGCGTGTTGTCTGTACTAATAGCAGGCATGGGTTGATGACGTTGAGCTCACCGTCCTGGATTGGTTCAGCTGTCCCGATACACATTCCCTTGGGGATAAGTTGTGACTGCTCGTGACAATTTCTGATCCAAATCTCTCCTTGACCACCGGTAATGCTTATGATAGCCGCTGGTATGTAAATTTATTTTGTGAGCCTCATAAACTTTTTACTATCAACAAGAACTTCACAGTTTAACCAGTCATCTGTGTTTGTGACTGCAACTCTTCTCATTGTCAACGGCGGTATCGTCACATTGTCAACGACGAATAACTTCCCAGAAAATTCTGTATTACGTGTATCTGGCGGAACAACTTCTTCAATTTGCAGCTCAGATCTTCCACAGTCAATGATAGCTTGGGATGCCTGAAGGAAATCCCATCCGAGGATGACATTGTGACTACATTCTGTTAACACGACAAATTCAAACGGCTGCGCCCTGTTGTTGATAGTTATTCTTGCGACACAAGTTCCTGCTGGATGGATGTACTTTCCATTCGCGACCTTCAGCACAGTTGCTCCCGTGTCACAGAACATTGTCTTCTTTAGTGTGCGGCGGTAATTATCCGATAATACAGAAAAAGAGGCTCCTGAATCAACAAGTGCCCGGACAGGTTGGCCATCGATTATGACGTCAATGAGATTTCCCGACATCTTGGCGACTGTCGTCCATGGAGGATTTTCATCTGCGGCGGCCTCACCTCCACAGATGGTCGCCTCGCTTAGTTTTCCTGGGCGCGGCGGCTAGGGTAGCGGCTGGTACCTCTGTACGGCGGCGGTGAATGGCTGCGGCGCGTCGGGGAGCACCTCGTCTAGGGTACGGCGATGGGCTTCTTCCCATAGGTCGACTGAACTCATCAGCAGATGACTGCCTTGGATAGAACTACTCCGACGGCTGACGTTTTGCGGCAAAATAATCATCGACTACTCGCCTCCTCTCTCTGCAGTAGTGTACAACATGTCCAGGGCGTCCACAGTGGAAACACAGTGGTGTGTTGTCTTCTGTCCTCCAGACGTCTGTTCTTCTGCGGGGCGTCATAGTTATTGGGGAAGTTGGCTGCGGTCGCATCAGTCGGTTCATGGGCGGCCGTTTGGCGGCTGCAGCGTAAGTCATAGCAGGGCGATGCCATTCTTCACGTCGGGTGCGATTGGCGGGGCAGACAGGAGCTAATGTATGAAATACCTCGTCCTCAGCGGCGTCGGCTACCTCGTGACTTACAGGGCTCACATCCATGTCCATAATCTGATGCTCGTTCGGTCTAATAGTCCCGGTTGCCATGCACTGTTGTAATTCTTCTCTCACGATTTGTCGTATGAGAGAAGCCAAGTCCTGCTGGTCTTCCACAACAGCCATAGGAACTACATTTGGGAGTCTGTCATACTTCTTGCATCCAACCCTCTTCTGTTGCATCTCTTCAATACGCTGGCACCACTTGATGAACTCTTCTGTTGTAGCGACGTCTTTTATCAGAAGAGCTTGGTACATATCTTCTGCAATTCCCTTCATCAGGTGCGTGATTTTGTCTGCTTCAGTAATGTTCGGATTGACGACGTTACACAGGGCCAAAACACTCTGTATGTACAATTGTGTTGGCTCACCATGTCGTTGGGCCGGGTTCTTCAGTTGTTCTTCCGCCCAGCGGATTTGTCGCTGGCGGTCTCCAAACGTCTTCTTAAGTTCCTCCTGGAATGTCTCCCAGTCATTCAACTTGTCTTCGTTGTTTTCGAACCACTGCTGGGCTGTTCCATCCAGGTAGAAATAAACGTTGGCCAAGCACATCGTATGACCCCACCTGTTGTAGTTGGCGACTCGGTCGAACTCTTTTAGCCATTTGTTGGGGTCCTGTCCAGCATCTCCGGAGAACACCGACGGGTGCCTGATGTGCAGCTGGCTTATTGCTGGTTTCGTCTCCATCGTTCTTTTGACAATACGGGCTTTTGCAAGGATGTACTCGGTGTATCCCTTGTATTCTGGTTCCAGTCCGTGTAAGCGACGGCTTTTTCGTTGCCTAATCGGAGCCACGGTGATGCAGCTGTTGCACAGTGTACCCGGCGCCTCCACCAAACAATGTCACATTGCAATGGAAGTAGGCTTGACTTCGAAGGCAACTAAACACAGCACTTATACTGAAAGCACGTTTATTACGAACTCAACATACACGCAGCACTGACTGCCTCACAGGCAGAGTGCTCTGCTATTTATACACAGACAGAATTTACCAGAAACTAGAAGAACAGTTAACATAAGAAACAAGTAGAATTCACAAGTGAACATAAGAAAGATGTAGAACCTTCTGGAATTGTAAATTACAAAGAAATAAATTTTTGCCGGTGGGCGGAATTGAACCGGCGACCTTCTGCTCCGCAGTCCGTGACGCTATCCCCTGCGCCACGCCGACAGTTGGTGTTCGTGATCTCTTGCGGCAATATTTTTGGCCTCCATTCATGATTTGACCCCAATTTCTAAAATGGGGAGGAGCACTCTACCTCTCACTGTTTCTTCTTGTTACTCATTAATTTTTAGATGAATATTTTTAACACCAACCTATATGATCTGTAATTTTATGTTTGGATGAACTGTAATAAACAAAGTCAGACAGATGACATGTACTGCGTTCTTTCTCACAATAGTATTCTACGAAAATATTTGACCTTTTTATGCTACTCTTAATTCAATTTTAAAAGGAAAGACTTTTGTACCTGATATACCATAAATCTTAAACTTCAAAAGTTAACATAGACAGATTTTGATGTTTTAAGATATATTTTAATAGTTACTTGCCTGAGGGCACTGAAAACTGCTAATTACACTTATATTCTTAGGAAATACTGCTTAATCTATGTTCTTTAATTTTTAAATTCCACTTCACCTTGAATTGTCATGTACGCCTTCTTATACATTTAATATTATTTATCTTTTTAAAAATGTTTTGAATAAAGAGGGTGCCAGGCACCAACTGCCTGCAGGTTAAGCTGCATAGGTGGATGCAAGCAGCTACCTCATTTCAAACTTGTGACATGTAACAGGAAGGCCTTTTTAGTTATTTTATGCAGAGTACATGCGTCTTTATGACTTACAATCTGGTATGTAACTTCGTTAAACAATTGTAAAATTCTTGGTGTATATATTTTTACGTTGTTTTAATGTCTGAAGAAACTTGATTTTACAGCACTGATGATGTTCCATCATGGGAACGGAATTGAAATGCAAATTTTTGTAAAATAAAATAAATATTTCATATTGTCCACCAGCTGAAACTTATTATTTTATTTTTATTTCAATATTGTGGTGGGCTGTCACAATCTCCATTATGGAATCAAATTACAAGAATCTTTGAATATCGTTCAGGGAGTAATTGTTATAGGGACCTCAGCCTGCAATTGATGAGGAACTTGTGACTTTACGAGAGTAATGTCCATAGAGTAACACAATTAGTATAAGTAATGGTATTGTGTGGAAAGATGATGGGCTGGCGGTGGACCACAGTGGAGTATTGTGTGGAAAGATGATGGACTGGCAGAGGACCACAGCAAACGGTTCAGGCAGCTGCCAGTCAGGCCAGGTATCGGGTTAATCTGAACAACTGGTTGGGAGTTTGTCCAAATCAGTGTAAATTGGGAAACGACCCATGCTTTGTACTCAAAACTAATGTGAGCTGTTAGCCGAGCATTTCTTAAGGGGTATTTGGAGGATTTCTGTGAGTTCCACACTCCAGTCATTCAGAATAAAATAAAATAATCTATAAAACTGTTTACCATAAACATTTAAGACGTCTATGATGTTAGACTAATTAGGCACATCTCATGAACCTAAAAATAATTTCAATATCTCAAAAATTACAAAATATAGAAAAATAAAGCTCAAAACAACCAACTTTTGAATTTGCCATGCAATTTCAACAAACTCTGGTTTAGACGACAGATTATTGTCTCCAGTTACAATCTTGGAAACCTCACACTTGTACATGTTTATTTAATGACTGATTTTAACTGATACAAACTTATAATGGAAATATAAACAGAATATTATATTCTCCACAGTACACTGAAAATGCAAGCAGCATGATTTACCTCTCCTGTATTTAATTTTGTGTGCAGAAAATCCCTGTTTAGTATTGACAGAAGGAGGACTCTCCTGGATGTAGGAATGATGTGATCTGGCAAATTCTTAAGATTTGTGCAGCAAATTCTACATTTGATAAGAACAGGTCTATGCCAGTGCAGCTAATACGTGTTTATGTTTTTATACAAGAGTAAAAATGGTGTTAAGAAAACTTAAAATATTTTTATTGTTGACAATTTCATTTTGAGTGCTCGCAAAATATACAGAGTTTCTGTGTTTCTTAAAGTTGTGATTACTTAGTTGGGACAAAGTACTACCAATTTATTATCACAGACAATGCAACTGTTTAACATTTTTTTCAATTTATGATTAACATTTCATCTGACCAGAAATGTTCAAACGTTTGTATAGCTTATGGAACTTCACTGCGGGGTCATCAGACCCTAAACTTACAAACTATTTATGAACTAACTTATACTAAAAACAATACAAACATCCATGCCCAAGGGAAGATTCAAACCTCTGACATGGGAGGCCGCACGATCTGCTCAGCTAGTCCTCCATGGCCATCTGACCACTTCCAATAAGGAACCAATTGGATCAAATAAACCTTATTCAACTAAATCTCTGACTTTGTGTACATCATTTCCAAATGTTAGAATAAAACCCTTTTTTTAATGAACCAGTTATTTATGTTAGAATTCTCATTTGTTTCACAAACTACAGCCTATGAATAGATTGTTTTAACTATAGGATCACAGGTAAAAGATGATACACAACTAAGATAGTTGCTGGGGCTTGAAATCAGACATATACAGTTCAACCACAATCTAACAAATACAGTCACAACACTCCCACAGATCTAAACAGAGAGAGGAATTGTACAAAGCTTATATATAGTGCAAGAAAACTTACAGAACTAAGCTTAGAGAAGCAAAAAGAACAGTATACAGTAAATAAATTAAATGTGCTCCAAATAAGTGCAAAGCTGCATGGAAAGTTGTTGCACAGGAGCATTCAAAGTGTCACAAACAGGATGTAGCTCTTAACCCAGATGAAGTTAATTCTGTTTTTATGGATTCCGTAAGCAATATTAGGCACAAAATTAAAACTACTAGTACTAAGGCAACTGACCTACTTAAACTACACCAATGTGGGGATTATAGCTTTAGATGGAGGACTATTACTCCCACTGAGATTAAAAAAGTAGTGGAAAAGTTCTCCAATTCCAAAAGTATGGATCACTTGTGGTTGGCCAATTACATAATTAAAAAAACAGTAAATATAATTAGTGAACCACTGGCCTTTCTTTTTAACAGGTGTCTGGAGTTTGAAATATTTCCTACAAAACTAAAAATATCAAAAGTTATTTCAGTGTACAAAAAAGGGGACAAACATGACCTCAAAAATTACTGACCAGTTTCCATAGTTCCTATTTTCTCCACAATTTTTGAATCACTCATCTATAACCAACTCAACAAGTACTTTGAATCACATAATTTACTGTCTGACTACCAACTTGGCTTCCGCAAGGGAAAAAATACCACCACTACTGTTCTCTCAATTGTAAATGAAGTAATAACTGCCTTTGGAAATAAAAACAAAGCCTCGCTTCTTTTGTGTGATTTAAGTAAGGCATTTGATTGTATATCTCATGATGTCTTACTTGATAATCTAAAATATAATGGCGTACAAGAAGATGCATTGGCAGTAATTACATCACACCTAAACAATAGGAAACAGTTCGTCTCTATCAATAACAGACATTCACAATTGCAACAAGTTATAACAGGGGTCTCAAAGGCCTCTCTCCTAAGACCCTTCTTTTTTATAATTGCAGTAAATGATTTACCCCTATGTGTTCCAAACTCTTTTATCTGTTATGCTGATGACACAACTTTGCTGGCTCAGCATAAGAACACGTTAATTCTGCAAGATATGATGCAGAATGGCATGGAGGCAGCAAATACACTGCTTTGTAACCCAGATAGAAACCAGCAAATAATACTAGGATTATCAAATGAGGTTGAGGTTAAAGCAGTTAAAATTGTCAGAATTCATGTGGACTCAAAGTTGACTTTGGAAACTCCTGTCAACCACACCTGTGCAAAATTATCTAGTGTTACATACTTAACAGGGAAACTGAGGGGCCTAGTATCTAAAGAGTACAGTAGAGCGTCGATTATCCAAACGTCAGTCAACCGAACGACCGCTTAACCGAACTGTGTACTCGCTCGCACCTGTTACTCTCCCACCCTACCGTCCATCATCCATCTCACTTCCAAACCAAGTTCCCACAGTAGTCGCCACAATGGGCCACCGCTGGTGGAACAATGTTTCTAATGGGGCCTTCACAAGGCGCTGCTGATCAGCCAAGCTTCCATCGCTGTGTTTCAACAATCATGACACTTCTGTCGGCTTGGCACTGGCAGTAGAAGTAGCAGCAGTATCAAAGCTGTTCACAGCAACAGCTGCGCCAGCTTAGAGTTGAGGCGTGCCGCTATGCACAGTTTGAAGGATTGCACCCCCCCCCCCCCCCCTCCCCCCAAGAAGAGCTTCTCTTGGTGCAAACAGTCACCTTCTGTTCTCTGTTACGACACTTGTGTGCTGCTGCGTGAAGAAGTGAATTTGACGATACGAAATACTTTAACGTAAACGTGTTGTCCTTTATATGAGGGACAAGTACGAGATTATTAAGATGTTAGAATAAGGTGAATCTGAAACCACTTTATCCAACGTGGGGAAATCGACAATTACGTATATAAAAAAACAAAAGATGAGCATAGCAAATTTTATAGCTATGCTTGATTCTACTGATGGATCAACAAGCCGTAAAACTATGAAGCTCGCCACTAACACAGATCTAGATGATGCTGTTTACAAGTGGTTTACACAAAAGAGATCACAAGGAGAACCTATCTCAAGTCCCATTCTGTGTGAGAAGGCAATGCAGTTCAACGAAAAACTTGGAGGGCCTTCAAACTTTAAAGCGAGCACAGACTGGTACAATGCTTCAAGTCAAGACATGGCATTCATGAGCTTACAATACAGGGAGAAAAACTGTCGGCTGATTCTTTCAAAGTCAAACTAAGAGACATATTAAGGGAAGAAGATTGTGCTCTCAAAAACATTTACAATGCTGACGAAACTGGACTTAACTAGAAAGCTTTGCCGAGAAAAACTCTTGTTTCACATCATGAATTAGCAGCACCTGGTCCTTAAACAAGCAAGGACCGTACTACAGCTTTGGCTTGTGCTAATGTTACTGGAAGTCACCGACTGCCTGTGTTTGTCATTGGTAATAGTAAAAAACCACATTGTTTCAAGCACGTTAATATGTCAGCCTTGCCTGTTGTGTACACCTCACAATTTTTATGAAGCGGTTTCTGGACATTTTCGTACCCTCTGTAAAAGCTCATCAGCTAAAGAATGGGAAGAAGGAGAAAATACTACTTCTCCTTGACAATGCACCAACTCATCCATCATGTGATGTTTTAAAAGAAAAAGACAAGTTCATAAAGGTGACATTTCTTCCACCTAATGTAACCTCCTTATTGCAGCCCATGGATCAATGTGTTGTTGAGACTTTCAAACGATATTACAGGAAAGAATTGTTGCGTAAGTTATTGTTAGAAAGAGAAGAGGATTTCTCTTAAGAAATCATAATAATATTGACATGAAAGATGCATCCTACATGATCGGTGCAGCATGGAATAGTGTAAAGGAAGAGAATTTGAAAAAAAGCCTGGAATAAAATTTTGGACACAGAAGAAAATTCACAAGGTATGATTGAAAATGACAAACAGAATGATATGTCTGAAATTCTCAGTATGCTAAAAGAAATAGATTGCCACGAATGTGATGAAGAAGACGTTCGTGAATGGATGAATGTCAATCATGCAGGACAGCGAGATTGTAAACGTTGTCACTGATAAAGATGACGCCGCCAGCATCTCATCAATCCGTGCTCCAGAAAGTGAAGATGAAAGTATACGAACTGCTTCTGAGGCATTCACTTGTTTAGATACTGCCTTGCGATGGTTTGAAGCCCAAGATGGAAGTGACCAGTTTTAGATATCTGTAATGAAAAAAGTATGTGACTTAGCTGCTCGAAAGTGTGTAGGCTTGCTTAGACAGACCAAAATAAAGAATTTTTTTTAAATGTTAATTATGTATATTTTGTGTATTGTTTATGCAAAATGCATATGTAATATGTATACATTTTTGTTTAATAAACTGTAGCATATACTACATATTCCTACTGAAGTTGCCTTTGTACGTTACTTTGTAATACTAAAATATGCCTGTTTTATGAATAAATTTACTGTACAGTACTTCTTTTTGGCAAATAAACATGTACAGTTTGATTATTCGAACAAACCAGTTTTCCAAACACCCATGTCCCCCAATTACTCCAGATAATCGACGTTCTACAGTACTTAAGAGTAGTCTATTTTGGACTCTTTCAGTCACGAATAGAGTATGGACTACTGATTTGGGGACATTCTCCGCACACCACTGAAATCCTAAAAATTCCAAATAAGTTGGTACATGCAATGAGCAATGCAGGTAGAATAGAGCATTGTTGGACATTATTCATATAGCTCAAAATATTAACAGCAACTAATCTTTATATCTATGTTGCAGCAATTATGTAAAAAAAACCATATCACTAATTTTGAAACGAGGGAAAATGTACACCTACGTAACAATAGATTAAAAAAAAAAAAAAAAAAAAAAAAAAAAAAAAAAAAAATAATAATAATAATAATAATAATAATAATAATATATACCTAGGAACAGGTTTGCACGAATATGGAATTCCCATTGAATCAACAGTATTAAATTACTTGATGCACTCCCATATTTCTCTTGATCAGCCAAAATACCTAGCTTCAGAAGCAAGTTATTAAACTGGTTACTTAATAACCCTTTTTATGATATTACTGAATTTTTTAATATAAAAACAATTGACATTAATTTCTAAGATTTTATTCTGTGATAAGATTGACTGGATTCAGTTATCATTGTATTGTTTGTGGTATCATTTCTAGGCTAAAATTGAAATATGTTATGATGATACAGCTGTTAAGGTAGCTACTATTGTAGGAAAATGTAATCTACTATTCACGTAATATGACTATTCCACCACAGGTGGTCAATGGTGAATAAATCTGAATCTGTTTTACATGGCGACGCCAATGCTCCAAGCAGTCAGCAAGCTACATTTCTGAATACGATATTGGACGAGTGTGAATTGTATTATTTATATTGATTTTAACATACTTTTTATTAGGGTACATATGTAGTACCATAAAATAGGTAATAACTTAATTCTTACAGTCAAGAATAAAAGAGTAAGCTGACGTTCTCATCCTTCTGGAAGGACGTCAGCGCTATCTGGGTTAATACGAACATGCTCTGCAAGGCTGTGCTGTATTCATCCCCACCACCACAACACTGCAACGTTTCTTATATGTTACACACTTCATACATTTAATTTCTACAGCCAACATTATGAATGCAACCATTTAGGAACCTTAAATAAAAGTTTACCACCAGATGTTTAATTTGTAATATTCTCGCACTCTGTTTAAAATACTATGTTTCACATACAGATACATTATACTGTAAAGTTTATTTAAATAACTTATTAATATTTGCTATCTTGCTATGTAATATTGAGCTTTGAAACTTTTGTAAACATTAATCACAACCATTAGTAAAACATTACACATAGTTACGGAATATGCTGTTCCCATAAATTTGTGTACCAATATAAATGTAACAACATTACTTGTTGCAACTATTGCACAACATTATTACACAGTTAACTTGTTTTTAAATAAATTAGAGCAGCTCATATTTTATATATCACCGGGCCCTAAATCAAATAGTATGTACTGTTAAGTCTGCCATTTCAATAATCTATCATAAAATACAAAGTTATTGCATGACTTAACAAAAATACTGCAACACTGAACAAATCCATATTTATAAAAAACTAAAACACAAATTGACACACAAAATAAAATAATGAATCTAAATAATACTACACCTAAACAGTATTATCAAAACATATATGTGTACACTTCGAAATCACCAATACAGTTAATAAATTGAGTAAGTTTAATATGTAAACTTATAGAGTCCAAACATGACTTATAGTTTGCCTATTATGTTAAATTCTAATTTATATAAACACATACACACATTGAACTTAATACTTAAAACCTAAATGTAATATTTTAATTAATATATTTTGGCCTACTTCAAGAATAAATGTGTTGTTTAATTAAAGACTGCAAAACTTAGTCATTAATCTTATTATGCAGTTCCGCAGGTGAGCTTAATGTGGAAGCCATGTTTTTTCACTATGTACATGTTTGTAAAGCTTTGAGCAGCTCTGTATTCTGCTGCTGCATGTTATCAGCAGACTTGGCGTAACAAATGTCTGTGTTTGAAATGTTTTATTAAGGTGGAAATGAAGTTGTTTCCATAAAAGTTTCATCAAGTGCTTCTGATTTTCTACTGGGATCCTGTAACACATATTGAATCATTTAGTGGATTGCAGACTTCAACAATGCAATGTCTGACAGCTAATATGAAGATAAGTTTTATTCTTACCCAACTGAAATGTTTGGTTGACTATATGTCTGTTACAATAAACTAATTCTCTGTACTTTAAGACATCAATTTTGAGCAGTTTTAACCAATCAACAAGAGGTGATACAGTTACAATACAACCTTCCTATCCCCCTTCCCCTCCCCTCACCTATTTCCATGCCGCAGAACTGATACAGAGTGTGGTAGCCTGAGATGATGATTGTATGACTGTGTTGTGTGCCTGTATGTATGTTCAATTTTCTGACGAAGGCCATGGCCGATAGCTGAAGTGTTGTATGTGCCTGTCGCAGCTCGTCTCACATCTTTGTGTTCAGTTGTAAACTATCCTTGTTAATATCATATACTTACCAAGACCAAAAGTAGCAAGCTCACTAAGAATACATATTTGCATAAAATGTGTTTGTCCAATTTCGCCTGGTTCAATTCCTGACTCATATGAATGTAATCTATACTTGTAATGACCAGGCCTTGTTTCTTTTACAAGTATATTTAGATGTTGAAGTATCTGGCACAGTCCTTTTAATACGAAGAACACATAGTTGGTGCGTGCTCCACAGGCTATAGAAATTGAGAAGTTACGTACTATAAATACAGTGATATTCATTTCATAATATGTCGTATTACTTGGGAATGATGATATCTTATTCACAGTAATTTGATGTCTAACATGTTATTACCTAATATTGTTTCATTAGGCTCGTAGGTTTTAATTCTTGAAAGCATACAACACTCCTGAAGAGCAACTCGGCTCCATTCATCAAAATATGGAAATCTTCCCATAGCCTCTTTACACATGTCCCATTGTGGCTTTATTGTTTCTTCTATCACCTTATCAAAATCTTCTTTCTTGATATGAAGCATTTCACATGTTGCTATAAATCCAATATATTTGGAATTAGCAACACCAAAGATATTAATTCTAAATACAGCAAGGAGTTTAACTACATGAAGTCATTTTTGAAAGTCAATATAAGTACATTGCTTTTTCACACAATGAGAACCACAAGCATAGCATAGCAACAAAATTTAAGACCACCATACAACAAACTTTAGAACAGTATATGCCAAGAGAGTGGTGGGGGCTATGAGCAATACGTTCAACTTGACACAGAGGTTTTGGTCTTCTATATGTCCAGCCACCATTCTGGTGTTGAACAGAGGATGACATATAAAAGGTCAAAATAATAAACATCTTTTTTGCAAAGCTGTTACACAGGGTAATATCTCACTGTAGTTTCTTCTCTAGATCATCACACAAACAACAAAATGACAGATATTGAAATAAAAGACAAAATGACAAAGCAATAGAAAAGCAACTGAAATTACTAAACAGTGGAAAAAAACCACTAGTCCTGATGGGATAACAGTAACATTCTACACAGAGTATGTGATGTTACTTGCTGTCCTTCTAGCAGCAGTGTGAAAAGTGATGGGTCGTAGAACGGATGTGCTGCTTTGTTGAAAAATGTTGACTTGTTTTATGCCTCAGCATTATGACAGCTATGGAGACTGGAAATACCTATAGGAATCAATGATCATACGAAAACCCACTCACTCATTTATTCATGAGATCCCTAAATCAGTAAAAAAGGCTCTTACGTAGCTGCCATGTTCCTTGACTTTCAGAAGGCTTTAAAATTGGTTCTGTGCTGTCACCTAATGAAGAAAATACAAGATTACAAAATATCAGACCAACTGCATGAATAAATTGAAGAGTTTCTAGTGAATAGAACATAGCATGTCATTCTCAATGGAGCGAAGTCTTTTGATGTGGGAATAAATTTATGGCATATCCCAAAGGTGTGTTATAGCACTTTCAGTTAATATATATAAATGACCTAGCAAATAATGCTGAAAGTTTCATTGAACATTTCACAGACAACTGTGTAGTGGATTGAGAAGCTGTAGCAAAACAAAGGAGGAGTTTTAGCATATTTATGCTTGGTGCATGAAGTAGCAGCTGACCCTCAATATAAGCAAAATGTGAAGTATTGCAAATACACATAAAGAAAGTACCTTTATTATATGATCACTCAACTGCAAACCAATCACTGGAAATGCACTTTGCAAATAGACCATAAGAATGAAATTTGCAAGATTGCAGCCCTGACTGATGCAGTTATTTTTCCGGTTTGCCAAATGTGACTGCACATTCTGAAAATTGTCACTGTTCACAAATTTCATGCGAGGAAAGGCACTAGCGAGATTTTGAGTGTTCAGATCACTGTCATGAGTGAGAAACTGCACTGGCGGTTGCACAAAGGTTGATGTGCAGCGCCACTCATCACAGACACTGTACACGAAGAAAAAGGTGCAGTGGAACCTTGTGACTAGGAGCTCGATCCATAAACTGAACTCAACAAAGAGACTAAAAAATGTTCACTAGCGTTAGTACAAGGAGGGGCAAATCAAACAAGATCTTGTTTGAACAAAGTGTTGTGCAACTATTGGCCAGGCATGTTAGCCATGGAGTGATGCACTGAAGCCCACGGCAGAGCAGTGTTGAGCCAAGAATTCAAATTGGAAGCTCTGAAATTTACACTGTTAGCATTTGACACAGGCATATGTTTAGAATATGCAAAATAGTTCTGTTGAGGATGGAAACTGTTCAAATCCTGGCCACTACATGCTATATTTGGAGCAAGAAAGCCCAAGTCCATTGTGATGCAATGTCCACTGGTGCTTTACAACCTCTCTGAGCAATTTTCATAGTTGTTTTACTATAATGACAAACTAGAATATATGAGTTTAATGCTATATGTATTATTTATAATCTCTTATACCAATTTTCTGTTATGCAAACAACTAAGTGTCAATAGTATGGAATTTAGAGGGGTTGTACCCCACAGAGACCACAACTACTATAAACACAAACTGTATTCTTACTCCAATGAGGTGCATATACAGACTGAGTACATTTTGTGATATGGTAGCCAAGAGCCCCCCCCCCCCAAAGAACATAGGTTGAAGACGTGAAAACCAGAAACCATGCAGCAGTTATTAGAGTCAAAGGGCATGAAATGGACACAGTGGCTGGTATGTGAAGAAGAAAGGGTTGTAGCTTTCCTCAATGTTACTTAAATCTGTATTTTGAGCAAGCTGTGAAGGAATGTAAGGAGAAATTTGGAAAAGTAATTGAAGTTCATGGAGAACTTTGCAGTTTGTCAATGACATTGTAATTCTATCAGATATAGTAAAGGACCTGGAAGAGTAATTGAACAGAATGGACAGTGTCCTGAAATGAGGCTATAACATGAACATTAACAGAAGCAAAACATGAATAATGTAATGTAGTCTAAGAAAACCAGCGGTGCTGAAGGAATTAGGTTATGTAATGAGACAATGAAAGTAGCAAATAAGTTTTGTTACATGGGTATTTAAATAACTTCTGGCGGGTAAGGTAAAATACATATGCCTATAGGAAGAAAATCATTTCTGAGGAAGAGAAAGTTATTAATTTCAATTCTAAGAATTCCTTTCTGAAAGCATTTGTCTGGAGTGTAGCATTGTACTGAAGTGAAATGTGGATGATTAGGAGTTTTAGGAAAAATATGATAGAAGCTTTTGAAATGAGTTACTACAGATAAATGCTGAAGACATCATCAATTTAGCATTGGAGGGTGTGGGGTAAAACTCACAGAGGGAGACCAAAAGACAGATACAGTAAGTAGACTAAAAAGGATGTAGGTTACCATTATTAATCAGAGGTGAAGAGGCTTGCACAGGACAGGGTAACATTGAGAGCTGCATAAAACCAATATTTGGACTGAAGGCCCACAACAATTACAGCATATTTTAAGTGCAACTGACAAGAAATCTCAAAAAATGTATTTCAGTCAACATTGTCAACAGCTTTCTCAAGATCCATAAATGCTAAAAACTTAGGTTTCCCTTTCCTTAATATATCTTCTAAGATGAGTCTTAATGTGAGTATTGCCTTGCATGTTCCTACATTTCTCCTAAAACCAAACTGATCTTCTCAATGTCGGATTCCACCAGTTTTTCCATTTGTCTGTAAATAATTAGTGTCGGTATTTACAACCATTACTTATTAAATTGATAGTTCGGTAATTTTCACATTTGTCTGTGCTTTCTTTCTTTCTTAGGAATTGGAATTCTTTTTGAAGTCTGAGGGTATTTACCCTGCCTCATACATCTTGCATACCAGGTGGAACAATTTGTTCATGACTGGCTCTCCTAACGATAATTGCACTTCAGATGGATCATCATCTACTCCAGCGGCATTGTTTCTACTCAAATCTTTTAGTGCTCCGCCAAACTCTTCTTGCAGTGTAGTATGTTCTATCTCATCTTCATCTACTTCATCTTCCACTTCTAGAATACTGCCTTCAAGTTTATTCAAGGAGCTTCTGCAGACCTATATATTCCTTCCAACTTTCAGTTTTCCCTTCTTTGGTAAGTACCGGTTTTCCATCCGAGTTCTTGATATTTATAACACTGATTTTCTTGCCTCCTAATGCTTTTTTTTTTTTTTTTTTTTTTTTCCCTGTAGGCGGTATCTATCTCCTGTGTTATGCAAGGATTTTTATTAGGCCTTGTCCTTCTGCCTATATGAACCTCTGCGGCCTTCACTACTCTTATCTCTCAGAGCTACCCATTCTTCTTGTACTGTATTACTTGCCCCCATTTCAGACTATCCTTGCCTAATGCTCCCTCTAAAACTGTCAACCATCTCTGGTTCCTTCTATTTGTCCAGATTTCATCTCCTTAATTTTCTGCCTTTTTGCAGTCTCTGAAGTTTTAATTTACAGTTTGTAACCAATAAGTTATGGTCAGAGTCTATATCTGTCCCTGGATATGTCTTAAAGTTTGAAACCTGGTTTCTAAACCTTTGTCTTACCATTATAAAGTCATCTGCTACCTCCCAGTGTGTCCTGGTCTCTTCCACATATGTAACCTTCTTTTGTGATGATTAAACCAAGTGTTTGTGCTGATTAAATTGTGCTGTGCACAAAATTCTACCAAATGATCTCCCCTTTCATTTATCCCCAGTCGATATTCACCTACAACATTTCCTTCTCTTCCTTTCCTCATCCAAATCTAAGCCATACTCGATTTTAAGCCGCACCTGAAAAATGAGACTTCAATTTCAAGGAAAAAGAAGAAGTATTTGAATCTAAGTCACACTGAAGAAAGAAGACAATTCAGGGGTGGGAGGAGGGTAGTTGTTGGCTGCATTTCAAAATTTAAATAAAGTATTCATTCTAAGATGACTTACGAAGTAGGTATAAGGATGGAGATACAGCTACAGTAGTTGCTTCAAGTAGTAAGCTTAATAATGGAGCTTAAGCAAGGTTATTTTAGTGAGGTGTCAGCTGTATCTGTCGGTAATGGTGCAATGATTCATGGGAAACATGCCCAGCCAATTGTTCACCATTGCAGGCAGTTTTGCTTCTTTCTGAATAAAAAATAAAAAAAAAATAAAAATAAAATGCATTTTCGTCTTACTTTCACTGTGATATTGTGTTCAGCCTAAACACTAACTCAAAAAATGTGAGATATTTGTAGAAACATACCATTATATTTGTAACAAGCAAGTATGTAAAAGCGTCAGCTGTTTTATGCTCAGAATGAGAAAGGAGACAGAAGAAAAATGCAATTAAATATATGATTTTTGATTATGCTTGAAGGAAACTTTGCTTTGCTTCTAAACTCTGCCAAGCAGCATTATTTTCTAATCATTGATGTTTCAAATGATTATAGTTATGTAATTAAATCACGGCGCTTTGCACAGAAGTTTTGGAGCTAGTATTTATCATTGAGTCTGCAAAGTGAGTCTAGCACTGCTCAGGGGCGTATACTGGATTTGGGTCAAGGGCATGCTGCTTAGAGGTGGTAACTCATTGAGTTAAACATCAATGAAGCTTAATTGCTATCTTATTATTGTTGTTGTTGTTGTAATCATATTAGCTATTTTCAGTTATTCAAACATAAGTAATAATTAAACTACTAGATTGTTGATTCAAATTGATGAAACGAAAATTATAGAAGGAAACTTTCCGGGTGGGATAACAAATATAAAAAATAGAAAACGGGTGACTTACCCAAAAGGCAGGCTCATCGACAGACACAAATAAAATCACACACATACAAGCTTTTGCAACCGTTGGTCACTTCTTCAGGAAAAGAGGAAGAAAGGAGAGGAGAAAGGGAAGGATATGGGTTTTAAGGAAGTGGAAAAGGAGTCATTCCAATCCCAGGAGTGGAAGGACTTACCTCAGGGTAAAAAAAGTAAGGTAAACAAATACACACACACAATCACACATATCCAAACGCAAACACACCTAGATAGACATACAGCCTCAAGAAGAAAGTAGTTCTTGTACTCAGACAGAAATGAAATGAATCCATGTACTACACACACAGCATCCCAACCATCACAGTTCTCCGTTATGTCTTCGAAAAACATAATTAACTCATTTCTCATTTTTTGAACGGTGTTAACAAGTCTTGAACAAAAGTTTCACTGTGTAGGTGCGACTTTAGGAATCTTCTTTCCCACGAATTGTTTCAATGCATGAGCTCTATTTGGAGAAGTGGAAAAAAAGGCAGACAACCCAGACATTGTCTTAAAAAATACACAGCAGTCCTTATTAGCACTAGCAGACTGCTGTAAAACTAAAATTAAGACATGGCTATAGCAATGAGAGAATGTAGCCCGTGGATACTTTTCCTGTACATGTTACTGCAGCCCAGTCATTTGGGCTGCCATAACTGCCGCTCCGTCAAAAGTCTGACCAACTAATTTTGATTCTTCTACAGTTTGGACAACATGTGTGTACAAAGCTTCTGCAGAGCGATCTGCACTTACATCAGAAAAACCTGTGAACACTTCCCGGGCCTCTCCTCTATCATTTACATATCTCAGGCATGTAGATAACTGAGACTTATTGATTGAATCTGTCTTTTATCTAGTACAATGGAAACAAATTGAGACTTGGCTGTTTCTTCTTTCAGTGCATTAAGAAGAAATTTTGAAATACATATTATAAGTTCATTTTGAATAGTAGGGGATGTTCCACGGAAAACTTTACTTTCTTTCATGTGGTTAGGAAGTCATTTGCTAATAATATTTACCACTTCAACGTAGTTCCCTCTGTTTAGTGAATCAGCCGATTCATTATGACCTCTGAATGGCAGCTCTTGATTGGCTAAGAAACATACGCAGCCTATAAGCCGTTTTCAGTTGTTGATTCAACTGATGATCTATTCTTGTTCGACCAAATGTTACAAGCTCTAGACTTGTTCTAATGTGTCCAAGGTTTTTTTCGTGTCTTGAAATTAACACTGACAAGACATTCAGATTACTGATCGCTTCCGGAGTCCACAACCATACAAGAGACAAAGCCAGCCGAACAACCTTTGCTTAACATCACAACCACATAGCCAACTAGTTTTCTTATACTGTGCTGTTTGAAAATCTTTATGCCTAGTTGAAAGTCCAGTCAAAGCAGGGCAAGGTCTTCCTTTAATAACTATTTCCTTTTTTGCTAAAAATGATCTTGAACTAAATGGTTCTCTAATTAATTCCTGTATAAAAGAATTTTCTGTCATTTCGAAATCTGAAAAATGAAGGAAGTTCACTGAGTCCTATCGACAGGCTTCATTCAGTACTCAGACCGTTAAAAAATAAATCAAAATAAACAAAATATAAGAGAATCATATAACTAACAAGCAACGCCAAGCCTGGGAGCCCAATTGTAACCACTGACGTAACACAGAATAAAGCTCAGTTGCACGTCAGTCTGTTCCAACCACCTGTCTCATGCACAAGGGTAGGTGGCTTGCTGTAGCTTCGCCGCATGCACACCTGGCTTAGACGGTGGGCAGTTTCGGGCAAAGGAGGGTGCGGGACAGGTGCGCACGCATCCTCCTGACAATGTAAGGTGATGCGGTGGAACGGCAGCATACCACCACGCAGTGCCAGGGTGGGGGTGTTGTTTGGCCTCGGATGTAGCGGCCTGTCGGCAGCAAGCGGACGTGATGGGTGAGGGACGGAGTGTGGGGGTTGAGAGTGGCGAGTTGATGCGGCTCTCCCTCCACATGCAGAATAGTCAGTGTGGACAGCACTTGCTGTGCTTACTGTAAGAAAGTAATTTTTCTTCTACAGTTGTAACTGATAGGCATGCGCCGAATGCATCACATGCATGGAGACGACGCCCCTGGTACTGCTTGTATTAAAGTTAGTTGTGACAGCTCCTAGCACCATTTTTCATAATTTCCACTTGCTTCCAATTCTAAGATGCAGGCAGGTTTTTGGACTCCAAAAATGGGGAAAGAGTGCAGTTTAGATTTGGGTAAATATGGACTGCAACCAATCTGAAAAGAAGAGAATCTGGAACTCATCCTCACAGCTGTTTTATCAATTGTTATCATAGGCAAAAAATACTGGATATACTCATACTGATGACTACATACTTGAGCAGTGTAACTACTATTGAGTAAAAACAACTGAAGCTGACAATGCTCCGTATTTAATAGCAAGGACTAACCATTTCACACTTGTAAATAGTAAATTTTTTTCTGTACTAAGGGCGTACATCATAAAATAACTTATGATTCTCTTGATCAGTAAATGAGTTCTTCAGTGCCATATCTATGACTTTTTCCAACTTTGCTGCAAAACGTGATAGGGGTACTTCCCTTACCCCCCTCCCCCCTCCACAGGTGCTTCGTGTCCCTCTTTCTGTTGCTGACTTATAATATTCTGAAGATGTTATTGCTATTAAGTTGTAGTACTGGAGATACTATTTTTACATGGTAAAAAATAGTGCAGTACAATTCTGGCAAGCATTGTAACTCAATTTGGGTATTTTTGAATGTATGGTGTTAATACTTGGGGCCATCGAGAAACAGCACTTAAAATGAGAGAGAGAGAGAGAGAGAGAGAGAGAGAGATCTTAGGTAACTTTTCTCTTGCTGAACACAAGAATGGATTTTTGTATCCTGATGCAAGGATGTTTCACAAATTACTGGCAAACATAAAATAAGAGAGTGGATATTTCTGAGATGGAAATAAAATTAACTTCTACTAAATAACATGTCATTCACATCATGACCAGTAAAACGGTTCACTTTAAATGAGGCTGTGTTATTACAATGTGTACATAAATGTTCTTACGTTAAATTTATCTAAATATACAACACACACAAAAAACACAGCTCTCACACATGGTCTCTGTTCCCTCCAAGTGTTAAGGCCAGTTTTGTCACACACAGAAACAGTGGTCACGAGTTTCTCTGAGCTGTGCAGGTCTGCCTAGGTGTGTTTGGATGTGGATATGTGTGAGTGTGTGTGTATTTGTTTACCTTCCTTTTTGTCCCCTAAGGTAAGTCCTTCCACTCCTGGGATTGGAATAACTCCTTTTCCACTTCCTTAAAACCCGTATCCATCCCTTTCTCCTCTGCTTCCTTCCTCTTTTTCCTGAGGAAGCTGCCAGTGGTGGCGAAAGCTTGAATGTTTGTGTGTTTTATGTTTCTATCGACGAGCCTGTACTTTAGGTAAGTCAAAAATCTTTATTTTATACATATTTTTCCCATCAGGAAAGTCTCCTATAATATTAGTTTCATCCATTTGAACCTAACAATTACTCACGTTCATTATTGCTTTGTTTACGTTCATTATTGCTTTGTTGCCTTTCGAAATCTTTTCTGTCCTCTTACCTTCTCCTTCTGTTTTACATAATATTTTCACCCTATATTCGCTCTCATCTAAGTTCATTTTCCTCCTGGCCAAATTCGCCACATACAACAATCAGTATTGACTTCTGAACCTTAATAGTACAACTAACGACTTTTCGATTACACTTTTCATTATTATTTTATTTTTTGTTATTTACCGCTTTCATCACTGCACCTCCTGGATAATATCTACCCTTCATCCACATTTACTGTGGTAATACTATTGCACAACTTCATTTTGCAATAACCTATAATAACCATTTTCGGCTTTTCCTAGAAACTTCGCGATTATTTCCGATTCTCGTTTTTCTAAATTTCCGTTCATTCTTCCGACATTGTCATTCATTTTTCAATAACTTTCTATGCGTTTTAACCCTATTATTCCTTCGTCAGCTTATTATTATTATTATTATTATTATTATTATTTCCGATTCCTGTTTTTCCACATTTCCGTTCATTATTCTGACATTCCCGTTCATTTTTCAAACTTCCTATATGTTTTAACCCTATTCCTTCGTCAGATTATTAGTATTTCTGATTCCCGTTTTTCCACGTTTCCGTTCATTCTTCCAACATTCCCGTTCATTTTTCAGTAACTTTCATACCTTTCAACCTTATTATTCCTTCCTCAGATTATTGTCTACCTCAGAGTCGTAATCTGCCACTGCCAGTCATTCTAATACGATTTTCCTTTGCTTTTCTCCTCCCTGTAACCTGTTTTGGTCGCCAATACTACCACCAAACCATTGTGCATTACGTTGTTAACCAACTGTAGTTGACCTCAGTTTCTACCAGGTTCAACTTCAACAACTCTCTTGAACAACTTTATAGGTTTCTATTTTCTTTGCTGAATTCCTTTCGCTATCTATCCACCTTCTTATTTAATTTTATAAATTATTTCCTTCCTCTTTGTCCGGAAGAAGCTGCCAGTGGTGGCGAAAGCTTGAATGATTGTGTTAGGTAAGTCAAAAATCTTTATTTTATACATATTTTACCCACCAGGAAAGTCTCCTTCTATTATATATATATATATATATATATATATATACTGGCTTTCTACAGTATGTCTGCCTAAGTGTACTTGTGTCTGTGTAAATGTGTGTGTGTGTGTATGTGTATTTGTTTACCCTCATTTCCCCCCCCCCCCCCCCCAATGTAAGACTTTCCTGTTCCGGGATTGGAATGACTCCTTACCCACTCCCTTAAAACCCTCAACATTTCCTTTTCCCTCTCCTTCCCTTCTGCCTGACGAAGCAGCTAGGCTGAGAAAGCTAGCGTTTGTGTGTGTGTGTGTGTGTTTCTTTGTTGCTATCACTGCCTGTGCTCCTTTGCCTGGTAAGTGGACTTCATCTATTTTTTACGTGTATATAAGGAAACTATCCTGGTGGGATAAACAAATATAAAAAATAGAAAACGGATGACTTACTCAAAAGGACCGGCTCGTCGATAGACACAAATACAAATAAAAATCACACTCAAACACACATACAAGCTTTCGCCACCACTGGCAGCTTCTTCAGGAAAAAAGGGGAGGAGAATGGGAAGGATATGGGTTTTAAGGAAGTGGAAAAGGAGTCATTCCAATCCCAAGAGTGGAAGGACTTACCTTAGGGAAGAAAAAGGAAGGTAGACAAATACACACACACTCACACATATCCAAACGCAAGCACACCTAGACAGACATTTGTAAAAAGCATTTTTTTTTTTCCCGCCCACCATCTTTAACATCTTTGCCTCGGTTCTGTGAACAGAACCTCTGCCTGAAGTGGTATCTCTGTCCAACTTCTTTGGTTTCTACAAATGTCTGCCTAGTGTGTTTGCATGTGGATATATGTGAGTGTGTGTGTATTTGTTTACCTTCCTTTTTGTCCCCTAAAGTAAGTCCTTCCACTCTTGGGATTGGAATGGCTCCTTTTCCACTTCCTTAAAACCTGTATCCTTCCCTTTCTCCTCTTCTTCCTTCCTCTTTTTCCCGCAGAAGCTGTCAGTGGTGGCGAAAGCTGGAATGTTTGTGTGTTTTTGTGTGCGTTTTATGTTTCTGTCAATGAGCCTGTACTTTTTTTTACTTACCTAAAGTACAAGCTCGTCGAAAGAAACATAAAACACACACAAACATTCGAGCTTTCGCCACCACTGGTGGCTTCTTCAGGAAAAAGAGGAAGGAAGGAGAGGAGAAAGGGAAGGATACGGGTTTTAAGGAAGTGGAAAAGGAGCCATTCCAATCCCAGGAGTGGAAGGACTTACCTACGGGGACAAAAAGGAAGGTAAACAAATACACACACACTCTCACACATATCCACCTGCAAACATACCTGGACAGACATTGGAATGGCTCCTTTTCCACTTCCTTAAAACCCGTATCCTTCCCTTTCTCGTCTCCTTCCTTCCTCTTTTTTCCGAAAAAGCCACCAGTGGTGGCGAAAGCTCGAATGTTCGTGTGTTTTTGTGTGTATTTTATGTTTCTGTTGACAAGCCTGTACTTTAGGTAAGTAAAAAAATCTTTATTTTATACCTATTTTTCCCACCTGGAAAGTCTCTTTCTATAATATATATATAGAGGGAAACTTTCCTGGTGGGATAAAAAAAAAAAAAAAAAAGAAAAGAGATGACTTACCAAAAGGACTGGCTCGTCGATAGAAACGAATAAAATAACACACAAACACACATATAAGCTTTCGCCACCTCTGGCAGCTTCTTCAGGAAAAAGAGGCAAAAAGGGGAGGAGAAAGGGAAGGATATGGGTTTTAAGGAAGTGGAAAAGGAATCATTCCAATCCCAGGAGTGGAAGGACATACCTTAGGGGAAAAAAGTTTCTATCGATGAGCCGGTCCTTTTGGTAAGTCATCTCTTTTATATATATATATATAAATAGAAAAGAGATGACTTACCAAAAGGACCGGCTCGTCGAGAGAAACAAATAAAAAACAAATAAAATCACACACAAACACACATACAAGCTTTCGCCACCACTGGCAGCTTCTTCAGGAAAAAGAGGGAAAAAGGGGAGGAAAAGGGAAGGATATGGGTTTTAAGGAAGTGGAAAAGGAGTCATTCCAATCCCAGGAGTGGAAGGACTTACCTTAGGGGACAAAGAGGAAGGTAAACAAATACGCACACACTCAGACATATCGAAACGCAAACACACCTAGACAGACATTTGTTACTGGACTGGAGTAAGTGGTGGTGGTAACCCGGAAGGTGTACACGATCAAGGGCAGAGCCACTTGCGATAGCACCCACGTGATTTACCAACTAACATGCCTGCACTGTGAAGCGTTCTATGTGGGAATGACCAGCAACAAACTGTCCATTCGCATGAACGGTTACAGGCAGACAGTGTTTGTTGGTAATGAGGATCACCCTGTGGCTAAACATGCCTTGGTGCACGGCCAGCACATCTTGGCGCAGTGTTACACCGTCCGGGTTATCTGGATACTTCCCACCGACACCAACCTTTCAGAACTCCGAAGATGGGAACTTGCCCTTCAGCTTATTCTCTCCTCCCGTTGCCCACCTGGTCTCAATCTCCTCTAACTCAAATTCCCGCCCACTATCTTTAGCATCTTTGCCTTGGTTCTGTGGACAGAGCCTCTGCCTCAATTGGTATCTCTGTCCAACTTCTTTGCTTTTCACAAATGTCTGTCTAGGTGTGTTTGCGTTTCGGGATATGTCTGAGTGTGTGTGTATTTGTTTACCTTCCTCTTTGTCCCCTAAGGTAAGTCCTTCCACTCCTGGGATTGGAATGACTCCTTTTCCACTTCCTTAAAACCCATATCCTTCCCTTTTCCTCCCCTTTTTCCCTCTTTTTCCTGAAGAAGCTGCCAGTGGTGGCGAAAGCTTGTATGTGTGTTTGTGTGTGATTTTATTTGTTTTTTATTTGTTTCTCTCGACGAACCGGTCCTTTTGGTAAGTCATCTCTTTTCTATTTTTATTTTTGTTTATCCCACCGGGAAAGTTTTATATATATATATATATATATATATATATATATATATATATATATAGCTGCTTCGTCAGGCAGAAGGGAAGGAGAGGGAAAAGGAAATGATGAGGGTTTTAAGGAAGGGGGTAAGGAGCCATTCCAATCCCGGGACAGGAAAGACTTACCTTGGGGGAAGAAAAGGAAGGTGAACAAATACACACACACCCATACATTGACACAAACACACCTAGGCAGACATACTATAGAAACCAAAGAAGTTAAGAAGTTAGACAGAGATGCCACTAGAGGCAGAAGCTCTGTCCAGAGAACTGAGGTCATTAAATCAGAGAGGATCCAATATGTTTCAGGAGTTTCAATTGCTTAAGAGTTAATGTGAGATTACTTCAATTTTTAGCAATAAATACAAGGACATATTGTTCTTAGTTTCAGTAAGAATGTGAGTTACAAGCTTGTCAAGGAAGACCCTGAAAAATGTCTCTTTGTTTGTTTGACACACTACACTTATTGCACTGCTTTTTCAGGATTAATACTTATTATTATTACAAGAGAACAACAGAACTTGAAATTATGTAAAATAAATGTCTTTATGAACATATTAACACAAATAAAGAGTTTCCAAGAGTAAAGAATTCTGACACAAATGTTTGATTAGCTTAGCAAGATAACCGTCCTATTTTTAGCTGTTATGAAAAACAGTTAATAAAGTTCTTGAATATCGCTAACAACTAAATAAGAGAATTAAGATAAAACACTTACTTATTTTATATGTAACTTGCTGAAGACAGCTGAATAGTTAGTGAATTCTTAACGATTCAATCTCGTACAGTATATACAATAAAAGTCCCACAAACAATGACTGTTGTTAAGCTTAAATAATTTTATCAACTCCCTTATTAAATCACCAGCAGGCACTTGTACACTGTCAGTACTATTACCTTTTTTGTATGCACATACAAGCTAAATGTCTTTAGTGCAAACTATTGAAATCACTCATCGTAGGAAATACTTCTCATTGAATTAGTTGTTACAGCTTCTTCCTGTTACATTCAAGTTTGGAATGTGGGAAATATGAGTGCTTGAAACCCTTAATAACCTCAAATCCTGGCTGCTAAGATTCGCCTCACTGAAATACCTGGTTCCTCAGTGCGGCTCCCTAGCACATAGGTAGAGTGCCAGACTACAAACCTGAAGGTCGCGGGTTTGATCCCTGCCAGGTCCTAGGATTTTTATCTGTCACTTTCCACTTCTTTCACCTCTGGCAGTATTGCTCATGTGACATATACCGAGCAGCACCGTGGTTCGGAACACACGTTAAACTGTAGGTCCCCCTATAACTGGCTGGGTAAGTCAGTTCCAAGGTCGGAGGAAGGCAACGGCATACCACCTACAAACAGGACCACGCCTAGTAAAGCACTGTGGTGTGAAAACCAATCTTCAGATTGTTGACTGCTTTACCTTTTTTTATGCCATGTTGTAACCTCTGAACTTAATCATATAAAGTCTAACATAAATAGCCTGCATCGGCCATTAAGTACAGAACTGAACATAACAACTTAACAGTTTGGCATTCACGACTTAACTGACTGCGTGACTCCGCACTACATCTGCATTCGTTTCTATAGGGCGCTCTGCTTGTCTCTAGCCTCGTGCACCTCTGGTGGCGGGCATTGTAAGTACTTAGTCGGCGCACTCGATTAGAATTACGCAGTGTGCCCTACACTACAGCACATCTAACTCTTCTGCGGACAAAAACTAAACTCTTACACATGACACATCCATTTTGTCCTCATGGCCGAAACACCGAGCCAGAACCATCGAGTACGGGCATGCAGACTGAGAGCGCCGTGCAACACAGTGAGTCCTGCCTGTTGATGGCCAGGGTGATATGACTGGAGAAGGTGGGTCGTAGTCCATGATGCTGTTGTCCCCTTCGCCCAGTACCGGAGGCAGCGTAACTGCGAGCAGCAATGGCAGCAGAGACGGAGGTAGCAGAGGCAGTGACGGCGGCGATGGATGTGGAGCCAGTACCACGGGAGTGGCTGACGCAGGCCAAATCGTAGGTGTTGCTGGACCCCGCTCTCAGGTCACCATGGAGTGTCGGCAGGGAGGAGGCTGGGTTTGGTGCTCGGCCAACCTAGGACACAGCTGATCCACATGTCGAGATGTGAGGCCGCCCTCTGTGTGGACCTCGCAGAGACGGCGGCCAGAACAGTGCGTGACAACCACTGGGATTCATTTGGTTTGGTGGCCAAACCCGTAGGCCCATTACACAGTGCCCGGATTGCAAAGGGCTAGTGCAGCCATGCGGAGGTGGCCCAGCAGGGGCCGCATCAGATGATGCAGTGTCCGAGGCTGTCGGCCTTGTAAGAGTTCTGCTAGGCTATTATTGTCGCGTTGCAATGGAAGTAGGCTTGACTTCGAAGGCAACTAAACAACTAAACACAGCACTTATACTGAAAGCACGTTTATTACGAACTCAACGTACACGCAGCACTGACTGCCTCTCAGGCAGAGTGCTCTGCTATTTATATACAGACAGAATTTACCAGAAATTAGAAGAACAGTTAACATAAGAAACAAGTAGAATTTACAAGTGAACATAAGAAAGATGTAGAACCTTCTGGAATTGTAAATTACAAAGAAATAAATTTTTGCCGGTGGGCGGGATTGAACCGGCGACCTTCTGCTCCGCAGTCTGTGACGCTATCCCCTGCGCCACGCCGGCAGTTGGTGTTCGTGGTCTCTCGCGGCATTGCTCCCTCTCCTGGAGAAACAGCGACCCGCTGTTATGATCCCTGTGGAGCCAGCTGCAATGTCCTGGATCTTGACCGTGTCATGGGTCCTCTGTATGACAGTTAAAGAGAATCCTTCCCTCCTCAGTCCGTTACGCTATCCCATGCGTCACGCCGGCAGTTGGTGTCCGTGGTCTCTCGCGGCATTATTACCAACAGGTGTAAAGTGGTAGGAAGCCAGGAATCTCTCTGATGCCATGTCGAATGAAGATCGAACTATGTATTTCTTCATCTGAGTCTTAAACGTCTCACCAGACGTTCGACCTCCCTATTAGATTGGGGGTGAAAAGTGGGTGCCAACACGTGACGGATACCTCGCCGGCCACAAAATTTGGCAAAGTCTTGAGAAGAAAATTGCAGGCCATTATCAGTAACTAAAAGTGATAGGCAGGCCTTCGAGAGCAAAGATCTTACATAACGCCGAAACCATTACTAATGTTGACATAGAAAGGTAACATACCATGTTTGGAAACTTGGAAAATGTGTCGACCACCAATAGCCGGAAGGAATTCTACATGAACTCGTTCCAAAGCCTGTTCAGGATCTGGCCACGGGGAAAGGGACATGCGCAGAGTAGCCTGGTGAGTCACATATTTTGAACAGGCAGACACAAGTCTGACAATATTCCTGTCTAGGCCTGGCCAGAACGCATGGCGGCAGGCTAATGCTTTAGTACAGGACATACCCCAGTGGTTCTCATGCAGAACACGAAGGACCTCATGATGTGAAGAGATGGGAATGACAACCCGAGTTGGTGCGCCTGCCGTGGATAGTAAGTGAACTCCATCCCTGACCAAAAACTGATACCAAAAGGACAAGTAATTGTGAAATGGGTCAGAAAAACGCAGTCCAGAGGACTCTCTGATCAGCCGTGTTGTACAAAAGAGACCACCTGTCTTAACACGGGATCGGCTGTGACTGTAGCTGCAATACAGGATGTGGTAAAAAGAAAACCATCCTCTACCTGTTGTTCCAGATGAAAACAGAGCAATTCATCACTGTCAAAAACAGGATCGGGACCCACTGGAAGACAAGACAGTGCATCGGCTTTAGCATGTTAGGCTGTGGGGTGAAAATGGATTTCATAGTTGAACCGCGACAAAAACAGGGCCCATCGCTGAAGGCAGTGTGCTACTTCATCCGGCAGGAATGCGGAAATGTTGAATAGAGAAATCAAGGGTTTATCATCTGTGATCAAATGGAATTTTGTGCCATACAGAGAAACGTAGAATTTGTGCAATGCATAGATGATGGCAAGGGCCTCTTTATCTATCTGAGAATATTTAAGTTGTGCTTAGTTCAATGTTTTCGAAGCATAAGCAATGGACCTCTCAGTACCGTCTTTGAACCCATGGACCAAGACTGCTCCCGCCCCAAGTTGGGACGCATCCGTGGCCAAAACTAATTGTTGCCCTGGCTGGATGGGAACCAAACAGGGGGCTGTAACTTTTGTTTCAAAAGAGAAAACGCCTTTCCACATGCTTGCAACCACTGAAAACGCACGCCTTTGTGCCAAAGGGCATGTAATGGTTGTGCTATGGTTGCCGCATTGGAAAGAAATTTGTGGTAATATGCAATGTTTCTGAGAAAAACCTATAACTCCTGCACTGATGTAGGGCGAGGTAAGGCCAAAATGGCCATGACATGCTGGCGTAAAGGAGTGACACCCTCGCATGAAACTTCAAAACCTAGATAGACAATAGCGGGTTGAAAGAAGCTGCACTTGTCAAGATTTAATTTGAGTCCAGCGGCCTGGAGTGCTGGAAAAGGGACCATAGGTTCCTCAAATGGTCTTCAGCAGACATGCCCAACACCACAATGTCATCCACATAACTTATACAGCCCAGAATCGGTGTTGTGAGCTGTTCAAGGAACCGTTGGAATATGGCTGAAGCACTGGCAGCCCCAAACTGTAGGAGTAAATACTGGTTTAGGCAAAATGGTATATTAACCACCAACAAACGCTGTGACTCCTTGTCCAAGGGAAGCTGATGATAGGCCTCTGCCAAATCCACCTTCAAAAAAAAAAGAAGAAAAAAGTCCTCCTGACAACTTGGTGAGCAATTCCTCCTGGCGAGGCAATGGATAAGTGTCAATGACTGACTGCGTTGATTGTGGTCTTAAAATTGCCACAGAACTACACTTGGCAGTGGGCTTTATTACAATAGCCAAAGGAGAAGACCACTCACTTGAGGAAATAAGACGAATGACCACCGTGGATGTGAGGTGATCTAATTCCGCTATGATGGAATCAAGGAGGGTCACCGGTATCTGGCACACCCAAAAAAAAAAACATGGGCACGCAGATGGTTTCATAGATATGTATGCCTGAAAAGACATGGCGCAAAGAATGGTGTAAACAGAGAAGAAAATTCCGAGCAGAGCTCGTCCAAAACTAAGTTAACATTGTCTGAAATAGAAAACCTGAACAACTGAAATGCATCCATATCAGAAAGATTCTCTGTGGTCGCATTGTCCACTACAAGAAAGGTTAAGGGCAGTATGCCACCTGAGCGGTAAATAGACCAAGCACTGGAATCCATTGTTTGTTATAACTGAGCAACTTGCAAATGACTGGCTGCAGGGGAGGGGAGCCCAACTCAACATACGTTTGTGAGTTCACCAGTGTAATGGCTGCATCTCTTTCAACCTGCAGACAGAGGACCGTGTTGCAAACTTAAGTCCAGGAAAAGTTTAGGAGGACCCGCGAACAATGCCGCTACACAGTTGACTTCCATATCTACATCCATATCCTGATCTGCACAGTGGGATTTGACTTGCACAAGGACAAAATATGACCTTTTTTGATACACCGATGGTACATGGCCCAGTGTCAAGGGCAAGCGGACCGATTGTGACTGACAAAGCAAGAAGGGCAGGAGGGCAAGGGGGCACTAGAGCAGCCATGTGACATCTGTCGTTGGGGGCTGGTTAACCGCGGCTTCTGCTGTTGCATAAGCCTCCTACTGCTCGACCATACAGAGTGTTGGGTAATCGCGGCAATGTCTTCCTCAGGGGGCTCACCTTCCTGCGGGTGGCGAGAGGGGGACGGCTGAACAGCCATCGGTCACACTAAATCTCGATTTGATTTTCCGTTGTCCTTGACACTTTGAAAGCTTGGGCAATTTTTAAGACCTCTGACAATGATAGGTTTTCGTGTTGTAAGGCGCGTTCCCTCACTTCCCTGTCAGGCACCAGGCAAATAATCACATCCCTAACCATCTGATCTGCATAAGAGTGCACCTCTGAAACAAAATTGCAATGGCGACTAAGACCGTGTAGTTCGGCCGCCTACGCCCAATATGACTGTTGTGGTTATTTACGGCATCTATAAAACTCCACTCAAGCCGCTACGAGATGAGTATGTTTGCAGTAGTAAGAAGACAGTAATTGACACATCTGATTAAAAGTAAGAGACATGGAGTCATGCAGGGGGACCAGTTGACACAACAAATTATAAATCTTAGGAGAAATCCATGAAGGAAAAAGGGTGCAGCACAGCTGGGCATCCCGGTTGTCAAAAGCCTGAAAATGTTGCTGCAGATGTTGTTCGTAAGACTCCCACTCTTCCCCGGTCTTGTCAAAAGCATGAAAAGGTGGCAGGTATGAGACAGGGGTAGACACGGCCGGCACTGTGAGACACATGTGCGCAGACAGAGCCAAATCCGAAGACTGAAATACGTGGCTAAGATTCTCCAAAGCTGTTGTGAAGACCTGAGTCTAGTTTTACAGTGCTGTGCCAAGAGCCGTATGTCGATCGATGAAATGGTGGAGGACTTCATCGAGCATAGCGTCCATAATTTCAGAAGGCCGCTATAGAACCTAGGTGAAAACAGAACGCGTGGAATCCAACACACTCTTTGCCAAGGAGTGTTGTAACCTCCGAAATTTATCTCATAAAATCTAACTTAAATGGCTTAGAAACTGTGACACTGTGAGAAAGTTTTCCATTCTTATTGCACTAGGCTTCCATAAATTGAAAAAGGTATGCATAATTGTAAATTTTTTGAGGGATATCCTCCCCCCTTAATAACAGAATGCAGCATGTCATTCACAATGGAGAGAAGTCTTCCACAGTAAGAGTGATGTCAGGTGTGCCACAGGGGAGTGTCGTGGGTCCGTTGCTTTTACGATATATATAAATGACCTTGCAGATAACATCGGAAGTTCACTTATGGTTTTTGCAGATAATGCTGTAATATATAGAGAGGTTGTAACTATGAAAAATTGTATTGAACTGCTGGAGGATCTGCATCAAATTGGTGCATGGTACAGTGAATGGAAATTGAATCTCAATGTAGAGAAGTGTAATGTGCTGCAAATATATAGAAAAAAAGATCCTTTATCATTTAGTTACTCCATAGCAGGTCAGCAACTGGAAGTAGTTAATTTCATAAATTATCTGGGAGTAGGCATTAGTAGTGATTTAAAATGGAATGACCAAATAAAAATTAATTGTCGATAATGTGGATGCCAGACATAGATTCATTGGAAGAATCCTAAGGAAATGCAGTCCAAAAAGAGAGGAAGAAGGCTACAGTACACTTGTTCGCCCACTGCTTGAATATTGTTCACTGGTGTGGGATCTATACTAGGTGAGATTGATAGAGGAAGTAGAGAAGATCCAATGGAGAGCAGCGCACTTCATTACAGGATCATTTGGTAATCGTGAAAGCATCACGGAGATGATTGATAAACTCCAGTGGAAGACTCTTCAGGAGAGACGCTCTGTTGCTTGGTACGGGCTTTTGTCGAAGTTTCGAGAACATGCCTTTACCGAGGGGCCTAGCAGTATATTGCTCCCTCCTATGTATATCTCACGAAGAGATCATGAGGATAAAATCAGAGAGATTAGAGCCCACACAGAGGCATACCGACAATCTTTCTTTTCGCGAACGATATGTGACTGGAACAGGAGGTAGAACCAATAGTGGTAGTGGCATACATAGTTGAATTCAAATGTTTCAGCAGACCGTCTATGTGTTGCTTCCAGTTTAAACTCCCATCAATGCACACACCTAAAATTTTTGAAAATTCTACCTTAGTTACAGACTTCTATTCAAAATCTATATTTATTACTAGAGTTGTGCCATTTCTGTGCAGAACTGTATATACTGTGTTTTATCAAAATTTAATGAGAGTCCATTTGCAGAAGACCACTTAATAATTTTGTGAAAAACATTATTGAAAATTTCATCACTTAGTTCTTGTTTTTTATATTTGAGTAGTATATTTGTATCATCATAAAAACAAACTAATTTTGCATCTTCATCAATGTAGAATGGCAAGTCTGTTATGTATATCAAGAACAGTAAAGGACCTAAGACTGAACCCTGTGGCACCCCATCCTTGATAGTCCCCCCTCCTTGAGAAATCGGCTGATGTTTTGACATTACATAAACCATTTATTTCAGCTTTCTGCATTCTTCCAGTTATGTATGAATTAAACCATTTGTGCAATGCCCCAAACAAACCATAATGATTAAGCTTATCTAGAAGAATTCCATGATTTATGCAATCAAAGGCCTTTGAAAGATCACAAAAAATACCAATGGGTGATGTCCAGTTATTCAGAGCATGTAATATTTGATCGGTGAAGGCATATATAGCATTTTCTGTTGAAAAGCCTTTCTGAAAACCAAACTGACATTTGGTTAGTACTTTGTTTTTACAAATATGGGAGACTACTCTTGAATACATTACTTTCTCAAATATTTTCGATAAAGCTGTCAGTATGAACTTACAATAATGAATTCAATATATGCCTTCAGATCTCCACATCAGTGAAAATTGATGTGATGAATTAAATATGATGTGTGACTGAAGTACTGAAATAATCTTATTGGTAACTGAAAAAAGCATCATACCACTGTGGATATGTGTAACTTCCAAGTAATGTTAATATACTATGTGGATGTTGAACATCAATCGAATAAGCAACTTAAAAAAAGAAAAGTTTCAATAGTAAAGTTGAAATTAAAGATTAATAAGTTTTCAGAAAATTCAATCACTTGTGAAACTAATTTTTCTAAACCTATTAGTTAGGGCTACTTTGGTTTTCAATAATTTTTTAAAGTTGACAGCAGAATGAAAATTTTTGAATCATACTTCCTGAAAAAATTAAACAAGTTACAATGAATAAACAAAACGTCTTCTGGACAGGTACCACCAAAAATTTGCTAAAAGAATTGTTGTACATATATTAAACAAACAATTACTTCTACTTTTACTTGTACTCAGACCTCCTTCAGTGCTGCCTGTTGACATCTCTAGGCAGTGCTGAATAAATATTAGATCAATACTTCCCTGACAATTGTTAAGCTCTCGTGGATTAATAAAAGACACATACATAGGGAGAGTTCAAAGTGCAGAGCATCAATATTAAATTAATATAAATACAAATGTCATCATAAAAATTTATTAAGTGACAAGGGAGGTTAAAATTAAACATACCAAAATTGTAGAGTGTTAAAAAAATAAACTATAGGCACTTCTGATTTTTTATATGACCTGTTGGTATCTAATCATGTTAATGTAATTCATATTGGTTAAATATTTATTGAAAGCACATTACACAATTTTTTTCAACCTACATGTTTTACTTCTAACCATACTCCAACCTTTTGCTGGCCTACTTGTTACCATCTCCAGGCAGTGCTGAATAAATGTTAAATCAATACTTCCCTGATCCATATTAGGACTTGACTGCTTAATATCAACACACAAATGTAGTGTAAATACAAATACAGTCCATGAATATTAAATGAAGATAAATGAAAATTTAATTGTGATATTTGGTAGGATACATGAGAGGTTAAAAGTGAACACAGCAAAATGGCAGAGTTAAAAAATAAACTCTAGGGGCTTCTGATTTGTTTATATAAACTGTCACTCTCGAAAAATGTATGATTTGTATTACTGAAAATCATTTGACTACTGAAATAAGAATACTGAGCTATGGATAGGCAGAGCTTTATCATCAAGGTACTGTAGAACAGGTATGAAGAAGAGAACCATATTACAAAGAGACACAAAGATGAAAACATTGTCATCCTTGGATTGTTGAGCATTTTGAAGCATGTGCGACAGAAGCAAACATTCATGGAAATTTACCTAACAGTAGTAGTGAAAACATATGTTCCAGCTACTAATTTAATAGACTTAAGTTCAGAGCACACTAATTCTTGAACTGCTACTAATAACATTTTTATAAACACATGTAGAATGTGGTGTATCGAAGGAAATGAGTAAGTGCTGTGTTAAACTATCAATTACATGATTCCCCCCCCCCCCTCCCCACACACACATTTTGATAATGCTAATTTTACAGGTGTAAGTTTCATAATTGTCTGCTGTTGGCACCCCAAAACATCACGGCCATGTCACTCTACCAGTAATAGGCATTTTTATCAATTATATTAACACTAAAAACAACAAGGCATTTAAGGAAAGCACCAGGACGTTCAAAGTATTCCATCAAAGGAACATGTTGAAGAAGCACTGTACTACAGTCTAACCCGTGTTGTTAACACTCTTATTGTTAGATGATGATGCTCACCTTCCAATTTTTAACCCTTTGAGTGGTGCAGACATATTTTGTTCCACTGCCTTTATTGCCTAATCCATCTATTTCATTCAATTTGATTTAATTATTTGTTCATTCATGAATCATCCGTGCTGATTATCTCTGTAGTGCTGGATCTGATGCTTAATTTATGGTTCTTTTAAGTAACTTCTGACATTAATACTGATAACCTGAAATGTCCAATCTTTCTTTTACACCTGCCAGTACAATAATTCACCCACAGGCATTTTTCAAAACTAAGACATCCTCATATCAAATCAGTTATTCAAAAATAGACAGTCACATTCAGACATCTTAAATTTGAGGCTTTTTCATCAGAAAAAGAAACACATACATTCATACAATCACTCAGACACCTATACACACAACCACAATGTCCAGTGAGTGAGGTGGGGAGTGGAGGGGGAAGGATGCCAGGTACGGGTGGGGATGGAAGTTACGCTTTGCATGATGAATTGTAAAGACTCTGATAGTTGGGAATTTGAATTGCGGCATTGAATACAGTGAAGGGAAAGGGCAGGAAAGGATAAAAGGGAGTTGTAGAGAAGTGTGGAGAGGGAGTGGGGAGATTTGAAATGATAAAAATAATAAGGAAAAAATAAAACTGGGAAAAACACTAATATACATAAAAATAAAGAGTATTAAATTGAGGGGGTATTGGAAGGGCGACACACAGTTGCAAGGAAGACTTGATTTGGAGAGATACAGGATAATGAGTGGGGAAGGAAAGAGGTGGGGGAGATGTTAGGCATAGGGTGTAAGGATGGGAAGTTATCTTAAGTTGAGGCCAGGATGGTTGCAGAGGTGCAGAATGTGTTGAAGGGACAACTCCCATCTGGGTGTTTCAGAAGAGCTGGTGGTAGAGGGGAAGATCTAGATGGCTCGTGCAGTTAAGTAGCCATTGAAATTATAATACTACAGGTGCTTATTGACAGCATAGTATTATGTGAGATTAAAATTTTATATATCATCTGGTTCCGTTATGGGTGTAATCTGCTCACATGCAAGATATACCAACAACAGGCTGAAATTTTCTGAGTGATATTGTAGGAGAGGATGTACTTCAAAGAATGCACAGTTTGAATTTAATGTTTATTTGCTCTTCACACTACTCTGTCAACCAAACTAATAACTCCAAAATGTTCCAAATCTAACATCACATCAATAACGTAACAATTTCAAGAACAATACACAACAACCACCATAATCACCCTCATGCCAAAAGTTCACCAGTATGTGTAACACAGTAAAAAATGCTTCTCCTTACGTCCATCATTAGTGACAATGCAAAATATTACTCACAATTAAAAGTTGTGGAATTAATAAAAGTTACAAAAACAAAAATAAATAAATACTTGGTTACTAGTCTATCATCTACATCAGATAAGATTGCACATATCTTATTTTCTTTGTAAAATATGATAACTTGTTTATCATAACAATACAAATCACAATTTGTTATTTAAATAATTGCAGAAATCATTAAATCAGTTACTAACATGTAATCACAGATATATTCACAAAATTATAGTACTCAAGTACTGGTAACGGATGTTTACCATTTATTTACATTTTCTTCATTACAGAAAGTCTTTACATTTAATTAATTGATTTCTCTACTAATAAAGTTCCTTGGGCTACAAAATAATCTGGTAAGATATGTTAGTGTCCCTTAACCACAACATGTAGTTATTTACACCACATCATGATTTATATGCAGCTGTGTATAATGGTACTTTATAGAATATTCAAGAACTCCTATGTTGTGACATTTCAATTAGTCTAACAATTATCTATGCCATCTGTCACATAATTCATCATATGATGCGTGAACATAAATGGTTCAGTTTGTTCTGTAAAATTTAATGATACATTTCTAAAAAATAAATTTAAAAAAATTAAAAAATTATTCCTCACTTCACTCAGTTCCCTTCATTTGATCGAATGGTCTGTCATAATGCCATGAAAGTATAACAGACACTCACAAAAAAATAAACCAGACAGTCGCTTCAACTCCTACACTATAAATACATTCAATTGTTTCATGCCTATCATTAGTTAAGTTGAAGTGACACGCCAGTGGTTACCTATGTTGGCACTGTCCCGATAAATGTTGGGAAGTGAAGGAAGCCAATCAGGAGTTGCGTTTAGACAGACAAAAAGAATGTCTTTTTTCTCTCCCATGGCATGAATTAATCACGAAATTATTCATTATTGCAAAGTGTGTAGAACACTGTTGGGAATGCAGATAGTAATGGAAATTTGCACAAAAAAAAAAAAAAAAAAAATAAATAAAATAAAAAATAAAATAAAATAAAATAAAAAAATAAAAAATAAATAAATAAAAATAAAAACAGCCAATACATGGATGTAACAGATTTTCTAATTGATGGGAATTTATTGGTAACTTAAAAGACTTGTTTCAAGTCAAAGGTGTAAAATTAAAGTCAAGCCCACATAGGCTACAATTTTACGTCTTGCGGCAGTGGCATAGCATGCTGATATTGGCAATGACAACTGAAATTTCACTGAAAACTCAGTCACACAGAATGAGCAGAATGATCTTTTGTTGAAATGCAGAATTAATGTTAATTGTGCTGTACAGTTAACAGGTTTCTTTATGTACCTTGTTTCTTCAATAAATTATCATTGCAAATTGAACATTTTCCAGCATTAACACATTCAGCAACTGCTTTCGTAAGTAAAATTTAACCAACAAGAAAATCAGTGAATACGTCAGGTACACTTTGTTACTTTTCAATGCACTTAGTGTGAAATTAGTTTTTTGAATCCAAAAGATTTTCAAACTGTTGCTCCAACTTTGTTGCATCAAAAAAATGTGTCTTAAATGTTTGCCACTGAGGTTACTTCTGTATTTAAATTTGGCAAATTTGAGCAACAAAAATGTTTCTTCACATTTGTGTGTACTAGTGCCAAATACAGATAACCAACTTCCTGAAAAGTCATTGATAAGGGGATAGTATTCTTCTTTGGGAAGAAACTTATAAAACTGTACAATTCTGCCTTTATTAAATTTGTTCTTCATTGATTCATCTGCTTATAGATCAATTATTTCTGTTTGCAAGACTGGAGGAACATCTTCCAATTCACAAGAGAAAGGGGAAGTGTAAAATTTAAATTGGAAACCTGAAACACAACTCTTTCTTCAGATGACCAAGAAATCCCCATTAAATAGAGCACGGAAAACATGAACTACATTCAGTGACTGGCAATTGGTGAAATGCCAAACACATTTTTGTTTGATTTTACTTTTAAAAAGTATAAGCTGCTGTCAGAAAACTTTAACGTGCATGTAGAGCTCACAGATAATATTATCCTCTCCTTAAAGATTTTTGTTCAATTCGTTGAAATGGAGAGTAACATCAGCCAAGAAAGCTAATTTCTATTACTACTCTTGGTCTGATAGAACTTCCAAGGGTTAATTTTTTTTATTTAGAAATTTTTCTCTCTATTCTCAAGCAGGAAAAAAAAAAAAAAAAAAAAAAAAAAAAAAAAAAAAAAAAAAAAAGTTAACAACATTTTAGCACACGTTAATCACCTTACTGCCATATAGTATGGGAGATCACTGTACAAAGATTCAACCTTTTCTAGGGAACACTTAAATAAGTGGTGTTTGATTCAATGGCTTCAAACAAAGTTCACAACAGAAATTACAGGCCTCATGACACAAGACATATCCATAGATTTTGCACAAAATTCTCCCTGATGATGAACACATCGTCTGTCAATGATTTGGGAATATCTTTGGCTTCGTAGTCTGTATTTATTCTGCCAATAAAACCTGCAAATTTCCCCCTTCATTAGTTGAACTACATTTCAGCCAAGAAAGAGGAATGTTGCACTTAGTGGCTGAAGTTAACTGTAGCTCTTTAAATAAATGTCATCATCCGTTGTTGTGCCCTATAGGGAAATCAATTCTGCTAGTTTTTCGATTACTTCAAAGTTTGAGCTAACACCTCTAAAGAACAACAAAACGTGGGCATTACTACTGATGTCAGTAGATTTGTTCAGGGCTATATAATACCAAGCAAATTTGGATGCCCTTTCTTGCAAATGATTTGCTAAATTGGAAGGGACAAACCATGAGGAACAAAGGAAACAAATAAGATGAGACCAGTAAAGCAAAATACAGCCCGAAACCTACTTGAAACTGGTGTGCAACTCAGATGAAAACCCTCCGCGGGCCGGATTCGGCCCGCGGGCTGTATTTCGGACACCCCTGGACTAATAGATAATTTTTAAATTTAGTGAAAGCCCAAAAGATTGCCAACAGTTCTTTCTCAGTCACAGTGTAAGATTTTTCATGTTTTTGGTAATAACCACTTATTCTGAATAATGATTTTAGTTGATTTTTAGTTTTTGATACGGGGAATTTGGGCTATCGCTTCTAGTTTCTCCACTTCAGGTTGGATCCCATCTTATGTGATGATTTGTCCTAAGATGTTCAACTGTTCTATAGTAAATCTATAGCAAATCTACGCTAACCCCTCCCCTTCCCCATCCTCAGCTCACCTATTCATTATCCATTCCTTACCTCTCTCTCTCTCTCTCTCTCTCTCTCTACCTCTCCCTCCCACCCTCTCGCTCTCTCTGTCATTCTCTCCATCTCTCTCCATGTGTGTGTGTGTGTGTGTGTGTGTGTGTGTGTGTGTGTGTGTCTGTGTGCGTGTGTGTCCATCCATCTTTCCCTGTGAATGAAAAACGTTTTAGACAACCCCCACCCCTTCTACACCCCTCAGCATCATTCATTTCACTCATATTCTCTTTACTAATTGATCTTTCCTCTTTGGTTATATTTATCCTCTCTGGCTTGGCTCAGTACATACATGCAGTACCTCTGACGTCCACACTCCCGAAACACCACCTTCATGACCTAGGTCGTGAACTACCTTTCCCTTCTGTTCCCATCCTTTCTTCTTCCCTTCTTTCCCACCTGACCGAAAGCTTGTCCTTTCTGTTTCTTCATTTGTGTTACTATCGGCGGTACAGCACAAAGGTAAGTACTGGCCAGCCATTCTATCTCGTTTCAACAATATTTATCATCACTGTGGAGAATTTTCGTCATTAATCGAATATTACCTTCGTGGTCTACATCCTTCTTATTGTTTCAACTAATTTTATCTCTTTGCTTTCATTCATAACTTTCGTCTGAACTTTCTATCTCGCCATTGTTGTCTATATTCCTTATGTAACGTCTTGTAATTAACTATCCTCCCATATATATCCTACAATTGTGCAATTTTATGCCCACATCCTTTTATTTAATCATTTACTAAACAGTCATTTTTTAAAGAAACGTCTCCCTTACTCGAGATTGTTGCAACAATCCAACATTGTCGCATTGTTTACAATTTATTTCGACCATAATCCCAGCGACTTTTTCGTTATGGCTAATCTATAATGGCGTTTTTGGTTGTTTATCAGCGGTTTGACCATAAATTTTGTGCTGCTGGTAAGTTTTAAGGTGCCGCCAGCACAGCTAGCAATCGTTTATCTGCTGCCAAAAACCCTTTTTTCGGCACTCTACGATCATTTTTCACCGGCACTTGGTAATTACAATTTCGTAGAAAATTCTTTTGTTGAACTTTTATACATTGGATTCTTTTTTTTTTTTTTTTTTTTTTTTTTTTTTTTTTTTTTTTTTTTTTTTTTCAAAATATTTTCGATAAATTTTCACCCTATTATTCATCCAAACAATATTAAATTTAAATTTTCTGATCATACAATGTAAACTTTCACGGCCAGCGTCAACTTCATTTAAAACTTCCGGGCTGATAAGCCTTGGTCGATTTATAAAACTTTCCCCTAACGTTTCATCTTCGGCTGCAGAAGACATCTTCAGAAGGAGAATGGCGAACTGCGATGAGAACTTGAGGGAGCGCCATATATATAGGCAATGTAGAGGGCACCACAAGAGATCACGTGATGTCAGCTACGACACTATCTCTGGTATTGCCAACATTCTTAGTAGAGAAAAATCGATTGTCATTCCACTGGTGTAAAGCAGAAGTCCAAATTCTGTCTAATTTAACAGCTTCCTCTTTCCTGTTAAAATTATTGCGATGTTTATATATCTCGATTGCTTCTCTATATGTGCGCGCATGATAGTGTGAAGTTTTTGAGATGACACTAGTCTCATTAAATTTAATTTCATGGTTGCCTTCTTGGTATACATGTTCCGCTCCGGCCGATTTCTCCGTGTGCCCCAGGCGGGAATTCCTTTTATGTTCGACCAGACGAGTATTGACGCTTCTTTTAGCAGTTCCAATGTAGACTGAACCACAGCTGCAGGGAATTTTATATACACCTGGTGTATTCAGTGGACGTCGTACATCTTTTGCAGATCTTAAATATTCTTTTATCTTCCTTGTAGGTCTGAAAATGGTCTGGTTAAATTTTCTTACGTTCCGCCCCTCTTCACACACAAGAACCCAACCACTACCCCTTTGTGTGTGCATGGGTGTGTATGTGTATAATATATAACATATTATTATTTTTTCAAACCAATTATCCACCATGTATCCCAACCCTATACCACAGTACCTTCAGTCATACTGCAAACATGCATTTGCTATAGCCAAACTGCAATCCCACATTCTTTTCCTCCAGTCCTGTTTGTCATTTGGAACAATCCCCAAAGGATTCACTTTTAAAGTTCCCATCTCTGGGTGTAATCCTTTTTTCCATCAGTCCCTCCTACAGTTTCAAATTCAGCAGTCCTTAGCTCTCACCCGTCTTATCCTCCTATGTTGCCTCGTGTAACCACCACTCCCAACAACTCCTCTCTCTCTAAAATACTTCTCCTCTCAGCACCTGGCTCAAATAACACACTAGGATCCATAATACAACAAGCCAACTGTAAACTTGAACTGTATGCCACACAACACCTTAGAAAACTATCCAACCTACTGGTCCATCACCTCAGAAGTAGTATCCCTCTTCCGATAATCCACAACCACCCACTACAACACCACCCTCAAAACCCTCCACTCATTGGTAACAAACCAAGCCTGGCTTCCCTACTGAATCTTCCAATCCCAACACACACCCCTCCCAGAACCTATCACAACCGTCACCACATGCAGACACCTCCCAATACCAATTCCAATTCAGTCCTTAACCTCTCATCCAAATCCCTCTCCATTCCAGAAATATCTGTCCTGTCTAAAGGCTTACCTTCTGTCCTACACCTAACTGCCCTGATCAAGGATCTCCTCTCATTCACCCATAACCTCAACTGGAAATACCTCTTCAGCACCCAGTCACAACCCCCAGGCAGCAGAGCCGCTGTTAATCCCTGTCTTGAACAATTCCGACCTCCCTCCCAAAAAGATCCTCCTGCTCTTCCTCAAAACCATCCCTTGTAGGCATTCCAGAAATTCCTCACATCCAGCATTGCTTCCCAATCCTTCCTGAACAACATACCAACCACTCCCAACATCAACCTAGCTGAATCCAAAGTCAACCGAGAGCTGAAAGTGGACCACTCCATTGTAATTCTCCCAGTGGACAAGGTTTTATATCCCATCCTCGTCGCCACTTTTGTGTCCCAGCCTCGTCGCCGCTTTTGTGTCTCGTTCAGTCGTAGCTGTCGGTGGCCGAGTGGAATGAGACCGACACAGAAATAAAGATAGCATGCTGGTGCAGGTACGGAGGGAAGCAGCCAGAACTAGAAACACTAGAGTAAATTAGAATGAGATATATATTGCACAGAATTTATACAATACTTAACTTTTACATAGTACTGCAGAATGTTGATACATAGTTGTTAGAGGCCTGCCTAGTGCCTGTACGATAGCCAAGTCTTCACTGGTGCCTATCTGATTCCGATGGTCCTAACTGGTTGCTATCTCAGTCCCAAGTGAACAATGTCGTTCACTGGTGGCCACGAGTGGAGTTGCAGCAGAGGGCGCTCGTGGCTGTTGTCGTAAGAACGCCGCGCTGTGCGTGCATGGCGGCGCGTGGCGAAAGTAGGTGGCGCGCACTTTGGACTTGTGCGACACCACACCCCTCCCCCCCCCCGAACCGCCGCGCCGTCGTGGCGTAGGGCTGAGGGCCACGGCGACGGCACTGGGAGGAGGGCCTGGGCGAGGGCGTTAGAACTGCCAAAGGGTAGGTGTTGAAATTGAAAAAGGCCCATGTGAGTATTAATGACGAAAAATTTTTTTGTCTCGTCATCAAGCGGAATTTGTAAGTATGCCTCTGCTAAATCAATCTTAGAAAAGAAGCGAGACTGTCCTAATTTGTCCATCAGTTCCTCGGGTCTGGGCAGGGGATAAGTGTCCACAATTGTTTGACTGTTCACTGTTGATTTAAAGTCTGCACAGAGACAAAGTTTTCCTGATGGCTTGGGTATAATTACTATAGGCGAGGCCCACTGACTCGCAGAAACAGGAGAAATCACCCCACTATCTTGCCAACATTGAAGTTCTTCGGCAACTGTATCACGCATTGCGATAGGCACTGGTCTAGCTTTACGAAATTTTGGAACTGCAGATTCTTTTAAAGTTACATGTGCCACGAAGTCTTTTGCACAACCTAATTCCGGCAAAAACAAGTCACTATATTCTTCACACAATGCATTGATTTTGTCCTGAGGCACTACTGACGAAATTTGAAGCACATCTCTTTGAATTGATAAGCCAAACAAGTCAAAAGCATCTAGTCCAAAAATGTTCTGTGTCGATTTGGCCTGAAGAACTACAAAAGCAACTGTTTTTGTTACACCTTGAAAAGAGGCGGGCAGGCTACACGTTCCTAGCACGGGAATATTTTGACCTGTATAAGCTGTTAACACTTGCTGTGATGGCGACAATTTTGGCGAACCCAGAAGTTCATAAGTATCGTTATTTATTAATGTGACAGCGGAAACAGTATCAAGCTGAAATTGCACCGTCTTATTTTCTATGAAGAGAGTCACAAACAGTTTTTGCTTGCGGCGCTTGACAGGTGCGCGATGTGGGCAACGTCTGCTACGGTTTGTTTACTGCACTTGCGCGGGCCGCGTAGTGAAGTAAGCGGTGCAGACTCGGCACGCAGCGGATTAACAACACTGTCACTAGATGGCACTACCGCCGGATCGGCGTCCGCGCATTGCGAGGTTACTACAGATTCACTAACTACTGCACTAAACTTTTGAGTAGCTACATCAAGTCTACAGTCACTAGCTACACAGTACTGGGCACTATCACAAGGAGAAGTTGTAGAAGGCACTAGGTTCACTACAGGATTGCACTGTACATAGTCATTTTGCTTGTCCCGAACCCTTTTCCGTTGCACTGTTTTACGCGCTCGTCGGCACTTGCGACGTGGCTCACTACATAGTTTTGCAATAGGTGCAGAAGAACTTTCTTGTAATTGAGAACCAACTAAAGCACTGTTCAATTCCACAGCGTCTATAACATTTACTGTATGCACTGCTCTCGCACTTTGCGAAGCACTGTTTCTAACGTTACTGTTCTTTGAGTTTTTAATTTGCATACACACAGACTGTACATGTCCTGATTTGCCACATTGATAACAGGTTGCGTTGCGACTAGGGCAATGAGCACGCTTGTGGCGAGACACACACTGGGGGCAAGATTTACGTACATTTTTCTGAAATGAGCGTTGGCGCCTGTTATTCAAATCACTGTTTCTAACACGATGGGGCGACCTTTGTGTCGCACTTTTACAATGGCTACTGTTTACTGTCTGTTCAGCACGGCCTGTTCAATTGTAAGAATCACTAGTGCTACACTGAGAACTACGGCTAGGAAAGCGACCATTGCGGCGCACTGAATTAACACTGTGGCTTTGCATTTCTACATCTGCTAAGTCAAAAGTATCATGCGCATCTATAAGCTGCAGTACACTGTCTAATGAGGGGTCAGACTGTTTCAGAATTGCTGCTCTAATTCTGGGGTCCTGAATATTCTGCGTAATCGCATCCCTCAACATCACGTCACTATACGAAAGTCCACAAGAGCAAGTAAATTTACATTTGCGGGTTAAGCCCTTCAATTCCATAATCCACTCTTGGTGTGACTGCTGCGGTAATTTTTTAAGTCTGAAAAATCGGTACCGTGCCGCAGCTACGAGAACTTTTCTCTCATAATGAGCATTTAGTGCCTCTACTATTTGTTCAAAGTCTACATCACGAGGAGATACGTCGGGGAAAAGTTTTTTCAGTAACACGAAGGTGTTGGTACCCACCACAGATAATAGCAGATGCTTCACTTTCTGACCTGTAATTTGATGAGCCGCGACGAGTTCTTGAAACTGTGCGAAGTAGTCGCTCCATTCTTCCTCACGTTCGTTGTACTGGCGAAACGTAGGAAGCGTTGTAGCGGCAGGTGTGGGCTGCTGAAGCGGCGGCTGTTGTTGTTGGTTAGCTGCTTGCGCTGTGAACTGGGCCACAGCCTGCAGGAGTTGTGTTATTTGCGCCGTCTGTAACTGAATAATTTCCATTAAGTTTGGGTTCGGGGTAGTGGCCATACTGACCGATTAGGCGCCGTGCATACAAGTAAATTATAACAAAACACAAATGCAATATGAAAGAGGACGCGCTGCAACAAAAAAGTCCACAAAACACGTAACAAAATATCTTCCCCCAAAATTCTTATAATAAGGGTGGGTGGGTGGGAGCAATTTCTGTGTGCTCCGACTACTACTGCTGTCTGGCTGCTGCAAGCGGGCTGGTCCACGGATCATCTATCACTCCTCGTCGCCACTTTTGTATCCCATCCTCGTCGCCACTTTTGTATCCCATCCTCGTCGCCACTTTTGTGTCCCAGCCTCATCGCCGCTTTTGTGTCTCGTTCAGTCGTAGCTGTCGGTGGCCGAGTGGAATGAGACTGACACAGAAATAAAGATAGCACACTGGTGCAGGTACGGAGGGGAGCAGCCAGAACTAGAAACACTAGAGTAAATTAGAATGAGATATATATTGCACAGAATTTATACAATACTTAACTTTTACATAGTACTGCAGAATGTTGATACATAGTTGTTAGAGGCCTGCCTAGTGCCTGTACGATAGCCAAGTCTTCACTGGTGCCTATCTGATTCCGATGGTCCTAACTGGTTGCTATCTCAGTCCCAAGTGAACGATGTCATTCACTGGTGGCCACGAGCGGAGTTGCACCAGAGGGCGCTCGTGGCTGTCGTCGTAAGAACGCCGCGCCGTGCGTGCATGGCGGTGCGCGGCGAAAGTAGGTGGCGCGCACTTTGGGCTTGTGCGACACCACACAAGGTTTCCACAACTGTTGTACTTGATCGAGGGGAGTATGTGGCAGAAGGGCTGCGTCAACTCTCAGACACCTCTACCTACAAACCTATTCCTTATGACCCCATTCCCTCAGTACAGCCTGAACTACAGAAAATTCTTAAAACCCTAGGTCCGTTACAAGGTCTCACCACTGCTTCCTTAGAACTTCTCTCTCTACCAGAACCTCGCACCCCTACCTTTTACCTACTCCCTAAAATCCATAAAGAGAATCATCCTGGCCGTCCCATAGTAGCAGGTTTCAAAGCTCCAACAGAATGTGTCTCAGCTCTGGTAGACCGACACCTCCAACCTATAACCTGCAGGCTCCCATCCTATATCAAAGATACAAACCACTTTCTGGAATGCCTCAAATCCATCCCTATGCCCCTCCCACGTGATAGCTTCCTTGTCAACATTGATGCTATATCCCTGTACACCAACATCCCTCACACCCATGGTCTATCAGCTCTGGAACACTATCTTTCCCAACGTCCAAGGGCCAGACCTACAAACAAATCAGGGGGACAGCTATGGGTACCATGATTGCCCCTTCCTATGCCAACCTCTTCATGGGCCGCATGGAAGAGGCATTCCTTAAGACACAGAAGTTGCCTCTCCTGGTTTGGTATAGATTCATAGATGATATCTTTGTGGTCTGGACTCATGGTGAAGAAACCCTTCTGAACTTCCTCCATGACCTTAACTGCTTCTCCAGCCTTAAATTCACCTGGTCCTTCTCCAAAACTCAAACCACCTTCCTTGTTGCTAACCTTCACCTTGCTGAGTCTCACATCCACACCTCAGTCCATATTAAACCCACTAACAAACAACAGTACCTCCACTTTGACAGCTGCCATCCCTTCCATATTAAACGATCCCTTCCCTACAGCCTGTGCATCCATGGGAAACGTATCTGTTCCATTTCCGAATCCCTCACCAGCTACAACATCAATCTATCCAATGCTTTCCTCTCCCGCTACTACCCTAAAGACCTCGTCCACAAGCAGATCTCCCGAGCTGTCCATTTCTCTCCCTCCAACAACAATGTTCCTAACCCCAGACCCCCCTGAAGCACCCTCTTAGTCACCCAGTACCATCCTGGCCTGGAATGCCTCAACAAATTCCTCAAACAGGGCTATGACTTTCTCAAGTCATGCCCTGAGATGAGACCATCACTCCCAACTGTTCTTCCCACACCACCCCAGAGTAGCCTTCCGCCATCCTCCCAACATCCTCATCCAACCTTACAACATCCCAAAACCACCCTCCCTACCTAATGGTTCCTACCCCTGCAACCGATCCCGCTGCAAAACCTGTCCAATGCATCCTCCCACTACCACATACTCCAGCCCCACCACAGGAAAAACCTACCCAATTCAAGGCAGGGCCACATGTGAGACAACACGTTATATACCAGCTGACATGTGTCCACTGTTCAGCCTTTTATGTTGGTTTGACTACTAACAAATGAGCGGATGAATGGGCACAGATGGACTGTTCGCCTGGGGCAATATCCTGTGGCAGAACATGCCCTCCAGCATAACTCCAGGGACCTGGGCATGTGTTACACCACATGTGCCATTTGGATAGTACCAACAAACACCAGTCACTCACAGCTACGGAGGTGGGAACTTGCGCTCCAACATATCCTCCCCTCCCACCACCCCCCTGGCCTAAATCTACGCTAACCCCTCCCCTTCCTCCATCCTTAGCTCACCTATTCATTATCCGTTCCTTACCCCCCCCCCCCCTCTCTCTCTCTCTCTCTCTCTCTCTCTCTCTACCTCTCCCTCCCACCCTCTCGCTCTCTCTGTCATTCTCTCCGTGTGTGTGTGTGTATGTGTGTGTGTGTGTGTGTATGTGTCCATCCATCTTTCCACGTTAATGAAAAACGTTTTAGACAACCCCCCGCCCCTCCTACACCCCTCAGCATCATTCATTTCACTCATCTTCTCTTTACTACTTGATCTTTTCTCTTTGGTTATATTTATCCTCTCTGGCTTGGCTCAGTACATACATGCAGTATCTCTGACGTCCACACTCCCGAATACCACCTTCATGACCTAGGTCGTGAACTACCTTTCCCTTCTGTTCCCATCCTTTCTTCTTCCCTTCTCTCCCACCTGACGAAGGAACTGTGTTCCAAAAGCTTGTCCTTTTTGTCCCCCTTTTTTCTGTTTCTTCATTTGTGTTACTATCGGCGGTACAGCACTTTGGACTTGTGCGACACCACACCCCTCCCCCCCCCCGAACCGCCGCGCCGTCGTGGCGTAGGGCTGAGGGCCACGGCGACGGCACTGGGAGGAGGGCCTGGGCGAGGGCGTTAGAACTGCCAAAGGGTAGGTGTTGAAATTGAAAAAGGCCCATGTGAGTATTAATGATGAAAAATTTTTTTGTCTCGTCATCAAGCGGAATTTGTAAGTATGCCTCTGCTAAATCAATCTTAGAAAAGAAGCGAGACAGTCCTAATTTGTCCATCAGTTCCTCGGGTCTGGGCAGGGGATAAGTGTCCACAATTGTTTGACTGTTCACTGTTGATTTAACGTCTGCACAGAGACAAAGTTTTCCTGATGGCTTGGGTATAATTACTATAGGCGAGGCCCACTGACTCGCAGAAACAGGAGAAATCACCCCACTATCTTGCCAACATTGAAGTTCTTCGGCAACTGTATCACGCATTGCGATAGGCACTGGTCTAGCTTTACGAAATTTTGGAACTGCAGATTCTTTTAAAGTTACATGTGCCACGAAGTCTTTTGCACAACCTAATTCCGGCAAAAACAAGTCACTATATTCTTCACACAATGCATTGATTTTGTCCTGAGGCACTACTGACGAAATTTGAAGCACATCTCTTTGAATTGATAAGCCAAACAAGTCAAAAGCATCTAGTCCAAAAATGTTCTGTGTCGATTTGGCCTGAAGAACTACAAAAGCAACTGTTTTTGTTACACCTTGAAAAGAGGCGGGCAGGCTACACGTTCCTAGCACGGGAATATTTTGACCTGTATAAGCTGTTAACACTTGCTGTGATGGCGACAATTTTGGCGAACCCAGAAGTTCATAAGTATCGTTATTTATTAATGTGACAGCGGAAACAGTATCAAGCTGAAATTGCACCGTCTTATTTTCTATGAAGAGAGTCACAAACAGTTTTTGCTTGCGGCGCTTGACAGGTGCGCGATGTGGGCAACGTCTGCTACGGTTTGTTTACTGCACTTGCGCGGGCCGCGTAGTGAAGTAAGCGGTGCAGACTCGGCACGCAGCGGATTAACAACACTGTCACTAGATGGCACTACCGCCGGATCGGCGTCCGCGCATTGCGAGGTTACTACAGATTCACTAACTACTGCACTAAACTTTTGAGTAGCTACATCAAGTCTACAGTCACTAGCTACACAGTACTGGGCACTATCACAAGGAGAAGTTGTAGAAGGCACTAGGTTCACTACAGGATTGCACTGTACATAGTCATTTTGCTTGTCCCGAACCCTTTTCCGTTGCACTGTTTTACGCGCTCGTCGGCACTTGCGACGTGGCTCACTACATAGTTTTGCAATAGGTGCAGAAGAACTTTCTTGTAATTGAGAACCAACTAAAGCACTGTTCAATTCCACAGCGTCTATAACATTTACTGTATGCACTGCTCTCGCACTTTGCGAAGCACTGTTTCTAACGTTACTGTTCTTTGAGTTTTTAATTTGCATACACACAGACTGTACATGTCCTGATTTGCCACATTGATAACAGGTTGCGTTGCGACTAGGGCAATGAGCACGCTTGTGGCGAGACACACACTGGGGGCAAGATTTACGTACATTTTTCTGAAATGAGCGTTGGCGCCTGTTATTCAAATCACTGTTTCTAACACGATGGGGCGACCTTTGTGTCGCACTTTTACAATGGCTACTGTTTACTGTCTGTTCAGCACGGCCTGTTCAATTGTAAGAATCACTAGGGCTACACTGAGAACTACGGCTAGGAAAGCGACCATTGCGGCGCACTGAATTAACACTGTGGCTTTGCATTTCTACATCTGCTAAGTCAAAAGTATCATGCGCATCTATAAGCTGCAGTACACTGTCTAATGAGGGGTCAGACTGTTTCAGAATTGCTGCTCTAATTCTGGGGTCCTGAATATTCTGCGTAATCGCATCCCTCAACATCACGTCACTATACGAAAGTCCACAAGAGCAAGTAAATTTACATTTGCGGGTTAAGCCCTTCAATTCCATAATCCACTCTTGGTGTGACTGCTGCGGTAATTTTTTAAGTCTGAAAAATCGGTACCGTGCCGCAGCTACGAGAACTTTTCTCTCATAATGAGCATTTAGTGCCTCTACTATTTGTTCAAAGTCTACATCACGAGGAGATACGTCGGGGAAAAGTTTTTTCAGTAACACGAAGGTGTTGGTACCCACCACAGATAATAGCAGATGCTTCACTTTCTGACCTGTAATTTGATGAGCCGCGACGAGTTCTTGAAACTGTGCGAAGTAGTCGCTCCATTCTTCCTCACGTTCGTTGTACTGGCGAAACGTAGGAAGCGTTGTAGCGGCAGGTGTGGGCTGCTGAAGCGGCGGCTGTTGTTGTTGGTTAGCTGCTTGCGCTGTGAACTGGGCCACAGCCTGCAGGAGTTGTGTTATTTGCGCCGTCTGTAACTGAATAATTTCCATTAAGTTTGGGTTCGGGGTAGTGGCCATACTGACCGATTAGGCGCCGTGCATACAAGTAAATTATAACAAAACACAAATGCAATATGAAAGAGGACGCGCTGCAACAAAAAAGTCCACAAAACACGTAACAAAATATCTTCCCCCAAAATTCTTATAATAAGGGTGGGTGGGTGGGAGCAATTTCTGTGTGCTCCGACTACTACTGCTGTCTGGCTGCTGCAAGCGGGCTGGTCCACGGATCATCTATCACTCCTCGTCGCCACTTTTGTATCCCATCCTCGTCGCCACTTTTGTATCCCATCCTCGTCGCCACTTTTGTGTCCCAGCCTCATCGCCGCTTTTGTGTCTCGTTCAGTCGTAGCTGTCGGTGGCCGAGTGGAATGAGACTGACACAGAAATAAAGATAGCACACTGGTGCAGGTACGGAGGGGAGCAGCCAGAACTAGAAACACTAGAGTAAATTAGAATGAGATATATATTGCACAGAATTTATACAATACTTAACTTTTACATAGTACTGCAGAATGTTGATACATAGTTGTTAGAGGCCTGCCTAGTGCCTGTACGATAGCCAAGTCTTCACTGGTGCCTATCTGATTCCGATGGTCCTAACTGGTTGCTATCTCAGTCCCAAGTGAACGATGTCATTCACTGGTGGCCACGAGCGGAGTTGCACCAGAGGGCGCTCGTGGCTGTCGTCGTAAGAACGCCGCGCCGTGCGTGCATGGCGGTGCGCGGCGAAAGTAGGTGGCGCGCACTTTGGGCTTGTGCGACACCACACAAGGTTTCCACAACTGTTGTACTTGATCGAGGGGAGTATGTGGCAGAAGGGCTGCGTCAACTCTCAGACACCTCTACCTACAAACCTATTCCTTATGACCCCATTCCCTCAGTACAGCCTGAACTACAGAAAATTCTTAAAACCCTAGGTCCGTTACAAGGTCTCACCACTGCTTCCTTAGAACTTCTCTCTCTACCAGAACCTCGCACCCCTACCTTTTACCTACTCCCTAAAATCCATAAAGAGAATCATCCTGGCCGTCCCATAGTAGCAGGTTTCAAAGCTCCAACAGAATGTGTCTCAGCTCTGGTAGACCGACACCTCCAACCTATAACCTGCAGGCTCCCATCCTATATCAAAGATACAAACCACTTTCTGGAATGCCTCAAATCCATCCCTATGCCCCTCCCACGTGATAGCTTCCTTGTCAACATTGATGCTATATCCCTGTACACCAACATCCCTCACACCCATGGTCTATCAGCTCTGGAACACTATCTTTCCCAACGTCCAAGGGCCAGACCTACAAACAAATCAGGGGGACAGCTATGGGTACCATGATTGCCCCTTCCTATGCCAACCTCTTCATGGGCCGCATGGAAGAGGCATTCCTTAAGACACAGAAGTTGCCTCTCCTGGTTTGGTATAGATTCATAGATGATATCTTTGTGGTCTGGACTCATGGTGAAGAAACCCTTCTGAACTTCCTCCATGACCTTAACTGCTTCTCCAGCCTTAAATTCACCTGGTCCTTCTCCAAAACTCAAACCACCTTCCTTGTTGCTAACCTTCACCTTGCTGAGTCTCACATCCACACCTCAGTCCATATTAAACCCACTAACAAACAACAGTACCTCCACTTTGACAACTGCCATCCCTTCCATATTAAACGATCCCTTCCCTACAGCCTGTGCATCCATGGGAAACGTATCTGTTCCATTTCCGAATCCCTCACCAGCTACAACATCAATCTATCCAATGCTTTCCTCTCCCGCTACTACCCTAAAGACCTCGTCCACAAGCAGATCTCCCGAGCTGTCCATTTCTCTCCCTCCAACAACAATGTTCCTAACCCCAGACCCCCCTGAAGCACCCTCTTAGTCACCCAGTACCATCCTGGCCTGGAATGCCTCAACAAATTCCTCAAACAGGGCTATGACTTTCTCAAGTCATGCCCTGAGATGAGACCATCACTCCCAACTGTTCTTCCCACACCACCCCAGAGTAGCCTTCCGCCATCCTCCCAACATCCTCATCCAACCTTACAACATCCCAAAACCACCCTCCCTACCTAATGGTTCCTACCCCTGCAACCGATCCCGCTGCAAAACCTGTCCAATGCATCCTCCCACTACCACATACTCCAGCCCCACCACAGGAAAAACCTACCCAATTCAAGGCAGGGCCACATGTGAGACAACACGTTATATACCAGCTGACATGTGTCCACTGTTCAGCCTTTTATGTTGGTTTGACTACTAACAAATGAGCGGATGAATGGGCACAGATGGACTGTTCGCCTGGGGCAATATCCTGTGGCAGAACATGCCCTCCAGCATAACTCCAGGGACCTGGGCATGTGTTACACCACATGTGCCATTTGGATAGTACCAACAAACACCAGTCACTCACAGCTACGGAGGTGGGAACTTGCGCTCCAACATATCCTCCCCTCCCACCACCCCCCTGGCCTAAATCTACGCTAACCCCTCCCCTTCCTCCATCCTTAGCTCACCTATTCATTATCCGTTCCTTACCCCCCCCCCCCCCCTCTCTCTCTCTCTCTCTCTCTCTCTACCTCTCCCTCCCACCCTCTCGCTCTCTCTGTCATTCTCTCCGTGTGTGTGTGTGTGTATGTGTGTGTGTGTGTGTGTGTATGTGTCCATCCATCTTTCCCCGTTAATGAAAAACGTTTTAGACAACCCCCCGCCCCTCCTACACCCCTCAGCATCATTCATTTCACTCATCTTCTCTTTACTACTTGATCTTTTCTCTTTGGTTATATTTATCCTCTCTGGCTTGGCTCAGTACATACATGCAGTATCTCTGACGTCCACACTCCCGAATACCACCTTCATGACCTAGGTCGTGAACTACCTTTCCCTTCTGTTCCCATCCTTTCTTCTTCCCTTCTCTCCCACCTGACGAAGGAACTGTGTTCCAAAAGCTTGTCCTTTTTGTCCCCCTTTTTTCTGTTTCTTCATTTGTGTTACTATCGGCGGTACAGCACAAAGGTAAGTACTGGCCAGCCATTCTATCTCGTTTCAACAAAATCTACATTTCTCTACTTTCAGGGACATACCACCCAATCTTAAATTCCTACACACTTATTTCTTAGGCTCTGGTGACTAAGGTTTCCACTATTTTAAATAATCACGGAAATACAATGAAATATGCCTGTTTTTGGATTATTGAATATAACTTTCCTGCCTGCCCAATCAAAATGTAATAGTTTTCATAATCCAGTCACTACCAAGTAATAAAGGTTCATTCACTCCATGAATAACTACATATCCTTTAGTCAGATTAGCATCACCAATTGAAATGATAACACCTGCCTGTTCACTAACCTGCTGTGTCTTCCAGTGGCTCCTTTAATTTTGATTCCTACCACATGTTTTTCAATAAAACCAGGGTCCTACTAAACTATCTATCTAAACTTCTCCAATATCTCATTGATTGGACTACCTGAGTCAACAAGAGCAACACCTTCCCAATCTTCAGTTTTCACTCTCACATATGGGCATCCAGTCACATCATAGTCCACATTTTTGTCTTCTTCATGCAGCAGGTCCTCTACAATGTCTTCAAATATCATGTCATATGTCTCTTAATTAGATTGTACACTTGACGCCAAAAAAAGTGGACCACCCCTGAATTCCAATGTGTAGGAAGCACCTGATTGTATGCAACCGAAACAGCACAGGTGTGGTGTGGGTACTATAAACATACCACTGTACAGTCATTGTACTACACACAAAGGACACTACAAGTGACTACTTGACGCCACATCTTCTTATGGCAGTCAGTTCAGACATAAATCAGTACCAGCATACAACATAAAACAAGAAACCACTGTCTTAGAGAAGAGGCATTCTGCAAAGTTTGTAAATTAATTTTCATTAACAATAGTGACAAGTCTTCACGCTCATTAAATGATAAAATGAGATTTTGTTTGTAAGCTGAATTTGACCACACTGTTAACCAAAGTGATGTAAAATTTCGACACTATTACCAGTATCGAGTTTCAAGGGGGAATGCCTGAACTTGGAAATAAATTACGATAATTCAAGCACAACATCAGGACTCCCTTGCAGATATTGTCCCTGATAGAGAACCGCTAAAGATATGTAATGTAGGGCAACAGGGTGCTAAACGCCATGAAGTAAGGCTTCAGTAATGGACGTAGATTAGAAACAAATACCTTTATGAATCGATAACTGTGCACAATAAGATGTCACATATTAAGTACATTCATCAAAACATGATACTGGTGTCTGATGATGTAAATGATTTTTGCCTGTCAGGGATTCAAACCCATCATATTTTGCCAATGTATTATAGCTACGAATATATTTATAGTTTCATCAGCAGTAGCCTAATGTGCACATGTTCTACAGATAACATAAAGTATAATTCTGTGCTGCCTGGGAATCCAAACCCACCCACTTAGACATTGTTGACCTTACACGACGTGTCAACCACACAGTCTCCTACACTAGTAACTTGAAACGCGCTGTTTGTGGCGACCTGGACGGCTTTGGTATGCTGAGGAAACAATAAAATGGTGGGGCAGTATCACATTGAAGAGTTAAAATTCAGAGAAAAATTGGAATCAAAGCTCGATTCCTCATCCTGTGCCAATATTTGAAGAAATCTAAAGACCATTAATAATACGAAATGAAGGTCCCTTAACCTTACATGACATTGGTTCATGAACGAAAATAACATTTTTAATGTAAGAGAGCCTACTAGTCACAGTTTCTGCAACAACGTGTTCTGCCTCTGACAGTAAAATCTGAGCCAACTCTGTTCCAGTCAGTAGCGAATGGACTAGTTTAATTACAGTACAGTCATGCATTATACGCTTTGCGTTGCTGGAAGTGAAGAGCATATGTATGTGGCACTTAAAAACTGATACCCCAACACTAATGAACCCGTACCTTAGCCATTAAAAGCTAGCCTTAGTGTAACCATCACTGGCTTCTGCTCGCAGAAGTAATAGGTGGTGCTTGCAGTGCCTCTGTTGAATGAAATGCGAAACCTTATATAAAACTATTGTGTGTGCCATATTACCAAATTTAGCAAGAACTAGAAAAACGCCTTTTGAAAGCTGGAAAATTGGTTGTGGCGAAGAAATGATTAGTAACAAAGCTCAAGGTCTAAATTACGTGTGGAGTCAACAGTCTGGACATTAGTTCAAGAAGTCAATGAAAGTGACATCTCAAAACCTGGTTGCGATGGAAGAACAATCTTTAGAGTAACCCAAAGTCTATGTTAAATTGGGAACGTCCGTTTGTTTGTGAGTTAGTAAACCCAACAAATGTTTAGACTGAAATAGCAGGATAATGTGGATGGTCTTTAGTGAACCACAAGATCTACATTAAAAGTCAAAAAAAGTGAAATCTAAAAACCTAGTTGTGGTGACAGGATGATCTTTAGTGTAACCTCAGGTCTATGTTATATTGGGAACGTGTGTTTGGTAGTGAGTTGGTAAATCCAACAAATTTGAAAATGATATAGCTTGATGAGGTGAACGGATGGTCTGTAAATACAAGATCTACATTAGATTTTGAGGCAACAGTCTGGCTGCGAGTTGGTGATGTCAATAAAAGTGGAAGATGGAAAACGTGCTGTAGTGATGGTATGATCAATAACAACGCTGAGAGTTTATGTTATGTATGGAATAAACAGTTCGGATATGGGTTGAAAAGTCATTGAAGTGAAATCTAAAAAGCTAGTTGTTGTGACCGAATGATCTACAGTATAACTCAAGGTCTATGTTCGTTTGCAAACAACCAGTTGGTTGTGAGTTGGTAAATCCAACAAATGTTTAGATTGAAATAGCTGTATAAGGTGAATGGTCTGTAGCGAAACTCAAGATCTACATTGAAAGTCCATGAAAGTGAAATCTGAAAAGATGGTTGTGGTGACACATTGATCCTTAGCATAACCTAAAGTCTATGTTATAGTGAGAATGACCATTTGGTTGTCGGTAAATTGAACAAATTTGAAAATGATGTAGCTGGATGAAGTGAATGGATGGTCTGTAGTGATCTCTTGATCTACATTAGAATTCAATCAAAATGAAATCTGATAAGCTGGTTGTGGTTAGAGAATGATCTTTTTTGTAACTTAAGGTCTATCTTAAATTTGGAACTACTGTTTGGATGTGAGTTGGTAAATCCAACTAATTTTTAGACTGAAATAGCTGGATAGGGTGGATGGATAGTCTGTAGCAAAATCACAGATCTATACCAGGCTGTGATGTGACAGTTTGGTTGCATGTTAGCAATGTCAATAAAAGTGATGTGTGGTAAACTTGTTGTGGTCACAGTATGATCAGTAACAATGCTCAAGTTCTAGGTTGTGTGTGGAAGTCACAGTTCAGATATGGGTTGAAAGGGCAATAAAAGTGAGATCTGAAAAGCTGGTTGTGGTGACACAATGATCTTTAGCGTAACCCAAAGTCTATGTTGGACTGGGAAAAACCGTTTGATTGGTTTGGTTGTGAGTTCGTAAATCCAACAAATGTGAAGACTGAATAGGTGGATGAAGTGAATGGATGGCCTGTAGCGAAACCCAAGTTCTACTTTAAGTTCTGAGCCAACAGTCTGGTTGCGAGTTGGTGATGTCAATAATAGTGAAAGCTAGAAAACTTTTTGTGGTGACGGTATGACCAGTAACCAAGCCCAAGGTGTAGTTTATATATGGAAGCAACAGTTCGGATATAGGTTAAAAAAGCATTAAAGTTAAATCTGGTTGTGATGACAGGACGATCTATAGCATAACTCAAGATCCACATTATATTTGGAATGACTGTTTGGTTGTGTGTTTAAAACGTTACCACCTTAAAGTGTTCTGTCCACCGACTCAGTGATTGTGGTCTTCACGTCTTAATAAATCTCCACAGCATCAAAGTTCAGGACAGTTACCTTGATATCTTGTGGATGTAGAATCTTCTTAAAACACAGCATCTACATGACCTGTTTACAGGAATCCCTAGAATTCATTCCAAATACGTGCAGCTAGAGAAATGTTCTCTACTTTATGTGCGTGTCAAAATTAAGGCGAGAACTCAGAGCAAACACCAGGTAGCTAAAAAGCTGTTTAATTTCATCACTTTTACCCTAAAATGCATTACAACAACATGTATATTGGTTCCCCTACAGATATAGTGGCGGCTTGGAAAGCTGTTACAAGACTGCCTTTTTCGCTCTTTGTGTGGCCTCCTTTTATAATCTGGCCTACAATATCATACATTCTTACAACTATTAAAAATATGAAAAACAATTAGTTTGGCCATGTTATGGCAAGATAATAGCAGCTTTACATTCAAAATTAAGGTAATTATCAATTTCCATCAATTCATAATAATCCTGCTTTCATATGTTGAGTTGCAGATCTGAAATAAGCTTAACTATAAAATACAACAATACATTGTTTGTTTATACTAATATCTTGAAAAGTAGTGAAGAGCAAATGTTCCTACCATGTACAGAATAATGAAATAAAGTATCAGTTGTTTTGCTGTATTCAAGAACACGGGAATATTTCATATAGGCATAGTTAATCTACAATGCTGCCCATGCTGGCAAGTTTATATTCGAAACATTTATTATATTTGTGTTTTCATGGCCAGTTCCTACTCAAATATACAATAGAATATATCTCTAAGCATACTGTTTCACTTTATGTTTTCCTAAAGTGCATATTAGCAGGTTTTAGTTTCATGGCCATGTGCTCTTATTTATTTTCCTATTTTATGATGAAATGTTATTTGTTTGTCTTCCTAGCAATGTATGTATCTTCTCTTAACCATTACTTTATCTAGAAATTGTGTTACTTATATTACACACACTCTGAGATCACAAACTGGATTTAACAGTTGAGGTTCTAAAAAATAATTGGTTTAATTTGTTATTTGGGTGATGAAGTAGTTAACATTTAACTCTGTAGCTTGCCTATTACATCTCATGTTGGTATAACCAACATATTTGAAGATGAAATAACTGGATGAGGTGAATGGATGGTCTGTAGTGAAACCTAAAATCTAGCTGTGAGTTGGTGACATCAATAAAAGAGAATGCAGGAAAACTTGTTGTAGTGATGGTATTATCAGTAACAAAGCTGAAGGTTTGGTTATGAGTGGAAGCCACAGTTCCCATATTTGTTGAAGAGGCATTAAAAGTGAAATCTGAAAAGCTGGTTATTGTGACACAATAATCTTTAGCATAACACAAGGTCTATGTGAGTTGATAAATTCAACAAATACGAAAACTGAAATAGCTGGATGAGGTGAATGGATGGTCTGTAGCAAAACCCAAATTCTACCCCAGGTTGTGAGCCAACATTCTATGTGTTTGAAACTTCCTGGCAGATTGTGTGTTTCTTTTTCTGATGGAGGCTATGCCAGAAAATTTAAGATGTATGTATGTGATTGTGGAGAGGCTTGAACATCCGTGGAAAGCTGAGGGCTAGTCTGAAGGTAGAGAACCTACTGCCGGAAAGACCTAAGCTGATGGATGAGACTAAGAGTGTCCCACAACGTCCCGTCTTTCTTATCCTCTCCCAGTCCTTTCCCATTTCCCTTCCCAACCCAAGGTGTGATACGATCCGTGCCGAGGGGTGCGTGGCACATGGGTGGATGTGACTCGAACGGAGCGTCAAGGATACCAGGCAACCTCCCTGAGTAAGTAGCCTTGCACCGCGTGGGGTTATCGTGGTGTGGACCATATAAATCCCCAAATCTCGTGGGACTAAGATGAACACGGAGAAAAAAAATATTTTAAAACAATCCAAGGGGCAATCTGAGACCTCAGATACTCAGAGATCGGGGTCAGGACCGATGAAGTGCACTCCTACTTCTCAGTCAGGGTCTAGACCTAAGCAAGTAGTGGGAACTGTAACAGAGAAGTTGGACCAGATTAGGATTAAGGCCTTGTCTGGGGCTCAGAGGAGGAAACTTCTTAAGGAACAGAAGCAAAAGGAAGGAAAAGAACGGCTTCGTAAACATAAGTGGAGGGAATCAAAAGGGTTTGAGCCCAAGACCCCCAAAAAGAAACTGCCTCAGGTCGAAAGGGATACACAGACCCCCTCGACGTCAAACACAGGTGGCAAGAGGGTTAGGGAGGAATCTAAGACTCCCTCCTCTCTGGACAAGCATGACCCTAAAAGGCTGAGGCAGTAAATAGGGAAACAGACCTATAGTACTGCTGTCTCGGTCTTTAGAATGGCGGTTGTCCAAGAAGGATACCCACTGGTAAGCATCACCTCGCAGCAGGAGGAGCTCGTGCAGATGGCCCTCTTTGAAGAGATTGGGGGGGACGCTGGTCCAGGACCCAAATTCAGGAGGATCTATCTAGATCACGGTGCCCTCATTTTTGGATTGGAGGGTAATTAACCAAAAGGTCGTTTCGGAAGGACGAACCCTGGTGGTGGAGGTCAGAGAGAAGTCCCTGAAGGCATTGCGAGAGCAAAGCCTGAAACTGTTTTTAGGGATCTCGCAGGTCGGCGTCAGGGTAGACCAACAGTAGAGGTGAGCACCTTCCTGAATTTCTCCTATCTAACAACTTGGAGATCCTGAATAGGGGTGATAAACCTACGTTCAGGAATAGTAGAAGGGAAGAAGTAATTGACATAACTTTTGGTTCCATGATGATGGGAAGTTACGTCAAACAGTGGCATGTGGTCCTGGAGCCATTCTCATCAGATCACATGTATATTGAATTCAAGGTTGAAATGGGAACCAGACAGACCATGGCCTATAGGAACCCCAGGAAAACGGACTGGGAGACATATAGGAAAAACCTTGACTTCAGCCTATCGGAAATTAAAGCTTCGATAAGGAATCCAGCAGAGTTCGAGGAAGTAGCAGAGGCCGTAACCTCTGCTATACTGACCTCATACCAGGACAACTGCTCAATCACCAAGAAGTGCACAAATAGGAGTGTGCCTTGGTGGAATATTAACCTGGAAATGCACAGGAAACAGGTATGAAGACGTTTAACCTTGCGAGGCGCAAAGGACAATGGGCAAAGTATCGTGAGGCCCTTGTCAATTACAACCTTGCCATCAGACAGGCAAAGGAGGCATCCTGGAAGGTATTCTGTGAGGAAGTGGAGGGCACGGCTGCTCAAGCGAGACTTCATAAAATCCTCACTAGGGTACCAACTAATCCAGGAGGAACATTGAGGAAGGAAGATGGGGAGTATACAAAGACAGCACATGAAACGCTGGAACTGCTCCTCAAGACTCACTTTCCTCAATATACTCTGGGGGATAACTCAGACCAGAATGCGATTCCTGAGAGACAACAGTTCTCAGGTATTCGCAAAGAGGGCTGGGATTTGGCCAAGGAGTGTGTCGATCCCAGTAAGGTCCGATGGGCGGTGAGAACATTTCAACAGTTCAAGTCACCTGGCCCCAATGGAATCTTTCCAGCTTTCCTGCACCAGGTGGGAGAAAATCTTATTAGATTCTTATGCAGGTTATTCAGGGTTAGCCTAGCAGCAGGAATCATTCCCAATGCCTAGAGGGCAGTGAAGGTTGTCTTCATTCCTAAACCAGGGAGAATTGATCATGCCAAGGATATGAGACCAATCAGCCTGTCCACCTTCCTTCTTAAGACATTGGTAAAGCTGGTTAATGTGCATGTTGGAGAAAGGAGGTTAATTAGGGCTCCTCTACATTCAAACCAACATGCATATCAGCCAGGTAAATCAAGTGAGACAGCTCTCCACCAACTCGTTGGGAAGGTGGAGAAAGCACTACACTTTTAGGAAATAGCCCTCTGTATCTTCCTGGACATCAAGGGGGCTTTTAGCAACACGACCTTCGATTCCATGCTTAGGGCAACAGAGGTGAATGACCTAGGGTCCACTATATGTAGGTGGACTAGGGCCATGCTCAGCGGAAGAAAGGTAGAAGCTACCATGATGAATGAAAAAATGGTAATCAACACCACTAGGGGTTGCCCACAAGGAGGAGTTCTTTCCCCTTTATTGTGGAATCTAGTGGTGAATGATCTCATTGGAGAATTAAACTCTAGGCAGTACTTTTGCCAAGGATACGCTGATGATCTTGTCATAGTAATACTTGGCAAATTTGCTGACACAGTAAAGAATATGGCACAAGGTGTGTTGGACATTGTGCAAGACTGGTGCAGAAAACAGGATCTGGGGCTTAGTCCTAAGAAGACTGTTGTTGTACCATTCACAAAGAAGCATATACAACATTCAAGTTGGAATCTAAAGCTTTTCAATGAAGCGCTATCTGTGAAGGGAACAGTGAAATATCTAGGAGTTACCCTAGATGAGAAACTGACATGGACCCCTCACATCAGGAATATTTGCTCCAAGGCAAAAGGTACTCTTGTGAGTACCAGAAGAGCTTGTGGCAAAAATTGGGGCCTGAGCCCCAAGGGTATGCACTGGATATACACCACAGTGATTAGACCCAGGATCACCTATGGGGCGGTCGTGTGGTGGAAGAAGGTAGAACAGCAGGTTGCTGCTAAGGAGCTTGGTAAGGTGCAGAGATTAGCCTGCTTAGCCAAAACAGGCGGAATTAGCAGCACACCAATGCTGCATGGGATGGAAACCATGCTGGATATGTCCCCATTACACTTTTGGGTCAAGATGGAGGCAGCGGCTGGTGCATACAGACTCAAATCTGGCAACAACTGGAACTCTTTGGGATATCCAGAATCACACACTATAATAGTGAGTGAGGTAAATATAGGAAAGGTTGGGGAAATGCCAGCCGACTATATTACAACCCCATACTGCTTCAATAAGCCTTTCAATATAACAAATGGAAGTAGGGAGCAGTGGGAGAAAATAGTTCAACACCGTACGGGGGATATTGTCTGGTCCACCGACGGGTCGAAATCAGACCAAGGTGTTGGGGCCGGAGTATATGGCGTGCAGCCGAGACTGGAGGGCGTCATCTCTCTAGGAAAACTGGCCTCAGTATTCCAGGCCGAAATCACTGCCATCAGGGCGTGTGTGGAGGAGATCGTAGCATCTATATCTATTCAGACAGCCCTGATATCACTGGCAGCTCCTGCAACAAGGTCTAAAATTGTTGCAGAATGTCACAGGGTTCTGGTGGAGCTAGGGGAAAGCAATAGAGTAAACCTATTGTGGGTCCCTGGCCACTCGGGGATCAGTGGCTACGAACATGCCGACAGATTAGCCAGGATGGGGGCAGAGACTCCATTTATTGGACCGGAACTTGTCCTGACAATCACCAAGGCAATGATCAAATTGGAGCTACGTAACTGGCTCAGAAGACAGCACGTAGAATATTGGACCAAAGTCCATCAACAAAAACATGGCAAGGTAATGATGCCAAAGCCATGTTTTAAAAGAAGCTCTGCAATCCTGGGTCTGAACAGGAGAGAGATTAGACTCATGGTTGGATTGCAGACTGGCCATGGGAATTTCAAAAAACACCTACGTACAATGGGAATAACAGAAGAGGACCCTAAATGTAGGATCTGTGATGACGGTGATGAAACTGCATCACATCTAATCTTCGAATGCATTGCATTGGAGAATAAAAGGCACAGAATATTTGGGACAACCAGACCCAAAGAAATTGCGTCTAATAAAGAACTGGTAAAGGGACTCCTTGCACTGTTCAAGGGCATTGGTGGGCTTTACTAGATATACAGGGAGCGATACTGCACAATAAACTTAGTTTCGGTGCGGGCAGTGGCGGGTTGGCCCAAGACTGTTTTGGCTTCCCTGGAAAAATCAAATCAAATGTGATTGTCTATTTCTCGTGCCTTTCAGCAGCTCCCTGAGCCTCTTTACAGTGAGTTGTTATCTATCCTCCATTATTGACATTCCAGTCAGATTTTACATTGTTACAGTTATTGTAAAAGTGTACCAGTACAATTTCTCCATATGAACATAATAATATTAGCAAAAGCGTAAATGTCAAGGTGTGTAAGATTCTGTTATTGATATACAAACAATTATGAATGGAAGTTTGACAATTACATATTTAATTTAGTAACTAATGTCAAGTATGCTGTGCTTTACCATTGTAGAAAAGATGTTGATAAAGAAAGCCTGAGTGAAATAGAAAAATAAAAGTTTTTTCCCCCCTTGTGCACAGTAGTCTTCAGTAGACAATAACTTGTGACCTGATGGACAAACAGGTACCTTTAATCTTTCTATTAATGTCTATGAAAGAGAGTAGAAAGTATTGTCACTTATCTGTTTTAACTTGTCTCTGTAATGGTCAACAGTTACAGCTCCCTAGTTGTGAATTTTGTTTGTTAATTATATGGAATCATAAATGAAAATAAGCCAATTTAAAGAAAGAAAAACTGTCAGGGGGTTTATTTCAGTTTTATTGGGAGAATTTTGGAAAGATGTACTTCATCTGTAAAGAAGACCGGGTGTAAAACACTTGTACGACCATGTCTTGAGTATTGCTCAAGTGTTTGGGACCCGCAGCAGATCAGTTTAAAGGAAGACATAGAGGCAGTTCAGAGGCGAGCAGCTAGATTCGTTACTGGGAGGTTCAACCAATGTGCGAGTGTCACGGAAATGCTCCGGTAACTCTATTGGGGATCACTGGAGGAAAGACGACATTCTTTTCGTGAATTTCTGTGTGAGTAAATTTAGAGGGCCGAAATTTGAAGCTGAGTGTAGTACGATCTTGCTGCCGCCTACTTACATTTTGCGTAAAGATCACAAAGACAAGATAACAGAAATTAGGGCTCGTATGAAGGCATATAGGTATTCTTTTTTTCCTCGTTCTATTTGGGAGTGGATTAGGAAAGGAAATGCCTAGTAATGGTACAGTGTACCCTCCGCCACGCGCCTTACGGTGAATTGCGGAGTATGTATGTACATGTAGATGTAGATGTGTCGTGTGCTGTGTTTCATTCAATGGGGTTGACCTGATTGCCCATACGGAAGGGCCTCTGATCCATTGGGTAATATTTTGCCCTTCGTTTCCACCTGACTGCACGTAATGGTGTTGTCCTCCTCTCCACCAATAGGGCCTCACCGTGAGTGGTCATTCCTGCCTCCCTTTGGGATTCTTTCTCCATCTTCTTCATCAGGGACACTGGTGTGCCTCTGCACAAAGGGGTTGAAGCATCCGCATGTCTATTGGCTCGGCATCGATGCTGACATCGCACACATAGTCGCTGCCTGCGAATGGTGTGCTAACCAGGCTCCTGCTCCAAATACATCTCATTCTGCTTAGCCTACACCCTCATGCCTGTCTGAGCACATACACGTTGACTATGCTGGTTCCTTTCCTTAGCACCTACCGGCTTCTTGTGGTGGACACCTATTCTAACTATCCCTTTGTTGTACATTGTGTGTCACCTTCCACAGCAGCAACAACCCTGGCACTAGCCAGAATATTTTCCTTGGAAGGTCTCCCTTCCACGCTAGTCTCGGAGAATGGTCAGCAATTCACTTCTTCTGAATTCTCCAATTTTTGTACTCAACGTGCTGTATGCACATTACTGCTCCTCCCTTCCATTTTCAATCAAATGGCAAGATTGAATGCCTCATTTGTACTTTCAAATCACAAATGAAAAAATTGCTCACTTCTTCCTCTGATGAACCTATGTTCCGGTTCGTGGAGTCCTACTATTTTACTCCCATGGGTGACCATAACCCGCCGAGCTCCTTCACGGCTACCAGCCTTGTACCTTGTTCCACCTTCTTATCCCTCCACCCCATCGGCCAGGGCGGACTCCGCTCACAAAGTTTTCAGAGAGTGCTCCTGTTTGGGTGTGGGGGTACAGCAGGTGCCCAAAATGGATTCAGGGTCAGATACTCAGCCCTCATGGCAAACACCTATACAGAGTCCGCAAGACTGCTGGAGAAGTGAGGCACCACGTGGACAAACTTCATCCCCGAGTGTCCCCGGCAGCGGGTTCCACAGGAGCACTAATATCATTTCCACCAAGAGCTGCTGCTGATGGGGAGAGGTGCTATGATTCTTTCCAAGGCCCACTGGTATGGTAAGCCAACCACGAGCATGGTAACAGCCACCATCAGTTCCTGAGTTACAAACTCAGAATCACAAGAAGACGTCATCATGTAAGAGCTTGAACAAACATCTCAGGAAGAGTAATCTTTATCCCCTCCGAATATTCAAACTGATCAAACACAAGGCTCATCAGTCATTCCAATGCACTATTGTGCATCATGTGTCCCACACCAGCAGCAGACATCTGGCAGCTCTCTAATGTCTCCAATCATCACTTCAAGGCATCTTTCTACAAGACTGGGGTCTAGTCTGAGACACTTTCATCTATATGTGAAGGTACTTCGCAGTGAGTTCACAGACATGCACGCAGCACACGTGAACACAGTCACTCTTCACACCACCTACAGTAAGTGAGTGCTCAAACCAAAAGGGGGAGAAGTGTTGTGGTTTCATGCGTTATGTTTAACAAGGCCACCGTGTGATTCTGTGTGACTGACTGCAGGAACGCTGCTCTCAAAACAGTGCTATAGCAGCAGCAATCAGAGTGCAGCACCAGAAAGAGCGCAGCTACAAAGACAGTTCCTGTAGAACCACTTTAGTGTGTACATCTATCAGCTTCTTAAGTGTGTTTTGTTCTGTATGAATTCTGGAAGTGAAAATAAAGTTCATTTAAAGTTACCACACTCCTTTTATCTATATCATACTATTCCATTACCTTGTTACTCATAATACCTCATTACTCCATCAATATTCATTTCAATACCCTATCAAAGAAATTATGAAAATCCTGCCTAAGCTACAACAAATCTCCAGAAACTTAGTCCACAGTAACTCATCAGCTTTTACTTTCAGTATTTCAATAGAAACACAGCCAAATACATTTCAGAACTTCTCTTTCTGTTATCATATTGCTTTAAATTCATTTCAAAGATACAAATTCCTCACACAGCTACAGATCATTTTGCTCACAACTCACTTGGAGGATCACTACTGCACTAAATTTAGGTGTAATCTTTTGCTGCTAATACATATATGTTGTACAGAAGATACATAATTCAAGTGGGTGGTACTGTTTTCAGACAAAAATTTCATGATATACACTATGGCAACTTGAAATTACACTACAGTAGACTAAAATTACACTATTACCATCTAACTATACTAAACAAAACATAGTAGGAGAAGGTTTATTAACTTACACTACGAACAGCATAGTGGAAGAAGAATGGCGTGACATAAGAAATTAAAAGTAGGATCACCCTACTGAGGGAAGGCATAACTCACCAAGTAATGTATCCGTCAAAGAATGACGAACCCCCAACCTACCTATTTAAACTTACCACTAGAGAAATCAATATCTATACACCATTTGCACAAAAACTGTGGTCCAAGAATCAGATTAATACTAAGATCTGTTATCACTAAGAAATTACACACTAATCTTTATCCTGCTGACTTCACTGATACAACTAAGAAATTACACACTAACCTTTGTCCTGATAACTTCACTGATACAAGGACTTCTTTCTTCGCATTCTTGGATAACTTATCATTATTACAAATAATCTTTATTCCAGAAACATGAATTATCACTATTCTATCTGTATCCATAACTGATTCAAACAAAGCCTGAGAAATACCATTAAAATCACTGTGGTGACCTGTTGACAGAGCAATCAACTGAACATGGAAAACCAATGAAATATCTTTATTTCTAATCTTTGGGAGCTCAGTCTTTCTGGGCTCCAACCACCGTCAGTTCTTTCCTGTATGTGCTTGAGTTTGGTAATAAAGCTATTCACTCAAGTATATATATGAGTTATTGGGGCCCCAAGCCCACATAATTCCATACTGGTGACCCCGAAGACGCATTCACTGCTGTGTGTGCTGAATAATGCCATGGGATTCGTTTGTTGTGCGTTTTTATTGATTAATATACACTGCCTTTTGTTTCAACAGACGCGACGACAATGAACTCAACTGTGCCACCACTCGCCCAGACTTCAAGCTTCAGCAATATCTATGTGTACCTGCCTCGAGTGCATCGAATTTTTGTTCACAAAATATTTTCTCACAGTACATGCTTGTTACATCGAGTACTACCAATGCTGAGAGAAGTTTCACAGGCTCAGGCCTTGACTCGCATGGTATTGGACTTGCTTCCAATAGCATTGATCACAGTGCGTGCATCACCCATCCAATGAACAATTTACAATTTTCACGTGTTACGAATGCAACTTTTTCCGCGCGGGCAACCACTTGGACTTTGTCAACAACACATCGGCCAGCTACATGCAACCTGCATCGCTGAGTGCATTAAGTGACTTGCTAAGCAGGTCTGCTCACTCTACCTGAGCTGATATGAACTTTAGTGTACCGCAAAGTGCCAGTGTATCCTTTGTGCTTCCCACATCATATGATGCGTCTGCCATGTCACATGTACAACAATTGATTCCGCAGTTGCACACTGTCAATACACTAGAACATTCCCAGCTGCACAAGTACAGGCTGGCGCCCATTTTCACGGCACACACAGGTGCCATGGCCACTCACCTGAGCCATCTCGCCCTGACCTGCTAAGACTCGACTGCTCATCCTGGAGGCCCCACCGGACTCAATGACAACATCGAGCTCCCTCACTATGCCACAAGTCAGCACCTCCCAGGTGGCTGATATTCTGGAGGCACCCCCCTCGCCACTCCCTGATAGTCTGACATAGTTACCACCCTTCTCCGTTGAGGAATTCTTGACATGGTTTGCGTTGGTCGAGCAAATATTGGAACATTACTCGTTTGATGACACAGCTCGCTATCTGTGCCTTATCATCCATCTCCACAAACAAGTGGATCTCCTCTGTGACCTCATGACCTCTCATCCTGCTTCAGACCAGTACGCCTTCACAAAAAAAAAAAAAAAAAAAAAAAAAAAAAAAAAAAAAAAAAAAAACATCCTGGAGAGGGTCACTCACATACCGGAAGAAACCATTTGCAACATAATCCATGAGGAACACTCGGGGGACAAGAAACTGCTGCAGCTCTGGCATCATCTTCATCTGCTGGTAAGGAACATGACATGCCTGACTCCACCCACATAGCTCTCTGGTTAAGTAATCTACCACTCCCGGTGCATATAGCTTTAACCTACAACATCTTGCAGTCACCAGGCAAGCATATGCTTCCAGTAGGAAGAAGTGACACAGTATCCGTGCTGCTACTTCCATAGCCTTGACACAGCAAGGAAGTGTTGTTCGCCATGTCACCATCCAAAGGTGCAGGATGGTTTAGGCGCCGCCTCCTGCTTAGACAATCATGGGCGCCTACATGTGTTCCACTCTTTAAGTCACTTTTCACCACCAAGTGCTTATCTGTATATTCATGACTGTGTTTCTAACGTGCATTCTCTTATTCATTCTGGTGCAAATGTTTCATTATTGCCACCTTCGGTGGCTATGGGCCAGCTCTGCTCTCAAAGTGCTGTACTTCGTGCTGTCAATGCCACACATCTGCCGTGTGCGGGTGCTACGAACTTTACTGTCCACCTGGCACCAAAGTGTAAACTTTTATGGAATTTTGTTGTTGCAGATGTGCAGGTGCCCATCTTAAGTATGGGTTTCTTTATGCACCATAAACTGTCACTAGATGTGACAACACTAACACTTATTTTTCCTCTGTTCGGTCGAGCCTTGACTCTCGTTCTGCTAACTCTTTTGTTTCTCACAAGTGTTTACAGTCTATTCAGAAGTTCGAAGACTTCTCTTCTAAGTTGTGTCATGAACATTAACAAATTATCAAACTGTGTCGTGAATGAGAAAGTGTTTGTGCATATGTTTATTGACTCAACCAAACAGTCTGAGTTGTTCTTGTCTAAGTGGCCGATTGAACATGATTGTGTGCTTCGTCTGTCCCATGAGAATGAGGACCTTGCTCGCCATCTTGCTGTTACAGAGTCTCAGTTGGCGTCCGCCAGACATCAATTCTCGTCTCTACAATCGAGGCAACAAGACTCACACTCTAAGGTTAGTATGAGTGTTCCTTCAAAAAGTGCTACTAGTGCTGTTGTTTGTAAACAGACCTATGTGTCCATGCCAAAGCTTCCTATGACCACTCAACTTGTGAGGTGTCCCATTCTGGTGGCAGCTATGAACACTAACTTATCTGAGCAAACTTCATGCCCATCATTTGGTTCTACTACTCCAGTTCAGCCATCTGCTACCACAATGCATGCACCTCCTCCAGCTAGTGACCACCGCAAGAACTATCAGGTGATGCCATCTTGTCCAAGTGTGCTGGTGGCACACTCAGGTAAACACATGGCCAGAACTGTAACTGCTCCACCCACCACGTGACACGCTCCGGGTCGCACCCCTTTCCCCAGCTCCCGACAGTCAGACACAACAAACATTAGGTGCGAGTGTAAACAGAGTCCTCCTGCCGTTGTTAATGATGTTTCAGTGGTTACTATCAGCACAGTACACAAGATACATTTGATAGATGGTCTGCCCAGCAAGCTGCACAGCCTCAGCATGGAGTAATAAGCGGCCATAAAAAAATAAATTTCCTAACTTTTACAGTCAGGTGTCATCGAGTCCTCATCTAGCACTGGTCCTCTCCCATTTATTTGGTACCCAAGCAGGACAGTTCTTGGCGTAAGTGTGAAGACTACCCCCATCTCAATGCATACACCATAATGGACAATTATCCGATCCCGAACATTGCTAACTTTACACAGACTTCAGCAGGCATGAAAAGAGTTTTCTGTAGTGGACTGCAAGTGTGCTTGCCACCAAATCCCTATGGTCTCTGAAGACATTGACAAAACTGCTTTCACTACTCCCACAGGTGTATTTCACTACCGATCCATGCCTTTCAGCCTCAAGAACACTATTCAGACATGGAAAAGATTCATGAATGAGATTTTATTTCCATTAAAGTTTTGTTTTGCATATCTAGATGACATTTTAATTTCAGCAACTCTGTCAAAGAAAACAAAATACATTAACAGATCCTCCTTGACACCCTTGCCACAGCTGGCATTGGGCTGAATGACAACAAAAGCCAACTACATCAGGAATATGTGCTTTTCTTAAGCTTTACGGTTTCGGCCAAGGGAATCTCCCCTCCACACCAGCAAGATTGATCATATCAGAAACTTACCTCCCCCCCCCCCACCCCGACCACATTTACAGAATTATGTCATTTCCTCAGCATAATTAATTACTACCGTCGACATTGGGCAGATGCTGCTGAACTTCAGACCCCACTCAGATGCTCACACTGGTAATTGGCCTGTTCCTTGGATAGAGCCAGGAAAGCCCTGAAAGACTTACTCACTAAATCTGTAAAGATCGCTCACTCTCACCCCGATGCTGAACTATTCATTACAACTGATGCGAATGACACTGCCAAGGGCACAGTCTTCAGCCAATCTTTCAATGGTGTCACTTCTCCTTTACAATTCTTCTCTAAAATACTGTATAATGCTCAAAAGAAGTACTCAGCCTTTGATCAGGAACTGATGGCTGTCTATGAGACCACAAAACACTTCTGTTCTTCCATAGACAGGCGCTCCTTCTACATCCACACAGACCATAAACCTCTGGCTGCTGCCATTTTGAACCCTCCTGTGGATGCTCCCCCCCCCCCCCATCACCAGCGGTGCTGTTATTTTAACTATAACTCTCAATTCATAACTGACGTCGGCTACATCAAAGATGCAGACAAAGACTTGGCCGATTTCCTCTCCCCCACTGATACATTTTCTTCCCTCTAAGACCTTTCTCAACTTGCCACTTTACAGGCAGGTGATGATGACACAATGCAGCTTATTGATGATCCATCAACTTCTTTATGCTCCATCCACACCTTTCCCAGAGTTGCCGGCAAGGTTTGGCAACCCATTGACAGAGCAATCAATTGGGCACAAAAAACCAGTGAAGCTCAGCCTTTCTGGGGTCCACCTGACATGTTTTAGTCAGTTCTTTCGTGTGTGTGCTTCAGTTTTATAATAAAGCTATTCACTGAAGTATATGTGTGAGTTATTGGGGCCCAACCCAACATAGTTCCATAACTGTAAGATCGAGCAGATAATAAAAATTTTGGATGAAAGCCCAAAACAGATAATTGTGTGGGTACAAAATTTTTAATTTTTTTTCTTTTTTGTGATGAATTACTGCATGAATTTTGTATCTTAAACATTCCTCTTTACATTAATCTCACATCACCACAATCTTGGGTCAGGGGATACAGTAAAACCTCGTTTTTACGTTCCCGGTTTTTACGTTTTCCTGCCATTTACACCAGTTATTGTCGGTCCCGTCAAATTTCCTATGTTCACAATGTTAATTCCCCCTCGTTTTTGCGTTGACATATTTACACTTTTCCCACGTTTTACGCTTTTCGAAAGCATTTTCGTGAAGAAAAACTGACGTAATCTACATAAATTGATGCTAGCATGGCTTTCCCCTTAAAGTATAGCGCTTAAAAATTATTCGCAGTCGAGTTTCTTGACACCTTGCATTTATTCAAAAGTATATAGCGCATATTGTTGGCAGTACGCAGTTAGTTGACTTACAACACACTGATTTGTGGAGATGTAGTTCCTCTTTCCACCAGATCCTTTGCCATAGTGCTTGGCGTGTACTCAGACAAACAACGGTTTGTTGACGTTAGAATAACGCCGATTTGTGGTGGTGTAGTTCCTCTTTCCGCTAGCTTCTTTGCCAGAACGGCTGGTTGTACTCAAACAATCAGAACCAGTTGCTTTGTTGATGTGAGAATAAAGAGTTGCATTGTTTTTGTCATACATATTTCTGATTAATAAAGAACGTTATCTGCCAAAGTTGGGTATCATAATACCCACAATCCCAAGAAAGCAATAATAGTGTGAGATGCCGATCCTATGCGAACGTCACAAAAATACTTATGCATATGTCAACACTAGAGAACGCGAATAAATTCTCTAATATTGTCAAGTGAAACATAGAAAAATACAAAAAGAACGGAACTTTAGGAGTTTTACTACGTAAATAATTAATGCTGTTAAAAGGCAGTAATTTTGAAGATGTGTTACATAGCCTGGCAGCGTCGTCCAAACGATATCTATCAAAGCAGTTCAGGTAATTTTGAAAATTTTTTACATAGTCCAGCAGCAGTGTCCTCGATTATAATGAATAAAATTATGTCAAAAATTTCTACTTCCCATAAAATTACCAGTTCTGCCTGGTGCATAAAATAGTGGTGTCCTTGATTATAATGAATGAAATTACGTCCAAAATTTCTACTTTCCATAAAATTTACCAGTTCCGCCCTGCGCTTAAAATAGTAAAAATTTGGATGAACTTTATTGTATAATAAACTTCCTGGTGAGTATTTAGATGCCTATTATGTACATAAATCACAAATAAACTACGAAAATGCAAGGCTGATCCAGTAAGCATATTTTACAATTTAAAACATTATTTCCTGCATTTTACACCATTTTACTGAAGTTCCTTGAAAAGCGAAAAAAACGAGGTTCTACTGTATAAATTTTTGCTATCTGCGAAACGGCTCTAACGTTTTTGATGAAATGTTATGTTTACACTCACTGGCTTTGAAGTTCATCTACATAATTGCATTTTTCATAAAAACATGATTTTCCAAAATTATACATATATGTGTTAAAAAATTACTTTCTTATTATTCGGATCACAGAAAATATGTTAGACTTGAAAACACAGTCAGTAGGACTATGCAACAGGGGAAAAAAAAATCCTGAGCAATGCTCAGTCACCCAGTATTTCACAATAAAGTGAATAAATCTGCAACCATGCAATTGGTGACTGTGTTCTTTTCTAACCTGTAAAACACAGTTGCTGCAATGGATAAAACATTTAATTTATAAGTTATATACTTTAATATATTCCTTGGTCCCATATTCACAGATTCTATTTCATTTTTTATTTCTTCCTCGGTCACCTGATCCCCCTCCTACTTTTGTTTGTATATATAAATTAATTTAATATATAATTGTACTTACTGGTACACTCACTGGGCCATCTGTTTGTTTCTTCTTATTTATTCTAAATTAATTATTAGTTTTTTCTTAGTTACAGTTTTGCTTTAATTGGTTGAGGGTCTCTGTTATAAAATACTTTAAAGGTAAAATAGTTTATGACTTGACACATATCTTTGTAAAATATTTGTAGTCCAAACACAGTAGATGGTGTGATGTGGGTAATCTACAGTATTAAGTTGTCTGAAAATAGCCTAAGAAGCTGAAAGCTAGATAATAACAAAATAAATAGCGTATCACAGTTATTTAAATAACGTGTTAACTCACTGTAAGTTGTTACAGTAGCAGTTCTAGGAATGTCATGTATTAAGGAAACTTCTCCAAATACATCTCCATGCTCCAAATCCCCTGCTGGAACTATCACAGGTTCATTTGATACTGGGTCTATAGCTAACTGTGTTATGCCAGCTTTGCCAGACAATATAAAATAAATGCCCGTTGGAAGATTGCCTTGCTTGACAACAACTCTGTCTGGTCCATAGCAAAGAAGATATGTAACTTCTGCTAGTCTTTTCTGCACATCCTGTCATGAAAAAAGAAAAGTTCATTACATATGCACAACTTTAATAAAAGAAATACCAACAGAATGAAACAATGAATTCATACTCTGAACTTAACAAATTGTACAATAAGAATAAAATACACTTGATACACTTGCTGTTTTATTTACTGTTGATTAGAAAAAAATGCCACTTCTTCTAAAAAGTGTTGCATTTTGCATACTGTAAAATTTTGTGATTTGTCAAAGGAAATAAAGAGAACAAGGAAAAAAGTAATGAATTAACTAAATAAATGCTCTCATGTAAAATTTGAGCTGGGAAAAAACCAACAACAACAACTTTATGCAAGAATCCCCCCCAATTAACCCTATGCTACATACTGCATTAATCCTGACCTTGTGTTCCATAGCAAATATGACATAAAACAAATGTAACTTTGGTTATTTGTCTGGATATCAGAAACTGACTGGTTAAATAAAGACTGTGATGCAGCATGGAAAGCAGTCAAATAACCTTGTGCATAGAGATGTCTTTATTGACTAACCACAATGAGAGAGCCCATGAGAGGAGATAGGAACTGTAACTGGTGAAGTCATGACATAGTCTCCAGAGCAGATGGTATAGAAGGCATCCAACCAATGCGTGTTGGCAGAGAAATCGCTACACTTCTTTGATTTACTGTGCTGTGCTGTGTCACAGTCTTTATGTATCAGTCTATATTCAACAGCTGAATGTTGTGTACTTCACTAAAGAAGACAAAGCAAATACTCCAGAATTTGAATCAAGAACAGCTGCCAGCATGTGTAATTTAGGACCAGATATACCTGGAGTAGTAGAGCAATTTAAATCACTTAACAGAAGCAAGTCTCCAAGTATCAATTGTATACCCATTAGGTTCCTGTCAGAGTATGCTGAAGCATGTAGCTCCATACTTAGCTCAAAACATTTCAGTAGTTCGCATTTCATTTGTTGAGGAGAGGAGCAACGGATAGTGGCCATGCAAACTATGTACATCGAGCCTTCCAGCAGGAAAATTGATGTGTCAGTCGCAAGAGGAGGGGTGGGGGGAAGGAACAGGAAACTCAAAGTAGACTACCAGGGTGGTGGGGAGGGAAAGGTGCTGGAAGCCATGAAAGGGGGAGGATGGGGATGTCCGGGAGCCCTCGAATGGAGTGAAAGACGGAAGTTCAAATTGCTCGAGATTTGAGCAAAAGAAGCAACAGGAGAAGGGGGTGGGGGAGGGGAAGACTTTTGCGAAGCAAGCAGAGGGAGGAGGGTGGGAGAGGAATTACCTTGTCCTGAGGAGGCAAGGAGGGCTCAACATGAGCCAGTTTGATGTGATCAATTGAATCTATGGAAGGTTTGCCATTGGTTAAGATAATGAAGGTATTTAGTGCTTTCTTAATTATGTGGGCCAGAATATGGGGGGGCTGAGAAGGAGGCGCACTGTGTCATCATATAGCATGATGAAGTCACAACTGTCCAGTACCTGCATGAAACAGACGTAAGGAAAAGAGTGATTGGCTGCGGAGGGGTTTTATTTTGGCACAGTGGAGATGGACCCTGTCAACAAGGGCGGGCAGATCGCTCAGATTTGGTGGGGGGGGGGGGGGAGGTTACTGAGCTCCCCGGTAAGACAAGAGGTTGTCCATAAATGAACACAGCAACCAAGCCGTGGAGATCCTCCTTGTAGGGGGCACAAAGACCGAGCAGGACCAACAACAGAGCTTCCGTCCAGAGAGAGTCATGGCATTGGCGGGAGGTTTTTAATGTCCTGTGCGACCACTCTACCAATCCATTGCTTGGGGATGGTATGTGGTGTTGTGGATGCGTTTGATGCCACAGTGGTGTTAATAGGTCTGAGAAGAGTGGCAATTCAAACTGCCTGCCTTGGTCTGTGGTTAAGACCAAGGGACAGCCGAACCGAAGTGGACAATCCATGACTGTTAGATAGCCCTTGCCACCACATTGCTGTTGGTGAGGGGGGTGGTCTCCACCCATCGAGTGGTGCAGTCAATGGGAGCCAAAATATAATGGAACTCGTCAGCAGGAGGAAATGGGCCAACTAGGTCAATGTCAACATGTTGGAATGTGCCTGGAGGAATAGGAGAGGGACCCAAAGGAGGGGAGGTGTGTGTGTTGACATTTTAGCTCAATGGCAGAGCAGTCACATTTCTTACTCCGCCAGACAAAGCACTCAGTCACTGGTCTGGTAGAGGTGCAAATACCAAGATGTGGCAGGTCATGAAGTATTTGGAAGATCTCACACTGCAGCAGCTGAGGTATTAGTAGACAAAGTCTGCCTGTTGAATCATCATACCAAATTTCATCCAAGACCCCTGGGGAAAAAATGCAGATGGTTTGGAGAGAGAAAGTGGGATCAGAAACAAGTTGCATAAGGTCATCATCAGTGGCTTGCAAGGCGGGAGGATACGGCATGAAACCAAGACAGAAAGCCAGCCACAATATTGTCCACACCCTTAATGTACCTGACGTCAGTTATAAATTGTGAGATGAAGTCAAGGTAAAGAAATCGGCGAGGAGGAGGATCAGCCAGAGGGTTCTGAATTGCTGCCACAAGAGGTTTGTTGTCCACGCTTACATAAAAAGGATGGCCCTTGAAGTCAGAACAAAACTACTGGATTGCCTCGTAAATGTCCAACAGTTCATGGTCAAAGGCAGAATACTTTATTTGACTGTTGTTTAGTTTTTTAGAGAAAAACTGTAGTGGTGAAGTAACACTGGTGAGGGAGTGGCTGAGAACATAAAGAAGTTTGGCCCATGCTGTTAGCATTGCTCACCCCTACCCGGATGCGAACGTTTTTATCACAACTGCTGCCAGCAGCATCACTGGAGTCAGTTTCAATAAAAATGTCCACTTCCAGGTGGGGATGAGCAATGGTAACATCATGGAACAAAAGTTCTTTAAGTGCTGAGAATAAGTCAATCATTTCCAGTGTCCAAAGCACGGGGCGAGTGCCAGAGGTGTGTTTGCCTGCTAGTGCATTCGTAAATTCAGCTTGAATGTCAGCAGCACCCAGCAAATGATGTCAGTAATAGTTTATTGTGCCCAGTAAGCGACTAAGTTCCGTGAATTTTGAAGAGTGAGGTAGGTACTTAAAAGAGTTCACTTTCTCAATTACAGGGAAATTCATCTGCAGAGACAGTGTAGCCTAGAAAGCGGACAGAGGTTTGATGGAGTTGGTTTTGTTGTGGTTTAACTCAATGCCTGCCCCAGCTAGAGTGTCATTTAGATTTGTAGGCGTTGTTCATTTTCTTCAACAGAAGCATTAAAAATTAGTATGTCATCCAGGTGAACAAAACAGAATTTAAGTGGAAAGAGAACCTTGGTTATGAAGCATTGCCAAGTCTTAAGTCCAAATGTTATGAAGCAGTAATGATATAAACCAATCGGAGTCATGATGGCAGTTTTTTGAACGTTCTCCAGAGCCATCGGGATTTGGTGATATTGTCATTTGTAGTCAATGACAGACAAAAAACCTACTTGCCTGTAAGTTCATGGCTGAAATCTGCGACATTCGGAATTGGGTATCTGCCCACGATAGTCTTGGCATTGATCTTCCAATAATCCCTAAACATACGCCAAGAACCACCACCTTTTTTAGCTAAGTGGATGAGGGAGGACCAATTGCTTGATGAAGGTTTGATAATGCCTCAATCGAGCAGCTCAGAAATCTGTGCCTCTACCACCGCAAACTTCTCTGCACACAGACGGTGTGGTTTGCTAACGACGTGAATGTCATCTGTTAGTCGTAGTTTGTGTACCGTACCATTGGTGACAACTGAAATTCTATGTTGTGAGACAGTATCAGTGGAGGAAGCAGCAGAGTCTAAAGCAGGTTCACGCGAGTCTGCAGGGGGCATGGTGTAAAGCATGTTCGCACCCACTGTTGTGGCCGGAGGCACCGCAAGTGACAGTGGCAGCTGAGCCACAGCACGATCGGCGACCCTGTCAATTGTTGTGGCTTCCAGCAGGAGGCATAGTGGTGGCAATGTTGTGTTGACTGCCACAGGAGCTGTTGGAAGCGCCACTGGTTCGTGTGAGCAAGATGGCTGCTGAGCCGTGACAACCGACAGGTTGGCTGGCTGGGTTGTAGCAAGTGTGGCCACCGATGCAGTTGGCAACGCAAACCGTGTGCAGTGGCAGGATGGCGGTTGGGCAGCAGCTGACGGGATGAGGGAGGAGAGACACTGGGGAGGCACTGTTGCACAAGCAGAAGATGGGGGTCAAGTGGCAGGTGTAACAACTGGAGATTGCACCCTTGAAACAGTATATGATTTGATCAAAACACTAGAGGAAGGTTTGATAGCTCGAGCAGGAGCATGTTTACCATGAAACACAATAATTGTCTTAGCATAGTTCACCATGGTAACATCACGTGAAGGTTGGCTTGATGCTGGGGAACTAAAGTTCCAGTTTTCAAGTTGGCTGCAGGGTGTAAGGTGTGCAGAGCAGGTGCGATAGAGCAAGATCTGCAGGACGTATAGACAGCAAACGGAGTTGTCATGGCAACAGAGTTTTTTTCAAATACTTCTGTGTAGAAGTGGGGAGGGGGTATTGAACTGTCAGAATCACTGTTAATCCCGTGGGCACAACACCAGTGTTTGCACTGAGAGAACAAGTACTATCCTTGAAATTATTGTCCATTGAAGCTGCTAGGATGATTAACAGATGGCAATTGGAATTCAGCATCAGCGAGGTGGTGAACAATGTCTTCTCGCATATGCCAAAGACACAACACTTGTTCATGTTTGGTAACCCACTCTGACAAAGGTTTGTCAAACTCGTTAATGTTTGTCAAACACTCGCTAAGTGTTATTACACATGCAAAGGGAGGTGTAGAGCTCTATGAATCACATGGGAAGTGTCTTTTTCAAGTATGGTGGAAGGCGACTCGATGCACAATGTCAGAAGAATGCTTGTGTGAGCCAGAAAATTCATGCCAAGTATGGGTTCCAGAAAGTCAGCCACAAAAAGGTTCAATTTTAACATGCACTCAGGAGACAGGTGAAGAGATTATGAGGTAGAACCAGCACACAGAAGCTCAGAGGCACTGACAGCTCCAAGAACTGTTCGGAGAGGTTGTAGAGTGCCAGTCACCAAGGACAATGGGAGCCGCGAAACATTGGCGCCCATATCGATCAGGAAGTGATTGCGGAAAATGCAGTCGTGAAGGTAGAGGCAACCACCTGGAGGCAGACACCCATGTATGGAATGCAACGTGTATAGGCCCTTGTTGTCAGTAGAGCAGGATGCAGCACCTAAGTCATCCTGCACTTTGCATTTGGGTGAAGGCATGGTGGGCGGCACCACCATGCGGCGTCTCCAAAAAGGCTCTGATAGTATCAGTGCGGGTAGTGCAGAGCCCTGTTCCTGTGGATAGTGGAGGCAGGCCGTCATCACAGTCCACGGAGGAGGCTGAAGTTTCGCCATCACTAGATGGGCGAGGTTGAGGTGGTGATTTTTGAGTCTGTGATTGCAGCTTGTGGCATGCCTCCAAAAGTATGAATTGTGCTCTCGGTCCAAGAAGTGAATGTGTTTGCTAGGCGGCGACTCATGGATGTAGTAGCCCAGCCCAGGAGTAGTAGCTTGTTGGTCCAGACCGCCATGTGTGTTCAGTCAGGAAAGGCATGTTTGCTGACCAACAGGCCGCCACAGTTGTGTGGGTTTCTTGTTGCTGAGGTATTCCTTCTGCAGGATCAGGCACATGGTGTCATCAGGCTTGTGGGTTACCCACTTGAGTATTATTTGCTTGGCCGAGTGGTGAGTGGTGAGAGGTGGGGGCCAAAGTGACCAAGTTGCAGATGAGATCAACATGCTCATGTAGATGCTTTATTCGACTCAGATAATGAGCTGTGTCATCAAGCAAGTAGTGGTCAAAGATTAGTTTCATTAAGGCGAACCATATCATTGAAGTGTCAAATGAGAAGGTAGGCGGCTTCAGAAAACAACCAGGCAGTGGGGAAGGAGTTAATGAAGAGCCTGAGCATCGATGAGGGTGGTACATGTGGTCATGACAAGGCAGAAGCATCCCGGGGTACCAGGTATGACTGCACATTCTGAAAATTGTCACTGATCAAAAAATTCATGTGCAGAAGAGCACTCACAAAACGATGAGTGTTAAGAGCATTGTTACAAGTGATAAACTGCACTGGCAGTTGCACAAAGGGAGACAGAACGGTGCCACTCATCAGACAGACTGTGCACGAACAAAAAGGTGCAGCAGAAACTTGTGAGGAGGAACCGAAGCCATAAACCGAATTCGATGAAGAGTCTGAAAGCTGTTCACTAGCAGTAGCACAAGGTGGGGGAGATCAAACAAGATCTTACTGGACCAGAGTATTGTGTGACCATTGGCCAGGCACATGGGCAACAAAGTGATACAATGACACACATAGAAAAGTAGTGGTGGGCTGAGATTTCAAATTCAAAGCATTAACATTGGCACTATAAGCATACAACACAGGCAGATGTGGAGCATATGCTAAATAGTTCTGCAGAGGATGGGACTTGTTCAAATGTTGGGTACTGTGTGCAATCTTTGGTGTAACAAATCCTGAGTCTATTGTGAGGCCAAGTCCACTGTTGCAAAGATCAGAAGCAAAAAATGTCTTGATAAGCCTACCAGGCTGGTTGTAGAGGTGTTGAAGAGAAGGAATTTGATGCATCTTGTAGTTGAGGCAATGTTGTGAACGTCTGTGGGGCCAGAATGTAGCTCGGCATGGGTTGTACTGGTGAAGTCATTGTGGCAGGGAGCCATAAGTCCACAACTCGTCGATGGCGAGCGCTTTTCTACTGGCCAGTGAGAAGGAGATATGTCATCAGCGTAACCCGAGATCCAACGCCAACGCTGCAAAGTGCCTCATCGCCGCCGTGCATCTTATCGCCGCCACCAACACTCACCGAGCAACCTAGTTCACAGTAAGAATAAGATATGGTTTAAATGTTTAATAAATGTATTTTGTGTAAATGCTGTTTCATTTACACCTCACACCTGAGCCAAGGAAAAGATCTCACATCCCAACATGTTTATAAGATTTCTTGTAAAATGCTATCCTGACAATAAAATGTTAATTTGTAGTTAAACTTGTCATCCTCACAATAGGACAATGCATTCACAGTTGTTGTGAAGTGTTCAATATTTAGCAAAGTGGTATGGTTACTTCATTTGATGACAGATCATCCTCTTCATTTTATGTCAGAAGTTCCTTCCTTCACTTAGCCTTTTCAGATTGGAACAAACAGACAGTTCTCTAAACATAAAATTTTATTAACAGATAATTACCATAAATATTTGGTTTAAATTGTGATTGCCAATCAAAGGAAAATTCTGCACAATGGTGGAAAATCTTGATAAAATTTGGAAGCAAATAAACATATTATAAATCAAAGGAAACATGGTATACAACAAAGTTTCAAGAGAGTGCTATGAAAATACATAACAAAATAAGAAACTGAACAGTGACACATTAAGCTGCATAGTAAAACTGATCATATTAGTGACCGTACATCAGTATGACATGGCTTATGCTTCAGGTGGAAATTTTACAGATTACTCCACATCACTACATCAAATTTTTGTCTGAATCTACACTTATATGTGAATCTAAATTTGGCTCTGCAGGTGTATATGAAGCCAAACATGGGTTCTACCAGTCTGCATGGACCTGAATATGGGTCTGAAATGAGACACACACTGGAGACATTGTCATTTATGGTGCATGAAGTGCACTGTTTTAAGAGTCCTTTGAGTTTCATTAATGCAGTATGTAGATGCTTTCTTATGTCTTGATCAAAAGTATGGGAGTGCATTATTTCACAGTGTCATTTAAAATCAGCTTAGGCATGATGGACAATAATGAACTTGGTTACAGCAGACAACAATGACACACATGTGATTGGGCCACGCGTGCTCTGTCGCTGAGTCTGCCTACAGCCTTTGTCTTCTCTTAATCACGTCTTGTGAAGTCCATGTGAGTGTAAGTAATAAATTTTATTTGTTAGATGTTGTCTTATATTTATTTTGTGTTACTGTTGTGGTGTACGGGATACGGTATGATAAATAAATAACCAGTACATGCCACATTAACTGAATAACACACATTTATTACGGATCGCTTGATACATTCGAGTACACAATAGTTGAGTCCAAACAATACTCAAAGGCCCGCGTGGGCTCTCTCTATATCAGCTCATAGATATTCCACTCCAGGTGGAGTCGATCTCAACGTCGCCACAGAGCCCCCCCCCCCCCCCTCCCTTGCAGTGCGGAGCATATCTGAGACTGGATCATGAGTGCCGGGCCGAAGGCCGATCACGGGGGTGAGGGAAAACATAGTCTCGATGCCAAGCAGGCACAATGACTCTGCGGCCGGCACAAGTGTAAGTGGTAGGTGAGTGTGTGGCAGGTGTAGTAGGAGAGAAGAGGATGAAAAGGGTGCCGGTAGCATCAATGAAACACTCAACGTTCGATGGATCAGCGGTCGAGGGAAGGCTTTCGGAAAAGAGGAGGGAAATGTTTTGCTCATGAGGTTCGTTGGAAGAGTCAGGAAAGATGTACATAACGAAGATTTGGTTTTCATTCAAAACAACAGAGATGTTGGAAGGGGGGTAGGCAGAAGAAACGTCTACTGAGAAGAAGTGAGGGGGAAGGTGTGCTGGGGAAAAATGCGTTAAGGGGGAGGAAGGTGACTCGGCCCTCGGACTCAGCAGGGGGTCGCCCTCCTGCAGAGGCGTGTCATCCGTGGTGTGCAAGGGGGAGAACCGGGGTCAAAGGTAACATCAGACATTGGTGCAGTGTGGACTGCGGCGTCTGGGAGCTGAGAGGAGACGGTCCAAGCAGGCTTCAGGCGGCTCTTAGACACTGTTGTCGTCTTCCCGTCAATGATGAAGTTGAAGTGCGACGGACCTCGGCGTACGACCATGAAGAGACCATGGTACGGCGGTTGTAGTGGAGGGCGAACTGAATCCTGCCGTAGCATCACTGCAGCAAACGTTTCTAAATCCCTATGCACAAAGACACCTGGACGGGCATGAATGAAGGTTTGAGAGGTGCAGAGTGCTCGCACTGTAGTCCTGATTTGGTCAGTGAATTCAGGGTATGAGCTAATTGTGGGAGCCATGTCGTCAGAGACGAATTCTGCTGGCAACTTAAGGCATTCACTGTACAAGAGCTCAGCAGTGGAGCATCCTAAGTCCTCTTTGAATGAAGTTCGGATACCCAGGAGTACCCAAGGAAGGGCGGTAGTCCACGATTCTGAGTGGCACATGAGTGCAGCTTTCAGGGTACGATTCCACCGCTCTACCAACCCGTTGGATTGTGGGTGGTAGGCGGTGGTATGTATCCGTGATGTGCCACAGAGATCACACAACTTATCGAAAAGCACAGCCTCGAACTGCCGACCCTGATCGGTAGTGATCGTAGTAGGGCAGCCGAAGTGGGCAATCCAACAAGATACAAATGCGGAAGCAACCGTAGCGGCAGAAATATTCGACAAGGGTGTGGCCTCCACCCAGCGTGAAGCCCGGTCAATGTATGTGAGCAAGTATCGGAAGCCTTCAAGACTGGGAAGAGGGCCCACCAAGTCAAGGTGTATGTGAGTGAAACGATCAGAGTGGATACTGAAGGAGCCAAGGGGTGGGCGGCAATGTCGGCCAACCTTTGCGTGTTGGCATGGAATGCAAGAGCGGCACCACTCACGACAGTCTTTTTTTACCGAAGGCCAAACAAAGCGTTCTGTGATTAAGCGAGTGGTGGCTTGTGCACCCGGATGGGTGAGACCATGAAGCGCACCAAAGATCACACGGCGAAAATTTGTGGGGACTAGTGGGCATGGCATGCCCAAAGATGTGTCACACCACAATGCAGCAGGTGTGCCGGGTATGTTTTTGCGCTCCAGAACTAAAGAATGCTCGCCGGATTTGAGCAAGGTCGAAATTGAATCATCGCTCGACTGGGCCTTGGTGAGCTCATGGAAGTCGATGACAGAGGAGATACCAGCGAGCCACGAGAAATAATCAGCAACCAAATTGTCAGAGCCGCGGACGTACTCTACGTCGCTCGTGTACTGAGAGATCAGATCAAAATGCCTGTAACGACGAGGAGGTGGGTCAGCTGGATGATTTTTGAGGGCGTGTGCCAGGGTTTTATGGATTGTGTATATAGTTAGTGGCCAACCCTCAATATCTTCTCGGAAATACTTGACCGCCTCGTATACAGCAAGAAGTTCGCGGTCGAATGCAGACCACTTGGCTTGGCTGGGTGACAACTTTTTAGAAAAAAACTTCAATGGCTGTGACTCTTCACCACAATGTTTCTGTAGCACCGCCCCAATTGACACCTCACTAGCGTCAGTGGTAATGGAAAGGGTGGCATTGGGGAAGGGATGAGCCAAAGTGATTGCTTTTGCTAACGCCGTTTTCAAAGAGTCAAATGCAGTTTGCATCTCCGCCGTCCAAAGGATGGGACGATCCCCTGTAGTGTTAGGGCCGCGCAAGGCATCTGTGAGAGGTGTTTGTAGTTCAGCAGCCTTTGTCGGACTTCTTTGCTTTCTACAGTATGTCTGCCTAAGTGTACTTGGGTCTGTGTGAATGTGTGCGTGTGTGTGCATTTTCCCCCCAAGGTAAGTCTTTCCTCTCCCGGGATTGGAATGGCTCCTTACCCCCTTCCTTAAAACCCTCATCATTTCCTTTTCCCTCTCCTTCCCTTCTGCCTGAAGAAGCAACTGGGTTGCGAAAGCTTGCATTTGTGTGTGTGTGTGTGTGTGTGTGTGTGTGTGTGTGTGTGTATTCATTTATTTATTTGTGATGCTGTCACACCTGTGCTCCTTCGCCTGGTGAGTAATCTTCGTCTATTTTTTATATATACTTTTTCCTGCTAGGAATTTTTCGTCGTAATATATATATATATATATATATATATAAATGGTATAAAATAAAGATTTCTGACTTACCTAAAGTACAGGCTTGTCGATAGAAACACAAAACACACAAAAACACACAACCATTCGAGCTTTCGCCACCAGTGGTGGCTTCTTCGGGAAAAAGAGGGAGGAAGGAGAGGAGAAAGGGAAGGATACGGGTTTTAAGGAAGTGGAAAAGGAGCCATTCCAATCCCAGGAGTGGAAGGACTTACCTTAGGGGACAAAAAGGAAGGTAAACAAATACACACACACTCACACATATCCACATCCAAACACACCTAGATATTATAGAGGGAAACTTTCCCGGTGGGATAAACAAAAATAAAAATAGAAAAGAGATGACTTACCAAAAGGATGGCTCGTCGAGAGAAACAAATAAAATCACACACAAGCACACATACAAGCTTTCGCCACCACTGGCAGCTTCTTCAGGAAAAAGAGGAAAGTCCATCCCTATGAAACCCCCAAACCACCTTCCCTACCCTCTGGCTCCTACCCATGCAACCGCCCCCGTTGTAAAACCTGCCCTATGCACCCTTCCACCACCACTTACTCCAGTCCAGTAACCCGGAAGGTGTACACGATCAAGGGCAGAGCTACTTGCGATAGCACCCACGTGATTTACCAACTAACATGCCTGCACTGTGAAGCGTTCTATGTGGGAATGACCAGCAACAAACTGTCCATTCGCATGTACGGTCACAGGCAGACAGTGTTTGTTGGTAATGAGGATCACCCTGTGGCTAAACATGCCTTGGTGCACGGCCAGCACATCTTGGCGCAGTGTTACACCGTCCGGGTTATCTGGATACTTCCCACCGACACCAACCTTTCAGAACTCCAGAGATGGGAACTTGCCCTTCAGCTTATTCTCTCCTCCCGTTGCCCACCTGGTCTCAATCTCCGCTAACTCAAATTCCCGCCCACTATCTTTAGCATCTTTGCCTTGGTTCTGTGGACAGAGCCTCTGCCTCAATTGGTATCTCTGTCCAACTTCTTTGCTTTTCACAAATGTCTGTCTAGGTGTGTTTGCGTTTCGATATGTCTGAGTGTGTGTGTATTTGTTTACCTTCATTTTTTCCCCTAAGGTAAGTCCTTCCATTCCTGGGATTGGAATGACTCCTTTTCCACTTCCTTAAAACCCATATCCTTCCCTTTTTTTCCTCTTTTTCCTGAAGAAGCTGCCAGTGGTGGCGAAAGCTTGTATGTGTGTTTGTGTGTGATTTTATTTGTTTCTCTCGACGAGCCGTCCTTTTGGTAAGTCATCTCTTTTCTATTTTTATTTATATATATATATATATATATATATATATATATATTATATATATATATATTCAAAACGAAAATTATAGAGGGAAACTTTCCCGGTGGGATAAATAAAAATAAAAATAGAAAAGAGATGACTTACCAAAAGGACCGGCTCGTCGAGAGAAACAAATAAAATCACACACAAACACACATACAAGCTTTCGCCACCACTGGCAGCTTCTTCAGGAAAAAGAGGAAAATAGGAGAGGAAAAGGGAAGGATATGGGTTTTAAGGAAGTGGAAAAGGAGTCATTCCAATCCCAGGAGTGGAAGGACTTACCTTAGGGGAAAAAAAGGAAGGTAAACAAATACACACACACTCAGACATATCGAAACGTAAACACACCATTTGTCTTTGCTTTTCACAAATGTCTGTCTAGGTGTGTTTGCGTTTCGATATGTCTGAGTGTATGTGTATTTGTTTACCTTCCTTTTTTTCCCCTACGGTAAGTCCTTCCACTCCTGGGATTGGAATGACTCCTTTTCCACTTCCTTAAAACCCATATCCTTCCCTTTTCCTCCCCTTTTTTCCTCTTTTTCCTGAAGAAGCTGCCAGTGGTGGCGAAAGCTTGTATGTGTGTTTGTGTGTGATTTTATTTGTTTCTCTCGACGAGCCGGTCCTTTTGGTAAGTCATCTCTTTTCTATTTTTATTTATATATGTGTGTGTCTGTGTGTTTATTTGTTGCTATTACTGGCTGTGCCCCTTCGCCTGGTAAGTGTTCCTCATCTATTTTTTACGTATATTTTTTTCCTGTTAGGAATTTTTCCTCTATAATATTCGTATATATATATATATATATATATATATAATAGACGAAAAATTCCTAGCAGGAAATATATATGAACAATAGATGATCGATTACTCACCAGGCGAAGGGGCACAGGTATTTATAGTAGCACAAATAAATAAAACACACACACACACCCAAACGCAGGTACTGTTGTTTATTGGTAGGTTTGATGTGGACGGATGTGTGTAGTTGGCCGTTGGATAGATGGAGGTTGACATCGAGGAAAGTGGCATGGGATTTGGAATAGGACCAGGTGAATTTGATGGGACCAAAGGAGTTGAGGTTGGAGAGGAAATTCTGGAGTTCTTCTTCACTGTGAGTCCAGATCATGAAGATGTCATCAATTAATCTTTAGGTTGACAGGCTTGGGTGTCCAGAAAGGCTTCCTCTAAGCGTCCCATAAATAGGTTTGTGGTCCCCATGGCTGTTCCCTTTAGTTGTTGGTATGTCTGGCCCTCAAAAGTGAAGAAGTTGTGAGTTAGGATGAAGCTGGCTAGGGTATTAAGGAAAGAGACTTTAAGTTGGGAAGTGGATGGTCGGCGTGAAAGGAAATATTCCATCGCAGCGAGGCCCTGGGCATGTGGGATATTTGTGTATAAGGAAGTGGCATACATATATAATTTTAGCATAAGGTTCACTCTTTTTTATGCAACTTACCATAGTGTTTCATTGAAGGTAAATCTGTAAAGCTCCCCTCCTTGTCTTGTTTCTTCTATCCAATATCCCTTGTTCAAATTTTCCTTTCTACCATCTCTCCACCAGTCCCTCTTCACTTCCTCCATCAGTTACTTTTAAACACTTTGGATCACTGTTGCATGTCCCAGTAAGCCTATTATGATACATGGTTCTGATAAAGAGATGATGGATTGTTTGTAAATGTAATCACATAGCCGAAGTCAATATTTATGTACAGCACTCTTCCAATTTTTTGTAAAATATTAGTGTATTTTAAGCTTTACTTTCCTTATAAGTCTCAAAACAATCCAGGGAGACTGAAACTAGTCATTTATAAAAATAAAATGTGCAATGGGTAGTGAAAAATAAACAATATATTGAAACTGCTTTAAATAATAATAGAATGATTCAAAGAAACACTACAAACTTTTAGAACTTTAAGGGGGGAGTGAGTACATAATATCTTGCATAGGAACCCATGTGCGGAAACGTCATGAGATTTTCTTCATCTGCATTACTGTGAAACAAATCTCTTTTACTACAAGTACTTTGCTTCCCACATTTTGGAAGGACGTAATATGGACCAAACTATGAAAAATATATCTGGTAAATAATATAGTAATAAGGAAAGTTTACAACCCACCAAAAAGACATGGCTACGAGCTGTGACAGGCACTTACAAAGGACACATACATACAACACTTGCAGCTATCGGCCATCGCCTTCTTCAGAAAATAGAATACTCACGCAATCACACAGGCAAACAACACACTCATACAACCATCACCTCTGGCTGACGCACTTCGAATCATGCTCTGCGGTGAGTAAATCGGGGACAAGAGGGAAGGGGAGAGGGGATAGGAAGGTTACGTCACGGTGCTGGGGACGGGTACAGCACGGCCTAGATGGGAATAACAAGGTGCAGCTTAGGAATGGAGTGGGGAGACGGGTGGGGGGAGAAAAATAAAATAAAATAAGAAAATAATAAAGAAATAAAATAAACAAAATAATTACACATTTAAATGAAAAATAAGAATAAAATGCTTGCACACTGCATGTACACACAACCGTGTACACCAAACACACACACACACACACACACACACACAAGCACATACTCATGAGTGCACAAGCGTACACGCACACACACACACACACACACACACACACGATCGCACATTCATGCACCATTCAAAATTGGAGAGGTTTGGGACAGAGAGGTAGGAACTGTAAGGTATGGAAAAAAAGGAAGTTATCGTAGGTTGAGACCTGGATGATTCCGGGATTGGAGAATGTATTGTAGGAATAACTCCCATCTGTGCAGTTCAGAAAAGCTGGTGATGGATGGGAGGATCGAGATGGCCCAGGTTGTGAAGCAGGCATTGAAATCAACCATATGATCCACTGCATTCTGTGCCACAGGGTGGTCCACCTTGTTTTTGGCCACAGTTTGGCGGTGGCCATTCATCCCGACAAACAGCTGGTTCACATTCCAATATAAAACACTGTGCAATGATTGCAGCAGAGTTGGTGAATCACATGGCTGCTTACAGGTGGCCTGACCTCTGATTGGGTAGGATAAGCCTGTGACAGGACTGGAATAGGAAGTGCTGGGTGGGTGGATTGGACAGGTCTTGCAGTGGGGTCTTCCACAAGGATTGATCCCGTGGTAGTGGACTGGGTTTCGGGTTGGCATAAGGAGGAACTAGGATGTCGTGGAGGTTTGGAGGCCAACAGAACACTACTTTAGGGGGGTGGAAAGGATCTTGGGCAGGAAGTCTCAGCTCAGAAATAAGTGACATCCTGCCCTGCACTTCCTATTCCAGTCCTGTCACAGGCTTATCCTACCCAATCAGAGGTCAGGCCACCTGTAAGCAGCCGTGTGATACACCAACTCTGCTGCAATAATTGCACAGAGGCCGAGCCACCTGTGAAAGCAGCCATGTAATTTACCAACTGTGCTGCAATCACTGTGCAGCTTTCTATAATGGCATGACCACCAACCAGCTGTCCATTAGGATGAATGGTCACCGCCAAACTGTGGCCAAAAACAAGGTAGACCACCTTGTGGCACAGCATGCAGTGGAGCACATGCTTGATTTCAATGACTGCTTCACAACCTGGGCCATCTGGATCATCCCATTCACCACCAGCTTTTCTGAACTGTACAGATGGGAGTTATCACTACAATACATTCTCCATTCCCAAAATCATCTAGGCCTCAACCTACGAAAACTTCCCTTTTTTCCATACCTTACAGTTCCTACTTCTCTATCCCAAACCTCCCCTATTTTAAGGGGTGTGTGAATGTGCGACCATGTGTGTGTGTGTGTGTGTGTGTGTGTGTGTGTGTGTGTGTATGTGGTCGTGTGTACGTGCAGTGTGCACACATTTTTTTTTTATTTTAATGTGTATTTATTTTGTTTATTTTATATATTTATTTATTTTATTTTTCTCCCCCCACCCACCTCCCCACTCCATTCCTAAGCTGCATCTTGTTATTCCCATCTAGGCCGTGCTCTACCCATCCCCACCACTGTAACGTAACCTTCCTATCCCTTCTCATGATTCGAAGTGCGGCAGCCGGAGGTGTTGTGTGCCTGTGTGAGTGTTCTATTTTCTGAAGAAGGCCATAGCTGATAGCTGCAAGTGTTGTATGTGTGTGTCCTTTCTATATGCCTGTCGCAGCTTGTTGCCACGTCTTCTGCATCTACACGGGATACTCTACAAATCACATTTCAGTGCCTGGCAGAGGATTCATCAAACCACCATTATACTATTAATCTCCCATTCCATTCTCAAATAGCGCGCTGGAAGAAAGAAAACTTGAATCTCTCCGTTCGAGATCTGATTTTCTGCATTCGCATTCGGAGGAGAATGTTGGCGATTGGAATTTCGTAAGTAGCCCACGCCGCAGCAATTAGCGCCATGGTTTTAATGATTCCCATTCCAGATCCTGTATCATTTCCGTAACGCTGTCTCCCCTGTATTGTGAAAATACGAAATGAGCTGCCCTATTCTGGACTCTTCCGACGTTCTCCATGAAACCCACCTGATAAGGATCCCACACTGGGCAGCAATACTTCGAAAAAGGATGGACAAGCGTAGTGAATGCAGTCCCTTTAAGAGTTCTGTTGCATCTTTTAAGGATTCTGCCAATAAAACGCAGTCTCTGGTTCACCTTTCCCACGACATTATCTACGTGTTTCTTCCAGTTTAATTCTGAAGTAGTAGAAATTCTAGAAATTCCTAGGTATTTTGTGGAGTTTACAGCCTTTACTTTCGATTGATTTATCTTGTAAACAAAGTTTAATGGATTTCTTTTCATACTCATGAGGACGGTTTCACACTTCTCATTACTTAGAGTCAATTGCCAATTTCTACACCATACTGATATCTTATTCAGATTGTTCTGCAGTTGGTTTTGATCTTCAGATGATTTCACTAGACGGTAAATGATGGCATCATCTGCAAACAACCTAAGGGTGAGTTGTAAACTGTCCTTATTACTATATTATTAATTCCAACCTGGACTTTCCATTATTATATATCAGGTAAACATGGTCTTTAAAATGCTTAAGTTAAGAGCCTCAAGGACTTCATCAGTATAAGATATGCATTTAATAGTACAGGAGATGAAGACCTACTCACAGCTGTTTATGTATGTATTTTGAGCCCATGTTTACCAGAATTTTTTTCTTGTTTTGGTCCATACTATCTCCTTGTAAAGTGTGGAAGGCAATGACAGTGCAGTATAAGAGATTTGTGTTAAATTGCACGATGCTTCTCACCGGGATCCAGTGGTTATGTTGGCACCAATGGTAATGGCAGCAGCTCAGATGACCAAAAATGTTTTGTCTTGTAAACTTCAATTAAAACGAAAATTATTTTTTTCTGAATGGACAAGGGTACATACAAGAACCTGTCAACCATAGAGCAGGTACAGTATTAATTTTGCTGTGAGTGAAACGAGCAGCAATAACATTTCTCAGTAGATGGTGAAAAATATTAACACTTCTACACTTCATTGTTCATCTCTTGCCAACATAAGCATTGGAGCCCGGCAAGAAGTGTCGTAAAGTTTAACCGAGATTTGTTTCGAAGATGAAGAAGTGCTCATAGTGTCATTACATCACATTTCTGGACATGAGTTCCACCATAAAATATTTTGCTCTCTCTCCCCTCTACAGGTCCTCTCAGTTTGTAAACATATTTTTCAATCAGCCTCTATAATCAGGAAAGTTATGACACACCTCAGGGTAGCGTTTGAAGCACTGAAGTCCACAAACAATGCTACTAAGTATTCCTCTTTCCTCTTCTGTGCGGTATTCTGCTGGTTTCATAAATGTTGCTTTGTCCTGAAACACAAACACTCGCATCACTACTGAGCAGATTAAATTCATCCTTTGGAGGGGGGGGGGGGGAGATATGATATACCACTTAAATAACTCAGTAAATCCTACCTGCAAGGAAAGTGCACCCTTTTTGCCCCTTTTCCGCTTCAAGGCCAAGAGTTTTTGTGGGTCACTTTCATCTATTTCCTCTTCTTCAGTTTCAGTCAACCAGTAAAGATTGGCAAACACTCTCCTCACTATAGCACGGAACCGTAGCTTACCTCTTAGCCTTGGCTCACCTGTCAGCTGAAACAGAGGTTCTTTGAATTAGCATTGCAATACAAGAGATACATGACTTTAAATGATTCAACAATTGCGTGGGCAGCATACACCCTTTTTTTTTTTTTTTTTTTTTTTTTTTTTGTACACATGTCCTAAACATATATTCACAGTGTGCAGCATGCTTAATTTGTTTCTGACAGATAGAAAGGTCAGATGTGTCTCAGTTTGCTCAGCAATTTTGTATTATTATAAAATAAGGAGCAAAGAATTCACATCAGATTCTGTGAGAAAACGGAATCGAGTAGGCCAACTCTAAAACACCTGACAAGTTGACAGTGGTGAGTTTTAATTAGATAAAAAAGAATCATAAATTATATACAGGTAATTATCAGGCATTACACAAGAAAAAGCACATAAAAATTCATTCACCTCCATCCGTCACATGGACAGTAGAAATCGCACTGTTCCAGGCATGTCATGCAGGACGCTGATTGGAGGATGGAGCCACCGTATAACATACATTGGTTTCTGCTTTGTTGTAAAACTGTGTTTTTGCTTTAGATGTCCCGTTTGTGAGGATTTTCCTTCAGCTACAGCTGTAGTGACTGATCTGGTAAATTTAATAATATAGATAATGTATTCCATATAACTTTCTTTTGTTAAATACTTACTTCTAGTTACAGGCCAATTTCCATAGTACCAGCTCTTTCTAAAGGATTTGAATGTGTAATCTACCAACAATTATTTGCTTATTTTTAAAATGCATAAATAATTAGAAAAAACCTGTCAACTCTTGATGCTATAGACTCAGTAGTCAAATACCTTTATCAAGTTCTCGAGAATGAAGGCTTTGCTGAAATCACCTTTTGTGACTTAAGTAAGGCATTCGATTGTGTAGAGCATGAAGCACTCTCAGAAAAAATGAAATTATATGGCATTAGACGTAACAGTCTTAAATTATTAGAATCATACCTACAGAATCGAAAGCAAGTAGTTGTGTCGGCAAAGAAGTGTCCAGTATGCAAGAAGTAAAGATAGGTGTTTCACAAGGATCTGTATTAGGCCCATTTCTGTTCCTAATCATGATCAATGATCTGCCATCGTTTATCAAGTCTCTTACCGTTTTATACGGAGACGACACAACTTTCCTCCACTGTAGCAATGAGTTCAGTAACCTCAAAACCTGTGTTGCAGAGACAATGGATCAAGCATCCTAAGGAAAATGGCTTCCTACTTAATAATGACAAAACACAAGAAATGGTTGTTAGTTTAAAAGGCAAGCGTCCATCAGATTACCCAACTTATGTTAAGTTTTTGGGTGTATATTTGGATAATAAATTGTCTTGGGCTCAACATATGCAATATATAGGTGGTAAGTTGTCCAGAGAGATTTATTTGTTAAGGTAACTTATGACTTGTGTATCTGAAAAGTATGTTATAACATCCTATTTTTCTTTCTTCCAAAGAATACTAATATACGGCTTTATTTTATGGGGAAGCTCATGTTCTGTGCATGACATCCTGATACTGCAGAAGAAAGCTATTAGGGAATTCCTGGTGCTACATATAAGGCACACTGTAAATCATGGCTGTAATAAACCTCTACATATACTATATTTTACTTGACCCAAAAAAGAAGTTACGTACTTGAGATAAGACGAAGAGAAAACGTTCATGGTTACAACACCAGAAGGACCAGATGTATTTATACTCCATACCACAGACTGTCGAAATCTATTAACAGCTACGAACTCATGGGACACAAATTATTTAACAAGCTCCCACAATCTCTACAAGAACTACCTGAATGTGCATACAAACAAACACTGTATCACTGGCTAGTTGTCCATCCATTTTTATGAGGTAAATGAATATTTCAGCTGTAATATGACACTGTAATCCTATTATCAAAACTGTTTCTTTTGAATTATCAATTGTATGTAATATATGTATGACTTTGTCAATTGCTGTTATGGCTGAATGACAATAAAATTATTATTATTATTATTATTACTGATTCGGCTGGAATTGTAGTGAAGAAATCCTGACGTTTCTGAATAGAAAACCGACGTCTTTCTGTATAAAGTTGTTTCCGATGTTTATTAGCAATTTTTGCTCTTTATAGAAACTGAAATTCTTTATTAAAAAGTAGTAGCTTTCAAGATAATCTTAAATAAAGTGTCCTGCAAAGAACCGTTCTTATGAAGACTCGTATTGACGGATTGTCTGGTTATTGCCTTTTCTATGGCACTACATACTTTCCCCGTTGAAAAAGGATGTTATAATCATTTTAAACGACACTGTTCACATTCATCCGATATAGTATTCGGAAATGTACCTCGCCAGCCGCTTGGAGCGCTTTTGTCGCGGCGTGTAACAAAAATGAGTGGAACCGTCGTGATTGTATATGTTCGACTGTGGTGGAGCAGGCGGTTCAGAACCTAATTTTTACAGAACGTACAACATTCATGAAGTGCTTAAAATTTCTAATAGTACCTTTAAAAATAAAACTAGAAACCGAAGTGGGGGAATGAGGACTGTGAATGAGAACAGGCGCGTATTTCGATTAATGCAGTTAACAACGCAAATTCATTGGACTTTGAAATTATGTAGCGGTTTCGGACTGGGTACGAGAACACCAAATATTAAGATCGCCTATTTATCTGTTAATTTCAGAGACTTACTGTCAGTGCTTCTTCCGATCCTCCAGTTTTGCTTTGTTGTGCCATTTCTAATACTTGACTTCTGGCTCTTAGTTAATTTATGAATAGATTCTAAAAGGAATAACAATGATCATCCACGTCTTCGAGACACTTGCATATGAAACGTTTCCACTATAGTAACAGTTCAGACTAAAAACATCTTCGCAGAATTTCTGTCTGCTAGGTAACAATTAAATCACGGGTATGCCTACAGAATAAAGTGGAAGGTCGACAGGGAGAGTCCAATTGAGCTCTACATTGTCAGTTGGATGTTCAACATCAGCTATCTGAGCGTGTGATCCATAGATGTTCATATGTCGATTCTTGTCAAATTATTATAAAATGTTATAGGCACTGCCTTCGTGATCACTAAGGCAGTGTTGTAGGACATAAAAAGAAAATACGTTTCGATTCCGTTCCCATTGTAGCCTGTTACATTGCATAATGACAAATTTCAAAACAAGTAGTAAGAAAGCAATTCTGCGCCACGTACAAATTTATGGGAATGCCTGTATGTCTAAAAAAGTGAAACATGGTGAAGAACGCCAAATCACATGCAATATGAATGCGCAAGACACACTTCAGTTCTATTGCTCAGAGACCAGGGTTATATCACTGCCGTCTAACAACGTATTCACATTCGTTCGATATAGGAGTTCCATTCAATATCGTAACCAGAAATGTAGCTTGCCGGCCGCTTGGAGCTTTTAACTGTGGCAACGTAGAACTAAAATTATTGGGGATGTCGAGATTCTATGTTAGACTGTGCTTATACCACATCCAGGCTGTGTTGGATATGAATATGTCCAAGAATAGAAAGTAAACATGACGAAATATTACTATATGATACGTAAATATTAATAGACTTGAAGATAACACAGAACATCCGAAACTGGTCAATAAAGCAATTTGAAACCAGTGATCTTGGCTCCTCTGCTTATCTGATTCCCATTACAAGATATTAATTAACATTCCTTTTCTTTTTTGTGGGGGGGGGGGGGGGGCTGGACTGTGGGCTTTCATGGCCGAATTTACCCTGTAATTCACACTCACGCTCTTAAATTAATTCTGCCAAACACTAAGTTGTGTTCTTACCTAATAGACCTCTTGACAAATTAATGGCGTACAAAATTAAGAATCGGATGCACAAGAGTTTATTCCACTAACTTGAAATCAACAATTACTGTAAAGTGTAAAGTAATTTTCGCGCGGAAAGATAAATGAGACAGTGACAGTGTTGAGCAGTTGAGCTCTGTACAGGGTTGCCGTCCCAAAAACGTTTCTCCTCGTACATAAGCAACAAAAACTAGACTTTCTCGTGACCATTGTCACGTACTCTAGTGTGCAGAAAGGTACATAAAAATGAAAAAAAGAATCGGTGAACATACCCAATGCGTCGACTATTCAAGTAGCAAATCCCAATGTTGCGAAAGTGATGATGATCGCTTTTGGGGGGGAACCCAAACTGATGTCTTGTTCAGTCTGTTCTGTGTCTGCTGCTGTTTCTTATTTATATAAAAGATATAGATGTTATCTATATATTTATTTATTCTAAAATATTTTTGTTTGATATTGACACTATCTTCAGTAGTGAAGGATTTTGTTTGTAATATAGACATAAATAAATGAAATTTTATTGTCGTTTAGCTGTTACAGCAATTGACAAGGTCAAGTTACAAATGTATTAAAATATACAACATATAAACAGAATTACTTTACATAGGACAAAGCGTAGGCTATATACAGAATTACTTTTCATAGCGCAAATATCAATATGTCACTACAGTATAGTTTTTCCATAAAATAAAATATTTAAAATAGTATCATCATAGATGACTCCATTAAAGAAATTATGGTGCACTCTCCTAACAGGTACCACTATAATATTTTACATTCATAAAAATTCATTAAGTGAGTAGCAAGGATTTAAAGCTAATCAACAGCACAGTTTGTGTTTAAATAAATCTAATGGAGCTTCTACCCATTCTTCTAGCAGTTTGTTAAACATCTTCATACCCACCACTCCATAGCTGTTCAGTGATTTGGATAATTGCTGTAAGAATGTTCAACATACTACCCATAGAACTGCAGACCCTTCCACTGGTGAAGTTCAGGAAGCAAATGACAAATGCTCTTAAATAACATGCACTACAGTCAGTCCAACTGTTCTTTGAGAGTGAGGGAAGTGAATGAACTCAGTGATAATTACAAAATGTATTTACATTACCTATATATGAAACATCTGAACTTTCATTAACGTAAACAATACAAATTGACTTGTATGCTGTCAGTCAAGGACGAGGGATGACCACCGAATTAAGTAAGAGAAGTGCTCACAAAATCAATGACATCGTGATACGTACAACAAAGTTTCTAGGTGTCTCAATTGACTCCAGAGTAAACTGGTCTCATCACATAACAAACCTTCAGAAGAGTCTCAATTCATTGGTTTTAGCTCTAAGTGTGATCTCTGAAAGTGGGAATTTAGACCCTATGAAAACAGCATACTATGGCTACTTCCATTCTCTTATGACTTATGGAATTATATTTTGGGGTAACTAGACACTATAAAAAAAATATTCTTGTCCCAAAACGTACAATAAGAATAACGAGTGGAGTTTAGTCTAGGTGTAGTTGTAGAAACATCTTCCGTAAACTAAAAATTCCTACTGGTACTTCACAGTACATATTCTCATTCATGTGTTTCATCACCAGAAATACGGAGTATTTTAAAAGAAATAGTGTATATCATGCATATGATAGCAGAAGATAGCATGAAATCACAATAATTGTAAAAATCTGACTATGGTGCAAAAAGGTGTGCAGTTGTTGCTCTGTTGATAAAGTTTTTAGCACTCTTCCTCCAGATCTTAAAAGCAAGTTTGATGAAAAATCCACATTTAGGGTGCATCTGAAACAATTTTTATTGGAAAGGTCATTTTACAGTTTAGAGAAGTTTTTCAGTCACAATGTAAAAACTTAGATCTGCTGACTAGAAATTTATGTCTGAGATATTTTAGAGTAATAAATGATGTAGGTATTGCTGTAACATTCATAACTGTTGTCATTGAGTTTATGTGTGTTTTTACAATGTCTGTATCTAATGTTTTAGTGCAACTTTGTCACTTAAGTGAGAATAATTAATAGAAGTGACAGTTTTCTCTCCATATTCCACCAAAATGTCCAGTCAATATCGAATAAGATTTTAGACTTTGAGATCTGACAGAATACTGAACTTCAGACAGTCAGTGTTATGTGTCTCTCAGAACACTGGCTAAAGGCAGATCAGATATATTCATTTTATATACCTGGCTACACCATTGTAAATTACTTGTGTAGAAGTAAGAACAAAAATGGGGGAACTGCAATATTAGTTAGAAGAGGGTTGGAATACAAAACTGTTGATTGTTTCCAACACCTCAATACAGAAAAAGATTTTGAGGCAACACTTATCATATGCATCTACTGATCTCCTGTTGGGAACTTTGAGTCATTTCTCAATAAACTAGAAATATTACTAAATGGAATACATGTAGATAAGAAAACAACAATATTATATGGGGATTTAAACATTGATTGTCTTGTAGCAAGTAGAAGAAAACAATTATTATTGAACCTAACTGATACTTTTGATCTAAAATTAACAGTAACAATCCCAACAAGAATAAGAAAAACAACAGCTACAACCCCAGACCAAATATTTGTAAACACAACCTGCTCTGCAAAAGTTCTTAAGATAAGTTTTAGTTCAAATGTTCAAATGTTTGTTAAGCTTAAGGGACTTAACTATGGGGTTATCAGTCCCTAAACTTACAAACTACTTATGAACTACCTACAACTAAGGACGACACAAATATCCATGCCCGAGGGGGGATTCAAACCCCCGACCGTAGTGGCCGTGCAGACCGTGATTGAAGCGCCTCAGCCCCCTTGGCCACCGCGGCCGGCCCAAGTTTTAGTGATAATGATGCCCAAGTGATAACGTTCTCAGACTATCCACTGTGAAACCAAACCCATGAAACAACTGTCACTGCAAGAAGGTTTCACACAGAGAACATAGACACATTCAATCATTTATTAGTGGGAGAAAATTGGGATGAAGTTACTCAGCTGCATGACATCAACAAAAAGTTTGAACAGTTCTCTGATATTTTCAAAAATCATTACGAAATACCATTTCCTCTCATAACACGGATGCTAAGGAATACAACCAGAAAATCGAAGACATGGATAACAAAAGGCATAAGAATCTCAAGCATCACAAAAAGAAACTTGCTCATTTACAAGAAAACCCATACTATACACATACCATGAACAATTACATTACTAAGTACACTTAAATTTTTAGTAAAGTTATAAGATAGGCAAAAATAATGGCCAATGACAAGTTCATAACAGAGTCAGGAAATAAAAGCAGAGCAATCTGAAAAGTAATAAAGCAAGGAGGAGACAGGAAAAAAGAAAATATCACTCTCAACTGTGATAACAATAGATTTACTGACCCCCCACCAGATTGTAAATCTCTTCAGACAGTACTATGAAGACAATACAAAAAAACTCATAATGAATAACCATAGAAATAGCCCAATCAACCCCCAAAGCAGAGTAAATTCTTGCCTTCACTCAATCCATCTCTATGAAACAACCCTAAATGAAATAATATGTGCAGCAAAATGCTTCAAAAAAACATCCTCTGGAATAGATGACATTCCAGACTTTATCATAAAACAATGCATTAAAAATATTGTGGTACCACTTGTAGATATAATCATTTGATCCTTCTTGTTAGGAACCTTTCCAGACTCCCTTAAACTTGCCAAAGTGATCCCTATCTATAAAAAAGGTGACAAATCAAATATAGAAAACTATAGACCAGTTTCTCTATGATCAGCTTTTGGCAAACTAATTGAGAGGATAATGTACAGCAGATTAATAGAGTTCCTGGACAAGAATGAAATCCTATCTGAAGCCCAGCATGGCTTCCGGAAAAATAAATCTATAGCCAGTGCCATTTACAACTTTTTACAAAATGCTCTAGAAGCAGTTTATAATAAACAAAATGCTGCTGGCATTTTCCTAGATCTAAGTAAGGCTTTTGACATCTTAGACCATAAAATCCCATTAGAAAACTCCAAAAGTATGGCATTAGAGGCACACCTCTAGAATGGTTCTCTTCATTCCTAAAAAATCGGACACAGAAAGTGATGATAACCCATGATCTAAATGGCAGCTCTAGAACTTGTTTTTCAGATACAGGTGAAATTACAAGTGGAGTACCAAATAAGTGAAATTATGGTGATCCAGAAGAAAGCAATTAGAGTAATAGTACACTGCAAACCACTGTTCATTAAATATAAAATACTAACAGTTATTAATCTATATGTTCTTGACAGTGTAAACTTCATACTTGCAGGCCTACCTAATTTAAGGATAATGAATCAGAGGCATGACCACAGTACAAGAATCTGTAAGTCTCTAATCCTGCCACAAAATAGATTAGCAAAAACTAACAATAGTCATAAGTACATGTCAATTAAAATATATAACAAATTGTCCAAACATGCCTCAAGTATGCCAACTGAATTATTTATGAAAAAGCTACACAGCTTCTTGTTAAAAAATCCATTCTATACATTAGCAGAATTTCTTAAATGCCCTATTTCAACTTAAATATGTAAAAATATTATATATAATAAGGACAGTTTACAACTCACCGCAAAGACGTGGCGACGAGCTGCGACAGGAACATACAAAAGACACACACATACAACACTTTCAGCTATCGGCCATGGCCTTCTTCAGCTGTTGCAGCTTGTTGCCACGTCTTTGTGGTGAGATGTAACCTGTCCTTACTATATTATTAATTCCAACATGGACTTTCCATTATTATAAAAATATTATGTAAAACTTAAATATGTAAATATAATATATAAAACTTTTATGTTAAGTGAACTGATGAAGCCTATTACATGTAATATTGCTGAATGACGAATAAAGAATCTGAATCTGATCCATACTAGGACCTATCCTTTTTCTTCTGTACATAAACGACGTAGATCTAAGTACTGACTCTCATATGAATACATTATTTTCAGGTGACACCAGCCTCCTCCTCTCAGAGAAAACCCCTGGAGAACTACAAACAAACATAAACAAAGTTACATATCAGCTAAATGATTGGTTTGAAGGAAATAAATTAATATAAACACCTCAGAAACAACATTTCTAAATTTCTCCTTAAAGGGAGAAGCTTACAGCTCCTCATTGATAATAATCTCCAGTGATATTACACCATCACTGGAATTAAATTTTTAGGAATTTGGCTTCAACATGATTTTAAATGGCACATACACATAAAAAAAATTTTAAAAATGCAACATAGAGCAAGTTTTCCCATAGTTTGAATTGCATACTTTGCCAAATTCCAGTGTTCTACAGGTATAGGGTCATATTCTGGGGTAGTGCAGCTGCTAGCTCAGTCATATTCCTGAGTCAAAAAAGAGCTATTAGAGCAATGCTCCATGCACCACAAACAGATTCCTGCAGGCCTCTCTTCCGTAAATCTTCAATCCTCCCACTCCCCTGTGTCTTTATCCTAGAAACTTGCAAACATGCAAGGAAAAATATAACAGAATTAAACAAAAATCTGAGTGTACATGACCATGACACTAGACAAAAAGAACATCTTCATGTTCAGTCAGTAAGGAGAGCAGATTTCAAATTGTCCACTACAAATCATGCTACACAAATATACAATAGTCTTCCACAGAAATTAATACTTAGTCCTTCATTTTCAATATTCTGTAAATCCCTAAGGGCATACTTATTGGATCACTGCTTCTATTCAGTAGCAGAATTTCTAGATTACATGAAGTACAATAAACTTTGTCAAAACAACTACTGCTACTAAAGCACGACCAAATGGAATTAATCTGTTGCACTAGTGAAAGACATTTTTGATGTTACATGTAATATCTGTGTATGTTTGTGTGTGTGTGTGTGTGTGTGTGTGTGTGTGTGTGTGTGCGTACATGTACACATGCAAGATTTTCTGGATGAATGAAGAATTTGAATATATATTATTTAAATGAATGAAGTGAATAGAATCAGTAACAATTGAATTATACTGTATATATTGTAAATGAGATGTAATTCTGTAAATTAATGTATTTATATTGTAATTTTAATGCAGTCTGTCCAGCCATGGCTGGTGAACTAGACAGACCTGGTCATAAATGGTAATAACAATAAAGAGTAATAAATGTTCAGATGACTACTATTTCTAGTTCCATGAGAGTGTACATCTCCTCTACGTTGGTATTCTGTTAAGTTGCTCTTTATATGCAGTGAAGCAGTGTAAATGTACAAGTTTATAACAGTTGATTAACAGTGGTTTGCAGTGGGAAAGTTTATCAGAGTGTGTAATGATTCTAATTACTTTCTTCTGAAGTACTAAAATAGTCTGAACATGTGAGCTATTGCCCCCATATTAAAAGCCCATAGGATATAATACTTTGAAAAAAAAAAAAAAAAAAAAAAAAAAAAAAAGCAAATCTTACATAAGCTGCAGGTACTTATTCTTACCCAAACTGAGTCATGGTCCAAGAAATCAAAAACAGTTACATGTGAGGAGAGTAACTCTCTATTGACATTTCTAAGTATGTTGTCAAGACAAGCAGATTGTCTTGTGGGTTTGCAGTTTGTAAAATTGAAATTGAATTGTCATAACAGGTTTTTAAATTCATTTTCAGTGTGTGCATCTTTGTTTACATCAAATACAGAATTGATGTCACCACCAATCACTATACTATATTTCTTCCACTGAGGTCTAAAATTGAATAAATTCTCAAGTTTTTCTAAAAATGTTAATGGATCACCACTAGGTGATCTATAAAGAGCTACAAATGATCCCTATATAGAGTGTTACAAAAAGGTACGGCCAAACTTTCAGGAAACATTCCTCACACACAAAGAAAGAAAATATGTTACGTGGACATGTGTCCAGAAACGCTTAATTTCCATGTTATTACTTCTCTTCAAATCACATTAATAATGGAATGGAAACACACAGCAACAGAACGTACTAGCACGACTTCAAACACTTTGTTACAGGAAATGTTCAAAATGTCATATGTTAGCGAGGATACATTCATCCACCCTCCAACGCGTGGAATCCCTGATGCGCTGATGCAGCCCTGGTGAATGGCATATTGTATCACAGCCATCCACAATACGAGCACAAAGAGTCTCTACATTTGGTACCAGGCTTATGTAGAGAAGAGATTTCAAATGCCCCCATAAATGAGAGTCAAGAGGGTTGAGGTCAGGAGATCGTGGAGGCCATGGAATTGGTCCACCTCTACAAATCTATCGGTCACTGAATCTATTGTTGAGAAGCGTACGAACATGTTGACTGAAATGTGCAGGAGCTCCATCGTGCATGAACCACATGTTGTGTCGTACTTGTAAAGGCACATGTTCTAGCAGCACAGGCCGAGTATCCCATACGAAATCATGATAATGTGCTCCAGTGAGCGTAGGTGGTAGAACATGAGGCCCAATCAAGACATCATCAACAATTCCTGCCCAAACGTTCATAGACGTATGAAGATGAACCAGTTTTCATCCATTCTGTGCATCCCCCTCCATTACCGCAATGCCAGCCAATAATCTTCATTCTGTAGGCGTGTGGCTGGGTGTGAGTTATGCAATGCTTCTCCTGAAGGGACAACTGTTGGTGCTCATCCGTAGCATCTCCCCTCCACACTTCCGTTATCACTCTGCCTCTGTGCACAGAAGTGCCTCCTTATATGACACCAGGTATACTATCTGGTGCAATTCTTTTCAACTGACATCACTGTGGCTTCTTGTATGTCAATGATGATGAGAAAAACACAACACCCTGTCCTCAACCTGACCGGGAATTGAGGCCCTGTGTGGCAATCCAGCAAAAAATAAATAAACAAATAAATTCTTTTGTTGGATCTCATACATTGTTGGTGTTGTTGTTGTTGTTGTTGTTGTTGTTGTTGACCTTGTCCTCATACAGTAGACCACAAATCTCGTATTTGTATAAGGAACCTTGTACTTATGGTAAGAGAATAGAGAAAGCAGCACCAAGTTAGTGGCAGCAAATTACAAGTTAATCACTTTACAACAGAAATGAAAGTGCAAATGATAATGTAGCAATAAAAGTACACACCGATGAACCATTTTGCATCAGTGAATACTACAAATACATATTCAAGCAGTCATCGCGATGGAATTTGTAATCCATATGCTAAGGCAGTTTTGTGATGCAGGCTTTCAATCGCTTGTTACTAGGAATGAAATCATATTAAATTTCTGTTCAAATGACTATCCAATAACTTTCTTAAATATTGGGAAACATTTTTTAACAATCATCTACTGGTAGCTTGAAGTAAAGTACTATAGGATAACTTAACTCTTACAGAACTGTAGGCTTCTGACAAATACCTCACTAGAAAGAGCAAAATGAATGATGCAGATTTCCCTTATGTTAACCTTTACTTATATATTATTAATAGCAAGACTTAATTGAAAAGCTAAATTAGTATTTTAATGTTTTGCACCTCACTTAACACCATGTTTACAATTGTTAATTTATTTATTTTATTTTACATCCAAGCCGTTTATGCACACTTTGAAAGTGTGTACTCAGTCCACCCATAATTGCATGGGAAGCACCTGTTTGATATGCACTATTAACCAAATGACAAAACGTGAAATCGTTCCTTGGTGCTATAATAAGTACCACAGAGGTGTGGTGTCTAAGCTGACACAGTTTAGCTGATTCATAAGCAAATGTATGCAAACACGCTCTGCAACATTCTGTATTGTTTATGTTTATTTATTAGCCTTACAACATGTTTACTATGTTATTGGCTTCATCATTTGGGTTATACATCAGGCATTCCCTGAGTGAGTGAGCTTATGTGTGAAAACTGAAAATCTGAAAGTCATGGTTATGAGTTATTTCACCAAAATCCTAAGGGTTGTTTATGCTGCCACCTTGCTCCTCACTGATGCGGCACGGCGATGATGACTCAAGCCCACAGAGTCTTACCGGCCCATTTAGCGCGCAGCATCTCAGATCGCTGCTTGCTTAAGATCCTTATCAGGCGATGATATTAAACAGGTTTGTGTTTCGCTCTATGACCATTGCCGCCAGGCCTGAAACTTGCACTGTGATTGGTTGCTTCAAGGTCACTCTGGCAGGATGGCATTTGACTGTTGAGTGTGTGGAACTCTAGTGCCCATCTAGTACAATATTCTTTGTTAGAGGTTGGTCCAAGATTCTTCTATCATTACTCGTCACCACTTTTGTGTCTCGTTGCTGCTGGTTGTCCTAGGTGTCGGTGGCCGAGTGGAGAGAGACTGACACAGGGAAATAGGATGCATGCGTGTGCAGGTACAGAACCTGAGGTGACCAGCCAGTGGGACAGCAGAAACTAGAAACACTAAGCTGGATTAGAACAAGATATATATATTTCTTAGAGATAGTAAAATACTTAACTTTGTTAACTGAAGACTAGTGGAATGCGTACTGAAGAGTCCTAGTGCCTGTCCTATAGCCAAGTGGCCGATGCAGTTCAGTGGTGGCCACGAGCGGAGTTGCAGCAGAGGGCGCTCATGGTTGACGTCGAAAAGAATGCCGCGCCATGCTTGCAAGGCGGTGCGCGGCGAAAGTACATGGCGCGCACTTCAGACTTGTGCAACACCACAAGAGGCAGTTTCAGTACAGGAAAAAAGAGTTAATATCTGAAGCAGATGATTATTTCAGCTGTTGTTGAATGGAGAGCAATCTAGGACCAGACCCAAGTAGTTCATCACAACCGTTTCATACTGGATCAAATGTTGCAATAAAATGTGGACACATAAGTTGCATTTGAACTTTGTTTATTTCATTGCACAATACTTTCTTTATTAAACTAACACTGAAACAGATTAATTTATGTAAAAGAAACAGCAAATTATTTTTAGCATTAAGTAATGCTTAAACAGATTCCTTATCTCGGTAGCTTCAGCAGGAACTGCATTGTTTCTTCTTGATGTCTCACCTCCAGGAAGTACGTCTCACAAACACATACACCAAACTCGTATGAGATAACTTAATGATTCCTTATTGCACCAGTGATATTCCCGCAACTGCAAAACTCTGTAGTCGTCCGTCAGAGGCCTCTGCATGTGCCATACCACATTGCACTTTGACCTGACGGTTCGCCAGTAGGGACAGTGCAGTGTGCCTCTGAAGTTGCATTTTGTGATGTTATTTGTGTGGTGAAGCGTCAGATGGGGCGGTGATTGCTAATCAATCCTGCTAATGTATTGCGATTGAAGTTATGAAGAACCCTTCTTCGTGAAGATGGTATTAGTGTAGAAGATGAATCATTTGCATGCTTTCTCGTATCTCTTACAGTACAGAAATATGATCATAAGTTAGATACTGTTGTTACAAACTCATAATAATGATAATAGGGATGATAATGACAAACAACTCATTGCAAGTGGTAGTGCTACGGTAAGAGTGGGAAGAGGCGATGGAAGCAGTGGCAGTGAATACCAACAGTCTTTCGGGAAGAAGGTTAAAGTTGCAACTATCATCACGGCTTTTGATGACAATTCACTATAGAACATGTACGATGATTATTACATAAGTTATAGTTAAGATATCTGCATTACGTATGGCATCTACAATTACATCTACAGTGCTATCTAGAGCATGGTTGCAGAGCTCTGCAGAAAAATGACTCCCACCAGCACATTGAGGTGTACGTAGAGATCCTGTAACCAAACATATATACAGATATGTTTGTTCGAGCCCATGTACTTTCCTTGTCAGTTCTCCACATTGTTCAGTACATTTTCTTTGTCCATTATCATATTATGTAAAACACAAATAATTTCACAATCAATCCTGCTGTCTCTGCTTTATGTTCAATTGGCTTATTTTGTAGTCACCACTTTTCAGCCTCAATTCCAAAGGCACATTCGACAGTTTTTCTACTTGCCGAAAGAACTTTGTTGAACATTTTGTTCAAGCAATCAAGATTTCTCCTGGAAAAACATTTTATGAAGTGTCTGAGAAGGGGGTGTGGTGGCACTAGCCACCAATGTGTCTCTGGGTATCATTCATGGTCTTGAACTATGTATGGTATCATATCTGTTTGACTATCTTTGGTTTATGCTTTTCTTGTATCATCCACCATGTTTAATTCACTCTGTGTTTGCTCACTCTGTTGACAACATAGAATAAAGCTTTTGTACTGTAAAGTGTGTGGTCATGGGCTTCTCTGCCCCTAGTAATCTCCACAGTGGTGACCTAGTACTAAAATGGTTCTAAGTGTCCGGTACAGTGTCCTGCAGTTTTTGGCATGTTCCTTTGACCTTAATTTGCTCGTGCTCAGTACGCCAATGTTCCTGCGCTCAAGTTCATCATGTCGACGCCCATGCAGCCGCAGCTCGGACTCGCACTTCCTCGGCAACCTGTGGCTTCCAGCATTTTCATGAGTGTCAGCAGTTCACATGATGCCAGACTGCCACACTTGACCTGACATTTGCCACAGGTCATCTTCACATCGCCACAGTTCAACAATGCCGTGCCTCAGCGATGTGATTCTGGCTGTGTCACAGACGCTTTCGAGTCCTCCTTATTGTGCCGCTGCACTGTTTGAGCACTCTCAGCTCTTCCGTACTTTGGACAATGCCAGTTGCAACCTTGACTTTGTGCAAAATTCAAATGTGCAACTGCCTGTCACCACGCCGGGTACTCCAGTGTATCACTCCGCTGGTCATGCGCCTAGCCTCCAACGGCCAGGTGGGCTACAAACTTTTGCCTCCTCTAGTGCTGTGCATTAGAGTGTACATAAGGACTTTGACAGCCTAGTTACTGTACCCATGTTTGTGTTGAACATTGTGCTAACTTTGTGAGTGCACCTCCTCATACAAGTTCATCTCTGGCAGCTCTTTCCCCCACCTCTGTACTGTTACAGCTGCCTCACTCAGTGCATTCTACGAACATTCAACGTAACGATCCATCCTATTATGCCCACAGTTTCATCCACTCTGCAAACTTGTTTGCTACACAGCATGTGTTACGATGCGCCATGCCTCTGGGTGTGCCTTCCACAAGGCGAAGTGGTCCCCTTCCACACCCGAACTATGCCAGACTTTTGACTGTTGCTCCGGCTCCGCCTGGTGCCTCTGCCGTGCTGTGTGATGCTTCCGCGCCTTCGCCAATTGATGACACTGATGTCCAGTGCCTCTGCCACTTCCTGTCTCACCTCCTTCTCCGCCACCAAGCCACATGCCAAAGCTGCCTCAATTTTCTTTCAACTCTCCGACCACCTGGTTTCTCTCTCATTGAGTGTATATTCGAGCATTACAGTTTGAATGACTCCACTTGCTACCTCTGTTTAATCACTATGCTGCACAACCACGTGGATCTGATTTGTCACCTGGTTACCTGCCCCCCTCCCCCAGTCGGGACCACTATGACAGTGCTAAAATGACAATTTTGGGGCGTGTCACCTGGTCTGTGGAGGAGACTGTTCAACATACCATTGAAGAGGAGAACCTTGGTGACAAGCTTCCATCTGAACTATGGCGACACCTTCAGCTCTTCGTTAATGAGCAGGTCATACCTGACCCCTCGCTCAGGGCAGTCTGGACAAGTAAACTGCCTCTGGCTGTGCAAACAGCATTAATGTACAGCATGCTCGAGTCCTCCAGTGAGTGTATACACATTGCGGACCAAGTACATGAAGCTCATCTTCAAGAATCTCATCTTGCACAATCTGCCATGCCAAGCCTCACACCATGCCCATTTACCTACTCACGGGGTTGTTCCTGCTTTCCGAAGGAGATCATGGATCTGCCTAGCATTCCCAGCCACATGGTCACTGCAATGCTGCAGCTGCTGCTGGCACCGGAGGGCTTCAGCTCTGGAGAAGAGGACACGTCCCCTTCCCCTCTGAACTTCCTGCAGGAACAACAGCTGCACTACCAGTATTGGTAGTATTGGTAGCATTCGGCAGTGCTGCAAGGAAGCTACCCAAACGAGGTGGGCAGGCTGGTCTAGGTGCCACTGCCTGCCTTGAAGATTGCAGGCACCTACCTAATCTTTCCTCTGTGCACACCATCACCACTGTGAGTGCTCATCTCCATGTTACTGATCTGAACTCTAGCATAAACTTCATCATCAACACTGGTGCCGATGTCTCTCTTCTGCCTACCAGACTGTCTCTGAATCCTGTGCAACTGACCAACATGTTTCTTCGGACTTCGCTGCTCGGACTCTGCAACTCTTAAAGTCAGACTCTCACCTTCGCATGTGTTTAAGTGGGTTTCCTAGTGGCCAGTGTTCCCAAGCCTATTCTCAGAATTGACTTACTCTCATTTTATGGACTGTCTCCTGATGTCGTTCGATGTGAAGTGTTTCACTCCCCCTCACATACTTCTATCGTGTGTGCTCCATCGAGCTGTGCTAATATTAGTGTAATTTGTGAATGTTTAGACACTGTCACTGAACTTGGTAGTACCATTGACAAGTTACGTGCAGAACAAGTGCAAGTCAAGCCGTTATGCTGTGAACACCTTAATGTAATTCGTGAGTTCTAGACACTGCAACAAACTTCAAAGTGCCATTGATAAGTTTAATTCGGAACACGCACAAGTGGAACAGTTACGACGTGAACATGTCAACCTGTCTCAGCGGTTAGCTGAAAATCAATCCATGCTCGATTCTGCAAGACAAATCCTTGAGCAGCTGTTCAGCCCCACACCGCACAAATCACAGGTTAGTCACAGTGCTGCTTTGCCTCGTGTTCCCAGTGCAACCACTCCAACTTTGGAACTTTTGCCTTCTCTGATTATGACACCTGCTCCTTCCCGCTCATATGCAAAGACAATAGCAAACTCTCACCTCGTTTGTGTGCTCCACAAACTGTTGCACCCTCAAACTCTGCACAAAACAGACGGTCGTGCATTCGTTCGAGTGCTCCAGGAGTAACTTTCTTGAATGAGTTCACTGTGTTCACTGTCCCTGTCTCAACAAACTCTAGTGAAGTGTCTCAGTATATGACAGTTAGTACTCTTGCTTGTGCTTCTCGTAAATCCTCTATCAAACATTCATGCACATGCTGCCCTAGCGAGCTTAATTTCACCAGCGGGTTCTTCGGCCCTCTCTGTGATGTTGGCAATGCTGTCTCCCCTCCAGCTCGCATCACTTTGCGGCCACCCATTCAGCTGCACTTGAAAACTCGGCCGGCTACATGCATGCTGCCTGCAGCTACTGCCGCCACCTCCTCACCGCTGCCAGTTTCTGTCACACCTGTGCGGCATTTTGCTGCCATGCCCACACTCTGTTAGTTGTCACTCTGCGTGACCTGCGTCATGCCCACCATGTCTTGCTCACCTAGCGCCATGCCCTCGCCAGCCTCGAAAGTAGCTGTCGTCACGAACGGCAAAGTTTACAGACTGTGCCTCATTGACAATGTCCCTTTGTTTTCTAAACCACGCCCTCTGTGTCCTGAAAAATTTCCGCAGTCGACACACAATTATCTGAACTACTATTGACTGGTGTTATTGAGCACATGCACATGTGCGACAATTATTGTAAGCTCAGTGCTAAGACTATTATGGACCACTTCCCGATTACAAACATCACCGATTTTTCCAAATTACTTTCCAGATCTAAAGTTTTCTCGGTTGTCAATTGTAAGTGTGCTTACCATCAAATTCCCATGGCCCTTAGAGAACAATTAAGAAATGGCCATCACCAACCCGCTCGGCCTTTTCCAGTATTGCTTCATGCATTTCAGACTTGAGAACGCCACACAGACCTGGCAACAGTTTATCAGTGAGGTTTTACAGGACTTAAAATTTTGCTTCGTGTACTTAGACAACATTCTAATTTTCAGCTCCTTAGTCAAGGAAAACAAAAGACATTTGCAAATCATTCTTGAGAGGCTGGCCGAGGCAGGAATTGAGTTGAATGACGACAAACACTGAATGCATCTCCCCTCAGTGCAGTTCCTCGGGTATTCGGGTATATTGTCTCGTTAGACGGCGTTGCCCCCTCCCCCCCCCTCCATTGACAAGGTTAAATCGGTGCAGAACATCACGCACCCCTACTCTTACAAAGAGCTATGCAGGTTCCTCGGCACCTGTCCAATGTGACAGGTTCAGGCCCCCCTTACAGACAAGTTGGCTGGCAAGCACACGTCAGGTAACCACGCAGTGCCCTGGATGGACCAAATGACTGAATCATTCAGTGCACTCAAGGAATTATTTGCTCGAGCAATCACAGTTGCTCATCTGCATCCCGACATGGAAGTTTTTCTCATTACTGACATGTGCAACACCACTATCGATGCGGTACTCAGCCAATCTCACAACTGTGTAATCTCTCCCCTGCAGTTCTTTTCCAAAAAATTAAACAATGCAGAATGTAGTACTTGGCCTCTGATAGGGGACTTCTTGCCATCTTTGAGGCCATTAAGCATTTCTGTGAAGAACTTGAAAGTCACACCTTTCACGTTCTTACTGATCACAAACAGCTGGCTGCTGCCATCAAAAATCCCCCAGCTGACTGGCCTCCGAAGCATGTCTGTTACCTCTACTACATCTCGCAATTCACAACGGACATGTGTTACATCAAAGGCACGGATAATGTGGTGGCGGATTTCCTCTCTTGGATCGATGCTCTCTCTACCATCATTGATCTCTCCAATTTTTCTACCCTGCAATCCACCAACGATGATCTCGTTGCTCTCGTCTCCGACCCTTCCTCTTCCCTACATCCCATCCACACCACCTTTCTGGGTGTCATCAGTGAGGCGTGGTGCGATGATTCAACGGACAAACTCCGTCCCTTCATTCCCCGCTCTCTTCAATGTTCCATTTTCCAGAAGTTGCATGACCTTGTGCACCCGGGTGCTAAAGCCTCGACATGCCTGGTGTGTGAGCATTTTGTTTGGTGGAACATGAAGTGAGATTGCCAGTCCTGGGCCTGCTCTTGCGTTGCGTGTCAGCAGACCAATGTGTCACTCACACCTCTCCTTTGCTTGGTTCCTTCCCTTCTCCGCCCAGCAGATTCCAGCATGTCCACTTGGATCTTGTTGGTCCCCTTCCACCGGTCGGTGGTCACCAGTACATCCTCTCCATGATCGACTGCACTACAAGGTGGATGGAGACCACACCTCTGCTCAATATCACTGCTGAGTCTGACACTCGTGCTTTTATATCTACCTGGATTGCTCACTTAGGCTGCACCTTGGTCATCACAACTAACGAGGGATGCCAATTTGAGAGTGCCCTTTTCAATAACATCTGTCACTTTTGCAGTATTTGCTGGTTCCACACCACTGCCTAATACCTGCAGAGCAACGGGCTGGTGGCCAGCCACTCTCCTCCTCCTGTAAGGGTACCTTCGGACTTGCATGTTCATGTTCTTGCATGGTGACACCGTCTGCCTGCCCTCACAGCCCCCTTACTCTGGTTCTTCTCCTGCCCTCCTTCTCAATGGCAAACCTTCCGCCGTCTCCATTAATCACCTGAAAACTGCGCACCTTAATCCTGCTTCACCTCCTGAGGTCGAGGCAACCTCCTCTTCCTTCTCCTCGTTCAAGGCACCCCCTCCCTCTCCCTCCTGCACTTCACCCCCCCCCTCTCCTTCACCTTCAGGTCACGCAATGACTTTGGTCATTGACTCCTCTTCCTCCTCCCTCTTTAGGGGATTCTCTCATCCCCTTCCCCCTCTCCGATTACTGCTATCAATTCTCCATCCCTGTTCCCCCTCAACTCACAGCAGAGCTGTCCGTTGTGGTGTGAGACTATACCCTGTTCATTATGTGCACATCGTCCACTAAATGCAAGCTTATTAAATGTTTCCAGCTGGCATGTAATTCTGTTCCTTCCAAGGCTCGGGCCTTCCTGCTCCTGTCGAGCACTATGCTAGTCATAGTTCTTGTCTGTGGCTCTCGCTCGAGCCGGCGACTCTCACAACAAGTTACACTGCCTCCTGTACTACCGGGTAGAACAGTAGAACCCACCACACTGTGCACGAAGCCCTCTGCATGTGCATTAGTGCTTGTGACTCTTCCTCCCTCCCCCCCCCCCTCCCCCATGGTTCTCAGGAGTACTGCAGGGAGGGGAGGGATGCTGTGTGGTGGCACTAGCCACAAATGCGAGTGTTTGTGTTTCTGATAATATAGTGAGGACAGTTTACAACTCACCGCAAAGACGTGGCGACGAGCTGCGACAGGCACATACAAAAGACACACACATACAACGCATTCAGCTATCGGCCATGGCCTTCTTCCGAAAATAGAACACTCACACAGGCACAAACACAGTCATACAACCATCACCTCTGACTGCCGCACCTCGATTCGAGGTACGGCAGTCAGAGGTGATGGTTGTATGACTGTGTTGTGTGCCTGTGTGATTGCGTGAGTGTTGTATTTTCTGAAGAAGGCCATGGCCAATAGCTGAATGTGTTGTATGTGTGTGTCTTTTGTATGTGCCTGTCGCAGCTCGTCGCCACGTCTTTGCGGTGAGTTGTAAACTTTCCTCACTATATTATTAATTCCAACCTGGACTTTCCATTATTATATGTTTGTGTTTCTGGTCGTCGATCATTGTCACGAATCAATTATCATATCTTTGGGTTTTGCTTTTTCTTGTATCAGCCGTCATGTTTAATTTAGTCTGTGCTTGCTCCCTCTGTTGACAACAGTAACCTCCACAGGGGTAAGCTTCATCTCCTGTAAAGACAAAGGGGCCTTTGACAGCAGTACCTGGTAGAAAGTCGTCTTCAGGAAGATGAAGCCAACCTTTCACTATTTTATCATACAAAACAGACATCATAAAAGTGTCTCCATTACTTTGTTTTCCAAAAGCTCCAACTTCAATAAAAATGAATTTACTGTCTGCATCACCCACAGCCTGTAGAACTATTGAAAAGCATTTTTTGTAATTGAAGAATATAGAACCAGACCATTTAGGAGTTAGAATTTGTATATGCTTCCCGTCAATAGAATCTAGACAATTTGGGAAGCCCCACTGCTTGTAAAACATTCCAGCAATTTCTCTGAATTCTTCTGTCATTGGTTGCTTTATATGTAACGGTTGTAAAGTTTGCCACAACACTGATAACACCTATTTTACAATTTAAAAAACAGTAGTTATTGCTATTCTAAACACTCCTGCTAGGCTTGCATACAAGTTTCCTGTTGCCAAGAACCTGAAATTATAAAAAGAAAAAAAGCATGTTGTTTTCCACTGTGGCTCCTGCTCGAACCGGAATTGTGTACTTAATAGAATTGGTTATTATTTTTTTTCTGCAAAGATACTTTTCCTCTTATTTCTAAACGGAAAAGTCTTCGACAGTAGTTTGAAGAAAGACTGAGCACACTTCCTAGACACGCCTCAGGCAATGCTGTCACACAGCTCCAGCACAGTGGCTGTATTTTGATGCTATGATGTTTTTATGAGATAATTCTGAACTTAGAGCAAGTAGTGGGAATCTGGATCCAATGGAAACCTGTGATAAGACTGAACAAAACAGCGAGTATAGTTCTCATTTTGATGAAGCTCACAGTCGACTTACATATTTAGCATCACAACCTTCACTACTGTCTTCTGATCATGCTGAGACACCATCAGACTATATCTGCTGACCGAATTGCAATTCAGTTGATAGGAATTGAAAAGGAGAAGTTGCACATGCACAAAGGAAATGAGTCACATTATCAGGAAAAAACAAGGAAGATGTAGCTTTCTTCATGTCTCTCCTACCTCATGTGAGAGGCATGAGTCGTTTTGAAAAACGTCATTCAGGATAGATGTGCAGAAGCTGGTTATGGAAAGAGTATACAGATCATCAGATCGAAATCACAGAGGATATGATGCAGCTTCGCAACAGAATACAGATATTCATCCATCTACTTCAAATATTAGCACTCAGAATGGATTCAGCGGATTGTTCTGGCAACAGCAGTTAATAGCTAACATTTCACAGTTTATAGTGTACAAACATCAAGTCCAGGTGAGAAGATAACTGGTGGTACAGACTATGATTGCCCAGATGAAACGGTAGTAAGTTTTGTGAATGCCATGGACCCGCAATAGAACCAAGCTTAAAAAGGGGGATAAATGAAACTTGTCACATTTTAAAGCACTTTTGAGATGTAGTTAGAACTTGTTGAAATAAAACTATCAGAAATATATTTATTATTGTTGTTATTTGTAGATATTGTTAGTCTTTCATATCTCTGTTATTCAGAATCATGCAAATCATGAAATATTATCAAGTATCTCTCATTCATAGTTAGGTTTAATATTTTTTGACGTTATAGTTTCACCTAAGTTTCAAATTTTGCTATTAGGACAACCCTTAACAATTTTTGATAACATAGCTTAGGATTAAAGCAATCTATTTGCAGTTATTGTTAAACTATAACCACAGTGCTAAAACAGTCATAAATCACAATAATCATTTATTCAAATGTCGACCGGTTTCGGCCTAATACCAAGCCATCTTCAAATGGCTGGTTGTCCACAGAGCAGGTGATTTATGACTGTTTTTTTGATAGTAATAAAAAAACTTAACAGATGACAGCTGTAGTATATGAAGTAAATATCAATAAAATCTGATGAATATTACCTCAAAGTGAGTACCAGATGCTCCTCCATAGAAATGGTATTAATAATGTTGTGCCAAATCTTCATCTGTTTACTTATTTCTCATTTGATGACATTTACAAGGTATTGGAAAGTTTGTTGCAATATTTGTAAATGTGTGAAAAAGTGATCAGGATAGTTTTTGAGGTGTTGGTAGTACTTGTGAAAGTATCCCTAGTATGGATGTTCAGCATTCAAAGGATGCACTCCATTCCTCCTCCTCTCCAATAACAACATTTTTGTAGCAAACAAATCACTGTCACTTTTGTCAGAAAATGTGGAGAACATGTTTTAAATTTCACACCACTGCAGTTGTGCACTCTGCTGTAATGCAACAACTGCAGGAGAATACACATGGCGAACAGGAAGGTGCCTGCAGCATGAATGCAACAAGGCACTGGCGAGCTGCCAGGTGCCAGCAGCGAGCAGCGACCTGCCAGCTGCGAGGTGGCAGCATAAATGCAGCCTAAGGCACTGAAGTTACATGTACAGGATCAAAACATTCTCAAAATTTCTTTTTTCCTTTAATTTATTGCCATCAACTTATGGAAGATACATTCGTGGATGACAGTGGTAAAATACGTTGTCAAGTTGGCGGCGATTTTCCCCCCATTGTTGACTAATAGTTCATTGGTGTGCTTGTTTTCTACACAGCAGTATCTACACTAAATGTATAGAAAATATAGAAACTGGTAAGCATTCCTATCTTCTTTTGCATTATGTTTCTTTCCTGCAGTGCAAGCTGTCCTTACGTCACTAAAAATATGCATTAGTTTTGTTTATAAACTTGTGAGTTTTTCATGGGGTGTGAGCACCAGAAATCACACTTGTCTGCAAAACAACACTTTATTCACCTTTAGTTCATAAGCATAGACCCAGACTAACTCAAATTCGTGTTGGCGGCCGAGAGGCGGCACGCTCACAGATAATCGTAAAGATAACTTGTCAGTGCAAAGTTGACTATGGCTATCACCATCGCCACCCCCCCCCCCCTCCCTAACAGTATGGAGTATTTGTGTTGAGGTGACAGCAGGGGCAACATCGAGCAATGGTTATGCTTGTGGAGTGCGAGTGATAGGCAACTCCATGGAGTTGTCTGGCAGAAGCGACAGTCCATAGAAGTGGTAAGCAGTGGGGCTGAAAACCTCGAAGTCCCTGAGGCAAGGGTGCTGCTGAACCCGACGCACCAGCTGGCGTGTTAGGCTGAGGGTTGTGCAGGCAGGAGAGGAAGTATCATTTTATTCACTCCCAAGAGAAGCAGAAAGGCTCATGTAGCGTCCAAATGAAAAGAAGCAGGAGAGGAGAAACATTTCAATAATTCGAACCTACATTGCTGGGGAGGGTGGAACTGCTTATGGTGATTGAGCCTTCATGCAAAAGAATCACAATGTAAGAAGAAATTTGGGGAGGGATAGAAACTTTGAATACCAGGTCAGGAGCCTCAGGAAGAGGTTGAATGCAGAAGCCTTGGAAGGGGGAAGCGGGAGAGTGTGGAGAGACCTCAAACAGAGACGAAGGGGAGGGGGAAGGAGGAATTGGAGAGGCAACTAGAGCAGGAGGGGGGGAGGCAGAGGCGCATCGGCAGGAGATGACGGAGAGGCCGGATGAGAGGTATCTGTCTCAAATGTTATGAGGGATGGAGGATTGCCCTCTGCTGGAGGTGGGCTTGACATGAGCGGGTTTAATGAGATTTACCATCACAGTGGAGGGATAGTTATTGATCAGCAAGGTGAAGGTGTTGTGGTAGCACCTGAGCAGCCGATGAGGGCCCGACTAAGGAGGGCTGAGCAGAGGGCAGATCTTTATGTCCTGTAGCATGATAAACTCGCAAAATCCAAACTCTTAGAGATGAGGAATGGGTCACTGGGAGATGAGTTTGCCAGGTAAAAGTAAAGATTGTCCATAGATGAATTTGGCTACAGTGCCATGGAAGTCCTCCTCGTAGGTTGCTTGTAAGCCAAGCAAAACAAGGGAAAGTGCCTCCGTCCATCTATTAAGAGTCGTAACACTGGAGTGAGGTTTTTAGATCCTGTGCCACCGCTCTACCAGCCCATTGCTTGCTTGCTTTTCTTTCTTTCTTTTTTTTCCATTCCCTTCCCTGAGGGGAAAGGATGAGCTATTATAGTGTGACTTGTATGCACTTTTCAGCCAAGGAAGGTTACACAATTTATTTCATTTAATTCAATTTATATGATAAAACATACATGTATTTTGGTATTAACATTTTTGCTTTGGAGGTATTTATAACTGTGTATATAAAATTAAATTAATTACTAATTCTAACTAATTACTAATTTTCTTTTTCCAGTGAGCCTGGATGTTTCCATTCCACCTGCAGGTCGGCGGTTGTCTTCTCGGGTTGTCCTCTTCCTGTCTTCTCATGTCGTGGTTCCTTGTTATCTGCGGTGCATCCGATCGTTCCAATGGCTTTGTAAAGAATTCTGCATTGCAGTCATCTAAAGTTTACATCTACATACATACTTCGCAATCTACAGTAAGGTGTGTGGCAGAGGGTACACTGTACCACTACTAGGCATTTCCTTGGGTAAACTGCAGAGTCTGTTGCCCATGCGCTGCAAATATTGGCGACACTACAGAATATCTATGTATACACTACAGCAGTCAACCATAGGGCAGATGTAGCATGTTTTATGTATTTTGTGATCTGTGTGTAACACTGATCAGTTTAACTGAAAGTTAGGCTAGGTATAGGTTAAACAAGAAGTTGTTGTTGTTGTTGTTTTTTTTTTTTTTTTTTTTTTTTTAGTATGTGAGGACACGTAGCGCCTGAATCTCCAGTTCAGGATCACTGAAATTATTGTTTTCCTATAGTCACTCATGGCACAGTTGCCAATAAGCACTATGCAAATAATATGGACAACAGACACTGCAGTTTTATCCATTTCCTTTCATATTCCACTCCCAAATAGAACGAGGAAAAAGGAATGCATATATACCTCTGTACGAGGCCTAATTTCTCTTATCTTGTCTTTGTGATCATTACATGAAGTGTAAGTTAGCAGCAGGAAGATCTTTCTACACTCAGCTTTAAATTCTGCTCCTCTAAATTTCCTCAACAGAATTTCTTGAAAAGAACATCGTCTTTCCTCCAGCAATCTCCATTCGAGTTCCCGTAGCATTTCCGTGCCATTCGCACATTGGTCAAACCTACCAGTAACGAATCTAGCTGCTTGCCTTTGAGCTGCTTCTATATCTTCCTTTAAACTGATCTGCTGTGGGTACCAAATACTTGAGCAATACTCAAGACATGGTTGTACAAGCGTTTTATACGCAGTCTTCTTTACAGATGAAGTACATCTTCCCAACATTATCCCAATAAACCGAAGTCAGCTGTCCGACTTACTCACAACTGTCCTTCATTCCATTTCATATCACTCTGCAACGCTATGCCTAGATATTTGAATGATGCAACTGCATCAAGAAGCTCACTACTAATTCTGTATTCAAAGACTATGGGACTGTTTTTCCTACTCATGCGCATCACACCTTAGTTGAAGTTAGTTAACTGCTTAACCATTTAGTTGAAAATCATAAGTATCCATGGAAAACAGCAAGCGTTTAAAACAACATTCTCATAAATTACATCTGTGTCATCAAGACAAAGTGGGAGTAAATGCAAACTTCATTTATGAAACACAAGGAAAGAGAATCAACTTTCTCATTAGCTATCTACATCTACTTCATAATTGGCCATTCTTAATTCCCAACAATTATCATACTGTTATCAACGTCTACATATTATGAAAAAATCGGCAACACCGTAAATGCATTTTAACCCTCAGAATTTCTGTATCAATGTAGAAAACACTGATAAGTTTTACAGCTCAAAGTGAAAGTATATTATCACATAACACCAAAGAAGTGTATTTTATATATGTCTGCCTTGGTGTGTGTGCGTGTGTATGTGTATGGTTGTGGGTATTTGTTGACATGTCCTTTTTCCCCCTAGGTAAGTCCTTCCTCTCCCAGGATTGGAATGACTCCTCACCCACTCCCTTAAAACCCTCATCCTTTCCTTTTCCCTCTCCTTCCTTGGTCTTTTCCTGAAGAAGCAACCTGGGGTTGTGAAAGCTCAGTATTTGTGTTGTAGTGTCTCAGCCACTACATGCTTTCCCTAGCTAGACAAGATGACCAAATGGATTAGTTTTGAGTATTTATGGAGGTTTTTTGCTTGGCCTATTACTGTCCTGGGCTATTTCTTTCACAGGAAAACATATTTAAAGGACACTATGCACTAGAATGAACTCTGTGGATACTCAGAGTAAAGAGATTTTAAAGTGAATGTGGAGATATTGATGGTGTTTTGTTTTGTAATTAGTTACTAGAGTTGACCTGAACTGTTAACATGTTCTAAGCTTGTCTCTGGAATTTGTGTAATTACATATATCTGGATGTAAGAGTGTAAACCAGATAATTTGATTTTACTGGTGATGTACAAAGGGTACAATAAACCCCTGTTATTTTTTTCAAATATAAACAAACTGTCTTCTCATTTAAGTAATGAGATTAAGTTGAATGTGATACTTCATCTCTTCTGAGCATAACTTTCATAGAGAAGAAATCTGATTGACCTCAATTTTGGAAATAACTGTCATTAGAGGCACTTCCTTTCTTTTCCAAGAGATAGGAAAATAGCAGAACAGGAGGGAAAGATTAGAGCCCTTCAGTCAGATTTGGATAGAGCGAGGGAGGAACTGATGAGGTTAAGGGGGGAGGAGATTAACCAGATGTGGGAAGTGATAGCTGGGAACAGGGGCCAGAGAAAGAGAACAGTGTCTGACAGTTTTGCAATTGGCACAACCAATAGATTTTTCCTGCTATCACAGTTTAGTAAGGAAGAGGCTCCAGTAGAAGTAGGAATAGTTAAGATGCAACAGAACTTTATTAGGAAAGCAAAAGTTCTAAAGAAAAAAGTAGAAAGTAGGAAGAAAGTTCTGTTGCTAGATAGCAGCCATGGAAGGGGTGTAGGCCAGATTTTGCAGGAAAATTTAGGTGACAGGTACAAACGTTTTCAAGCCCAGCGCTTGTCTTAGCCAGGTGGTAGAGGATTTAGGTTCCCTGTGCAAAAATTTCACTAAACAAGATCATGTTGTGGTAGTGGGTGGAGTGGGAAACAGTATCTATAGGGATCAGGGGTACAGTATTGAGTGTGATCTAGTGAAAATAGCCTCTGCACCGACCCACACAAATGTTGGCCTGGTGCCTGCTTTCATGCAACATGATCAGCCCCTGTTGAACCGCTCTGTCAGGAGGGTCAATAGGGAGTTAGATCAGTTGTGTAAGGCGGCCACTCTATCAGACATTGGTTTGGTTCCTGTTGAGTTTATAGATAGGTGGGACTTCACAAGGCATGGTCTACTCCTCAATAGGAAAGGGAAGGGTAAACTAGCTGGGTTAATATCAAAACCCTTAAGGGGGACATTGAAATTCATGAACATACCACTTTTTTAGTCTAAGACAAGGGTCCAATGGGAACCTCAGGAAGGCATGTGCTAAAGATGCTCAGAACTCTGACAAAAGTAAAGTAAAAAATAATGTTACCATATTTCACCAAAATATTGGAGGATTAAAGAATAAAGTTGAGTCTCACAAAAGTAAAGTAAAAAATATTGTTACTATCTTTAACCAAAATATTGGGGGATTAAAGAACAAAGTAGATGAGCTACTGGTTTGTTTAGATCACAAATAATCAGAAAATGGAATAGATATACTATGCCTAATTGAGCATCTTATATATTAGATTCTGTATAAGCATGAGTACATTATGACAAAGAGACTCTATTCAGAATATATATATTGTATCTTTTAAGAATCTAGTGGATAGGTAGTAATGGTAGCCCATTTGCATATCAGTTTGAGAAATAGATCACATATTCTTTGAATAGTAATAGAGTGGAGACTACAATGTTCACATAATAAGCTTTTGTCAGTATTTATTTATGGGGGGGGGGGGGGGGGGTGAATGATGGACCCTCATCCAATGTTATGACAGTCGATGTATGACCAATTCCACATATATAGTTTGCCTGGGAAATAAGTTACATTGCTCATATATACAAAAATTATAATTAAGATATACTGTTGTTTTTTGGTTGTTGTTGTCTTTACAATATTTCTATTCTGTTAGAACAAGTCATGATTTTTAGCTCTACACCAAAATGATTTGTATATATGTTATGTTAGATACTTTTGTATTTGAAGAGAACTTGTGGCAAGAAATTTGTTAAGTCATTTTATTGCTGATTGAGTAATGGTCATTTGCGCAGTGCAATATTTAAAGTTTTTATATTTTGGCTAAAACAAGGCAATTAATTTTCATTGTACTAAATCAAGTAGTACATAAAAATTCTTGTAAATACATTTCTTTAATTTAATAACTCTACAGTTAAGGAAAATTTTTGAGAAATATTAATTTGACTTGTGCATTTTATTTGTTATTATAAATATATTGCTGCTAGACTCCAAGTTAACCAACTGCCGGTGTAGTGCAATGGATAGCGTCACCGATTGCGGTGTTGAAGGTTATCGGTTCAATCCCATCCACCAGCAATAATTTATTTCTTTGTAATTATCATTTCCAGAATTATTGATAGATCTGAAGCATTGAATTAAAATTTGTGGTGCGGCCGGGAATCGAACCCGGACCTCCATGCTTACTAGGCAGACGTCTTAACCGTTAGACTACCAACACCACTAACGATTAAGGCGCCTCGGAATAGTCTATGTACGATTTCCCTCCACAATACAAACTTTAATTCAGCTTCTTTGTTCCAAAGATAATTGCCACTACTGCCAAGGCTCTCCATGCAGCGGAATAGCACCTCAGCAATGGACATGGTGGAACAATCCTGTTATGGTGATATAAATATCAATTAATACAATTAAAGAATCCCTGAGACGGATATAGGTCTCTAATATGTCATAGACATATTCGATTCCCGGCCGCACCACAAATTTTAATTCAATGCTTCAGATCTATCAATAATGTCTATGACATATTAGAGACGTAAATCCGTCTCAGGGATTCTTTAATTGTATTAATTGATATTTATATCACCATAACAGGATTGTTCCACCATGTCCATTGCTGAGGTGCTATTCCGCTGCATGGAGAGCCTTGGCAGTAGTGGCAATTATCTTTGGAACAAAGAAGCTGAAGTAAAGTTTGTATTGTGGAGGGAAATCGTACATAGACTATTCCGAGGCGCCTTAATCGTTAGTGGTGTTGGTAGTCTAACGGTTAAGATGTCTGCCTAGTAAGCATGGAGGTCCGGGTTCGATTCCCGGCCGCACCACAAATTTTAATTCAATGCTTCAGATCTATCAATAATGTCTATGACATATTAGAGACGTAAATCCGTCTCAGGGATTCTTTAATTGTATTAATTTCCAGAATTTTCTACATGTTTTTTGTGTTCACTTGTAATTTCTACATATTTCTTATGTTAAATATTGTTCTAATTTCTGGTACATTCTGTCTGTGTGTAAATAGTAGAGCACTCTGCCCGAGAGGCAGTTAGTGCTGCGTGTATGTTAAACCTGCTTTCAGTATAAGTGCTCTGTTCAGTTCACAACCCTGCCTTCAAAGTCAAGCCTGCTTCCATTTCAATGCGACGTTGTTTGGTGGAGGTGCCTGGTATCCTGTGCAACAGGTACATCTCCAGCGCTCTGATTAGGCAACGTAAAAGCCGTCGCTTACACGGACTAGTACCAGCATACAAGAGATATATCGAGTACATCCTTCCGAAAGTCCATATCACCAGAAGAACCATGGACATGAAACCAGTGGTAAGCCAGCTGTACATCACACATGTGTCGGTGTTCCCTGAAGGCGCTGGACAGGACCTCAACATATTGCTAAAAGTGTTCGACTGAGTCTCCAAGTACAATAGATGGGATCATACAATGTGCTTGGCCAACGTTTATTTCTATCTGGATGGAACAGACCAGCAATGGTTTGAAAACAACAAAGAGAAGCTGAATGATTGGGAAATGTTCTAGACGGAACTCAAGAAGACATTTGTAGACTGCCAATGACAAATCCGCTCAGCGGAAGAACGACTGAAGAACCGGGCCCAATGACATGGTGAGCTGACGCATACATACAGAATGTCTTGGCCCTGTGTAACAAAGTCCATCCGAATATGACTGAGGCCAACAAAATAATGCACCTGATGAAGGGTATTGAAGAAGATTTGTACCAAGCTCTTCTGATAAAAGATGTCACTACGACCGAAGAGTTCATCAAGTGGTGCCAGTGTATTGAAGAGATGCATATGACAAATTGTGAGAGAAGAATTACAACAGTTTATGGCAGCTGGGACTATTAGCCCGAGCGAGCATCAGATTATGGCCATGGATGTAAGCCCTGTAAGTGACGAGGGGGCCGATGCCGCTGAGAAATAGGTATTTCAGACATTAGCTCCTGTCTGCCCCACCAATTGCACCCGACGTGAAGAATGGCGTTGGCCCTGGTATGACTTACGCTGCAGCTGCCATACGGCAGCCTATGAACTGGCCGACGTGGCCACAACCAATTCCCCCGGCAACTATGATGCCCCGCAGAAGAACAGATGTCCGGAGGACAGAAGACAACACAGCACTGTGTTTCCACTGTGGGCGCCCTAGACTTGTTGTACACTACTGCAGAGAGAGAAGGCGAGTATTCAACGATTATTTTGTCACAAGACATCAGCCATCAGAGCAGTTCTATCCCCGGCAGTCACCTGCTGATGAGTTCAGTCGACCTATGGGAAGAAGCCCATTGCCCTACCCTGGACAAGGTCGCTCCCTGATGCACCGACGCCGTGCAGAGGTACCAGCCACTACCCTAGCTGCAGTGCTGCAGCTGCTGCAGATAAAAATCCTACATGGACAACAATTGCTAAGATGTCGGGAAATCTCATTGCCATCATAATCGATGGCCAAGCCGTGCGGGCACTTGTTGATTCAGGAGCTTCTTTCTCTGTATTATCAGATAATTACTGCCGCACACTAAAGAAGACAATGTTCTGTGATACGGGGGCAACTGTGCTGAAGGTCACAAATGGAAAGTAAGTCCAGCCAGCAGGAACTTGTGTCGCAAGAATAACCATCAACAACAGGACCCAGTCGTTTGAATTTGTTGTTTTAACAGAATGTAGTCACAATGTCATCCTCAGATGGGACTTCCTTCAGGCATCCCAAGCTATCATTGACTGTGGAAGATCTGAGGGTCAAATTGAGGAAGTTGTTTTGATGGGTACACGTAATACAGAATTTTTTGGGAAGTTATTTGCTGTTGACAATGTGACGATCCTGCTATTGACAATGAGAGTTCCAGTCACAAACACATATGACTGGTTAAACTGTGAAGTGCTTGTGGATAGTAAAATGTTTATTAGGCTCACAAAAGAAATTTACATACCAGTGGCTATAATTAGCTTTACTGGTGGTTGAGGAGAGATTTGGATCATTAATTGTCATGAGCAGACACAACTTACCCCTAAAGGAGTGTGTATCGGGACAGCTGAACCAATCCAGGACGGTGAGCTAAACGTCATCAACAAAGACCCATGCTCTGCTGTTAGACAGACAACATGCAGGAGGAAACAACCTTGGAACTGCCAGTAGGTCCCGGACTGACCAAGGAACAATGACAGCGTGTGTTAGCTATACTACACCAATTTTCAGGTGCATTCACACACCAGCAGGAGAAAAGTCAGATGAAACATACCACAATAAGGCACCATATCAATACTGGAGAACATCCACCAATTAGCCAGCATTCGTATAGAATGTTGCCAGCTGAAAGATGAATAATTCAGGAGGAAGTGGAGAATATGTTGCGCAATGACATTATTCAACCTTCGGAGAGTCCTTGGTCGTCTCCAGTGGTCCTCGTAAAGAAGGATGGCACATGACAATTCTGTGTCAACTATTGGCGTCTGAACAAAATCACAAAGAAAGAAGTCTACCCATTGTTGTGCACTGACGACATCTTATACTGCTTTAAAGGAGCTACATACTTCTCAACTATGGACATGCAGACAGTTTACTGGCAAATCGAAGTTGACGAAGCTGACAGGGAGAAGAAGGCTTTTATTACACCTGAAGGCCTCTATGAATTCAAAGTAATGCCATTTGGATTATGTAATGCTCCGGCCACATTCGAACGCATAATGGACAACTTTCTTCGACACCTTAAGTGGACAACATGTCTTTGCTATTTAGATGACATTGTCATTCTCTCGAAAACATTTGAAGAACACCTGAGTTGCCTGTCAAATGTGTTGAAGTGTGTTCAGATTGCAGGACTCTGCCTCAATCCAAAGAAGTGCCTCTTCGTCACCAAAGAGATAAAAATCCTGGGGCACCTAGTCAACGGAGATGGTGTCCGTCCTGATCCAGATAAAGTAAGGGTAGTCACAGAATTTTCAACCCCTCAGTACATTTGTGATGTGCGAAGTTTTCTCAGGCTGTGCTCATACTACCGACATTTAATAAAAGGATTTTGTAACAAGGCACATCCATTGCAAGAAGTTCTGCAGGGAGACGCCAAGTTTTACTGGGATGAGACTAAAGAAAGTGCTTTCTGGGCACTTAAGGAGGTTCTAACTTCCACACCAGTTCTAGCCTTGTATGACAAGAATGGTAAAACTGAACTTCACACAGACATCAGTCCTTATAGGATTGGTGTAGTGCTTGTACAAGTTCAGAAAGGAACTGAAAAATTGATAGCCTATGCATCAAGAGTACCGTCAAAGTCCAAGATAAACTACTCTACAACTGAGAGAGTATGTCTCGTAGTTATCTGGGCTGTTAACAAGTTCCGGTCGTAATTATTTGGCAAACCATTCACTGTCGTGACAGACCACTATTCTTTGTGTTGGCTGACTAACTTGAAGGATCCATCAGATCGACTAGCAAGATGGGCACTAAGACTCCAAGAGTATGACGTCACAGTGGTATTCAAGAATGGATTGCCTTTTGAGAAATCCATTAGAGGAACACAACAGCATGAATGAAATTTCAGCCCTCACTGAATTAGGTGACATTACAGCTGAACAGTGGGAAGATCCAGCATTATTAAAAACAATAGAGGCCTTGGAGAAATGAGAACAGACCAATGTAGAGTTCCAACTTATAAACAGGACATTCTATAAGAGCAACTACGATCCACTAGGCCCCAAATGGCTACTGGTCATTCCAGTTCATCTCCAGCCAGCTATTCTCAAGTATTTCCACAATGCTCTAATATCCGGTCATCTGGAATTCGTGTAGACCCTTGATAGAATCAGACACAGGTATTACTGGAAAGGTCTCTACCGATCTTTCAAGCACTGTGTGATTCACTGTAAAGAGTGCCAGCAATGCCTCCAGGGCATCTCATACCGATTCCACCTGCAGAAGCTCCATTCCACTTAGTTGGGATCGATCTTTTAGGGAGATTCCTGAAGTCGACAACCGGTAACCGATGAATAATAGTCTGCACTGATTACCTCCCACGCAACACTGTCACCAAACCTGTGCCGACTGCAGAAGCTCCAGTGATTGCAAAATTCCTTGTAGAAGACATTATTTTGAAGCATGGAGCACCACATGTCATGATATCTGATCGTGGAAAAGTATTTCAGTCAAAACGTTGCGACATTGTCCACAGAATGACAACTGCATACCATCCTCAGACAAATGGTCTTTCAGAATGTTTTAACAAGACGTTAGCTGTTGATACAGATCGATGTTGAGGAGAAGGATTGGGATACAATACTGCCAGTCATGACATTTGCTTATAATACCACAAGACAAGATACCACAGGCTTCACACCTGCTCCATGGCCGTGAAACTGGATGACAATGGATACGCTGTTCCCGTTCCAGCCGGATGACACTCAGTATGACTAGGTGAAGCAGCTCATCACCAGGGTCAAAGGAGCAAGACAGCTGGCTCACATACGGACACTGAACGCCCAGGACAAGGACCGTCAGTGGTATAATGACAAGCACCGACCTGTTGTGTACAGCCCATGAGATCTGGTATGGATTTTTACCTCTGTATGGAAAGTTGGAATATCAGAAGAGTTATTGAAGTGATATTTTGGTCCGTATCGTGTCATACGCCACCTGTCAGACATATCATACAAAGTTGAGCAGTATGAGCTGTCGTTGAAACAACAAAAACGAAGATACATTGTTCACATCCTCCGCATGAAGCCTTACTACGCTCATGAAGAGCAGAGAGGCGAAAATGGCTTCTTGTTCAAGGACTCTAAGGACGATAATGATACTGATGAAGCCACGACAGGAACGTCCGCCATCGGTAATCGTGCAGAAGGGAAGGATGCTCCAGAACTGTCATACAGAGGACCCATGACAAGATCAAGATCCAGAGCATTGCAGTAGGCTCCAAAGGAAACAGAGGGTCACTATTCTTTCGCGAGAGGGAGCAATGCCACGAGACTCCAAGTTAACCAACTGCCGGCGTGGTGCAATGCATAGCATCACCGATTCCAGTGCTGAAGGTCATCCCTTCAATCCCGTCCACCAGCAATAATTTATTTCTTTGCAATTATGATTTCCAGAATTTTCTACATGTTTCTTATGTTCACTTGTAATTTCTAGATGTTTCTTATTTTAACTATTCCTCTAATTTCTGGTACGTTCTGTCTGTGTATAAATAACAGAGCTCCCTGCCTGAGAGGCAGTTAGTGCTGTGTGTATGTTAAGTTCACAATAAACCTGCTTTCAGTATAAGTGCTGTGTTCAGTTGACAACCCTGCCCTCGAAGTCAAGCCTTCTTCCATTTCAATGCAACAATATGCGTCTACTGTTAAATTTCAAATCAGGGGTGCCAGGTGTTGACAAGCGAGCATTAAACTGGATTTGTTAACAACCTGGTCACTGTTGGTTTGACTACAGCATTTTCATTCTATTAATTATGCCGGTGCTATTTCAGCTTCTTCCTATGGCTGCATAATATCTTGATTGTTGAAGACTGGTGACCAACCATAGATGAATGCACCCCTGTACGAGATAATTGAACAAAAATCAAAATTGTAACCTGAAGAAAACAGAATAAACTGTATGTATAAAAATCCACTTGATCAAAATTTCATACCTGCAAAAGAGTTCCAATATCTAACCGATAGATTTGTTTTCTCGCTAAATTTACTGTCAAGTAACCATGTGAAGGTCAGGTTATAAATATGGTGTGTTATCGTGTCCCAATTATGTCCTTTTGTTATTCAAATAAATACCAGTTGTTCTGTCCTCTGTTCATTCCAGTTTATACCATTATATTTATAGCATGACCTAACATAGTTCAATTATTTGTATTAACAGCATATCCTATTTCATTTAAGGAAAGCATAATTCTCATTAACTTAAAGAATTCAGCGTCAGTATCATTGTTTAAATAAAAATCAACAGTCAACAATATAGAAAGATCCAGAAGATATATCAATGCCATATTGTTATCTATACTAATAATAAATTTGTAAATTGAGGCCTGTCACTGTTCACTTCAAAACTACTGGACGAATCTTCTTGTAGTTTTCACAGGAAACATGAGAAAACTTTGGGTCAAAATATAGGCATAATTTTATCAAAATCACATCACAGAAAGAAAAAAAATATTGTAATTTTAAGCGTTTTCAGTATCCGTTGTGTCTGTTTGTTCAACTATTAAAAACTCTTATTTCCAAAACTACTTCGCGAAGTTGCATGGGGTTCTCACAGGTAACTTGAGCATAACTCTGGACAATATATAGACTAGTGATGGGAACAATCTAATGAAAACAATCGATTCATTCGATTGTTGGAAAAAAATCGATCATTCGGTTGTAGTTTCTCGTATCGGTTGAATTATTCATTCATTCTTCTGAGTGAAACCAGTCGGTGGGACCAACTGAATGAAACAACCGACTCAGTCGATTGGACTATTCATTTGTTCTTTTGAGTGAAACCAGTCAATGGGATCAACCAAATGAAAAAATCAACGCAGTCAGTTGGACTATTCATTCGTTCTTTTGAGTGAAACCAGTCGGTGGGATCAACCGAATAAAAAAATCGACACAGTCGGTTGGACTACTCATTCCTTCTCTTTTGAGTTAAATCAGTCAATGGAACCAACCGAATGAAAAAATTGACACAGTGCGTTGGCCTCTTCATTAGTTCTTTTGAGTGAAACCAGTCAGTGGGAGCAACCGAATGAAACAGTCCGTCGGTCGTAGTTTTACGTGTGTTTTGGATTAATATTCGTTTATTTTTTTTGAATGAAAGTAGTCTGTGCGAACAACCGAATGAATACATGTGATACTTTTGCAGTTTTGTACATTGACTGAATTACTCATTATTTCTTTTTAAATGAAAACAGGCAGTGCGTTTTTCTGTCGGTTGAACCATGTAATCATTATTTTAACTGAAACGGCTCATTAGTGTTTTAGCTTACAGAGCTATCCATTTATTTGTTTGAATGAAACTGGCATGCACTTTCATATAACTACAGCAGTGGTACATTATACCGCCATGGAAAAGGAGTATGCCAAAGTTAAAATGCGTATTACAATGTTCATTTAATTATGTACTGAATGAAGTAACTTTTTGTTTTATAATATGCAGTAACCGTGATTGATATTTTGTTGTAGATTAAATTGTGCCATCAACGAGTAACTAATTAGATGTTTTATCGCAGGAGCAGGCCTGCGATCACTTTAATTGCCCACCCCAGACTTCAAAAACGCTGATTATCTGGGCCCGATCAGATTACTATCACAGACACCCACAATATGTAGAAGATAAGGGGCCGATGACCACGAAGTACCGTGTGGAGCGAGGCCACGAGAGGGGGCGCTGCCTCGCTTGCATTTTCACTGCTGACAGCGCCAGCAGGTGTGCGCGTAGCTCCACACAACAGTGTCTGGAGGGTCCTGCGTGCCATCGCCCATTGTTGTCGGTTTCTTACTGTCTCAATAAAGAAGCGTGGAAACTACAGGATGTTCCAAAATGATCTCTACAAGTTTAAGCTCGCATACTGTGTCTCTTAAGTGGGAACAGGTAGAAACGCGTGGTTTGCGGCTTATAGTTCATACATATCTAAGTTTCTAGTAGGACAGAGTTCAGTGTGTTAACTTGTGAGCATATTTGCTAGATCCAAATTCGAAAATCACTAAAATGTTAGGTATTGTAAAAAATGCCTTCATTAAAGTATTTTTTTATAAAAAATATTTTTTATTTAATTCCTTCTAATTTGAAGGAATACGAGAAAACATACAAGATGTATCAGGGCTGTAAATTTTCTTCAGTATGTCTGTATTCATCAACAGTATATGAAAACATTCATCTCGAGTTTCATCATTATTCACTCTTGCCACAGATGTTTCTTTAGTTGATGCTACTTGTGTTTTATCACTACTTCATTCTTCACTCAATCTCTAAAATTGTCTTTCAGTATCAGCATCCTGATACAAGTGAAATGAATATATAATTTCAGATTAATCATTTCATAACTGTTAAATGGAGGGCTAACTGGTGTCCCGAATTACTTTCGAAAAAATTCGAGACAGAGCTAGAAAAATCGCGACTGTCATAAAAAAGAGGGGGATAGGGTTAACTTAAATTTGTGTAATATTTAGCAACAAGATTTCTAACCGACATTGTTACATGTCCGCCATGTATAGTTGACGAGATGTAGCGTGACCTATGACGTCAGGATGCGCAGTGGCCCTGCGCCGGTTTTGTGTAGTAGGGGAAGGTGCGGGCGCATACCTGTAGTGACCGCTGCACAGAGTAACACTATTTGTCTGTGCCACCGCACAGTTCGCTTCACGCGGTTCACTACAGTCAGAAAACATCGAGTCGTCTGTGCTTCGTTAGGGTGCCCACGGAGTTCATACCGCTCGCCAGGCCGAGCCGAAAAGAGGAGGAAAATACACTTTCCCCATTTTCAAGTTCTAAAAATTTGGACGATATTTGGAAACCACCCTACATCGTTTTATCAACTATTTTTTTCCTTACAAGCTTTGGTTTGCCCATGAAAAAATAAAACGTCTAATTTTCATTTCGACCGAGTTTCTAGTTCTGTAACGCTTCTGGCTCGAATTTGATGAAAGTTTGCGGTTAAAAAATCTGATTTTTGGACACGTGGTAGTAAAACATCCTAGCTTTCTAATAAATCATTCACCTTTTCATAATTCATAACAGTCATTTTCAAATGACGCTGTTTGTCAAATGCAAGCGATTGATTTTGAAATCGTGTATTGAAAAAGTTGGATAGCGGGCAGCTTACTGTTCTGTGCGTTTTAGACCATACATTACAGCGAGTGAAATGGAGCTAAAAGTACAGAGAAATTTTTGAAATGCTAGTCGCACTGATATCTACCTCCTTTCACAAGTAATTGCGAGTTATTTGAGTGGCGTCACGCTGGGATCGCAAGCCTTCGATCTCGGCGGATGTTGGGCATAGCGTGAAGCACTGCGGCACCGAAAAAATGAATTGCTGGCCATGTGTCTTGCTCCTTCGTTATGTGTCAATTATCCATAACATGAAAAGAAGTATAAAAGTGGCAACCGATTACAACTGACAATGATCTGCTATGGTTCTACATTAGGTCATACTTTATAAGAGGCATACAACAGATTTCTTGTCCACATTATACAATTAATGGAATATGTATTTCATATTTGGAACTAGAAGGAAGAATAAATTAATGTTATCTGCGACTTTGGTTTTGATGGAATGAAATAAAATTTTCCGACTTTATACTTATTGGCTTTCTAGATGGAAATGATAAAAGGAATAAATCCAAAATTGTAATAAAATTTATAGTTACATCTATGCCTAAGTCATTTTATTAAAATTAAGTGTTTGTAAATCCATGGGACTTAACTGCTTAGCCTACAAATTACTTAAACTAAGTTAAACTAACCTAAGGACAAGACATACAGCCACGAACCCCAGACGAAGAACGGCCGCGCGCACCACAGCACGGCGCCTCAGTGCCCGCGGCGATTCAGCCACGGCGTCATTTTATTATTTTCACTTTTGTAGCTCTCCGAAAATGTCGTACCACAAGGTAGAAATTATTGTATGCAGCTTGACCTTCATGAAAGGAATATCACTCACGCCGGAGATTAAAATAAGAACCACAAGGCAGAAATTATTGTATGCAGCTTGTCCCCCATAAAAGGAATATCACTCACGCTGGAGATTAAAATAAGAACGAACTAAGTAAAAAAGAATAGATAAAAGTAGCATTAGAAACATATAGTTACCTCCTTATAAGTGGTGGCATACGTGTGGTTTAACGGTTGGATGTGCGACACGCTTTACTGTATTTCAACCCATCTCCACTTTCAAATGACTCTACACAGGTCTCAGAATGTTGTTATATATTTATTTATTTGGTTAAGAAGCTTTCATAGGAACTGCGTTTCTACGAAAATTTTTCTGAATCATGTGTTGACAATTTTGTCTCAATGGTACTTCGATTTATTTATTTTTATTTTAACTGAAAGAAAAATGTGGTGATTTACTTTAGCCTCCGACACTACAGTTCAGGTCAGTAAAGGGTGAGAAGCGTGTGCCACATTGTTTCTTCTTGTGTTGCTTCTTGGTGGGCTTGTTCCCAGCAACAAGATATCCTCAGCCACTGTAAGCTGAAGATCGAAGGAATCACGGTGGTGATCAAAACATGTTCACTGCCGTCTACTCAGAGGCAGCTAACAGTTCACTGATTTTGTTATTTTATTTCTGTTGTTCTCACACTATAGTGACTCATCGGATTTTAAGCACATAAGAAATAGGTAGCAATGGACTCGTACCATGAATTTCGACTGACATTTAGGAGAGATTTTCCTTATGAGAACAGCTAAAAACTATTCGGAATTTTATTATTCATTCTACAGAATTAATAATAATACTAAAAAAAAAATAAGCAGAATATATTTTCACAAGTGTTGTTTAAAAGAAAGCTATCATACAGAGAGAATTTTATTGAAAACAGGCTGGAGACGTGAGATACTTGTGCTGCAGAAGCAATGCCATAGCCCAAAATATTAAACATTCCAAATGAATTCTGGGGAAGGGCACTACGATACTTTCTATTCATTGCAAATCGTCTAAATTTTTACCATATGTTCTTAAGATGATATTCTCAATTCAGTTTTTAATTTTTTTCGATACCTTTCTCTGTTATTGGGAATCCTGTAAAATCTCCGACATCGCTGTGGCCGGAAAAGATCCTGTAAGAAGGGACCAAGGACAACGGAAGGGTCATTCAACATTACAGAAATGCAGCCCTGCCACAAATTATTGCAGATCTCACTGCTGGGCCATCAACAAGCGTTAGCGTGAAATGTCGTGCGGACTGAGTGGTGGTGACTGGGAGCATCGCGTCACTAGTGTGTCAATAACATGAAGCTTTGGGTCTGACAGGAGATGTGCTAGGGTAGCGATGCAGATGTGACCACTATGTGCAGATGGCGTAGTTGTCAGCGTGACTGTCTAGTTAGCCTAAAACGGGTTAGAAACGTGGTATAGCTCAAATATTCATGTTTCCCAATTTATTTAATTCAAAGCCCAGTGGCAGATAAAGTCGGAAATTCCATAGTGTGTAGCTTTAATAAAGGCCTAGTTCATAATTACTATGAAATTTGATTCAAATTGTTTCAATTTTAAATCTTTTCTTAATACTATTTTAAGATCCGAATAGGCTGGCTCTTAAAATCCAATTCCAAGAGAGTGAGAATGTAGAAATTAAATCTGCCAGTGGGAAGCTGATCTGAAAATTATAAAGTAACATTTTTATTTATACAATTTATTTCTAGCTGTCAACGATTTACAATATCCGGACATTCTGCAATTTTTCCACATATTTTTCACTTCGGACCTGACAAGTCTAATTGCACTGTACATAGAAAGTGTTCCATATTTCATCATTGTAATTTATAGCCTATAACGGTGAGTTAGAAGAAATTGTGACGCTCCTCTTTTTCCAAGTTTAGGATAAGAAATGATATTGAGTCTGATTAGTCTTGACTCAAACGGACAATTGCAAATACGAATTATGTATTTTTCCTTTCTAAAGAGTGGAGCAATGGCTAGACTGGTTCTTCTAAAAATAAAGACAAGAATTGAAAAGATAGCTTTCATAGTAAGCGACCACAAAAATACCGCAACAAATACTCTCAAAACTCAAAGAAATGGGTTTTGAGGAAATTACCGCCAGCTTTCCTCCCTCGCCTTGTCTGACAGGGACTGCCCGACCTGACGCATCGTCGCCGCCCCGTGCTTTTCGCACTCGCCTTGCACCGGCCCTGGCCAATATCTTTAGGACAGACAGCACCTGCGGCGCGCACCGTCCCTCCCGCGAGCGCATCCCCAACTTTGCCATTGCCTTCCCCTTACGCGCAGCTCGTAGCTCTTCCTAAATCTCGTCGACTTATACTTCGTCATTAACGTGTGTTTTTGCTGCTCACAACTATTCCAGATACTGTACCAACTGCTGAGTGGTGGCAAGCAAATAACGGACATGGGAAAATAAAAAGAAGAAAAAAACACACCGATCTACATGTGTGTGAACATCATGCCACTAACCTAGCCTTTGTACCTATACCCATATCTCCAATATAAATCATCAAAAATAAAAACATTGTTTTGGAATATACTGTATGTGAACAGGACAGCGCCTAAGCGTGCTTGCCTCTGTTCCTTTAATAAGCTATAATGAAGAAATTAGCTGTGGGGCAGCAATCATTTAATTATTATTATTATTGTTTAAGAATCTATTTATAATCACTTGACTTTCTACAAATAAGAAAAAATACGCTGTTTTATCGCTGACAGTTGTATATAAATCTCTCCAATACGCCACTGGACGCCCTCAAAGCTAGGACCAATCCGGGAAAAACTGGACATAACTGCAGACACAGTTGTGGTTTTAAAAGTGAGCATAATAGCCCTCTTTCAAAAGGGGACTATTTACTCATGTTTAATTAAAATGATAGTAAAATGTAAACAGTACATAAATACATTGCTGAATATATGTTTGTGGGCTAGATGCAAATGACGTAATTTGTGAATACCATCCCGCATCTCCTGTAAAACTGAATGCAAACTGTCGCTAAAAAGTGGCAAGGTTACCTTCCATTTACTGTGTTGAAAATACCAAATTTATCAAACTAGTTCAGACACTAGAGCTGCGGTATCACTGCTTTCCAGGAAGACCCTGACAAACAAACTGTTAAATGATTGTTGTCAAGAAAGTACGGAAGTTATTGGCAATATACTTGCTGAAACTAAATATGTCGCACTGACTGTGGATATGTTGACCAACATAAATGCAGAAGGGTTTTTGACAGTGACAGCGGACTTCATTGAGCAGTACAAGCTGCAGTCTGCTGTTCTGGCACTGTGCACATCGCTGATCGGCACACTTCTGGAAACATTACCAACAGCATTAAAACAATCGTTTCCGAATGGGGACTAGGTGATACGGTGTTTTCAATTGTCACTGACAATGCCAGTCTTATGGTGGATGTAGCAAGGAAAATGAATGTTGTTCAATTGGTTTGTGCTGCTCACACACTTAAGTTAGTAGTGTCAGATGTTTTCAATCATTCTGAATCAGGAGCACTAAGATCATTGAGACAGAAATGTCGCAAAATCATCGGGTTTTTAAAAAGCAGTACAGTAACCACTGTGAAACTGGTAGACTTCTAAGTTCAGCTGAACGAAAAACAGTTAAAACTGAAACAGGAGACGCCCACCCGGTGAAACTCTACATGTCTTATGATGCAGAGCCTAGTGTTGGTCAAAGACATCTTCGTAATAATGTATTCATATGTTAACTGTGAAGTTCTGACGGCTGATGAGTGGAGTATTTTGAAAGACTGCCTTCCTCTTCTGGAACCTCTGTTCGAGTTAACAGAAGAACTGTCTGGAGAACAGTTCACAATTCCTTCAATTGTAGTACCATTATTTCAGGATGCCAAAGAGCAGTGTAAGAGACAACACCAACGACTAAGATAGGCACCTCTTTGAGGAAACATCTGCTGGGGGCCCTATCAAAAAGGATGGCATCTTATGAAGAAAACAGTACTGGAATCCGCGCCAAAGCGACTATTTTGGAACCTCACTTTAAAAAGTGTAGATTCAGAGTAGCTCAAAGTGCTGAAAACGTCGTGAGTGAGCTCATAGCTGAGATTAGCCGAATTCCGGATTATGGCAGAGGGTGATAGTTTGGGGACTCAGGTAGAAGACAGTGGAACACAAGTTAAGAAAAAAAAGATCTGGGCTCTCTCCATGGAACAGAATACCAAAAATGAGTCAGCATCAGCGAAATTTACAAACTCTCAAGAGGACAAGAGGCCCAATTTGTCCCAAAAACTTCTAGACCTAAAGAAGAAAGCGGATCCACTGATTTGTTTGGAAGAAGTACCACGAGTCCATGCCATCTCTGTCTGGTGCTGCCCTAAAGTATTTGTGTGTTCCGGCCACTTTGACCCCATCGGAGCGAGTACTTTCTAAGATCGGACAAGTTTGTACATAGAGGAGGAACCTGCTGAAATCGAAGAACGTCGACAAGGTGGTGTTTTTAAACGCTAATCAGAAGTACACTGTTCGATAAACAATCTGCTGTATCAGCATCTGATAAATATGGTTTGATAGAAATTGTCAAGACTTCAATTCTAACTGTCATGTGTTTCAATGTTATTTTTGGACTTTCATTAAAAACCAATTCAAGTTTATTCATTTTGTGTTTTGTGAAATCAATCGAAACTACACAAAAACCCAGTGTTACAAAAAAATAACTTCTTCTAACCTATTTAATCAAAATATATTTGTGCTCATAATAACATTGAGCAAGTAAGTTTATTTTTGCAGTCTTGTGTGTGTGAATTGTTCTATTCATTTCAAACATTTTATGAGATTACAAAAGAGACAATATGGCAAATTTCACATTTGTTTAAGTTTCTCTTCAACTGAGTCAACCAAGTGCTTTCTCATTCGTATATCTCGCGCATAGGGTGCGAATGTAAAAATTAGGGAGAATCAAGGTCTGTAAGAATCTTTCTTAATTCTGAACATTCACTTATGGAATAGTAAAACAGAGAAACAGCAGTGGCACACTAAGTCCATTTCTGACTAATGCTGAAAGTTTCATGTCTCTTGTCATGAAGTTGGTCTGTAATTAATTACAAAATTTGTATTGAACAGATAAACGAGTGCCCTCCGCACACATCAGACATGAAAGTAAGCTACTATTGCATTACAATAGATTTATGAACTATTTTGAAAGCTCCCTTGGAAGTTTCAAAACTTGCAAAATAATAAAGTACCTTCTGTCACACACCTGACACAAAAGATAGTTAATTTTTCATTGTAATCTATTACTGAATAAAGCAGAAAGTTTCAAGTCTCTGGCTCACCATTAAGTTGGTTGATAATCAACTGCAAAATTTGTACCGTAGAAAAACAAAGTACCCTCCGCCGCACACCAGAGACGAAAGCGAGATAATACTTCAGGGTCAGAGATGAACTAATAGTTTTACGTCTGTAGCATATCAGGAAGTTAGTTTAAAATCAATTGCAAAATTATTGGTGAACCAAACTTAATACAAACGAGATAAAAAGTAAATGTTAATTCATAAAACCACAAATTTACAGTGCAGCATCAGATACTAAAGTAACGAAAAAGTGAAATTATAGTCACAAGTACGAAGATTCGTAAATAAATAAATACATATTTAAAATACTTTACTTTTAGAAATATACTTTTTATTCACACTTTTCTTTCCAATAAAATAATTTACTAGCTGAAAACTCGGCGTTGCCTAGGTGTTTATTAACCCTTCCTTTCTTTATTTCCTCATCTTCTCTTTCTGTTCCTTCCCCTCTCTCAGTCCATCTCCCTCCACCTTCAATTTACTTCTCTCCTCTCCATTTCCTCCTCAGCTTTCTCATGCCATCGACTCTTCCCTTGTCTGTGAAAAAGGTTACCAGTGAAACGGTGTGGAGGTTTATTCCATCCCTCTGCTATGTACTGCACAAAATCTTAGATGAACAGTGAACTGCCACTTGTTTTGAAAGTGAATAGTGAACTGCCACTTGTTTTGAAAGTCAAGTGTGCAAAATTTCATCAAGATCGGAATAAAACTCTATATTGGCGTTAAAGTCTGGCATATCTTCTGTCATGCACTGAACAAAAGTAGATGTAGACAGTGGTCATTCTCTGTTTTTGAAGGTGAAGAGTGAAAAACATCATTAAACTTCGAATACAAATGGAATTTGTCGAAGTCAGTAGCCAAAGTACCCTCCGCCATGCATCTACGAAATTTATTGTACACTGTTACCTTCACCTTGTTTTAAAGGTCAAGTGTGCAAAATTTCATCAAGATCGCAGCCAAATTGTGGTTTTTATCTAAGTCAGTATGTGAAGTACCCTCCACCATGCACCAAATGAGAGTTGATAAGTTGATGCAGACAATGAATTTTCTCTTGCTTTGAAGATCAAGTGAGCGAAATTTCAACAAGATCGGACACAAACTGTGGTTTTTGCCGAACTCAGTGAATAAACTACTCTCCGCCATGCACCGAACAAAATTTATTGTACACAGTCACCTCCGTCTTCTTTTGAAAATGAAGTGTGTAAAATTTCATGAAGATCAGAGCAAACGGTGGTTTTGTCGAAGTCAGTAACTAAAGCACCCTCCGTCATGCAATGAATGAAATTTGATGTAGACAGTGATTTTCCTCTTGCTTTGAAGGTCAAGTGTGCAAAATTTCATCAAGATTGGTACAAAACTGTGGAATTGCATGCAACAGAAACACACACACTGCTATATTTATAAGATTTGTCTCTATGTAAGTTTCAAGCTTAATCACGGTTGCAAATACACTTCGCGGGTTTGCCGCCGGATGACATTGTTAATCTCCCACAATATTGCAGCACATGCTTCCATCGCTGGCACTCTTTACAGTGAATCACACAGTGCTTGAAAGATCGGTAGAGACCTTTCCAGTAATGCCTGCGTCTGATTCTGTCGAGGGTCTACACGAATCCCAGATGACCGGATATTAGAGCATTGTGGAAATACTTGAGAATAGCTGGCTGGAGATGAACTGGAATGACCAGTAGCCATTTGGGGCCCAGTGATATTTTATTTTAAAAATGTAGATGTTTTGTGATAAACTAATTTTGAAATTAGGCTTAGATATTTTATTGTGGGGAGTACTTGTGGAAAGCACATGAGGCTGATGACGGGGATGCAAATTTAATCTCACACCAGCAAAAATAATTTTTTTTGGTGCGAGGGGGTAGGATTTGTATTTATGCTTGTAGGTGTCATTTTGATAGAAGAGAAAATTCTCTATGGTAACATTCTTTTGGTAGTAATATTTGAGCTTTAAGATATATTTATGACACAGGCAGGTTGTTGATGTTTTATTTGATGGAGTAATACACCAAGTAGGCCACATATTCTCTTGTCTGTTTCATCTGAAGCTATGGCTGATGAAGAGTGCAGGTATGTGGTTTTGGGTTAATCTGATAATGACTAACACCAGCCACTTTCAGTTCTTAATTCTGTTGATTTACATGTTACTGTACATGTCTCAATGTTTAGTTTCAATTGCACCAAGTCTGGATGGCAGGGGGGTGGGATACAAATCCAACCGAATCCTGGTGTCCAGACAAACTTTTGTCTATGTTGACTCATGAGTGCCTTCTGCTCTTCCTGTTCCATGTAGGGTGCATATGACGTGTGTGAACAAGAACGCTTGATCCAGAGCCATGAATCTAAGCTGCAACAGCATGTTGGTTGAAATGACGGAGACATAGGACCGTACACCATGGGCAACAGTTGCTGCAACGATGACTCTGGGGTTCTCAGTGTCAAAGTGGTGAGAGATTTCCTTTAAACAAGTGGAGTGTACACCATCAAAAGTCCGAAGTCCGGACATCTTGTTTATGTGCCCACGGTTTATAAGAGGTTGACAAAGACTGAACTTTATAAGGAGCAGGAGGGAGCAGAAACGTGGAATGGGCAATCTTCGGGCTGGCCGATCGCACAACTGTGTCAGTGAAAGTGAAATAACAGGTCTGTGTACCTGCGTCCTCAGTAGGTCGGGTGGAGGTGAGGAGCTTACTGCTGGAAGGACAGTTGGCTTCCGACTCGCTAATTACTTTCGAACAGCAGAGGTTGAGACCTTTTTTGTGACCCGAATTTGCTGAATGACCTTCTCGATGTCAAAAAATACAGTATGAGTAGGTGTTAACTGGTTATCAATCTTTTTCAACACTCTATGCATGGCTGTTACACCCTGATCAGACATGTAGTTTTGGATCTGTTCGTTGGTAACCCATCAAGGGATCTTGTAAAAACTACCCTCCCTCCCCCCCCCTACCCCATGATGAGGTGAGGGTGCGATGTGATTCTACTTGGACAGGAAACATGCGTAGTAGCATAGTCCTTATCAGTTTTTGCGCCTGGAAAGCAATGTCTGCTTCCATCAACAATGTTCCATTGCGCTGCAGGGAACAGGTCTTAACAGGGCCAGCAATCGCATCAAAACGCTTCTGAATTACGAAAGGATTAACAGAAGAGATATCTTGACCATCAGTTCGAGAAACAACCAGAAATTTGGGAAGATTAGGCAATGTTTTCTTACACTGAGGTGAGTCTATCTTCCTTTTTTGGGTTGAAGTCAGAGTAGAAGAGAAGGAAGTCATTGCGGAAATATCCCCCATGATTACCGGCATCTCCGATGGTGCGCTTCTTCCTAGTGGGGGCCCTCACTGAGGGCGTACCCGCCTTAGGTGATTGTTCACACCTCAGGTCACACCTCCTGAGAATGGACGGAGGGACCAATTGGCATGTTCGAAAGGTACCAGCTCGGGTAACCACCCCTTCCTGATTCTGGCCGTTACCAGGGGGTACGTATGTGCCCTACTTGTTACGCATTGGCCCGTCACCTGCTACATATGAGAATGCATGGGTTGACCTTCAGACACTCACAGGGAGGAAAGAAGAAGAATAGAGGAAGTGAAAAGAAAGATAGAAGAAAGTGTCTCAAATGGAGAAGTGGAGACTAAATGAGGAGAGGAAAGCTAGAAGAGTACAGGAAGGACTGAAAGACAGAAGCAAAGGTTAGGAAAGGAAGAAACCAAGGAAAGAGAAAAACTATGACAGGAAACCACCTTGACTTGCAATGGACGCCTGTCTCCGGGCTAAGGCATGAACCAGGAGGGGAAATGAAGCAGCCTGGGGCGGGAAGGAAGGCTGCTTCGGCTGGGGGTTCCGTGCGTGCCACACACGTACCCACAAAAGAGCTGTGGGCCCTCTGGGGGGGGGGGGGGCTTGGTGTGTGTGCGTGTATGTGTGTGTTTGTTTACATATCCTTTTTCCCCCAAAGGTAGGTCTTTACTCTCCCAGGACTGAAATGACTCCTTACCCACTCCCTTAAAACCCTCATCCTTTATTTTTCCCTCTCCTTCCCTGCTCTTTCTGAAGAAGCAACCTTAGGTTACGAAAGCTCAGTTTTGTGTGTGTGTGTGTGTGTATGTTTTTATTTGTGTATCAACAAACCGGTGCCTTTTCACCTGGCACGTTCTAAGGGTACGGACATATTTTAGAAATTTTTTTGTCTTTCAAAAAAATGGAACCTTACATTTAAACCATTAAACAAACGAGTCAAATAGGTGTTAGGAAATTTTAACATATTTATTGTTTCCTTTTAATTTTAGTGCAAGTAATTTTATTGTATATTTTCTGTTCTTTTTTTTTTTTCTTTTCTATTTTCCTTCTCTGAGGTGTTCCTTTGGCTTCGTGCGACTGTGTGGTTATGTGACGTCACACAGAGTGGCAAGGAAACTGCAATGCCATACGGAGTTTTAGAAGCACTGAGGATTTGAAGAAAAAGAAAAAATAAGGGGAAAAGGAACGGGATTTTGTTTTAGTTGATAGGAGGTCACAGAACCGATAACATATAGCCTACATATATATAACAGATTGTAAAATAAATGATAATAAATACAGTTTTGAAGATTTAAATTGGCATTTAAAATCAGTATGCCTATTTAGATAGAATTTGGAACAACTTGTTAAATTTCCATCTGTTGCGAGACTGTGTGACAAGCATGGGGCCTACAAGAACAAGTTTATAAAATAATTGTCGTGCGGACACCTCGCAATGTCCAACTTTCTTCACTTTTTATAAATAATTAATAACTCAGGATGAAATAATGTTCATGTTATACAACATTAAAATATGGAAATGCCTGTAATATCTAAAAGTGCACAATTACCTGATTGACAAAGTAAAGATGCGGTATCAAACTTGCAATAGTTGTGTCCAAATAGGAAATGGTCACTCTGAATGGTTTGAGACGAAGAGGGGAGTCCAGCAGGGAAGTGCTCCATCACCACTCTTGTCGAGATCACTGGTATTTGCAGATGATGTTGGGGAGGAACAGAAACAGAAGTGCAGAAGAGCCTGACTGTCTGGAACAATAAATTTAAAGAATTTAACTTGAAAATTAGCAAGACCAAGACAGTTGAGATGACCATAAGCAGAGAGGGAACAAGTTCAAACATCTACTTGGAGGGAACAAAAATTAAATCAGTTTCCCACTTTCAGAACCTTGGAAGTATTTTCTCCAAGGACAACACCATCCGGCAAGAAATCCTCAACAGAACACAAAAAGCATCAAATTTCTACATGCAAGTTCGGAATCTACTCTGGGACAAAAAAGTACCCCAGGCAGCAAAGTTAACTTTGTATAACACTTACTTCACTCCAATCCTTATATATGGCATGGAAACATGTACATTGTTAAAAAAGGATTACAGCAGAATCCAAGCAACAGAAATGAGGTTTATCAGGACTATGAATCAAAGTACCAGGAGAGACAATTACAGAAATGAGGTACACAGGGAAACAGCTGGTATCAGGGTCCATATTGCGAACATCTTGGGGAAACGAAGACTGCAGTGGTATGGCCATGTAATGAGAATGGATAACACAAGAACAGCTAAAAAAATACTTCAGAATGGAAGTGGGGGGAAGAAGACCAAGAGGAAGGCCAAGGAGACGACGGATAGAGGCAGTTAAATCAGACCTAGAGAAGAACGGTTTTAACTGGGATGATGTCCAACACCAAATGTTATATCAAGATCGGATGAGATGGAGAGCGCTTGTCAGCAACACCCAGGAAACTGGAGATGGAAAATGATGATGATGATACAACAGATAATGTATTAATGAGAAATTGGACTGTAACCATCAACTTTCATTGTAATAAAAACGTACTGATCGAAACAATTATGATCATGTATTAATGCGTTGTATTGTCAAGTATGTATAAATAGATGTAAGTGACTGCTGTAAGTTAGTGAGTGCAACTTTGACAGAGAGTTCCACTCAGTATTTGTTCCAGTTTATGTCAGTTAGTTCTGTTGGATGAAGCCAAATTTTAATAAGAAGTGGAGAGAAACAGTGTTTCACTCATTTACTGCCTTCATTAAGATACATATAAAATAAATTAAGAATAACTTATGTGAAAAGAAGAATTCAATTTTCAATGGAACTATATTGTAGTGTTCCCAAAAATTAACCATAATAGAATGGAACACTACAGCCTGGGCGTATGTGGCTGCGCACACGCACGCGCGCACCCACCCGCGCGCGCACACACACACACACACACACACATGCACGCACACTCACGGACCACTCAAAATAGGAGAGGTTTAGGATAGAGATAGGAACTGTGAGATATGGAAAACAGAAAAGTTATCGTAGTTTGAGGCCTGGATGATTTCGGATTCGGAGAATGTACTGTAGGGATAACTCCCATCTGTGCAGTTCAGAAAATCTGGTGGTGGGTGGGAGGATCCAGATGGCCTGGGTTGTGAAGGTGCTATTTAAATCGAGCATGTGCTCTGCTGCATGCTGTGCCACATGGTGGTCCACCTTGTTTTTGGCCACAGTTTGGCGGTGGCCATTCATCCTAATGGACAACTGGTTAGAGGTCATGCCAATATAGAAAGCTGCACAGTGATTACAGCACAGTTGATAAATTACATAGTTGCTTTCACAAGTGGCCCGGCCTCTGATAGGGTAGGATAAGCCCGTGACAGGACGGGCATAGCCTGTGCTGGGTGGGTGGATAGGACAGGTCTTGTAGTGAGGTCTTCTACAAGGATATGATCCCTGTGGCAGTGGGCTGGGTTTCGGGGTGGCATAGGGATGAACTAGGATTGTTGTTGTTGTTGTGTGTTTAAAGGGGACTCAACTGCTGGGTTATCAGTCCCCTGTTCCCAGCTAAGAGTTAACTTTTGAAAGTTTCCTTTTGTCGCTTAGTACTCGAAGTCCAGTATACTCCTAGTACAAAGAGACAGTCAATGGTAAAATGACGTAACAAAGAACAAGACAAGAGTTGACAAAAATAGACAGAAAACTAAAACAAGGCAGCAGAAGCGTGTGGCTGGCTGATCACAAGGATAATATAGGATGAGCCAGCCACTCTGCACACTTTAAAATCCTTAAATTAAAGCAAGTCATAAACCGTAAAATGACAGCGGCCTATTGTTCTGGAGGGGTGAAGCCCGACAAGGCGGGCCTATAGGCCCCACCATTAAATAGACCAATAGAAGCCAGTTGCGCGAATAAAACCTAAAACACGGTCGATCACAGAGACATCGTCAGATAAAATCAATGGGAGCTCACAAGGCAGCGTAAAAGCCTGCCTCAAGTCGGCTAAAAGTAAGCAGTCCACCAGAATGTGGACCACAGTCAATAGGGCACAACGGCAAGTTGGTGGGTCCTCTCTTCGTAGAAGGTAGCCGTGTGTTAACCACGTATGTCCGATATGTAGTCTGCAGAGGACTACAGACTCCCTACGAGAGGCTCGCAGGGAGGATCTCCACACAGCTGTGGTGGACTTGACTGTACGCAGCTTGTTTGGAACGTTCAAGGCATCCCATTCCGAGGTCCAAATCCCCAGAAACTTACGGGTCAGTTGTAGTCGTAGATCCCTTTCTTGAAGTCCTATCTTCAAGGGCCGTGATTTGGTGGCATGCTTGGCGAGGCGATCAACCCTTTCATTTCCTGGGATGCCTACGTGGCCCGGGGTCCAAATGAAAACCACCGATCGTCCTGATTTGCTGAGGGTAAATATGGTGTCCTGAATGGACCGAACCAAGTGGTGCTTTGGCATAAACTGGCCTAGCGCCATCAGGCCACTCAGGGAGTCACTACAGATAACTATGGTCTCCCCGGGGCAGTTGCGGAAATGCGAAAGAGCGCGCGAGATGGCCACCAGCTCAGCTGTGAAAACGCTAGTCCCACAGGGTAGGGAATGCTGCTCAACGTGGTCACTATGAACATACGCGTACCCAGCACGTCCGTCCACAACGGAGCCGTCAGTGTAGACGACTTCTGCACCACGGAAAGTATCTACGAGTGCCTGGAACTTTCGACGAAGGACCATAGGCGAAACTGAGGCTTTCGAGTCACCGGACAAATCTAATCGAAGCTGTAAGTGAGGTACGAACCATGGAGGTGTAGGTGAAAGGTATCAGAATGTGATAGGGATGAGAAGGGATGCGATGGACGAAAGAAGGGAACGAACACGAACCGCAATCGGGAGACCCGACCGTGGGCGTCGTCGTGGGGAAGGGAGGACAGCAGCTGGGAACAGAAGCCTGTGGTTCGGGTGGTCAGGAGAGGCATGAATATGGGCAACATATGAAGCAAGTAGCTGCTGCCGGCGGATTCGGAGGGGGGGAACCCCAGCTTCAGCAAGGAGACTTGTCACGGGACTTGTACGGAAGGCACCTGTCGCTAAACCGACGCCACTATGGTGTACTGGGTCCAAGGCCTGCAATGCAGATGGGGCTGCCGGACCATACACAAAGCTCCCGTAGTCTAACTGTGATTGGATCAGCGCCCTGTAGAGCTGCATAAGACTCAAACGAGCGGCTCCCCAACTAGTGTGGCTGAGGCAGCATAAAAGATTGAGGTACCGCATGCACTTCTGCTTGAGCTGGCGAAGATGGGGCACCCAAGTGAGCCGGCTGTCAAAGAGCATGCCAAGAAATTGGTGAGTCTCTTCGACACGAAGAAGTTCATCATATAAATATAGCTCTGGGTCCAAATGGACAGCTCGACGGCGGCAGAAGTGCATAACCTGGGTTTTAGATGGAGAAAACTGGAATCCATGGGTTGATGCCCACGACTGCGCTTTTCGAATGGCTCCCTGTAGACGCCTTTCAGCTACCCTAATGCTAGCTGAGCTGAAGTATAGGCAGAAGTCATCGGCGAACAAGGAGGAAGAAACCGACGACCCCACTGCCTCAGCAAGTCCATTGATGGCAATTAAAAATAGGGGTACACTAAGGACAGAGCCCTGATGAACTAGGATATTGTGGCAGTTGGGAGAGCGATGGAATACCACTTTAGGAGGGGTTGGAAGGATCGTGGGCAGGATGTGTCTCATTTCTGGGCACGAGGATAGAAAATCAAAACATTGGCGAAGGATGCAGTTTAGTTGTTCAAGTCCAGGGTAGTACTGGGTAACAAGGGGAGCCATACACAAAAGAGTGCTGCCACATGGATCATATCCTTGTGGAAAACCTCGCTGCAAGACCTGTCCAATCCACCCACCCAGCACTTCCTATACCAGTCCTGTCACAGGATCATCCTAACATATCAGAGGCTGGGCCACCTGTGAAAGCAGCCATGTAATTTACCAACTGTGCTACAATCACTGTGCAGATTTCTATATTGGCATGACCACTAACCAGCTGTGCATTAGGATGTATGGCCACCGCCAAACTGTGGCCTACAACAAGGTAGACCACCCTGTGGCACAGCATGCAGTGGAGCACATTTTTGATTTCAATGGCTGCTTCACAACCCGGGCCATCTGGATCCTCCCATCTACCACCAGCTTTTCTGAACTGCACCGGTGGGAGTTATCCCTACAATACATTCTCCAATCCCGAAATCATCGAGGCCTCACCTACAATATCTTCCCTGTTTTCCATACCTTACGATTCCTACCTATTTTGAGTGGTACGTGTGTTGTGTGTGTGTGTGTTGCAAGTGCCCACGTGCCCCCCCCACGCGCTTTTTTGTGCGCGTACACATGCTTGCAATTTAAATCTACATTTTTCTTATTTAGTTTATTTTTCTCCCTTCACCCCCCTTCCTACTCCATTCCTAAGCTGCATCTCGTTATTTCCATCTAGGCCGTGCTGTACCCATCCCCACCACCGTAACACAACCTTCCTATCCCCTCTCTCCTCTTCTCCCCGATTTACACACCACAGAACGTGATTCGAAGTGCGGCAGCCGGATGTAATTTTTGTATGACTGTGTTGTGTGCTTGTGTGAATAAAAAAGAAGGTCATGGCCGATAACTGAAAGTGTTGAATGCGTGTGTCCTTTGTATGTGCCTGCCGCAGCTCGTCGCCAGGCCTTTGCGGTGAGTTGTAAGCTATCCTTATAACTATATTATTAATTCCAACCTGGACTATCCATTATTAATTTATAATGATGTATAATATGAATGCATTTTATTAATCTGTTGCTGAGCATGCACAAAATGTTCTAGATTGTACAGTACATCAAGATTTAAATGAATAAATTGCTCTTATGAAAGAATAAGAGAATCTTTTCCTTTACTTCTTACCTTACCAGAAAACAATCTCATGTTTCCACTTTAGGCTCGTCATCTTTCTTGGATTCAAGTATTTTTTATAAAGTTTTAGATTCCTTCTTGTACACAGTCCATGTAACTGCCTGTGGGCCAGTACTAATTTGTGTGAGGTCACTTTGGGTGTTTATCAGCCAATATATTTTGTTGGGTTACGTTGATAATGTATGTAGAAGATTTTCTCAGTGAAATGGGAGTAATATATATATATATATATATATATATATATATATATATATATATATATATATACCAATAGAATTTCAAACATCTTTTCCGTACAAGTGAGGTGAACCATTCAGTCAACAAATGCAGTTATTCTGAACTTTCAGAAACATATAACCTAACATATTACAATATTTTTCTAAAGAAGTACAGTCTCTTCAAGAATTCATGGGGCATTATCTCTGTTGAAATGGACCTTTGTAATTCACACTTTGTATGATAGAGCAGAAAAATTTCCTCTTCTCACACAAAGTTGAAAGGCAATATACATGAGAAAGGTGTGTAAAACATGTACAGTAATTGAGGTTGTAATATTTAAAGGACTGTTGTGGCCTAAGAACAGCATTTGAAATCAGATTCACAATACAAAATATTTTTTAAAAAGTGTAATACAGTAACCCCTAATATAAACAAAGGCTTCACAGCCATTTTCATTTTCAATAAAATTCTTCTGGAGATTGGATATGACGCCCAGAAGAAGACCACTTGTAACAGTGGCTGAAATGTTAGTGGAATTTGATATACTTAAGATGTGGTCCAATGCCCAGAAGAATTTGATTGACAATAACCCCTAGTTTCCATACAGTAAAACCCCAGTTTTACGTTCCCGGATTTTACGTTTTCCCGCTATTTCCACCATTTTATGTTGGTCCCATCAAATTTACTATGTTCACATTGTTAATTCGCCACTGTTTTTGCTTCAACATATTTATACTTTTCACGCTTTTTGAAACCACGTTCGTGAAGAAAAACTGACATAAATTGATGCTGGCATGGCTTCTGTTTTAAAGTATAAATGTTACACAGCCAAGTTTCTTGACACTTTGCATTTATTCAAACATATATTTCGCGTGTTACTTTTGTTTGCAGTATGCACCTAGTTGACTTACAACGCGGTGGTTCATGGGAGTAGAGTATTCCATTAGCCACCATGAAGATTATCAGCTTGGCATTGTTTATACAAATGGAAGTTTTTCATACTTTGTATGACGCGATTTGAGAACTTATTCTTGTTGTGAAATGCAAATATTTATCTAAGTATTTTTCCTGAAGTTTTATAAACGGTGAGTCTGATGAATTGCTTTTGTATGTTTTTCTGCACACCGAAAGGGGGCACGGTAGATTATAACCCCAAAAAATGCGGTACTTGTGTGATGACAACCCTATGCAGTCATCACAAAAATACTTACACATGTATTTGCACTCGAGAACGGAAATAAATTCTTGAATATCATCATGCGAAACATCGAAAAATACAAAAAGAAAAGAACTTTTGCAGTTTTACTATGTAAATAGTTAACGCCAATTAAAGGCTTGCTGACTAATTGATTATGATGAATGAAATTATGTCAAAAATTTCTACTTCCCATAAAATAACACAGTTCCAGTTCCTGACGCTTAAAATGATAAAAATTTGGGTAACCTTTATTATATAATAAACTTCCTGGCAAGTATTTTGATGCCTATTATGTACATACATCACAAATAAACTACGAAAATGCAAGAGTGATCAAGTAAGCATAATTTACGATTCAAAACATTATTTCCCACATTTTACATTTTCCCTATTTTACACCATTTCACTGGAGTCCCTTGGAAAATGTAAAAACAGGGTTCTATTGTATAGTTTTTTTTTTTTTTTTTTTTTTTTTTTTTAAACCTGGCCTTGGTATACATTTTCATATGTTGTGTGAGCCTTCATACATACACCATAGCGAGTGGTATAGATAATTCAGTATACTGGAGGAGGGAGTGGAGGTTCAACTCTTAAGATATTCATTCAGATCAGCATCTGAACTGCACCGTCAAAGAAATGTTTACAATAGAACACAGACCACACTGTAAAAAATAAAAACAACATTCCGAATATCTATGCCCCTTGGCATAGATGGTTGGGACTTAATCAATTTGTTTTATAATTCCATACCTTTTTTTCTCTCTCTCTCTTAAGGTATCTTTTTGTAGCAGAGATTGACAGTCCACATAGCCAGCTCTGGATGTGTCATTGCAGCATGGAAAGAATGCAATTGAACCATCTCCTAAAGTCCTTCAACAGACCTTATTCATTATATTTTTCTCTTTATTCATGATCTTTAAACAGGCAATCTCTTTCAACTCTTATCATGCATCCTACTGAATTTTTCTTTGCTTTATACAGAGTAAGAGTTCTTGCTTTTTTATCCACTTTATCCAATGAAGGACTTCCTCATTTGAAATTTTTAGCACCAATGTATGTGACGAAGTATCAATTGTTTTCTCAAGATATTGGTCTTATACAGTCTTAAATATTGAATGGAACTTAATTCAAACATCTCCAAACTCCTTATTGCGGTTTACATTCTTGAATGCTATTATCTTGTAATAATTAATTATACCTGAAAAAATCCACAATAACATGGTAGCTCATATTAACTTTCGTTTTTCAGAAGATGATAACAACAACATACAATCAACCACAGCACTCTGCACTGAGACAAAAGATTTGTGCCCATGTTCTGGACAACAACAACTTGTAAACTAAGCTAGCATGTTCCAGCTCTGTTTGTATGCCTATCTAATCCCCACTATTAAGGTTTGCCACTAACTACAGTATACAGTGATTACTTAGTTATAGATTTTATTAGTGTTTTCCTTGGTATTTCAAATATCCCTATCATTTTCTTTAACTCAACTCTTTTTATGCAGCTGCTTTACCTTCCAAAATTAACTTAGTCATGTATCATTCTTTTCTCGCTAAATTGTGTAAACATTTTCTATTGGTTGGAATGCCCCTATTTCTATCAAACAAAATGTAAGATGTAACTTACTGAATAGCTTTTGTCTGTTATGGCCTTCATCAGAGATAGAAACACAAACATGACTGCTATTTCTAGATTGTGTGTGTGTGTGTGTGTGTGTGTGTGTGTGTGTGTGTGTGTGTGACAGAGAGAGTGTTTGTGTGTGTGTATTTCTCCATCTGACAAAGGCTGTAACAGCTGGTAGCTATTCAGTAGGTTGTATTCTGTTGTGTGTGCCTTTCTGTGGCTCAATGAGATGTCTCTGTGATGAGTAGAAACCCATCGTTCTCAAAAAATATTATTGAATCCTTCCTGGAATTTCCAGTGTTTGAAAATGTAGGATATACGCTGATGTATTTAAACTGTTTTCCTGTTAAATATCCATTTACATATAGTTGTACATAATCCACCTTCAATATTAGGTTCAAGCAGTTTTGGGATGAACTAACTACATTGCATTACACCAAATACCAAAAAGTTATATTAATATTTTATTCTCTGTTCATATTCTAATTGCAGTGGTGTGAAATGACATACTTTTGCTATTGTTCTACAGGTTGATATTTTGAGATAGTAAAAAGAGAACGAAGATGCATTTCAAGCTTGCAGATATAAATAAAACAGTTTTAGTAAATAAATACGTTGTGTCTAAAGTATAATAAATAAATAAACGACATGTTTTATGATTACAGAATTACAGTGCCTGGTTAAGACCATTTAATATTAATAAATTCTGTACTTTTATAAATGTAAATAAAAAAAATCACATATCAAAAGACTATTATATGAATAAAGTGATTTCACCATTGTGTCGCACCATATAAAATATTCCTTCCAAATCCATTAATTATTTAGGACTTCACAGTTTAATTTTTCCTGCATGATTCAGCAATTTCACCTGCATAACAGATTAAGCCTCCCATATACCTAATAGCAAAGGAGTTAGGTGGAAAGGTATACAGTAAAATCTCATCACAACAAACAATTTCATCAACATACATATCACATTTCTTAAAGAAAATGTCTTATACCTACTGATAGAGTTACATGCAAGTCCAACATTAAATATTATTTCCAGCTGTTTTACCACAATACTGGCTTACATAACTGGTTCGGTAGGTAAACAACACAAGGCAGTAAGCGTCTATACATTATCTACAGCCATGCTTACTAGAGAATTATTTTAACTGTATAACATGTTTAGATAGATTTGTTGCTTTGAGATTCTACTGTGTTAAGAAAATAATAGCAGCCAATGACACTTCCAACACTGTAGCTGTTATTATTACTACTTTAAAATACAACTCTGTCATCACTTAAATTGGAAAATTCATATAATGTACTGCTGCTACAGAAGTAATAAGGCGCAAATTGTTTCTTAAGCATCTACTATTTTTTCAGAAACAAATAAAACTGAAATTTATGAAATTACAAAATACAATGGAGCTGCACAAAAGCAAATGGAAGTGATATCTTACATGTAATGGGCAAGGTACAATGTCAGAACATATTGCTCATGAAAGAAAGACATAGATTTCTCTTTTTAACATATTATTCCCTGGAATTCACTGGTGACAATGATTGTTTCTCTTCTTTAAAAGTACTGCAGTTACTGAACTTGAATATTTACACATTAACTTAACTATTTTAATATGCTAATACTTGAGTATTCAATACTCTCATGGGCAAATGTACAAAATAAATTACAAGTACGATACTTCAGTATTTCATACTGTACAATCACACATTTACATTGGCTGTAAACATTATTATATGCATCAATACATCGAATATATTAAATGCTGCACTGGAGATTTCAACAATATAAAAAAATTACATTTGGCTAAGCCACTTTTCCTAACACACATTCAAATGGACAAATAACAAACTTGGCATGCAGAAAAATAGTTTCCACTTTTTCATTTCTGACTAGCATAAAAATAGACTTTCTTTTTTTTACCATATGAATTATTCCTTAGACCTAAAACAAAAATTAACATCCCTTAAATCGACCGAGCGTTGCAATCTTATTTTCTCTGTCCACACCCATATAACAGAAACCAGTACAGATTTAGCATCCATTTTGTACTTTTTGTTTTCTTAATGGCTAATAATATTAGATCATAAAAGTTCATCTATTCCACAAACATACATCTCTCTCTCTCTCTCATCTATCTCAACACACACAAACACACATGCACACTCACACCCACGTACATTTCCCCCATTTATTTACAAACTGTAAAATCACAACACACATCTCTGTACGACAACAGCCACCGGACTGTCCAAATAAAATATCAATACATGTAGAATATTACAACTTATATATATATATAACAGCTTACAGCTGAAGATAGTGCAGTTAAGAATTACAGTACCAATATGGCACTTTACAAAATAATTCTAACAAAAGTCAAATGAGTACTTGCATGTTAGTCCTAATACACAATGTAAACAAGTATTCATTAATACAAGTAAAATTTTGAGAGTACTCTGATAATTACAGTGGACTATAAAGGAACTCAATTAGTTCATAATGTGAGATATGTGTTCTTTTCTGCCTGCCATAATAAATATAGTACATATTCACATATTTGTTGATACTCCATCACAATCTCAAATAACAATATACTGATATTTGGCTCTACAAATCTCATTGTATAATATTTACCAGATGTATGCCAAGATAAGTGCCATCTGCATACTCTCAAATCACTATACAGGGGGCAATTATCTGAGCAGACAGTCAAAAGTGTGATGAAGTCAGTGAGACCATCACAGAAAATATAACCACTGAGAGCTGCAGGAGAATGCTACAGCTGCATATGTAGAAAGATGACTCAAAAGTCACAAATTGAGAAAGTCTACACCGGGAATTTAGCTTATTCTTGTAACAAACCCTCAGATGGATGGTCAGATGATGCTTACTCATTACTTGGTATTTCATATATTTCACATCAGGCTGCAGATTTCCAATGGATACGCAACATTGCCCATGCATTCTCTCTCTCTTTCACACACATACACACATATACTAAAAACAAATTCTAAATGCATACCCAGAAACAAATTCTTGAGCCAAGGGACAGTTAAAATCTCACTATATGACAGAAATGAAATTAAAAACTATGCCACTTGCTGTCATGTAACTTGCATCATTTGCACCATCTGGGGGTGGGGGGTTGGGACACTCTTGCCACAAAGAGCACTCCATATGCACAACAAACATTGCCTCATCTCATTTCTAGCAACTCTGATGTTTCTACATCATGAGTGGCTTCCACACCATAAGGTACAATCTATCGCAAAGTTTCATCATATGTTATACCATTTTCACAATCTAGCATATGCCAAACTCCAAGGCATTTTCAACCTAACTTTGCAAAATGAATAAATATATAAATCCAAATTAATTACAGATATATATCAAAGCGAAACACCATTTAATATATACTTTACAGATCTGAATGGTGCCTTTCTTAAATCAATACAAAAATATGTTTTGAATGATAAAAATTTGATACCACACTTCAAGGAAAAAAATTAAGAATACCGAAACAAGCTTTTCCTGAGAACTGTCAACCTGTGGAGCTGGCTTATAACCACAAACCTAATTTCCCCAACCCCCACTACAGGAGCCATTCTCAAGGATTCAATATAGTCGGCTTTTTGCGATGTCTCCGACCTGGTTCCAGAAGGTAAGAAAGATCTAGGGGCTGTTTGCTGGGCAGTCTTGCTAAGAGTCGAAGAAGTATGTGATTCAGACGCTGTCTCTGACTTGCTCTCTGCAAAAAGAACAAAACAAACCACTTAATTATAGATTTATCGTGAGATATACAATAATAAATCCTGTACTTAAATCACAATAAATATTATCTGAAACAAGAGCCTCCATCCCCCTCCTCTCTCTCTCACACACACACCATATTATGTAATACTATAAGAAATAATTGCAGACAATTTTGAAATGTATGGACACACAGTAGCAACAGTTCAGAGAAAAATACTAATTAGACATTTACTAGTGATTAAATACTTTTATTTTATTTTATTGTATTACAATGTCAACACAATAACATTATACAGTGAAACCCACATTTTTACGTTCCCGCATTTTACCAGTTTCCCTCTTTTTACGTTCATTTCTTTGGGTCTTAATGGAAGTCCTATTCTTTCAATACAATGCTTTCCCATCATTAATCATTTCATGTTTAAACATTTCCTGTATTGAAGTTTTTTTAAATATTGGTTTTCACAAAAGGTGCATCATATATCCACAGATATTGATCATATCACATAGTGTTACTGTGAGAACCAAGATTTTCATTGTCTGTGTGTTGGGTCACAGCCACTTGTAAGGAAAAGTATGCTGGACAATGGCTTCATGATAATGATTCTAGTGATTTTAATAGCTACCTTCCTTCTTCCCAATAAGATATATTGCAATAGCTTTAAATTAAATTCACTGTTATTTATAGAAATGATCATGCCAATGTCTCTATAAAGGGCTTCCATGAAACATTTTCACGTGTACTACTCTAATGCGTAGAAGGTGAGCAGTCATGGGTTGTTATGTCCTGATATCAGACTGTAGTGTAACAGCTAAATTGGCATTATACTGTGATTCAATTTCACCGTGAGAAGTACTGATTCAATAGAAATGTAAGTTAAGTGGAGAAAAGGATTTTTACTGTGTGCCTTGCATTCGTGTATGCAGGTATGCAGGAGCAGGCGAGTGCGGCAGCCCAAACACTGAACCACTTACTACATCAGTGGCCGTCGACCTGTCTGTCAAAGAGTGTATTAGTCTACCGTGACTCTCCATTCCACAGAAATTATACAATCTTTTATTATTAAACTGTGGCAAATGAGACATTAGTATGATTGATTTTGTCCATTTTATGTATGGATGTTGGGGCCTCAGCCATATATACAGTAATGAAAACAACAAATAACACCACCGTCAGCTTTATTTTCATATTGTCATTTACTGGCAACCAGTTTTGATAGACCACACCATCATCATCAGGCCCTTAAAATAGGGCTCACTGTATATTGCTGCATTAAAAAACAACAAAACTGGTGTCACACAATCATGGAACCTAACAGGTGCGACAGCAGTTGTTTTTGTTGTTGTTTAATGCAGCAATGTGCAGTTTGTCCTATTTTATGGGCCTGATGATGATGGTGTGGTCTATCGAAACTCGTTGCCGGTAAATGACAGTATGAAAATATTGTTTTCACTAGCTTATATACCTGTGCTTTGCAATGGTTGTTAAAGGACATGTGCATACCATGGTTTTTTTAGGGTTCCAGACCTCAGTCAGTAAAAATCCTTGTTGGATCGCTCTGTCAATAAACAGTTGTCCTAGCCAAGATGTTAAATGTAAGTAAGAATCATTGTCCGAAACAATGTATCTTCATAAAGATGTAAAATGTAAGTAAAAGTGGTGCTCTGAAATGATGTATCTTCATAAAGTTTTTGATACAAAATAAAACATGCCAAAAGAAGCAAAGAAATGCCGTTAACTATTTAATACACAAAGCTAAATCAGTAAAACTATGTTCAATGTTTGTTAGTATTCGGAGAGATTGTGTTATGGTCTTCAGTCAGGAGACTGGTTTTGATGCATCTCTCCACCCTATTCTATCCTGAGCAAGCCTTTTCATCTCCTCATAAGAACAGCAACCTACATCTGTTTGGATTTGATTACTGTATTCATCTCTCGGTCTCCCTCAACAGTTTTTACCCCAAACACTTCCCTCCAATGATAAATTCACAATTCCTTGATGTCTAAGAATGTGTCCTACTAAGTGATCCCTTCTTTTAGTCAAGGTACACCAAAAATTCCTTTTCTCCCCAATTCTGTTCAGTACCTATTCATTAGTTACGCGATCTACCCACCCAATCTTCAGCATTCTTCTGTAGCACCACATTTCAAAAGTCTCTATTCTCTTCCTGTCCGCACTGTTTATCGTTCATGTTTCAGTCCTGTACAAGGCAACACTCCACACAAATGTCTTCGGAAAAGACTTCCTTACACTTACATTTATATTCAATGTTAATAAATTTCTCTTTTTCAAAAACGCTTTTCTTCCCATTGCCAATCTGCATTTTATATCCTCTCTACTGCGATTGTCATATGTTATTTTACTAACAAAGTAATAAAACTCATCTACCACCTTCATTGTTTTGTTACCTAATCTAATTCCTTCAGCACCGCTTGATTTTCTAAGACTGCATTCCATTATCTTTGTTTTGCTCTTGTTAATGTTCATTTTATATGCTCTCTTCAACACACTGTCCATTCCATTCAGCTGCTCTTCCAGGTCCTTTGCTGTCTCTGACAGAATTACAATGTCATCAGCAAAACACAACGATTTTATTTCTTCACCCTGAACTTTAATCCCTACTCCAAATTTTTCCTTGCCTTCCTTCACCGCCTGCTCAATGTACAAATTGAATAACATCGGAGAAAGGCTACAACCCTGTCTTACTCCCTTCCCAACTAATGCTTCCCTTACATGCCCATCGAGTCTAATAACTGCAGTCTGGCTTTTGTACGAGTTGTAAATAACTCTCCTTTCCTTGTATTTTACCCCTGCTGACTTCAGATTTTGAAAGAGTGTATTCCAATCAACATTGTCAACAGCTTTCTCCAAATCTACAATAGCTAGAAATGATTCACAGAGATAAGATTGCTTAATTCTATCACAGACGTTTGCTTCCTTGCTGTACTACACCATACTTATTTCACAGCAGCGGCGTCTATTAGTTCTTTGGTGCACTACAGCGGCTCTATTACGAAGACAAAATAAATGTTACGGGTTAATATCTGATTGACTGTCTCCATTTGTGGTAAGATTGACCGGCTCCAGCCACTGGAAACTTCACCACACTACACACTACGCCGCGACACAGTAACTAAAATTTTACTACCATGGTAGGAGCACCACATCTTTTACAAAGGGCAAAGATGATCATGCAGCCACAAATCATATACTAAACTAAAAAAATGCAATGATATGTCAGGAAATACTTCAGTACCTACATTTTTATTTTGTTACATTTTAAGCAACATTTACATTTGTAAACATCAAATATGAGCTCAGGCTCGGAAGGCTGATAACCTACCAGTCTTAAATTATGGGATCAAAGAAAAAGGCAAAAGAAAATACTGGACTGATCAAAATGTTGAAGACAAAGGATCAATAAAGGGAATGCTTGGTTTACGAATTGGAACTTGGAATATTAGATCAATCATGACAGGAGGAATGAAGCAATTGGACACAGTACTAAGCAACTGTAAGTGCCTCATATCAGCTATTCAGGAAACAAGAATTCCCCAAGGTATCATGAAGGTCAGAGAACATTACACATTATTTAACAGCAATGAGGAACGGCCAGATTGGACCTCTGGAGTGGGATTCGCTGTTCACAACAAGGTGTTCCCAGCGGTTAACAAATGGATACCAATAAATGATCGCATGTGTGCGATAATTCTGAAGGCATCACCATACAAGATCTGCACTGTTAACTGCCATGCACCATCTGAGGATACAGAAGATGAGATAAAGAATAACTTTTATGCTGATTTAGAGGACATCATAGAAAGATTACCACAACATTCCATCCGTATAATCCTGGGGGATTTCAATGCACAAATTGGACAAGAAAAGGAATATCGCCCTACAATTGGTCCAAATAGTATACACGAAGTGAGCAATGACAACGGTGTTAGGTTGATAAATTTTGCTGACCTTAGAAGAATGATCATCAGTAGTACCTACTTCCTACGGAAAAAGATACATAAAGCAACATGGATATCACCAGATGGTAAGACGGAAAACCAAATTGACCATGCATTGGTGGATGGGAAACATCGTGGATGCATCGAGCAAGTACGGACTTATCGTGGTGCCGATATGAATTCAGACCACTTCTTAGTAGTTTTGAAAATACATCTAAAACTCTCTACAAAATGGCAAGGGAAAAAAGAAGAAAAAGGTCGTCATGATAAGGACAAACTTGCAAATGAGCAAGTAAGACAGCAATACCAAGACAGAGTAACAGGTTTGCTTTTATCAACAGAGCCCTCAGATAATGTAGAAGGAAAATGGATACAGTTGAGGGAAGCAGTAACCCAGAGTGCAAAGGAAGAACTGGGAAGACAACCTAAATCCAAAAACAAACCATGGTTTGATGATGAATGCCAAGCGGCTGTTAAAGATAGAATGGAGAAGAGATTAGAGTGGTTAATTCACCCATCAGAACGTACACAAGCAATATACTCAGAAGTGAGGCGTCTGACAGACAGGCTTATTAGAAGAAAGAAAAGAGAACATGGGAAGAAGCTATTGATGGCAGTTGAGGAATCGAAGAAATCACCTCGCTCCTTTTTTAGGATGGCAGGTTTTGCTCGAGGCAATTATAAACAGCAGACCTTAATTCTAACAGATAAAGAAGGAAATGTGGTACCTCCTATGGATCAAGCAAATCATTTTGGAAAACATTTTGAAAAATTACTAAATGTAGAAGCTGTAAAGGGAATCACAGAACAAGAGTGGGTGTTAACTGCAGAAGAGGAGGAAGTTCCTGAACCTTCAATTGATGAGATAAGAACAACTGTAGAGTCACTAAAAAACAATAAGGCCCCAGGAGGCAGTGGCATTACGGCAGAACTGGTTAGAAATGGAGGAGAAGTTTTACTGGAGACTCTAAGACAGCTTATTGTCAAAATCTGGGCAAATGAGTATATACCGACTGAATGGAAGAGAGCAATAGTATGCCCAATTTTTAAAAAAAGGAGAGGTCACTCAAGTAGGCAATTATCGAGGAATCTCTTTGCTTGAGATAGGTTATAAAGTCTTAACCTCCCTGTTACTTGGCTGTCTGAAACCTATTCTACAAAAGATCATAGGACCGTACCAGTGTGGGTTCATGACAGGACGCTCAACCATTGACCACATCTTTACACTACAACAACTAATGGAGAAATACTATGAATTTCACATCTTTACACTACAACAACTAATGGAGAAATACTATGAATTTGATAGAGAACTACACCTCATATTTATTGACTTCCGACAGGCGTATGACAGCATAAATCGGACTGCACTATGGAAGATAATGGAGGAGGTAGGTATCACACGAAAATACATCAAACTGGTTGAAGCATGCTATATAGAATCAAGCTGCCAAGTAAGGTTCGCAAATAAAATGTCAGAGCCTTTCACTGTTCGAAACAGATTGAGACAAGGAGACCCCTTGTCTCCAGTGCTATTCAACATTGCTCTGGAAAAGGTACGACGCGAAATTGGCAATGGCAGGGAGATGGAGATCATGGGGTTTGACACAGTCTTGGCTTTTGCAGATGATGTGGTGATTATGGGAGAATCACTTGATCAGATAACATCTGACACCACTAGATTTATGAAAGAGGCAATCAAAGTAGGATTAGTGGTCAACGACGAGAAAACTAAATATATGATCATCTAACGACGACAAGATTTCCCTAACACCATCAATATTGACGGACATAATTTTGAACGAGTGGAGAAATTTAAGTACCTGGGGCCGATACTATCTAGTAAAAGCGAGATAGAGAAAGATATTCAACAGAGGATTGTTAATGCCAATCGTGCATATTTTGGACTCAATAATTTATTCAAGTCACGCTTGGTCTCACAAAACAGCAAGATCAAACTATACATGGCAGTTGTAAGACCTGTTCTGTTATATGGTTGCGAGACATGGGCAACCTCACAAACACTGGAAGAGCGCATTTGTGCATTTGAGAGGAAAGTGCTCAGAAAGATCTATGGGCCTACATTTAATATAGAAAATGGAAGATGGGAAAGGAGACAATAAGAGGACCTGTACCAACGTTTTGGAAAAGTAGACGTTGGTAGGTACATCAGAGGGCGACGACTTCAGTGGTTGGGACATGTCATAAGAGCTGGAGAATCTATTCCTAACCGAGCGTTTAACTCTCAGCTGATCGGAAGACGTCCAAGAGGTCGTCCAAGGACTAGATGGAAAGATAGGGTGATGAGAACGTTGCAGCAGGTAGAACCAACAGCATCCCTTGAAGATGCGATGGACAGAAGAAAGTGGCTCAACATCTGCAATAGATACCTGCGACTGTGATTGGGACAGTACTCCTTCCTGTGTGACTGATTTTGACAGTGAACTTTATATAGTAATTAATCTTTGTAATATTTCTTTTACTTTCTGTCATGGGTCTTAATGGCCTGTTATGTACAATAAATGATGATGAAATGATGAAACATCAAATATTAACTACAGTATGTGTGAAATATAGGAGGATTTGAAGCCAGTCTTCCGTATTGGCAAGTCGTGGAATGCTGTTAAAACTATGCGATAAGCCATATTCTAACATGAACTATATTGTCGTAGGTAGGTTTTAACCACACAGTGATTGTTGTCTGATAGTGAACAATATGTGTACCAAGTTTAATTGAAATCGGTCCATTATTTTAGGAGGAGATGTGGAGAAAGAGCACATGATGTAGCAGTAATTTGGAAATTTCATTGTTTATGATGTCATATCTCCTGAAATATGTGTCGTACTATGATGTAAATTCGAAGATACATTAAGTGGTATATGTGCCTAAGATAAAATGTATCGTAAATGGTGTTAGCAGTAAAGACATAATAAATCAAAACCTCATGCATGATGATGCGGTTTTTCATGAACCAAATTGTTTATGACTTTATACCTCATGAACTTTATTTCGAACTGTGATATAATATCAAAGGAACATTCAGTCGTATGTATGTGTACTGTCTCTGAATTATCTGGCGTATAAAATTTACAGTGTAGAAGTAGACTTGTAACTACATGCCAAATGCCGTAAATATACATCATGAACATTGGAAAAGTAGAAAGCGATAAAAGTTTTTCCTTTCATCATATTGTTGGGGTTGTCAAGCAAGAAAAAGTTTCATTCTCAAATAGTTGATGAATAAAATTACGCTATCACATGCCGCAATATGGGACAGATATCATAGTTTATGACGTGATATTGTATGAACTATGTATCATATTTGGTTTTTGCAACCACAGCAAATGATTCCTGACCTTAAATAATATTTGTACCAAATTTGATTGAAATCGGTCCATTAGTTTAGGGGCAGACATAGAATATTATCGCATGATGCAGCCGTTTTTCATGACTGTCATTGTTTATGATGTCATATCTTCTTACATATGTGTCGTAAATGGTTCTTACCCTGACAGCAATTGTTGTCTGACAGTAAGGATCATGTGTACCAAGTTTGGTTGAAATCGGTCCAGTAGTTTAGGAGGAGATGTGGAACACACACACAGCCTATTTTATATGATGTAAGATTACAAGACATTAGTAATTGCAAGTTCAGACTTTTGTTGTATTAGTTAGGATGAGAGCCACAACAAATTGTATTTATGGAAGTTGAAATGGTGTTCGAAGTTTCATTTCAAACATAATTTTCTCTCTCTCTCTCTCTTCTTGTGAATCCTCTACCTAAGGCATGAATGCTCATTACTAAACTCATACAAGTAAGAAAATAAAACAGGTTTCATTCTGATAAAACAAGGAATGGAAATCATATTTTGATTTACATAGTGCACCCATCTAGGAGAAACCAAAAGTGGTAATACTCCTCAGTAAGCTCATTTGGTGACACACTGAAAGATGAAAACAATCCTCCTCAAGTTCCTCCTTGGTCTTAATAAATACAGTATTGTGTTTTACAAGTTCTATTTACAATAATTACATGATGATTATTAATAGTAAGTCTTACTCTACAAGCCCAATTTCTTTTTAAGGTGGATCTGAACAAGAGGAAAACCCATGTGTGGGCATTTGTGTGCATGTCAACATTTAGCCACATCCATTACAGCTGAGTGCTAACACTCAGAAATGTGTTTCCTTCTTCTTTTCAATGAAGACCAATAGCTGTAAATAAGACACAGAAGCAAATATCTTTTGTTCCGGGTACATTAAAAATTTACTTGTCTTTTAGTGTAAGATGTATTTGTAACACAACATAGTGAGCAGTATGAACATTGCTTTGAGAGCCATTGCTGTCACACCATTTAAGTTACCACAGATGAAAACAGAAAACAGCTGACAGGAGATGTTCTGAATAAAGCCAAAGTGCCATAATGAAATGAACTTGGCAAGAAGTTGTCATTAGAAACTAAAAATGATATTGAATTTTCAATTATGAATTGTGGAACGTAATGAACTTCACTACTGGTAGTTGGTAAATTTTATATTCTACATTTTCCATATAGTGATATAGGTTTTTTGAATGCAACTTGGAGGTTGTTAACTCTAACCATGATTTTGGAAAAAGCAGTATCATACTGGTAATAATAGGCAATCACTAGTGTAAAACATTCTGTAGAAGCTTCAACAAGTGCTTCAATAACTTTCACGCTGCAGAGTGAAAGTTTAATTCTGGAAACATCCCTTAGGCTGTGGCTAAGCCATGTCTCCACCATATCATTTCTTCCAGGAGTGCTAGTCTTGCAAGTTTCGCAGGAGAACTTCTGTGAAGTTTGGAAAGTAGGAGGCGAGGTACTGGCTAAGTTGTGAGGCGGCATCGTGAGTTGTGTCGGGATAGCACAGTCGGTAGTGCGCTTGCCCGCGAAAGGCAAAGGTCCCAGGTTTGAGTCCCGGTTTCGGCACACAATTTTAATCTGCCAGGAAGTTTCATATCAGCGAACACTCCGCTGCAGAGTGAAAGTTTCATTCTGTTTTTGTAATGTTTATTTAGTCAGCATTACACACACACAAACAGGAAAACAAACAGTTTCAGCAAACAAACATAACTACACTGCTGTTATAAGCACACTACACTTGTGCCTAAAAGGAAATAGCAGACAGGCACAAGAGAAAATTACTTTGCCAAGCAAGAGACATAAAAGAGAAATAAGGACTAAATGATGATTAATTAGAACATGGATAGTTAGCAGCACCAGTTTCTGGCATTGTGGTGTAAATTTCCACCTTATTTTAACTAGAAATATTCTTGAAATGCTTCAAATTAACTCTTTACCCATTAAAAGAAAGAATCTCTTACACACAATTCATAAAATAACTTGTGCATTTTATATTTAACCTTACTGCAATGTTATACTTTCTGCCTGACCTCCATAAAAAATAAAAAACACCACATGACCACACTGTAGAATTTATATGACCAGATGATGATGGCATAGCCCATTGAAACCGGTAGTCAGTAAATTAATTAATCAAGCTGCAATCTTGCTGTTTTCCTCTTGGAGATAATTAAGTAGTTTATTCACAAAATTGTTTGTAGAATTTTTGAACATTATTTTTCATCAATAGTGATAGTGAGGTGATTTCAAATACATATTCCTAAAACACATGAGTGAAATAAGTTGACTAATAGGGGCACCATAAAACTTACAGAAAGATTTTTTCATAATGATTATAGCTACATACAGCAACTAGTCGTGAATATAGGAAAAATAAGATTTTATTCAATTTTAACCAATAGTTTTATACACCTTCAACCACTACCGTACTTGTGTGTTACTGTATTTAAGTTCTAATGTAGTTTGGGACAAGAAAGTGGGAAGTTATGTGTCTTACAAAAAATTAAATTCTCTGAGCACAAAATGTTACAGAACTATGTCTTCTGAAACAACTGTGTTTCTAAAACGCAACATTCATCAATAAAAGAATAGTGTGAAGATAATATAATAAAATAACATACAATTAATATACTTTGATTAAAAACTTTTTAATCAAGAAATATAGCTGCTAGAATACAGAAAAGAGCAGAGCTTTATTCAGCATTGTAATAAGTCTTTACATGTGGCAAGCCACACTGAAGAATGTAACAAGACTCGAACATTCCACTCGTAATGAGCCACAGAATAGACAGAAACTTGTTTTAAAGTTCCATTACAATGCATGTGTATGAGACGATGCATACAAAACCCACAAGTGAATTTTAACTATTTAAATTTCAGGTGTGAATCACAATAACAATGATTGATTACTACTCACTGCCACGGTGTCTTGCCTGCAGACCAGCAACTTACATATTCTATCTTTTCCCTGTTCTTATTCTTAAGAGCTTTATTTTCATATTTTATTATTATTATTATTATTATTATCTTTAAATGACAGTGTAAAATCAGGCAGTTTTTAGCACTGTACTTTCAACTGTCAGTGGTCATTACTTCAGCTACTCAGTCAGTCTGACTAGGGAGAAAATAGCTGGATATATATGCATAGGGACTGTGCGTGTTGCATGTATTTAGGGGGAATTAGCCACCATATATAAATAGCAGGAAGCTGTGCTGGCCACAGTGGACAGGCTTCAGGCTGCTGCTCTGGGCTGTGGTGGCACTAGGGCACCTTCCTTTGGAAGCAATATTGCTATCTGGGATCGCTGCTGCTGCTGTGACCTTACGATTCCCATGCTCTACCAGTTAACGGTTGCCCGATGGTGATTGGCGAACAGTGACAAGGTTGTGATTTCTGGGCAGAAGGCCAAATTGAGGACCCGTTGCAAGGATGTCCTCTTATGCCTCAGTAACAGGTTTGAGGTATTGCACACTGCTAACGGTGCATCTGAGCCATTGTGGGCCACCTCGGCTGTTACAGCAATGGGCAATCTTTCCGAGGTGAGGACAAGCACAAAGGGTGGGTTTTTCATCATTGGGAGCTTCAATCAAAATGAGTGATGGAGCCCCACTATAAAAATAGTTGGCAGGTGAACAGTTGCAATTTGTGTCTCATATTAGTACTAATGGGAATTGAAGAGTGGGTTCAGAGGCCATCCTAAGTTCCTACGACAACTGGTCGATTTAGTGAAGTTTCGCTTGTGGGATGGAAGCAGAGCTGTCAATTTGTAGCACTGTTACCAGATTTGTTGTAGCCCTCTAGTTTGGAAACAAGTGTAGACTTAAACCAGAGTCGTAAGACAATTCTCTGGTGATCTTGGATGTTAATTTCTCTACCTCCCTAGGAGTGCCCGTGGCATCCATACAGGGTAGAATTCAGCAAGACAGAACTGAAAAAGTATATGTTAATAGCATAATAGGAGGAGTGTCTATGGAAAGATTCCAGAACTGCTCTCACTAATAAATGGCCACAAATGTTCATGTAGTATTAGAGACGGAAAGCTGACTGCAAGCAAATGTCAGTAATGAAATTCGAAACTCATGCTAGAATTTTATCACAAGAATAGCCTGCGTACTGAAGATAGAAACATGTTTATAGTGATAAAAATACAATAGTATCTCATGAAATTAGTACAGATCCGAAAAGTGAAATTATTTGGGTGATGTTCACGATTAAAAGTGGAGCATAGCCCCTGGTTATTTTTATAGACCCCGACAGAGCAGCAGTAGTGAGGGGTTGGGGGGGGGGGGGGGGGATTTGGAAAAAAAAAAAATTGCATAAATTCCGAAGGCATGTTGTAGATTAGGGGAACATTTTAACTTAAAGATATAAAATAGGAGACCCAATTATTGAAAGCAGGTGATAGAAAGAATTGAGGTAAATTGTTTAATCATCTGATGGAAATTCTCCACATCTCCGTGACAAAAATTATTCAAAAGAAAATATGTGACTGGCCAGTACATACCTCAGCTCAGTACTGCTGACAGTAACACCAGAAAGACCAAAATTAATGTGGAAATGAGCTTTTGAAAAAAGAATTACCTTCGTCGGACAGGAGAGAGGAGGAGGAGAAAGGGAATAGTTGGTGAACTCCAAAACCACTTTCCCTTATTTCCAACTTTCCCTCCTTCCTCTCTCTTGCACAGTGAAGGTTCCAAAAGATGGCCTCCATGTTTATCTCTGTCTTTTTCATGTTACTATCAGTGGTACTAAGCCACTATATCACTTTTGAAATTGCTCCATGTCCTTTATATAAAAATTACCTTGGCCAGTTAAACAGAAAACTGACTCATCAATAACAGAGAATAGATAGCAACTAACTGTTTTTGATGATTACTGAGCCACAGAGAGCCGCATAGAAAATCACACTCATACAACTTGAATTTCTGGCTACAGCCTTCAGCAGAAAATGAGTATACATACTTGCAAAGATAGCATTTTAGAGCTATTGGTTAACCACAGACTTGAACTTTTAAAATCATTTATTGCAAAACAGGAAATCAGTGATAATAAGGATATTACAGCATTACTGAATACAGCTGTGAAGTGGAACATCAAGAAAGGTAGGAAACATATTTCTGTTTAGCAAGAGTTTCAAAGACATATTTCAGAGGATTTGACAGTCATCTCCAGAACCAGCAGTGTTGAGCATTAATTTTTGAAGTTATTGAAATAAAATAATGAGGACAGTTTGCAACTCATCATTAGGACGTATGCCAAGTGGTGACAGGCATGTAAAAAAGACACTCATACACACATGTATTCCTTATGTGTTTTTTTATGTCTTCTTTTGTGCCTGTCATGGCTCTACATATATCTTTGTGGTGAGTTGCAACCTATCCTCATTATACCACTGAATTCCAACATGAACTTTGTAATGTTAGACTAAGTTCAAGAACATCATACAATAGGTTTTTGACAAGTATGTGCCAAGGAAAATTGTGCGACACACAATGCATCTGATGATTGACTCAAGGGTTTCGAAGTGCATTTTGTACTTTTAATAAAGCACAAAATAATCTGTGACTGAAGGCTTTTTCATTCATACCTCCTGTGTATTGAGTACAGTCAAATTACACAGCTGCAGAAGAGGGATAAAATGAAGATTATAGAGATGGTTAATATCCACCGTGGTTCAACAACAAAGATAGACTAATGTTATGAAAGCAAAAAGAAGTTAACTGCAAATTTAAATATTGGCAAAATCTCGCAGACAAGTAAAATTTAATGAAGCCCAAATCTGAGTTAGGAGGCCCATGCATGAGGTATTCAATGACTAGGACTGAAATACTGAACTTCATTTTCCAAAGCTAAGAGAAAGATTGCATTGCAGTTGCTCCTCTAAATTGCCACACAAACAAAAAATTGGCAGATATAGAAATAAATGACAAGGGGACACAAAAGAAGCTCAAATTGATCAATGGAGGAAAGCCCATCCGACTTGATGAGATACCAGTTTGATTTTACAGGGAGTACGCAAGGAAACTTGACCCCTTCTTAGCATCGGTTTTATCAATTGTCTCTTAAGGTACGAATTCTTCCTAATGCTAGAAAAACAGGCAATTTCCATCTTTAAAAAGGATTGTCAAAAAGATGAGCAAAACTATAAGCCTGTATCTCTCACTCTGATATGTTGTAGAATTTTGTAACATGTTTTATGCTGAAGTACTAGGACAGATCTGCGACTATAAATCTCGTCTTGTGAAAGAAACAATCATGTGAAACCATGCTTGTGCTATTCATCCACAAGACTCAGAAAGCAGCATATACAGGCTTCCAGACATATGATGTGTTTCTTGACTTTAAGACTGTATTGGATAGGTTCTGCATTGTAACCTAATGAATGGTCAAGCATCCGAGATATCAGACAAATTGTGTGATTAGGATGGAAGGGTTTATAGCACACAAAACACAGCATGTCCTTTGACTGACGAGGAGTTATTTGACTTGAAAATGATTTTTGGTGATCTTTTTTCGGCAACACAAGTTTCACACAATCCAACAATGAGGCAAAATGGGGTCCACTTATGACTCTGACTTTTAACTATTATTCCTTGGGAACCCCAAAAACAATGGCCATCGCCTTAACAGTTGACAAAGTGGTCTTTGTCATCTTTAGTGCATTTTCACCAACTTTTGTTCATTGTTTTGACTATCATTTTGACTGGTATTTAATGAAGGTTCCATGTCAACAGTCACAAATCTGTGTGAAACATCTTGCACATTGTGATTAAACTTCTACAGCTATTCTCTTGAAGTGTTGTGCCAGATGACTGCATTCGATTTAGACACCCACCTGAAACAAAGCTTCTTCATAACAAATTTTCTATGCCCACTCATTGAGTTGAGATGCCTACAGTATCAGAAATTTTATAATTTGCATTTGGTGGTCTTCCATCACCATATCATTGACTTCATGGATTTTGTTAATGGGTGCCTTTGTAGTGACCTCAATGGGATAGCCAGAGTGCACTTCGTCTTTGGTACTTGTTTGCCATGTATAAATTCAAAAATCCAGAAGTAAATGGTCATCAATAATGGTGCAGATTAAGTGTGAACTTCAGCCAATTATTTTTATTTGTGTACCAGTCCAACACTTCAAATAAAAATGTTTAATAACAGCACAGAACTCAGTTTTCACATTTTTAAGGGCACATAACATACTGACCAATAGAGACAGAGGTCAACAGTAAACTGTATAATGTACATTACTGAAAATTCTTTATACAATCCTTTGAATAATCAAGCTTTCCAACTGTGAAGGTACATGGAAATCTATCAGACTCACCTACTTACAATGATACCATGAACAGCCTTGTCTGTCAGCTACATGACAGCCAACTGTCTACTTTTAAATGTACCTGTATGCCTTCAACACCTACTCTATGTGGCCAGTTCCTATCTATCATAGTTTGTATTGTTATTCCCTCTTGAATTTTACACTATTTGAAATTGTAATGTGACTCAGACAGTACAAATGTTTTAATGTTGAACCATAGTAGTAGAAAAAAAAAAAAAAAAAAAAAAAACATTGAATAGTCATAGAAAGCAAAAGCTTATCATCTCCATCTGCATGATTTTAATAGCACCAGGAGCCCAGACCAATCACTGGGTTAGTGACCAACTTCCTTATATCTGTTTACATGAAGCAAACACATGCTGCAATAATTTTACTGCACACATACACACATGCAAATAAATAAATACAATTAAAATGCCCTATGTGAGAACACACAGTACACTAAACGGAAATGATATCTAGTCCTTTGTCACTACAATCATGTGCTTAAATGTTTTAGATATACAGAAAACACATTAATGTTGTACTAACATTGACACATACAAGAACAACATATGCACAATTAGTGGTTTTAAGTTAGAAGGTGCAAAATAATGAAGAACAAGACATCCATGATCATGAACTGCATTACTATTAACATTAGCTCTAGCAAGTGCACATGCATTGAAGCAAATAAGCAAAGCAGCAACATGCCTTTCGTGCCAAAGTGTCATCCCTTACTCTGGCTAGAGGCAGTTCCTCCTCCTCATCTTGGTGCGTGGAAGGTTGCTGAACCTTTGCCTCTTCCTCTGCTGCCCTCGAGCTTGTGCTTCGCCCCCGTGACCTTGGTGCTACAGGTCCATGTGGCTGAAGGTACAAAAGCTCTGGTTACACATATGCAAGCAGAGTGATATGTGAAGTGTGCAACTGATAATAATTAAGAGTGTCACGAATTAAGTGTTGGTTTCTCCTTCTCACTTACTTCACAGTACTGAAATGCAACAGCTGCCTGCTCCTATTTCACCAGTGGGATAACATTTCATGAAATAATATGTCTAGGAGATACATCCAGAAAAAGTTTCTCTTCACAAAACATGCAACACATAGGTACTTTCTAACAACTTTACACAAATTGCCATGATTCCAATAATGAGTGATCCTCTTGACATAACGTGCTTACACAAGTGCTGTGCAGTAAGTACTGAAAGTGAATTACGGAATGTTACAGATTTTTTTGTATGTATGTGTGTGTGCGTGTGTGCACGCGCGCATTTTCTACCAAATCCTGGGAGCAGATGAACATTTTAATTTTTATATTTGTACCTAAACTGTGCAGTAAATTGTAACTTACATTCCTTTCATTATTTATTCTCAGTCCAGAACATTCTGACACCATATGCAATGACTAAAACATTTCTATTGTACAGGCCTAATACTTGTTCTTATTAAAATTTTCCTACACATAGTCACTGTTCCATGAAGAGAGACAAAGAATTCACAACCACTTGGTGCACTGAATTTGCATTCATGTAGTTGTGCTTTTATCAGATTTCCATTTAAAATCAGACATGAGCCGTACTCAATGATGATATGCTTTCAGGGATGAATTTTTCCTATGAAATTTAATTACTCAAACAATGTATATTCCAGATAGGATTCAATAATGTTTTTGACAAGGATAGGTTGCTTCTCACCGCAAAGACATCTTGATGAGCTGCAGAAAGGCAGCACAAAGAGGACCGCCGTCTCTGGCCAGTGTGACCAGTTTGCAGAACTTTCATGGTCAAAGCGAAAGCGACCAGTGGTATGGGTGAGGAGGCATCATGGAGATGGAAGCAGGATGGGAGGAGACGGATGCATGGTAGGGACGGGGGAATACCCCAATGCTGTCTGACAGACAGACAGCGAGGAAGGGAAGGGGAAGGACTGGAGAGTGTGGTGGAATGGAAGATGTACATGAGGCTAGAATGCAGGCAGGGGAGGGTGATTGTTTAGGATAGGGGGATAGCAGGAGGCTTAAGATATATTGTAGGGAGAGTTCCCATCTATGAAATTCAGACAAGCTGATGTTTGAGGGGAGGATCCATATCACACAGGCTGTGTAGCAGTCATTGAAGTAGGCACATCAAGCAGGGCTGCCTAGTCTGCAACAGGGTGATACAGCTGTCTCCTGGCTACAGTTTGATGATGGCCATTCATGTGGACAGACAGCTTGTTGCCAGCCATGCCTACATAGAAAGCTACACAGTGATTGCAGCTCAGTTTGAAGATCACAGGACTGCTTTCAACCAACGGATCCTCCCCCCCAAACACCAGCTTGTCTGAATTGCACACGTGGGAAATCTCGCTACAATATTGCCACGAGTATTCTGATGGAATATGTGGTGCAGTGGTTAGCATTGCAGATCGCTGTGCTGGTGGTCCCCAGTTTAAATCCTGCCACTGGCAGAAAATATTTATTTCTTTGGATTTACTATTTCTAAAATGTTCTACATGTTTCTTATGTTTGATGTACTTGTAAGTTTTTCTATGTAAGTCTTTCTATGTATAAATAGCAGAGTACTCCAAACAGGAGGCAGTATGTTCTGAGTGTATGCTTGTGTTAGTAATAATCCTTTTCTAAGTCTAGTGTTATGCTCTATTAACGACTAGCCTTCAAATTCCAAACCACATGCAGTTTTCAATATGACACTTTCTGGTGGAGGCACCAAGTATCCTGCAATACCTCTGCATCACTGTGGCTCTGATTCGGCAGTGCAAGAGCCATTGCCTACATAGTCAAGAACCGGAATACAATGGATATACTCACTACCTCCTTGCGAAGGTCCGTGCCATCAAAAGACCCACGGATATTAAAACAGCAGTAAGCCAGCTGCAAATCATACAGCCATCAGTATTCTCGGGAGACTATGGACAGCACCAAAAGAAATGGCTGAAAGGATTCGACTGAGTCGCCGAGTATAATAGATGGGACCACATTACATGCTTGTCAAATATATATTTCTACCTGGATGGGACAGCCCAGCAGTGGTTTGAAATTAAGAAGGACAAGCTCAATAGCTGGGAAAAATTCAAGCTAGAACTTAAGAAGACTTTTGGAGACCACCACTAGCAACAAGTCCGTTTATCAGAAGAGCAACGGATGAACAGGGCCTAACGACATGGTGTGTCAACACAGTCTTATATACAGAATGTTTTGGCATTATGTCATGTAGTTAACCAGATATGACTGAGGCCAGTAAAATTTCACACCTGTTGAAGGGCATTGCAGAAGACATGTATCAAGCTCTTCTGTTAAAAAATGTTTCAATGGCACAAGAATTTATTCAATGGTGCTAGAAAACTGGGGGAGGGGGAGGGTTGGACGAAAGAAGTATGACAGACTCCCAAATGTAGTCCCTATAGCCATTATGGAAGATGAGCACGATTCACCATTGCCTTAACAGAGATACCAGCCACTCGCCTAATGGCCGTGTTCAGGAAAACTAGGCGAGGCAGCAATCTATGGAAGCCGAGGCACCGCAGATGAAAATCCTCCATGGATGACAGTCACTAAGGTGTCAGTAAATCTCGTTGACATCATTACTGATGGCCAACCTTACCAGGCACTATATTCAGGAGTTTCCTTCTCTGTATTGTTGAATGACAACAACCACAAACAAATAAGATAATGTTCTGTGATACAAAAGCAACTGTGCTGAAGGTCGCAAATGGAAAATATGTTCAGCTGGCAGGAATATGAGTCACAAGAATAACTATCAACAAGAGGATGCAGCAGTTTGAATTTCACTTTTTAACAGAATGTATCCATAACACCATCCTCGGATGGGAGTTCCTCCAGGCTTCCCAGGCTGTCACAGACTATGGAAAATCTGAGCTACAAATTGAGGAAGCCGTTCCAACAAGTATGTAACATGTAATCCCCTGGGAGGTTGTTTGCTGTCAAGAACGTTGTGATCCTGCCATTAACAATGAGAAGAGTTCTAGTCAGCAGCTGAGATGAGCAGCTGAACTGTGAAATGCTTGTAGATTGCAAAAAGCTAATCAGTATAATGGAGGTAATCTACATATCAGCGGCTATCATAAGCATTACAAGTGATATAGGAGAACTTTGGATCACTGATTTTCACAAGCAGTCGCAACCCATTTCTATAGGAATGTGTATTGTAACAGCTGAATCAGTCCATGAAGGTGAGTTCAATATAATTGACGAAGTCGCAAGCTCTGCTGTTACTGCTGACAATGCATGAGAGGAAACTACAATGGAATTGCATATAGGGCCTGGTCTCAACCAAGAAAAACATCAGGTGTTAGCTGTACTACACCGATTTTCAGGTGCATTCAGGGCCAAACAGAAGAAGAGCCAGCAGGGATGAAATTTCAGCCATCACTGAGTTAGGTGACATTACATCCGAACAGAGGGAAACTCCAGCATTATTACAAACCATAGAGGCCTTGGAGAAAGGAGAACCAACCAAAGGAGAGTTTCAACTTATAAATGGAACGTTGTACAAGAGCAACTACAATCCACTGGGCACTAAATGGCTACTGGTCATTCCAGCTCATCTTTGACCAGCTATTCTCAAGTATTTCACAAGAAGTCTCCAATATCCATTCATCTGAATTCACAAAGACCCCAGACGGTATCTGACACAGGTATTACTGGCAAGGTCTCTACCAATCTGTCAAGCATTTTGTGAGTCACTGTAAGGAGTGCTGGAGACGGAAGCATATGCCACAATTACCTCCAGGGCATCTGGTACCAATTCTACCTGCAACAGCTCTATTCCACTGGACTGGAATCAACCTTTTAGGTAGGTTCCCAAAGTCTACAACCATTAACCGATGGATAATAGTCTGCACTGGCTACCACACCCACTATGCTGTCTAGAGATCGCAAAATACCTAGCAGAAGACAGATTAGATTAGATTACTACTTGTTCCATAGATCATTAATATAACACTTCATAATGATGTGGAACATGCCAGGTTAATGAAAGGTGTCTTTACAAATCATTACTTTGTACTAAATATTACATGACAATTTTTTATTATTAGTATTTGTATCTTTTTAAATTAATTTATCTTTCGGATTTACTAATTTATATCTAAAAATTCATCTATAGTGTAGAAGGAGTTGCCTTTCAGAAATTCTTTTAATTTATTTTTAAATGGTAGTTGGCTATCTGCCAGGCTTTTGATACTGTTTGGTAGGTTACCAAAGAGTTTTGTGGCAACATAATTAACCCCTTTCTTTGCCAAAGCTAGATTTAACCTTGAATAGTATAGATCATTCCTTCTCCTAGTGTTGTAGTTGTGTACACTGCTATTGAATTAGGTGGTATTGATAATAACAAATTTCATAAGTGAATATATATATACTGTGAAACTACTATGAAGATCCCTAGCTCTTTAAATAAGTGTCTGCAGGATGATCTTGGATGGGCTCCAGCAATTATACAAATTTCATAAGTGAATATATATATACTGTGAAACTACTATGAAGATCCCTAGCTCTTTAAATAAGTGTCTGCAGGATGATCTTGGATGGGCTCCAGCAATTATTCTGATTTCACGCTTTAGTGTAATGAATACTTTTCTACTCAATGATAAATTATCCCAGAAAATGATGCCATACGAAAGCATAGAATGAAAATAGGCATAGTAAGCTAATTTACTGAGACGTTTATCACCAAAATTTGCAATTAACCTAATAGCATAAGTAGCTGAACTCAAACATTTCTGCAGCTATTCAATGTGTTTTTTTCGGTTCAACCCCTCATCAATGCATACAGATAAAAATTTTGAATATTCTACCTTTGCTACAGATCTTTGATCAAAGTCTATATTTATTAATGGTGTCATTCTATTTACTGTATGAACTGTATGTACTGTGTTTTATCAAAATTAAATTATAGTCCATTCGCTGAGAACCACTTAATGATTTTCTGAAAGATGTCATTTACAATTTCTTCAGTTAGTTCTTGTCTGTCATCAGCAAAAATAAACAGATCTGCATTTTCATGAATACAGAATGGCAAGTCATTAATATATATTAAGAACAGCAAAGGGCCCAAGACCAAACCTTCTGGCACCCCATTTTTGATTGTTTGAGGAATCAGCTGTTTTTTGCATATTATGGGAACTACTTTTGTCAACTTTCTGCACTCTTCCTGTTAGGTATGATTTAAACCATTTGTACACTGTCCCATTCATACCACAATACTTTAGTTTCTATGATTTACACAATCAAAAGCCTTGGAGAGATCACAAAAAATCCCAATTGGTGATGTCCGGTTATTCAGAGCATTTTATATTTCATTAGTGAAAGTATATATAGCATTTTCTGTTGAAAAGCCTTTCTGAAAACCAAACTGACATTTTGTTAGAAAATTATTTTTATCTATGTGTGAAAATACTAAAAAATACATTACTTTTTCAAGAATTTTGGACAAGGCTGTCAGAAGTGAGATTGGGTGGTAGTTGTTGACATCAGACATATCCCCCTTTTTGTGTAGTGGTTTAACCATAGCATATTTCAGTCTGCCAGGAAAAATACCCTGCTTCAAGAGAACTATTACATATGTGGCTAAGAATCCTACTTATTTCTTGAGAACAAGCTTTTATTACCCTGCTGGAAATACCATCAATTCCATTTTGTTCTTTTGTTCTTGAGAGAGTTTATTATTTTCATAATTTTAGAAGGAGAGTTGGGTGGAATTTCTGTTGTGTCAAATTGTGTGGGTATGGCCTGTTCTATTAACTGCCTAGCTTCTTCTAATGTTTGTAAATCTATCGGACCAAACTGCATGGTCATCAGTCCGTAGCTTACAAACTACTTAAACCTAGGTAAACTAACCTAAGAACAACACACACACACACACACACACACACACACACACACACATGCCCCAGGGAGGACTCGAACCTCCACGGCGAGCACCTGCACGCTCCGCAGCGAACTCCACCGCGGCGAACATTTAGATCCTATTTTCTCCACAACATTTAAAAAATAATTATTAAAAATACTTCCAATTTCTGGCTTGTTAGTTGTAAACTTTTCATTCACTTTGATGGCAATGCTGTCTCTCTGTGCTCTTGGTTGCCCTGTCTCCCTGGTAATAATATTCCAAAAATGTTTTAATTTTGTTATCAGAGGTACTAATATCAGAGATGATGGACATGCTTCTGGACTTTTTAATAACTTTTCTTAATGTAGCACAGTAGTTTTTATAATATTTGACTGTTTCTGGGTCATTACTCTTTCTTGCTGTTAGATACAGTTCCCTTTTCGGTTACAAGATATTCCTTTAGTAAGAAATGGTTTCTTGCATGGTTTCTTATCATTACATTTAACTATTTTCTTGGTGAAACAATTTTCAAATACTCTTAAAAATGTATCATGAAATAAGTTATATTTTAAATTAGTATCAGCTTCCTTATACACCTCATCCCAGTCATAACTGCTAAAGATTTTCTCTGAAATTTCTAATTGTTGAATTGTTAACTGAACACACAACTTTGGAGGACTGTTTTGAATTACAGAGAGGAACTATGTCATTTACTGTAACTAGCTGTGCACCATGATCAGAAAGCCATTCTCAACAGGACAAGAATTTATGTTTTTAAACTTGTCTTGGTCTATAAAAAAGTTATCTATCAGTATGCCGCTGTCCTTTACCACCCAAGTACAAAAATCAATTACATATGACAAATTGAAAGAACCGAGTGAGACTTTCAGGCCATTCTTCTTATTACATTCCTTTAGTGAGTCAACATTGAAATCCCCACCAATAATAATTTGTTTGCCCTTATCTGAAACATAGCACAACAAGGCAACCAAATTTTCCATAAATAACTGAAAGTTTTCTGAAGGGGACCTATATATTGTTACAATTATAAAAGAAGAACCTTTATTCAGTTTATTTTAAAGCATGATGAACCACATGTGAAGATGTCTGATTTTGGAAAGGTATTCTAGTCAAAACTAGTATCAGAGGTAATGTCACATTGCGACATTGTCCACAGAATAACAACTGCCTACCATCCTCAGGCAAATAGTCTTACAGAATGTTTTAACAAGGTATATGCTGTTGATATACGTCGATGTTGAGCAGAAGGATTGGGGTACAAAACTACTAGTCATGGCATTTGCTTATAATACAACAAGGCGAGACACAACACACTTCACACTGTTTATCCTGCTCCATGGTCATGATGCAGAGACAATGGATACACTGTTTCCGTTCCAACAGACAACTCTCCGGATAACATTGTGCAACAGCTCATTACCAGGATCAAAGAAGCAAGACAGCAGGCTTCCATACGGACACTGGATGCCCAGGAGAAGGACCGTCAGTGGTGTAACAACAAGCCCGACCTGTTGTGTATAGCCCAGGAGATCTGTTACGGATTTTTACACCTGTACAGAAAGTCGGTCTTCCAGAAAAGTTACTTAAGTGATACTCTGTTCCATATTCTGTCATACCAGCCTGTCAGATGTCACATATGAAGTCGAGGATTAGGAGCAGTCCACAAAATGACAAAAATGAAGAGGCTTTGTTCGCGTACTCTGTATGAAGCCTTACCAACATTCCAACGAGCAGATAGATAGAAACAGCTTGTTGTTCAAGGACTCTGAAGCCATGACAGGAGGGTTTGTCATCAGTCATTGACAGTGTAAGGAAGGCGTGCAGACAGAATAGAAGGATTCTCTGCTGGAACTGCCCTACAGAGGACCCATGAAAAGATCCCGGGCACTGCAGCTGGCTGCACAGGGAACCTAACAGCAGGCTGCTGTTTTTATTTTTTTTCCCCCTCCCAGAAAGGGGTGCAATACTGTGTGAGTCTTTCAACACAATGCATGGTGCAGTGGTTAGCATCGCAGATCACTGTGCTGGTGGTCTCCGGTTCAAATCGCGCCACTGGCAGAAAATATTTCTTTCTTTGTATTTACCACCTGCAGTTTTCAATGCGACAATATATCTTATATTCCTGCAATCCCCCAAGCACCCTCACCCCCACCATTGTTTGTTGCCCTAAGATTGAAGAGTCCTCCAGTATGTCCACAGCAGCCTGAGATGGCGGTCATGTTTGTGAATTTCTCTGCCTGACGAAGGCCATGATGGCCAAAAGCTTTAAAGTTATAATCTTTTATGTGTGCCTTTTTGCGGCTCATGAAGATGGTTCCGTGGTGAGTAGCAACCTATCCTTCCCAAAAATATTGTTCATTTAAATACTGTTATCACATTTGAGATTGTAAAGAATAATTGAACTGTTTCATTCCGACATTATGAATTCAACTTTGAAAAAATTAAAATTCAGTATTTTCTGCTTTAATAAAATGCACTAAACACAGAAAATGGTCTTCAGTATATCTGAGTGAACAATTATAATTTTTATGTCATATTTTTTAAGCTTAACATCTTATGGAGGTTTACTATTATTTCGGAAGTTATTTTATAGATTATTAGCAGTGTCACATCAATAATGCTAACATAATCTCCACCTCAGCACCAAAGACAGGGTAATTCACTGCTGAAATAAAATAACATGAACCACAATCACACTCACAGTTACACACATACGGCAACGTGTAGTGCCTTACAAGTCGGAAAGATTACATCTAAATATCGTACATGTAGCAAAACAGTGTAATGTTGTTCTAGAAGCATTTTGTACCCTCAACAACAAACTGACTTTAAGGATTATTAAGACGAAAAATTCCTAGCAGGAAAAATAAAATATAAAAAATAGACGAAGATTACTCACCAGGCGAAGGAGCACAGGTGTGACAGCATCACAAATAAATAAATGAATACACACACACACACACAATCGCAAGCTTTCGCAACCCAGTTGCGTCTTCAGGCAGTAGGGAAGGAGAGGGAAAAGGAAATGATGAGGGTTTTAAGGAAGGGGGTAAGGAGCCATTCCAATCCCGGGAGAGGAAAGACTTACCTTGGGGGAAAAAATGGAGGGTAAACAAATGCACACATGCCCACACATTCACACAGACACAAGTACTTGTGTCTGTGTGAATGTGTGGGCATGTGTGCATTTGTTTACCCTCCATTTTTTCCCCCAAGGTAAGTCTTTCCTCTCCCGGGATTGGAATGGCTCCTTACCCCCTTCCTTAAAACCCTCATCATTTCCTTTTCCCTCTCCTTCCCTACTGCCTGAAGACGCAACTGGGTTGCGAAAGCTTGCGATTGTGTGTGTGTGTGACTTTAAGGATTGATACACATAATGCTTTTGAAGTAAATAATTGGAAATATAAACTTTCAACATTTTTGGAAACATGTTGGTTTCCTGCATTTAGTTTTCAGGTGTTGTACAAATCATTCTGACTTTTTGTGGTAGTGAAACAAAACTTTTGTTTCGAAATTTTGAATTCTTTGTTAATATTGAGAATTAGACAATTCTACTAATGGGTAGTTTGCTGAAGTAATACAAAATACAACTGTGTAGTGAAAAGTGTACTCATATGGTCTTATATTATTAAAATTTACAAATCAGTAAAGAAGTCTATTCACAAAAATTCAGTCAATAATAAGAATTTAGAAATTTTTGAAGCTATATTTAATTCTAAAAGACTTACAGTGTATGTCCTTTGTGGTTTCAGGCGAGTATCAAATGTTTCAAATGCATATGTTTTGGTGCAAATTGAATGCCTTGGTTTTGCAATTTTTGTAAAAAGATGTGCACTCTTGTCAACCCGATATTCACAAATATATACATGTTCCTCAGGTGCACCAACAGGTCTTCCTTTGCAGTATGTATTTAGGTCAAGCACCCAACAGTGCCCCATTATGAGGTCCAAGGGCACAACCTCATACAGAGGTACTCTCATCACCTCATTGGGAAAAAATTTCCGAGAAGGTTCATGATACGTTTCATGTGGTCGAAGATAATGATGCCCGAATGCAAACTTTTCATTCCTGTAAAATAATACAAAATTGCCTTTAAACAACATATAATGAGACATCATTCTTTTAAATATCCAAAAATATTATTAGGATATGAATGACAAAAACATTTACTTAAAAAGAGTTCATACACATGTTTTAGATAGTTACACACATACTCATAGACAGAGAAGTAAGTGCTGATGACATATACGAATGTACTGATCTATAATACATTGAGAAGTGATTTGGGATTCGGTTTTGTTTCAGTGATTATAAAATCCAGTTCAATGAACAACAAAATTGACAGTACTGGCACGCTGTTGTTCAATAGTAATTAAAATGTTGCAAGCCCTTAGGCTATGTGTAAACTGATTTAGCTGGGAAGAGTGCCATGGATCCTCCCTGGGATAGTTGCCTACAGTAATAACTATTACTCAATATTATTCATACTGGTACTAGGATGCAATTTATGACTGATTTAGTCCTACTAAACTTTTATTAGAGGTTAACTGATAAGGATACAGAAAGGTTGTGGTACACTGCTGTAGCAACAGAGTTGTCTGAATTGCTACAGAGAGAGACTAACATGACACCTCCGATCAGTGAAGGGTAGGCTAGTAACTCTGTGCCCAGACGACAGGTGCAAATGAGAATGCACTCTGTGTTTTTATAGCAACACAGCCCAAGCCTCCATTGAAATGGTTTCCCCTCATATTCCCATTCAATCCAACAATGTAACACTGTCAGATCTAAACACTCAAATCAACTAACAAAAGCAAGTCACCTGGCCCAGACTGTATACCATCTAGGTTCCTTTCACAATGTGCTAATCCAATAGCTCCTTACCTAGCTATCATATACAATTGCTCACTCAGTGAAAGATCTGTACCCAAAGACTGGAAAGTTGCACAGATCAAGAAAGGCAATACGAATGAGCTGCAAAATTACAGGCATATATCATTGACGTCACTTTGCAGTAGGATTTTACAACATATACTTTACTCATACATTATGAACTACTTTGAAGCGAATGATCTATTGACCCATAGTCAACGGGGAGTCAGAAAGTATTGTTCTTTACTCAAATGAAGTGTGAAGTGCTATGGAAAAGGGATCTCAAATTGATTCCATATTTTTATATTACAGGAAGGTTTTTGATACAGTATCTCACAAGTGCCTTCTAAGCAAATTGCATGCTTATGGAAATCGCCACAGTTGTACAACTGGATTTGCGATTTCCTGTCAGAAACAATACCATACATTGCAACTGATGGAAAGTCATTGAATAAAACAGAAGTGATATCTGGCATTCCCCAGAGAAGTGTTACAAGAGCATTACTGTTCCTTATCTTTATACACAATTTAGGAGTCAATGTGAGCAGCTCTCTTAGATTGTTCATACATGATTATCAGTTAGTAAAGTCACCCAAAGATCAAAAGCAGCTGAAAGATTTAGATAAGATATCTGCATGGAGCAAAAATTGGCGGTTTACCCTAAATAATGAAAAATTGTGACGTCATCCATCTGAGCACTAAAAGAAATCCATTACTCTTAATTTACACATTAAATCAGCCAAATCTACAGGCTGTAAATTCAATTCCTCCCCACCCTTCTTTTTCTTTTTCTTTTTTTTAACCATATGGCATACTCAAATCTGAAGTACCGAAATACTTATTAAACTCTAGTAGGAAAATATAGGTAAGGTATCTATCAATTAAAGAAAGGAAGACATAAATTGGATAAAGGTTATCAAGTTAAAAGACCTGGTATTTATTTCCAGGTATGAATTCTATTCGGAGGCATCAGAACAAAATCCATTACTGCCATCTGAGGAAATTTAGTCATCAGTTATTCAGGTACTGTGCTGAAACTTTCTGGCAGGTGAAAACTGTGTGCCAGAACTGGGATTCAAACCTGGGACCTTTGCCTTGTAAAGTTTGGAAAGTAGGAGGCGAGAAACTGGCAGAAGTAAAGTTGTGAGAAAGGACCGTGAAGTGTGCCGGGATAGCACAGTTGGAAGAGTGCTTGTCCGCAAAAGGCAAATGTACCAGGTTTGAATTCCAGTTTCTGCACACAATTTTAATCTGCCAGGAAGTTTCTCATCAGTGCACACTCCCCTGAAGAGTGAAAGTTTCATTCCACGTACTGTCCTGTACATTACAACAAACTGTTGTGCTTCTCAACCTCATTTCATTATTGTTGGTCGTCTACAGTACTACACATTGTGTTTCCATCAGGTAATCATGAAATGGAAGGCAAGTACAGAATAATATTGTATGAAGCAACTTTCATGCATAAAATAATTCTTTATGCTGGAAAATATGGTAACGGAAGGGCAGGAAGAGAGTTCAATGTAGCTGAGAGTAATGTTCAGTTATGGAAGAAATAGAAATTAGGATTACTTGCAACTACCAGTACTAGAAAGAAATTAGCTAGAAATGAAGAAATCCTGATGTTGAAGTAAAGGTTTTGGAATTCATCCAAGGAAGAATGGGCTACCTGTGACCACTGACAACATAATAAAAAGAGCAAAAGAGGTGATGGCAATTTGTAATGTACAGAAGCAAGCTTATAATGCTAGCTAGGGATGGGTTGATCACTTCATGAAATGAGCACGCTCATCTCTATGACACTGTAAAACAATACGCCAAAAGTTTCACAGGGTTTTGAGCAGCATGTTATCACACTTGGGAAAGAGAAGAATTGCAATGCTGATGAAACTCCAATTTGGTTTGATATTCCACATAATTACACAATTGACGAGAAGGGTAGGCTGTAAAAGAATTTACCATCAAAACATCTGGGTGTAAAAAATAGCTTGTAACAGTAATGCTGGCAATCACACCAGATGGGAGCAAACTTCTCCCATTCTTAATCTTCAAGTGAAAAACAAGCCGCAACACTCCATAACATGAAAATCTATTCCCTGATGATGTCATTGTTCAGAATCAAGAGAAGGGATGTATAAATGAAACTTTGATGCTTGACAGGCTCAGAAATATGTGGGAACACTGTTCTGGTGGGCTTTCCAAGTAGTTGTCAAGGATTTGTCTTGATGCATTTTGTGGTCATCTCACTGTCGACATAAGAAAGAAGATTCACAACTTACCCAGTGACCTTGTGGTAATTTGTTGTAATTTCTAAAGTAATGACTTATGTATTCTGGACATTAGTATAAACAAACCTTTGAAAGGTTATTTTTAGGAACAGAATGGAAAATGGTTTTGCAAACCAAATCATGAATTGACTGCAACAGGAAAAATTAAACATGCTGCCCACTACATTATTGTGCACTGGGTTTTGGCTGCCTGGAAAAGCATCAAAGCACCACTGATCATAAAATCATTCAAGAAATGCAGTATTTCAAATTCTCTGGAAAGCAATGAAGATGATTTGCTATGGAATGACACTGAGGATACAGGGGGGAAGGAGAAAATGAGGCTACTTCAGTGTAGACTCTTCCAGGGATTCTACTAATGATGACATTAGTCGTTAATGATGAGTAACACCTGTAATTTACAGTCTATTTCTTTGCACGTCTTGTAGGTAATCTTTTTCAGGATGGCACATTAGATTCGCTTAAATATGGTAGATACCTAGGAATTACAATTACAAACAACTTTAATTGGACAGAATATGTAGAGAATATCATACAGAAGCAAACCAAAGACTACATTTCATTGGTAGAACACTTAGAAGAGACAACAGTTCTACTAAAGAAACTGCCTACATCATACTTATGTGTCCTAATTTGGAGTACAGTGAAACAACTGTTTTACATTTTCGTGCAGTTCATACTCGAAGAATGTAAACTTTAGGAAAACGCAGAATCGAGGAAAAACGTTAAAATCCCCAAATATGAGCAAAAACAAATATAATTGGCATATGTACCGGTACATGATTAAAAATCGCAATTCTCTCTAATAGGCCTATATTGTATATTATTTGTGTAAGTGAATGAAATTAAATGAACAACTGTTAAGTCTAGAAAAGCGCCAGTGGCATACCAACGTTTGTAGAGCAGGAATGTTGTCATTGCTTGCCTTGAGTACGGAATGAAGCAATAGAAGACGGATTTCGGGATATGAAGAGAAGTATGATGAAATATGAGATTTTGACTGAACACAAGAAAAGCAATTTCCATGTTTCAAATAATTATGTTTTAAAACATGCCACTAGGTAGGTGGATGGGAGAACATATGTGGATCAGTTTATATTGTAAAAAGTAGTAACAATTCACTTCATTGCCTCAATTTAATGGAATGGCCCACAATAAGTACACAAAACTATGACACACAGCTGCAAATATGCACTTCTAAACACACCAAACCAGACAATTGTTCCAATTTAGCCACTATAAATTCATTACATCTTGAAACTTCCTGACAGATTAAAATTGTGTGCCAGAACCGGGACTCAAAACTGGGACCTTTTGCCTTCCGAGGGTAAGCGCTCTACCGACTGAGCTATCCCCAATACGACTCACGATGCCGCCTCCCAACTTTACTTCTGCCAGTACCTCGCCTCCTATTTTCCAAACTTCACAGAAGCTCTCCTGCGAAACTTGCAAGACTAGCAACCCTGGAAGAAAGGATATGGTGGAGACATGGTTTAGACACAGCCTAAGGGATGTTTCCAGAATGAAACTTTCACTCTGCAGCGAGAGAAAGGTAAAGGTCCTAGGTTCGAGTCCCGGTTCTGGCCCACAATTTTAATCTCCCAGGAAATTTCATATCAGTGCATGCTACGCTGCAGAGTGAAAGTTTCATTCTGAAAACATCCTCCCCATGCTGTCTTGCCAAGTTGTGAGAATTGATTCAAGTGATGATGTGTAAGTACTTCTCGATGTTTTCATGTCACCTCCCAATAATATTTAAACGCGTCACTGGAATTTCAAGAGGTGCAAATAACTGCAGCAGTCCCTGTATTATCATCAACTAGTTTTATTAGGGCATATGCATATTTTCTTCTAGTGAAAACACTTGGCACTTTTTGTTTAAATTATTGTTCATGTATCAAACAAGATTTTTCAATAATCCGTACTATGCTCTTCACCATCTGTGGATTTGTTGGGTCAGAGCAGATATTTTTTATAACTCCCTTATTGATAGATACCGCCAACAACATCATAATCAGTAAAAAAATGCACCAAAAACATAATGTGTTAATGCAAATATTTCTGTTTACTGGATTGCAAATTGTATTAGCAAAATAACTTGATTTAGAAAATTTACTTTGATTAGATTAGATTAGTACCCCTTTGTGTGCATGCACGAGTTGTCCTTGTGTAGTGCGCAAGTGCTGAAATACGAGTTAAAAACAACATATGCTAACTTCTGTCACTAGAAGGTAGTTGCACTACACAAATACCATTCAAGGTGGATCTTCACATACCCCTAAACCCCATCACAAAAGGCGGTGCAAATCATCAGATGAAGTAAAGAGAGACGTCGAGTAAGAATATAGAATCAATGTTAACCTTACTGGGAAAAATGTAAAATCGGGGGAATTTTTAACATTGATATTATGGGTTTTTCAAAGGGGCTATGAATTCATGGCATAAAAATGTGAAAAAAAAGGGAGGGGGGGGGAAAGTAAAATTGGAATTTCCACTGTAATGCTTCTCATTTTAGAATCCCCACCAAGTGGGACTGGCAGAGGATACAGATAAAGTTCAGAGAAGGGCAGCTCATTTAGTATTATCCCAATATAGGGCAGAGAGTGTCATTGAAATGATGCACAAGTTAGGGTAGAAATCATTAGAAGAAAGGTGTTATTCATTGCGGAGAGATCTATTTGCAAAATTTCTTTCACTAAATTTCTCTTCTTAATACGAACATATTTCTTTACCACCCATGATTATCATAATAAAATAAGAAAAATCACATAGAACAAAAAGATTCAGGTGTTCCTTTTTCCTACACACTATTAGAGAAATACAATAAAAGTGTTAAATGAACCCTCTGCCATGCATGTGATTTGCAGAGTAATTATGTATATTCTGGATTATTACACAGTCACACCTCCCACAGGCAAAAAACTTAATTTCCCTTTCAGTCTCTTACAGGAACTGGTAACGTTATTTCATGCAATAATATAGCATTCTCGTTGGCTCTTCAAGAAGCATCAGGATCACTACTTGGCAGTACGGTCATGTGGTTGTTGTAATGGTCTTCAGTCCAAAGGCTTGCTTGTTTAAGTTCTGCACACCAGTCTATCCTACCCAAGTCTCTTCATCTCTGCATTAATATTGCAAATGCATACATTTTTATGCATTCACTGTATTTGAGCCTTTGTCTCTCAGTACAATGTTTACCACCACGACATTTTCATCAATTACCGTCCCCCCCAAAAATCACTTCGGAACTCTCCTTGTTTGTTTATTTGCAAGGCGGAGTCGTTACCCCACAGCTTGTAGTTATTTGAAAACTGTCACGATTACCACCTTCAGGTGGAAATAAAATTCTTTATTAAACAACAACCTTTTTTGGTTGACAGAGAATCAACACAATTTAGAGCATCATATTAGGTGAATATAAATCACTGATGATAGATAATAATATGAATTATATCACTGTTGTCAAATCATAATATGAATTACACAGTAAATATATGAACTATGCTAGGTAGTGTGCACTCTTTCATGTTGCATCTGCAGTCAGTGTAATGGTCTGAACATATGCATACCACATACTGTTACCTTTAATCTGAATTTAATTCAGCTACATTCCATTATCCTTATTTTACTTTAGTAGATGCTCATTTTATACTCTCTTCACAGGCAACTAACCATTGTTCCTATTTCCTTTGTCATCTCTGAAACATGGCAACAACACACAATTGCAACTCAAATCATTTATATAACCACTGATTGCATGTACAGTGTGCTGCCTGATCGACAGGAAACAAATATATTTGAGGGATCAATTATTATATATTGTTTTCTTTTTAATTTCATCCAACCTCAAACAGTCAGAAAGCCATGGCAGCTCGGAGAATGCTGGTGGAAATTGCCTGCAATGCTTTCACATCCTGCTGGAATAGTTCCTCTGATGAGGGCACGCTACTCCCAAATGCACTACTGGATAAACAAAGCCCAATCGCAGTCACATGGGGTTGTTTGTACTGTGACCAGGGAGTAGCTTAGCTATACACTTGCTCTTAGATGCTAGCCTCTGACCTGTTGTGATTCTCTCTCTTTGGGCTCCTTTCAGCCTTTAAATTTCGTGTCAGTTTATGTGACTGTATAGACAGGTGGAACCTTATCAGTCACACATAGTCAGGACCTAAGCCTGGATGCCTTTTGAGAAGCCAATTCACTGTTTTTATTTTTTTTTACCAACTCAATACCCACATTCCTTCTACATTGCATCATTCCTTATATGTACTTAGAATTTTCTACCAGACATGTATGCAACTTAAATCTTGTGTCAATCTTTTTGCAGAATGGTAATTTCTTATTCCTAAAGTTTTTGATATCACAGAAGTGACACTGCACCTGTTCAGTTTAACATAGATCAAGATGTTATAACTAAATAGAAAGTGAAACTTAATACCCGAGACAGCTTACAGCTATACAATTCTGATGCCAACAATGTGACACATGACTCTCAAATACAGGCATTACAAGATAAATCCTCACTGTGCTAAAAGTAATGTGCCACCCCCCCCCCACAAAAAAATTACAGTTAAACATGAGGAATCAAATGAATGGTTACATTCCAGAATGATGACAGCAGCAAAAGTGCTTGGGTAGGATTAATCATTGTAACGAGACATTATCATACATGGTGAGTAAATGTAAACTATTGTTCTATTAAGATTTAAAACGTAAGTAAAACAATAAATGATACCTATGAATTTTATTGTGCCTTAGCTTTACTTTCAGAGAAAGTTTTACATTAAGTACAAGATACTATCTTTAAAGAATAATTAGAAAGAAGTGACATACTTTTCATCTTTCCACAGTCTTTCTATTCTGAATATATCCAAATCAGAATATTTCACATCCTTAACAGTTTTGTATGTGTGCTTTGTTGGTGGTGACGTCTTTGGAGCATTTTCCTCTATCATATCCCGGAGTACATAAACAGTGTCACCTAATAACAAAAATTAAGGTTTTACAAGTATATTAAAAACAATCTGTTGTATAAAATTTTGTGCAATAGCCACTTTACATGAAGATTTATTTTCAAAATACAGTTGTCAAGAAATTTCAATACATTGAAAGCTCATCAATTAGAATATGTCTTCATCAAAGTACCTTGTCGAAGTTGCAATGTTCCCCTTAAAAGTGTAATATAGTAGGTGAGCCCTGGTGTAGCATAAGGAGGCTGGGGCGACATCAAAATTTCGAGTTCAACTGGTCTTGGGTTGCACTGCTCACAAAGGTAATGTTCCACACCCTCATCTGCTCTCACACAGTCGCAATGTTGCCAAACCAGACACCGTTCACACTGAATCATCATGCCTTCATCTTTGTACAAGCCACAAATGCATCGTATGACATCCTCTTCCTCACCACCTGAGAGTAATAAAATGTGAATCAATATAATATAATCAATATACTATTCATAGATAAATAACAAGGTAAAAACAACCAACCACCTCAGAAAGTGATGTAAGTTACTACTACTATGCATAAAAATTCCGAAAACATTAAATTATTTTAACTTTTTGCTTTAATTTCGTAACATACTGGAGAGTGGATTGGTTGTCAAACATACACTTAATACTTTCCACATCTACTGGATATATATTTGTAGAGGGGAAAAAACAATGCTGAATGAATAAGTTGAAGTGACTCACTGCTAGAGGTTGCAAGGGGGCACAAACCAATCCTGAAAAGAAAACCACATGACAAGCTTACTCAGAAGAACTAAATAAGATTACGAACTTGCTGCTCTACAGCAGCCACTCCCAATCATTAAATCCTATTCTAAAAATGGGGGATCTACAGGCATGCCACAATGAGGTATGTAAACTTTGCAGCATATACTTGAGTGATAATGTAACTGGAACTGGCACAAGATCACCTGCAACATAGCTTAGGGCTGATGTGTAATGGGTTTGGGATAGTCTGAAGAAAGTATGTCTTTTCAGGAACTCTGGTTCTAGAGATATAACAATTTGTTCTCAAAAATTGAGGAGACCTTCACACAGAAATAGGTAATTAACATAGGTCATAGAAGTAGAATTTAACAATAGGGTCTTCCTGAAGAACATAACTTCATTAACACTACAGAATTTATCTACAGAGTATTCAGAACCTAATGTAGGCATGATTGAGGAACTATTGATGATCAGTGGTATCTTCAGAGTTAACTGAAAAATGAAGAAATAAAACGAATGGTCTAAATTCATTGTAACAAAAATTAAAGTTGCACTAAAACTGGACAAAACAGAAATTTTCAGAAATATAAGGTTTTATTAAACAAAGTTCCTATAAAGAAGAAGGAAAACTGTGGATTCACTATAACCAACATTTATCACAATTAAAGAGAAATTTCAGTTCAGAAAATGTGGAGATTATCATCTCAGTAAGTATGAATATGGTATACATGGCACACACAAGTCTATGCTGAATCTAAATTGAAAATTTTAACTACTCTATGATTGACAACAATTAATGCAATCAAATGTGAATTGATACACCACTAAGTTTTCAGCCTGCATTTTAACCCAGTCTTCACATCTCCACCAGAAACAACATGCAATAGGTTAGGGATAGTGAAGCAAATTCGATTGCTTCTACTGGCACCGGTGTACACAGAGTCACAGTCCAAAGCACCAGTGCCACAATGCCTGCATATTCGTTGCACTCGTATAAAAACATTTATGCTTCAAGTAAAGATGGAAAATGAACAGCATATAACAAACATAATTCAATTCAATATTTACCACATTCAAGAACTGTATTTGTTTCACTTTATTGCCTGACAGTCTGTTTCGACAGTCAGTCAAAATTTGACAAGCGTTCAAAAACACTTGTTTGGCAGGGACAGATGTCGCTATAACACACAGTAACCTACACTAGAGGTTTGAATTCTCACAGGCCACACAGCTGGCCACACCATTTATGACCAATCAGAGTGAGTGGTGCACTTGAACAGAGAGGCGGCTGCTGTGCTTTTTGGCTACTTGCGTGCAAACTGGCACTGGCAATGCCGTACCAGCATGGACCTGAAAGCACAGGCCTGTTGCTGTACGTGCTGTGCCTTGCCATTGGTACTAGACAACAACCGTGTGCAGCTGAGGCAGTCAACAAGGCCACACACAACAGAGCTTTGTTCGACAACAGTGCTAGTGCTAGCCTTACTGTTCGACATATTTGTGCAAAAGCAGACTAACTTGGTGTGTGTTATTGCCCTTACAAAAATAATGAGTTCCCTTTAAGTTCAAAATTCACATCACAGACCTTGTTATTCTTGCATATTGTGGCACTGGGCCTACTGTGCCATCTCTGGCACTGGTGTCACAGCATATGTCAGTGCCTTGCTTGTATCACTAGTCAGAAACATGCAAGTTGACAAAGTGACATCCAGTCGAAAGACTTTCATCAGGCCAATGAGTCACACAAAATTATTATGGAAGGAAATAACACAGAAATATAAGTCATTACACCACAACAAGAAGTCTATCAATGACATATCCGTTCCTAAGCAACAATACCAACTTGGTTTGTTTACAGAACTACTTGAAAAACTAAAAATTATGATGAATGATGATGTATTAAGTAGACTTACACACTCTGAGCGTATGAAGAAACTTAGAAAAGAATACTCAATTACAGTAGAATTTCTCCATCAAGATGTTAAAATACTCTTCAAAAGAGATAAATTGGCTGGACAGTACTTACCTTAAGTCCTCTGCCACTTATAGTCGCACAAAAAGGTGACAGCAGAGTTGGGAAAAAAAAAAAAAAAAAAAAAAAAAAAAAAAAAAAAAAAAAAAAAAAAGGGGGGGGGTCTTTTTTTTATGACTAAGGTAAGTACTGGCCAGCCACTCTATCTGTTTTGAAGAATATCGGAAAAGAATATGGAAGATGACTGAAAAAATGTAAGCACAGAGAGATAGATTGTTGTTGCTGTTGTTAGGACTTGTGGGGGACTAAACAGGAAGGTAGAAATTTGCAAATTAAATTTATGGTGCTCAAAGAAGAGCACAAAAGTTTTAAAATTGACTCTCAAAGACAATGCCACACAATAAGTTAATAAAATTACAGATAGTGCATTTTAAAACACAAAACATACAACAAATGGACACCGATATAGCAGCTTCTCAAGAACAATAACTTTTTGTTATATAATGGAAACCCCATCCTGCAACCTATGCCTCATGAGAAAGTCATATAGGCATCTCCAGCTGATTTCAATGCACAGAGATTGGTTTCATAAGTAAGGATAACATGGGAATCACAACAATTTTGATTCCTTCTGCAGAGTGCAAAATAAGAAAAGTACAACTGGCTGTGGCACTGCATGTTTGGTGAGAGTTATTATTTTGTACTAACATAAAAAAAGGAGAGAGAATCCATACTCTTTTGTGAATAGTGAATCATTTTCCAACATTCTTAACACCAACACTTTTCATCCCTTCATATATACGCTGCTTTGGCAGTTTACAAACCTGGATCATGTTCTGGTATAAATGATGATGGAGGACTTTCCCCCAATATTTCTTCAAGCTGCGCCATGAAATCCATTTTGGCCAAATTGTACACTTTCCGTAATCTTGTTGCTGTGATTCCCAGTTCTGATGTACGGCCAAAGAACCTAACATTATTTGTAAAAAGTCGGCTCATATCCTGATCAAATGATTCTACAGTTTTATAAAAGCCAGTTACAATATTTTGACCTAATGTTGTCAGATCAATTGGATCTGTAACACGCTGGTAATACTGAGGAAGTTTCTTTTTTGAAGGCAATGTCAAGAAAGGTGCAGCCAACATCTCTCCATGTTCATCTGCAACAAATGCAAGGAATTTAAAATTGAAACATACTTAATTAAAAGTCAGCACATCACAATGAAGTTACAAATATACCTTTTGCAGATGTTACAACATTGTATAAATCTCTGAAAACATAGGCCAGTCTTGCAGTCCTTGTGAGTTCAGGATTATCTTCTGCCTGTGCCAGTCTTCGAGTTCTGATGTTTCTGGGGGTGGATAATGCATTCAGTTGGGTAAGAAACACATCTGACTGCTTGACCTGGGGTCGTGCATAGTTTCCTGCTAGGGGCTCCTCACGCCGTGTTGCCTGTTTCAGACGTTCTCTTAGCCTCTTTACCTAAAGTGAGAAGATAAGGCCCAAAATAACTCCTGGATCATGCACTAAGTTCTCCCTGGCTGCACATTAAAATCACAAGCAGTTATATTTATAAATAAATACCTTTTCAAGATTTCTTAAAAGGAAGCAGTGATGCATCTGCGCGAAACATCTTTGTTGGTGTGACATTGGCTTCACTGGCGTCATATTACAGTGTTTCTGACTTGATGAGCCTTCTCCAAGCCTTTTCTTATATTTCAGTTTATTTGTACTGCTACAAATGCTGGTACTACTCTTCCGCGCATTTTTCCTTGGTCGTCCTACCATACGCCTTTCTCTCTCTTCGACTCTTGTCACTGATCCGTTCACTCTCTGTGACTTGCCTCCTATAACTCCACGACAATGTGCACTCCCACATTTGCAGGTCTGTTAAAACAAACAAATAGTTTCACAAATGTTTTGTAAAACCACTACCTACAACTTGAGTTACATATTACTTCTGAATGTGTCTGCAATTATAATCCCAATTATCTCTATAGAACAAATGAGAATCAAGTATCTCTGCCATCCAAGAATTTGAAAAAGAAAATTATGGTTAAAAAGGTCTATAACAATGATGGAAAAGCTCATATGTAAAAATATAATACTGACTTGGTATTCTCAAACAAGAAAAAACATTACTTACATACTAACAAAATATTTATACTGTGAAATGTTACACATAACACAAACAGTAATATAATATTGTCACAACTTTCACTCTGTTCAAAATTAACATTTAGACAAGGATGCAGGCAGTTCATTTGTGAGAGATAAATGGTTTGAGCTATTTTAAGTCCCAAAAATATGCTCAACAAAATAAAATACATTTAGTAATACTGTGTAAGTTTCAGTAATCCATATGATGTGAATTGTGAACCAAATTTGAATCTTTATTTATCACAGTTGGCTATTTACCCCATCCATATTTAACAAGTTAATCAGCAAGATAATTATTTATCATAAGGAAACCTCTTATGTGATATGGATGATTCAACTGTATATGATAAGAACAATTGTTGATGACAAAACAGTTGACCATAAAGAATATTACTTGCAACTGAGTGAGACATCAAGACAGATAAGTGTCACCAAACTAGGTATGAAAGCTGGGTTAATAAAATATTACTGATTCATGTAGTGCAGGAAAAAACAGCACCGTTTGTGATACATGCATTCTGTTTGGCCTTGGCGAGCTAAAAAAATTACAAATTACACTTCAAGGCTGCTGTAAATGCCTGTGGTTGTATGAAGTAGCTATTTAAAGCAATTTAATCACTGCCATTCAATTGAAATTGTCAAAGGAACACACAACATTTCATAATGTATATACCTAAATAATATGGTGGTTTCCTTACAATGTAGTTGGAGTAGGAGTCGATCTAATAAGATGGATTAGGTTCAATGGTAGGGCACCAACTACTGTATATTTCCACAGATAAGACGATGGCTGAATCATAAATTAATAATAAAAAAAAAAGCCCCAAAATCCGAAGTCGCCTTATAAGACAGTACAAAAAAGACTGAAATTTAAAGTCTGAAATTGGTAATTTCGTAGATGTGCTGCATAGCGCGGCTTTGACCTCCAAATTATATATATATCGAAACGATACGTATCAAACAGGCGAATGTTATGATTTTTATGAATATGTCATGGTTTTAAAGGATGTGGTTAACAGGAACTTAAGAGTTCAGCTTTCTAGGTAATTTACAAAAAAGATTACACTCTAAGTAGCTCGGCCTGAAATGATATATATCGAACTTACAAGTGTAAATTGATTTAGTTTTTCTGGACTGTAGATTTGGACGCTAGCACTCTCATGTACTAAAAGAAAACTTCTTGTTTAACTAGTACCTAACCTTCTTAAGGCTACACTACATATAAATTTTTTTTAAAAGTGAAAGTTAGGTATAGGACAAACAATTTTTTTTTTTTTTTTTTTTTATTTCATGAGGGCGCATAGCGTGCGAATCTCCGGTTCAGAAACATTCGCTTATTCCATACATATTGTTTCGAAACGCTGTTTGAGCTTTATTAATTTACTGAGTGGACAAGGATACGTACGAATACCTATATGCCATAAAGGAGGAAGAGAATTAATTATTTACAATGCAACTTGATTTTGCAATGTCGCTTGTCAAAAATAATTTCTCAATATATCCAGAGTCGCACTGAAACGATTAAGAGTATATTTACGAACGGATCAGTGGAAGTATTAAAATATTTCGGAGCTATACGCAACAACTGCGGCTTCCTTTGCAGTCCTTTATCTTCTGTTCTCGGGCAATTCCGTGTGTTTTCACTCACATAATATGTCCATCGGCGCAATTAAATGTCATCTTGGCGAAAGAAATTAATTTTTTATTAAATTTCACGGTGGAAAAAAACATGCTTCTTCACGCTCGGATACATCATAGCACTACATGCACAAAAGTTCAAAATCAGACTGCAAGCACTGCAACAAAGGGTGAAATCTAGGTGGAACAATGACGAAAACTACTTGTGGCGGCTTCTAACGGCATTTTTCGGAACTTACTGAAGCTTTGCCTCTGAATCTAAGTTGCAGATGTATTTTTTAGATACAGAAAACTGGGAAAAAAATTGCGGCATGCGTTCGGGTAAATACGATAACTTGGGGTCGTCTTATAGGCCAGATATATGCTAAAACTATAAAATTTTGATGAAAAATTGTAGCTCGTCTTATCTGAGGAAATATACGGTAATTGAAAATGAATTAATGGTTCTTAACTCCAGGTCAAAATATATTCTATACACTACATACAATGACACTAAATTTTAAAATAATGGCATAGAGCTTAAAATATTACCTGTCCTTCTGCAGGGTTGAAGAGAGAAAAATTGTAATCATATGAAAGTTCTTCAAGTGGTTCAATGTCCCGTAAGGCAAATAAAGCCATGCGGAATAAGCCATTGACACTCCACTTTTGCATTTCACAATTTGGTTCACAAGAATGATTCACAAAACGTCCTGGAAGCAAACATACACATTACTATCATATTACATTAAGCAATATGAAACATTTACTTTTACAGGTGTACTTCTACACAATATTGTGCATGAGCAAACAACTGACAATTGGTAAGATGCTTAAAAATAATTATTTTGGTCACATGTGATTAATTATCTAAGACTGACATTGCTAAGTGAAATTTCTCACCTTCCTTTAGTAGTAAACATAAGATTATTACAATATTTTGTAACTGTTTGTGGTTATAACTTTTAAAACATACTGTGGTAGAAAAAGTTCTACAATCTACCACGAAAATTCTGTTGAAGGTTTTTATTTATTTATTTTAGTCCTGAAGATTTCAAATTATTTACCACAATACTTAAAATTCGCCTTTGCCCTTGTTTGTGGCCTATTACCTTCATTGGTGTAGTTAATCAACCTTCTATTTCTTCATCTAGCAATTAGCGTATATTTCCGCAGATAAGACGATGGCTGAATCATTAAAAAAGGGCCCCAAACGCCGAGGTCGTCTTATCTGACGATACAATTTTTTTTTAATTGAAATTTAGTCTGAAATTGGTAATTTCACAGATGTGTTGCATAGTGCGGCTTCGACCTCCAAACGATATATATTGAATCGGTTAAGTATCGAACGATACATATCGAACAGGAGAATGCTATGGTTTTTATGAATATGTCGTGATTTTAAAGGATGTGGTTAGGCAGGAATCTAACAGTACAGCTTTCTGGGTAATTTACAAGAAACCGTACACTTGAAGTAGCTCGGCCTGAAATGATACATATTGAACGTTTAACTGTAAATCGATTTAGTGTCTTTGAACCATAGATTCGGCCGCTACTGCTGCCATTATGCGCTCTAGAAGCCATGCTATGGAGCACATTGCGATATTACCCTGATGAAATTTACATCGTGGAGGAAAGATTTAGGAAAACAAAGATTTGAGCAATTTTTAAAAAATATATGCTTTATGAGCTTTATTAATTTAATGAGTGGACAAGGGTACTTACAATATCGTATATGCCATAAAGCAGCAATAGAATTAATTATTTACAATACAGTTTGATTGTACAAAGTCGCTTGTCAAAAATAATTTCTCAATATATCCAGAGACGCACTGAAACAATTAGAGTAAATTTACGAACGGAGTAATGAAAGGGTTAAAATATTTCGGACCTATATGCAACAATTGCGGCTTCCTTTGAAATACTTTATCTTCTATTTTCGAGCAATTTTGTGTGCATCGGCGCGATTACAGTACATGTCGTCTCGGCGAAAGAAATTCCATTCTTTTTCTCAGCTTTGCAGTGTAAAAACAACATGCTTCTTCACGATCGGCTACATGTAGCACTAAACGCACGAAAGTTCAAAAGCAGACTGCAAGCACTGCAACAAAGGGTGAAATCCAGGTGTTCCAATCATGAAAACTACTTTTGGCGGCTTCTAACGGTATTTTTCAGAACGTTCTGATGCTTTGTCTCCGAATCTACATCGAAGGCATATTTTTAGATCCCTAAAACCGGAAAAAAGTGCAGCAGGCATTCTGGGAAATACGGTAACTTGAGGGTCGTCCTATAGGCCAGATACATGCTTAAACTATAAAATCTTGATGAAAATTTGTATCTCATCTTATCTGAACGTCATCTTATCTACGGAAATATACGGTAGTAGAGCCCACAGAAAAAATGGAATAAGTTCATTAAATTTAGAAATTTATATGTACTGCTGTCGGTACTACGAAGATGTTTAAATGACTTCCAAATAATGTGGGAAATCACTGAGATACATGGAAAGTTGATCAATAATTGTCCTCTCCTGAAAAATCTGCAGAAAGTGACTCACCCTGTTGTCATTCAAGATTTTCTTAATTAATTGTGTTATTCAGCATAACAGAGATTTATTTAGAAACTCCATTAAGTTTTAAGTGTGTTGGATTGTATACTTCACTGAAGGAACTTAGCAGACTATGATACATATTCCAAAGGAATTATGTTGCTATAGGGTACTTGTATTTGCAAACAAAATAATGTCCCTAATTAGTTCAAAGATAAGTGTACTTCCTTATATATTATTATATATGTAAAGTAATTAGAAATAGCAGCACCCACAGAAACAGAATAAATGACTAATGTAAAGCTGGCAAATTTACCATCTCCACCCATACGATGCCCATCAATCACAAGGCCACCATCCAAATTGAGGCAATAGTGATGAGTGTCATTTATGTAACGTGATGCCATTCTGTCTTTGAATTCTTTCTCACTAACAACTTCACCAACATATTCCAAAATAAATTCTCCAGCCTTTATTGGGTATTTGGTTCTGACACCCCATCCCTGGAAGATATACATAATATTAACACCACATATAACACCATATATAACATTTCAGAGAGAGAGAAATATGCAAAGTAAATGGAATACTGCAGAGAAATTAAGAACTAGATACAAATCAAAATCACAAAGCAAAGAAATGATGTACTACCATGTACCATCCACAAAAAAGAGAACAGACAGAACAATAAAGACAGTAAACAGAAAATTACTAATGAACAAAAAAAAAAAAAAAAAAAAAAAAAAAAAAAAATAAATAAATAAATAAATAAAAAAAAAAAAAAAAAAAAAATGAAATGGGAGACAGAGGGGATGGGACTGTTCCCTGTAGCATAACTGTGAAATTGTACTCCACAATATCTCTCATCAATATGGGTGTTTAAAATGTGTGCAGCTCTATAGTGAGTTATATGGAGCAATAAAATTTCTGTTGTCAAAACAAATGACACCAGGAGTAATTAATCTCGAGATTACTAGTGTGTATGAGAACATCATGAGGGATAGTACCGTTTGATATTGGTGCCATGCATTTCATGATGGACACACTGAAGTCCTGATGAAGAACAAAGTGGCTGACTGCTTGTTGTAAAAGATCAACTTGTTACAAAAGTGGATGAAGTAGTCGGACAACATTGCCATGGAGATCATCAATGGTTGTCTACATTCACCAATGGCAGAGTTTTCAGCAGAAGGGATATTTAAGTTTGTGAACTGGTATGACAGATGTTTAAATTGTAGACAGAGAATATGTTGAAAAATAGCTCACAGGGTGTAGTGTACACTAGTAGGTAAGTAAAGTCCTGAAAGAAAGTGTTTTCCAGGAAGCGAAATTGGAACTTTACTTTCCAAATTGCCCTCTTAGTAGTTAATTCAAAAAGAGGATATACACTCGTGGTTACCTTGTCCTTTGTCATGAACTTTTCCAGTCCTGGTGCCCACTCGTGCTTTTGTATTCGTTGGTTTGAACAATAATCCTTGCACGGACACAGCTGCGGAGAGCATTCAGCATAAACCATTCGATTTATGCACTCCTCACCGCAACCCCTGCTGCCAGGTCTACTTGGTAACGGACAGTTACAAGCCTGTGCCTCATACATGTAAGTTGGTTTTACATCATAGTACACATCTATAAAAGAAAAATACAAACATCTTGTTAGTTCAATACTTCTAATGATGTGAAATTAACAGTTACCCAAGCAAACTGTATCTTACTTGTGCGGATCTTTTTGTAATTCCAGGATGGTACACGATCTCGGCCTGGAAGCTGACTATGTGTATGTAACCACCATAGGTCATAAGGCAATTTGAACTCCAGTCGTCTTTGTCGTAAATATTTTCCACAATGATAAGGAGGAGGAAGAAGCCCATGCTGATGTTCTTCAGGCCTATAGACAAGTCTGGATTTTCCCACATCTGCTGGTGGTCGCCTAACACTGTAAAAACGGTATATAAATATAACAACTCACCATATAGCTAAGGTACTGGATTATAGATTTGCACATAAAAACAACGGACAAAACTCAGAAGATTTTTGAGCTTTAAGTTGAATACTCCATCAGAACTAAAATAATATGCATTCTGTTAACTCTGAAGAAGAATTTATCAAAAAAAGTTACCAATGTCCTCAGACTTGCTAAGGTGCTTATTTGTGCCTCATTTATATTGTGAGCTGGTGAGTTAGCTTCACTCCTATTATTAAAACTGTAAACAATTTCAAGATACTTAATGAAAATTGCGTAAAATTCGGGAAAACATAAAATGCAGGTCCATGCCGCAGCTTGTGAAAATAATGTTTTAAATGGTAAAACATGCTTACTGGATCACCTTTCATTTTTGTAGTTTATTTTGTGATATAGGTACCTAATAGAAATCAAAATACTTGCAAAAAAGTTTATTTATAATGTAATAAAGGTTATCCAAATTTTATACTATTTTAAGCACCATGTGGAACTAGTAACTTTATAGGAAGTAGAAATTTTGACTTAATTTCATTCATTATAATTGACTTTGTCAGCAAGCCTTTAACATGCATTCATTATTTACGTAGTGAAACTGCACTAGTTCCATACTTTTTGTATTTTTCAGTGTTTCACATGACAATATTCAAAAATTTATTTGCATTCTTGAGTGCAAATATATGCATAAGTATTTTTGTGACATTCGCACATGGTCAACATCTCACACTGTAATCACATTTTTGAGATTATAATATACTGTGCCATGCTCTCTTCAATGGGCAAAAAAACATACACAAGCAAACCATCAGTCTCACCATTTATAAAACTTGACAAAAAGTATTTACATAAATATTTGCATTTCACAATAAGAATTAATTCTCAAAACGTGTCATGCAAAGCATGGAAAACTACCAGTTGCGTAAACAAGGGTAAACTGACAATTGGCGCAGTGGCTGATGGGATACTCCGCTTTATGAGTCAACTAGGTGTATATGCAAACAACAAAATGTGAAATATATGTTTGAATAAACACAAAGTGTCAAGAAGCTTGACTGTGTAATGTTTATAAACACCATACTTTTAAGGTGAAAGTCATGCCAGTGTCAGTTTACGTCAATTACATCATTTTTTCTTCATGAATAAAAGGATAAAATACGGAAAAAGTGTAAATATGTTAATGCAAAAGCGGGGGTGAATTACCATTGTGAACATAGGAAATTTGATGGGACTGACAAGAAATGGTGTAAATAACGGGAAAAGTAAAATCCGGGAATGTAGAACTGGGATTTTACTGTAGTTTACATTGACAAAGTAAATTAACTCCCTCCCCCCATACAGTGCCAATCACTACTCACTTCTTGGATCAAACAATGTGACATACTTTCAACTATCCTAACTACAAAAAGAGCAGCAGGTGTTTCAAATTTCAAGTATTTTCTGATCCTCTCTATACGCTGAATCTACTGAAACTTCTGCCCACAAAATGAAAAGTAGAATAAAGACTACAGACTACATATTTTCTTTGTGAAAAGGCTACAGCTACTGCCTGTTATTTAAACAAAATTAATAATAGATAAATGATCATAATTTGTGTTGAACTCACTCTGTCTTATAGTAGTCTGAAAATAATCCAGCCACAAGGTATTTCTTCCTCCACCGAGGCTGTTTTTTACGCTGAGAAGACTTCGTAGACTCGTCACCCGAAGGAACATCACTACATATCACACTTTCGTACGGAAGCACTTCACTGCTGCAAACAAATTATAACAAGAAATTGGATTATAAAAGAAATGACAATCATCAATAATTTTAATGTAAATTGCTGACTTAAGCAGGTACATAAGCTTAAGAGAACCTCCATCTAGGGAATATACGAAGTCCTTACTCTTCAGAAGCACAGCAGTCTTGGCACAGGAGTGGTGTAATGGATACTGATGAGGCGACAAAATTATGTTCAGCTCTACCAACATATATTGATATGGAGTTAGGAGATGGATACTCTTGTTATTTAGACAAACAGCCAGCACTTATGTAACAGCACAAACTTGTATTGGTTAGCTGTAAACTCAGAATAAATAATTTACAATTATACAATACAATGAGAATAGCTTGCAACTCACTGAAAGACAATCTTCGAGTGCCAGACAAACATTTTAACAAACACAACTTATACCTTTTGACCACAGCCTTCATCAGTGCAGAACACACACACTAATTCATACAATCAGAGGTACAACACCCTAACGCACAACTATCATCTCTACCATGAGTGAAAATCATAGTAAGGATGGAATGGAAGGGGAAAGGGAAAGGATGCAAGGTGATGGTGAGGATAAATATAGCACTGCCTTACAGAGCATGAAGGCACTAGAGAGTGAAAAAAAGCAGCTCAAAATGTGGTGAGTGGGGAGAGGAGGCGGGGAATCAAATGGGGAGGATTAAAGAATAGAGAAAAGGGAGGGATATTGTGCAGACGGTGGTTAATGAGGCAAGAATTTGGATAAATGTAAGATAGAGAAGGCGAGAACTGTTGGTTCTGTGTGTGTGGAGACAATAAGATACATAGGCTGAGGTCTGAATAACTTTGGGACTAAAGAATGCACTGTAAGACTAGCTCCATGTCAGTTCAGAAAATATGGTATTAAACGGGAGAATCCAGTTGGCCTGGGTTGTGAAACAATCAATGAAATCAAGCATACTATTAGCTGCATGTTGCACCACAGGGGCGTGTCTGTTGCTTTGGGCCAGTTTGGCAGTGTCCATTCATCCTGATGGACAGCTGGTCAGTACTCATAACAATATAAAAGGCTGTGCAACAACTGCAGCTCAGTTGATAAATCACATGGCTGCTGTCACATGTGGCCTGTCTTTTTATGGTGTAAGATAAGTCGGCTGGGTGAATGGGCAGGTCTATCAATGGGGCCTCCCACAGGGATGTGATAGCTGTAATAGGGGCTGTTGGTGGGGGTGGCACAAGGATGAACTAGCATGTTATGGTCAGTGGGTCGTAAGAAAGACCATGTCGTCTCTTGTTTCAGGGCATGATAAGGGTGATTTTCAGATAATGGGCCAAAAGTTTCAGAATAAAATTTTGAAGAATAAGCAATATTTTCTTATATTCACATTTCTATTAAATGAAATAGGTTAATTCTGATCTGTACAATTAAAATAATAATAATAATAATAATAATAAAAGATAATTTTTTATTTATGAATTTTGAAGTGCTAAATTATCATTTCTGTAACTGTCGGCAAGTACATTATTAGTGTTAGTAAAAGTATATAGCACTATTTTTTACCTTTTTTATTATGTTTTATATTGTATTCTTGCACTAAAAACATGAAAGATAAATACAAATACAGCATATATCAATATAGTGATCGAATCAGCAAAGTATTGCATGCTAATTGATGTCGATGATGTAACACCTGGTTTTTTGTAACACCAACAAAACCTACACTATTCATGACAATTGTCATATATTGTAATGAAATTAGGTTATATTACTGATATACCCTATATATTTGGCATATATTTTATTTTATCTGGCTCTTAGTTTTACGGCAAGCCCCCGGAGAACCAAACACTTTATCACAAAGGATTTTATTACAGATTCATACGTAGCAGCAAACTGGTTTTTATTTTAGTTCTGGCATAATGACAACAATATTTTTAATTTATAACCTGACAATGGTACAACAGTACCTCCGATTTCTGTTTTTCAAATCATAACAAAACCATCACATTGTTTTCTATGTTTTCATATGCTACATATGTCTTTTATACGACCATATATAATGTACTTTTACATCCTTTTACATTTTTCAACCTGATTAACCATTCTGTACAAATCAGCGGAGCAGCACACCATGCCCGCCCACAGCCCGTGAGCGCAATTGTAAACATGGGCTTATCTTGTATCATCAGATATCACGGCTTCTATTAAGGGCTACAAGGAAATCCAAAATTCCAAAAACATAGAAACACCGCAAAACAACTTACGGTGTCACACCACATAGAGCACATTATAATCTGAAGATGTCCTGCTAAAGGGCGAAATGCGTCATTAAATAAGGAATAAAACAGTTTGCAATCAAGAATTTTTTTACTGAAGGAATATTTATTCGTACTGATTGCTGTACACTATGGACTGGAAATCATTTTGATTTGGTTTGTTACATATTGAAATCCATTGTTGTATAACTTCCTGTAGAACTTACACCCGATTGGCCAAAATTTAAATTAGAGGGTGGAGCATACAATATTTAAAGGATGTCTGCACCTTATTCTACAGCAGTCAACATTAAACCTTTAGGCAGCTCCAGCTGAAAACAACCGGTGGCCAACATTAAAGGTATATTTTTTTATTATTTTAAATAATCAATTTAGAAATAAGTTATCCCTCTAATAATATATTATGTATCATTACAGTTGTTGTCCGATGATAGTCATGTGAGTGACTGAAACCGGTTACCAGGGAAATAAAAGAAACTGCGATATAGACTGCCTTGTTACTTGAATTAATAATTACTTGTAAGATCGCTGTTATCCATAATGTTCTCAAAAATAAATATTGGAAGAAATTTCACTGCTGATTGCATTAATATTTACAATACCGGCTGTTAAGTGCTTTGCTGTATTCTGTCACGATCGCAGATCAAATATAAAAAAACTATAACGGAAGTTTGACGTTAAAACTGTGCATGATTTACTTGTGTCTCATTTCTGTAATGTGTTTTATAAATGAAATAACTGCAGCCATAACTGGATTCACTTACTATGTGTCACATATTCTCATAACCTGTCCTCCATATAAACAGTTACTTTGATTTATCATCTGTGTGCTGAAAAGATGAACTTCTAAAGCTTATTTTTAGTTTTTGTTACATCTCATTACTGTTACACCATAAAAAGTGTGCATTTCTGGAGTGATAAAATACATAACAGTAATGATAATAGACACAGATTCCCAACGTTTATTATTTTTGTTCAATAGGTAACTGCACACAATAGTGCCTGTGGGAGGGGGGGGGATCCAGGTACATATGTCTGCAGAATGAAATGAGTCGCGTCTAGAAAGACCATCCAAGAAACTGTTTGATGGAAGATTATCAGCCTTTATCCTCTACCCTGTCTCAAGTTGCAGTATTATGTGCAGGTAGCTTATCAAATAGACTTGAACATAATAGAGAAAAGATTTTATCTCTCACTGATCACAAAAAGCAGGATAGAGAATGAGGAAGAAAACTATTAAAAATTTCGAAATCAAAATTGAACCCTGTTAATAAAATTGAAGAGAATGAAGTTTTCAGTCACCACAGCCAATAGAAAACTAAAACTAAATACAGACCCTTCAAAAGAAAAGTTTCGGTTAGAGCTAGACAGAGGATAAAAGTCACAATTTTGTGAAGCTTTAACAATGGAAAATCCGATGTCAGCAGCTCAGCGAGCGTGTTTATGATGAGTTGTTACCTATCCTCCATTATTGAAATTTCATACTATCTCTTGTTTCTAGTTTGGTTTACATGATATTCTTCCACTCATTTATATATTATTTAAGTAAATTGTGATTACATATGCATGATTTTATTCCTTTTATAATGATTTTCATTCCTGTTATGCTTCAAGATGTGGTTATTATCGGTGCATTAACAATTATTACTTAGTTATATTGTGATTTGGAGAATCTATTGTGTGCAAACTATCATATACAGTTAAGTATTAACCAATAGTCAACACAGATTCAGAAAGTATCGCTCTTGCGAAACACAGCTTGCCCTTTATTCACATGAAGTGATAAGTGCCATCGACAAGGGATCTCAAATCGATTCCATATTTCTGGATTTCCGGAAGGCTTTTGACACTGTACCCCACAAGTGGCTTCTAATGAAATTGCGTGCTTATGGAATATCTCCCCAATTGTGCGAGTGGATTCATGATTTCCTATCAGAAAGGACACAGTTCATTGTAATTGACAGTAAGTCATCAATTAAAACAGAAGTGATATCTGGCATTCCCCAGTGAAGCATTATAGGTCCCCTACTCTTCCTTGTGTTTATAAACGATTTAGGAGACAATCTGAATAGCTCCCTTAGACTGTTCGTGGATGATGCTATCGTTTATCAGTTAGTAAAGTCAACACAGGTTCAAAAGCAACTGCAAAGTGATTTAGACAAAACTTCTACATGGTGTGTAAATTGGCAATTGACACTAAATAAAGAAAAGTGTGAAGTAATATACATGACAACAAAAAGAAATCTGCTGAACTTCAATTACGTGATAAATCATTTAAACCGTAAGGTCATAAATTCTACTAAATACCTAGGAATTACAATTATGAACAACTTAGACTGGAGAGAACACACAGAAAATATTGTGGGGAAGGCGAACCAAAGATTACATTCCATTGGCAGAACACTTCGAAGATGCACCAGCTCCACCAAAGAGACTGCCAACATCACACTTTTGTGTTCTCTCCTAGAGTACTGGGAGGTGGGACTGACGGAAGACATTGAGAAGGTTCAGAGAAGGGCAGCTTTTGCACTTACTAAATGAACCTATAACAAGGTGTGTTGCTCTCCTGCTTGTTTATATTACAAAATTACCTTCACTGAGCTGAGCTGATAATCAAATTAACATTATAGTTTAAGCCATAACCCACATTGTCAAGGCAGGTAGTGTTTCTCCAATTTCACAGAGAATGAAACATACCCTTATATAGGATACAATTGGGATGGGATCATTCAAAAGCTCCTGCCAGCTTCCCCCCTCCGAAGGGACACAATTCGTGTGCCCCTTCTATCTGCATCTAGTGCCAACTGCACGGTTTTTACAAAGTGTGTATATGTCTGTGTCCAATGCAGAATGGGGAAACTGGCCTCATATTTACATAGCTGGATGTGTAAAATGGAAGAACATCAGAGGTAGCCACCCATGAGGTGGTTTGAACCCAGGACCGGTGCACCTCCCTATGTCCCAGAAGCAGGCACTTTTAACACACATTCAGCTATCTGGACAGATATGAATCCCATTTAACTATGCAGTGAATATTAGCTCAATGATACACTGTAAAATTAATTCACTTGCAATTTTCATTAACTAAGATTAGTATAGAAGATTATATGCATCAATATTTACTGTTTTCACTAATAAATTAAAAACAAAGTATCATGCTGCTGTAATATACATTTGAAATGTATTATTTATGTAACAGCATCAATGAATATTAACAATAAATCCAATTATTTTCATTAATTTCCACAGTATTTTGTGTAAGTGAATGCAGAGTATAATATAATGCAGCGAACCATACAATGAATGAACTCATAAATATACATTTCACAATAAGGATTATAAACCAGTAGATAAAACAAAATAAAATAGTGTACTTACACATCATCTCTGTCAACGTACTCCTCACGACATTTTCTATAGCGCTTTGGAGGAGCAATAGGCCTGTCGTGTGACCTGTCACGCCTCCTCTTCCTCCTAGGTATTTCTTCACTGGGTGGCAATACCATGTCTTCCATAGCACACGAACTCTCATCATCAGTTCCATAACCTTCAGTTTTTGCATTATCACGCGGCACACCTCGGTTTTTCTTGCTACTAGTTATCACATCGGATTCAGTATCAGTGTCGTCTTCCACTTTGCAGGCAGTTTTACGATTTTTGTTCTTATCTCTAGAGTAAAGCTCTAAGGTGGTAGTACTAGAAACACACTCTACTTTTTCTTCCCTGACCTTTTCTTCTGAACACTGAGGTATATCGTTTGTTTCAGACTTCAACGAATCAATTTTACGAACCTTTGGTTTCTCACTTTTTGTTGTCACTTGGTCCCGTTTAATTGGTGATTTTATCTCTGTGCACTGAGTCCCATTAAGTGTACTGGAATTCTGAATTTCACTATTTGACACTAATGCTTCGTTTATCACAGGTACATGGAGTGATGCAGCTGGTGATTCACTGGAATTTTGTACTTTCACGGACAGGCTGCTTTGAGCTTGTTCCACAATTTTATCAATCAATGGTGGCCTCTTTTTCTTCTTTCTTTTTATTGGAAAGCCAGTTCTGTTAATAGTCTTTCTTCTCCGAGCTCTTTCTTTCACTGCCCCTGCTGCTTTCTTCAGAAGCTCCAGTGGAGTTAATTTTGTAACATGGATACGCACATCCCTTATCAACTTTCTCCTTTTTAGAGGAACACGTTTCAGGTTTGAATCTTCCCGAGATGACACTCCATTAAGACGTTTCAACCTAAGACTATGAAATGTGTGTCCTCCTTGTTCAGTAACACTGTTTTTATCACTGCTAGAACTAACTTTTGAAGAAGGGGCAAGCCTTGTCTGAATTGTTCTGGTTACAATAGGAGATTCTCTGGATGGTTGTGGAAGAGCTCTTCCTGAAGTTGATTTTTCTGTAGGTGGAATTACTATGGACGACTGCATTGGTTTTGCAACATCTTTTACACTGGGGTCACTAGTTTTAGCAGCAGGTAAAACACCTTTGTTAGAACATACAATTTCCTTTGATAATGCCGCCCTTGTTACAGGTGATGAAACCTTTGTGGTTGATACTGTTCTATTTCCTGTGGACACTTTGTTTAATGGTGACAATGATTTAGTAGCTGCTACTGACTTTGTTTGTGAAGACGTTAGTTTATTTGAAACTGAACTGGTTTTAACCACTGTCCTGTTAATCACTGAACTTACACGTTTTGGCAATGTAGTTGTCTTTGAAACAGAAGAAGATAACCTGTTGATAGGAGAACTCACTTTAATTGTAGGGAAACTGGACTTGCTCAATAATGGTGAAGATGGCTTTCCATGTGTAGGAGAAGCAGGAACAGTAGAATCTGGCTCAGCAATTTTCACTGACGGTTCAAAGATGCCCGGTGGAACTTTTGGCTCAGCAGAAATTACAGAGGAGCCGTGCACAACTACCGTTGGTGCAACTGTTGTCACTGTTGATAACAATGCTGCTGCTGCTGTTGTAGTTGTTGTCACTGTCACTGTAATTGTAGTGGATGTTGCAGTGGTCGTCATTGCAGTAACTGAAGATGACAACAATGGTGATGTATACACTGGTAATGACATGCTTACGGCAGAAGGAACAGCAGTAGAGTTTATACTCGCACTACGTGAAGCAGTTCTTTTGCTTGGCTGTGGAAGAATATTATGTGAAGAATTGCTATCATTCGTTGTATCTTTGTTCTTGTTAACTACCACACAAGGTGTTTTTGCATTATTGCAAGTGGCAGCTACAACATTCTCTAGCCGATGCCTTTTCTTAGGTGTGACAATGACAGTGCGTTGTCCCTGAGGAGTTCTGTCAAAAGATGGTGTTGTTGTGTATTTTGTTATGCAAGCCTCTATAGCTTCATCTATGGAATTTCTGGAAACATCTGCCAATAGCTTGGACTTTATGTCGACCTGAGCACAACTCTTACTAGCTGCAGCTGCCAAGCAGTTTGCTTTATCATTCAATTTTTCTTTTGAAACCATGCATATCTTCTCTGCTGGTTTTACCTGATTTTTACCTGCTGCTGCCACTATGCTTGTACTGCTTGTACTACCTTTTTCTTTCTCTTGGCACAATTTCTCCACACCACTCGCTTTTTTGTTATCACTGGGAATATCTGTTTTTGTAGCATCTGTTGATGTGTTAACCGGTTGAAGGTTTGTTGCTGTTGACATGTGGTAGTGACGTTTCTTCAAAGGAAGCCTCTGTTCATTATTGGCATTAGCTTCCGGCCGTTCATGACCCTGTAACAAATAAAGACTGACTGTCACTCATAAAGTCTGTTATAAGTCAAAAAGTATTACTGAATTAAATCATAAAAAATAAATGTACTCTATAGCAATTTGGTATATTTTTAAAGACAACACAGAGCTACATTTGGTACAGATTATGGACTACAGTGCACTTTACAACAGTATGCATAAATTCGAAAACATAATAATTCACGGAATAATGTAGATAGAGAGGTAAAGATTGACACACATGCTTGGGATGACATGGGGTTTTATTAGGGGATAAACAAAGATTGCTCACCAGGCGAAGGAGCACAGGTGTGACCGCATCACAAATAAATAAATGAATACACACACACACACACACACACACACAAACGCAAGCTTTCACAAACCAGTTTCTTCTTCAGGCAGAAGGGAAGAAGAGGGAAAAAGGAAATGATGAGGGTTTTAAGGAAGGGGGTAAGGAGCCATTCCAATCCCGGGAGAGGAAAGACTTACCTTGGGGGAAGAAAAGGAAGGTGAACAAATACACACACACCCATACATTCACACAGACACAAACATTCCTAAGCAGACATACTATAGAAACCAAAATCGATCAATCAATCAATCACTGAGAAAAGAACTTCAAAATCTATATTATAGTTGGTGATTATATTAAAAAGTATTGTAGAATGCATGTCACACAATCAACCCAAGATATCAAATTAATTTGTCTTCTGGGGTTTATCAGTTCATTAAGGCAGTTACAGTTCCGAGAATTCTGTTTGTACAGGTTATGGACTGCCCCAGCACATTGGCAAACAGTCATGAGAAGTATATATTAGCAAGGAGCACCAGGTCCATGGAATATATGTAATATCTGTGCAAAGATATCAATGTTCCTTTCTTCTGTCTGGTATTCAGAATTGTTCATTCATTCATCTTGTATCATGAGAGATATATAACTCAGTAGTATTGCAAGTTGGGTAAAACTCTTATTCGTCATAACAATCTGTTGAAATCATTTTAATGAATTTAAAAGTTTATCTTTAAATAGAAAGCACTTTGGGAGTTGAAGTTTGATGAAATATATGAAAAAATAACTTTGAACTCCTTATGTGCATACCATAGCTTGACTTATATAACAGGAGTTATATTTAAATTATACTTCAAAAGAGATAGATTGGCTGGCCAGTACTTACCTTTGTGCTCTGCCACCGATAGACACGCAAATAAAGAAAACAGATGAAAAAATCAGACAAGCTTTCGGAACAGGGTTCCTTTGTCAGGTAAGAGAGAAGGAATGAAAAAAAGAAATGGGTCAGAAGGAGAAGGTAAGCCACGACCTAGGTAATGCAGATGATGATTGAGGATTGTGGAAGTCAGAGATACTGTATATTGACTAATATACTAATATATAATTATATTGACTAAAATACAGTATCTCTGACTTGCACAATCCTGAATCATCCTCATGACCTAGGTCATGAATTACCTTCCCCTTCTGTTTCCATTCCTTTTTTGCCCATTCCTTTTTCCTTCCCTTCTCTCTTACTTGATGAAGGAACCCTGTTCCGACAGCTTGTCCTATTTTTTCGACCGTTCTCTTTCTCTGTGTGACTCTTGGCGGTACAGCACAAAGGTATGTACTGGCCAGCCAATCTCTCCATTCTGAAGTATAATTTATTATTGATGTGCAGAATTTCCATCAGTATAGAAGTTATATTTAATAATTTACATCCTCTGAAGAAACTACAAATCAACTAGAAATGAAATATGTGATGGCTCAGGAATACTCTGAGGTACCCAGTAACATAGCAATGTAAGTTTGTTGTTAGTGACAATGCTAATGGATTTCTGCTTAATGAGAGCAAAACTCTATAAACTGCATAACTGCATTTAGTTAAAGAGATCTGTCAGTAGAATTCACACATTAAATATCAAGTGCAATGTTGTCCAGAGTGGTTTACTTGCCTTAAAAAAACGTAACTTTGGCTTATGTAGGATCAGCCTACTTTGCTTTTTTTGTGTTATACCATATGAGTTCTTATCCTGGAGCAATAGCATATATGTTCAAGACATTCTGATACTTCAGAACAAACTTATTAGGACCATTACAAACTGAAAAACTTGCCCACTGTAGAACATTGTTTACATTAACTATAATAAATTTACACTGTTCTGTTGTATATAGAGAATAACTCACCAGAGTATCAGAATAGACAGGATTTGCACTCTCATTGTATTATAAACAACAGACATAATATTAACACACCAATCTGTAAATTGCCTAAATAAATGAACGGCTATGACGATGTTTAAGAAACTGTCTCTAGAATGGGCAGAAGTTCCAGTCGATTTACTTAAGCAGAAATTGTACAGCTGGTTATCCATAAATCCTTTTTATCCAGTTAACAAATTATTTTAATGTGAAAATCGGTGGTAACTGTTTGGAGAATGTACCATACTTTCCATAATGTTGTCAATTTAAGATGCATTGATGAAGTTGTTCTATGTTAAATATTGTACTCTAATGAAAATTTGTGACTTATTACGGTTCTAACTTATATAAAATAATTGTGTCACTATATACTCTGCATATTTTTATATTTTGTAATTTGACGTTGTCTACTGCTGCAATAGCTAGATGATAATAAAATTTTGTTTACTAAATGTAACAGGTTATCTGCATAAATTCACACTTCGAATATATTGTTATAAAAATAAAACTCATGTATTAAAAGAACATGCTGTAAAACAGGTAAAAAGCTAAGACACAGGGTGACAAAGGTCATGAAACTCAACTGTTATAAGACTAAGGTAGTAGCAGGCATCAGTTATGATGCATGAACATCAGAATTCAGGCCCCATAAAAAGGATTTCTTTAGTTAATTACTGATGTAACAAGTGGGCAATTACATAATGAAGATATTGGACCATCTCTCAACATTTACAACCTAATTCTGTGGTGAAGATTTGATCCATAAAGGATGAGTGGCCCACATTTACCAAGGACAGTTTAAGCCGAATCTGAAGTTCATAATAAGCCATTAGTGTTTACACTTGAACTAGATAATGATGAAATTCTGCTAATCAATCTTTAAATAACTTAACTAATAAAGGCAAGTCTTCTGATTAATATTATACCCCAATTAGGTATGCTGATATAATAGTTCCATATTTAACTATCATCCCCAACAACTCATTTGAAGAAAGATCTTAACCTAAGAACTGGATAGTTGCACAGATCACAACAATACTTAATGAGTAATCCATTGAATTCCATAAAAATTATGCCAGTTTACAGTAGGATTGTGGAGCATTATGAACTCTATTGATGAAAAGAACTTACTTATAAATGATCAATACGGGCTCAGAAAAATATCCTTTTTGTGGAACACAACTACCTCTTTATTCTCATCAAATAATGAATGCTATCAACAGGGAATCTCAAACTGAGTACATATTTTCTTAGAAGGTTTTTGAAATTGTTCCTCAGAAGCAACTTGAACCAACTGCATACCTATGGATTGGTATCTCAGTTATGTCCTGGGTTCGTGATTTTCTATCACATGGGAAAACATTGATTAAGCCAGAAGTGATATCTGGAATTCCACAGTGAAGTGTCATAGAACTCTGACTCTTCCTAATCAACAGAAATGATCAATAAGATAATGTGAACAGACCTATTAGGGTTGATTGCAAATGATGCTATCATTTGCCATCTAGTTAAGTCATTAGAAGATCAATAATAATTGCAACGTGATCTAACGGAGATAACTATATTACATGAAATGCAGAAACTGAACTAATATAAAGAAGTGTTTTTCAAATTAGCACAAATATAAATATATTCCATTTTGGTTGCATGATAAATCAAACAAATCTAAAGACCATCAATTCAACAAAATACCTAGAGATTACAAATACGAACAACATAATTGAAAACACCTCAAAGATAATATACTGGGGAGGGGCAAAACAAAGACTGGCAATGTTGGTAAAACACTTAGAGACCACAATCTACTGGAATATTACTGTACAGTATGGGATCCTTATTACTAGTTAGGAATAACAGAGGATTTTGGAAGAGTACAAGATGGGGCAGGTTGTTTTGTATTATAAGATGACAGTGAGTGTCACTGATGTGATATGCAAGCTGGGGTAGCAATTGTCCAAAAAATAAATTAATTGAAAATAAATAAATACAGCTTTTTCACTATGATGAGGTACATTTATGAAATTTCTATCATCTTTCTCCTTTGTATGTGAACATATTTTGTAAACTTCTCCTACAAAGAGATAAAGATGATCATCATAATACAATAAAGAGCTCTACATGCACTATACAAGAGTGATGTGGTAAAGAAATAGGCCTAGTCTGAAAATGGTCCAATGAACCCTCTGCATCATGTAGATGTAGATACCCATCAAGTCTTAACAGCAGAGAAATTGTCTGCATACAATGTGGAGTGGCGGATATGGGAAAGTAGGTGCACAAAAATGGGTCTTTAGCACTGCTGACAGTATGTTTCAATACATGCTTGAATCAAACATCAAGTGTACATATTGTAAGCCTGTACATCACTAAAAATCAATGTAATAGAACGTGGGAACTTTATTTCCACTAAGAAATACCAAACCCCCATGCACCTCCCACCTCACTCTGCCATCCCTTCCTCCCCCCTCCTGCCACCCCGCAACCCCTTGCTCGTCGCTCTCTCTCTCTCTCTCTCTCTCTCTCTCTCTCTCGTTTCAAGCTATGCAGTTGAACTGCTGCTAATGAGTGATTATACATAAAATAAATTCCTGTGTGCTATCTGAACTAATATACCTTCTATAGTCTTACCTTTGGTACTTCAACAGCATTCTTCTTTATTCTTCTCTGACGGCACTTTTCCTTCCCTCCATCTCCTTCAGCACCAGACTCTTTATCACTACTTCTTGATTTTTCACTACCTTTTCGCTTTTTAATGATCCTCTTAACCCTAAATATTGATGGTAGAGCCAATTCCCCTGCCCTCAAATTCCCTGAAACAGAGCCTCCCCTGGCTATGATACAAAAACGATTAAAGTCTTGTATCAATTTTTCCACTTCTAACAGAAATGCAGGATCCATAACACGTCTCTCTTGTTTCATCAGTCCTAGCTTTTTCTTTCTTTTTTTGTGTTTGTGATGTGATATTCCAGGAGGAAAAGAATGTACCCTCGGTAATTGCCTAGGTTTCACTAATTTCTGAACTGTAATTGAATGACAATTAGAAGCTACAAGTGTACCCGAGTTTGCAATATGTCTCTGCCTCGGGCCACGTACTCCCAGTCGCCTTTCAGTTTCAGGAATTTTACTCTGAGACATATCGTGCCTCCTCCTACCTTTCCTGCGTCTTTCCTCAACAGTAACTTTAGAACGCACAACAGTTTCAGTCTTCTTCTGGATGTTTTCCCTCAGTCTCACCCTCGAGGATTTAACAGGAAACCTCTTCACGTCAGAGGACTCAGTCTGAAGAGACAGTTCAGATCTCCTGCTCACTCTCACAATTGCATCACTAAAAGTAGCACAACCATTCTGTTTCACAGTCACTTCACTATTACTATCATTCCTCTGCGGTTTCCCTACAGATGAATCTTCACTAGCCTTGCCATGATTTGCAGCCTTCCTCTTCACTGGGCTTTTACTTTCAGCCTCCTTTGCATTTTTTTTGTCTATAGTAGGTAGAGGAAGATTGGGTTCCAATACAGGGGGGGCTTTCTTAGGTCTTCCTGGACCTCGTTTTATAGGAGCCACAGGAACAGGCGACGGGGTAGGAGGAATTTCATCACCACTGTCCGTACCACTAGCAGTTACTACAGCTGAAGCACTGCGAAATGATACACGGTTTTTCACTGGCCTCTTTTTAACGACCTTTATGTTCTTCCTTAATCTCGGCCTGCCTGGTCCCCTACGCTCTGTTCGTGGACGGCGTATACACTTTGTGTTCTTAGCTGGCCTTCCAGGACCACGTTTCACAGGCCCCTTCTTCCGCCTACCTGAAAACAATGCAGGTGGTGGAGTGACAGTCTCCCGTGCTGGGCTCGGCAGAGGAGAAGAAGTCTTCTGCATGTTTGGTGCAGGAGAATGAACTGCCATGTGGGAAGAAGGTGAACAAGACTGGTGAACTGGTGAGCCAGCCACAGATTGGATTCCACTGTCTGGAGAAACATTTGACACAGAACAGTCTAAACGCATGTAAGCTTCCAGCTCTGGTACTAGTTTGCTGGATGCCGCGGGGCATTCGGGCCGATTAGCCGGCTCGGCTGCCGGTTGAGGCGGTGGTCTTCTGTTTGCTTTCGGGGGTCGGCCCCTTTTTCGTCTGTGCGGAACATCTCTCTGGGTTGCGGACTTGTTTGTATCCGATACTGAAGTTACAGTAGCTGCCTGTGATGAAAGTATCTCCGTCTTCTCAACAAACTGTTGAAGCAATGCTGAAGAATATCCGCCGACAGATGAAGATGGTGCAGCTCCGTCTGGGATGCTAGCTGGTTCTTCAGTTACATCTCCACTTTTTGCAGCTGCTGCACTCCTCGTCATGGCTGGGGTAGCCTCTTCGCTTTCTATATTTATCCTCTTAATTGCATCACTCACTACTTGCTCTGGTAGTTCTACATCACTGCTAGATTCAGCACCTGTCGTCGCTCGCTGCTGTGCAACTGCTGCAGTCACTTTCCCACTTTCTGAACTAACATCTTCAAAACCATCAAAAGGAGGTCCTGCCTCATCTTCGTGGTTGTCTATTGTTACAACATCTGGAAGAATAGCTGCCAAGTCCTCTTGGTTGATTTCCTACAATAAAGAAAATTCCATTACTTCTTTGTTGTGACAAAAATACTGTTTATAAGAATTTTTAAAACAATCATCCACAAAAACTTAGTAAATACAATAACAGATGGATAAATAAAGTATTATCTAGGATATCAAAGACATTTTAGCTGTTTAGTGTGGTCACTGAATTAAATTCAATGAGGCGGCTGATGCCTTTAACAAATATACTGAAGAATGTATTATAGGGACAGAAATTGTGATTAATTTCCTTTGGAAAATGAGACTAATGATTAAAAATAAGAGTTGGGAGGTTTAAACCTACCATTAAAGAAACCGTAAGAATTTTTTATATAATACAGGAAAAAAGGATTAGAGCAGCTTAAGATTTTAATGTCTAATTGATGACAAAGGCATTAGGGATGTAGTGTAAACTCAGCCTGAGGAAGGGAAATACATGTGTCCCTCAGATGCCGAATGTGCCAATTTCATAGGACTCAATCATATTAATCCTTATCAATTTACAGAACTATCAAACATCTACATCTGAATGGGTGAAATAAGATTTGAAGTGCTGTCCTCTTGACTAAAAGCCTAGCTTCTTAATCACTGTGCTATACTGCTTGGTCTTCATAAACAATATATATAATCCGACTAAGGTAGGATATGGAAAGTGATAGATGGTATGAAAATTTTGAAAGAAAAGTAATGAAATGACTACAGCTTTTAGATACTACAAAGTTATTCATACCTCTAAATGTTCTGTTATAGGCAGGGTCTCAGACTGGACCTCAATATGACCCAGTTCCTGAGCTAGTTGTGAGATCTCCGCCACCTCTCCATCTTCATCACTGTCCGATTCGTCCTCGTCAGTGTCGGTATTACTGCGGGGTGTGTGTACACCCCTGCCACGGCCACTGCCACCTCCAGCACAAGGGTAAAGGCTCGGTGAGGCAGGAACACGCATGCTGTAGAGTGCAGCTGTGCGGCCACCTACGGCCGAAACCTGCAACGACAAAAAGAGGGCCAAAAAATTAATAATGTGAAAATTGTAAAAGATGTACAGCAGTCAAAACTAACATCCTGTTGGGAGGTGCATCAATAAAGTGCTGATTGTATAAGACAATACTCAAAATTGATGTTTCTCATAAGGCTACTACATAATGGGCAATACTCTAGCACGTGTAATCCACATTTGATTTTTTTTCTCTTCAGTCCTTTTTGCAACACCCCCCCCCACCTGATTTTCAACAATGAGTACAGAAAAAGAACTTAGAGTAATTACAATTTTATTACAGAAAATGGGAATATATGGTACTTATTGACCAAAGTAGGTATAAAATGTGTATATCTAATACAAAAATTCCTCTTACGCAGAAATTGGAGTTTTGCAGTTTTAACAATGCAAAAACTGTTATTTTGCAATGGATATACAGAGATTTATACTATGTTTGTAGATCTCTGTGTATTTAAAATATGAATATTTCCCAGTCCTTTTCAGTAGTTGGTATCTATTCTAAATTGCCAGTGGGTACACCAAAAACTGAAATACTATAAGGGAACACATTTCAAATGTGTCAGTCAAACTCAAATATTTTGTTATCGACAGTTCACTGACAAAGGCCTAAAAAATAATAATTCAATATCATTATGAGAGTCTTTTATTCATTAATTTTCAGTTGGTTTGCCTCTTAGTGGTGCCGGTGGTTATATGAATCACTAGCTATACAAAACTGAAATTCTGATCTCTATGCAACAGACACACTACCTTACCTGATTAAACATGAAAGTAAATCAGATAAAAATGTCTAATGCACGCACTTACATTTGCAGGTTCACTCCACTCCAGAATGAAAATATCATTAAAAGGGATCAGCAGTTTATCAGTTAAAAGTCTGCACACAGTGTGGGTATCAGGGGTCATTGCTAATAGTGTGAGAGCCAATCAGAGGTCAAGTACATAGTCAATATCCATTTCAAAAGGCAAAACAGTCTTTAAAGACTGTTATCTAAATTATTGCAAAGACAGATGGAACACTAGTCCAGCCTCTAATCATATCAGGTCAACATCAGCCCAATGCCAAAGGAGAAATTTCACAATGGTTGACTTGCTGTAGGTTACATGCCATACCTGTTATGGTTAAGATTCAGAGAGCTGTTGTCTGGCTAAAGTGTGAAAAATGCCCTCATAAAAACAACATCTAGACAGAATGTATGAAACCATTATGCAACTCCCAGTGGTTTACAAATATTTTATTGCAATGTTGGGCTGAGGATATTGTACCAGAGCACATATATGATGCCAACATTGTCATTCTATACAATGGAATAGGCACTTATGATAATTTCAACTGCTAGCACAGAATTTAACTGCTGAGTACTGTCAGAAAAGTGTTATGTCAGTGGTGTTTCAGAAGCTTGCCTAACAAATGTATCATGAGTCACAATGTGGTTTCTAAGCTTGATTATCTACTATTGATATGAGCTTTACACTCTGACAAATTCAAGATAAGCGCATTAATTGGCCTAAATAAGGCATCTGACCAGGTTGGCAGGGTGGAACTGAGAATTGCATATTTTATGATTGACAATTTGGTGTCCTGGAAAATTGCCTTTACATCTACATCTATACTCTGCAATCAACTGCACGGTGTGTGGTACAGGATACTTTTTGTGCTAGCGTCATTTCCTCCTTTTTTGTTCCAGTTTTATATAGTCTGCAAGAAAAAAGACCATGGGTACGTCTCAGTGTAGGCATTAGATTATAGGTTAATGTCGTGGTCTGTTCATGAAATGTAAGTAATTTATATCGTGCAATCTCTTCTATATATCAGTAAATGTAAAAATTCATTACAGTGTAAGGATACATGAATTTGTCTGCCAAAAGTTTTTAGGGCTTTTTATGAAAAGCAGTCAAATAGCTCTGCTACATCTTTCTCTGGATGACAAAATGTAGACAACTGACAATGCAGTGAATAAACTTTAGGAAAGCACTGCGTAAACAGGAGTGCTAGTTGCACACCCTTCATATGCAGTGCTTACGAAATATTTCACACACAACATGCAATGATGATTGGCAAATGACAAGGTCATAACTACAATGAATATTCAGAGCAGAACTGGATCCTCAAAAAATGTAATCTGTATTCACTAGGGCAATTATAGGGAAGCCTACAGTCTTCCCCATATAGCACTCGCCAAGAGATGCCGGCAAGATCCGTATTTAAAGATTACGTCAATTATGGTGTGAGCGCAATTAATAGTGACTGTGAAATATAGTAGGAGCTCAATGAGGACCACAGCAGATGGAGGAAACTTGTCAGGGTTGGCAGCAACTTTAACAATATCCCAACAACTTAACACCTCCCACGAACTCAACTGTCTGGTGAATCACACTTGCACCACCCACTGAGCAGTAGCAGTGCATCCTATATGTTCAATGGTTCAGTGAAGCCCCCACAAAAAAAAAATTGATCGTCAAATAAATAATGAAAAAAGTACTATATATGTAAACCATCATTCTCGTAACAGGTACTTTTATTGGCATTTGCAGTAGTCTTACTGCACGATAAACTTTCAAGTCGTGCAGATAGCATGCATATATACCACAGTGTTGGCCAGGCACTGCTGAGATTCAAATTCTCTTCCAAAACTCCCGAGTCAGCCTGCGGGTGCTCTTCTGCGGGGAGGGACCGGGGGACGAGTCACTAGTGACACACACGTTTGCGCCGTTGAATGCATCGGCTCGTATGCTACTCGGACTGTGACAGAAACGCAAGAATCGCCCAGACCTCACCTAATACGTGTGCAAAGCCTCCCGGAAAGCAACATTTGTGCCGCCAGTTGCTTTTGGCGCATTGAAGATTTATCAGAAACACGTCATATTTGTTAAAATTTCTTATAAATTTCAAGTAACGACGCATCAGCTGAGAAAGCCTTCACAAGAACTTAATACGAATAATAATAATAATTACGTTTAGCCACGATCTGCGAGAATGGTCGTGCGGTTAAAGATGTCACGTTGTAGAGTAAGTGCTACACAAGGGTTCGCATCCCGTGGCAAGCTATATATTTTATCTTTAACCCATCTTCGCATTTGTAACAGACTCTTGATACTTGTTTCAAATGTTTGGCCGCTTCTTGTCAGAGTTCGGCCCGTGGCGCCCGCGCTGACTCGCGGCTCCCGGTCTGCGTCGGTCACGCCACAGGTGAGTCACGAGCTAACGGCTGAGGACCCCGCACTGTTCGACAGTGCTTGCTCCTAACGAGGCAGTTAACATCACAGAGGCGGAAAAGTTTCACAAATCCGTAGTGGAAACTAGAGTCAGAATTGCACTGACGCATAATTTCGAGTTCCAAGAGTCAAGCCTTTTTGTTGTGAGACATATAGAAAAGAGAATAACAAATTATATCTAATTCTAGTTCGGCGAACGAAGTTTTGCACCCTCGTATTCAGGCTCCTGATAAAGCGTGCAATTGTGTTAACTAGTATTTCCTTTGGGCGGAATTCCACTAACTGATTTCCACTGCTGACAACATCGACCTACTTACACTAAATTAAACTAACTTAAGCTAATGACAACACACACATCCATGCCCGAGGGAGGACTCGAAATTCCGAAAGTGAGCGACCGCGCGTTCCGCAGCAAGGCGCCTTAGAGCGCTCCGCCATTCCACCGCGGCATTTCTGGAAGTGATACGACAGTTTCACGTAGTGTGGTTGCTTACACAGTTTAACGGATTCCTAAAAGAATCTATGCAACTACACTGTCAAACATACTTATTGCTCCCCCCTTCTGATGTTCAAAATGTTGGCCGCGGTGGAGTAGCCGAGCGGTCTAAAGCGTCTCGCTGCGGACCGCGCGGTTGCTCGCCGTAGAGGTTCGAGTCCTCCCTGGGGTATGGGTGTGTGTGTTTATCCTTAGGTTAGTTTACCTATGTTTAAGTAGTTTGTAAGCTACGGACTGATGACCACGTAGTTTGGTCCGATATATTTACAGACATTTGAACATTCAAAATGTTGAAATGTTTGTTAAGCTTAAGGGACTTAACGGCGGGGTCATCAGTCCCTAAACTTACAAAATACCTTATAATAAAAACAGCGGAAACATCAATGCCCGAGGGAGGATTCGAACCCCCGACGGGGAGCAGCCTCGCGCATCGGAGCATGGACCCTCAATACGCTCGGCCACTCCTCCGCGTCCCCCCTTCTGAGATGTTGAATAGTTTGCACCCACGATATGTGGCCTCCAGCTACTGCAAGAGTAAGAAAAAGCTGCTGTACCGGTAGTCGTATTAGCTGTCTTAGAGTTATAGTAAATTGTCTGACCAAGAAGTCTGAGTTAATAAAAATTCCGCTGGCCGCGGTGGCCGAGGGGACTGAGGCGCGCCGGCCGCGGTGGCCGAGGAGACTGAGGCACTCCAGTCACGGTCTGCACGGCCACTACGGTCGGGGGTTCGAATCCCCCCTCGGGCATGGATATTTGTGCCGTCCTTAGTCTTAGCTAGTTCATAAGTACTTTGTAAGCTTAGGGACTGATGACCCCATAGTTAAGTCCCATAAGTTCTACAAACATTTGAACATTTTGACTGAGGCGCTTCAGTCACGGTCTGCACGGCCACTACGGTCGGGGGTTCGAATCCCCCCTCGGGCATCGATATTTGTGCCGCCCTAGTTCGTAAGTAGTTTGTAAGTTTAGGGACTGATGACCCCGTAGTTAAGTCCCATAAGCTGTACAAACATTTGAATAAAAATTCCCATTGTTCACGAATTGTTAGTTTGCAATGTTTCATTTCAGACACGTCAATAAAAGAAAAAATTACTATCGTTCCGCGGGAATCGAACCCAGGTTTATTCTACCCGTAGAACAAAAGCCAAGCACTCCACCATTTTCCTTTTCTTTAGTTTGTTCGATCCGTTGCGAACGTTTGTGAGCTTTTGTTCGTGGTTCACCGTCGAGTTCTCGGCTCAGTTCTTCAGAGAGAGAACATTCGGCCCTCTCACCGAACGCGCCGAGTCACTTCCGAACTAGGGCATCGATACGAAAGATGTTCAAAGGTTTGTAAATCTATGGGACTAACTGCTGTGGTTATCATTCTCTAGGCTTACAAAAGACGTAAACTAACTTAAACTAAGGTAAGGACAACACACACACCTATGCCCGAGGCAGGACTCGAACCACCGCGGTGGAGTAGCCGAGCGGTCTAAAGCGTCTCGCTGCGGAGCGCGCGGTTGCTCGCCGTGGAGGTTCGAGTCCTCCCTGGGGCATGGGTGTGTGTGTTGTCCTTAGGTTAGTTTACCTAGGTTTAAGTAGTTTGTAAGCTACGGACTGATGACCACACAGTTTGGTCCGATAGATTTACAGACATTTGAACATTCGAACCACAGGCGAGGAGCAAACCGCGCGCGGCACTGATACACATTACAACTTATGTTTGTTATGTAACTACAGTTTTGTAAGTGCTCTATCAAAAGAAACGATAGAATGCCACAGTTATTTATTATGCAAAAGACAGAATATTAAACACTATAATTTTCCCCAGACAGAAAGAAATGTGACCGATATGGTGCAGTAATTTGGCACGTTTAGCCTGGCAGACAGTCGGTCAGCGCGTGCAGGTGACCGGCAGACGGGCCGGCAACGCAGCGCGCGCGGCAGGTGCGGCCTGCGCCCACTGGTCAGCCGCCGCCACAGCGCGCTGGACCGCCGGGATCAATATCACCGGACCTAGGCCTGCCTACCACAACACTTACCGCGGGGCTCACTACTGCTACTAACGTACTCATTCTTTCGCGGCTTTTTGCTGACGATGCTGGGGGTAGGGGAGGGTGTCGTGCCGGCCGCGGTGGCCGAGGGGACTGAGGCGCTTCAGTCACGGTCTGCACGGCCACTACGGTCGGGGGTTCGAATCCCCCCTCGGGCATGGATATTTGTGCCGTCCTAGTTCGTAAGTAGTTCATAAGTAGTTTGTAAGTTTAGGGACTGATGACCCCGTAGTTAAGTCCCAAAAGCTGTACAAACATTTGAACATTTGAGGGTGTCCTCTTTAATATGTAATAGCATACAAGAAGACTCAGACCAAATTTCTAATTGGTGTGAAGAATGGGAGCTAGCTCTGAATGTAGAAAAATGTAAGGTGATGCAAGTGACTAGGAGAAACAATCCCACAATGTTCGAATGCAGCATTAGTAGTCATACGCATTTCTCGTGGAACATCAGGCAGAATTAAAGTATGTGGTGTGGAGGGAGACGTGCTTTAAGACAGTCCGCGTAGTCGCTTTGGCTGCAACGCTGTGGTTAACTGAATGGTAGCCGGGCGTCGTGGTTCAGCGCGCCTGGTCAGGAGGCTAAACACTTCCTGTAATAAAAAATCTGAGCCAAATATCCAACGAACAACCAAAAACGAAGTGAACCAACAACCGAAAAGCAAAGATCTACCTGAAGAACAGCAACAACAAAAAATAAAGTAATTAGGAGGTCCCGGGTTCTAGTCCCGGCCACAGCACAAATTTTAATTCAATGCATCTCCTTATGTGTAACACCTTTGCTTCTTTTCAAATACGCAGGCACTCAATTCTGAATGCGTGATGGTAGCACTGTATGGCACATAGAATAGTAGTGGCAGCGGAGAATCAGGGCTGTTATTAAATATAACGCAGTTCGTTGTTCTCGACAGCGAGTGTTCAAATCAAAATGTTCAAATGTTTGTTAAACTTAAGGGACTTAACTGGGGGGGGGGGGGGGGGTCATCAGTCCCTAAACTTACAAACTACTTATGAACTACCGTATACTAAAGACGACACAAACATCCATGCCCGAGGGGGGATTCGAACCCCCGACCGTAGCAATCGTGCAGACTGTGACTGGCGCGCCGCAGACCGCTTGGCCACTGCGGCCGGCGGCGAGTGTTCATCAGAGACGAGTATATCGTCAGGCGTGTGATAGGACCGCTACGATTTTCTATCTATATAAATGATCTGATGGATAGAGTAACTTGCAATTTGCGGCTGTTTGCTGGTGATGCTGAGGTACAGGGAGGGTGTCGTCTTTAATTGACTGTAATAGCATACAGGATGACTTAGACAAAATTTCTAATTGGTGTGAAGAATGGTAGCTAGCTCTCAATGTAGAAAAATGTAAGGTGATGCACGTGAGTAGGAAAAACAACCCCATAATGTTCGAATGCAGCATTAGTAGTGAACTTCTTGGCGCAGTCGAGTCGTTCAAATATCTAGGTGTAGCGTTGCAGAGCGACATAAAATAGAACGAACATGGAAGGACAGTTGTGAGTAAGGCGGACAGTTGACTTCGGTTTATTGGGAGAATTTTGGAAAGACGTGCTTATGCGTAAAAAAAAAAAAAAAAAAAAAAAAAAAAAAAAAAAAAAAAAAAAAAAAAAACGCTTGAACGACCATGTGTTCAGAATTGTTCAAGCGTCTGGAACTCGCAGCGGATTAGATTAAAGGAAGATTAGAACCTGCCAGTAACGAATCTATCTCTGAAGGAAATTTAGAGGCCCGGAATTTGAAGCTGAGTGTAGAACACCCTTCCTGTCGCCTACATATATTTCGCGTAATGATCACAAAAGCAAGATAAGAGAAATTAGGGCTCGTACGGAGGCATATCGGCATTCTTTTTTCCTCTTTCTATTTGGGAGTGGAATAGGAAAGGAAATGCCTAGTAGTGGTACAGTGTATCCTCCGCCACGCACCTTGCGGTGGATTGCAGACTATGTATGTAGATGTAAAACTTGATATTGTGACGTCCTCAGTAAACGGACAGAGAGTAATCGTAAGTTTTCTCCGTTTTCGTGGTGTCGCAACGATTGAAATTGATCACCAGTTGAGTGAGACACGTGGTGATGGTGTCCAATGTGCAGTCGTGGGTACGACACTTCTGAGAAGCCGGAACGTACTGTGACAGTATGTCGAGACAATCTAGCCTCGCACCGGCGACACGATCGAGCGAGTGGGGAAAATTGTTTTGGAGGATCGCCGAAGGACTTACGAACACATCGCCTCCAAAGTTGGCAGTTTCGTGGAGTCTGTGGACATAAACCTGTCGGAGGAGCCTAAAATGCGAAGAGTGCCCTGAGGGCGGGAGCCGCGAATGCAGGCGGACGACCGCAAGGCTGCACGCGGCGTGCAATGTGACGCGTGGTGACGGCGGGAACAGGACAGGACAATGGATAAAGCAAGGATCCCGGTTTTCAATTCTGAAAAACAAAAGTGCCAGCCAAATCAATGGATACACCCCCAGGAGTAAAAGCAGACTGCTAAAACTTGTTCGCAACGGCTATGGAAATATGGTGTCGTCGTCGTGGTGCAAAATTGTTTAGTGGCAGGGAGATAACATCGAGAAGTGTTGAAAATTTCGCAGTTTGCATGTGATTAGTTTAATCGTGAAAATCGGAGGTGGTGTAACTTGAATGCACCTCGCAGATACGAACGCTCTGCCAACACACTGGCTATTCCATGTTCATACGCATAACACGGAGGACAAATTGAGCCCAGCATTCGAGCTAGACGGAAGTGTCAGGTGCGTCCATGGGGGACAACAGATTCAACAATTAACTTCAGTCGGCTCCTCAAATCGTAAATTTACGGGGGGAAATATGAACACGCTCAAACACAGTAGCAGCGTACGCTTCTCTACCCTGAATAACTTATGCCCATCTCTCCTCTATTCTTGCTCCATATTTCATTTAGCTTCCTACTACTGCGAGTTATTTTGAACGTATCTACGTTTCGTCAGTAATTACTGTCAACCACAGATGTCCACTATCGTCGCCTTTCAGAAAGGGGTCAGTTCTTGAATGACAAGCGCTGCATTTATCTGGAAGCTGGAAGAAAATTGTTACTGCTTGAAACTAGAAGCTTTTGTTCTCATATACAGAATCCCTACGGTTTACTGACCCGAGTCTGATGTGTCAAGCGAGTTGTCATAATTCGGAGTTAAACGGTAACAGCATTCGTTACTTCCCCCTCCTAACAAAGGGAGCTTGTATACGAGAAGGCATTTTTTTTCTCTCTCTACTAGGATTCATCAATGTTTCTTCCGTCCCAATATTCTTCCTGAAACAGCAATCTCAACCAAGCTAAAGGGTATTGTTTATGTACCCATATATGATAACGCTAATCAACTGTTTCATAAGATGTAAAACTGTAAACAAATTTGGTGTTTTGAGGTAAAACGCGAAATGCAAAACAGCTGTCGTCTACAATGAAACGGATTACTTTTTTAAAATCTACTAACTCACCTTTCTGTCCCGCAATACCAAGATAATTTTGTGTCGTGCTTTAGCTAAATAAGGAACTTATCTGTACTTGTATAGAATACTCAGGAGCGCCGGTCGCGGTGGCCGAGGGGACTGAGGCACGTCAGGCACTGTCTTCACGGCCACTACGGGCGGGGGTTCGAATCCCCCTCCGGGCATGGATATTTGTGCCGTCCTTAGTATTAGCTAGTTCATACGTAGTTTGTAAGTTTAGGGACTGATAACCCGTAGTTAAGTCCCATAAGCTCTACAAATTTTTTTTTTACTCAGGAGCAGGCAATTATGAAATACCCAGAACAATATGTCCATAGGTACGATACAACTTAGGAATAACACTCTTATCAGAAGCCTTCTGTTTTATTTAGCGATAAACAGATGGTATTACATGCAATTTATTGGGCTTAGCTGTTGTGTGGAACTGAGTAAAACGGTGGCAGATAGCATCGGAAAGCGCCTTTCTTTACGACCGTCCGGCTTGGCTGTCAGCCGCGTCTGATTAATGGATCATACTTCCGCGTGCCGGTCGCACGATCGTGCCACTATATCTGCTGCACGTTCTCAACCTCCCCCTTTGGCCCGAGCCTGTAAATCACCTTCGCCGTCCATTGTAATGCAAGGAATACAAATGAGCGTGCCGATTTTCCTACCGCAGATGTATGCGCATTGATTTACGAGAAGACGCAACAGACGAACTCGTTAATTCTGCTTAGCAAGCCAGTGCTGCAGCACTTTTCAGTTTGCAGCGTCTTACAGCTCGTATTGACGCTTTCCCTCCATCTCTAACGCAGTGGGATTTCTGCTGAGTAAGTCAGCCGTACTGTTTGGTCGATGGATTCTATTTATACCTCGGCACACATTTAGCAAGAGCGCGGTGCATGTACTGATGTATGTGGAGGAAAACAAGGAAAAAAAAGTACCATTTATGTCATCCTTCACGTTCTAACATGAGAATAGAGAATACTAAAGTTCTGATATTTTTCTACATTTTATTCGCATCGCATTTTCGAATTCTTTGCGATGTTGCGATAAGTAACGCCGCATTTGTTTACACGATAGAATCTTATTTCGATGACTCAAAATTTGCCTTACGTCCTAAAGGAGGCGCAGTGGTAACACAATGGACTCGAATTCGAGAGAAGGTGGTTTAAACCCACCTATGGCCATCCAGATTTAGGTTTTCCGTGATTTCCTTAAATCACTCCAGGCAAATGGTTCCTTTCAAAGAGCACGGCCGATTTCCTTCCCCATCCTTACCCAAACACTCCGAGCGTAAGCTCCGCCTTTAATGACCACGTTGTCGTCGGGGCGTTAAATACTACTTTCCTTCCTAAGGAAGGTAGAGAAATTTTTATTACTCAAGAACAAAAGATTGGACAGAAGAAAACTGCGGATGATTTTGATTCATAAACTGTCTCGGCATTTATCTCAAATGTTTTTCATTAAAACGCAGGATAATTTAAACCAGGATGTTTAGGAGTGATGTTTAATCCCGATGATATCCGAGAAAGGTTCGATGCCATACACTGATCAGCCAGAACATTAAGACGACCTATCTACTATAGATATAATGATCATGATCGTATGGCATTTTATGGCCGTTAGACGCCAATGGGGTCGTGTTCAGCGTTCCTGGTATAAGTATTTTTAGCTGACACGCTGCTTCGGCGACTTTCGTGTCAATGGTGATGAAATGATGAGGACGACACAACAGCCAGTCCCCGAGCAGAGAAAAATCTCCAACCCGACTGGGAATCGGAAACCGGGTCCTTTGCTTGGCCAGACTACGGAGACCGATACTATCGATATAATCTGACCAGGCGATAGCATCGTCACCTGACGACGAATGACTGCCGGTCACACGCCCAGTGCTTGTATCAGTAGCACGCTTTCTGTGTGAAGAGTGGGGAAGGCACGCGATCTATCTGAGTATGACCGAGGGCATACAGTGATGGCCCGGATGTGCGTCACGACCATGTCGAAAACTTCACGACTTCTCGGATGTTCGCGGACTGCTGAGATTAGTGTCTGAACAAGCGGTCAAGCCACGTCCAAAGGTCAAGAGGTTGGGCGGCCACCCCTCGTTACACTTATCGGACATCGTGCGATGAGCAGACTGGTGACACAGGACAGGCAGCGAACTGTGGAGGACAGACTTTAATGCTGGGCAGAGTACCAGTGTGTCTGAACGCTCAGGGCACCAGGCACTCTTAACGACGGGCCTCCGTAGTCGACGTCCAGGGCATGTACGAACATTAGCAATGCGACCGATACGGGCATTTGAACGCTGTTACTGGACTTCGGCGCAGTAAGGAGTGTTGCGCGGTCTGATGAATAATGGCAACGAGAGGCTGCGAATCCGTCCTCTTGCAGGGCAACAGATCCTTGGCACCTGTATTGCGGGACTGAGACCTGCTGGCGACGACTCAACATTCACGTGGCAATCCGTGGGTACAGTAGAGTTGCTGGAGTTCGTGCAAGGGACCGTGACGGACAATAAGTATCGCCCTTCATGGCGAACATGCTTCCCAACAGCATTGCATTTTCAAGATAATGTGCCATAAGACCGGGAACACAGTGGCGAGTAGCAAATGATGTGCGTCCCCCACCCCCAACTGGCCAAGCCTGAACCCGACCGAACACATCTGGGATGTGACGCGGCGTCAGAACACATCGCCCAGCGACCTGCCAAGGCCTCATTGCTTCCATGCTAACACGCGTCGTCGCTCTCTTTCGCGCCAAAGGAGGACATAACGGCTTTTACGTACGTGGTCGTAATGTTATGGCTCATCAGCGTAAAGTACTGTGCCATATCACGTGTTGGTTACGTAAGAGTTGGTTTCCTTTCTAACTTTTAATGTTCTTCCTCGGTTCTCTTTCCCTTATTCTCTGACGTCAATGAAGACTAATCTACGTAATCAAGACGGGTCTGCGAAGAGATAGAGACACCTGATGATGATATGATGGAGTCGATATAGGAAAGTAAGGTTCGAAGCACCCGCACTCTGAGTCAAATATGGATAAAGGCAGTAAATTAATTAAAACGTTAACTTCCAGTAAATAAAGCGCCCTCTCCCCCCCCCCCCCCAAAAAAACCATAATAACGAATATCACGTTGTCGTATTAAAAATTAAGAGGAAAAATGAAAATGATCAGTGGAAAAAATAACGGATTAGATTACATGCCTGTGGCTACCTGATCGGTGGAGTAATAGATCAGCCAGTCACTCTGCAACACGCTAGAATCTACAGCTCATAAGCTCAAACGAAATACATTAAAAAAAAATTAAAATCCTATCTCACGTATCTCCTCATCAGCTAAAATGAAGAGAAGATCCACAAGTAAATTTGCTTGTCTGCATCCCACAGCATATAATGCACTCAAAAATGTAGGGTAAGGTGATTGGATTACAGGGGGGCAATGTGTCAATTTGCCTGTCATAAACGCGAGATTTTAGGCATATAGCAGTAGATTCATATTTCCCCACGAAGCTAGAGCAAATATTTGGGGCCGCGGTGCAGTAGCCGAGCGGTCTAAAGCGTCTCGCTGCGGAGCGCGCGGTTGCTCGCCGTGGAGGTTCGAGCCCTCCCTGGGGCATGAGTGTGTGTGTTTGTCCTTAGGTTAGTTTACCTAGGTTTAAGTAGTTTGTAAGCTACGGACTGATGACCACGTAGTTTGGTCCGATAGAATTACAAACATTTGAACAAATATTTGGGAACGTTAGGGTGTAAACAATACTAATGACTGGTTTTGAAACGAAACAACTGAATCAGAGGAGTGGTGTCAGTGAAAGTTCTGCTTTTGAAGCTTGTATTGATGTTTAACCCAAGAGCGTGATTTCTTTTAGGCGGTCTGTACCGCGTAGTCGGTAAGGTGTTAAATGGTGCTCTGGAAACGCGATAAACGAAAATAACCGTACATTTTTTTTCCTGTGGCTTCATTCTAATGCAATTTTACTGCTACGAGTCCCAGTCAATGGTGCACAGGTTGTGACTAATGAATGAAACTTTAACTCTGCAGTGAATTGTGCGCTGTTTTGAAAATACCAGGGCCCTACCCACTGTTTTACGCTAGGCAGACGACCTGAATTAAAAACAATATCACATTGTGAACGACTGACGACACCGCCGGGAATAATAATCTATCTGCTAGTCGTGGGTACCACAAAAAGAACAGTCAAAAAACGACTAGATGAGCACAAGCGGAACTGTAGAAGGGGAGAGATTGACAGATCAGCTGCTGCTAAACATGTTTTTCAACCAGGGGACCACCTTATTCAATTTGATAAGACTCAGGTTTTAGCAGCCACAAATGGATACCACGAAAGACTGTATAGAAAGGCTATAGAAATTGTAAAACACCCCGATAATTTCAATAGGATGGAGGAGGGCGTGAAACTAAATGATATCTTGATTCCGGTTTTGAAGAAGAAATGTAACAGTCTTCCACCATGGGACGACATTAACGGACGGAGGCAATCGGCAACGACGAATTGCGCGCGCATGTCAAAAACATCTGACGTCACACCACTGCGCGCGAGCCCTCGTAAACGGAATTTGGCTTCTGTCAGTAGCGAGCCAGGGTGTGAATCGGACATCCAAAAGTGCCACGATCCCCCTTGAGAATGTCCTCCGCAGTCGGGGACGAAACGTTGGGTTTTAATAATAAATTCACTAGACCACGGCATAACAGCCCGGAAATTTTTAGTAATTTTGACCATTCCGGCCGCGAAAGTTTACATGTTACAATAGTCGCGATGTGATTTGTCGCGAGGCTGAAGTATGTGTAATGCACTTCGCTATGCGCTCATGGAAGACAGCAGCGGATTGTAATCTGACTCGACGGGCAAAGCAAGGCTAACATTACAATGTAGCGCCGAGATTAGTCTGGGCAGTCACCAGTAGACTCACGGCCAACGAGTTCCTCGAAAGACGCCACTCTGTAAGGAGCTAACTGTAAGGGCCCGCTGAGGCGTAACGTGTGCTGACCGACGCGCAGGACAAACACTGGGCAGCCGAGCACGCCGCGGGTGTGCGCGGCGTCCACGCGAGGTGACGCCAGTTGGCGCAAGAACTTGTTTACTTACACCTCCGCCGCGGGGAAAAAGCGCTGGGAGCGCTCAGAGGCGACGCGGACGGAAGCGAAGACGGGCAGACTAGGGGGCCACGCACGAGCGAGCAGCGAGGAAGGGGCGGGGGCTGGGGGGGGCGGGAACAGCAGATGTGCGCCCTGCCAAACGCGCCGGCGAGCTGCCTCACTAATTCAAACCGCCTTCACGCCGCCCCGCCTGCAGTTCTACAGCGTTAAAGACTGGCTAATAAATGACAACTACCAACTGACAAGGAGACCACACGGTCATCGGATTTTAGAATTTATTTATATTTATGGTACTCGAATTTCAGTACTTAAATAACAATCAGCCAAAGCCATTCGATGCAACTCTCGAGAAAATCGACTTTGAAGTTTTGCAAGTACACATAAGTTCCGGTATTTAAAACAGTTGTAGCATTTGTCGGTGTAGCTCGGATAGTAGCGTTCTAAATATATCTGACACGAGAGGATTCGAATTACTGGCCCTCGGCTTGCAAAGCCAGAATGCTACCCCCCTGTGCTACACTGACATAGGCAGCAATTGATTTAATGGTTTGTCCTTACACTTATTTGCAAAACATCAAAGTCGATTTTCTCGGAAATTTTTGAGAGTTGCGTCGAATGGCTTTGTCTGATTGTTGTTTTCAATTCTAAACTTCACCTCTAAAATCCGACACCAATGTGGTCTCTCCTTGTGAGACATAATCAGATCATAGGAAAACACTTAGTATAAAGTTCAAACACTAAAATCGCAAAGTCTACTATGATATAACATGAAAAATGGCTAATCAGGAGTTGCAATGGCACAAATGCAAGTAGAAGCAAGCACGACTGGGGGAAATATAGATGGTGCTTATATGAAATATAAAGAGAAATTTGGGGGAAATGAGAAGATGCTATATGAATCTGTAAAGGAATACAGGGAAGGTCTATATAAGAAAAACAAACACGAGAGCAATAGCACAGAAAGAGAAGAGGAAGGGGTTGAGATGAGGATACGAATTTGCAAGAAGAATTTAACAGAGCTCCTGAAGACCTAGGTATAAAACAAGGCCCTTGATGAAATTTCTCCAGTATTACTAAAAATATAACTCTCAAAGCTAACCACGACAAAACTATTCCGAGTGGTGCACAAGATATGACAAGAGTGACGAAAATACAATCATATTTCGAGAAGAATGTAAATCGGGTAACTGGTGTGAACACTGGCGAACCACCAGTTTAATAAGTTATGGTTGCAAGATAACACGAATTATATACAGAACAACGGCGAAAGTTGTAAAAGGCCATCTTAAGGAACATCTGTTTCGGTTCCGGTGAAGAGTAGTCACGCGCGAAGCAATCCTGACGCAATGTCGTATCTTAGAAGATTGACTGAAGAGAGGCAAATTGTAGCATATTTAGATACAGAAGATATTATTTGACAGAACCAACCTACGGCTTCATTTAGGTCAGTCAAGAACAGCCCAACCTACGTTGATACCATGTGTATAATTAGGTAAAACAGTTACAAAGACAGCACGGCACAATATCAGAAGCGACAGGCATACACAACTTGTACAGAAAGCAGAAGGCAGTTACTAGAGGCCGGCCGCGGTGGTCGAGGAGACTGAGGCGCTCCAGTCACTGTCTGCACGGACACTACGGTCGGGGGTTCGAGTCCCCCCTCGGGAATGGATATTTGTGCCGTCCTAGTTCGTAAGTAGTTTGTAAGTTTAGGGACTGATGACCCCGTAGTTAAGTCCCATAAACTATACAAACATTTTTGAGTTACTAGAGTCAGGGGCATCTAGGGAAAGCGGTGGTTGAGAAGGGAGTGAGACGGTGTTGTAGCCTATCTCCGATGTTACGCAAAATAGTACAAAAACGCAGACGAAATAAAATTGGAAACAGAATTAAAATTCAGGTAGAAGAAAAAATTAAAACTTCGAGGTTTATTGAGGACAATGTAATTCATTTGAGAGTTAGCAGTAGATTTGGCAGAGGAGTTGAAGGTAATGGATGAAGTCTTAAAAATAGACAGTAAAATGCTTTGGAAACACATACTGTGTAGAGTACAACCAAATGTATTTTTTTGGCAGGTTGGATACGAGCACTAGGCTGATTAACAAATAGCAATGATGAGACAGCCTTGTTCCTTCACGAACTACAGACACGATGCAAAAAGAATCCACGAGAGGAGTAACAACACAAAAGTTTAAAATAAAGAAAGAAATGGAATTGCAGGGGTACGAAACAGATTTGAAAAACAATGTCTGCAACTGATAAAAATAAATTATACAAATATGGACGATCAGGATATAGTAGTGACCTGAGGAAGAACAGAAGTGTCATTACGCCCTGAGACATGAGTGTACTGTGTGGCTCACTACTGAAGACTCGTGCCGGACCCTTGACAGATACTTCTCGACCGCAGCATACACAGGCCGCAGGCATGGACACGAATATAGGACGAATAAGTCGAATGGAAGTAAGGCAGTGACGAGAGGGATAGCAGTATTAACGACCTAGAAGACTGACGTTTGCGGTGCAGGAATGATGTCCCCGGAGGCGGCTGGCAAACGGCGACACTTAACGCCGTGACGTCGCCGCTGACGTCAACGCGCAGCCTCGGCTAACAGGGCCCGCCTATCGCTGCCGCGGCTGCCAAGATCTGCTCTGGCCCGCAAAAAAATCTCTGCTTGCGGAATGATTGCCGCACTTGGACACGCTGACCGAAGCAAGTGGAGTGCTCGACGTGACAACAGCGCATTTCCTTACGAGGCGTGCCGTAACGCGGCGAGCATATCAAATACCGAGGCGCGAAGCAGAAAGATTATAACTATTCAATTCCCCCTCACTATTATTGCAGACATTCGTCGGCTGTTCACGACGAATAGTCGATACCTCACCGATTCTGTGTCGCTCCTATCGCCAACCATTTACACTTACTTTACATAACTGAACGCAATGTCAATCAAAACTGAAAATACAAAGGAATCATGTGATTTTTCAGTTTCTCCCGGCGTATTTTTTGATGGACTGTCCACGGGTGTACTGGCGGTTCTTAGTGCCCGTTGGACTGTTCGATCCAGTGGCTGACTGAAGCTCTCGGAGGCCCGGGGCGGCGGCAGAACAAAATGAGGGCCCATGTATTACTATATAAAAAAAGTAACTCTTTAAGATTTGGAGGCCCCCCAGGACGAGAGGTATGGGACAATCTAATAAATATAGCTTTCGAGATTCGGAGGCCCCAGTAGGACAGTCTACGGGCGCTAAAAACACAACTAAGTTTAGAGAGGCCCGGGCCGGTCCGCCCCCCCCCCTAGTCCGCTACTGGTTCTATCACAAAGGAATTTTAATTATCATCAGTAAATCCCACTTTTCAAGTGACTCGTACAGCAAGGAGTGTAGAAACAGGAGCGTAGAAAAGTTGTATTCCAACTCCAATTGACTGAATACCAATTGAAATTACGGAACAGTAGACGCAATGAAGGCACATCTCGCAAAAAGGTTTAAGTGAAAACCATCACACTGGGTTGCCACAAGTTCACTAATTTGAAATTCCTTGATTTCCAGACAAAATTTTAAGAGTTTTTCCCGGGTCAATTGCAGAAAAGAGTAAGTAAGCAGGTGGCACGACAAAAACATGTGGACTTCTGCATTTCTGTACATATTATTAACTCTAATTTGGAACGGTCGGGGGTTCGAATCCCCCCTCGGGCATGGATATTTGTGCCGTCCTAGTTCGTAAGTAGTTCATAAGTAGTTTGTAAGTTTAGGGACTGAAGACCCCGTAGTTAAGTCCCATAAGCTTAACAAACGTTTGACGTTTTTCTAATTTTCAACGAACATCGAGTTTTTGTCTCTGTTACCGGCTTTATGACCTGAAGGCTAAGTTTACAGGGAGAATGTGATTTATCATCTGTTGACCCCCTCCCGCCCTTTTAAGTATCTCTGAGATTCCCGTGATGCATATTAAATTCCCTGATTTCAAGATCTTGTGGCATTCATGTCACAATTTTCTTGCCATGCGTAAGTGACAAGCTGGACAGAGAACTATAAGAAATTTTCATTCTGCAGCAGAGTGTGCATGATATGATAAACGTCTTGGCAAATAAACCTCTCTAAAGCAAAGGTCCTGATTCAGAATCCCGGTTTGGGGTACAGTTTTAATCTGCCAGGATACTTCCCTGTCAGAGAAAGCTGATTTTGGAGCCCTATCTTAACCAATTATTGAATACAGATCTGCCGCGGTGGAGTAGCCGGCCGGCCGCGTTGGCCGAGGAGACTGAGGCGCTCCAGTCACGGTCTGCACGGCCACTACGGTCGGGGGTTCGAATCCCCCCTCGGGCATGGATATTTGTGCCGTCCTAGTCCGTAAGTAGTTCATAAGTAGTTTGTAAGTTTAGGGACTGATGACCCCGTAGTTAAGTCCCATAGACTATAGAAACATTTGAACATTTGGAGTGGCCGAGCGGTCTAAAGCGCCTCACTGCGGAGCGCGCGGTTGCTCGTCTTGGAGGTTCGAGTCCTCCCTGGGGCATGGGTGTGAGCGTTTGTAAAAAAATGTTCAAATGTTTGTTAAGCTTATGGGACTTAACTACGGGGTCATCAGTCCCTAAACTTACAAACTACTTATCATTAAGGAGGGCACAAATGTCCATGCCCGAGGGGGGATTCGAACCCCCGACCGGTGCGTTTGTCCTTAGGTTAGTTTACCTAGGTTTAAGTAGTTTATAAGCTACGGACTGATGATCACGTACGTTGGTCCGATAGATTTACAAACATTTGAACATTTTTAGTACTGATCCTACGCTCTTAGCCAGCTGGGTTAGCGAAAGAATGGAGCACGTTCAAAGACCATGACCACGATTCGGCGCAGGCTTGTCATTGTTACGTAGCTTTAATGGTGCACGAAACCAGTGCCAAACGAAACGAGAATAACGGTGCGAATCACGGGGAGTCTTACTCTCGGGTGTTCCGGCATATTCCATGAATGTGCGCGAGGAGCAAAAGTGGGAAGCAGGTTGGAGGGCACGCGAGAAAAATAGACCGAACGGACGAATAATAAAGTGCGAGTTCCAAAAGAGAACTTAGTGGCGTGGGCTGTTTACTGGCTTACCTGGCAGGTCGGGCGGCGGGCGGGCACTGCGGCGCCGCCGCTGCCGCTAGCCGCTGTTAATTAATTTTTCCGCGCGGCCGGCGGGCGGCGGGCGCCGGCGGTTGGCCTGCCCGCTGACGCCTCGTGACGCGCGTATAATGCCGCGCCACGCACAACGCGCCCCGCTTTCTCCCCCTTCTTTCCGCGCACATTTACGGAACGCAGGGGCAACGCTCCGGGAAGGCGGCAGCAGCGGCGGCGCGCGATTCGAACGCTTCCGCACGCCGGTCGATGTCGCCGGCTTCTGTGCACCACCGCCCTCGCACTTTTGCCGATCCCGCAGGCACGTTCGGGTTTGTTTACAAAGCGGCGACTCGCACGGGCTCCCCGGACGTTGAGACTGGTGCAGATAACCGACTTTATCGCAACAATAACCGTACCTGAAACATCCGCGACGCACTGTTCCTTATCGGTTTACACGGTTTAAACGATAAGCTCGAGCCAAACACGGGATTCGAATGTCGTTAGGCGAGGGCCGTTGTAACAAGCGCCCTGAAAACGAGACGTCGAGCAACTGTCAGCAACGACCACAGCCGAGGAAAGCTCTACACGATTCTACAATGTTGTTAGTATCAGCTACAGGTTTATTCAAATTAAGTCATCCAACTGCCTTCACAACCATTCAAATGTTTGTAGAGCTTATGGGACTTAACTACGAGGTCATCAGTCCCTAACTACTTAGGAACTAGCGAAGACTAAGGACGGCACAAACAACCATGCCCAAGGGGGGCTTCGAACCCCCCACCCTAGTGGCCGAGCAGACCGTGACTAGCGCGCCGCAGTCTCCTAGGCCACCGCGGCCGGCTCACAACCATTGATTTGCGTAGAAAATAAGTACGAATGTTCCGAGAGCCGCGTTCTATCCAGATGAGGAAACGACGGTCGTCTGGCTGAACACTAAATCTTGACCCGACTGCGAACAGAACCCGGCGCAATTCGTTCCTGATGTACTGCCCGACAGTTCAAAAAAAAAAGTTCAAATGTTTGTATAGTCTATGGGACTTAACTACGGGGTCATCAGTCCCTAAACTTACAAACTACTTATGAACTAACTAAGACTAAGGACGGCACAAATATCCATGCCCGAGGGTTGATTCGAACCCCCGACCGTAGTGGCCGTGCAGACCGTGACTGAAGCGCCTCAGCCCCCGCGGCCACCGCGGCCGGCTGCCCGACAAGTCTCTGCGGGCTAAACGGTTTCGTGGGTTTAATAGGAAACACGCCACGCGTAGAGGCCACATTCCCGAAGGCGATTTGTGTTGGTATTGCGCGTTCTGCTGTTGACGGGAGGGTGCGTTGCAGCTGAGTTGCTACATTGTCTCCTGTCTCCACGGGCTGTTAACTGGAGATAACAGTCATCTCTTGCTGATGTTACCCGTGGACGAACTTGGCCTTGCCTTCTTTTAACGGTTCCTGTTATCTGAAATCGCGCCTAGGTCCACGAAGTTACACTTTGGGACACTCCAACAGCTGCAGCTGTATCTCTTCTCCTTCCAACCTTCTTATGCCTCTCCATGCAATAACTTCGAGTAAGTCACGTAGTTGTTGCATTGCCCCACCTGCTCACTACCCTTTTCTATATAATTGCTTCTGTAATTCGTTTGGTAAAAACAGGTCAACAGCAACCGCCTCTGCAGCACCTTTTTGTTATTACCACTAGCTCGGTTGCCTTAGCGTTGTTGTCACCACTGCGTAGAACCGAAAGAAAGACGTCAAGCCATTTAAGGTCATTCAGCCCAAGACAATGCTTCAAAACCTAGATATCTCAATTCAATGTTTCAAATGTTTGTATAGGTTATGGGACTTAACTACGGGGTCATCAGTCCCTCAACCTACAAACTACTTATGAACTAACTAATTCTAAGGACGGCACAAATATCCATGCCCGAGGGGGGATTCGAACCCCCCGCCCTACTGGCCGTGCAGACCGTGACTGAAGCGCCTCAGTCCCCTCGGCCACCGCGGCCGGCTTCCCTTAGTTTAAGTAGTTTGTAAGCTACAGACTAATAACCCAGTAGTTGAGTCCTATAGATTTATAAACATTTGAATATTTGTGACGCAGTGGAAGAACATACTGAACTCGCATGCGGGAGGACTGCGCTTCAAACCCGCCTCAGGCCACCCCGATTAAGTTTTTCCGTGATTTCCCTATATCGCCACAAGGAAATGCGGGGTAGTTTCTTTCAAAGAACACTGCCAATTTCCTTCCCTATCGTTAGCGAAAACTATTCCGAGCGTGTGCTATATTTCTAATGGGCATCGACCGGACGATAGACGCTGATGTTCCTTTACTGGGTGAAGTGAGCTCGGGGAATAGGCGCTACGGAAAGCAGGAGCGGTGCGTAACTGAGCTGAGGCGCGTAAAAGGAGAAGTGCGGGGCGTCTTTTTGGAGCGCCGGCTGGCGGAAGGGGCACATCCGCCGAGAGCCGCGAAGGCCGTCACGCCCGGCTGCGGCTGCCGCCCTGCAAGGAGAGACGCCAGCGCATTCTTGCGGCCGACTGCCCGCTAACTGGAACGCGCTGCCCAAACCCGGGCCGATCGCCTTCGTCGTGAAAACTGACTACTAGGAGAGCGTGCGTCTTTCGTGTAAAACAACAGCAACCCCATCACGAGTGCGTCTATAACGTCAATGGCCGGGCGCGCGCAGAAACCAGGAACCGTAGTGGTGTCGGCCGGGACGACCTCAATAGTATTATATAGTGTGAGTCGCAGGATATTCCGCAAGGATATTCCTCGGGTTATTTACAACAATAAACCTAAATATAGTAATAGCAATGGATCCATAATTAAGGAGTTACAATAACGGAAAAACTCAGGAAAATAGCAGATTGTTGTTGTTATGGTCTTCAGTCCGGAGACTGGTTTGACGTAGCTCTCCACCCTACACTATCCTGAGCAAGCCTTTTCGTCTCCTCATAAGAACGGCAACCTACATCCACCTGAATCTGCTTACTATATGCATCTCTTGGTCTCCCTCTGCAATTTTTACCCCCCACATACTTCTATCCAATGCTAAATTTACGATTCCACGATGTCTAAGAATGTGTCCTACGAAGCGATCCCTTCTTTTAGTCAAGGTATGCCAGAAATTTCTCCCCAATTCTGTTCAGTACCTGCTCGTTAGTTACGCGATCCACTCACCTAATCTTCATCGTTCTTCTGTAGCACCACATTTCAAAGCCTCTATCCTCTTCATGTCCGCACTGTTTATCGTCCATGTTTCACTCCCATACAAGGCAACACTCCACACAAATGCCTTCAGAAAAGACTTCCTTACACCTAAATTAATATTCGATGTTACCGAACTTCTCTTTTTCAAAAATGATTTTCTTCCCATTGCCATTCTGCATTTTATATCCTCTGTACTGCGACCGTCATATGTTATTTTACTACCCAAGTAACAAAACTCATCTACCTTCTTTATTGTTTCGTTACCTAATCAAAACTCATCTACCTTCTTTATTGTTTTGTTACCTAATCTAATTCCTTAAGCATCACCTGATTTTCTAAGACTGCATTCCATTATCTTTCTTTTGCTCTTGTTAATGTTCATTTTATACGCTCTCTTCAACACACTGTCCATTCCATTCAACTGCTTTTCCAGGTCCTTTGCTGTCTCTGACAGAATTACAATGTCATCGGCAAAACGCAATGTTTTTATTTCTTCATCCTGAACTTCAATCCCTATTCCAAATTTTTCCTTGTTTCCCTTCACCGCCTGCTCGATGTAAAAATTGAATAACATCAACCCTGTCTTACTCCCTTCCCAACTAATGTAGTCAGGCTGAGCGGCTGTGATATTAAAAGCGTCTGTGTTCTCCACATTTAGGTGCGCAAACGAGAAGATACGTACATAGACATACTTGCAAGACTATCATTGCTTTTATTTTGAGAACCTAGGTGTCAGTAGATCTACACAAATGAAAAAGAGGTGACAGTGGGTTGCGCTCTTAGTACCTGAACATTAATTTGTTTACACGTACCGCAACAATTGTGGCTTTCTCGTTCTTTATATAGGCTGGCACTGGCACAAAAAAATAATATTTCCGTAATAATTTGCATGCTTTTGTACAGTTGTTCCCACTGAGCTACCGGCTAATTAAGTTTGAAGTAATAGATATATAGTACACTATATAAATATGTAATTCTCTTCCTGCTTCACTCCATTGTTTCACGGTTTAAGGGTCTTCAGCCCGCAAACTGGTTTGATGCAGCTCTCCATGCCATTACCCTGTCCTGCGCAAGCCTCTTCATCGGAGAATACGTACGGCAACCTACAACCTTTTGAATCTGCTTTGTATTCGTCCGTCGGTCCCCCTCTACGACTTTTACCCGACACACTTCCTTTTAATGCTAAGTTCTTCGATTCCTTGATATCTCAGAATGTGTCCCACCAACATATCCCTTCTTTTAGTCAAGGTATGCCAGAAACTACTTTTCTTCCCATTTGTGATAAGAAGTTCCTCATTAGTTACGTGATCTACCCATCTAATCTTCATCATTCGTCCGTAGCGCCACATTTCGAAAGCTTCTATCATCCTTTCGTCTGAAATTATTATCGTCCACGTTTCACTCCCATACAATGCTACAGTCCATGCAAATTATTTAGGAAAGGACTTCCTAACATTTACAGTAATACTGTATGTCAACAATCTTCGCTTCTTCAGAAACGCTTTTCTTCCCATAGGCATTCTGCATTTTATATCTTCTTTACTTCGGCCATGAGAAATTATCTTGCTACTTAAATAACAAAACTGATCTACTACTTTCATTGTCTCATTACCTAATCTAATTCCTTCAGCATCGCCGGATTTTCTGACAATACATTTCATCACACTCATTTTACTCATGTTAATGTTAAATCTTGTACCTTCCTTACCAGACACTGTCTATTGCATTTAATTGCTCTTCCAGGTCCTTTGCTGTCTCTGACAGAATTACAATGTCATCAGCACAATATTTTTATTTCTTCACCCTGAACTTTAATTCGTTCTCCAATCGCCGTAGTCTTCATAAATAATCTAGTGTGTCTCTGTAAAGGTTTTCTTATTTGACGAAGACGCGTTGCTCCGCTTACTCTGTCATCTCAAAATTCGCCAACTTTGTGACACAATATCTTAATAATACAGCACTGAAAGATAACTAACTGATAATATGATAATATTCAACACATGCGTATCCAGGGATGCGAACAGAACTCCGCTACAACATTCCACTGGCACAAAATGAACAATGTTCCGGAAATGTTTGAACAGACGTAGTATAATCTTCAGCATTAATGTCCGCACAGATGCATACAGGCAATTATTATTCCCAAGAACCATACGCGACTGGAATAGGCGGAAGCGACAATGGTACGCAAAGTAACCTCCGCGACACATCGCGAGGTGCCTTGCGGAGTATGAGTGAAGATGTAGATCACACTGATGTCTTCGGTTCCTTACAAACTACTTAAAATAACTTATGCTGTGAACAACACACGCACATGTCCGAGGGAGAACGCGAACATCTCATATGACTCTGTAAGGAAGGAAGATTACGGTTTAACGTCTAGTCGTAATCGTAGTAATTAGAACATTAGACTATAGAGGACACGCTCGGGTAGTTTTTTTATCAGTAATGGGGAAGGAAATCGGGCGGATCTTTTAAAAGGAACCATCTAGGATTTTGCCGAGAATTATTTAGGGAAAACACGGAAAACCTAAATCAGGAAGGCCGGAGGCGACTTCGAACTGCCGTCCTCCCGAATTAAGCCCAGTGTGTTACAACTGCGCAACCTTGCTCGGTCGGTATACCTGCAGTCAGGTTTCTGGGCATATAATACTTGTATTTTATCGCTGCTATATACAGAATTTCAGTGTGTATATGTCTCTCCATATATAAAAATCTTACCCTGTTAGAAAGTGCTAACTCAACGAGTAGTAACTTCACTGCCGATACAGACTTACTTAACATTTGTACCAACATCCGCCGTGAGACGCAGAGATCTTTGACTCCTGTTTATACACTTGCCTGAGGCTACGTAGCTTGATGAAGGTGGCGTTAACTACCTAGTGCCCCGTAAGGTACGGAAGCGCCGCTAGAAGAACGCGCTCTTAAAATAGAAGCAGCGAAACGGCGGCAGAGAAATCAATACAAGGCGAGCGGTGGGGTGCACACGGCCGAAACTCGCGACTTGTTTGCTCGTGTCACGAAAACGATGGTTCGGGAGGAGGAGAGATAGTCGCAGAGCGATGGGAGGGAGGAGACGCTACTCTTACAAGCGGGGTAAAAACGCGCTGGATGGATTCCATCCTCCGAGGGAAATTCAATCGGACGCTCGAGCCGGCAACACCGAGCTTCCCTCATCTCGATAAACTTCCCTCCCGTCCTGAGCCATTCGCCGAAGTTGGCTGGCGCCAGTGCTGTGTAGTTTAACGTTGTTTGCCGTCGCATCAGCGGCTGGGAGGGGAGAGCCTCTCTCCTCTCTCCTTTCCACAACACTCGCTTGCCCACCAGAAGGGTGGCACTTTCTGGACAGCATCGTGTTACAATTTAAAGGCTGCAAAGGGATGGCAGTGTTCGGTGTAGTCGAGGCAGAATTAGGCGTCACCCGGTTTTCAAGGATTTGAAGGAAATTTGATGTTTGATTCCCCATTTTGCAGAAGAGTTGTCCTTTGCAAATGAAGAGCCACAAATTTTTGGCGTGATACGTTGCGAGGTAGGAAAGGAAGCTTTATAATTATAAAAGGTAACTATCTCCATTCCATTGTCAACTCCCATGTCTCTGCTTTCCAAAGTTTGATTTATATCACGTGACTCAAACTTACACTTCGACAGAGACAAATAATTAAAAGTAACACCCGTTTTAAGATCGAAAAAAATTCGGCAGCTTTCAATCACAAACGTTTAGTATTGGGACCTCGTAACCCTAAACGAATCGTCATTTTTATTGGTCATATGTTCATATTCCGTGAATTACAAGAGTTCGGACTTCTTCAAAGAATTCAAGCCTTTTAAACAAGCTATACACATGGTGTGATAGATTACTCACATTTGCGGTCCAGTTTGGAGTAAGTGGAATCCAAACGTCAACCCTGTCTCAAGTCTGGTACTGCAACATTCTATTTAACTAATGGGCAATTAGACGAACCTTACCCAATGCAAGAGAAATCGTCTGAGTGCTTGTGGGAAGCCAAAGTGTGCACGTGACGAGCGGTATAGCGCCTTAACTTCGTTCAGTCGGTTTCGATTTCAGAGTCTTCTTCTAAGATATGTTTCGTGGCGGACTACACTATTCATGTAAACAGGAAAATCAACTATATCTAGATTAATGCGTAAAATATAGCAAGTTATTAGGATGACATCGAAAGATATTCTGATGCTAGTAGCAAATGAACAACGGACAAACAGAGCTCGGGCATTTGAACCGTACGAACAGCTTCCTCTTCGCGTCCGAGATGCCAGTCCTGAATATGTAAGAGCACAAAATCCAGAAAACTATGATTCAAAAGTACATTCTCAAATTTTTTTTTCCTCGCATTAACGTCAAAGTTTGATAGCAGTAGACTCCTCTGAATTTGGTTTATTTACGCCAATGATGACGTTTCGTCATTAGACACCCGGTTTCGGGCAGTGATTACCATCTTCAGATCTATTACTATCATAACATGACCGAATTCTTTGGAACTATACTGACAGTGTAAGAAAATGAAATATTAGCATATCTTCGTCATGTATTCTTAAAATTAGTTGTCTAATGATGAAATTTTGTGACAATTGAAATAAACGAAGACAATTAACTTACACTACATGATCACTGTTCGATTCGCGGGGTTCCGAGCACTTCGTTCTTGGTCTTGTAACCACATTATTCCCTCTTGTTACTTGTACGTATTACATATAATTCCGATTTCCTTATAGCTTCCTGCTATTTTTCTCGGAGTTTCGAACATCTTGCGCCAGTTTTATCAGTGGAACGCTTTTTCCAATTCTACGAAAGTGCCTTGATTTTCTTCATTAGAAAGGCTTAATTTTTTACAAAAACAATTTTCTCGTATCCTTGACTGTTGTTACATAACTTTTTCTTGGATTTTATGTTATTACAGAACTGAGAATAAGAGAGATTTTTATAGTTACTGCTGACAATGAACACTTTATATACATATTGTGCAGAAAGTCTATTTAATTTTTAATATTTAATAAGGAAAATACACTTTCCATAGCTGTATTGCGAGCAGGGATTGTAATGAAGCATTATGTTCTATACAGCCATAATAAGTAATAACAATGCCTATGCGATGACTACAGCCGACCGTGTACTACAAGGTCCGCCTGATATGTTCGGTGAATGGTCTCAAGAAATACAGGAAACAAGTTATAAACACCTTCACTGGCCTTCAAAGTAATCCGCATTCGCTACAATACACTTCCGATATCGGGTGTACAGCTGTTGGAAAGTGTCAGCAAACTATACTTGTGGCATCGATCGAAGCACTGTGGTCTCGCGTTATTGGATCTCCGCAACGGTTGCGAAGCGTAAGCCTTTCAGGGCTAATTAAAAGGCGGGGAAACACGGAGACGTGTGCGCGCATCCGTCTTGGACTGTGATCGCGGACGGTCGACCCGAATGTGGATCATCCTCGACGCCTTCCTTTGCATGTCTAAAGCGTTTAAACCACTCAGACACACAGCTTTTACTCGCCGCTTCAACACCACGCAGTTGCGCGAACATTACAAGGGTCTCCGTCGCCGTTTCGCCTAATTTGAAACAAAACTTGATGTTATCTCGTTGCTCCATTTTGCGCTCCTTGTTGCAATGACACGAGTTCTCTAATGACCCCGTTAGCTGGGTCGCAGCGTGTACCACCTCTTTGCTAAACTGTAGAGTATATTGCCCACGCGCTGCAAATGTTGGCAACACTACAGAATAACTATGTATACACCACAGCAGTTAACCACAGAGCAGGTATAGCATGTTTTATTTATTTTATGATCTGTACGAAACAGTGATCAAGTGATTCTACACCTGTTCCGCCATACTGCTTTCCCATAGTCGCTCGCGGGAAGTTACAAACATACGCGCAATGCTAATAACACCGCCAACAGACTACAGTTTTACCACCGCGGTGTCCCTAAAGGTGTATGCCTGGGTACCTCATCCTCGCCAGCGTCGGTTGTAAAATATCGAGGCATTCATCGAACTTCTCAGACGCACCTTGTGGAGAGAATGCTACTCCAGAGGAGTTGAGCTTAAGATGAAGTCGCCGTGCCTCGATACTCAACCATCGCCTGAAGGCCCTATTCACACGGGATACTCAAGTCGCCAGGCGACTGATACTGTGCGACCAAGAGACGCAGCAAATGTAGTTAACAGGAGTTATTCACACGGGGATACTTGAGTAGCGGCGTCGCAGAGTCGCCGAGACTCGGGTACTACAAGACTCGATATGTTGATTGCGGAGTTTCCCAGTCTCTTGGTTGCGTTCGTAAAATTTCGTTGCGCAAAGTACGAAAAAGCGTTTAGTTTGAAATTCGAGGCAGAAAATGTTTGCTAGCTTCCCTATGAGTTATGCACGTGAAACATTCAATAGGTCAGGACATGTTGAAACTTTTTTTTATTCGGTGTTTGGCCGAGGGCCCTTTGTACCACTTAGTTTTTATTTTCACGGTCTTTTCACGAGTTAAACCGTAGCCGGGAGAAGGTAATAAATAGATAACCCACAGAAGAAAACTGGAATTAACCTGATAGTTACCACATGTCTGTAGTGACAATGCTTTTACAATTTAAAACGAAAAACGTGGGGTGCAGTGGAATAGATACTAGTAGGAGGTAAATGTTGTTTAGAATGGTGCGAAAATTGGCAATTAACACTAAATACTGAAAAGTGTGAAGTAATACACATGGCCATTAAACGAAACCCGCTGAACTTCAATTACACGATAAATCAGTCAAATCTTAAGGTCATAAATTCTACCAAATACCTAGGAGTTACAATTACGAACAACTTTGACTGGAGAGAACACATAGAAAATATTGTGGGGAAAACGAACCAAAGGTTACGATTCATCGGCAGAACGCTTCGAAGATGCACCAGCTCCACCAAAGAGACTGCCTACATCACACTTGTGCGTCCTCTCCTGGAGTACTGTTGCCCAGTGTGGAACCCTCACCAGGTGGGACTGACGGATGACATTGAGAACGTTCAGAGAAGGACAGCTCGTTTTATCACGTTACAGGGGGGAAAGTGTCACGGAAATGTTGCACGAATTGGGGTGGAAATCATTAAAAGAAAGAAGTTATTCGTTGCAGCGAGATCTATTTGCGAAATTTCAATCAGCGACTTTTACTTCTGAACTTGAAAATATTTTGCTAGTACCCACCTACATAGGGAGACATGACCATCCGCCGGCCGCGGTGGCCGAGGAGACTAAGGCGCTCCAGTCACGGTCTGCACGGCCACTATGGTCGGGGGTTCGAATCCTCCCTCGGGCATGGATATTTGTGCCGTCCTAGTTCGTAAGTAGTTCATAAGTAGTTTGTAAGTTTAGGGACTGATGACCCTGTAGTTAAGTCCCATAAGCTTAACAAACATTTTAAGAGACATTCATTAATGTATGTCTGTGTTTCCACCACAGACATTCATTAATGTATGTTTGTGTTTCCACCACGCTTCCACGACAGTGATCAATGTTCCACGAGTATTTTTATCTTTCCACGAGTTTTTTTTTAATCTTTGAGTCAATCTGGATTTTTATCTTTGTTTTGTGTCTCTGTTCAAGTTCGGTAATGTGTGGTTGACGGAAATATGTGATCTATTTAAAAATTGCGTATTTGATATTCTTAGTCGTTATTAAAGTCTGAAAGGACCGCATTGTCTGCCGATTGAAAGAATAAACAGATTTTGACTCGTACCGTAAAGTTCGTAAGTCACAGAGTATATAGCTTTTCCTACGAGTATTTTTTGCATATTTTGCGCATTTTTGCTCGTCACACTCACCCACTGCCAGGCACCGCGACCAAACTCCCTTACTAAGATCATTAGAGCAAAGGCTATCTACCAATTAATAGAAATAAAGAATCCCAGAGACGGATTTACGTCTCAAATATGTCAAAGACATTATTGATAGACCTGAAGCATTTAATTAAAATTTGTGGTGGGGCCGGGAATCGAACCCAGACCTCCATGCTCACTATGCAAACGTCGTAACCGTTAGACTACCACACCACTAACGATGAATGCGCCTCGGAATAGTCTATGTACGATTTCCCTCCACAACACAAACTATTTCAGCTTCTTTGTTCCAAAGATAATTGCCACTACTGCCAAGGCTCTCCATGCAGCGGAATAGCACCTCAACAATGGACATGGTGGAACAATCCTGTTACGGTAATATAAATATCAATTAATAGAAATAAAGAATCCCAGAGACGGATTTACGTCTCAAATATGTCAAAGACATTATTGATAGACCTGAAGCATTGAATTAAAATTTGTGGTGCGGCCGGGAATCGGACCCGGACCTCCATGCTATCTACCACCACAACCACGAATGGGTGGCAGTATGTGGTCATGGAGAAAAGTCTGTCAGCACGTACACACACAAGCCTTCTATTTATAGATATAGATTTAATTGAATGTCACATCGCAAGCGACTCGGGAGTATGGGAGAACAGAGTCGAGCCTGTGTGAATGTAGTCGGCTACTCGAGTCGTACAGTCCCCCCCCCCCCCCCCCCCCCAGTCTCCTGGTTGTCAGGTACCTGGAAACGTGATTTGCGTATCACCGTGTGAATAGGGCCGAAGGGTTACCACCAGTTTCAGTCAGTGACGTCACAGCAAAGCAGCCTCCTGCAGGCGGCGGCGCGCGGCCACAGATAGAGGCCGGCCCGGCGGTCACGACGCGCTGTGCCGGCAGCCCCTGACCTACGAAACAGCTGGCCGCACCCCAGCGCGCCGCGCCGCCTCTAGGTCAGTAAAGCGCGGGCAAATCAATACCGCGCCACGTCACACAGCCTCCCGCAGCACGGACACACTGCTCCGTCGCTTCCCGTCACTACTGCTCCTCAGTCTCGCATCGATTGCAGGCAGTTCGATATCGCTGACGCCCGTCATGTCGCAATACCCACGCACAGAAAAACTATTTGTGGGAAACAGAGAATCAGACAGGCTATCTTGAAAGAAGTAGCTAGCAGGTGAAGAGACAATTCCGAATTTCGAGATTCCCCAAAGAGCTTTCCACATAGTATCACATCGTCGACTAACGGCAAGATACCACCATGCGCAGAATCTACGTTGATATGCTACGATTTGCAATAGAGTTCGATGTTGTTGTTGTTATGGTCTTCAGTCCGGAGACTGGTATGAAAAAAATGTTCAAATGTTTGTATAGTCTATGGGACTTAACTAAGGGGTCAGCAGTCCCTAAACTTACAAACTACTTACAAACTAGGACTGCACAAATATCCATGCCCGAGGGGGGATCGAACCCCCGACCGTAGAGGCCGTGCAGACCGTGACTGGAGCGCCTTAGTCCCCTCGGCCATCGCGGCCGACAGACTGGTTTGATGTAGCTCTCCACAATACCCTATCCTGAGCAAGCCTCTTCATCTCCACATAAGAACGGCAACCTACATCTGTCTGAATCTGCTTACTGTATCCAACTCTTGGTCTTCCTCTGCGATTTTTACCCCACACACTTCCCTCCAACGCTAAATTCACAATTGCTTGATGTCTAAGAATGTGTCCTACCAATCTATCCTTTCTTTTAGTCAAGGCATACCAGAAATTTCTTTTCTCCCCAATTCTGTTCAGTACCTCCTCATTAGTTACGCGATCTACCCACCTAATCTTCAGCATTCTTCTGTAGCACCACATTTCAAAAGCCTCAATCCTCTTCCTATCCGCACTGTTTATCGTCCATGTTTCACTTCCATACAAGGCAACACTCCATACAAATGTCTTCAGAAAGGACTTCCTTAGGCTTAAATCAATATTCGATGTTAACAAATTTCTCTTTTTCAAGAACGCTTTTCTACCATTGCCATTCTGCATTCTATATCCTCTGTATTGCGACCATCATTTGTTATTTTACTGCTCAAGTAACAAAACTCATCTACCTCCTTTATTGCTTCGTTTCCCAATCTAATTCCTTCAGCATCACCTGATTTTCTTACACTGCACTCCATTACCCTAATTTTGCTCTTGTTAATGTTCATCTTATATGCACCTTTTAGCACACTGTCCATTCCGTTCAATTGCTCTTCCAGGTCCTTTGCTGTATCTGACAGAATTACTACGTCATCGGCAAAACGCAATGTTTTTAATTCTTCACCCTGAACTTTAATTCCTTCTCCAAATTTCTCCTTGTTTTCCTTTATAGCTCGTTCAATGTACAAATTGAATAACAATGGATACTGGACGGCAAATATTCAACAACTCGAAAAATGTCATCGGAATATTGCTCATGGAAACATGTAGTTAGCCAAAATGAAACTGGTACTGGCGAAGTAAAGTTGTAAGGCGGCATCGTCAGTCAGGTGTCGGGATAGCTCGGTCGGTAGAGCTCTTGCTCGCGAAAGCCAAAGGTCTCAGTATCGAGTCCCGGTTCCGGTACAAAATTTTAATCTGCCAGGAAGTTTCACTTAATTAGCCTTTTTAATGTCCCCAACAAAAACGAACGCTAATTTAACTGGTAAGATCAGCAGTACTGCCACATTGCTTACTAACGATGCTGTTAAGTGGAAATTTCTTGTTTCGTTACAGTCCAACGGTATTTAATTTTTTATTCATTAATAATAATAATAATAATTACGAATTGCAGCTTCCTTCACAGGTACACAAACGCAAGCATAAACAAAGAGAACCAATCCGATTCTACTACAAGATGGTGATATCACATCAGTATCCCTTTCAGGCCCTGCACGCTCAATTTGCGGTTCTGGTTTTGCTCGCTTTGCTTCTTTGTAATACGCTCTAGGAAGTTCGGGCCTGGAGCGCACAATCGTGGATGGACTGTGGTAACGTGCGCAACGTGTTTTAGTTCCATGTTTCTACAATGGGTGACACCAGCAGTTGACAAAGTCGGCAAACTTCCAGTACACTTACAATGACGGCAAGAAAGACTTGTTGACAAGGTGTTGATATCCTTGTTTTGACATGTGAAGCTATCATAACTGACAGCGAGTTGATTTTATATGATCCTGTGGTGTTATTATGTCATTTCTTTCAAAGGCATCTGTAAGATGGTGGAGCTCATAAAAATTTGTAGTGAAGGCCCAAAACAGACAATTGATTGGGTACGAAATTTTTGAAATAAATTAGAAAATATTTGAAAATGAATTTATTTTCTTTTTTGTAATAAATTACTGTATGTATTTTGTATCTGGAAAGGTCCCTCTCTATATTAATGTCACATCACCTACAACCTTGGGTCTGAAAGGAGTATTAGGGATGGCATACTGACGCCTTAAATTTGTCGAACAAACTCTCGGAAAGCCAGCTCATCTGTACAGGAAATTGCACTGCCACCAACTATGGACTACTGGTCCATCGCTCGGGGTCCTTTTCATGTAACCATGGCGACACGCATCGAAAGAATACAGAAACGTGGTGCTACGATCAGTGCTCGGTGCAGCCCCAACACAAAATTTCTACATATACGCCCCGTGAATTTCAATACAATCTTGGAAAGAAAAGTGACGTTCTCCTCGCAAATTCCTGTTCGGTAAATTTAGAGAATCTTTCTTCGATGCGTGGAAAGTTCAAACGCCTTTGAAAAATTCTCCATAATCCAAAGACACATACGTAAGCGTGGAATATTCATACAAAATTTCGTAAAAATTATACCTCTTTTGCTACAAATGGTTTTAAATTTGTACTAAGATTCATTAAAGTTTTTTATTATTCTAATGTTCTGAAACAATTGAACACCTTTAAAGAACACATACAGAAATTTCGCATTCTCATGTCATATACGATGGTATGATCTGCAGAAATGATTAACACTTGAACCACGTTGGCCAGTGGGTTCAACATCAACATCGCAGCGCAAAACAACGCAACGGTACAATGTGTCTGCAGCTCTCGTCGCTATAAACCGAAAGTATCAGACGTGCAGAATGCTCGCAGAGGTTCCGTCAAATCTGCGGGATCCAAAGAGGGCACATGAAATTTCAGCGGAGCAATGGGTGTGTGCAGAATGTAGGATACGGCCGCATCACAGCGAGTTCATTGGCTAAAGACACAGCACCAGTCCAAGGCCTTCTGCGCGCGTACGGAGCCCTATGACCAGCCTCGCCTGCAGAACATTGCTCCAACAAGTGCGTTGTCGATGTCACAGGACGTCGGCCTTTCGCCCTGGCCTACCTGATCACTAGATTTGCTGCCTATTGAAAATATGTTCGATACGGTGAAAGCAAGGCTGCCAATGCCATCAACCAAGGAATCAGGTGAATGTAGAGTGACGTCTTACACATATCAATCGTATCACGCATGGAATAAGTGATCATGGCCCAAGGTGGATCCCGTGCCTACTAGGCAACAGGTCACATGCCGAACAGAGGTGACTAAAATGCTAATCATTGCTTCAAAATATACTCACAGACGATAACATTGACGGAGAGGCAGGTGAACAATGTCCACAAATGGAATAAAGTAGGCAATGATATCAAATGTTTTGTATGTTTGTATTGTTTATGGGACTTAACTATGGGGTCATCAGTCCCTAAACTTACAAACTACTTATCAACTACCTTATACTAAGGACCGCACAAATATCCATGCCCGAGGGGGGATTCGAACCCCCGACCGTAGAGGCCGTGCAGACCGTGACTGGAGCGCCTCAATCCCCTCGGCCACCGCGGCCGGCAATGATATCAAAAACTGAGTAGGTTGGGAGTAGAAAATTTTATCCTCGTGAAGAAGGACGAATCATGTGTAAATTCACTGGTTGACTGATTTCTTGACGCGTCAATGTGTGATCGAGAAGAATCATATTCAAATCGCGGTGTTGCCGTTTTTCGTGCCCTGAGAGGACAAGAGTCGCGCACTACTTCATTGTCTCTGATGCAAACTGCCGAAAAATTGTGCCGCAGCAATGGTATCTTTTAAACTGAAATCGAACACCGCGAAGCGAAACAAATGACCTGACACACACAGTCCGTCTGTAAATATGGCAGAGCAGTACTTTTACTTCAGATGGCACATACCAAGTAGATGACAGACTTCCAGCGCCATTGCGTCATCACCCCGAGTAACCTTTATACTCTACGTTATTAGTCGGAGACATCTCTTTATTCAGCGTGTACACGGAACGAAAATGTTTTCCATGACTTTTTTGCGGCTAACGATACTAAACGTAGCTTAACATAGCGGACTCAAATTCGAAACAATCAACTAAATTATAAATAAGTGCGAAAAGACAATGGAACCGACATATCTACAATCCGTAAAAATCTGATTCAATTGTTCTGCTAACAAGTACACCCCGAGGAAACGGAAACACTCCAACGTAAAGGAAACTGATCACTGATCACTAAATGTAAGCCCTGTGTCAATTATCAAATTTTACTGAAATGTCAGATTTTTCCCTTCTCCTTTCAGTGAATCGAGGGGCTAGACTTGTTAATGGTTTTTCGAAAGGATGTAATTATAAAACAGAGATAATGAAGCAAAAGTGGGAGGAATAATCATCATCATATCGCACATCTTTCCATCTTATTCGATGAGTCGGCGAATGAGGCTTCTCTACCAGTCCCGGTCCTGGAATTTCTCTTCTTCTTCGATATACGTCAGCCGGCCGCGGTGGCCGAGGTGACTGAGGCGCTCCAGTCACGGTCAGCACGGCCATTACGGTCGGGGGTTCGAATCCCCCTTCGGGCATGGATATTTGTGCCGTCCTAGTTTGTAAGTAGTTCATAAGTAGTTTGTAAGTTTAGGGACTGATGACGCCGTAGTTAAGTCCCATAAGCTTAACAAACATTTGAACATTTTTTTTATATACGTCAGTCGTGGTCATCGTCTGGGTCTTTTGTCTTTGAGGTTTAACTCGTACATTTTTCTTGGTAGGTTTCCATCCATACGCTCGTTCCATCTCAGCCGCTGCGTGGTAATTCGGTATTGTAGTTTTATGACTCGAGCCTGGTTACGGATTTCCACGTTCCGAACTTTATCTCTACGTGTCTTTCCAACCATACTAGGGAAGAATCTCATTTCCGCTGATTGGATTCTGCTGACATCCTTCTTTATCACGGACCATGATTCGCAACCATATATCAAAATAGGTACGTAATATGTTTCATAGATGACCCGCTTGCATTTTCGTGGTATTTTTGTATTCCATATTAGATCTTTGACTATTCTGTAGAACTTGCTAGCTGTTTGAATTCTGTGTGTGATTTCTTCATCTATAGAACCACTATTGGAGATAACACTACTAAGGTACTTAACCCTTTCGTGGTTGTTGGGACATATACGTCCCACTAACTTCGGACCTCATTTGTACCACAAGGTGGCGAGTTGCGTAATTCTGCATAGTGCTGCCGTTTGTGGCGGCCCTTGAGAACGCGGCAAAAAATCGAGGCACTGAAATTCTTACAGTGTAGAAGGCTGTGACTGTTTATATGGGCTGCCGCGTTAATTTTCACGCCGTACCATTGTTTATTGTGCCTTGAATCGGTTTTCGTCGTTTTCTCGCTACCGAAAATGTCCGAAGTAGGTATAATTGCTATTTTACGTTTCTTAGAAGTTTACAAACAACAATTACGCTTTCGAAAACTCATTTTACTTCAAACGTTTTTTTCAGTGAATTTACAATTAGTGGGACGTATGTGTCCCACTTTTTTTTTCTTTTAGGAAAAATGGAATGTGCTTAAAATTTTTTGAGTGTCATATTTGTAATCCTGACCCAAATCAGACTCTGTAACAGCTGAGATAACTTAAGCTATTCTAAAAAATGAGTAAAAACCACGAAAGGATTAAACTGATAAAGTCATCCCTTCCAGTTGTATGTGTCGCACAGGTTGTCCAGATCTTTTCATGACCAAAACCTCACTTTTCTCTTGGCTGAAGATGAGACCATATTCTTTAGCACCTGAACGAGGCCTCGGTCGGGAGGAATGGTGTTTGAGGATAAATTCTGTGATGATATTCAAGAACCGTGGGAACGATTTAAGAAAAAAAAAAAAAAAAACGGGCTGTGACAGAGGCGGCTTGCGGCAGACGTGGCAGTAGGGCGACTCGGAACTACGACGCCCGTTTCTGAGCTAACACGTAAAAAGCGGCTGTGTGCGCGCGGCCTTCGCCTGCGTTACGTGAATCACTGCGCGGGCACGAGGGCGCTGCGATCGGAGCGCTCGTCTGGCGGGCCGGTCTGCAAGGCCTCCGCAGCGCACCGCAGCATCGCGCTTTTTTTTAGTGTCTCTGTACGCGCGCCTGTGTGTGTGTGTGTGTGCTCTCGCGGCTTCTCGCTCCTCCCCGGCGTTGCCGCATTGCAGCGCGGCATGGGAAAGAATATTCCGACGCTTCACTCGCTGCGAACATAAACACTGGCCGTAAACTGCCCGTAAACTTTTTTTCCTCTTTCAATCGAGAACTAAGTCACCGCAATTATAAATATACGTTACACTGTCGAACATACTTTATCCGTGCTCTCCTTACAGGATTCCGGTTGCAATCTGACATAATGTGGATACTTCTATTTTCCGTTCTGTTAAGCGTCACAAAATAGTATCTCCGGAAAAGTTCGTCCCAAAAATCGTGGAAATCATTCTGAATCTCAATCTCTCACCCTTCCTTTGGAGATACAGAGGTCGTCTGAAATAATTAATGTCAGCTTTCTGTTCGTTGGGTATCTAGCGTGGAGAGTCCGTGTAACTCGCTCTCTTTCTCTCTCAAATTCATCGCCCTCAGCTTGATAGGCCTTTCGCCCTGAGACAATACGTCGATAAACGAAGTTTGTGCTGTGCAGTAGGTGAAAGTAATCAGTTTTCGTGTCTTCACTCCATGACTACACGAAAAGTGTCAATCACGTGTGTTTTTAGGTTTGTAACGCTGAGGAAACAGGTTGGCTTATGGGCATCTACAGCGTGCATATGTGACTGTGCGACATTAATGAGATCATTACTAGAATAAAGTACGCAGCAGTACTTCATTCGAGACTGTTCTAAGTGTTAAGAACAACGAAAGATTGATGTCAGGGGCCACTTATTAATTAATAAAACCGATATTAATAAAACCGATAGAGATCTTTATTTGTAATTGGAAAATTATAAAGAAGTTCTTAATTCTACTAATATGACGACATCCTGAAGATCCTGACCAAACAGCCATCTTTGATAAACCATAGTTGCTCAAACACTTCCACTTAAGTAAAGAATACATTGTGGAGAAATACAAAGTCTTGTATGTACGAAGCGAAAATATTTGAGATCTGAAGATCCTAAGGAACAAAAACACCCATTCAAGTTGCATCGCAAATATCTGGAAGAAATTAACCAACTGTGGAGTTCTGTAAAGTGATTGGAAGAAACCACACAATGTAAATGTAATTTCAATTTTGACAATAATTCTTCTCTTATTCAATATCTTACTTCCGTAACTAACCCTTTTAAAACGATCCGCGAATTGCTCGAATATTTTGTCTTGCTCCAGTCACGAAAACAAACCTGTCTCCATGTACTTACACATAGGTCGTGCTATATCTTGCTTCGACACCACAACGATCCATTTTCATAGTGCGTGACACAATGTGTAGCATAAAACAGGAAGTTTCGTTTCAGGTTGAATGAAACTTTCACTCAGCAGCGGAATGTGCGCTGATATGAAACTTCCTGTCAGATTGAAATTGTGTGCCGGAACCGGGAATCGAACGTTACTTACTTAGGACGCCTACTGGTCAACGCCGAATTCACCCAGATTTATGGTACATGTAAGGCGTCGGTAATATGATAGTGAGAATTCCATATGACCAAGCGTTAGGAAATAAAAGTTTTTGTTACAGATCTATCATCATATGCACCTTATCAATTACCCCTGTGAGAGTGTGTTTGGGAAAATATGTTTGGTTTAGCAGTAAGAGATCGGATTTGTAATGTAGGGGTTATGGGTTCCACTCCACCCGGCTCCTTGGCAATGAGCACACTTCTGACGTCCCAATTAACCGAAACACTATATTGGAGGATATGCATGGCATGAAATTCGGGACTGCAAACATTGAAACAGTGATTGTAGGTAACACGTACACGACAAAGCCGAGTATGTAAATCCACTTTTTTGTAATTCATGAGTTACATGTATCGAGGTGATATTTATCGAAGAAACAGGGGAACTAATAATTTTGACCGCGTCTTGCGTACATTATAAACGTCGCGTCTTTCCAGTTACATAGTTTTTTAATGTCTCCATAGAAAACAAATTTGATTGACATTTTCAAATGATTTTGCGGTAAATTATGACGTCAGAGTGTACGCATTTGCAAGGAGCACAGAAATGTTTGTTTCTGAGCGGGGTCGTACTAGGGACCCAAGGTGCATATGGCGATAGATCCGGATCAAAATTCCATTTATTTTCTAAACGCTTCGCTACTTGGGGCACTTTCGTCTATCACCACGCCCTCCACGTAATATAAATTAGGACGAATTTGGCGATGACGATTAAGCGCGTCCTTTCCTTGTTAGAATACTTATAATGTTTACAATGTTACGTGTATTTGTTATTTACTTTAAGTTTCATTGCAATAATTCGTCCAGACAGGACCAATTTGCAATTATTCTTTTCTCATTCGCCCGAGGACCCGCCAGATATTGATGAGAGACTCAAATGTTCAAATGTTTGTAAAGCTTATGGGACTTAACTACGGGGTCATCAGTCCCTAAACTTACAAACTACTTACGAACTAGGACGGCACAAATATCCATGCCCGAGGGGGGATTCGAACCCCCGACCGCAGTGGCCCTGCAGACCATGACTGAAGCGCCTCAGTCCCCTCGGCCACCGCGGCCGGCGATGAGAGACTGAAGACTGTGTACGGCACAGTACACTTGCCGATAACCACCCTTGGGGAATGGTCTACCAAATCCGTGGTGATTGCGATTCGATACAACAAGATGCTGGTCGATCTGGGAGGCCAACCTCCGACCTCATCCAGAAGTTACGGCAACTCAAGTGGGAGACAATCGAGCACCTGTCCTATAGTTTTTATCCCTCCCCGAGGGCTTATCGATCTTGGGTCGATCTAAATGGGCTTAGAAGAGTCAACGCGTAATATCGGATGATCAGCAGTAACGGACTTTCTCATGCATCAGGCCACAGTATTCGGTATAAACTGGTATAATCAGCCTGGTGTGTCGGTAAGATATTGTCTAAATGCTCACGGCCATTTTGGTTGGCTGGTATACCGATTCAGTAACGTACGACTTTCAAATGTGAAGTTTTTGATCGCCTCTTATACATTCAATCTAATCCCGACAAGGGCAGGCCATCGTTAGGCAATTAGATTCCACTCTCAGTTAAACACGCAGTTCCTCATTCGGTGATGTGACGTTGGCGACTGTACGGTGGTGTTAACGCCGCCAGTGCGCACCGCGGCGGCCATCCCCGTCGAATAATTCAAACGAAACGTACAGCTGCTTAACGACCGCTGAGCGGCGACCTTGGCAGCGGCCGAGGAGCGCGCGGCGATTAGATATTCAGCGCGCACAGGGCCGGGCGGCAACAGGCCGGCATTATAAAACGGACAAAAACGGCAATGATGACAATATCCACCCGAGGGCAGACACCGTACTTACTATTCTATCAGCGCGCCACCAACCACACAAGCATTTCAGCCTCGTGCACACGAATGGCACGCCAACGCAGACACACAGCAACTTCTTTCAAGAGTTGAAGGTGCGTCAAATGTCCATAAAAATGCAATCGTCATTCAAAACTCTAATTACGTCTACTAGCATAAGATACGTGCAGAGGAATGAAACGTTACAAAAGTGAGCCATTCAAATACGCCATCGTGAGGTCGACAGCCTAAATACGCATTGCCACAAAAATTTGAGTATGTAGTCAGGAGACATTACGGTATTTAAAAAAATACCTTCGGGTTTTCAGAAGACGACTGTGCAAAAAGAAAATGGCAGATACAAATCTCTCGAAGTTACTAGCGTAGAGTAGCAGAGCGCACCACTAAACGCAGGTTGACCAGAATGTGGCGTAAAATGGAGCGAGCGTGCGTTTTTTGTGGCCTTGAATTAGCAAATCTTCTTCTTCTTCAGTGGCTTCTACAACCATCTATCTTATACCCGTGTACTTTTATTCATTTGGGGTTGTATAAAAGATGGTGTGCTCCTGACACGTGGCACTTAATTTCGAAGAGTCGGAAGGAAGAATAACTAACGCCGCCCCTGGGTAGCGACCACGAGGTGTCGATACGTCTATGGCAAGAGTTTAACTATCATCTTGACGTTTGTTGCCTCAGTAATTCTGTCGATACTGAGAACCTACAAAGGGAGTTAAAAACTGACAGATTATTCACTGATGTAATACTACTTTCTACATATGTGTAGTTTTCGGATAATACTTTTTTTTTCTAAAACCTCCGAGGTACTTATCACTAACGATGTGGTAATGTGTCGATTAATAATCAAAATACCCAGTGACAGGACAGAACACAGATACTACTCCGAGCCGGCCGCGGTGGCCGAGGGGACTGAGGCGCTTCAGTCTCGATCTGCACGGCCACTACGGTCGGGGGTTGGAATCCCCCCTCTGGCATGGATACTTGTGCCGTCCTAATTCGTAAGTAGTTCATAAGTAGTTTGTATGTTTAGGGACTGATGACTTCGTAGTTAAGTCCCATAAGCTGTACAAACATTTGAACATTTGAATACTTCTCCGATTTCAGATGTTACGACGCTGCACCAGCCAGCCGGTCAAGGGTGTTGAAATGGTTGCCTGCCACAGCGGCGCCTACGAGCCTACCGTTTGGAACTACCACACTAAGATATGCAGGCTGCACCCAGGGTTGATACCGACTGAAGGGTGAGGTTTATACAGGCGTCCTTCGCCGTTTCAATCACGCAAGAAGCAATGTCACTTCCTATGGTGAAAACAGCACAGGAAGGGGCGCGAAACAGGAAGGCTGGAAAAGCTCTTTCCTGCTTCAAATCATGTGCATTTCATCGACGGGTTTTGAAAGGTCCCTTGTAGAGCCCACCTGCACACCACAGTAAAAAGTGCAGTTGCGCCAAACTCCAAACAGGCCATATCACGAACAAAGGCGTTGGCACTTTACGATATCCTTAGATAAGGCTTGATGTATACGGTGTCAAAGGTTGTCAAAAAATGACGTTCTGCGGCACAACGTCGTTTGCGAACGCGGAATGAAAATGAACGCGCCGCTGGAAGAGGTGGTTTCATTGACACCCCTGGTACAACCTCGTAGGGCGTCGCCGTATCGCATCTGAGCGACGGCGTATCTCAACCTTTTCTTCGGCCATCCGTAATAAAACCCAGTGATTTCAACACTGGGCGTCGCGACTCTGATCTCCATCGCAAAGGCATCAAAGAAGGATGGAAACGTCATGACAACATGAACAGTGAAAATGCAGTAAGCGGTGTACTTTTATTCTATCGTCATTTTGCAGGTTTGTCGAGAAAAAGTTTCGTAACCAATTGAAATTTTGTAAAATTTGTAGGAAATTTCTAAGTGCTACCGTTTTCGAGCAATAGACGAACAAAGTTGTGCTGGTAGGCGCAAGACAAAACACACTGTTTCTAACTGTAATACTTGTGTTATCGTGATAAATATTACATAAGATTAGTCTCTTAATGAGAGGAATATGACAACATTTAAAATTGTTAAAATCGATCAATAAACACACGAATTGATATTACCGCCAACGACAATGTAAGGATAATCTCGTGAAACAAAAGTGCAGAAACTGTACCCGTTAGATGGGATAGCCCCACCCAATGTCCTGAGGGCCACTGCTGCAGACCGCGGGAGATCAAAGCCGGATAATGGTCACCGACATACTCTATATGGTAAAGGCCTCAAATAGCGTAAGAGATTCCTTGCTAGGACTCTGCCACTGGAGGATGCATCTAAGACGAACAGATGGAGATCACCTGGCCGCAGACATTTCAACAAACAAACGCCTCCTGGCGCAAATGTACCATATCCGGTATGGAGGTCCATCAACCGATTAATCCTGTCAGTTCCATATTATGAATTCAGTTTTGCAAAAAATTAAAATTCAGTGTTTTCTGTATTAATACATACCACTAAACATCAAAGTATGTATTGTTTTAATTTTTGAGCCACTACGGTCGGGGGTTCGAATCCCCCCTCGGGCATGGATATTTGTGCCGTCCTTAGTATTAGTTAGTAAGGCTGGGGACTGATGACCCCGTAGTTAAGTCCCATAAGCTATACAAACATTTGAACATTTTGTTTGGATCGTATTATTGTTTTTTTACGTCATGTATTTCACGCATAAGACAGACTTTATATCGAGATATTTTATGACTTGAGACGTTATTTTGTCGACAGTTAACACTGTCAGATCAATAATGCTAGCATAATCTTCGCCACAGCACCACGGACAAGACAATTCACTGCTGGAATAAAATAAAAGGAACCACACTAGCGCTCACACTCTCAGCTACGTACAGATGGCAACGCAACACAACCTCCAAGATGGACAGATTAATGCCTCAGAAGTAGCTACACGCCGTACCATGCGGCAAAATGTCGTACTAGAAGCAACTCGTGCATAAAAAACAATGGGATTTTAAGGACTGATACACAAAATACGGTACGGTATAAATCAGCTTTTAATATGCTGTTGTCGAGGAACAACACGAGAATAAAGCGCTTAATACTGGGCGTCCCTCGATGCAAGATCAAACAGCAGAAATGGGGGGGGGGGGGGGGAATTCTTCCAGCGAACTCGTGTCGTGAATGTGGAACTGAACAAGACCCAAGCCAACAACTTGCATGCCCTCTCCTGGAAAATTTGTGAACCATACAAGATGTGGAAATACTGACCGGACACGGAAATGAGTGAAAACGCGAATTATTGAAAACCAAATTTTTCTTCGTCCTACTAGCCGGTAGTTGCAACTGGTAGGGACCGTGTCCACGGATAGCCTTTTAGTGATATGAATTCCACCTGGGCACCCTGCATAATACCAAACCGTGAAACATCATAATTAGATGTAGAGGCAAGACCGATTTACGATTTCCTTTATCACGCCACTCATCTCTGTTAGCGAAACATGTTATGAAGCACAAATATGTAGGAGAGAGAATAACGCACTCTCTTTACACTTACGGGAGTTTCTTCGGGCTTACAAAACAAGTTTAGCTGCTGTAACGTATACGAGCAGCGGCTCAGAAAGAGTAAAAAACAAGGCGATGGCAGCTGGCAGACGGCTGGCTGGACGCCGCACTTGGTATTGGCGGCGCATGCCGATGCCTTGACACGAGGAGTGATGGAGGCGTTGGCGGGAGGGGGGGGGGGAGGGAGGTTGTCGCTGCCAGCGGTCTGCGCGCAAGCACAGGCGTACAGGCTACCGCGCCTGCTGGTCAGGACCACGTGCAAAGCCTCCTGGGGGATCTTTTCGCACCTAATCTCTAATCTGCCTATCCAAGCACGATGATTCTACCTGACGCCACAAACATCCTATCCTGTTTGCTGAACTCGCAGCTACACAAATACAGGCTCTCACCAACATACTGCAACCAAAAGGACAGATCACACACACACAGAAATAGTTTCGCTAAGGTAAATATTATTTTAATCCACCATTTGTAAATTAAGTAAATTTGGAGAAAGAATTTGACAATGTTGACTGGAATACACACTTTCAAATTCTGTAGTCAGCAGGGGTAAAACATAGGGAAAGGAGAGTTATTTATAACTTGTACAAAAGCCAGACCGCAGTTATTAGACTCGAAGGGTATGAAAGGGAAGCATCAGTTGGGAAGGGAGTAAGACAGGGTTGTAGCCTTTCTCCGATGTTATTCAATTTGTAAATCGAGCAGGCGGTGAAGGAAAACAAGGAAAAATATGGAATAGGGATTAAAGTACAGGGGGAAGAAATAAAAACATTGCGTTTTGCTGATGACATCGTGATTCTGTCAGAGACAGCAAGGGGCCTGGAAGAGCAGTTGATTGGAATGGATAGTGTGTTGAAGAGAGCGTATAAGATGAACACTAACAAGAGCAAAACAAAAATAATGGAATGCGGTCTTATAAAATCGGGCGATGCTGAAGGAATTAGATTAGGTAACGAAACAATGAACGTGGTAGATGAGTTTTGTTACTTGGGTAGTAAAATAACATGCGATGATCGCAGTACAGAGGATATAAAATGCAGAATGGCAATGGGAAGAAGGGCATTTTTTAAAAAGAGAAATTTGCTAACATCGAGTATTAATTTAAGTGTAAGGAAGTCTTTTCTGAAGGCATTTGTGTGGAGTATTGCCTTGTACGGGAGTGAAACATGGACGATAAGCAGCGCGGACAGGAAGAGAATAGAGGCTTTTGAAATGTGGTGTTACAGAAGAATGCTGAAGATTAGGTGGGTAGATCGCATAACTAATGAAGAAGTACTGAACAGAATTGGTGAGAAAAGGAATTTTTGGCTAAAAGAAGGGATCGCTTGGTAGGACACATTTTTAGACATCGGGGAATCGTAAATTTAGCATTGGAGGGAAGTGTGTGGGGTAAAAATCGCAGAGGGAGGCCAAGAGACGCGTATAGTAAGAAGATTCAAGTGGATGTGGGTTGCCGTTCTTATGAGGAGATGAAAAGGTATGCTCAGGATAGAGTAGGGTGGAGAGCTGCATCAAACCAGTCTCCGGACTGAAGACCATAACAACAACAATGGTGTGATAATGAATAATGGAAAAACTGTATTACTACGCTACATACACAAAGTCCACTGATAGCTGTTCTCGTACAGCACTGATCTGCTGCGATGGAACCATTGAACGGACGTTGTGTGCAGCAAGCGATGTCTTGCCCAACTACACTAAGTGCATCTCGTACAAGCTGTTTCAGGCGATCGCGGTGACAACAGTAACACCATCTGCGTTCTCATAGTACCTGAGTGACTAATACCACAGCTGTGCATCTTCAGCAAGTGGGAGGTAGATTCATTAGCATTACAATGAAGAAAGCGTTGTGTCCACGTCGCTTTTCCTACTGCTAACATGATCTGTACCATCATAGACCGATGCTAAATATTTCGTAATATGTGTGTAACGATTTTTGACGCACGAGAAAAAATTAGCAGGAAATACGGACACGTGAAAACTAAAACCTGCGTGATGTACAAAGTTCTTAAATTACAACCTTTTCCACTTGTTTTAGGAATATATTTTTCAGTATATTTTAAGGAGAAGTAGATAGTTATATTACGATTTTTAGTGTAATGTAGTTAGTGTGATACTCCAGTAAATGGTGTCAGAGCAAAGGAAAAGTTCAGTCAGGTTCGTAAAAATTGACGAGCGTGAAAAATATTACATAACCTTTAGACTCTTTTCAGTGTTATTTGAACATAATTTCATTTTCTATACACACAAATGTCTTCTGTATGCGATTTAAAATGGCTAAATGTTGGCGTGGTTCCCGAACATGCTGCATATCGTTTTAAATCCGATAAAAACTACAATAATACCAGAAAATTAAAGCTACGTATATCAGAAGAAGCGTCTTTAAATCGTGCAGTCCAAATCACAATGCTTTTCTGATTGGGCCCTGAGAGATTTAATCTGTGTTTGGGCAGTGAAACATTACTTAATAGAAAAACTGTGATTTGCTCACATGACATTTCGATGTTGATTTTATCCATCTTGTGTATGGGCGATGAGGCTTCAGCCGTATATACAGTAATGAATAATTAACACCGTTAGACGTATTCTCATTTTATTACTTATTGGCAACAAGTTTTAATGGACCAAGCCATCATCTTCAGTAATCCACGTTTTGCTTTGTTAGAAACAACAAAATAAGTGGTGTCGAACATTCATGTAACATTATAGCAATGAGGATCAACTGTTGGTTAGAAACAACAAAATAACTGGTATCGCACATGCATTTAACATTATAGCGAGGAGGTTCAACAGAACTGTTGGTCCTCCTTGCTATAATGTTAAATGCATGTGCGACACCAGTTATTTTGTTGTTTCTAACACAGCAAAATGCAGATTACCCTATTACAAGGGCCTGAAGATGATGGCTTGGTCCATTGAAACTAGTTGCCAATGAGTAATGAAATGAGAATACACCGACGGTGTTATTATTTATTCATTACTATGACATTTTGATAGTCGGAGACAGGTACTGACACAAGCGGCTCGAGGGCCAGATTCACCCATCACGCCCATTTCCTGACACGCCACGCCAATAAATTATGCCTCAATGCACGCATTTTAGATTACTTTCACTTGATGTTCACCTCATTAGGTATGCTTTCATTTATTTACACGTCTCCCAACACTATTCATTTGCGACGGTTCAGAGTAGCTCTGTCTCTCAACTACGGACTTCTTACGTGGGCCGGATTGAAAGTTATCGCGGGCCGATTGTCGACCTTCTTACTGACAGCGTGCACTCGAATATTGCTCGGATGGCAGAATAAGAGGCGTTAAGCGTCTTCCTAGTTACTGGAACACTGCTGCCAAGGAGCTTCGAACCGCGATCGGAATATATGATACTATCGCATGAATAAAGAGCATTCAGATTAGTAGCATTTAATTGCTGTTTAACTGCAGCATGCTACAGCAGCTTAACGTATACGAGGACTGGGATCACTTCCAGCAGCCCAGCCACTTGTAAACTTGTGCTGTCTCACTGGAGTGTGCCAGAGACAATTTGTGACCTTGGAGTCGATGCCTTTCCTGAGGTTCTGTTGGGAGTAACAGCAACTCACAGTTGCCAAGGCCGCCAATTGTGCACAGGCAATTTTTGCTTTTTGTCTAATAAAACGGAAGGTTTGAGTTTAGCGCCCCGTCGCCTTTGAGGCCGTTAGAAACCGGGTACAGGATCAGATAACAAAAACTTAAATGAAAGAGACAAACTCCCCCCCCCCTCCTGCACACATTACGACATGTAGTTCATGAGATATGACGACATTAACAGTAACGTTCAAGGAAATCTGCCCATCACACATCAGGTTTTAATCTATTACTTCTTTACTACTAACTGTATACGTAGCTGATTATACATACAGCATTTTTACAAAGGAATATATTACCTGCAAAAATATAGAATTGTACAACACATAATTCAACAAATATGAGATTGTGTAAATTGCTACAGACGGATTTTCAGCTAATTGATAATTAAAATTTAAAAATGCTGCAAAGAATTGTTTTTTGTTCCTCAAATTAATAGGCTGAATACCATGTCGAACTCATTTGTGACTGCTCTAGCGAAAGGGCACATAAAATTACACGATTTTGTATGTAAGGAGAATCAGAAAAAAGGAAGGTTATGGTTAAACGTCCCTTCGACGCTGTGGTCCACAGCGACGTAGGCAATCTCAGTTATGCGTACAAACAAAACGAATCGATCACTGCCGGCCGCGGTAGCCGAGGGGACTGAGGCGCGGCCGGCCGCGGTGGCCGAGGGGACTAAGGCGCTCCAGTCACGGTCTTCACGGCCACTATGGTCGGGGGTTCGAATCCTCCCTCGGGCATGGATGTTTGTGCCGTCCTAGTTCGTAAGTAGTTCATAAGTAGTTTGTAAGTTTAGGGACTGATGACCCCGTAGTTAAGTCCCATAGACTATACAAACATTTGAACATTTTTGGACTGAGGCGCTTCAGTCACGGTCTGCACGGCCACTACGGTCGGGGGTCCGAATCCCCCCCTCGGGCATGGATATTTGTGCCGTCCTTAGGATAAGCTAGTTGTTAAATAGTTTGTAAGTTTAGGGACTGATAACCCCGTAGTTCAGTCCCATAAGCTTGACAAACATTTGAACATTTTTGAATCGATCACTGAGCGTAATGTTATCGTCTACGTTTCGCTCTTTAATTTTCGGCGGATGATCAGAAACAGGTTACAAGTACATTATTTCTGGAGTTCTATCTATTATAGAGAAATTAATAGTATGCGTTATTTGTGGCTGGCAACTGCGCAGTTTCAGCCATCCGTCACCTACAGCGCTAGTTGGAAAATGTTCTCCCCGAAGAAATGTGCTGATTTATTAAGAGTTCTGTGGGCGATGCATGTAACCTCGACATTCACAGCAGCACGTAGAGGTCTACAGGAGACGGTAACGTGTCGAGAGTATCTCGAAGAATGGTGTCAAAATTTTGAGCGTGATCAGGGCCGCAGTGAGGCCCAGCACGGCATTAACAGACCTGGACGCAGCTCGCGTGGAGGAGCTGTTTCAGAACAACGGGAGGATCACGTTACAGCTTATGACGACCGACGATTCGCTTCGAATGAGCAGTTGAAACACTTCGCGAAAGCCTAATGTAATATTATCCGTTGACTGTAATCACTGCACCAAAACTAACTGTACACGTTTCGCTGCTAGCTTTGTAACCGTAACTCCCGCTCGCCTTCATGGAAACCACATGTCTTGAAAGGAGACTGTGCATTCCGTATCGGAGCTAACAAATCGTACGATCGACAGCGATATGTAAATATAACCGCGCTCGTCCAAACAACAACGGACTTCAGCTAACATGGACACCACATGGGTATCGGATTTCAGAATTTCTCTATATTTATGCTACGTGAATTTCAGAACTCAAACAACAATCAGCTAAAGCCATTCGACGCAACACTAAAAAATTGTCGAGAAAATCGACTTTGAAGTTTTGCAAGTACACATACGTACCAATAATTATAAGAGTAACAAAATCTGTCGGTGTAGCTCTGGTACTAACGTTCTGGCCTTGCAATCATTTATCTATTTTCGTTGTGTTCGAGTACTTACACAATTTTAATATCTAATTGTAATTTTACGAAAAATGCCACTTTTTTGTTCACTCGTAATTTTCTATATTCTATAAAAGTTTTCAATCAGAAAACATGTTACACATGTTTTACAGTATTGGATTCACTATTAGATCACGACGGTAGTCTTTGATTGTTCAGTTTGTGCCGGCCGCGGTGGCCGAGGTGTCCGAGGTGACTGAGGCGCTCCAGTGACGATCAGCACGGCCATTACGGTCGGGGGTTCGAATCACCCCTCGGGCATGGATATTTGTGCCGTCTTAGTTCGTAAGTAGTTCATAAGTAGTTTGTAAGTTTAGGGACTGATGACCCCTTAGTTAAGTCTCATAAGCTTTACAAACATTTGAACATTTTTTTTGTTCAGTTTGTGAAGAGCTACGGCGCCGTTTTTGGAAACGGCTAAGCAGCTAACCTACTCAACAAACGTTTTAGGTGACGACAACGTGTTCCGCTCGTCTACGTACACATAAACAAAAACTGACACAACACATGGAATTAGAGATCCCGAAATATTTTATATAACTGAATTTGAAAAGGGGAACAAAATCTGTAAGAACGGGACTCGAACCACTGACTCTATGGTTGTGAGTCCAGAAGGCTACCAACTGAGCTATACTGACAGTTTGCTACAACTCCTTTAATTATTCATACTTACGTGTACTTGCAAAACTTCAAAAGTCGATTTTCTCGAGAATTTTTGAGAGTTGCGTCGAATGGCTTTGGCTGATTGTTATTTACCCATGAGGTCTCCTTGTAAGCTCGATGCCCGCTGTCGAAAGCACGTACGACGGCTGTGAATTCCAAAGCCGGTCGCCTGCGTCGTGTGCGGACCCACGTCCGACGCAGCTTAATTTCCAGGGACGTGTCTTTTACGAGCCGCTGTAATTGCGGAAAGGAGCAGCTATTATGCGCGCTTAGCGAAGAGTTTCTCCGCGGCTGCGATGCGCGTGATTCCGCAAGAGCAGCCGCCATCCAGCACACTGCGAAGGTCGCCGCGCCATTCCACTGCGAACCAAGCACGTTCCGTTCCGGGCTATTTCCGCGCCACAGTCACTCTCGCAAGGTGCCTTCTGTGTGTCGGAACAATGTGTGTTACCTGTGTGTGCTCTTCCGTGTGCCAGCAGCACATGCGACGCACACCTGTATCGTTTCGAACATGAAACCTACCCTGAAACAATACATACGAGTATACAAAGTCTGAAAATGAAATCGTACGCCGCGGTGGAATAGTCGAGCGCTCTAACGAGCCTTGCTGCGGAGCGCGCGTTGCTCTCCGTCTGAGGTTCGAGTCCTCCCTCGGGCATGGGTGCGTGTGATGTCCTTAGGTTAGTTTAGTTTCATCTGCATCTACATAGATACCCTGCAAATCACATTCAAGTGCCTGGCAGAGGGTTCATTAACCACTTTCATCCAATCTCTAATAGCGCGCGGGAAAAAAGAACACCTAAATCGTTCCGTTTTCGATCTGATTTCTCTTATTTTATTGGGATGGTCATGTCTAAGTAGCTGGGTGCTAACAAAATATTTTCACATTCAGAACTAAACGTCGGTGATTGAAACTTCGCAAACAGATCACGCCGCAATGAATAACGTCTTTCTTTTAATGATTTCCATCCCAATTCGTGCAACATTTCCGTGACTCTTCCCCCCGCCCCGTAACGTGATAAAACAAAACGAGCTGCCCTTCTCTGAACCTTCTCAATATCTTCCGTCAGTTCCACCTGGTGAGGGTCCCACAAGGGGCAACAGTACTCCAGGAGAGGACGCACAAGTGTGATGTAGCCAGTCTCTTTGGTGAAGCTGGTGCATCTTCGAAGCGTTCTGCCAATGAAACGTAACCTTTGGTTCGCCTTCCCCACAGTATTTTCTGTGTGTTCTCTCCAGTCTAAGTTGTTCGTAATTGTAACTCCTAGGTATTTGGTAGAATCTACGACCTTAAGTTTGACTGATTTATCGCGTAATTGAAGTTCAGCGGATTTCTTTTAGTGGTCATGTGTATTACTTCACACTTTTCTTCATTTAGTGTCAATTGCCAATTTTCGCACCCTGCACAAATTTTGTCTAAATCGCTTTGCAGTTGCTTTTGATCCTCTGTTGACTTCACTAACCGATAAACAACAGCATCATCCGCGAACAATCTAAGGGAGCTATTCAGATTGTCTCCTAAATCGTTTATAAACACGTACGTTTACGTAGTTTGCAAGCACAGAGACTGAAAAACCACAGTTTTTAAATCCCACAGTTTTACAAACATCTGGACATATTATTAATTTTTTTTTTTTTTTTTTTTTTTTTTTTTTTTTTTTTTTTTTTTTTTTTTTTTTTTTTTGAAAAATCATATAAAAGTTTTTCCAAGACGTGAGACGTGATTTGAAGCACAGATGGTGGACGGCGAGACTTCCGGAGTGTCGGGATATAGTAAAGAGAGAGTCAGACAACAAATTTAGGCGCTCATCTACTGCTGTTAGCAAAAGGAACTGGCCACGAATGCTAGTAAGCTGAGTGGGCGAAGGCTCACGACGATTACAGTGAGCGAGAGGAAACGGATGAATTTATTTATAGTAATGGCCAATCAAAGGTAAAAAAACCTGTTAAACATTTCTATGATTACTGAAATGAACATACACTAAGTGATCAAAAGTAGCGCCGCGGCGGAGTGGCCGAGAGCATTGAGACGCTATGCTCCAATGCACGAGGGCGTTCCCCGTCGGGGGTTTGAATCCCTCCTCGGGCATGGATATTTGTGCTGTCTTTAGTTCACAAGTAGTTTTTACGTTTAGGGACTGATGATCCCGCAGTTAAGTCCCATAAGCTTAAAAAACATTCAATATTTGACCATCAAAAGTATCCGGACACCTGACTGAAACTGACAAGTTAGTAGCGCCCTCCGCCGGTAAGGCTGGAATTCAATACGATTTTGGCCCCCCTTAGACTTGATGACAGCTTCCACTCTCTCAGGCATACGTTCAGTCAGGTGGTGGAAAGTTTCTTGGGGAGTGGCAGCCCATTCTTCACGGAATGCTGCACTGAGGAGAGGTATCAATGTAGGACGGTAAGGCCTGGCACGAAGTCGGCGTTCCAAAAGATCACAAAGGTGATGTTCACACCATAGCACCATCGCCACTGAATTTTACTCTTCACCGAGCATTCGCCATATCTACACCCTAACATCGGATCGCCACGTTGTCTACCGTGATTCGTCACTCCACACAACTTTTTTCCACTGTTCAATCGTTCAATGTTTACGCTCCTTACACCAAGCGAGGCGTCGTTTGGCACTGGCCTGCGAGATGTCTGGCTTATGGGCAGCTGCTCGACCATGAAAACCAAGCTGTCTCACCTCCCGCCTAGCTCTCGTAGTATTTGGAGTGGATGCTGATGCAGTTTGAAATTCCTGTGTCATGGTCTAGATAGAAGCCTGCCAATTACACTGTACGACCCTCTTCAACTGTCAGGGGTCTGTCAGTCAGCAGAAGAGGTCGGCCTGTACTCTTTAGTGCAGTACGTGTCCCACGTTTCCACTTCACTATCACATCAGAAATAAATCTCCAGGGATGTTTAAGAGTGTGGAAATCTGCGTACAGACTTCTGACACAAGTGACACCCAATCACTACCACGTTCGAAGTCCGCGAGTTCCTCGGAGCGCTCCATTCTGATCTCTCACGATGTCTGATGAATACTGAAGTCGCTGATATGGAGAACTTGGCATGGCAGCACAATGCACCCAATACCAAAAACTTTTGATCACATTGTGGATATCATTTTTGACCGGTAGATTTCATTCGGAGCGCGTGCTACCGAAGTTCTGTGCTGAGACCTGCACGGGCCAGTCGGGACCGACCGATCGCCGTCATCCTTCGCCACATGCATCATTTGTATACGGAATGGAGCGGTATAAGGTTAGATCACAGCTTTCCTGGACGATCTTGGCTTTCTACAACTTGAAACCGCTACTACTTGGTCAAATAGCCCCTGAATTGTCATCACGAGCCTAAGAGCACCCGGTTCCACATCTTCTACCAGGGGAAAAACTCCGGCACTGCAGGGAATCCGACGCGCGGGAATGACAGCGTAGTCTTAGACACCCCATCAAGACTTGGTTATGTTCATGTTTTGTAATGTCTATCAAACTTACAGAAAGCGTTTTGTCCGCAAACTGAATTCATAATAGATCACCATCTGCCGGCCGCGGTGGCCGAGGGGACTAAGGTGCTTCAGTCACGGTATGCACGGTCACTACGGTCGGGGGTTGGAATCCCCCTTCGGGCATGGATATTTGTGCCGTCCTTAGTTGTAGGTAGTTCATAAGTAGTTTGTAAGTTTAGGGACTGATGACCCCGTAGTTAAGTCCCTTAAGCTTAACAAACATTTGAATAGATCACCTTGTTCAGAGAACGTATTATAAATTTCTGAACATTCCCCTCAAACTTGTCTGTTAATGCAAGATTACGAACACGCAGCAGGCATAGGCGCATAAGGGTTCTATCGTCCCGTCGCCAGCGGCGTCATCAGAGACTGAGCACAAGCAAATACGGATGTGGAACGAAATCGGCCATGCTCTTTCAAAGAAACCGCCATTTGCGTGGACCGGTTTAGGGAAAATTACGGGAAATCTAAATTTAGGCACCCGCGCGTTCCGCAGTGAGGCGCCTTAGACCGCTCGGCTACTCCACCGCGGCGAGTTCAGTGTACTAACCAAAGAGTCCTTTCGGTCGATACCTCACACTGTTAATAATTGCCGCTTCGCGGCAGAAAGGAGGATGAAGAAGTATAGAGATTTAAAGTGTCTCAAGAAACACATGCCCACTCGTGAGAAATCTTATTATCTAAGGAGAAATATGAGTGGAAACATTTCGGTGTTATTTCTATACGCGGTTGTTTTATTGCCCAAGCATTTCTACTCCGTAGCGCAGACATTATAAATCGCACGTCCCGCCGGTCTACTGCACGCCAGAGACTGCAAATCGGAGATCATTTCTAAGATAGCACACCACCGCACAGTGCGCGGGCCGCTCACGATTGCTCATAAACAAGAAGAGCGGGAGGAGAGAGGAGGAGGATGATAAAAAGAGGAAGGAATCGGCGAACGAGGCGCTAGAGGATGACAAGCAGTAAATAATGCCGGGTGTCGGGAGATGGCGAGATGGTGGCGGGCAGATAGGCGCGGGTTATCTCTAGCCAAGACAGGGAGCTGGCGGCAGCGGCAGCGACTGCGGCGCGACGTGACAACATTCCTGACGAGTCCGCTCTCTGCTCGATATCACGGTCATTATTCCGAGCCGGCGAGCGAGAGTGAACGACAGAGAGGCGAGCGCGGCGCGAAGCCGGCGAGAGCGAGTTTTTGTGGGGGGAGGGGGGGGGGTTCATAACCTGCTGGACGGCCCTTCTACCGACAGCCTGGCTGCCGCAACGAGGTACAGTCCGGTAGCAATGGCGCTGTCGCTGTCCGAGCGCAGCGCCACCGAGGCAAATCTCTGCGTCCGGCCAGCTCTCCATCAAACAACTCCGTTTACCTTCGCGTCAAGGACACTAGCCACCCGCGGGCAGCAAGAACGTGGAATTCCTGCACTTACAATGCATCGTGTATTTTCTATGACGCACATATTACATGTTGAGTTCCCAGGAAATACTTAAGAATGCAGTGCTACTGTTTCTGATCCATACATCCTTCTATTTTCACAATGTCGCAAACTCTAAATTTCACAATGTCGCAAACTCTATCTCCGGAAAAATATTCCCAAACTATAATAGAACCTCCTCAGTGTTTAACTGTATGCGAAACACACTGCTGGGATACCCTTTCCCCTAAAAATCGGCCAACAAGTATGCTCCTTCTGGTACCAAAAATCTGGAACTTCCATTCATAGGTGAGCAACACCTTCGTCCACTCTTACGATGTTTTCTCGCCCATTCAAGTCTCTTCTGTTTATTTACGGGCCTTAGAAGGGGTTTTCTTGCTGTGATACATCCTTTCAAGCCGGCTTGAATTGGTCTCCTTTTTACTGTTACAATAGATATTACTGTCGTCTTCATTCCTGCCATTTCTGCACGAATTAGGGGCGCTGTTATGAACCTATTTCTATTACTGATCATTCTGATATAGTTATCATCACCTTTAATTGTTTTACGAGGTCGTTCTGGTTGTGGTATTCCACTTGTCTTCTGGCGGTGAGAGGTGTATTACACTCCCCACATAGAAACACTACAATGTTTCGCAATTTGGCGAATAGATAAACCTGCTTGGCTAATTGCTACAACTGCTCCACTCGTGAAGCCATACTAGCGATGTACACACTTCAACTGTCACGAAGAAACTGACATGTTATGTTGGTAACAATGCTTGCCGTTCACTTCAGACATCACATCACTACAGGAAATAACAGAAGTGTACCAAATGCGGCTTCCGCCGGAAAATAGGTATACAAACAAATCAGATAGACATGTCGTTGATGTACACGACGTTGTTTGTTGGATACTATTGTAGCTGGATTACCACATACAGAAACATGACATGTGTACAACTGTTGTACTATTCCTTTGCTTCCTCAAACGTACCCACAGTATTATATATTATCTACAGAGAATTAGAGTCAGTTATTGGGTGTATTGAAATTAATGAACGGTAGTGTAGCATGGTTCAATATTCCTATACGAGACTTCCAACGACTTGCCACATTGAGTTGCTGCACTTCCCCCGCAAAAGGAGGATTTATGAAGGTACCCATGATGTTTTGTCATGTCAGTAAAAACCTAATTTGTTTCTAACTTGCGTGACGTTTGAGAGCTACACGCCTGTCTAAATATTTCCGCCAAACCAGTTCGACCGGAATTATTTCCGGGTGATGTTCTCCATCAACCACCAATTTTTCCATCTGTGCTGCTAACTTCGCAAGAGAGATTATTCCCCCCCCCCCCCTGAAACGTTATTTTGCGAACGGTTCATGCCGAAATCAGAATCATGTCATTCTGCAACCAGCCATCTACGACAGTATAGTTTGTGGGGAACAGATCCGCACTGACTGTAACAACTGTAGCCGTAGCTAGTGGAGAACCGCGGAGTGGCGAGCTTTATGTTATCAACGATGTCAACATACCTACGTAATTTCTTACGCTTCTCGGGCGATTCACTGTCATCCCGAGAATCGTGCTGGGGAGACGCAGACACCCTATCCTGCGAGATATAACATCTCTATGCTACCGACGGTTGCAACATAACAGCTCTACATGCATCGTACCGCCAATACCAAAAATACACAGCACAGTTTTCACTGAAAGGAAGGGAAAAATAAATAAATAAATAATTATTCGGACAAACAGAAAATCCGGATAATCACGAGTATCACCTAAAATAAAAATTATACCAATAATTTGGTACATAATTAGAAATGTGTAGTAGTCATACTGTCGAGTAGCTGAAGCGAATGTATATACGAGGCACGTTCGACGAGTTCCTAGCTAGGTCGACGCGCCTACGAAAATCAGTATAGGAAGTACGATTCAAGTCGTAATGGTGTGAAACAAACATACAAGTCAAAATTACTAAAAATTTCCGGGCTATTATGCCGTGGTCTTGTGGATTTATTCTGGAAGCCCAGAATAAATCCACAAGACCACGGCATAATAGCCCGGAATTTTTTAGTAATTTTGACCATTCCGGCCGTGAAAGTTTACATTTTACAATAAAACGTACAAGTCTGCATCGAGAAACTGAAATTTCTAAAATGGCCGAGTTTGGCGAGCTCAATGCCGCGGCTCGTCCGCTTGGCCCACCAGTGGCTAAAAACGTCACTCAAGGCCGCAGTGGTGAAAGGCGGCGTCCTCGACAGCAGACATGGGGTCATCCGCGGAGGGTAGCACGCGCTCCGCCGTCCAACTGAGGCGCCTTGCCCACGCGCTGAGCGCCCAGCGCATACAGAGACGCTTCGAGCGGGGTGACGAAGAGACGATGCTCCGATAGCTATGAAATACGTGCCATCCGATATTGGGCGAAACATTGTGATTTTTGCAAATTTTACAGTTTGTCTTTCGAGGGATTAGATTAGCAGATCAGGCTATAAGAGTAATATATGAATGTTGTTATTTGGGCAGTAAAATAACTCATGATTGCCAGAGTACAGAAATAAAATGCCTAATGGCAATGGAAAGAACAGAATTTCTGAAGAAGTTAAATGTGTTAATATAAAATATTAGTTTGAGTATTAAGAAGTCTTTTCTGAAGGTATTTGTAAGTCTTGTAAGTGAACGACAAACAGTTCTAAAGAAGAAAGTTCAAGATGAGATGGTTAGATCGCGTAATTAATAAGGAGGTCCTGATCAAAACTACAGAGAAAAGCATAACTTGATTAAAAGAAGAAATAGATTGAGAGGACACATTCTGAGACAACAAGGAATAGTCAGTTTAGTATTAGAGTGGATTGTAGAGGGCAAAATCGCAGAGGGAGTCTACAAGACGGATACAGTATGGGTGTTGAAATTGATGTGGATTACCGTTGTTATTGTGAGACTTGCACAGAATAGAGCAGCGAGGAGAGATACATCAAAGCAGTCTTCGGACTGAAGTTTTTTTCATTATCCGTCACAGTTACTATGTATCATCCGAAAAAGTACAGCTGTTCCTTTAATATGTGCCTGAAAATGAATGATGAAACAAGTCGGCAATTCACAAATGGATGTAAAAGCCTTAAATGAAATGCTCTATCGTATTCGTTTTCATTATCTGTAACAGAAACAATGACCAGTGTCCTGTTCGGATGTAAAATCAATGTTTAAAGTCCCACCGAAGTCATTAGCGACGGGCGCACACACTGAATGGAAGGAGCGTGGAAAATGACAAGTCTGCTCATCTATTTGCATTCAGCGATTAAGGGAAATCACTGAAAATGTGAATTTTAATGGAGGACGGCGATGTGAAGCATCGTCGTGCCACACTGAGTCCACAGTGCCATCTAGCTCGCTGCCAACCTCATCTACGATCTTGAAGATCGCAATAGCCTGTTGATGACAATAAGGTTTACAAGACCAGCTCGACAAAATAGGAAACAAACAGAAATAACGGTTACGAGTAACACATTCTACTAGAAAAATTATAGTATTGGCACACTTTTCTTCCTGCAGCTGCGCTAAACACTAATTCACTTTCTGCAAATGACTTCCTTGGTATTGTCCGAAAGTGATACATAAGAGAGCCGCGGTGGAGCGGCCGAGCGCGTTGAGGCGTTATGCTACGATGCGCGAGGCCGTTCCCCGTCGGGGGTTCGAATCCCCCCTCGGGCATGGATGTTAGTGCCGTCTTTAGTATAAGGTAGTTCATAAGTAGTTTGTATGTTTAAGGACTGATGACACCGCAGTTAAGTCCCATAAGTTTTACAAACATTTGAACATTTACATAAGAGAAGGAAAAGGAGTTCGCCCACTCAGCACTTTGTATGCATTAGAATCCAAATCTTGCAATAAGTTCTGAAACTTAATTGTATGCACACACAATAAAAATGAAAATCCCGCCCATAAAAACTAAATATAACAGGAAGCATTTAGGTCTGCAGCTTTGATTGCGCGACGTGTTAGGCAAAGCAATGGTATGTTCTCTCTCTTATGGGTAAGTGAGCGCTGTGCTTCACTATGCTTAGGTTCACGAGAGCCTTTGGTGCCGGTCGACAGCCTACATCCTAGACACGATACATCGCATTCTACAATCATTGGTGGCCAGTCCGATGGAGAAATTAATCCTCTAGATTTCAAATCAAATGTTTGTAAACCAGTTCCTAGACATACAAACTACTTCAACTTATACTACGGCCAACACACACTCATACATGACCGAGTGAGGGCTCGAACAGCCGGTGGGAACGGCCACCCAGTCCGTAGCATGACTCTTCAGACTGCGCGGTTCCTCCAGAGTAACTCTATGCAGACACGAATATCTCCTGATACGCCTCAGGCTGTGGTTGTAGTAACCAATTTCCGTACCTCTGAACTGGAACAGGATTTTTTTTACCTCCAATGACGAACATCCATATTTCAGCTCAACTATGTGTCTGTTACCGCGATTCTCCTGTGATCATGGCGGCTTCGCTTTTACGAACTAGAAGAGTGTACTGAGAAATAAAGCGGAATACATTTGTGGAGAATCTTATCCATAATTCATTCGCAGTGCAATCTTCATGTTGCTTACAACGCAACAACTGCGGCAGTGTCTGCACCGCCCTGCGGGCATACAAGCCTGCAGATATACTGAGCATCTGATCCAATGCGTGATGTGTTAGGCATTTCAGTCAATTCCTGCAGAGAGTGATTATATTACACTGTTAAGGGCTGACGTAGGCCCTGTTGGGAAAAGAGTCCATTAGTCTTGTCCGGATTACCGACAAACGTATTTTCTGTTTTGGAATATTACAGAAGCCGCTTAAAGACATGTTATGGTTTGTTAGCGCTGTTGAACCGAACGTTCGCCAAGACGACTAATTTTTTACCCCTCCGCGCTGTTTCTGTGACTATAGTTCGACGAGTGTGCGATGCGAATTAGTTGTTGTTGTTGTTGGTTGTTTTAAGGGGACTAAACAGCTAGGTTATCAGTCCCCTGTTCCTAGCTGAGAGTCAACTGTCAATAAAACAATGCCCTGAAAATTACACCGCACATAAGGGCAAGTTCATAATGGACAAGCCACTGACAATACAAAACGAAGACGCACAGAATCGGTAAAAGAAAGTCACGAAGAAAACTGTATAGCAGAGTACCTTGGCTGGCTGATCACAAAAAACAGTATGAGCCAGCCACACTGCACACACTAAAAACCCCTAGGGGCGTGAAAAAGTAAAAAGCTGGATGGGTGGTGGCCTATGATATCAGGCTACAGCACCCACGGTTAGATAGAATCATAAAAACCAGCAGCGCGGATAAAACTTAAAACTGTGTTAGCCACAGAGGCGTTGTTATCTAAAACTAAGGGTAGTGCGTCTGGAAGATTAAAAGAGTGCCGCAGGTTGGCTAAAATCGGACAGTCCATCAAAACATGGGCCACTGTCATTACGACACCACATCGACACACGGGCGGGGACTCACGGCGAAGGAGATACCCGTGGGTCAACCACGTGTGTCCAATACGGAGGCGGCAGAGGACAACCGCCTCTCGGCGAATCGGCGGCAGTGAAGACTTCCACAGGGCTGTGGACAGCTTCACTGCCCGAAGCTTGTTTGGCGCATTCGCCATAGCCCACTCGGCGCTCCAAGCCTCGCGCACCTTCCGGTGCAACACCAATTTCAGATCAGGCTCCATGACGCCAATATCTAGTGGTGGTTCCATAGTGGCCTACTTGGCTAAGCGATCTACTTGTTCATTCCCTGGGATGCCGACGTGGCCCGGGGTCCACACAAAGACCACAGAACGGCCTGATCGGCTTAGAGAGTGAACAGTATCTTGGATCGACCGTACCAACGGCTGGCGAGAAAAACACTGGTCTATCGCTTGTAAGCCACTCAGGGAGTCAGAACAGATGACAAATGACCCCCTGGGGCACGCTTTGAGGTGTTGCAAAGCCCTTAGAATGGCGACCAGTTCGGCCTTGAGATTTAGGGCGTGCCATACATCGAGGTCTCTGATTACCTTGCACTGCAAACAAGTTACAAATGGTATGTTTGTGGTATACTTCGCCAGAAAAAAGTAAGAAGAATGGAGCAGTATGCGATTATCCTGCAGTTTATTATAAATTACTATTACATGCCGGTTATAAACTAGAACAACGTGGATGGCACCGCGCGGATGATTTACAGCAACTGCTCGCTTTTTCGTCCTTTCGGGCCGCTGCGTATTATGCAACCGACGCGACGGAGCGATCCGCACAGTTGCCCTGATTATATCAGAGAGGCGGCAGCGGAAAGCCGCGCGTTATTCTGGTCTGCGTAACTGGCCTTGATTTACGGGCGACCCGGCGCGGGCCCGACTCCGCTCCATTTAGCGTAAAGAGCGCCTCCTATGTGGGTCAGCCGCGTCAACTTGCACTCAGTCCACACCACCATCTCCCTCCCCTTTTACTTTGTCCACAAACAAACTAAAAGCAACCAAGTACTTGTATGCGCACTATCAGAAGGCTATGGACTACCTATGTAGCTAGTACTAATCGTAGTAATCGATGGTAAGGCATCGACTAAAACAGAGGTGATATCGGGCGTTCCACAGGGTAGTGTTATTGGTCCTTCGCTATTCCTTATTTACATAAACGATTTAGGGGAAAATCTAAGTAGCTCTCTTAGGTTGTTTGCAGATGACGCCGTCATTTACCGTCTAGTAAAATCATCTGAAGATCAAAACCAACTGCAGAACGATCTGAATAAGATATCAGTATGGTGTAAAAATTGGCAATTGACTCTAAAATAATGAGAAGTGTGAAGTCGTTCACATGAGTACGAAAAGAAATCCGTTAAACTTAACATAAATCAATCAAATGTGAAGGCCGTAAACTCCACAAAATACCTAGGAATTACTATTACTTCAGACCTAAACTGGAAAGAACACGTAGATAATATCGTGGGAAAGGCGAACCAGAAACTACGTTTTATTGGCAGAACCCTTAAAAGTTGCAACAGAACTACTAAAGAAACTGCATACACTGCGCTTGTCTGTCCATTTTTTGAGTATTGCAGCCCAGTGTGGGATCCTTATCAGGTGGGTTTGCCGGAGGACATCGAAAGAGTCCAAAGAAGGGCAGCTCGTTTCGTATTGTCACGATACAGGGGAGACAGCGTTACGGAAATGATACAGGACCTGGGATGGGAATCATTACAACAACGGCGCTTATCGCTGCGGCGTGGGCTACTTGCAAAACTCCAATCGCCAACATTCTCCTCCGAATGCGAAAATATATTGTTGACTCCCACTTACAATGGTAGAAATGATCATCAGAATAAAATACGAGAAATCAGAGCTCGAACAGAGAGATTCAGGTGTTCTTTCTTCCCGCGCGCTATTCGAGAATGGAATGGGAGATAAATAGTATAACTGTGGTTCGATGGACCCTCTGCCAGACACTTAAATGTGATCTGCACAGTATCCCATGTAGATGTAGTACCATACATAATTTGTTTGCTTTGCTGCTAGAGCAATTAGCTGATACGGAAAAAGAGAAGAAGGGTAGATAAGAACTTTTTCTTTCGTCGATCGCTAGGTCATTAGGACTAAAGCACAGCAACGTTCTCCCACATAACAGCCAATATCGTCAAACAAATCCGGGGGAGGCGGGGGGGGGGAGATGGAGCTTGAACAGCCACCATACTCGCCGGATCTCAATCATCCAGACTTCTCGCTATTCCCTCGACTCAAATTCGCTTCGAAATGAAGGAGATCTGGCGATATTCCTGACATGCAACGTAACCTAACGAATTTTTCGAACTACATTCCAAGGCAAGATTTTTCGAACACCATCCCAAAGTTTACACGGCATTTATCGGAGAGCTGAGTGGTGCACAGTTATGGGAGGTGACTATTTCGGAGCCTGTAGTTCATACTGCATCTACGTCAATGTACCAGGACGAGTTACCGAATTTTATTGTCAGAGGAATAATACGGGTGTGTTAGCGGAAATTTACAAATATGTGCCGTGCCGGGAGTCAATCCAGATACCTGACTATATGAGCTAGTGAGGTACAAGCACAACTGCGTTATCCCAGCATACGTCCAATGCGATACAAAGCCACGATTCTTAAAATTCCGATCAATTTTAAAATTAAGCAGAAATCTTCATCGCCGCATGCAGACCGCTAAAGGGTGAAAAGCTATCGTCTCAATAATTACACAGGTCGACATGGATTGTTGGGTTTGGAAAGTAAGGGGTGTTCTTTACTAAATTTGCACCCCATAATATGAAAATCATATCAGTTTTTCTCCATCACCCTCACTTTTTTCTGCACAGCTACCCCCCTCCAAACCTACCATTGGCTGCGAAATCTATGTTATGCAGTGTCCACAACTACAGAAATGTGGCAACGCTGCATTTTTTTGTGTGAAGGTGAGGCAGAGGAGGCTAATGAACTTGGAGCTGACGTTCCATTATCGCCACAGAAATCAGTGAGTGAGTGCTACAGCTACAAGAAGGTGCTTTCGCACTGTGTTGTGAGTGGTGGCATTTCACTGAAGGTGTGTTAAAAATGTCAGGAAGGCAGTGTGTGAATAGCCCAGATACATTTTGTTACATCTGTGGAAATTATGTGATACGTGTAAGACGTCGACAAATAACAAAATTTGTGCAGAAGTCATATTTTGCATATTTCGGCATGAAACTCGGCGATCAGGACAAATCATTTGCTCCACACATTGTGTGCCATACATGTGTGGAGCAGTTAAGGAAATGGAGTGAAGGTAAAATCAAGTGCTTGAACTTCGCAATTCCTATGGTATGGATTGAACAGAAGAATCATGTTGATGACTGTTACTCCTGTATGACGAATGTAACGGGATACAACAGAAGAAACATGAAAAACATATCGTATCCAAACTTAGATTCGGCAATTAGACCTGTTCCTCATGGTCCAGGGCTACCAATCCCCTCTCCACCAACATCAGTGGATTCTCTTGAATTCTCTGAACCATATGTAAGTCAAGAATGCAGTGAATCCGACTATTCTGAGTGTGTTACCGATAGTACCCCAAAACCTCTTACTCAAACAGAACTTGACAATTTGGTGAAAGACTTAGGACTCTCAAAAGATGCAGCACAACTACTGGGATCACGTCTCAGTGAAAATAACTTACTTGCACACGGTACATCATATTCATTGTACAGAAATCGTGATAAAGATTTCAGGGAATTTTTTGTTGAAGATGGTTTAACGGTGTTCTGCAAAGAATCGCCGGATTAGTGATGAAAATGGGAGCTCAGAAGTATGAGAGTAAGGAATGGAGATTGTTTATAGATTCTTCAAAGCGAAGTTTGAAAGCAGTGCTGCTACAGTCCTTTAAACAGTTAGGATGCAAGGTCTCTCTAAAACTACATTTTCTAATGTCACACTTAGAGAGTTTTCAAGAAAATTTGGCTGACACATCAGAGGAACATGGTGAACGATGTCATCAGGAACCTAAAACTATGGAACATCGTTATGAAGGTCGTTGGGGAATAAACATGATGGCTGACTACTGTTGGTGCATCACACGTGAAGGAGAAGTGACACACAAGAGGAAGGATATTAAGCGTTCATTCACGGGCAAACGAAAACGGAAGTAGTACCTCTACCTGGTAAGTGCCCACCATAATATTTGCTTCTTATAATTCATATGCCTTTCTTCCAATTCTTTTTCAACCACTTTACTGTTCCATTTCATTTCCATTGTCCCTTAATTGCTTACCAATTTCCAATTTCATTGGTCGCAGAGTTTGACAATGGTGAATATGATGATGGTAGTGGTGGTGCAAAAACCTGACGTGCTACAGAGAAACAGGCTGCAGATTTGTGATCAGCAGGGTCAATTTAGTCAGAAATTCATATTTTCATGCAAACCCCAGACAAAAAGTCAAAATTTGTCGACCTGTGTTATGTGACAATTATTTTTTCCGTGTTGAAGGAAGTGCCTTCTGTTAAGTATTTATGCTTATTCCTTTAAATTGAACATGCGGACCTCTATATATCATGTTGTGGCAAAATGTGTTACTTACATTCTTTATGATTAATGGTTAACTGCCTCTCTCTTTTTTTAAGCCTGACTGACACCTAGAGGTCTGGGTGTGACTATACTCCAGAATTTTCATCAATAAAAAGACCGTGACAGTGTCAGGAATCGAAACGTGGTCCCCAGCAAGACGGTCTGTTCTGCTGATCACTTGGGTACGTCGCCAGACAAAAACTGAACTAACAGCTTTAATACGGCATACGTGCACAAAGCAATATGCACAGGACGCTTATGATACCAAACATGAATCACATTTTTAACTTCAACGAACTGTACCTCACTATGGTAATTAGTTCTTGTGACTTATAAACAAAATGATTTCCATCATGTGAAAAAAAATAATAATAAATAAATAAATAAATAAAAAAAAAAATCTCATCATATGGTATGCAAATTTCGATTTATTGGGGCATAATTATTCCCCAAACGGTGAAACGGGTCCAGCTGACGTAAACATAGATTCTTCCTTTCAAAATACATCTTCATGCAAAAGTGAATTAACGTCTGCAGAATACGCAGTGTACTTTCATGAAACACGAAAAATATTTCGATATTGTTCTATGAATCATCTTCATACATTACTATGAAGTGTTACTGGCGCTGTGTACTTTCATGAGACACACGAAAAATATTTCCATATTGATTTACGAATCTTCTTCATACCTGGCGTTGTGCTATTCAGAGGGCGAATATGCAGCACCTGTCTGGCATCATTCCTATGACGCTAGGCAAGTGGACACTGCTTTGAATGAGACATGTAGCATAATTACTGGCTGCCTGAAATCAACCAAAATGGAGCAACTGTATTATCTAACAGGTGTAGCTACGCCTGACATCAGGCGTGAAGCCGGCGGAGCGGCCGAGACCAATGAGGCGCTATGCTACGATGCTGGAGGCCGTCCCCCATCGGGGGTTCGAATCCCCCCTTGGGCATGGATGTTTGTGCCTTCTTGTATAAGCTAGTTCATAAGTAGTTTGTAAGTTTAGGAACTGATGACCCCGCAGTTAAGTCCCATAAGCTTAACAAACATTTGAACTTTTTTTTTCAGGCGTGAAGCTGCTGCGCAAGCAGAAGGACGTAGGTATTAAACATAAGGAGAGGCACTGAATTAAAATTTGTGCTGTGGCCGGAATTCGAACCCGGGACCTAGAAGGACGTAGAGCCCTGAGCATCTCATACTCATCCACTGTTTCGCCTATCACCAACACCAACACACTTGAAGTCTAGAAAAAGTTTTGTAAGAGTCTATGTGAACAACAACAACACATACATGTGGAGAAAGAGAGCAGAAATTGCTCCTGTAGGCTGGAGAAAACCTAAAGAAGAGCTACTTCTCGGTCATAATGAGAGCTGGTGAACCTGGAAGTCGCTTAACAGGTTACGAACTGGTATTGGGCGGTGTAAAGTAAGTCTAGAAAAATGGGGATACGACTGTGGACCCCCAATCTGTGAATGTGGCGAGGAGCAGACAATGTCTCACCTGCACACCTGTCATCTGTGCCCGTCATCCTGCACGGAATAGCAATTAATGCCTTGGACATAGTCCATTTCTGGGCTATAACAATTTACGTTAATGTCTGATACTCTGTTTAAATGTAAATGTATTGCTTATATATGTTATGTATGCTAACTTTAATTCTTTGAACTTTGCCCACTTCTGGATGAAGACAATTTTAATTACTAAATTATCTTTAATGTTAGTGCCCACTGTCCACGCAGTCCGAACTAGACAAGACAGTAAGTGTTCCAGTGTGTTGCATTGAAATAATATTGTAGATAACTAAAAGCGTTGGAAGGAGACGTAAGAAGGTGCCGAAGGTTGGACCATAAAGGACGGCAAAAAGCGACGAAATGCCGATCGAGATGTTTGCGCACATGGCCGGTGTCCAGGGCCAGTCGGCGCTGCGCGGTTAGGTTTTACGCCGGACGCAACCTGAAAGGCCGCGTCGCGCGGAATAATAATCAGCCCGGCCGCTTATAACAAATGGCCAGCTGCAAAAGATGCGAGCAGCGAGACAAAAGGGCAGGCCGCTTTGTGCGCGTGTGGGAAAGCACGCGCTTTCATACGGCCCCACTCCAGCCGCCGCCACTGGGCAACGCAGTGCCGAGACAGAAATTAAAACAAGTAACTAGCGTTTGTGACGAGGTTCTGTAGCAAAGGATGCGGTAGGGACGCGGCACGCGGTAAGATACCGAAATAGGGCACTAATGAGGACCGTGCCCCCTTCAAGACAAGACAAAATTATGAAGATGAAGTCTATATGTAGTGAGACACCTGCTTCTTTTATACTCCCTTCTATTTACCTAATAGACATAGCATCAGCCATTGTCCAGGTATTTATTTATTCCAGTCTTCTCCCTCTGTCCTCCTCCCTCTACACCCATGCGTCATTTCATCCCCGCGCTACCTACTTTCGTGGTGATCAGTAAAACCGTGTCGAAGTATATTGCGCCGCGGTGGAGTGTTCAAAATGTTCAAATGTTTGTAATGTCTATGGGACTTAACTACGGGGTCATCAGTCCCTAAACTTACAAACTACTTATGAACTACTTACGAACTAGGACGGCACAAATATCCATGCCCGAGGGGGGATTCGAACCCCCGACAGTAGTGGCCGTGCAGACCGTGATTGGAGCGCCTCAGTCTCCTCGGGCGGTGGAGTGGCCGAGCGCTCTAAGGCGCCTTGCTACGGTTGCTCGCCGTCGGAGGTTCGAGTCCTCCAACGGGCATGGGTGTGTATGTTGTCCTTAGTGTGAGTAGTTTGTAAGTCTAGGAACTAATGAGCATAGTAGTTTGGTCCAATAGGTTCACAAACATTTGAAGTGTATTGCAAGATACTCTCCGCCGTGCGCCATACGTTGGCTTGCAAAGTATAAAAACGCTCTCCATTAAAACATACAAAAATGTGATAACTTCCATGGTGATAGGTCGGACGGTTTAAAGTCTATTGTAATGTAACCCTACGACATGAACCATTTTAAGATGTGCCTGAGATAAATCGGGAACAGATTATTCCCCCGCGATATCACACCGGAATACCCGAGGATCACTTTGTCTAAAATTATTTTTCTATCCGTATCCCTCTAAGTTCAAATTTTTGGACAGCTTATGGGACTTAACTGCGGGGTCATCAGTTCCTAAACTTACAAACTACTTATTTACTATCTTATACTAACGACAATACAAACATACATGCCCGAGGGAGGATTCAAATTCCCTACGGAGAACTGCCGCGCGCATCGGAGTATAGCGCCTCAATGCTCTCGGCCACTCTACCGCGGCCCTATCCCTCTATCCCAGTTGTAATATACACTGAATAATTATTTAACATATGTGTCTCCCAACGCAAAGAGAGTGAATATATGGGCACTGACGCTCTTGCGCTTCGTGCAACGTTAAATCGAAGACAAGGAAATAAATGTTTCAGTTCAACTATTAAAAAGATAAGTATACGTCATACATAAATTGTGCGAATTTATTTCTACAACCTGTTACCAGGTCTCTGATATGTACTCACTCACGTTATCTTTGAACTCGGCGTATTTTGATATTTTGGTTAATTTCAGTAGCTCATCGGTGTTAGCCTTGTGATCATGCGTATAAGCTGCTCCATTGAGGGCGCCTCACATATTAAATTACAAAACAATATTGTATTCCTTACGACCGTAAGCCGACGATAAACGAAACAAACAACAGCAGTTCAGGCTGTGTCGCGTTGTAGCACAATGAACCATACAACTTGCACCGGGTTGAGATATTACCAGCTTGTAAAATAAATAAATAAACACTTCAAACGTACGATTACTTTACCAACAAGTTAAAGTGTTAAACATTTGCCCCGAATTAGGCAAGGTGAGAAGTCTGGAGAAGGTTTGGAATTTTTATTCAAGTTTGTTGGAAGTCGCTCAGTGCTCTCATCTCTCAAAAATTGGATGAATCACGTCTAGTTATTTTCACGATAACAGTTGCGCTGCCTCCGGCTTCATAACTAATTATAATAGCTTTTGTTTTTGATTTGCCAACTTGCTTTTGTAGCCATACCAGAGTATGTAACAGTATTTAGGCGGATGTCTGTATGGGGACCACTCAAAAGGGGCGCGACTCCACCGGTCGGCTTTGACCCGTGACGTCGGAGTGTTATTGCGCGACGTCATCGTTGCCTGTTTACAGATTGTGTGAGTTGGCGCTCTCTTGCGGTGGAGTTATATGGTTCACGGTTGTGTTTGATCGTACTGTTAGTTGTCGTTATGACGTAGTTCGGTGCTGTTTTCTTGTTCCTGCTTGAAGGGTGGTTATTGCTGTTTCAAAGTAAGTTCTTTGACGGTTTTAACGTAGCGTGTGTTTTTCTAATAGTTTTAGGTTTCGTTTTATTTGTATATGATTTTCGTGTTTTTATTAGGATGGAAACATAGAAATATCTTTTTGGCTACGTGATGCTTTGGAGGAGACCACGTTGCCCCTGACGTCGGCGTGTTGTATGACTCGTAACACTCATCAGTTTCCTTTCGTTATGAATTTGACATTACTTTTTACAATATAAACAGACCAGTTTACGTTCATCCATTCACTTACCCAAGTCCCATGTTGCAATTAACTTCAAACGTTGATATTTCTAATAGTAACTGCTTGGTAAAACCGTATTTGAAAGGAAAGTTTCTTTGTGCACAATAAAGCCTAAGAGTATTGTTTCGGAATGTTGTTTTCCATCGAGGTCATGTGTTAACGCAGACGTTTCATGCTGCCGTACTAAGTCAATTGTAATGTTTGCTACCGCTGTTCTGGTTTTTATTTGTATTCGGTATGGTTGTTTGGAATAGTCTGTCCACGAGGTTTATAGGTCAATTCTTCAATTGACCTGTTCGATACCGTTTTGGTATTGTTTACTTGTAGTGGTTAGTTCGAATCTTTTGATATACCTTTTTTGGTGTTAAGTAGCTAATGGGAAGTTGATTGGCATCGCCTGCTTGATTTGAGGTTATTATAGGTGAATTGAAGTTTTCGATGCCATTTTTGTTTTGTAGTTTTTGGTGATTTTGTTTTGTATTGTATGCTGTTTTGTTGTACTTTCGTGTTTTCGCATTGTCTTACTGTCCTTTATTTACGGTTGCAGTGTTCTCGCCCAAAACCCCCACATTCCCGCCCTTGTCCCGTTTGTCATTTTATTGGTTTCACGTTACTTTTATCCCGTTTATAAGTGCGTGTATCGGTGTTTCTCGCCATATTGGTTACGACTATGTCGTTGCCACCATGTTGCCATGTCAAAGCAGAAGGGTGGAATCGCGTCCTTTAATTATGCCATGCAGAAAAATATAGATAAGTTTGTGTGTACGCTTGGTGCGGAGGGAGGAGTGGTGCCGGCCGTGGTGGCCGAGGGTACTGAGGAGCTCCAGTCACGGTATGCACGGCCACTACGGTCGGGGGGGTTCGAATCCCCCCTCGGGCATGGATATTTGTGCCGTCCTAGTTCGTAAGTAGTTCATAAGTAGTTTGTAAGTTTAGGGACTGATGACCCCGTAGTTAAGTCCCATAAGCTTAACGAACATTTTGAACATTTGGAGGTGTGGTGGTGGCTTGTAAATGAAAATTTAATTAAACTTAACTTTCTCTTACGCTACGTTCAAGATGTTCAACATGCTGTAATGCAGTCAAAGCCTCTAGTGATTTAAACTATTCTCTGGATTCAGCATGGCATACACGAGAAAATTTAAGACGAATTAATTTGACTACTACGCAAGAGGTTCATTGCATAGAAGTAAACAATGTTTGTAAACTGTATTTTAATGATAGCAAGTACAGTAGTCCCCTCCCCCACACTACTTTGATTCGAGAAGGGACAATTTAAGTTCAAGACACCGAATGTAGATGCGAAAAATAAAGGTTATGCTAGCAGATTAGTCTTTAACATAGCCTTGGGTAATTTCGTTTATTTCACGCTATACATAAGAATTGAGATTTAAATATACTAAATATATATCTGATAGTGGCAATTTCTTTGGTCAGTATTTTGATGCGAAAAATATACACAAAACGAAGAAAACTGCAAGGACACACTACGTAAATTTTGGTATTTTTACATTTAGCGGAAAACATCCGTGTTAAGAGTGCAGTTGCAAGGAAGCAATACTAGATAAGAGGTAATTTGCTAAACGTGAAGGTTACCGCGTAAAAGTGGAATGCGCAGTACTGGCAGTCTTGCCCTCGTCTTCGTAAATTTTCAATTGGATATGGCACTGTATCATGGCCTTGTTTACTGCTACCAAAAAGTTGGCTTAACCCCACAATGCATAGTGTATCTGATCAGCTACAAGCCTTATTTTTTTCGATTCTCTCAAACTGATCAACACTTTACCACAAATTCATTTGTAGCTGCTTCTATACATAGTGTTTCACATGCAAGAAGCTACTGAATCAGACAGTAATCTTACTCCTAAGTGCGGTTGTTTTATCATTCATCCTTTGCCATGTAAAAGTAAGTACATACTACTGTCGCATTATGAGCTACTTTCTGGAAATAGTGACATTTGCTGCATCGGTTACATCATGGAAGCACTATATAGCTGACAAGCTATGAATGTTTGTTGCTAGTAGCGCATAAACGAGTTTTCTCAGTAAATACACACTATACCTTAGTCGTGGTAGCTTCTATAGCTTCAAATAAAAAGTCATGCATTAAAAGTAAAAATAAATTAGTTAGCACTGAGAGCACAAAATATTCCATGTGCAGTGTTAACAGGTAAACATTCTGCTCATATAAAATAGCAAAACTTAAGTAGAGTCCTGGTAATTTTCTTAGTATTGTCTGGGGGTCAGTTGAAGTCGCGATACGACCCGTCTGCTTTGACCAATGACGTCATATCTGAGTTAGACGGCAGGTTGTTTATAAGCAGAGCATAGATTATAGGTTACGATTTTGTGTTTACAAAGTGATCTGTAGCTTCTCTCGTGTAATGAGGTATAAGTTAAGAGGGGTTTTATTTTTCTCCCCCGTGAGCGAGAGCCGAAGGCGCGAATTTAAAAGAGCTGAGCCCTGTGACCAACGGTTCATTCTGTTGAGGTAATCTGTAATTTACGAGGATAATCACAGATTATTTATTATCTACAATATATAAGTAATACGATATTATGTTTATATTCGTTGATAGTGTTTGATGGTATATGTACGTAGCGTATGGCGTCATTGGTCAAAGCCGACGGGTTGTATCGCTGTCTTCAACTGTCAATGTGTGTATTCGTACCACCCTCCCGAGCAGAAAAAATGTATACCCCAAATGTCTGCGTATAGTGTTATACACGTGATAGTGTTCGAAAGTTTTCTTAAGAAGTCTTTTAACTGAGGTGGAACTTTATACCAGCCCGGTATTCACCTAGTGGAATGTGGAAAACCGATCAATGCCGGACAGATTCGAACCATGACCGGTGTATATCCCCGTCACAGAAACGGGGCCTTAGCGGACGGATAATTAGAATATACTAATTACAAAACAAAGTATTCGTTCTGTCTGAGGCTTACGACCTGGTTAGAATCATCGGACAAGCCATGTGTGAAATGGTTATTAGATCTATGTGGGTTTCATAGCATAGTCATGGGCTAACGAACACGTGGTGAGTTTTCTTTTTGTACGGGACGCTACCCCGAATGGTGACAGGCGGGTTGGTTGAAACGAGTGTCCGTAAACATAATCGTTGTCCGTTTCTTTGAGTCGCGTGCCCACGCAGCTGTCGGTGGGAGAGAGGTGGGCGGTTTGGTAATCTATGTCGCGCAGAATGACCTCAGTTTATTGGCAGTCTGCCGCCGCACACTGTATTGAGGCACGGACCTTGGCGCTTAAATATTTATGACTACGCGGTAACGTTTGCCCTAACGACATTTTTTCTTTGTGAACGTCTCTCGTTCTTTGCTGAATGTGTTTTTTCTCCTTTATTCTGAATCTTTTATGACTAGTGACAAATAGTGGGTCAACACTTCAGAGAATGTGCGCGCGAATTATGGACGGGTTAACAGTTATAACAGCTTATTTCGCTTGTTAATACGTTCGGCTCACTGACTCTTCAGGAAATTAGTTTCGTGAAATACAATTATCAGACTTTATTTCAATACTACCCATAGTATTCGTGCCTGTGAGACGTCTTACTCTTGTGAAATACAGGCGCCACAAAAATTATTAATCTAAGTTCCGTCTTAAGTCATTACAATCAGGGTAATATTACGTATGAACACACGTAAGGGAAAGTTGTGCGCGACAAATTTCTATGTCGCTTAATTTTCGAGGATGGTGCTGACAAGGATGTATTGCTGACGAAATGAAACGGAAAGGTGAAAGTAGCCAGAAAGTTTTCAAGACGGGCAACAACCGGGAAAGATACCGTACATATAATAGTACATTCTAAAGGACGGCCGGATGTAACCAGTTGGAAAAGCTTTCGTGTTGCGACGCAATGACTCTCCTACTGAAGGCTTTCATGTCTTATCGGTAAGGAGTCCATTGGCGCGGAGCACAAACACCACAGCAACGGTTGTAGTTTCCAAATGAGACATCCCAGTATTCGCTCTGTGATTTAGAGAAATAGCGGAAAACCTATATCTGCATGACACGTCGATAATGTTATCCAGTTACTTCGAAATAGACATGAGGAGCTAGCAATCATTAAGAAATGGCGCAAAAAGCGAAGTGCCACCATAGAAATAGAACTGTGACGTAAGCAAAAGTAAAATGAGTGCCAAGTAACGAAATACCATGGTACATGTTCCAATGTCGTTATCGAAATTTTTAGTCAGTAGATGAGTAGAATCGCTGGGGAAGGCTATGGGAGTATGAGTTGGTATGAAGAAATCTGTAAATAAGTTATAATGTGGAACGAATGTGTTGTACGCTACGGTCTCATACAAGCAATAGATTAATATTAGTAGTCCTCGGGAACGGCCACCTACGGTAAATCTCACACAGCGGTTGTTACTGTTGCGCCGTCAGCATATCTCGGACAGCTGTGGCCACTTAACTACGGCGTTGGAGGGAGTCGCGTTCGCGCGGCCAATAAGAAATAGCTTTACTGTTTATGGTTTGTAAATAAATCGGTGTAGTGGATGTAAAGGTCTTTAGATCAAGATATAGCATTTCAATCAATGTGAAATTTATATTTACGTTCTCTTTTATATCGTTTGTCTTTTCCCTGTGAAAGTTGCATTCTGACCGTATTATGTAGTCAAAACCAGTGATTTACGAGTGCAATTACTTTTACTGAGAGGTTATTTGATCGCTACGCGTTCACACGTACTAAAAAGAAAAGAAAAAATCTTGTGTAACCTATACCTAATCTTAAGGTTACTTTGGCCTATTTGTTTTAAAATTATTAATAGTGGGTTAAAAATAGTCAAACTGTGGAGACGTCCTTAACTTTTACTTAAAAAAGTGATCTGTAGCGTAGCATTAAGGTGGTCAGGTATAGGTTAAACAATAAGTTTTCTAATTCGTGATGGCGTGTAGCGCCCGAATCTCCGGTTCAGAATATGAACTTAGAGATACACGGATTCTTCCAAATTATCCAATATGTTTTTTCTTAGGGAAGTGAACACTAATTTTAATAAGATTCATTATTCACGTATTACAAAGCACTGGAAAAATTAGTCGAATTACTTGCGAGAGAGACACGTATTTCATTCTGCATTGCAAGAAAATATTAAATGTGAACGGAAAAGTAGTACACGCGAAGAAACACAAGAAATGCGGAATCTTATTGGCCACTTCTGATTGGCCGCCCTCACCTGCGTCATTCGTCGTGCATTGCTAACGTCTACACACGAAGCACCACTCGCGTACTCATAAACTGCACTTTTACCCTAAACTACGAATCACGCAATACTATAATGCAATGCTAAATACCCACCGCCTGTACGTGGGCATCAACGCGGATGCGCTTTAGCGAAAATGACATGAAACACGAGAACAGCGGCTGAGTCACGCGGTGCAGATAACCGACAAAATATTTCTCTTGGGCCGCCGGAATGGTCAGTGCTTCTGGACAGCAGAGAGAATCCGGCACGAACTCTAACCTTTTAAAGCGCCAACGACGACGCGGAGTCTCGGGAGAAATGGGCGCAACAAGTCGGAGAATGGAAGGAAGGAAGGAAGGAAGGAAGGAAGGAAGGAAGGAAAGAGAACGCAGTGGCCTGGCGGGCAGCGCTATGAGCCAACGCCTACTGCACGCCTCTTCCTTCGGAGCCACAGATGCGGACACACTGACGTGAACCCAGCATTACAACACGGCTTGATTCGTTTCTGTAGCTGGGTATTTCATTCCGTGAAATGTGTATAACAGCTAGTTGACGCTATTATGAAAATACCAAATCCGATTACGGCGGTTTCTTTCAGCACGGTTCTTTCCCTTTATGCACTGCATATAGCTGTACCACACATAATAGGTGTAATAGTTTCATTTCCGGACAGCAACGCCATTTACCAGGCAAACCTATAACATCGGTTGTCTAGATTTATAACTCATTTTGAATAGTGTTTTTTACCTGCTCATATCTCTTGATCGGGCATTGTCCTGCGAACGTAGGACAACAGAGCACTAAAAGATCTTTCAGGCAAGGAAGCGTCAAGCCTTCCCCATGTCATGTACTACGGAAACATTCCACCATCTATCAAATAGTTCAGAGTATCTATCTTCAGTGTTTCTACTGGTCCCGTAATGGTCAATTACATATCTCGCGCGGACCGGAATACACCAGCAGCTGCTCCACTAGATCTTTGGCAATATGTGCAAGCAGCTGTGCCCCAATAACACATGCAGAGTATCTGTCGAGGGTGTAGCAATAATTACAGCCAGAAATGGCGGGAACACCGAATACCGATGTCATGTCTCCTCACTTAAAATGGGTTGCAGTTTCAATCACGTGTTTGTATAACATCTTGTTTTCCAAATTTGACTCTGATATCGCCGTTCCGGTATGTAATGCAAAATTAGTCCCACATAAAATGTTAAAGTTGATTATGTTTGGATTGCATACGGACTTCAACCCAGAACCACTGAGAACTATTGACATTTGAGACTGGTGTCCCACAATAAAGTGAATATATGGGTTGATATTCATGGTTACTATTCAGTTACTATCAATCTTCATCTTCATTGAAGAGGGAGAGGTGGGAAGGGGGAGTGTTTTGTAGTATATTTAACATTTCCTTGGGGCAGTGTTTGGTGCTGTGTGCTATGGTTAGGGAGGGTATATGTATTCGTGTTTGTTTATTCTTGGTCTATTGGTGAATAGTGGCGTCATATCTGTTAGATTACTATGTGTCATCCATATCTGGCACGAATTTTAACGAGTCGAGTTTGCAGTGGTAGTAGTTTCGCTGCAGTGTACACTTCGGTTGTGTGTGTGTTAATCAGAGAAGTTTTAGGAAGGTCCTTAGTAGTCTTCTTTGGGTTGCGTAGTATTTTTCTAGTGCAAATTTAGTCATTCCTACTGGTGGGGCTGCAGGTCTTATGTATGTTTTGATTGTGGTAGTATTAATGCAGCCGTGGAAATGTCCTTGAACCAGTGTTATTACGCGTTGTCTTTCGCTAACTCTGTCAAGTGTGCGTATTTGAGTTTTCCAGATGAGGTATTTGTCAAAGTAAACTCAAAGGTATTTTATATTATCTGAAAGTGTGTCTCGTGTTCCAGACGTTAAGGTTGAGGTTTTGGGGCTTTTGTGTTCGTTTTATACTGGACAAGTGTGTGCCATTTATATGCCGACTTAAGGTACTGCAAACTGAACGAGAATTATTGTAATCCTGAAATATGGGTTAGCAACCTGTACGATTTGTTTAACCATCTAAACACAACATTTATCTGACAGACGGCCATAATTGACGTTAAAATGCTATTCAATTTTTCATTGTAACAATATTAAAGTAAAAAAAGAAAGAAATAATTAAAAATCTTTGCCCGGATGATGACACTGTAAATTTTTTCTGGTAATTCCATTTTAAATAGATTTGATTTGAAAAGGTTTTATTATATCTGAAATAGTGACAAAAACGATGTAGAAGAGCAGAAAGCTCAAATGGGGGTAGAAAATGAAGTTTTAAAATCTTAGCGGTCTCGGAGACAAGATAAGTTTCGCAAAAGTCAAATTTCAGTGGAATTGCTGCGACAAAACGATTGAATGCTTAGTGAAACGTTGTCTTGGCGGAGACGAGTCAGTTGGTGTGCAGATGGCGCTGGGATTGGGAGGCAGAGGCAAGCCAATTGGCCCGCAGATAACAGTGCCTGCTCCTGCCCCCAGCTCTTTTCGCCCACTTACCCCGCCAGAGCGCACGACGCGGAAGCAGACTGGGCCTCGCCGACGTAATTTAACTACCTGCTCTGGGCGGAGAACAGCGATAATCAAATTACGGCGTAAAGTGGTGCGTAAAAAGCACGCCCCCTCCTCGTCTACTACGCACAATGTTTTAAGGTAAGATAGCGGGCTACATCAGCACATTAAATAATATGGGTATAAGCAACGTTCGAAGGCGTTATTTGATCAGCTACAGGCGGCACATTTTCTGCGTCAGCTTTGTCATCTTCTAATTAAAAATACGTGAGAACTTAGTTTTCACTCGTGCAACAATTCAATTGTACAACTGCGTAGAAATGATCCATGACTGCTGTCTTACGTATTTCCAGATGGATATTGACAGTGTTATTGTTAGAGACAAGAACATTAAAAAAAAAAGTGGGGGTGAAAGTTTCCACAGAAATAGAAAAAAAGACTGCGCCTGACGAGTCGAGGTTTATGCTGTAGCTTTTCTTTAAAAAAGCTAAATATCTAATGTAAATGTTCTATTCGCGTGTAAACCACCCACACTTTTATACTGTTCCAACCTGAAAAAAGAATCTTGTAATTTTTTCATTATTTAATTACTCAACGAATTTCATACATGAATCAGTTTTTACGAAAACGTAACGAGAAAAGTTTATAGCGATTGACGAGTTCAGATTTATACGCCGTTCAGGGACGTGTATGATAAGAAAATTAGGTGCAGGGTACACCAAATTAGGAAAATCGGTGTGCACCAAGACATAAGTCTCGCGAAATGACAACGAAAAAATATTGAAGCAGCTAGTAGAGGTTTCTCAATAATTATCCTTCGTTCAGCAATAACATTACGCATCTGCCCTATAGAAAGGAAAATATTTCCCGATGATAAAGTGTTGCGTGGCGCATATTCTCTTTACGATGATTTGAAAGATAGCTTTCTTCGCCCTGTAAATATGCTTGGAAGTGGAAGATGAGCAGGGAAGACCCATTTGAACTGGAGATGGGGGAGTTGCACGATGGAGAGATTACACGAAACGGAACGTTGTACATGAGTGACACATTTTTTTATGAAGCTCAAGACGGCCGTATCGAAGCATGGTATAGTCTACTATACTTAAAAAGATATCATGCTGCGAAGCTGGTCTTATCGATACATACTATTTCGTATTTAAAGTAGACACTTCCCCATATTTTACAACGAAGAATTACTAGCGAGGAACTTAAACAGCTGTAGTACAGTTAGTGAATGCAGTCACCGGGTCCTATACACGTGTTAGCATCTGACATCGGCCTGCATATATATATCTGGCCAGTCACACATTTGTCCAATCTACAAAACCGGTTTCTCCACTCTGCTTGCGGAAGAAATCTTGGTGTTTCTTTCGAACGGCTGAATTGTAAATAAGGTTTTTTGTTTTCCGACAGTGACGGATGAGATCTGGTAAAAATAAAATCCCCCAGTATGTGCAAGCAGAAAATAGTTGCTATTTATTCAAATGCGAATGTGTTGCTTATACAAAAACACTATTGTATTTCCACGTGTAACTAGTATGGAGGTATGGGATGAGTCATTACAAAAGTAGGAGAAACTGCTAATGGGAACACGAATATGCTTGAACAGGAAAAAGAGCACGAAGAAAGCGTGCAATGAACATCGTCTCATAATGTTTCTCAAGCCAAGAAGTACTTAACTCCCGGCAGCTCCGCCAAAGGAAATACTTGGCGCGCTGAATTAGCCTTGCGTCACCAATTCAAGGAACATGACTCGGTAGCCACCAAAGCAACGTGACCGTAAAGTGAGACCGTTCCCAAAGGTTAACCGTCGGAGAATGCGTGCGGAACTCCTCGAATTAATATTGAAAGTTTATACCAAATATATTCTAGTGCATCAAAATAAAATTTCATGTGGGAAGAACTTTAGAATATTTTAAACAAAATGCAGTCTATATTAGTTTCGTCTTTGAGCAAGTGTTGGAGATTTCGGCGAAAATTAAAGCAAATTGAACTGTCAGCGGCGAGAGATGAACATTGAAACAACTAATGCTTATTAACTAAATCTGGAGAAAGCATTTTTGTCTCAGCTGATGAGCCTGTTAGCCTTCTTTGGGTGCGTTACGTTGTTTTGGACTGATCTCCGGAAACACGCGGCAACTTTGATTTTTGTTTTGAGATTTGATATCATTTCCAGGATGGTTGTGCTCAACGATCACACGATGATGAACAAAACAAATGTAATATGCAGCATTGGTCGTTAATACTACATTGTTAAAGCAGCAGATCGATTTCGATCATATAGTGATCATTTTCAATGTACGTTCAAACAGGCATTGTAAATAAGAACAAATTGAAATATCATCTGCAACTGTGTTGGAAATAAATTTCATAACAGTGCAGTGCTAGAAATTAGGATGGATTGAGAGAGCTGCTAACAAGACATGCTGACATGACATCACGTTACCCCAGCTGCCTGCACTGAGTAGGGGTACAAGCAGTGGCGGCGGATTTGATTGGGGGGGGGGGGGGGGAGAGCACTCCAAATATTTCGATAGCACTTTTTTCGGCGTTCTTTTTGGACCGTCCCGTGCCTCTCGTCCTGTGGCCCCACTAAATCTCGAAAGCTACCCCCCTTTTTTTTTAGTAATACATCTGCTTCCAAGTGGACGGGGCCTTCATTTTTGTTTTGACGCCCTGGGCCTCTGCTACTGGGTTCAGGAGAATCAAATTTGTCACTTTTTACACGTTTATGAATAAGTGTCGAGATTAGACAAATACGCTGTGCTGTTAGTATCTTCATGACGAAGTGCAAGTATTGCAGTAATCTTGTTATGACTCCCTGGCAGCCAAACGTCACGAGCTAAAGTATATCTAATTTGGGTACGTGTAAATAACTGTCTCCCGTATACAGGACGGTGATTATATGTAAATGGTTGTGTGTCCGCTTTGCTTTTTTGCCATTCACAGAAATATACAGTTCTATTCCAATCTTTTGAACATTTTATCTATTGGTTTAAAGGAAGTTCAACGCAGACACACAGCTCAGGAGATGTTATGAACGAGTTTCATAGAAGTGCCACGTGATATGGCGCGTGAATGACTTAAATCATCTACTACTCAAAAATGAGAGCACTCGACGACTTGCAACAAACTCTCTATATAATTTCACATCTACACAAACGTTTCCTGGTTAACAACGCTAGCAAAATAGATGAAAGGAGAGGAAAAAAAGTTCATCGGTTACTACTTTCCGCTGTTCAGACAGTAAAACCACGACACACGGCAGAACGTTACATTTTATCACTGTTACACTACCAACTGTATTCGCGAGGCGTGCACACGCAATCTTTTTTTTGCACCAATAATTTATTATGTTTCTTCGCGATTTCCGGTCGGATGTAGTCATCTCGACACAATATTTCGGCAGTCCAGTTGACCACCTTTATAAGATTAGTGTATGCTAATAGCCACATACACTGCCGAATGTTACCTTCAAAATTATATCACAGTACGATCAATAGTTTAGGAGCTTCATAAACAAAGCCGCCTCCACATTTTATTGTATTTCGTCTTTACTGCTATTTCTAATCATACTATTAAACTAAACGTATCTGAAAAATTGTATTGTTGTAAGACATATTGGTGAGAAATATTAGTTTAACGTCCCATCGACTGAGCACACGCTCGGATAGTTTTACCCCGCGTCCACACATTGGTACCAACGCTGGCGCCAACATTGGCCAATATTTTTGAGACAGCGTCCACACATTGGAGCCAATATTCAGTTGAATTCGTCGAGAGACAACGAAAACATATCTGACGCACAAATCGCGGCCAATGCATTAACGCTTTTGCGTGTGAATAATTACATTTTGTCATTGTAAATCAAAGTGGGAAACATACGTAAAAGACGATGTGTTGTATCACTTCCTACCGAACATTATGGTACGAAATCATTTTTTTTAAATACGCTACAAGTAAACGATACACATTATAAAAACTTAAACCTGCTACTAATGATTGGAAATAAAATAAAAAAAGATGTTTTGGAGGGATGCTATTCTTTTGGTATTAAGCTTCGAATTCTTGCTAAAGGAGACAATATTAGAAGCCTACACTTCCCTTTTTAAATAACCATGTAATTGATATCACTAGTAGTGCTTGAAGTTTGCAAAATATTTAAAACTTGACATGAAATATTCAGTACTGTACTGTTAATTTTAAAAATTAAATCCAGTAATGGATTGTGTCGAAAATCTTGAAAGTTTTTAATTTCACAGTTCGCGCCTAAGTTTTGCTGTGGCATTTCTTTTTGAGGTTTCTTTCACAAATGAATCACTTTCTGATACAGTTCTAATATTTACAAAGAGATTTCGATATTTTAAAACGACGACGAACGAACGAACGAAGAAACAGTTTCGAGATGAGTAGATGACAAAGACAGATTGAAACGTTGGCGCCAATGTGTGGACGACGTACCCCTATTGGCCCAACGTCCTTTGATGTTTGGTCGAAATACCGACAAGCAACGGAGCCGCGCCAACGTTGGTTCCAACGCTATTTCACCGGTCCACACATTGGACGAACACTGTTGGCGCCAACGTTGGGTCCAATGTGAGGATCCGGCCTTAGTCAGGGATGGGGAATAAAATCGGCCGTGCCCTATGAGAGGAAGCATCCCGGTATTTGCCTGGAGTGGTTTAGGGAAAACATAAATCAGGATGGTAGGAGGCGGGTTTGAACCGGCGTGCTTCCGAATGCGAGACCAGTGCGTTCGCAATGCGCCATCTCATTAGTTGACCTGCGTGAAAACTGAACTACAGAAAGGCGATGGACAGGGGGAACGAGACGGCGTGACAAAAGCCAGCCAGCTCCGGCCAGCGTGAGCGAGCGGGCGGGGAACGAGGCTAGCCGCCCACGCTTGCCGGCCCACGCGTTGGGAGCGGTAGGCAGGCTGGAATGCCGCCCCGGACAGCCGCGCTCTCCTCCTCACGTTTCCTGACGTGCTAATTCCCACTGCCTCTCAGGTGTGGGTGTGGCTGGTTTTAGTGTTCAACCTAGAGGTTGAAGCACATTTCCACTACAGAGGACCAGACTTCTATTACACCTGACGAATTCAACGTTTTTCCTTCACTTTTTATCTATATAAATGATCTGATAGACAGAGTAAGTTGTAATTTGCGGCTGTTTGCTGATGATGCTGTGGTGTATGGGAGGGTGTCGTCTGTAACTGACTGTAATAGCATACAGGATGACTTAGACAAAATTTCTAGTTGGTGAGAAGAATGTCAACTAGCTCTCGATGTAGAAAAATGTAAGATGATGCGCATTAGTAGAAAAAGCAATCCCATAATGTTCGAATACAGCATTAGTAGTGAGCTTCTTAATGCTGTCGCGTCGTTCAAATATCTAGGCGTAACATTGCAGAGCGATATGAAATGGAACGAGCATGTAAGGATAGTTGTGGGTAAGGCGGACAGACGACTTCGTTTTATTGGTAGAATTTTGGGAAGATGTACTTCACCTGTAAAGGAGACCGCGTATAAAACGCTTGTACGATCACGTCTTGAGTATTGCTCAAGTGTTTGGGACCCGCAGCAGATCAGTTTAAAGGAGGACATAGAGGCGGTTCAGAGACGAGCAGCTAGATTTGTTACCGGTAGGTTCGACCAATGCGTGAGTGTCACGGAAATGCTCCGGAAACTCAAATGGGGATCGCTGGAAGAAAGACGACGTTCTTTTCGTGAATTTTTGTTGAGTAAATTTAGAGGGCCGGAATTTGAAGCTGAGTGTAGTACGATCTTGCTGCCGCCTACCTATATTTCGCGTAGTGATTACAAAGACAAGAGAAATTAGGGCTCGTACGGAGGCATATAGGCATTCTTTTTTTCCTCGTTCAATTTGGGAGTGGAATAGGAAAGGAAATGCCTAGTAGTGGTACAGTGTACCCTCCGCCACGCACCTTACGGTGAATTGCGGAGTATGTATGTAAATGTACTCGTCGCAATTTTACAGGGGACTACACTGACCGTTCAAAACGGGATACTCAGTCGACTGTTCATTAACGTTCCCCGTACGTGTAATTAGGACTCAACATTCCCCTACATATTCAGTTTTTTCGACAGCTTCTCGCGATGCTGAACGCGCTAGAGCAAATGTGGTGTGTTCAGGGCGAACGTATTACCTGCTCTGATTCCCTTATTGCTCTACAATGCAGAGCCTGCACCGATCTCAGATAACAAAGTTGATTCATGAGCAACTGTACTTCCTCCAACAGCGAACGAAGCATATCATTCTTTCGTCATAGGTGGCTTTCACTTAACATATGCTATTCCCTGCAGAATGTTGTTCTCCGTGCAATTCTGAGAACTGGTTGGTGGTGGCTGCGAATAATCTGTAGTTGATGAGTGGTGGTCCTGCTGCCGGTCAATGGAGGTGTGTGGGGGGGGGGGGAGGAGGAGGAGGAGGAATGAAGTGCACCTGACATGCCTAAAAATCGGCCACTGCTCCCTTACCCATAGATTTTTACTTAGACAAGAAGATCCCTAGTTCTTTGTCGTACAAACAACTGTTCTCCACATTTTGCGTGCAGTTTGTATCGCGCTGGGGGGAGGGGGGGGAGGGAGGGAGAAGCGACTCTTGGCGAGAATTTGCCCTTGGCTGATGGCGAAGCAAGTGTGAGTTCTTAAGTTGTTTTGTCCGCTCTCCGACGGAAGTTTTTAGGCTGAAGATTTTGTGTTGCAGAGTGGCTGGCTCGCTCTTTTTAATTCTGTCATTACAAGTCACACCCGTCTGCTACGCAGTTTAAATTGATTCTAGCTTTTTCATTTTTTGACACTTGCCATGATACAACGTGCTCGTGATTCAGAGAAGGTTCACACGTTGTTGAATTTTATTTCCATTGCTTGATGCTCCCTCCTTTTACTGTAATGTACGTCCGAGCGCTAATGACACAGTCGTGCAGACACTTTCCCATATCAATCTCCATCCGTGCCACTGTGGCGGTAGGAACTGACTGTCAGTCTGTTCGTTAATTTAATGCATTGCAATAGTCCTTTGTGATATAGTCAGGAAATTATATACCCTACAATCTAAATGTCCTAAATCCTCCTAGAATTCCTAATACTTCTGGGGTTTGAAGGTTAGTGCCAGGGAATTTTATAAGCCAGTACGACGCAAATTGGAAAACAAAACTGTCTTTTATACGAATATCAGAACAATTTGTTAGGAATTCGTCGGTATCTCCATTTCTATAGTTAATCATTTGAAATCGTAAAGTCGGTGGTTTGAATGTGGTCATACATATTATTACAATATTAACTAAAAACATTAGATATTAAATGTTTAACATAATTCACTTGTTTATTAGTTTAACATAACATCTATTATTCTGTTAAATAAAACTGAATACTAATTCATTTCCTGAGTTGACGTATTTGGTTTGCTATTTGATGTTTCGCCGTTTCGCAGCACGCTTTCATTTGTCGGCGTTTTTTGCGTGTTTTCGCACACCTGTCGGGGTTCGACAAGCTTACTTCATGGTTAATTTTAGAGGTGATATCCGGAATGCCGTAATACAGTTATCCTCAGACAGGTAATGTATGCGCCTCAACTTCTGCATTTAATGTTATCCATGAGAAAGTGGGCGAACGTTTCGTGAATGTTAGCGCATCGTGAAACTGAGAGAGGAACTGGGTACAAGTCCAGTATCCAGCGAGTGGGAGGTGGGAAAGCGGCGAGAAAACACATGCAGACTGGTCGGCACAATGACCGTCCCATTAATCTGCTGGGGGTTTATATCTGGAAGCTGGCACACCTGCCAGAATCAAAGTGCAGCGATAACGGGTGTGGCTATCCGTGGAGGTTGAATTCATTGAGTGGTAATATGTTATTTTTTATTAGTAAACTCTGGTTCAATATGACATTTTCATTTAATACATATGTATTGTATAAAAGAGATTCGAACCTAATACTTAAGATCTGAACCCGGTCACTCTATAGTAGAATTGGTAAACATATTAAACTTTCTTTGTTATTTAACACCGGACGGGTAGTTTACAATCTTAAACTACTTAAATAATTGTATTACTTTAGAGTATTCATGTTGGGGAACTTGCGGTCAAATCCTGTGTGATGAAAGAAAGGGATTTCAGGTTATTTCTAGCTGAAGAGAGATATCCATCCGGTATTTTTGGATTGCTCCCATAGACTGTAAGAAAACATTAGAAACTTGAGAATTTCACATCGTTCTCGTCGGCGTCAGTATAATGTAGTGGCCCGGATGCGGGAGATGATTTCCGGAATTTTATTCCATGATTTTTATCATCTTTTATAGTTTTCAAAATGACAAACCAAGTTCGCACATTAATAATTTATTAAATGACGACCGGTTTAGGTGCACTGTGTCACCATCATCTAGTCACACACATTATAATCTGGTCATCTTGTTAAAAAATTGGGTATAAAATAACAAGTGTAACATTGCACTTACAAGGAAAGGACATGGGCTTGAACAAAACATATCTGTATGAACGTTTGGTTACAGGATCCCTACATACACCTCAATGTGCTGGTGGGTGTCGTTTTAATGCAAAACTCTGCAATGATGCTCTAGATGGCACTGTAGATGTAATTGTAGACGCAATACGTAATGCAAATATCTTAACTATAACTTACGTAATAATCATCGAACATGTTTTCTAGCGTATTGACATCAAAAGCCGTAATGATAGTTGCAACTTTAACCTTCTTCCCGAAAGACTTTTGGTATTCACTGCCACTGCTTCCATCACCTCTTCCCGCACTTCCCGTAGCACTACCGCTTGCAATGAGTTGTTCGTCATTATCATCCCTATTATCATTCTGTGTTGGTGTTACAACAGTATCTAACTTATGCTCATATTTCTGTACCATAACAGATACGAGAAAGCATGGAAATGAGTCATCTACACTAATACCATCTTCACGAAGAAGGGTTCTTCGTAACTTCGTATCAACCAATCGCAATACATTAGCAGGATTGATTAGCAATCGCCACCCCATCTGACGCTTCACCACACAGATAACGTCACAAAACGCAACTCCGGAGGCACACTGCACCGTCCCTACTGGCGAACCGACAGGTAAAAGTGCAATGCGGTAAGGCACATGAAGAGGCCTCTGACGGACGACTGCAGAGTTTTGCAGTTGCGGGAATATCACTGGTGCAATAAGGGATCGTTAAATTCTCTCATACGATTTTGGTGTATGTGTTTGTTAGAGCCCAAGTACTTTCCTTGTCACTATATAAAAAGTTTGTATAGTCTATGGGACTTAACTACGGGGTCATCAGTTCCTAAACTTACAAACTACTTATGAACTACTTACGAACTAGGACGGCACAAATATCCATGCCCGAGGGGGGATTCGAACCCCCGACCGTAGTGGTCGTGCAGACCGTGACTGGAGCGCCTTAGTCCCCTCGGCCACCGTTAAAAACATGACAGCTTACAAAATACTGACAGCTCTGAAGATTCTAGTTTACATCTTGCTTAAGTATTTTTTTATATAGTGACTAAGTGCAACGTTGCACTTGTTATTTTATACGCATTTTTTTCTAACAAGATGACCAGATTATATCATACGTGATACGTGACGAAACCGGTCGTCATTTACTAAATTATTAATGTGCAATCTTGCTTGGCTTGTCATTTTGGAAACTATAAAACGATTAGATCGCCTCCAAACCCGACTATGTCAGGTAATCTTATTTTTTTTTTTTTTATCTTCAACAAAACTTGCGCAAGAGGATGGATTCAAATGGATATTTATTCATTTCGGAATTCAATAAGCGTTCACAATACTAGAAGACAAAAATCAATACATTCAAATAGTACTGACGTTAGTCATTTCAGTCGTAACCGAGGACGGCGGGCCGTTGCCGCCTACCATGATAGCTGAGTGGGACGGCAGTTTTAATGTGGCCGGTCCAGCAGGAGGAAGCGGCGTGAAAGTGTGGGGCGCGGGCGCCGCCAGTAGAAAGCTGAAGGTCAAGGCCAGGCGGTGAGTGAACCAGCGCCAGCCGCAGCCGCCACGCGTCACGTACATTCTCGTGGGAGTGCCGGCAAGGACACTCGGTCACTAAGTCATGATCCCCGGCAGCCGCGCCTCGCCGCCTCCGCATTTCGGAAAAAAGAGGAAAATTACTGCGCCGCTCTAAAGAGGCTCGGCTGGCCCGATAACATCTGGGAGCTCCCACGAGGCCCTCGCTAATGTGGGGAGCGCAGCTCGGCTCCGAAGGCTACGAGCGCCGGCGGCGTGGACAAAAGCGAGCGCCCAGTGTTTCCACAAACGCTACTGGGATTGTGAGTAGCTGTTACGTGTCAGTTTTAATGGAAATCTTTGGAAAAAACTTGATGTTCTTTGGTGGCGGTGTCATCCTTCATGTACAATGACGTAACGGTAAGCCACAACGAAATTAACATTAATATCAGTGAGCAGCGAGCAGTGAAATCGATGACGAAGACTGTAGATTTGTGCCGGGCGGGAATACGAACCCGGCATGTTTGTAATTTGGGCTGTCCACTGCTACTCGGACACCTGCACGGACTGCCACAGTACACCTCCCTTCGAACTTCAATTGCCAACTTACCCATTACTAAGTCCGTTTTATTCAATACTCGGTTTTGCCGATTACCGTGTCGAGCACGTGTGTAGCGTGAAGGGAAATTTGCGCATTCGGACGCCGCAGCGCCACTGTCCACATGCAGTGGCGTATGCAGAAGGGGGGCTGTCGGGCTGCAGCCGGAGAGAGAGAGAGAGAGAGAGAGAGAGAGAGAGAGAGAGAGAGAGAGAGAGAGAGAGAGAGAGAGAGAGAGAGAGGAGGGGGGGGTTAGGAGAAAAAAGGGGTCAATCCTCCCAATATGAGTAAACGCGCAGCCGCTCTTTTCTTTCCTTTTTAAGAAATCACGTCAGCGCGTTGACTGACCTCAGTCCCCACCAGACCATGATCCTGGATACGTCACTTTCCAATGTCACGAAAATTACTCGCGTGAAATTTCAATCCTGAACGTATTTTCGGGCGTAAATGGACGTTAATCACGTGTCGACTACGATAACTATGTCTGGCATAATTTGGAAGACGTACTACGCAGTTCGAATAGCAGAGCCAAGAATTTTGAGTTAGCATGCAGGAGGCCGAAGGTTCGATTCTGGATTACGGCTTGTTTTTATTTAGTAATTTCATTCTGCCATATGTTACTGTACAATAAAGTTTCCTACACTTCGATAGTACAATGTATTGTAAAGTGAAGGAAAAAGTCTGAAGTAGGTAGTTGAAATAATGACCGGACATAACACATGGGGGGAAAACAAAAACAAATTTCAAGGTACTAAAGATAATTTAACGGTTAAGAAACTCATCTACTAGTCATCTACATCATATGCAGTACATCCGCGCAGATGTAACATCAGCAATCAGTGATAGTAATAATTTCTATCTTAATGACTACGTGACGCTCACAAAAAACGTGTTGGCCTCAGAGCAGACTTTCAAAGCCCCCAACACGTCCCCCCCCCTTCCTTCGTTACCCACAGTATAGTACAGCTGTGGCCTCGTAGCGTCTGCAGATAAAATGACAACGGGCCATAAGTTTTCGAAGTGCCGCGAGGAGTAGACTACACGTGGCTCCTTGGACTGTACCCACAGGAAGAAATCGAGAGGATTTAAGTCAAGGTGAACGTGGCGGCCACGCAACTAGGTCTCTACACCCAAGAAATTTCCCTGGAAATGTCTTGTCTAAATACCATTGCTCATCAATTCCGAAGAATGGAGATGCATCACCATGACGGAACCATAACTGCCGCACATGAAGAGGGACACCATGTAGTGCAGGAGGCAAGTACTTTGAGAGTAGTACATACCTTCCTACTGTCAACCGATCAGGCAACAAGTACAGACCAAACTCCTAATATATATTTTTTCAGAAGAAATTTAGTCCTCGGCTGCACAATTACAATAACTATTTCCACTTAACCGCTTATGAAACATTAATCAACCAACTTCGAAAGTGTGATACTGGTTTAGCTGAAGTCAGTACTTCGGTAATGATGTATAATGCCATGATATCCCGCAAAACGTTCATAGTGTACGAAATAATCACATACTGGTAACTTAATCACCATTATGTATAGAATTACGTCCGTGCGCATAATTAGTCTTCACTTATTGGCATCTGCTAGGCCACCACTGAACTTCCAAAGACGACAGAGTAATCTGAGGAATCCAGTTAACACGTTTGACTGCTGTGTGCCCGCCGGTGGCCACAGCAGGCGGTTCTGGCGCACCTCTGACGTCATCGCGGCAGTCAACGTGTTGACTCCAGTAGTGCACATTCCGAAGGAAAGTTCTCTTGTACGCTTTTACCAATTCATCAATAGAGACCAAATTTCATTAGCGGCACTAACATTTCCGGCATTGGATAAGTAATTGCCTTCGCAGGTTTCAAAACATCGAGACCTTGCACGGGAAGCAGCAGATGGTGGACAAAAGCCTGGCTCGCAATTTGCACGCCACTCAGGCCAGACCCGCACCGAGCGCGCTGCGCCATCCCAAGGCCGGTCGCCCAAGGCCACCACCAGCACTGGTGCATCACTCTCCTCCCAACTCCCACACCTTATGTGGTCGGCCGCCCCCCTCTCTCGTTTTTCTACCGAGTTCAGAACCATTACGAGGCGCGTTGTAGTTGTCAGGGCCAGGGGGGTTACAAATCTGCTCATAATACTCCAGTGTAAGAAATTGATTGGTGGTTGTTTGTTTGGGGCAGGGGGACCATATTCGTAAGGCCATCAGTCACCTGGTAGTTTGGAGAGGGGAAGGAGTGAGAACAGGAAAGGAGGGGAATGGGAAGGAAGTCGAAGGAAGAAAGACTGCATTAATTACAGTCCCCATTATCGCCACGAACGCACGTACTCACGAAAGAACCGTGAGCCCCCTGAGGGAAGAGTCAGAAATGTTTAAATGGTTGTAAAACTATTGAACCAAACTGCCTTGGACACATCCTTAGACTGCCAAACTTACACTAAGGCCGACCAAGTAGTTAAGTCCCCTCTAAACAACAACAACAACAACACTAAGACCGCGCGCTCCGCAGCAAGGCACCTTAGAGCGCTCGGTCACGTTATCGCTAGTGGTGCCGTGCACCAGGAATAGAATTTCTGTTAAAAAGTTGAGTGTGAGTCGAATAATTATTTCTTTCCATAAACACGACGTATGAGACACTTTTACAAACTTTATGGTACAGCTCCTTACAACAAGAGGTTATTTGAATCCAAAATACCTCCGTTTGAATTACAAATGAATGGTTTTTAAAGCTTACTTCTGAAATTGAGAAATTAATAGATAAGGACCGATCGAATATTCGGTTTCGGTTACGGCCAGTTTCGGCCAAAATAATGGTTTCGGTCACAGTTTCGGTTTCGGCCAGAAATGAGTCAAATCTTCGGCTTGGCCGAAATAAGCTTTCTTGAACTTACTGATGAAGTCCGGTCGCATTCGGATGGATTTAGTCAACAGTAACGCTTTACCTCAGTTGACGGCGCGCCGTTTAACTGCTAGGAGTCTGTCCTACCGCTTAAAAATTGTGGATATTTTCTATCTAAGCACAAAAACGTATCTATAGTGATATGTTAGCAACAACTTAATTAGTATTGTACGTAAACGAATGGGTTATCATATTATGCTGTAAAGTTTTATTAATGAGCTTCCTTGAAAGCGAGGAGCTTTTTTTTAATAATTAATATGGGTTTAGGAAACGTTGATCATGTGGTACACATCTAATCCTGTTCAGTTTGCGCGGATTTATACCGACAACAATCATACTGTTAGTCGGAACTGTGACTACATATTTCGAAATACTTTCTGCAGCACAGAGTGAAGCTGCTATGTATTCAGGAATGCCAAAATAGAGATACGTAGGTCTTCGATTTGGGGGAAAAAAACACGGCAGTGAGGATGGCAACATGAAGCTAACACACTCAAGAACAAGATCGTAAAGGCTACTTATGGTAGCAAACAAATGACTGATTTCTGCGTTCTGTGGTAGTTGAGGCTCTGACATTTCGTAGTATCTATTTGGCATGTTGTGTAATTAGACTATCTTTCTACAAGAAGATATGCAGGCCTGTGGAATTTGTGGTAGCTATACAGTAGTCTCGTTAGTTCGAGGCGAACGGGACCGGGATCACATCGAAGTATCGAAATTTACGTGTGAAAAAGAAAATCGATCTTGAATAGAATACAAGTGAAAAAAAACTTTGTTTTTAAAGTTTTTAAATAGTCATTTACATTTGCAGCGTAAAGGTTTAAGTCTTTTCACTATTTATTTCGTGTTATATTATACTTCTATGACGCTGGTTTTCATGGGAAACTCGTAATTCTGAGACGGGAAATATCGATTTCAGTTTACTTATTGTCTAACTTCCATTATTTTTTCTTTTTTAGGTAGAAATTGTCGCAACGAGGTGAGAAGGATCGAATATGGTAGTACTTTACGTCGATTTGTCTAAACCTGTTCACCTCCCATGTCTTCTTCTGCGGACTCCTTTTTAGGCTTATACACACTCAAGAAGGCTTAGTACGGGGGTCTTGAAAACGTGGAAAAATTAGTGTTTTGTGGTGTTACGTTAATATACAGAAATTTTGACTTAATTACGCAAGTCTCGGTTATGGTTTCGGCCACAATACGTGTTTCGGTCGGTCTCTATTAATAAATTGTCTCGATACCTCATGGTCTGTTCTCCCTGATGCGGGAATACAGTATTGTGGCTGCGAGCATTATAGAATAAATAGGCTGTGGTATAGGAAAGAGACAGCGTGGCGAATGGAGATTTGGGTGTGGCGGGAGACGTGCAGGGAAGAGTCCTCTGCAGTCGGGCTTGTCACTGTGTCCTCGGTGGCGGAGTGGTCAACGCGTCTGCCTAGTAAGCAGGAGATCCCGGGTTCGAATTCCGGCCGGGCACAAATTTTCATTCGTCACAGTTTGGTATTCCATCTAAACCTAATACTAGGTTACCAGACGTCCTCTTTTACCCGGACATGTCCTCTTTTTTGAACCCCAAAAGTGATCCGTGCGGATTTTTTTGCAAAAAGGGGAAACGTCTTTTTTAAAAGTTATACAACTGCTTCAATTTGAAAGTGCAACAATACAATCATTTGAACTCTCATAAATGAAAACACTATAGAATTTAACTGATCTTCCAACACTGTATTTTTTTTTTTTTTTTTCCCTAGTTTATCATCTTTTGATGTCGCCCGTGCTCGAGCTCAACTTACGATTTCAGAGAATTTGGAATAATTAGGGGTGTAATTAGCGTGTAATACAAGTTGCGAGGTGGCCAGATAAAGGAATTACATATGCAAATATACAATAACTCAACTTCAAATAATTTCAAATTATAATCCTTATACTCATTTGTATAACTCTGGAAGTGTCCTCTTTTTGAGCGCTGACATCTGGTAACACTACCTAATACAGTGATGCCATAACATCGCAAATTGAGATTTATTTCATTAATAAATATCCTGTGCTTTATCCAGCTAACTTATCCACTCATTTGTGGACATATGAAAAACGTAATTCAGGAAGACAACTGCAGCAGTGTGAAGTGCAGGCGCTGACTGGTAGATCTTCAGTACGTCGTGTAGCTGCTGCCACGAAGACCTCGTCCAGAATACTCTTCCAGAAAGGCGACACGAGGCACAGAACACATTCAGTTCCGCGTTGCATCGTTACTTAAGTGTGAGCATCGTTAAGGAAACGGCGCGCCATTCAGCTAGGAATGGGACGGCAGCCGCCGCTCCTGCCGACGGTACGGCTCTGAAAGCGCCGGCCGCAAGCCGCAGCACTCTTTCAGCACGTTAATTGCATCCACCTGCTACTGCTGACATTTAGTATTGAGCGCGCCTCGTATTGTGAAATATTAGCCTCATTCTCTCGGCGATGTAGCATGAAACCTTACCTCTCTCCTCTGTCAAGATTGCGCGCTCTGAAAAGATGCTGCTATCTTTAAAGTCTGCCGTTGTGCAGTTGCCTACACGGTCGTTCGCATTTAGTTTCCACGGCGCTCTACCTAGTAGTGGCTATAAATGCGAAAGGAAACAGGTTCACAATACATGTGCAAAAAGGTAGCTCGTCGCAGTTGAGACTGGAGGTCTAGTTACAAATAATTCAATGAAAATCGCAGTCTGTAGGATGTAAGACTGCTATTGCGGTAGCTGTATCGGATAGTTGAGTCGCTTATGCAGTGACAGTAGAGTCCCCGAAATGGGGAGCGCAAGAAATATTCTATCAAGCGCTGTTTGATGTAAGAATTTCTATTACACATTTTACATGGGGTGCATTAGTCTCAGCTGCTAGAAGGTGCTTTAATATTATATGAGCATACGAAAAGTTGTGCCGCGACCGGGATTCGAACGCGAGACCTCCCGATTATTAGTCGCGAAAATTCTCCCGCCCTGCACTCATAAAGTAACCAAATCCATGATCTTTTAATAATTAGACGTATATTAAGATACAAAGTATTTACTGGGGAGTCAGTTGCTACAAGCGGATGATTCCCGCGCTGGCCGCACGAATACTTGATTCGAGCCGTAATTTCGCGACTACCGGTTTAATAGCTTTACTGGCAGTTGTACGCAGCTGGAGAAAGAGTGGAATTTCCGAAACGTAATGAGGGCAATATGTAAAGCGCAGCTCGCTTTTATTACGGCGGCCGCGCACGCCTCCCATCGATAATCGCGGCGTGGCGCGGCGCGGCGGCAGGTGACGCCGCCGACTCGCAGGCCTTGAACCCGGTCCGCGTCTGTCCGCACCGAGAGAACCTGTCCTGCCGGACTGGCCGCTCCCGGCTCACTAATAATCACAGCCGAACATTGCCACTGTCGGCAACCACTCCTACACCGTGCGCTTACTTCTGCACAGGAACGAAACAATCACCGGAAAATAAGTAAACCATTGTGAACCGAGGTGTCGATAGGTTCTGCCGGACATGCTGAATTCCATGTCCATTCCTCGCCGAATACGATTTCAGAACGATGGAGTCACCGCGCATTTCATCATACAAGTTGTTGTTGTTGGGTTTTGGAAGGGACTAAACAGCGACGGTTATCAGTCCCTCGTTCCAGTCAAAGAGAGAAAACATTTTGTTAAGCGATCCGAAGTAAATGCGTTAACAAGTCAAAGTTTAAAACTTACAGACTAATATAAAGAAGGGATGCGATTAAAAACGAAGAAGGAATAAAACAGCTGAGACAGGACAAGAGTGCTTTTGCTGGGTGGTCACAGGGATATAAGCAACACATCCAGCCATTTTGGGACACGTTAAAACCACCTACCTAACAGACTTAAGCAAGTGGAGGACAGAGCAATGACAGAGAAACACAAACTTTAAATAGACTTGTAAAATCCACAATCACGCATAAAATTTAAAACAGAGTCAACGTGGAGGTATTGTCAGCTAATGCTAGCTGCAAAGTGTCAGGGAGATTAAAATATCGTCGCGCTGCGGCTAAATTGTGGCATTCGAGTAAGATGTGAGCGACTGTCAAAGGCGTACCACATCGACACTGAGGAGGGTCCTCATGACGCAGGAGGTGACCATGCGTAAGCCAAGTATGGCCTATATGGAGTCGGCACAATCACGCATAAAATTTAAAACAGAGTCAACGTGGAGGTATTGTCAGCTAATGCTAGCTGCAAAGTGTCAGGGAGATTAAAATATCGTCGCGCTGCGGCTAAATTGTGGCATTCGAGTAAGATGTGAGCGACTGTCAAAGGCGTACCACATCGACACTGAGGAGGGTCCTCATGACGCAGGAGGTGACCATGCGTAAGCCAAGTATGGCCTATATGGAGTCGGCAAAGAACAACAGACTCCCTGCGAGAAGCCCTCAGGAACGTCTTCCATGCAGCGGTAGACGGCTTGACAGCACGGAGCTTATTTGGTTCAGTGGAATCTGCCCATTCAGAATTCCAAACCCGAAGGACCTTGCGGATCAACTGGGTTTGGAGTGCACATGTGCAAGTGGGTTGTATATTGGAAGGGGGGGGGGGGGGCGGCGGCGGCAGGGGGTTGGAGACTGTACGCAGCTGGTTGCCTGGAAATGAAATGGTAGGTCATGTCATCCTCTGCCAACGGACGCGGCATGGGTCAACACATCACTCTGCCTGTCTTTGGTTTCTTAGCCTGAAACAGCTACTACTCGGTCCAGTATGCCTCACTGAGCAAAATGCACCCACCATAGAAGACAAATAGCAGTACCGGGAATCGAAACCTGGTCCTCCGCACGGCAATCAGCCAAGCTGACAACTCAGCTACGGTGGCGGAGTGGATTCACAGAACAATAGAAAAATTAAAAGAAAATGTAGCTCATAATTGCCGAGGGGACAGCTTTGGCGGTTCTGGAGAGGGCTCACCTAATGGCTACTACTTCATACGATAGTTGCCAATCAAGTTCAATAATTGGCCTGTATTCTGCCGCGCTGAATTCTCACCGATGCTGCAACGTATTCTCAGTGGAGCATTTTTAATGCAGTTTGTGGTGGCAGCAACGGTGTGCCGGGAAGGTATCCGAACTCGGATGCCGGCTAATGTCAAACTGAATCCGTAGTCGATATGTAGCTATTCGGATGAGCAGTAAGGCTGGGCACAACTGCTAAAAGAAGCTACTGAAGCTGTACGTCTCATCCGCCAAACGTTTTAATAGATTAGGAAGTTCCTCGGTGCACACTCCGCTGAGGCGTAAAATCACAGCATCTCGTGTATAACACTGCAATGGCCACGTTGTATCCGTGGGGTCAACATTGCACCATTAGCTTCAATTAACCCGAATGAGTAAAAAAGACACAAAACAAGTATTACAATAGTAGCACCTGAATTTATTAAATTAACAATAAAATATTTATGTCCGCTGACGAGCGGGTTGCCTATTCCCGAAGTATGAGAGATCCTACGCGACCATTCCTAGTAAACATGCCTCCTCGAACCGGTGAGTTTGTGCGCATTGTAAAAGTGCAGTTTATTGACGGCAAAGTTAAATATTGATTCTGACACATTAGTCACGCCGATGAACAGAAGGAAAATCCAACGGAACACTAGCTTTTCAAATTTCCCTCTACTTCATCTTCACTACAGATATGATGACATTATCTTCTACCCAGGTTTTTTCCCCATCCGAAAGAACATTGTCAAAAACTAAATGTCTCAACAATCACGGTTATACAATGTGGACACATTGACGGACGGGATAAAATCATCTATTCACCATTGGCTATTACGCCAAATGAATAGTTGGCAAATAGGTTGCTCATGTACTTAAATACTACTGCAAACTCATTCTAAGAACTCAAATGCCACTCTTAAGCAGCAAATTGAAATGTACAATCTTCTGTGTAACAATAGGCAGCAGGTCTCAAAATAAGCAAACAAATAAATGGCACTCCCCTTTAATATTGCATGTAAGGCCACTAATTTGCCTAGCAAGCGAGCTTTTAAGCAAGCATCGACCTCAAGTAAGAGCTCTTCCCTTTCCGCCGGCATGTTTATATCGACTGTAGTATTGTTACATTGGCAGTTGCACCCTTTATTCTACTTTAAATTAAACAGATAGCTACTCTATCAATGTCGTGCAATTTTACTTTCGGTATCTCTAAAATAGGGAAAATGAAAATATTTCACTACCAAATTCTGGAGCAATGAATCATTCCAATGTGCATTTTAAACTTTAACACAGTTGAAAGTTTATGCAAGCAGTAGTGTGTGGATAACGAATTTTCAGTAACGTTTCATAGCAAAAAGCTACTTACGATCCACGACCTCATTATTATTATTATAATAAATTCGCGTGCAAACGCCCCTCCCCCCCCCCCCCCCCCCACACACACACTACCTATAGTTATTAAGAGAAATCGTAAAGACTAAGAATGGTGGATACGTAAACGGGTAGATGGCCGACATGAAAGTTTAATGAAAAATAGTACGCCTTTGTGACTGTAACGAAGTCCCCCTTTGGAATTAACGTCATTCCATACAGTTCAAATTCCAAACTAGGCAAACATAACTCTGTACTTGGAATTTATCGATGTATAGACTACGTTAAAAGTGCTAATGTAACTGTGTGAAATGTTGGTATTGAGGTAAAAGAACAATCAAAAGTTAAGAAATTAAACGCCCAATGGTTTTTAAAGGTTGTCGTAGTGTGTCACCGTTTCGTATTAAGAAGACTGTCCAAGTGCCGAGTGTTTCTCCGGCCCGCGACTGTACTCTACGACAGGTTTTCGATGAACACGCTCTCCACAACCCACGTTAACTACGGCTTCCTGCTGGTCTCACACCTCGCTGCAAGTGACATGTGGTAGCCGTACAGCGTGAAATTGTCTAAACATAGTTTCAGCAATGAGCAGAAATTACAACTATAGCAACTCGGAAGAAAATATCTGCCCATATTCCAAGTTTCGTCGCCTTAAATTATGATCATAGAATGTCAACAGAGTTTGTCACAAAAAAGTCGTATATGGTTTCTATTTTCAAGAAAGGGAATAGAAAAAGACCCAAACTGCTATAGAGGCATTAGTGTCAATTGTACAATGAGCAGGTTATTTGGCAAGATAATGTTTGAAAAAATTAGACAAAATGTGGGCCACCATATTGGGGAAGACCAGAGCGGCTTTAGGCAGAACAGATCATGTGCAGATAACCTATTTTTTTTTTTACAACTAATGGAGAAATATATAGCAGTAGGGCAGGAGTTACATATTGCCTTTGTAGATTTAGCAAAAGCTTACGATACAGTCCCTAGATCTAAGCTGTGGGAAGCCATGAAAGATATAGGTATGGATGATCACATTTTACAAATTATTATTGAAATGTACAGAAATGTGGTACAGATTAAACGAGGTTCAAAGTTATCAGAATTTATCAATGTCACTAAAGGTTTAAGACAAGGTTGCAGCATGTCACCCATCTTATTCAATTTATATGTTGAAGTGGCTCTCCGAAATTGGAAGAACAGCTGCAAAGGAATGGGAATCACAGTCGACAATGTACAGATATTTTCATTAAGTTTTGCTGACGATCAAGTCATTATAGCACAAGATGATTAAGACCTTGAGTTCATGATACAACGATTACATCACGAATACAACTGGGAGCTACAAATGAGTCTAACAAAAACAGAGTATCTGGTGGTGAATAGTGGTGCTAAATTTGAAGTAAACATCAATGACGGAGCAGTTATGAGACAGGTAGAGAAATTTAAATAGCTCGGGGCAAATATTGATAAAAATGGATTGGACCACACAGAAGTAAAATACAGAATAAAGCAAAGCAGAAAGGTGTTAGGGTGTTTCAATTCTTTTTGGTGGGATAAGAATATTTCCAACAATAATAAGAAAAGAGTAGGTAAGATAATGGTTGAATCAGTGCTATGCTATGGACCAGAACTATGGATATTAAACGCGGATCTCAAAAGAAGACTAATAGCAGTGGAAATGGACTATTTGCGTATGAGTGCCAGAATATCAAGAATCGAAAGAAAAACTAATGATGAAGTAAGAGCTAGAATGAAGGCAAATGATACAGTGATAGACAGAATTGAAAGAAAATCACTGAAATGGTACGGACATAAGATGAGAATGCCAGATCATCGGTGGCCTAAGAAAGTTTACGAATTGAAACGCGAAGAAGACCACGACGCTCATGGACAGACCAGATAAATGGAGTGATGGAACATCGCGGCATCGACAAGAAAGAAGCGCTGGATAAAGAAGCTTGTTGGAGGATAACAGGAATACAAGATGTTATTAATTAATCTTGTGTATTAATTCATCCTGTAATAATAATAGTTCCTCTATTAAATTTAGTCGTCAGTTGTAATCGCAGTTTATGTACGATTTATTAGTGTCCTATACAACAAGGACTTGTCTCCGGTACTCTTGCAGATCACAACGCCAAATTTACCAAGACACTCCTCGTCGACTGAAGAGGTGGCAAACGAATACAGTTTAATCAGTGTTCTTCATTAGGAAACTGCACTGGAACGACCAAGTAGAGCGCAAATTAGCTTCAATATAACAGTGAGGCCACAACAGGATCACGTACTACACGCATTCTACTGCCCGAGCGCGTGTTTGGAGCAGGACAAGTTTCTAACCCTCCCCCTCCCCTTCCCGTCCCAACGAGTCACGTCATCCTAACAGCCGCCTGCTAGCCAGAGAGCAAGCCACAAAAATGTTGACGCCGGTTACGTAACAGCCCTGCTGCTGAGAGGCCCCGGTAGCGGTGTCTCGCGGACCGAAACCACAGCTTCCTGGAGCGACAGCAGATCATAGCGCCATATCTATAATCTTACGTATGCACAAATACGCTCCATCCCTGGCGGAAATAAAGCACAAGCTGCGAGCAAGAGGAGGTAATGGGTAGGGGAGGAGGGCGCTCTACTGTGTCTTGGAGAGATTAAAGACTGTTGGCCCGAAGCGGAAAATGATTCGAATCTCAGTACAGCATACATTTTCAACTTCGCCGTTGCAATTATTTCGAAATTATTTCAATAATCTGCAACTGTAGATATCTTCGAAAATTTAGAATTCTTACTATAAAAAAAGGTAATTCGTCTCAAATACTCCGCCCCTTTTAAACTAGTATCTTGCATTCTCTAAAAGCGTCAAATCTGTAAAAGTCTTCTGAACGTCAAATGAGAACACTGTAAATTATTGAATTAATACCATTTAACTTCTGGCAAATCTTATCTCTTTGAGAGATTTCTAATGGCTCTGAAACATAAATCTAGGATCAGGTTACTTTAGTCGTTTGTTGAGCGAAGGAAGTTGAAATCATGCGCTGGTGTCCAATCGATACAACCTCGTGTTTCGACGTTTGTAACGCGTTTTCGCATTGCTTCAAAAAAAAAAAATTTAAACTGGTAATGTTTATGTAATAAGTAAATAATCCGACCCGATACAATAATTGTCCCGTCCGCAGCTTGAAGTTCCACTGGAATTTAAGCTTTGCCACTATTGTCTATATAAATGATCTGATGGACACAGTAACTTGTAATTTGCGGCTTTTTGCTGATGACGCTGTGGTGTATGGGATGATGACATCTTTAATTTGTAATAGCATACAGGATGACTGGGACAAAATTTCTAGTTGTGAAGAATGGCAGCTAGCTCTAAATGCAGAAAAATGTAAGGTGATGCGCATGAGTAGGAAAATAATCCCATAATGTTTGAATACACCATTAGTAGTGAGCTTCTAGATGCAGTCGCGTCGTTCAAATATCTAGGCGTAACATTGCAGAGCGATATGAAATGGAACGAACATGTCAGGACAGTTCTAAGGCGGACAGCCGACTTCAATTTATTGGGAGAATTTTAGGAAGATATGCTTAATTTGTAAAGGAGGCCGTGTATAAAACGCTTTGCGACCACGTCTTCAGTATTGCTCAAGTGTTTGGGACCCGCAGCAGATCAGTTTAAAGAAAGACGTAGAAGCAGTTCAGAGGCCAGCAGCTAGGTTCGTTACTGGTAGGTTCGACCAACGCGCGAGTGTCACGGAAATGCTCCAGGAACTCAAATGGGGATCGCTGGAGGAAAGACGTCGTTCTTTTCGACAAGTTCTGTTTTGGAACTTTAGAGGGCCGGAATTTGAAGCTGAGTGTGAAATGAGCATCCTGCCGCCTACTTACATTTCGCTTAATGATCATAAAGACAAGAGAATTTTACAGAGGCATATAGACTTTTTTCCCCTCTTACTACTTGGGAGTGGAATAGGATAGGAAATGCCTAGTAGTGGTACAGTGTACCCCCCGCCACGCACCTTCAGATGGCTAGCGGAGTACATATGGAGATGTAGAAATATTAAAATATTTTGTGTAGTTTTGGCAGGGAAAAGGTTTATGACCACACACTGTTGCGGTATATGGCAATTCAACATGGAGATACAAACAGCGGTATCACTTTAACTGGTTAATTCCGTTGCAGCACCACTTTAACCGATCAACGTGTTAAATTACAGGTAGAAGGGATAAACAATGAAGTAAATTCATCGAACTATAGTATTTGTCAAAATGTTCGTAGATGATGGAGCTGCGTTCCAGAGAGCGAGGACTTCTCGTCTGAGGCGTGACACCTTTCTGGAGAGGGAACCGTTAAGAGAAAGCAGAGAGTACTGGCGCGCTCTTTGTTCCCTGATGCCGACAAGATACAGGCGCGTCCTAGAGTGACAGATCACGACCACCTCTTTCAGACCGCATTTCCAAGGTTAGCTCACAGCCTGCAACGTCGAGAATGCAATCATCAACGCCCTATCGAATTCTGCTCTTTTTGCAAAGAAGGCGGTATTAGGTTTTGTTTCCAAGTATACAGATATGACGGAGAAAGTTTTTTCAATGAGCGCGTTTTGCATACCATAATTATTCATTCTCAGGTGCAGCGGAAAATGCACAAGAGGGCGAGGATCGCGCGAAAGTTAGCAGCCACTTCGTTTTTAAATACATCCCCAAACAGCTTGTTATGCACTGCTAGGATGGCACAATCTGTGTGTCACAACTTGTTTCCCATTAAATGTTCCTTGAATCACTCAAAACAAACGTGGTCACGTTTGTGTAATTTGCATTTGTATTGTGTGATTCTTCAGTTTCTCCCGGCGTATTTGATGATCAAAATATCCACGGGTGTACTGCCGGTCTATAGTGTCCAACAGGCACTATAGACCGGCAGTACACCCGTGGATATTTTGATACATTTGTATTAATGGGACGGGTACAAAATCTTTTTAAATACAGTACACTGACTGTACAAAATATTAACAAAGACTTGTTTACTTTTAATCTCAGTAGAAGTACATCAGAAACACAGTATACTGTACATTTTTAGCGTTGCCATTTCATGATTTGCCTGCCTGCAAATGAGGAGGAAAACTGGTTTTAACATAAAGTTCGGAATGGCGGAATAAATCATTAGGTCAAATGCGATTCAAATTCTCGTGCACTTAGTTCCAAATGTTGCGTGATAAACTTTAATCACTAATCGACAGATCAGCAAGAAAACTGACAAACGTATGGGTACGTCTACTCCGTTCACCGAAACGAGAGGCGGTCTGTAAACACACGGAGGCGCGTGACCAGGGATGGACAAAACGTAGGCGCTTGCTCAGTGTTGCCTCATCTGCTTCAGTTTTAAAGCTGTCGTGTGAGTTGCATGGAGGCGATATTTGAAGATGACTGTAAATTTCACCTTGAAGGACCAGTTGCCGAATAATGTCACAAGTTTGTGTTTCCAATCATATTCAGTATCCGTAGTTTTTACTCTTATTAGTACCACGTAAAAGTAAATTCATTACATCATCCACCATATTGAGTCTACCTAAGAAGCGGTGAAAGAAGAAATCATTAAATTTTTAAGAGAAACAGTAATTCTTAGTATGTTGTTGTTGTTGGTTGTTTTAAGGGGACTAATTCTTAGTATGTGTACAACGGCGCTATGGTGTCCACAATAGACAATGACTAATCAGCTGCGTCTCCTGACATTGTTCGTTCCTCAGTGTATCGCGTGGCAAATCAGTAGAAAGCCACACACTCGAAGTCTGCCAATAAATAAATAATCACGACTGATGTTTCTAGAAAGTGATGAAGACTTAGAAAAAAATGTGATACGAAGAAAAGTACATGAAAGTTTTTGTAACGAATGGTCAATAATTCACGAAGTGCTTGTTGTCGTAAACGAATAGGGAGATTTGGGCAATTTTCAGAAGGCCAATTTTTATAGATTAAAAAAATGTTCGGTTTCTAATATCACTGCTATGTAACAAAACACAAAGCAACCTTACACCTGAAACATGACGCGACACTGAGCGAGCGACCCCTTTTTGACTACCCCTGGTCTTGCGCCTCGTTGTTTACAGCCTGTCTCTCGTTTCGGTGAACGGAGTATAGGTACGTGTGTGTGTTTTCAAGGACAGAGTATGTGAGAGACTTTGGGACCGTTTGACTACCACCGTAGTTGCCAGATATGTAATTTTCCGTAGATACAGAGGGCTACGCGAGAATGGCAGCATGGTCTATGGCGACATGCTACGGAAATGCGCGTCCGTTTCCGTTTGAGTTCCTTAGATTCACAAACTTATTAACATATATTGGGGGGGGGGGGGGCGAAGAAATTGTCCTACAAAGGGGAGGGGACTGACAGACGCAGGAAGAGGATGACAAAGGGTGTAACACAAACTAATGGAAGATAAGAAAAATACATAATGTAGGGCACGTTACTGTGAATTACGAGGATATCGCTTTTATCAGGAAGAGAGAGGAGGAGATGGGCCACAAAGTATGGATAGGGGAGAAGGAGATGGTAGGCGGGGGAGGAGGGGTGGGGGGAGGAGCTGGTCAAACAGAAGATTACAACAATCACTCAGGCAACGCCAGGATTCCAGCTAGTAAAAATAGCAATTTCACGTGGCTCAATTGTCTTTAAATTGTACGCCACTTCGGCTCGAAGGATGTCCGTAACCTTCAGTAATCCATCAGGGAAACGGAGTACCGATCAGTTTATCGTGGAATATGAATCGCGTGTCGTTTCTAGCAAATCTTTACAGCGCTGAGAAGTTAATGTTATGGTTGAGTCACTGTAAGTTGATTCCTGACAGTTGCAGTAATACGGTCGTTACACTTCCATACGCCTACTGTCACCAGTTGTGTTACGCAATTTCGTATGTCTGTACGACAACTTCATATTGGTGTTTGTTTGAAGCAGCCTGCACTTCGTGTTTGAAAGCTTGCAACAGCAATGCAAACTGTCAGGGATCAACTTACGTCGACCCAACTGTAGGTTAAAAGGCAGATGGTGAAATCCGTGGTCCAACGACTTTTGGGTTGCCAGCCACGCGCGCTGTCAATAGACCTCCAGACCCGACGATATGCTGCTACATGTTAGGATACTCCTTAGAGTTCTGTCCACAAGGTCGACCAGACTTCTCTGGTTCACCCTCGGTACCCAATGAGCACAAAAATACGATTGTTCAGCTTTACAGTTGCCATCTCGTGTAACAAGGTTTTCGGGAAAATCAGCAGAAAGTTCCGTGATTGTAAACCGGCTATTCGTAAGAACGTTTCCATCAATTATGCTGACTAGCTCTTCATACTGAACGTCTGTTCAATTTTTAAACATTCGTACCCATTGACGGACATCATATTCACTCATAACATTTGGACTATAAACGGTGCACAATTCTCGATGAACGAAGCCAAAGTGGCGCAGTAGTTGACACAATGGACTCTCATTAGGGTTCCAGGATAGCCCCGATGGGCCAGCAAACCACTTAAACGATGAGTGTTCTCGGCAGCCTACACTGAAGGCGTACCTTAAGCTACACACTTTCAACCACGAAGCCTAGCCGTTTGCAGGTATGCCCAGGATGGCATCAGCATCAACACACCTAACGTGCACTACTTACTGCAGGTGGATCTATAGGAAAACACGCTGCAAGACAGCATCACACTCCAGGCACACAGTCTGGCCCAGCATCAGTTCACCTCCGTATGCCAATTGCGGGAAGACCACCCTTACTGCGCTTCAGGACTCGCTTGGACTTAACGAATCTTAGCTCTGCCTCTCGTGGACTCTGAGGCATTACGGACTTAATCTCCGGACTCTTTTATTGAACTTTATGTGATTCCTAAAGTAAACCTTCTGGACTCTTAGCTCTTCGCCTGACATCCCACGATGCTATTGTGTCGTGATAGAAGAGAACCCTTGATTTGTTAACGCCATTAGGAACTTGGTTAACCTTTGCTTCCCTACTTCGTTTCGTCAATATTCCGTGACGACGTGTACTTGTTTCTGAACTTGTACGACTAACTGGTGTAGATAAATCTGTTCTGCGGACTTGAGTGTTCTTCAGTCACAATTCAATTATCTATGAATTTAGTGATCTTACGCCCCCAAAGTAACCTGATAAGTCATTCGTTTCACACTGGGCGCTATCTGCTAGTGCGACAGTAGTATGCATTTATAGTTCGACCCATGAATGATGCCGGGTCACTCATGTCTACGCAACTGCATCCTTGCCTGTTTCAAGCGACAGTTGAAGTACGCGTATATGCGTACTTTGGGCTCGAAGAAACCTTATAGCCAGTAAATAATGGCTCTCGCTTGCTTCGATACAATTTGTTACATGACAGCACCATCAGGATGACGACTTACAACAAATGGAATAAAATCCATTGAATAAGTTTAATTTTGGCAATGCCTACGACAGTCGCAGCTGAATGTTCAGAAAATACTGAACGCTCGTTGGCCGTCGTGAGAATGCGTGACGTAGATGGGCAGACCGAGTCTAAACTCGATCGCCGTCGTTCCTGTTCAAACTATACTCTGTTCACGAAACGAGAGACGTACTGTAAACACACTGAGGCGCGTGACCAAGGTGGACAAATAGGGTTGCTCGCTCAATTTCACTGCATCCGTTTCAGGTATAAGGTTGTTGTGTGTTTTCTTATATAGCAGTGCTATTAGAAGCCAAACATTTAAAATTCATTTCCCTTAATACTTCATAAAAAGTGATTTTTCTCCGAAAAAATTCGCAAATCTGCATCTTCGCTTACCACAACAAGCACTTTGTCAAGTGTTGGAAATTTCTTACAATAACTTTTCTTCGTATCGCATTTCAGTCAGTAATCAAGACGTTCTTAAAGCTTTTTGTAATTCGTCTTTCTTTGTGTGTGTGTGTGTGTGTGTGTGTGTGTGTGTGTGTGTGTGTTCGTTTTCCATGGAGGCTTCAAAGAGTGCGTGGCTTTTTATTGACTATTTTCATAACAATATGTCATTGAGTGTTCTGGACACAACAGGTGCGTTTTATACAGACTAGAACCAAGTGTTTCTGTAAAGAACATTATTACTTCTTCTTTGAACGCTTCTTGGGAGGACTCAAACTGAAGGATGGCAGATTAAGGTTACTCTTAAGTGTTACCAGTGAGAGAGAAAAGAGAGTATGAATGCTGAATGTTATTGTAAACACTAACACGTTGCTAATCATCAACTGGTCCTTTCAGATGAAGTTGACAATCAACACCTATTATCACTGCTATATAAGCACACAGTGCGCCTCGGTTGCACAGTGGTACAGAGCCAGACTACAAATCCAAAGGTCGCGGGTTTGATCCCCGCCAGGTCCTAGGATTTTTATCTGTCACTTTCCACTTCTTTCACCTCTGACATTATTGCTCATGTGAAAAATACCGAGTAGCACCGTGGTTCGGAACCCACGTTTAACTGTCGGTCCCCCTATAACTGGCTGGGTAAGTCAGTTTGAAGGTCGGAGGAAGGCAACGGCATAGCACCATGCCTAGTAAAGCACTGTGGTGTTCAAACCAATCTTCGGATTGTTGACTGCTTTATCTTTATAACACACACACAACGACCTTACACCAGAAACGGATGCAGCGAAATTGAGCGAGCGTCATTGTTTTGTCCACCGCTGGTCACGCTTCTGTGTGTTTAGTGTGTCTCGTTTCGTTGAACGGAGTATAGACCTTCTACACGTTTAGTGTACTGGGCCACTGCGCTCGCTGAATTCGAAATGGCGGCGCGGTAAAAGTGCAGTTTATGCGGCAGCGGCTGGCCGTGGCGTTTGTTAGGTTAGGCACGGCAGAACAGCCAATCAGGGGTGTCGATGCCGCGGCAAATAAGAAAGAGCGTTACAATTGTACTGTGTAAACAAATAGAAGCGATGTATGGAAAAGTTTTTGAAGATCAACAAGTTACAGCTACTAACAGAGTAGATGGCGGCGTTAAAGTATGATATGAATCTTCCTGTTTCCGTAAAAAAAAAAAAAAAAAAAAAAACACTCGGGATGCAGACAGATCTATCTTTTACTGCAGTCGTGGCACACAATCAATAACATTAAAAATAATAATTGATATGTACACCAATTCATTTAAAACCTGAAATAAATATAGTAATAAGTCACTTATCACCGTAATACAATTACCTAGAAATCTCTTATAAATGAAAAATGATTTACAATGAATAAACTTCGAAATTGACGCCAAATTTACTCGTCATGAAACATGCAATCTTACTGGCCAGCATAACTCGACTCCCGATTGGCTGCTCTGCCGTTCCCAACCTAACAAACGCCACGGCTAGCCGCTGCCGCATAAACTGCACTTTAACCTGGCGGCGCTACCCGCACTTTCCGTACTAAGTATAAACGGAGGTTTCTTTCTGGACAGCCCTCGTAGTTCTGTGCCGCAACACAGGGTTGGAATGTTCGAATAGCGTTGCTGAGGAGTTCTGCAATTTTTGTCGCTAATCATTTTAGCTGTAGCCCGGCAATGCTTATCGAGCTGTTTGAGGCCTAGACGCGTGAATCTAGAGTGTTTGCTAGTAGCGGGAGGTGCGGCCGCGAGGCGACAGGTCGGCCGTTCGAGCCCAGGCGGGTGTAGTGTTGCCGGGTAACCGGAGCGGCGTAACCGGAGCCGCCGTGTCACCCGCCATTAATATTGGTCCGGCGGGACATTAGCGGCCAGGCGGATCGCTTTCAGGCGGGCGCGCAACCCGACACCCGCCGCGCGCACACATGACACACTTCTCTGCCAACGGCCGGCGCGGCCGCAGCTTCCGGTGGACGGTGGAGCCCGACGCGCTGCGTCGCTACACGAGGTGGAGCCTCATTCGGATACTGACGGGAGCCGCCGCCTCCTCATCCCTACACATCATCTAGGTTATGGTGCATTTAACTCCGGACGCAGGTTTCATGAATCTCTGACCCTAATCTACACTGAGCAAGAACGGCTACCCACGCCCATTCGCACCTGCTTACTGGATTCGTCATTCGGTCTCCGTCTGCGATTTTTACCCCCACACACTTCCCTACAATGCTAGATTCACGATTCATTGATATCGAAGACTGTGTCCTACCAATCGATCCCTTCTTTTAGTCAAGCAATGCCGGAATTTTTTCCCCAATTCTGTTTAGTACCTCATTAGTTACGCGATCTACCCATCTGATCTTCAGCAATCTTTTGTAGCGCCACATTTCAAAAGCATCTATCCTCTTCGTGCTGAACTACTTATCGTCTACATTTCACTGCAGTACAAGGAAACACTCCACACAAATGCCCTCAGAAAAGAGTTCCTGACACAAGCTGACATTCGATGTCTGCAAATTTCTCTTTCAAAAGCGCTTTCCGTCCTATTTCCATTCTGCATTTTATTTCTGTTCTGCGACCGTCATATGTTTACTGCAACAACTCATTTACCACCTTTACTCTTTTGTTACCTAATCAAATCGTCGCCGGCCGCGGTGGCCGAGGTGACTGAGGCGCTCCAGTCACGGTCAGCACGGCTACTACCCTCGGGCACGGATATTTGTGCCGTCCTAGTTCGTAAGTAGTTCATAAGTAGTTTGTAAGTTTAGGGACTGTTCACCCCGTAGTTAAGTCCAACGTTGTTGTTGTTGTTGTTGTTGTTGTTGTTGTGGTCTTCAGTCCGGAGACTGGTTTGATGCAGCTCTCCACAATACCCTATCCTGAGCAAGCCTCTTCATCTCCACATAAGAACGGCAACCTACATCTGTCTGAATCTGCTTACTGTATCCATCTCTTGGTCTTCCTCTGCGATTTTTTCCCCACACACTTCCCTTCAACGCTAAATTCACAATTCCTTGATGTAAGTCCCATAAGCTTAACAAACATTTGAACATTTAATCAAATCGCCAATTTTCTTAGACTACAAAACATTACCCTTCCTTTGCTTCTCTTAATGGTTCATCTTATGCGCTCCTTGCAAGACACTGTCTATTCCGTTCAATTGCCCTTCCAGGTTGTCACCGACAAAACGCAATTTTCACTTCTCCCTAAAGTTTTAAGTCCTTCTCCAAATTTCTCCTTGCTTTCCTTCACAGCCTGCTCAATGTAAAATTGAATACAATTGGAGAAAGGCTACAACCGTCTCTTACTCCCTCCCCAACCGATGCTTCCCTTTCCCTTCTTCTGAAAATAATTTTCTTTGAATTTTGCAAACATGATTTGATAAACTAATGGTTCTGTAATTTTCACATCTGTCTGCTCCTGCTTTTTCGAATTGGGATTATTATAGTTTTCTTCGAGTCAGGCGGTATTCTGTTGTATACCTTTAAGTTTTACTTTGAACCCAGTTCTTCCGTTTGCTGTGAGCTTCTTAGCCCCCCCCCCCCCCCCGGCGCGGCTCACGGGAGACCGTGCGTGACGAGCACGGAGCCTCAGGCACTTCTTTTCCGCAGCTCAAATACCTCTCCTCTCCCCGTCCCATCCCTTCCTTCAAGCCCTCGCCCCGTTCCCTACCCCGCGGGTCCGAACTGACCAAGAGGTTTTTCTTTGCCCGTCGTAAGAGGCGAATAAAGTCTTAGTAACATTTCATGGGACGCAAATAAGTAGATATTTTAGCTCTTTTTTGTTCCATGTTTTACTGGTAGTTAGGGATACTAGGTAGGAGAGAATGATGACTTATTACTTCACCACCAGGCCAACCAACCGACCTTCCTGTAAAGGACATTGTTACAGGAGTCTTCTCTTCGGATGCCTGCACATGTTGGCACTTAGTCAGGAAAATATACACACAAAAAGTTGGTCATTGTCACTAGATGCACATAGAAAACAATCTTTTAGCACATGTGAAACATTCGCCTGCGAGTACAGGCTGTAGTTCGTAACACAGACCTTTCGAGGGCAAACAACACACGGCCGCAATGGCTTTGCCATAACCAAGAAACAGAGCAAAATAAAATTAACTATGTTATTCCGACCACAGATTCGTGTTGCCAGTAAAATTACGAACTCCTGAATACCAATAACAGACCGGACGGATCCTTAATTAAAAAGTATCAAAATTAAATAAATTTAGTAAGTTTTATTAATTTTCACCAACCAAGGAGCATCACAGAATGATTGCTTACTTAAAGGAGAATCGAATGAGAGAGACAGTAATTTCTACATTACCCATTTGGTTAATGTAGAAATTACTCAAAATGGAGAATTTCCTGTAGCCTTTAAATTTAAAAGGAAGCGGAAACCACGCTGTGGCGGAGGCATACCAGCTTTGTCCCGCGCTCCAAACAGGTGTCCCAATCTGAGTGTCCGAGACACAGTGCCGCCCGGAAGGGCTAAGCTTCCCCAACGGTTTCTCTCCCCTACCTGTAACGCTGGCTACAGGGACTATTTTTGAACAGCTGAAGCACACTGTGGTACAGTGCCCGGCGAACAGCCATGCACCGCCATTCGGTTGCAGAGCTTCGAAGTATCCACCTCGCGGACAGTCTAGGACGGAAGTTACCGCCATATTAGGAAAGTGTGACTTTCAGGACCGTCCGCGCCTGTTACAATGATGGGAGAGTGGAAGCACTTGGTACACTTACCATTAGTTTACAGAAAGGTAAGCTTGTCCGCTTAGCCCCTGCTCTGGTTATAGCATTACGACTTCGTGGCTAGCAACATTCTCTGTTTCTACCACTCTCCACTCTCTCTACGGACTGCAAATGTATCTGTATAAAATGTGCTTGTTTCTTGACTATTGTTAGTAATTCCTTGTCCTACAGCAAGGTGGTTTAGTGGCAAAATAGTCTTATTTGTGACAATATTAAACAGGCAACTCATACTGTCCTCTTTCCAATTAACGAATCTTCAATAAGGCGACGAAACACCTGCCAGAGTAGTAGTCCGACGCCTTTACGGTCCAAGGACAGCAGATCAGCAGGTGAGTGTAACTTCCTGTCTGAGGGGAAAGGCGATAGGCAGCAACCCATCTTATGGCGTGGCACTGTAACCAATCTGAAGTTAAGTGAATGACATCCTGGGAGCGCGACACCGCATGTTGCTGCACTAACACGTGTCGTCTTGGTGACACGATGACTAGACTTGTCTGGAACTGATACGGTGCAGTGCAAGAGGGGGAGGGGGGGGCGGCGGCGCCAACGGCGTCTTACACGCGTCTGTCATCGCGATTGGAACAAAAAATGTTGTCAGGGCGAATGGTGCACCCAATGCTTACCACGTATCGTGGCAAAAGCTAAACCGAGCTGACTGAAATGCTAATTACTGCTTCAGAGCATACTAATGGACTTGTCCTATGAATATCATCTACCTGCCTTTAGTCTGTCAGATGTCTCTCTTCTGAAGATGAGTGTATCGTATAGCTATTTCTCTAAATCTGTTGCACTCTGCGTACAAAATGTACAGTGTTTCTCGAAACTACAAGCGAGAACAATAGCGCAGGAGCTTCCGCTGACAATATGTAAGGCGTCCGCTTCGCTGCTGCTAACAAGGGGAAAACTTTTCGTAACTGCAGGGAGTTTGAAGAGTTGTTTGCCGTCTTGTTGGAAGCACTTCCCGAAGGAAGCGAACGGCGTGGGCGGGCTGAGCGGAACGTGGCAAGTTCTGCCGCAGCGCCCAAGTCACGAGGCCACGGGCTCCAAGCTGAAAACCAGGCAACTCTGAAAATTTGTATTTAAGAAGTCACGCAATTTTGAGAGATCAAAATTCACGGACAAGAACTTTAAAACTGTGAAAATTAGGGAGAAAAAATCGTGGCTAGAATATTTTTGGGGTTTTGGTAACACTGTCGCACTTTAGTAGTAGTAGTAGTAGTAGTAGTAGTAGTAGTAGTAAATTCAAATGTTTCTAAATCTATCGGACCAAAATGCATGGTCATCAGTCCGTAGCTTACAAATTACTTGAACTTGGGTAAACTAACCTAAGGACACACACACACACACACACACACACACACACACACACACACACACACACACACACACACACACACACACACACAAAATTATGTTTACCGGTTTCTGCTTCCTGTTATAGATTTTTGCCCCCCCGCCCCGACATACGCGCGCGCACTACCCGCACGTTTCTTTAAAGTGATCTTGTTCGACTAGTAATCTTGTCTTGCCCACAGGATTGACAGCCATTTCACTGCGCTCGTGTTGTTATGACGTTAATCTTAGATCAATCTTACAAACTCTACAGTGTTAAACGTGTTTCTCATTTTAATCCAAATTCAATCGCTACCATTTACATGCTTCACCTGTGGGTTTTTTTTTTTTCTTCTCTTCAGTAAGGGCCGTGTTCTCTCGGAAATAACGCGTACGTCTAAGAGATCTGGATGATCCATTTTTGTGTCTTTTGGTATTATTGATAGCTATGCAGTATATGATACGGTCATTTGTCCTCTTAATGATGTCGTCGCATACGTCTGACACGAGCCCCAACTATTCTGCAAATTTGATAGTGGCTGAAATGTTTGCCGGCCGCGGTGGCCGAGCATTCTGCGGCGTGCCAGTCACGGTCTGCACGGCCACTACGGTCGGGGTTCGAATTCCCCCTCGCGCATGGATATTTGTGCCGTCCTTAGTATTAGCTAGTTCAAAGGGAGTTTGTAAGTTTAGGGACTGATGACCCCGTATTTAAGTCCCATAAGCTCTGCAAACATTTTTGATTTTGCTAAAATGTTTGCCGCGGTGTAATGTCCGAGCGCTCTAAGGCACCTTGCTGCGGAGTGCAGAGTTGCTCCCCGTCGGAGGTTAGTCCTCCCTGGGGCATAGGTGCATGTCTTGTCTTGAAGTTAGTTTATTGGTCTAAGTAGTTTGTAAGCCTAGACACCTCAATAGCTAGGTCTCATAGAGTTACAAACATGTGAAAATTCGCTCACTATTTTGCACTGAATGTTACGCTCTGGAGACAATACGAGCGCAACCACAATCCAGTGCCACCTATTCAGGTTTGGTTTCAAAAAATGGAATTTCAATTGCAATACTAATTCTTAAACTTCTATTAATTACCGGGTAGGAGAAATCACCGGTCATAAAAACCCTACATGCCACAACCCGATCGCAATCACTTATTATACGGACACAAGATGATGGAGTGTGTGTGTGTGTGTGTGTGTGTGTGTGTGTGTGTGTGTGTGTGTGGTTCTTTTGCGATCCATTAATAGGCATTATTAGAGATGCAGCTTTGCTCGGATTACTTGTTCGACGGGAAGGAAGCGACCATGGCTCTTTTTCAGAAACTGTCGAGGCATTTATATGAAGTGCTGCGCCTGACGGCAGAAAACAGTGGGCGAGGCGAGACATAACTCGGTTCTCTGGAATGTGAGATGAGGTGGTAGGCCACTACTCCGCATCGCTCAATACCAGTGGAGATAATGCTGATTTAGTATCAGTTTTCTTCATATTGGAATAGTAATGGAATTTGTATTTTTAATGTTTGTAAGAATGATATTTAAGTGGGTGGGTGGCATTTCGAAATGCTGAATAATGTTTATAATTGTCATTTCGAAAGAGGGTTTCGCTGCATTTACACAAATTGAGCATATTTCCAGCTAAGTGTGATATTGAGAAGTCACTCCCAACTCAGACTTATCGCAGATCGTTATGCGCACCATGTAGTTGGTTGTTGCTGTATTATTCTGTACATCATCGCGCGTCATTCAAATTCAGAGACGAATTTCGCGAAATCTTTCCCACTTTTCTCACCAATTATTTTCCAGACCACAAGGAGTGTTAGAGAATCCAAAGCTTCATTCCGCATCTATACGTTTACTCTGCAAATCGCCGCTTCCATATCATTTCCCTAGCATTCCCGTAAGAGCGCGCGAGAAAAAAACACCACCTAAATATTTCAATTTATCTGATTCCTCTTATTCCATATGCATGCAATCTGATTAGAAGTCGCTTGTGAGGTAGTGTGAAAAGCCTTCAGAAAATCTGGAATCGATTTGAGAACCTTGTGAACAGCACTCATCACTGAGTAAATGCTGTTCTTTACAAGTAAGTTAATGTATGGAACAATTCCATCATCGCCGCGGCCGAGCGCATTGACGCGCAGTGCTACGATGCGCGAGGCCGTTCCCCGTCGTGGTTCGAATCCCCCTCGGACATGGATGTTTGTGGCATCTTTAGTATAAGCTAGATGCCGGCCGCGGTGGCCGAGGGGCCTGAGGCGCTTCAGTCACGGTCCGTACGGCCACTACGGTCGGGGGTTCGAATCCCCCCTCGGGCATGGATATTTGTGCCGTCCTAGTTCGTAAGTAGTTCATAAGTAGTTTGTTAGTTTAGGGACTGATGACCCCGTAGTTAAGTCCCATAAGCTCTACAAACATTTGAACATTTGAATTCCATCATCGTACTCTGAAAGGAACCTAAATGGTGTACAACGTGGATCGGAAGACTGCCTTCTGTTAAGTGGTTTTACTTCTAGAGTGTCTACTTCTAAATTACGTATCTGGAGAATCTGCATCGTCTTCTTTGGTGAAGGAATATCGGAAAGATGTGCTTAGCAATTCTTTAGCAGTAGGCCCTGCAGCCGTCGGTAGCATCAGGGGCATATCAATCGCAGAGTTCCGAGGCCGTACCTATGGCGGATGGGATAAAAAAAAACATGACATGAGCGTTCAATAACATCCCACCTACGCTAAATGTAGGGGGCAAAAAAGAGAGGGGGAAGTGGAGGGGCAAGCGGCGGGTAAAAAAGCATCGATTGCCGGGTTCGAGGCCGGAAGGGACAAAACAAGCGCGGGCGGCTGCGATTGGCTGGACCGGCGGGAGGGAGGGGGGCGGTTCGAAGCCCGGCGCTGCTAAAGTTGAACGCTCGCACCGCAGCGCACCACACCACACCCTGCGCCGCCGCTGCTGCTGCTGCCGCGACAGCGCCTGATATATTGGCCGCCGCGGGTGTGAGGGACCGGCGCCAAGGCCGCCTCTCTCTCTGGCCTTGAGCGCGCGCCGCCCAAAAACCTACTGCAGCTGCCAACTGCTCGCATAGCCTTCTGCCCATTTCGTTTCCTGGTTCCTCAGCGTGCCACTGAAATGTTACAAGCTACTTCCGTCAGAGCTCTGATTTCTCGTATTTTATTCTGATCATCTTCTCTACCTATGTAAGTGGGAATCAAATATATTCGCATACAGAGGAGTATGTTGGCGATTGGAGTTTCGTAAGAAGCCCACGCCGCAGCGATAGGCGCCGTTGTAATGACCTCCATCCCAGATCCTGTATCATTTCCGTAATGCTGTCTGCCCTGTATCGTGACAATACGAAACGAGCTGCCCTTCTCTGGACTCTTTCGATTTCCTCCGTCAAACATACCTGGTAAGAATCCCACACTGGGCAGCAATACTCCAAAAGAGGACAGACAAGCGTAGTGAATGCAGTTTATTACTTCCGTTGCATCTTTTAAGGGTTCTGCCAATAAAACGCAGTCTCTGGTTCGCCTTTCCCACGACATTATCTACGTGTTCCTTCCAGTTTAAGTCTGAAGTGATAGTAATTCCTAGGTATTTTGGGGAGTTTACGACCTTCACTTTTTATCTTGTAAACAAAGTTTAACAGATTTCTTTTCGTACTAATGTGGACGAATTCACACTTCTCATTATTTAGACTCAATTGCCAATTTTTGCACCACCGTGATATTTAGATCGTTCTACATTTGGTTTTGATGTTCAGAAATTTTACCAGACGGTAAATAACGGAGTCATCTGCAAATAACCTAAGAGTGCTGCTGAGATTTTCTCCCAAATCGTTCGTGTAAATAGGGAACAGTAGAGGACCAATAACACTACCCTGTGGAACGCCCGATATCACCTCTGTCCTCTCTGACAGGAAATCCGCTATCCAATCGCAAATTTGGTGCTATATACCATAACCACGCTATTTGATTAAAAGCTGTTTGTGAGACACGGTGTCGGAAGCCTTCTGGAAATCAAGAAATGAGGAATCAGAGATTCCCTGTCGATAGCACTCATCACTTCGTGAGAGTAAAGAGCTAATAGTTTCGCATAAACCGTAAAGTAGGTAAGGAAGTTGATAGTCCTGCACGTCTGGACTTCTACACATACAAGTTTTCAGACATTTACAGCTAGAGAGATCTCGTCCAACCGTAACAAGAAAATGCACCACGCTACATGAACATCACTGGAGTGACAAAGATTGGCTAGTTATACTTCCATACACACAGTGCCAGCTATATCACGCCTCAATAATTAAAATATATCGGAGCAGACACAAGAAGCTACCTGAAGTGGAACTAGCGCCTAAAATTAACCGTGCGTACGGCACATGCCACATTCATTGAAAGCATCTTCAGAAAGTGAAGTATCTCAACAAAGGAAGCAGCATACGAAACACTCATTCGACAAATACTTTAATACTGATCATCAATATGGGATCCGAAACAGATACCTTTGACAGAGATGGAGAAGATTCCGCGTAGAGCAGCACGCTTCGTTATCTATTGATTTAGTTGGAGCGGAAGCGTCACGGAGATGAGTGGCAAACTCCAGTAACAGATACTGCACGAGAGACGTTCTGCACCACGATAAAAGTTTCTGTCAAACTTTACAGAGCGTGTTTTTTCTTGAAGAGTCAACCAATATATCGCTTATATATAATCTCGCAAGAAGAGGAGGAAAAAAAATCAGATTAGAACACACACGGAGGCATGTCGACAGCCTCTTTTCCCGGCGAATTATATGCGCAACTAGTCTAGTAAAAGAAGCCCCAAACAGTGGGATGGCTTCCCCACCATAAATGTAGATCTTCGTGCATTTTCCACTGCCCGTGGGTGCGGAATCTATTAAGAAATGTGACTCAGTACCGAAAAGTTTAGAAGCGAGGAATGGCACACTTGTGATTCTTAGGACATTATCTGTAAGAATTTGTGGTTTTTCTTGAGTCGCTGTCGTAAAGGAGCCGAATCTCCCTCAGACGGTACTAAAGATGAAGCATCGTACAGATAATGGGGAAAGGTTAAGAGTGCAGCCTTGAAATAGGAAACATTCACTATTGACCCCCAGAGCGCACCCACAAGTATACTGAACCTTAGATTGTCCTGAACTGGGATACACCCTCAAAAACTACTTGAACAGAAAAATTGAACACTGAAAGGCGAGACGCCAAGCTGAAGTTAAATGAAGGATGGTTGGTACTTAGATAGCGTGGTCATCAGATGGAGATAAGCACCGGAGGAAGTCGGCCAGCCCTCTGACAGGAACTCCCGGAGCTGCATCGGCGCCTCGCGCACATCCCCTTCAAGCTACACCCACGGCGCGCGCAGCTCACTTCGGCGGCACCACTATTAAAAGCGGCCCCTTACAGTAAACCCGCGGTTATATTTAGGGGCTCCAGCATGCGGGGAAATCGATCACGTGCCCAACGCGTGACCAAGTAGAGCTGAAAATGCAGACGTTACTCACGTGCAGACCTGCGTAGTCGCCTCAACCAATTCTAACCTATCATTCGATAGGTGACCCAAGCCTTTTCGCTTCAATCGATACAATAGGAGAATGTATCCACACTGCGATGTACTGGTTTCTCTACCTTTGTGTTCTCACTACAAAAAAAAAAAAAAAGTATTCGCAACTGCGAACGTGATTAAGGCACTGAATGCGAAATTCGTTAACGTTGTTGTTGTGGTCTTCAGTCCGGAGACTGGTTTGATGCAGCTCTCCACAATATCCTATCCTGAGCAAGCCTCTTCATCTCCACATAAGAACGGCAACGTATATCTGTCTGAATCTGCTTACTGTATCCATCTCTTGGCCTTCCTCTGCGATTTTTACCCCCACACATTTCCCTCCAACGCTAAATTCACAATTCCTTGATGTCTAAGAATGTGTCCTACCAATCTATCCCTTCTTTTAGTCAAGGTATGCCAGAAATTTCTTTTCTCCCCAATTCTGTTCAGTACCACCTCATTAGTTACGCGATCCACCCACCTAATCTTCAGCATTCTTCTGTAGCACCACATTTCAAAAGCCTCTATTCGTAAACGATACAATGTATTCGTTAACGATACATTGAAAATCTGTACCAGACCAAACTCTCGCAAGTGTCACTGCATCTATTAAATCGTAAAAAACCCACACTGCACGCTGTGGTCTCACCAGTATCTAACCTAAAGTTAGTAACTATAGGATATGGATGACGTCAAAATTTTTGACATGGCATTAGTACCTGAATCTTAGGATGAAACCCTTACCAGAGTTCGGAGACTATTGTTACATCTTGAAGTAAACATACAACTGAAAAGGCCGATAAAAGCGTGCCTTCAATGGGAGCCCAAGTCAACTGTGACAGCCTCTTAAGATACTTAAAAAAAAAAAAAAACAAAAAAAAAAAAAAACACTCTTTACTCGTAATTTGGTCTTAACCCGATCCCGCATTGCTATTCATATGCCTTGTCTCAGACAACAAAAATAGATCAGGCAACAACGGAAGCGGTTTATTCAACTGTTAACTTTTTTCTATCTATAAGCATAAATTATGGATTGGTATCACTGCAGTCACCACACATACTGTTTAGAGTTGATAAAAATTGCCCAAGAAGCAGTCATTAAAGACGGAGCTCAGCTGAACAAACATTCGGATGGACTCTGCAACAAACTTCTCAAAGTGTTCCCCTTAAAAAATGTTGGGGAAAGGATTGTGAACTAATTCTGTTGAGCCGCATGTGGTTTCCAAGCACGATCCCCCCGTAAATGATCGTCAGCCACTGTATCTCGGATCACTGTAGCAAACTTCGAATTATAGAAGCAACTTCCGAAGCAAGTGGATCAGTACACTCGTGCAAACGCTGTTCCGCAATGAAGTTATCGCTGCGACTTGGTGCATAAAATCGTACTGGACGATTGTATACTTCGTAGTCGACGGACAACCTGGCTTATGAATAAGCGGCTTAACTGTGTCAGTTTGTCGCCGATAGTGTGGCTCGGTAGCACAATGGTAGTGCCAGACTACAAATCCAAAGGTTGCAAGTTCGATCCCCGACAGGGCCTAGGATTTTGTCACTTTTCTACTTCTTTCACCTCTGGCAGTGTTGCTGATGTGAAAAATATCGAGTATCACCGTGGTTCGGAACCCACGTTAAACTGTAGGTCCCCCTACAACTGGATGATTAAGTCAGGGAAGGCAACTGCATACCACCTCCAAACAGGACCATGCCTAGTAAAGCACTGTGGTGCACAAGCCAATCTACGGATTGTTGACTGCTCTACCTTTAGTACTGCGCATGCGTAGAGCTGTTGTCGAGGTCCATAAGCAGTTATGCGCATGCGCAGTTTTACAGCTCACGCGTGTCAGTTTCTCACCGATAAACTTTTTTCCGTGAACTAACTGCGAGAGAGTAATACAACAGCAGTCAATTCTGTTGACTGCGGGCTCATATGCACTTAGAAATGTACTGAATGTAAGGAAAAGCACACCGGCATTCGCTACACATGACAGGAATGACGGAAGCGACACGAACATCCGGTACAAAACCTCGCGTCCGACAAAAACAAGTATACGCTCAGCTTATCCTGCTCGCCGACGTCGGTGAAATGCAGGCAGTGAAACAATGAAGACATTGCAAACAAATTAATTTTGTAATTTTCTGGAGAAGGTTGCGCCTCCACACTCAAAATCTTGTATTACTGAATGCAACTCGGAAGCAAAATGTTTCCACTGGAACCGCGTAAAAAGTAGGCGAACAGGTCAACTAAAGATTCAAATGGCGGCGCAGCAGCCAACGCCTCCAGAAGCATTCCTTCTGCAGCTGCGTGGGCGCTCGGCCGCTTGCCAAGGCACAGGCGCAGTCCATTGTAAAAGGCTCGTTGCACACATGCCTCCATATTATGAATAGCGGACATGCCGTTTGGTGCCATAAAGGCGAGCGTGTCGAAGGTGCCATGGCGGATAACTGAATCCTTAACAGCTCACGTCCCGCTTACATTTCTGACAACGAAATTTATGTCTTACTGTCTCCATGTGGATTAGCTATTCTCCCGAACAGGAAATTGCACTGCCACGGAGAGAAGAAAACAGCAGGAGAATAAGAGTTCTGTTACAGAACTGCGGGGTTTTCTTTCCGAATACCTTACACTTTGTGCTGCTGTTATGCCATAGCTAGTGTAAGTGAACACTGGCTGTGTGGGTGCTAATTCGGGAATGTACTACTGGAGTGAAAGTTAATGACAACATTTGTAGTCTGGGGAACATGTGATCAAGGGTAGAAAAAGATTTACTGAAAAGATACGAAAAGAGCGCGAAAGACCAGATGGGGCCATACTGACACCGTTCACTTATACTTGGGTTCTTTCAGCTAAAACCTCTCCTCACTGCCGGCTGGAAAAGTACTTGAGGACACAGGTTAACTGCAGGGTAATAACTACCTGCAGCCGCGCGGAATAGCCGCGTGATCTAAAGCGTCATGCCACGGACTGAACGGCCTTTCCCGCCAGAGGTTTAAGTTCTCCCTCGCGCGCGCTTTTGTGTGTGTGTGTGTGTGTGTGTGTGTGTGTGTGTGTGTGTGTGTGTGTGTGTGTGTGTGTGTGTGTTGTCCTTAGTGTTAATTCGCAAGTCTGGCGAGACTGATAACAATAGCAGTTTGGTCCAATAGGTTTACAAACATTTGAATTTCCTGTTTTCCGCGAATATGCAGTGCAGCGTGGGGTCGTGGCAACTGCAAATGGCGCGATCAATTATAGAGTAATGCTGCAGTATTTGCAGTCATAAGAAAAATGACGGATGATGTCGAAGAAATTGCGCCGCACTGCTAAAAGTAGCAAGGCACGCTCGCTGAATTTAAACAGGAATCGAAGGTAGCATTAAAGCGCTGTTATGCGATGCTGTTTGGTACACTTACAGGATCGATATTTCCTATGGCGTGCAAATGTTACTGCCTCGCATTAGCGATCATGGAAGAAACACTAGACAATGGTGCATAAAGTGGCACGTAAGTCATGTTGAGATCGCTTTCAGTACAAATAAAACAGGACGAAAATGGGAAGCAGGCCGCGGTGGCCGAGGAGACTGAGGCGCTCCAGTCACGGTCTGCACGGCCACTACGGTCGAGGGTTCGAATCCCGCCTCGGGCATGGATATTTGTGCCGTCCTAGTTCGTAAGTAGTTCATAAGTAGTTTGTAAGTTTAGGGACTGATGACCCCGTAGTTAAGTCCCATAGACTATACAAACAGTTGAAACAGTTGAAATAGGAATGTTTGGCCTAAATCGTCTATAACTTGGTACAGACAGATTATATGTGTTTCGTCAGCTTCCTCAACACATTTGTAAGGACATAAAAACACAGGCGAAGTTCCCAAAAACAGTCAAGTTAACTCAGACGTACCTAGACAAAGTGTGTCCATCCTTTTGCGTAATATTGTCCGATCGCACTTTTCCAAATGTTCAAATGTTTGTACAGCTTATGGGACTCGACTACGGGGTCATCAGTCCCTAAACTTACAAACTACCTATGAACTACTTAATACCAAGGACGTCACAAATATCCATGCTCGAGGGGGGGATTCGAACCCCCGACCGCAGTGGCCGTGCAGACCGTGACCGGAGCGTCTCAGTCCCCTCGGCCACCGCGGCCGGCCGCACTTTTCCTCTGTCTCTTAAGGAAGGCAGTGTTTACGATACATTAATAGCAAAATGTTTCTATTGCAACGAGGCAGCTCTGACATTTTTTACTGTAGCAGTCGATAAGTGGTCAAATGTCTGATCCGGAAAAGAAACCATCAATGTAAAATTTTTGGCTTATTTACATCAAGAGGCAGTAAAGCATACAGCCCACGCTACTGTACTGGACCTAACAAAAAAGAGATAGGGGAGATAAAAACGCATTTTATTCTCCCCGCTGCCGTAAAAAAAGGGACGGGGGGGAATGGAAAGGTGGGTCGCCTACGCAGGCGTCACGCACGCAGCAATAGGGCGGGCTATGTTTCAATTAGGGGGCGGGAAACCCGCGACCGCGCGCGCCGGCCACGGGCGAAGTCAGACGGCGGTGATCGATCATATTAGCAATTTATGCGGTGCATTAATTAGCCCCCTCCCCAGCTGAGCAAGGCGGTGACGTCACAGGGTAAACAAGGCGCGACGGCCGGCGCCCGCGGCGTGGTCAGGCCACCGGCGATCAATACACTTGGCCCTCTTTAATCCATCAACACGCCGCCCGCTGCGTAATCCCCACAACCTGCCCAAGCAGCACTCAGACGCTTCTGAGCCGCACCATTCAACAACATCTAATCTTACCTTGTCCAGTATGAAGGATCAAAAGCAACTGCAAAGCGATTTAGACAAAATTTCTACTTGGTGCGAAAATTTGCAATTGACACTAAAGAAAAGTGTGAAGTAATACAAATGACCACTAAAAGAAATCCACTGAACTTCAATTACGCGATAAATCAGTCAAACCTTAAGGTCGTAAATTCTACCAAATACCTAGGAGTTACAATTACTAACAACTTTGACTGGAGAGAACACACAGAAAATATTGTGGTGAAGGCGAATCAAAGGTTACGTTTCATTGGCAGAACGCTTCGAAGATGCACCAGCTCCACCAGACTGCCTACATCACACTTGTGCGTCCTCTCCTGGAGTACTGTTGCCCCTTGTGGGACCCTCACCAGGTGGGATATACGGAAGATATTGAGAAGGTTCAGAGAAGGGCAGCTCGTTTTGTTTTATCACGTTACGGGGGGAAAGCGTCACGGAAATGTTGCACGAATTGGGGTGGAAATCATTAAAAGAAAGACGTTATTCATTGCGGCGTGATCTGTTTGCGAAGTTTCAATCACCGACTTTTACTTATGAATGTGAAAATATTTTGCTAGCACCCACCTACTAGGGAGACATGACCATCCCAATAAAATAAGAGAAATCAGATCGAAAACGCAACGATTTAGGTGTTATTTCTTCCCGCGCGCTATTAGAGAATGGAACGCTAGAGAAGAGTTAAGAAAGTGGTTAATGAACCCTCTGCCAGGCACTTAAATGTGATTTGCAGAGTATCTATGTAGATGTAGATGAAGCAATATCTACATAGTACTACACGCAGGTTTTGTAAGTGGAATGTTAAATGAAAACAGCTAATTAAGAAGAAACGAGATACGATCAAACTTAATTTTCTTCACCAGCAACTGTTTGTATCTCCTGATCATATATCGGAATTTCCATGTTGTTCATTTTGCTTAACATTTGTACCGGAGATATATGACCTTGAAAATTGCATCCGCACATACTTGTAATCATTCTAGAGATGTGTAGTTCGCTAACAGATTAGTACAAATGTATTAGTCCAGGGAAGGAACTTTAGTTCTTTAGTGAACTATAGCTCGTACCGCTCGCTCCTTATTGGAAATTAGGTGCATGTTCAAATCTTCCTTCCCTTTATGTTGAGTAGACCCCACTCCTAAAGCTTACACAGTTCTGAAATCCTGCATCGAAATCCGAAGAAACAGTTCCCTCAGATCAATTCAGCTGCTAGTTCCAAACTGTGCGAATTGCGTCGGGTTGGAAGACTGAAATAGTTTCATTAGTTTACTTCCAAGAAGACTGTACAATAGTTGGATTGTTGTAAACTCTATATACAAAAGGGGTAAACAAGAAGCCTTTTTGAAAATATATCGCTACCAAGAAATTTTGCCGCTAGAACTACTAAAAATAGTATGTTTCTCGATGAAAATTGGTATTTCAGAGTAATGGATATCAACCTGCAAGCGGGATGAAATATTTTAGGAAAGAAATAATTACTAAAAATTACTAACTTTTGAGGCTAATGTAATATGATTATCAGGCTTTTTTGCTAGATCAATCTACTTAAGGTGATCATTAGAACTATCTCAAAAGAAACGGTTCCGTAAAAGGAACTACAGTATCCATCTCCAGTATTCAAACATACGGGGTGGATAAAAATAAGGGAACAACACAGTCGCGGTGGAGTAACCGAGCGCTCTAAGCCGCCTTTCTGGGGAGTGCGCGGTTGCTCGCCGTCGGAGGTTACTCCCTTCTGGCACGCGTGTGTTGTCTTTAACGTAAGTTAGTTTGTAATCCTAGGGACTGATAACCGCAGTAGTTAAGTCCCTTATATTTACAAACATTTGAACTTTTGGAACACTACGAACGAAATATATTACTATGACAAAAACTTTGTAAGAAAATCAATAATATTCAAAACAGCTTCCAGTTGTCTTGATATTGGTAAATACATGTCCTGTGCGGTTTTCAAGGCAATTGCACTCAATTCTTCTTGCAAAATAGTGGGAGTTGAGGTAAAGATGATGATGGATAGCGATCAAGCACCGATCTCTTCAACGCAGACGACAGACTGATATTGAGATTTGGTGACTGTGGTGGCTAGGAGAGATCCTACATGTGAGCTGTGTCGTCTTGGAACATGACGTCACTATTGGGAACAAACACTTTGTCGTGGGATAGACGTGATCAACCAAGTCTCACATACCTTCACAGTAATTACACTATAGAGAACCTATGGGGCCATATAATACCTCGATGTGGTTGCTGGAACATTCACGGAGCGGGCCACTGTCATATTTCACTCGTGGAATATGAACTAGGCGAGAAATTGAAAACAGTGCATATCAAGTCATCCGATCAAATTACTTTGATAGTCCGGGACTGCTGGCTTCGCCATCCCCTTTACATGTCAAGGCCATTTACGTCACTGATGGTTTTGGAATCCCAGGTCGCCTGTTTTCGTCACAATCGTCTTCAATGACTGCCTGTCACAAGCATGCAGCACACACATACATCAGCTTGCTTAGAATAGCGGATGACGTTTTCTCAAATTTCCTTCACTGCAGTATATATTTGATGTAACAATTTGAAAGACCAAACATTTCGGCTATCATGGTTACGGCAGCAAAGATTGCGAGAACATCAGCAGTTTGACCACATTAAGATTCACCTAGCTTCGACGAAATGCATAAAAATTACACTGAATACAGCTACCACGACGGACACTTGCAGTGGAGGGCATTGCATAATGCTATTCAGGGTCACATATAAAAATGTTCAAATTTTTGTTAAGCTTATGGGGCTTAACTGCGGGGTCATCAGTCCCTAAGCTTACAAACTACTTATGAAATACTTACGAACTAGGACGGCACAAATATCCATGCCCGAGGGGGGGATTCGAACCCCCGACCGTAGTGGCCGTGCAGACCGTGACTGAAGCGCCTCAGTCCCCTCGGCCACCGCGGCCGGCGGGTCACATATACCAGGATTTGGGATTATGTTCAGCCATGCATTCTTCGCGGCAATTCGTTATTTTCTTCCAAACGCTGTTCACTACCAACTAGCTATTTAAAGTTAATAGTATATATAAAGAATAATTACAGCTCCTATGAAAATCATGCATTTGGGACCGTACGCTGCCGACTGACTTAGACCTGTGTGTCACTCTACAATGACGTCAGTGAGAAGGGGGGAATGGTTAGCAGAAATGCCCTTCAGTGCCTGTTTCATCAATCCCTGTCTGTTACTTCCGATTCTACAAGCGTCACAGTTCTCGTGAGAATTCGTGCTCTGATTTATAAGTCATCCCACAGCAGTGTGGCCCTCGGTTGCATAGCGGTAGAGTGCCAGACTACAAATCCAAAGGTCGCGGGTTTGATCCCCGCCAGGTCCTAGGATTTTTATCTCTCACTTTCCACTTCTATCACCTCTAGCAGTATTGCTCATGTGAAAAATACCGAGTAGCACTGTGGTTCGCAACCCACGTTAAACTGTAGGTCCCCCTATAACTGGCTGGGTAAGTCAGTTTGAAGGTCGGAGGAAGGCAACGGCATACCACCTCCAAACATGAGCATGCCTAGTAAAGCATTGTGGTGTTCAAACCAATCTTCGAATTGTTGACTTCTTTACCTTTTTTTTTACCCACAGCAGTACTGGTAACTGTCATACAAGTGAGCGACTTTTGGTTATGTCCTACTGCATGTAAGCCACAAGAAGTATTTGTTTCTCGCATTTAAAATTTAACGGCGTTCTCAAGAACAGAAAATATTTTGTAGACAGAACACTTAGGACATCAATAGTCTCCCCTCCCCACGCTGAATAATTTATTCGATTTAATTTTGTAGTTGGAGTGTGTCTCTCGCAATCGCCTGGATCGAGACAGGCGACATAATCAATCAGAAACCTAAACAGCGGCCGGGCTGCGCCTCGCGTTTATCTGAGATGGGGGAACCTGGCTGCGGAAGCGGGCCCAGTCCGGCACGCAAAGCGAGCGGACTTGCGTGACGTGCCGGCGCTACTTGCACGCGTGTATTTATAGCGGCCACAAAGAAGCCTGCTGCACAAGCCAACACCACCTTCTGCCGTGATTTTTCCCTCCTCGCGTCCTCAAAGACGCACCACCTATGACACGGTATTCATCCGCTAGAAGGATTATTATTCCGATCACGATGTGCGAGTATAGTTGAGAAAACAGAGGGTCAGGCAATTAATACAATCTTTATAAAAGCACAAGGTGTAGTAATGGTATCTCCAGATGAAAAAACGAAAAGAATGCTGCATGACTTTTCATGGAATGTCCTAACAGTTTGCAACTCGTCTTCAGCCTATCAACGATTAAGTGAACTCTTATGAACGCGTCTAAATAAATTCGTGTATTGCACAGCAATGATACAAGGCTTGATGCTAGTTTAATCTATCGGTGTCATTCGAAAAGCAAAAACTGCACAGGAATGGTTTAGGGAAACGATTGGGCGGATATTAAATACATCTATGTGATCATTCGGATTACTGCAAGCGATTTATTCAAACTAAGAACATCCACATCCTGATGACCGAACGTCACTACAGCCCTAACCTAGGAGGGTATTAAGGGGCCTGACTGCGACAACGTAAACGGTTGTTGTACACCAGTGCCTATTGACAGATCACCACAGTAGTTTGCGTAGTAAACATTACACGCGAATAGTTTGGCGGCCTCTTCATGAATTACCAAACTGTAAAATGTTCCTGTATGCGGTACCTTCATAATAGCTATCGATTAATGTCAGAATGGGGATCTGTGATGCTACTACGAATGTTACCTGGGAGTAGTTTTACCGCTGTTTTGCACTGCCGTTTACCTGGTTTACATATAAAAATTTCATTGCAACGGGGTGACAGATTTGTCAAATTTTGCCATAGCGAAGTAGACTACTAAGATTGTATTTCTTAGGGTAAACACAATAATCCCCCTCCTTCCTCCAAAGTCATTTGTTGCGTTGTGGACGTCGGCCACTGGGGTAAACACACAGATCTGAGACTGACTCGCCTGTGAATCGTCAATGAAATTTGGGATTATGAAGGCTAGTCTGATCATCGTCGAAATAGGTTAGGTGGAAATTCAATGTTGTTCGTTCCAGATTTTCATGAAATGGAATCGCAAGAACGAGAAGAAAGGTTAAAACACGTGGCAGAAACCACAAGCGGATCCCTCCGGCAGTAAATTCGTTATCAGCACACTGGGCTCATCGCAACTGGGCTTTATATCAAATGAAACGAAGCACACATGTTTCATCGGGTGACACTTCACCAACTGCGCGCGCAGAGACAGCAAGTTAGCTAGCGTCGATGCGGCGCGTTACTTCCGCGAGCTAGCCCAGTAGCGCTATTGCGCAGTTGCCGACGTTGCCAGTGATCCGCAGGACGGTCTAGCGTAACGTAACGTAATGTAACGTAACCAGCCGTGGTCGGCGCGGCCTGCTTGGATTCAACTGCCTGTGCAAATGCCAACAGGGCTGCGCGGAACAGATGGAAGAAGGCAAAGCGTTCACTCGAAAACGAGCAACAAAACACCAATCACGGCGATGATAATCTTACCCAAGGCAACCGACACAGATGTGAGAAACGAGGTATGAATTATGCAAAGAACGAGCAGCTTAATTATCACTGACATAAGGGAATGTAAACGGAAATGAATTTTCAGTTGTTACATTACCAACATTTAAAAACTATTGACTGAGGGGGAAATTACGAGAAGTCCAAATCTAGATGTATTACCAGAGATCTGAAGTCCGCTACTTCAAAACATAAGTTCATTGTGCTAGACCACGGCGGAACGTAATTATATATCAAGGCAAAGGAACAATAAGGAACGTAATTATATCTTTTGGTAGCACACAACCCTCCAGAAAAGCTTCGAAATGGCGAGATTATTTGTACAGCAGGTAGCTTTGAGCAGATAGCGATATTCTCTACTTCCTCTTGACGTCTTTCACTGGAGACTAAACACTTGCTTTTCGTCGTCGTCATCGCCTGTATCATTACAGCCGACGCTGTTCAGTTAATGTCTGTGAAATACATGGTGATTCTTACAATAAAGAAGACAGCAACCAAAATCATTTGTTATTTATTTACTAATTAGCGCCGTTACCGGTTTCGAACTTTTCAGTTCGTCGTCATACGGCTGCTCACGTCCACATACATGTCATTCACATTTTGCTTGTGGCGAAAAGTCTTTGGTCGTGTGGTGCCCTACAATACAAAACATGATTGGAATTGCTTATTCGAGCGAAAATATGACTCACGATACTGACATGTTGTGAACACTTTCCCGATAGAATTTTTCTTGTTATTCATTCACTCACGCCGAAAAGTCGATTCCATTAAGTTGTATCACTAAAGTGGTAACAGACTTTTCGATGTAAGTAAATAACAAGAAAAATTCTATCGATAAAGTGTTCACAACATTTGTCAGTATCTTGAGTCATATGTACGCAATTCCAATCGTGTATTGTATTGTAGAGCACCACACAACCGAAGACTTTTCGCCACAAGCAAAATGTGATTGACATGTATGTCGACGTGAGCAGCCGTATGATTAACTGAAAACTTCGAATCCGGTAACGGCGCTATTTAGTAAATAAATGGCATAATCACAAAATAGTATTTTGTGTGTGTGTGTGTGTGTGTGTGTGTGTGTGTGTGTGTGTGTGTGTGTTTTCGTAAGAGTTCATTTAATCCCGTTCAATAGGTCGATAAAAATGGAGAAACGTGGGTAGGCTAGGAAAACGTGAGGAGGGGTGGGTGGGATTGGCATATTATCACTACTGATGGAATCATTTCCATAAAACCCTGCAAGTCGGTGGATGTAAGGCTTGTGCTCATCATGGTTCAGAGATCAGTGTGCTAACCACATCGTCCGTTCAGCTCGGTGGTATCACTGACAGTATACATATCACGCCAGCTTAAGCAACGAAAAGTCTACAAAGGCAACAAGCGCAAAACAGATTTGTCAAGCATTGGTGTGTTAAACGCGTAAGCTGAAGTCTCGAAGCATTACTTTACAAGAAGTCGCTGAACTGTTCGGTGGGTGGGTGGGGGGGGGGGGGGGAAGCGGACTGGCGGACTGCGAACGCACCGACTAACAAAAAGATCAGACGCTGGCGTTGAGATACGTTGTATTATCATGTCTACATCTACATACATACTCCGCAATTCACCGTAAGGTGCGTGGCGAAGGGTATACTGTACCACTACTAGGCATTTCCTTTCCTATTCCACTCCCAAATAGAATGAGGAAAAAAAGAATGCCTAAATGCCTCCATACGAGCCCTAACTTCTTATCTTGTCTTTGTGATCAGTACGCGAAATGTAAGTAGGCGGCAGCAAGATCGTATACTATTTCAGCGCCGGCCGCAGTGGCCGAGGGGACTGAGGAGCTTCAGTCACGGTCTGCACGCCACTACGGCCGGGGGTTCGAATCCCCCCTCGGGCATGGATATTTGTGCCATCCTTAGTTGTAAGTAGTTCATAAGTAGTTTGTAAGTTTAGGGACTGATGACCCCGTAGTTAAGTCCCATAAGCTTCACAAACATTTGAACTACACTCAGCTTCAAATTCCGGCACTCTAAATTTCCGCAACACAATTTCACGAAAAGAACGTCGTCTTTCCTCCAACGATTCCCAATTGAGTTGCCGGAGCATTTCCGTGACACTCGTGCATTGGTCGAAACTACCGGTAACAAATCTAGCTGCTCGTCTCTGAACCGCCTCTATGTCTTCCTTCAAACCGATCTGCTGCGGGTCCGAAACACTTGAGCAATACTCAAGACGTGGTCGTACAAGCATCTTATACGCGGTCTCCTTTACAGGTGAAGTACATCTTCCCAAAATTCTCTCAATAAATCGAAGTCGGCTGTCCGCCTTACTCACAACTGTCCTTATATGCTCGTTCCATTTCATATCGCTCTGCAATGTTACGTCTAGATATTTGAACGACGCGACAGCATCAAGAAGCTCACTACTAATTCTGTATTCGAACATTATGGGATTGTTTTTTTCTACTCATGCGCATCACCTTACATTTTTCCACATTGAGAGCTAGCTGCCAATCTTCGCACCAATTAGAAATTTTGTCTAAGTCATCCTGTATGTTACTACAGTCAGTTACAGACGACACCCTCACATACACCACTGCATCATCAGCAAACAGCCGCAAATTACAACTTACTCTGTCCATCAGATAATTTATATAGATAGAAAATAATAGCGGTCCTATCACACTCCCCTGGGGCACGCCTGACGATACACTCGTCTCTGAAGAACACTCGCCGTCGAGAACAACGTACTGCGTTCTATTACTTACGAAGTCTTCCAGCCAATCACAAAACTGTGAACCTATTCCATAAGCCCGAATCTTCGTTAGCAGTCTGCAGTGTGGCACCGCGTCGAACGCCTTTTCTAAGTCGGGAAAAACACAATCCGCCTGTTGCCCATCGTCCATGGCTCGAAAGATGTCATGTGAGAAAAGGGCAAGCTGCGTTTCACATGAACGATGTTTCGTAAACCCGTGCTGATTCATGGAAAGAAGCTTTTCCGTTTCAAGGAAATTTACTATGTTCGAACTGAGAATATGCTCCAAAATTCTGCTTGAAAGATTTACGATACGTGATGTTTACGAAACGTGTCGAAAATGAGAGGCGAGCCTAGTATTTGTCTGCTAGTTTTACAAGGCGGCCGACAGGTTTGTTTCGTGTAATCAGCGGCAGCCACCCACGCAAGGACGGAAGCGGCGGCGCGGCGACTGCAGGAGATAACGGCTGCGACATGCAGGCAGTGAGTAATGCGAGGAGCGCCAGCAGATCAATTGGGGCGACAAAAAGGTGGCCGGCTCCGCTTCTGCGCCGCGCCTCCGCCTGCTCCCACTGACAGCCGCATACGCAGCACAGTGCTACGCCAGCGCCTGCAGCAGTGACGCCGAGATTACGGTAAACACACCGGAAATCTAGACTGGCGTCGATAAGACCTTTAATTACATTTAGACATGAATCGGCTCCGCAATACCAGCTACCATACGATAATGCAACGGCTGTAGAAAGTGGGGACTGAAGTACGTATCATTTCTAGCGTGGTGAACATCATACTGCAGAACATACTTAGCAGTCAGACAGCATGTTTCCACGATGGTCGTCATACACGGGACTAGTTCTCATTACCTACGGAAGGTGTTTTGGTACGGAATGAACGCAAGAGTGGCTCCGGTGTATCGTTACTCTATCTGTACTAAGCTGAGAGAAAAAAATATAGTACCAGACGAACTTGCATTGTCTACCGATGTAGGTTTGCTCATTTGAACACGAACAATGTGCAAAACCCTACCTTACCCACCTTACCAAAACAAATTAACAAAGGAAATGCAGTCACTACTGTGAATGGCGCTGGTACTTTGTACCACTATTAGCCAGTCCTCGTCGTTTGAAGCAATGGAAAGCTGATAGGTGATCGTCTTCATTCGCGCTCTAATGTACCCTACCTTACATCCACCCAGCAACACTGTAGCACAATCTACTTCAAATACTTATTCTCTGAAGCACCTACATGAACGTCTTCTAACAATAATCACTCTACATCCTTAGGGCTCTTTGTGTAGGCTATACGGACCTCCTACGATGCTAAAAGTTTGGCTGTCATTCTTGGAAGTAGTATGTTACTTAATCAGGCTCCCAAAAACTGAAACAGTTTTTTTAGATTACCAAATTGTGTGAAGTAATGCCCAAGAGTAACCGGAACGGTTCTGGGGTATTTTCAGAGCAATAAGATCGTTACATCCTACTATACGCCAACAACACCCTAGTGACAAGATTTTTCACTTAGGCCATGAGGCATAGTGGCGAGTGATGAAAGCTTTGATAGAGTTGCGTAACATGTCAGGAGGGCACAGACTTGACGATGCTGCTGGTCCCGACTTTTTTTGAATTGGTATGCGACTAATACCACATACCGTTAGCACATGCAGTCTGAAACTCGTGCACTGATCGTATGTAAACTACTTTGTAAATAGTGTGTCGTATATTACCTTAATATAAAAAAAAGCTTTCGTAAATCTGTCATTTGATTCCACGGCTAGCAGGTGGTACACAGCCGCCCGAATTCATTTTATTCTTGGAGATAAAAGTTCATGGCACAACTACAATAATGTAATAACGGCGAAGATACAGCCACACAGCGAACAGCAGCACCATTAATGAACAGTTTACACAATTTCAGAATACTGTGCTTCGGTCTGACCGGTGCCACCTTACCAACAAGGTAGACAAGCTTCACTAAACCGTGTGTATAGTCATCGGTACATAAACATCTACTTAAATACCGTGGCTCTCTGCCATCTCTTAACAACGCGCCCGATAAGGGGTCTAAACGCCCTCTGTAATAAAAAAAAAGCTAAGCCAACTATTCAACGAACAACTAAGAACGACCGGAAACCTTAGATCTGCCTGAAAGGAGAGAAAAACATAGCTCCAGGACAATAAGTTAAAAACAAATTAAACAAAATGTTTAGCTATGTAAAATTTCGTAAAAAGTGTCCAAATAATAGATTGAAAGCCGATTTGGAATAATCGCTATATAAGAGGATACCTTCAACGTAAGACAACTTGAAAAAGGGGTGGAGAGCGCTGACAGTAATCACCTTATAAGTGATGCCACAAAAGTACTAAAAGTTCTGGACTAAGCTCGAAAGCATCCGAAGTAGCCACAAAATATGGAAGGCAACACTTCATAAATGGGGACTCCTTGAGTGTCTAAACTGTTGTAAATGCGACATAAAGTCACTGAGGAGGTAGGCGACAATGATGAAATGATTAGGTAGTACTGCTGTGAAGCTGATTAGGTCGCAAATTCTTTGTTATTGGTCACACTTCATGTACAGCGTGCTCTAAAAAAAAAGACGCGTTTCGGAATTACCATCATCAGATTAGCATCTCTTCCGTGCCATGTGCACACGTGAACAGATGGAAGATATTCTTCAATATATATACAAAAGCAGACTACCTAAGTCTGCTTTTGTATGTATATTGAAGAACATCTCCCATCTGTTCACGTGTGCACATGGCACGGAAGAGATGCTAATCTGATTATGGTAATTCCGAAACGTGTCTTTTTTTTTTTTTAGAGCACGCTGTACATGAAGTGTGACCAATAACAAAGAATTTGCGACCTACACAGCAGTACTACCTAATCATTGTCTAAACTGTGCCTGAAACACAGATTGTGGACCACAACATGAGTGTGCCCTAAAAGAAAGCGTAGTGGGTCAGCTGAGGACTCCACAGAAGCAATGTTTTGTGCTACGAAGTGGATTAAAGTCCTAAATGTTGTGTTGTTAGTCTCGCAAGATACATTTCTATGATTTTATAGTATATATTTACGTTATTCTCTCATATGTATTGCCGGTCGCGGTGGCCGAGGGAACTGAGGCGCGCCAGTCACGGTCTGCACGGCCACTACGGTCGGGGGTTCGAGTCCCCCATCGGGCATGGATATTTGACGTCCTTAAGATTAGCTAGTTCATAAGTAGTTTGTAAGTTTAGGGACTGATGACCCCGTAGTTAAGTCCCATAAGCTATACAAACATTTGAACATTTTGAACTCATGTGTATTGAAAATTGAGCCCTTGTTCAATATTTAACTACTGTAATTTTTGTATACCAGCGATAAATGAAATAAAACGGCGAAGGAAGAAGGGCAGGTTGTGCATTACAAAATAAGTGGGGAAAAAAACAGTAGAACAATATGATGGTGATGGAGTGACCTTCGGTGTGGAAGGCTGCCCGTCAGTGCACTGGTAGGAGGGAGGCAAGCGGCGCCGCGCGGTGCGTAAACAAAGGTGACGCAGCCGCAGCCGCCCCGGCCACCCTCGCGCCTGGCACGCACGCACCCTCGCCCCCCCCCCCCCCCCCCCACCGCTGCTGCGCTACTGGCGTTGCACAAGCCCGTGACACACTCCGCAAGGCGTACAATACCCTATCTATAAACGACGGGAACCTGCAATACGGGCTACACTTGCATTAGCTATACGACGTGGTATCTTGAAATAAAAATGCACCCGATGATGGCAGCGTGCTGCCGAAACGCGTCGTGCCAATAAAAATATTGGTTAATAGTGACTGCTGCAGTATTAATCATCATCATTAGAGATTGATTATGCCTTTCAGCGTTCAGTCTGGAGCATAGTACCTCTAATAAAATTCCTCCATGATCCCCTATTCAATGCTAACATTGATGCCTCGTCTGATGTTATGCCTTTTACTTCAAAATCATTCTGCACCGAATCTATGTACTTCCTTCTTGGTCTACCTCGACTCCTCCTACCCTCCACTGACGAGCTCATGAGTCTCTTAGGTAACCTTGCTTCTCCCATGCGTGTAACATGACCCCACCATCTCAGTCTGTTCGCTCTGCTTCATCTGTGTGTTCATTCCCAGCTTTTCCAAAAAAATAAAAATATGGTCTCCTACTTTGTCTTACATTTTCAAATAACTTCTTCCGATAAATAGTGAACACGTAGAAGAGTACCTCGGCAGAAAGACGTGCTGCAAAGCATTACTACGCACGGTGATCGTGACAACGGAAATGAATGAAAAGGAACACACGTCGGAGCCCTATCACTACACACCATTACATTTCCTTGTTAAGCTGCACGCTTTTAAGAACGTAGCAGAAAACTTGGTCGCGGCCTAAACAATGCTGGCAAATGCGGTAGATGATTTATAGAAGCGTGGGAGCCGAAATCTGGACAACCGAGATTGTGTGATATTGATACCGAATTTTAAATGATACAATGAAGCGAAAGAATGTGCAATTACAATCGTTTCCTATAGTATGTGGGTCCAAAAACCCCACTTTTCGAGAAAATTAACTGCGCTACAGTCTTTTACCGGTTTTGTTTGGTGGCGTTGTGACACTTCATCACATGAAAAGTGCCTGTCGGTAGCTGCCGCAATATTATCTGGTGTCATGTCACACAGAACTGACGATTCTTCACAACAGAAAACACCCTACTAAATCCGTTAAGGACAAATGTAAAAAGTCTTGCACAAATGGTACAGACGTTTGTATCGATAAAACAGTAGTTAGATGTTCGTGACGCTCGAATGTAAACACCAAGCTTATCCTACGAACTAGTACACACACGTCCCACGCACTGTCAAACACGTAAGACTGTCATGGACATTCGCATCTCTTCATAAGAGCACGCGTCAAATTGCTTTCGGCACACTTTTTTAATTACTGGTACAAGAAACTTTGCACGACAGGCATAGCCCCCATTGTTCCTACACTCGGGATACTCTGAATCCTCCTTGCACAAACTAATACTACTGCACAAAAGTTGCAGCTGCTTTTCGCAGACGTTACCAAAGCCACTTGCAGCAGGCTGAATCACTAGATCATCATACACTTCTTCTGGAACGCTCGTCCGCTTGTTACAGAGCCCTAGTTGCAGTTCATGCAAATGACAGCGAAATCAAGTACGAGTCGAAAAAAACTCTACGTGTATGCGTTGTGTTTTAGTAAGTTTGTATTTTCCAGAACACGATAAGGATCAAAGTTTCTCGATTACCCAACTCGCGTCGAATCTATTTTAGATAGGTCTTACTTCACTTCTTCGGGTCCACATTTGCAAAGGCGTGTTCTGAATTGTACAGCGTTTAAGATCACTTTTCTTTAGCTTTGTGACTAACTGGCTACTATGAACTCGGCCAGAAACAAGACCACGATTTCGAAATGACTCATTACTAAGGCACAGATCTTGGGTATTTGTCCCATCACCTGCAATGTTTTGCGAAGCGGTATATACTTCGAAGAAAATGATCGAGCGCATAGCGTATATCGGTATAAAACTTAGGACTGTTCACAATAGTAGCTATCAGCTTTTGTTGGCACCGAACGTGACAGGTGTGTACAACAATGGGCAAGTGTCGATCCACTGCATCTCTTCCAGCCGGCGACGATCGCCTGCGCAATTAACACTCCTCGGCTGCGGGCCGTCGTCGGCAGTGACGCAAGACGAGGAAGGTAGCGACAGCGACTCGGAGAGAGGCCGGCGGCGCGTCGAGTGAAAGTGCGCGCTTACCTGCTGGTAGCTCTTGACCAGGTGGCTGACTATCTCCCACACGTCCATGGCTTCCCTGTCGGTGGCGTACTCGGGGAACCAACAGTGGCAGCACTTGCTGCCGCGCTTGGGCTCGGCCGACTCGTGGTCATGCTCGGCGTGTCGGACCATAACACAGCGCGGCACTGTCACTCGCGGCTCTGCGCGGCGCGGCCGTCACGTGGCGGGCGTTGCGCGGCGCAGCGGGCGCGGGCCTAGCACGTCGCACGTCGCGAGCGCGCGGCGGACTGAGCGGCGCGCCGGGGCACTGGACCAGCCGGCCGGCCGCGGCGCGCGCAACAAGCGGCCCCCGCCGGCCAGCGCCGCGCCAGGCCCACGCTGCCATTGTTGTGGCTGAAGGTGGCCGTGCCCTTTCAAACGAACCGCCCCGACTTTGCCCGGAGTGATTTAGAGAAATCAGCTCTACACCACAAGCCACTTAACGGTGTGTGGCGAAGGGTACCTCGAGTACCACTATTGGTTCTCCCTCCTATTCCAGTCTCGTTCGCACCATAGTTCGGTCCAAACTGGACTATGGTCGCATTGTTCATTCTTCAGCTCGACCATCCATACTGCGCCGCCTTAATACAATCCATCACCAAGGTATCCGTCTGGCGACGGGAGCGTTTTACACTAGCCCTGTTGAAAGCCTCTATGCCGAGGCCGCCGAACTACCTCTTTCTTACCGTCGGGAACTCCTACTTAGCCGTTACGCTAGCCGTTTGTCGCCCATGCGAGGACACCCATGTACGCAGTTGTCTTTAACGACTCACTTGACAGTCTCTTCGCCATGTGCCCGTCTGCTCTGCTACCGCCGGGAGTACGCTTGCGTTCGTTACTCGGCCAGCTCGGCGTTACAGTACCTGCTATCTTCTCGACTGGAGGGAGCACCTCTCCACCCCGTGGCGAATCCCCGAAATCAGTGTTAACTTTGATCTTCACTCTCTCCCAAAGGACTCCACACCTACTTTCGTCTACCAGAGAGAATTTCTCGCACTTCGGTTCAAATTTGATGACAATTTGTCCATTTACACTGATGGGTCAAAGACAGACCAGGGTGTTGGGTGTGCCTTTGTACTTGGCAACGTCTCTCTTAAATTTCGTCTTCCTGAGTGGAGTTCCATTTTTACAGCTGAGCTATATGCATTATATCAGGCCACCCAATACGTCCGGCGAAACTGGCTGAATAAGACTGTCATTTGCTCGGACTCTCTGAGTGCTCTGTTCAGCCTTCGCACGCTGTATTCTGCCCATCCCCTGGTACAAAGCATCTGCAATTGCCTTACTTCTCTTTCAACGAGCGGAACTACTGCGACGTTTCTGTGGGTCCCTGGCCACGTGGGAGTGTTAGGGAATGAGTCTGCGGATACAGCTGCCAAGGAGGCAGTTCACCTTCCTCGGCTATCTACCTTTTCTACTAGCTCTGATGACCTTCGCGCTGGTGTCTCCCAGCGTATTATCTCCCGTTGGTATCTACATTGGTCATCCCTGTCAGGGAACAAATTGCGAGCCATTAAACCCGTGCTGATCTCTGGTCAACGTCATCTCGACCCTCCAGCCAAGAAGAGATTGTTCTGGCCCGGCTTCGTATTGGCCACTGCCGTTATAGCCACCAGTATTTACTACGTAGTGGTCCTGCTCCCTTATGTGAGCACTGTGATGAACCTTTTACTGTGAACCTTCTTTTAGTGCAATGTCCGTTTTTAATCGTCTCCGTCATGGTCTGTGTTTACCATTTGAAATGTCTGACATTTTAGCTGATAACCCGCATTCTGTTAAGAGTTTTACTTTTTATACATCGTGCAAACATGGCGAAAGCCATTTAAGTCCTAACCCCGGTTCTATTTTACTATGGGCAGTGTTGGGCGCTAATGACCACAGCAGTTGTGCGCCCTAAAACCACAAAAAAAGTCTCGTTCGCGAAAAGAAAGATTGTCAGTATGCCTCTGTGTGGGCTCTAATCTCCGATCTTATCCTCATGATCTCTTCGCGAGATATACGCAGGAAGGAGCAACATACTGATTTGATTTTTTCAGGGAAGCCGAAACAGTGTTGTCCAACCCGCCACTTCCCGCACCGAAACTGAGTTTATTGTGCGGTATCGCTCCCTGTATATCTAGTAAAGCCAACCAATGCCCTTGAACAGTTCAAGGAGTCCCTTTACCAGTTCTTTATTAGACACAATTTCTTCGGGTCTGGTTGTCTCAAATGTTCTGTGCCTTTTACTCTCCAATGCAATGCATTCGAAGATCAGATGTGATGCAGTTTCAACACCGTCATCACAGATCCTACATTTAGGGTCCTCTTCTGTTATTCCCATTGTATGTAGGTGTTTTTTGAAATTCCCATGGCCTGTCAGCAATCCAACCATGAGTCTAATCTCTCCTGTTCAAGTCCAGGATTACAGAGCTTCTTTTAAAACATGGCTTTGGCATCATTACCTTGCCATGTTTTTGTTTATGGACACTTTCAGCCAACGCTTGAGTAGTGCTCACAAGTAGGGCTGGTAGAGGAGAACATCCAACACAGAGCTGCCCGCTTCATTACGGGGACGAAAGCGTCACAGATGGTCAGGAAACACCCGCGGCAGACACTGCAAGAGACACGCTCTGAATCACGGTACGGGGTTCTGTCGAAGTTCCGAGAATATGTTTCCCCGAAGATTCAACCAATGTAATGTTTCCTCCTAAGTATATATTGTGAAAAGACCGGCATTCATTTTTTTTTTCCGCGAACGACACGAGACTGGAATAGTAAAAGGCAGTGACAAGCACACCGTGAGGTGGCGCAGTGGTAACATGGAAATTTCCTTCCCCCCTCCTTAGCTAAAATCAATCCGGGCGTATGCTCCGTCTGTAATGTCCACGAAGTAGAGAGGGGCGTTCCACATCCTTCCTTCAATGAATATTTCAGTTCGGGTTTACCTGGCACCTCCGAAAGATATGAAGAACCGCGCGAAGCGACACTAGTTTCACATAATAGGTTAAATTGTAGGGTCCCCTTTTCCCTGTAGTATTACAGGTGCGTTAGGGACACGCGAGTCGCCGAAGTAGAGTCAAACTGGAAGACTTCAGGCTGCTGAGGCGCACGATTAACTACATTAAGTTGACGTCTAAATATTTTCAGCAATGCCTGTGCAACCACGACACAGTGAGATGACGTTAAATGCCAGTGGGCTTTCCACGACAGCCCCAGAGATTTTTCATTAGTATACAAATAATACACTGCTAGCCATTCAAAATGCAACAACAAGATGATCTATAAATTTATTCTAGAGATAAAACGTTGTACGCAGTCCCGTTGATGAGGGGAAGACGATGAAATTCAGAGTAGCCGCCATCAGTGGCTACAATCGCATCTACAACGGTCGACCCTGAATCAGAGGATCTTGATGTGTTTCTGGGCTTCTTACACACATTTCCAAAGTAGTATTGATGTAGCAGGGGGGTGTATTCCAGCGCTGTTGTTCCGCAATAATCGATCATAAGTTTTCAATACGCGAGAGGTCGGCAGAAAAGACGACTAGGGCAGCAACACAGTCCGAAGGGCCACGTGTGGCCAGGTATTATACTGTAGCAATGCAGCCGACAGCTAGTTCCGAAACTGTGGGCAAACAGGCTCCAACACTTTCAGAGGCAACACTGGATGATCGGTGTAAGAGCAATGCGTGAATAGAACCATAGCGCCAGCTATGTATAAGGCAACAGTTCAAAAGCCTCCGCACTAATCTGACCATCGTGGCGGTGCAGACAGAAATGGACTTTATCGGTAAAAACGAATTTGTTACATTCCCTTGTCGATGTACGTCGTTCTTCGCACCACTGCCAGCGCATACGCCCGCGGCGTTCATTCAGTGGTAAAGTCGGCAATGGACACGTTGTGAACAGTCCAAACATGCAAACGACATCGAACGGCAAGAGCGGACTCTGATTGTTGTGCAACAAGCAATTTCCGGTTTTACGGTTCTTGATGGGAAAAAGCACATAAAATTGCTTCTGTCATCGAACCATTCGATCCCACAGCTATCCTCGTGACATGATGCATCATCCTCTTGAAAAGGCACTGCCAATGGGAAACATGAATCTCGAATCGTTCTACGTGGTCTGCAGCCTGTGTATGACAGAGTGCCTTGTGCGAGTTCTAGTGGACCCACGGAGGACCACCTACTAAATGTTCTCCCAGAACATAACTGAACCACCGCCAGGTTATCTCTGTCCAGCAATACAGGTGTCAAAGAGAATTTTCCCCGGAAGAAGATGCATTCGTACACTTCCATTGGCATTATGAAAAAGATGGCGAGATTCTTCAGACCACGCAACTATCTACCACTGACAAGGAATGTACTTGGGCTCGAACAAACATATCTGTATGACTGTTTGGTTACAGGACCATTACGTATCCCTCGGTGTGTTGGTGTAAAATTCAGCATTCCTGCTCTGGATAGCACTGTACATGTGACTGTAGACGCCATACGCAATGCAGAAACCTTGACTATAAACCAGTCGCAATACATTAGCAGGGTTGAATACCTGATGCTTCACTAGACAAATGTCACAAAAGGCAACTTCAAAGGCATACTGCACCTTCCCTACTGGTGTGTCGGCAGCCAATGAGCAATGCGGCATGGCACATGCAGATGCCTGTAACGGACGACTGCAGTGTTCTGCAGATGCGGGAGTACCACTAGCGCTATAGGGGATCTTTACATTCATCCACAGGCGATTTTGGTGTAAAAAAATGTTCAAATATTTGTAGAACTTATGGGACTTAACTACGGAGTCATCAGTCCCTAAACTTACAAACTACTTATGAACCAGCTAAGACTAAGGACGGCACAAATATCCATGCCCGAGGGGGGATTCGAACCCTCGGCCGTAGTGGCCGTGCAGACCGTGACTGAAGCGCCTCAGTCTCCTGGGCCACCGCGGCCGGCGATTTTGGTGTATTCATGTTCGTTAGTCAAAATACTTTCCTTGTGAGCCACCATCCAGACATGGTCATGCGTCCAATTCAGTTGTAACTACCGAAGACGTGGATCGTCGGTTGGAAAGGCCCATCGATTAGAGGGCTGGGTGCACTGTGCGTTCACACACACACACACACACACACACACACACACACACACACAGCGCGCGCGCGCGCGCTTGTTCTCTGCGCAGCATTAAAGTCTGTCACAGTTTCCCGCGTGTACTCTCTCTCCAACCCCTCGATGTTTGGACGTGGTTTCACCGCCTCAGCAATCCTCGAACATCCGACGAGTCGTGCAGTTTTCGAAATGCTGCCCGAGCCACCGGGCCACCTCGCTCAAACTCCAAATTATACTCACTACCAGCACGTCAGCGATACTAATGCACCGGGCGCGTCTGACGAGTAGTCATTCCTCGTTAGGTTACGCTATAGCCTGCACGAATTTATATCGCTATGAGACAGATGGTCGTAATGTTCTGGCTTATCGGTGACACTTCTCCGTTTCCTTAAATGTGGGTTAATTTCTGTATGCCGAAGAGAGGGTATCTAGTGCTTCCCTACAGACGTTGGCAAAAAAGGCTCCCACTTTCATCCTAAAAACTATTGATATATTCAACCTATTGGGTGTACGGACATACTCAAATCGCATTCAGTAGTCGGGCATTTTCGAAATTTGGTATAATACTCTCTGAAGTGTATTCGTTACCGCAATGACATTTTAAAACCTTAGACATCAGTTGTAGACGTGTTATCAAGTGATCATAGCTTGTTTAAGGAATAAGATCGATAGTCGCCTGCATTGATTTTAAGCTGATGACTGGTCACTTCATGCAAATAGCTTTTACTAGCATTAGAGCGACAGTCAACCAAATTACCAGGCGATGAACAATTGTCAAATATGCTACGTCAGAGATTTAAATTGGCACCGTCGCCGCGGACAGGCAGATTTTCCGAAAAGGATGAAGGTCCTCGTTCAAAGAACGTACCAAGATTACTCTTAGGTGTAGGAAACCATGTAAGGCTGGCTAAGTCATTTAACCTCAATTGTCCGGATTTGAAAACCAACGTCATGTTCATTCTCTTCCGGATGTAAAGTGGCGATGACATCTGTCCATGTGGTCTAGACCGTGAGCGAGGTACGTTTTTTATACGAAACATTTATCTGCGGACCAGAATCAACGTTCTTCGTTCCTTGAAACTTAATACATATATAGGTCGCAAGCATGGCACGACTACGTTAAGCGTTCCGACAGTATTAATCTGAGCTCTGTAACTGTGATTGCATTCGAACTCGAGAGGTCCGGCTTTGGAACTGACTTGCTCCTAGAGGAGTTCGAAAATTAATCAGTGAAGTTAGTTTGGGGTCAACGGCCAAATTCTGTTGCAGTGCAGTCCGATGACCTCTACACTGCCTGTTTTGAGTCATGCAGATGAGGGTATAACTAGATGAACAGTTGTTCAGACACTTATCGCTAAAACCAAATACAGTCGGCAGAAATAAAATTTATCATTTTAATTGTAACCCAGCAGCTACAAATAAAAATGTTTGCCTCCAAAGTCAAATCTCTGGTCGGTGACTATTTTTTTACCAATATAAATTTCTGTCCCGAAAATGAAAGTTATCCGTGAAACCAAGGTGGCCCCGACTCGTCCCAGTGCCGGCCTTCAAAGCCAAGGACGTCTGGCCACCAGCAACCGCCTAACTGTACACAATCTGCGCGAAAGTGAGTCACAGGCACAAAGGCGGTTAGCCCGTGATCAAGCTACAGATATTTTAACGTGTAGTACTAGACACTCTTCACTACTACTTTCCAAATGTGCAGACCAGACAATAGAATGTGTTGAAAAGACAACTAGCGTAATTTTACTGCTACTTCCAATGCGGACGTTTGGAATGGCTCTGTGAATTTGTGTGTTCGCATTGTACAAATAACTGTGTACATATCCAGAGGTTCCAACTTCTGAATACAGCAAATAGTAACACCGACGTAATATGTATCAGCGGAAGGGGGGAGGGCATTGAGTCCAAGCGGAATAAGTGAATAAGGAATCACCAAAATTGTGAAAACAGTTGCTTTAATGTTGCAGATGAGATAGAGGCAGCATATTACTACATCATCCTGATGAGTACAGTAGGAATGTTGGGGTGGGGGGAGCAAAATTTAATAACTATTTTTTTTCCTCGATACACAAGTTCTCAGTTTTTTCTTTTTTTTTTCCACATTAATATTTATTTATTTCGCAGAAATCCTCACACACGGATACCCTTACGATATTTTTACTCAGTGTTTTTCGCAATGATTCATAAGCATCACTTTCACGATGATTAGATCTTTATTACCCACACCCTTCACGATTTTTCCTGTAGGGGCGCAGCTAAGTCAAGTAACGTTCCGCATTTTCAATGGCTGCTGCTAGATTCTACAATGGCGCGTCTTTGTAGATTTATCCCGTATGCCGTATTACGACGTTTTCGGGTTCGATTTCCACAAGAACATGATAGAAAGTGTTGCTCAAAACCAGTTCATTTTTGTCGAACTCAAAAGGAACCGAGTTTTGCCGTCGCAAAACAAATGAGACGAATTTTATTATTTAAACCTGAAAATCTGAATTCGAATCACTTCAATCGTAAACTCGTAATTTTAAACAATTTTCGTAACAATTAAGATTAAATCGTAATGGTTGGAACCTCTGCATATCGGAATCATCTGAACATCTTAAGACAGACAGTAATCACTGTACAATATTCCTACGAGACAGCTGGCGCCATGACGGTAGTGACGACACTGTAGCGAATGTTATTAGTCGACGAAATCCAGACGTCCTTTGCGGAGGAACGGGCTGTGTGCCGGCCGCGGTGACCGAGAGGACTGAGGCGCTTCAGTCACGGTCTGCACGGTCACTACGGTCGGGGGCTCGAATCCCCCCTCGGGCATGGATATTTGTGCCGTCCTTAGTTGTAGGTAGTTCATAAGTAGTTTGTAAGTTTAGGGACTGATGACCCCGTAGTTAAGTCCCTTAAGCTTAACAAACATTTGAACATTTGATTTGAACGGGCTGTGGTCTTCACGAACGCGAAGCGTGAAAAGAGCGCAGCTGCGAGTCGTAGACTCAGTACGCGTGTAGAGTGGTGCGCATTAAAACGATATAAATTAATACGTCGTGAAAGTACATGCTTCTCGCACACTTTTGGCCAATTAAACACCTAGGTCCTTCACATTAGGCGCATAATGATGTTATGGCTCTGACTCAAATCTGCTGTTAATGTCAGTATCTACCTCTATACTTCGTAAAATGGCCAGGAAATTATTCAAAAACTACAAAAAACTACTTTGCAGCTGCCACCACTAAAACATATCAGACGTTGAAGAGGGTATGTTACGGACACCTGGGTGCCAATACTGGCAACGGTACCGGCGCTGGCAGCACGGTGCGCTAACAGGCCTCAAGTGGCCAGTAAATGCAGGCGAAATGCCTTATTTGCTTTCGGCGAGCGCTAATTGGCGGTAGCGCTTCGCCGCGGCTGCATCACTAACAGCAGAACAAACACGGCCGCTATTCACAGGCGAGCCCAGCCAACGGCCGCTCTTTTACGATGCGCCATTCCTTTTACGACCCCGCCAGTCTCGGGATTAAACCTATCAACAGCTTACACGGACACTCCTCCACACTTTTCTTTTTCTTATAAGATCCCCAAAACAAATTTCGTATGTCACCAGGATGAGACATGAACCGGACTGGAGAGAGAGCATACAAAAATCTCTGGAACACGTTTCTAGAATTTCGGAGCTGCCTCAGGTCTTTCTCGCTAATTTCTGTTTCGGCAATCGGAACACAAATGAGATATGGCTTATGCGTGCAACATAAAAGCATAAGCCGTAAACACTCTTCACCCTACTAATTCCGCAAGAACCGAATGAAGTTACTGTAAAGTAACAGCATAACAAAAATTATCTTCGACCTTCCCAATAAACTAAGGCATTGTATGTTTTTGTAAGTTGCTGTAATTGTGTTGGTTATATATTGGGGAAAGAAGCCGGCATGGCCTGTAAAAAGGAAGCACACCGGCATTCGCCAGTATTAATTTTGTAGAAATCGCGAAAAATGTAAAATAAGAAAGGCAGCTTTTTCCGAACCGGTTTTCAGATTAATTTATACTGAACAGCCGTTTAGAAGCCAAAACAAGTGTAGTTATCTTTACAATACAAATTGTGTAGTCATCATCCGAAATAATTTACAGGACTTTTAATCAAAATCTCAACGCCCGGACTATGATAAAAAGAGCTGTTTTCGTGTGTGGCAAGTCTCGGCAATACCTCAGAAACATCGCTCAACGTGCATACAACTTCCCGAATTCACATGTTAAATGTAGAAAGGAAATGGAATCAACTGTTCTTTACTAAGAAGCCACAGTCTCTTTAATGATCCTACTGCGAAGGTAAGCCTGGAAATCGAGGCAACTACAAACATGACTAACAGCAAGTGATAACTATTTAATATCGTTGTAAAGTATTTTCATTGTAATTTGTATTTACAGTGTGTCGCCAGCAGATTCAAGACTTTCTCACTCAATTTACGGATGCAAGTTGGATGTATGACTGTCTGCAACGAAACACTGTAACTATATACTTTAATGTACGTCTGCCCAAGGTGGTGCTCAGGGTTTTCCCCTCTTCTAATGCTATTTCATAAAATGATACTACTTCCAGTCCCGTGGATGGATCGAAAATATTACTAAACAATGTTCCTGTATGTTCACTGCTATGTTAGTGATTTATACAGTTTACCAAATTTATAGCATTGAAAGAAGCATGGGACACGATATTGTCCGTAAATGTGCCAAAGAAACCATAATCACCTAAAGTGATTAAAGGAAAATGACACATCTGGGAGTAAATACATAGAGTTGATCTAAGGACCGCTTTGATATCTGATAAACAGGAACAAAAAGATTTAAGAAATTTTGTTCCCCAAGGTCAAATCAACCTAGAAATGATTAACTATAACTATAGTGTCCTCTCTGGAAATACCACCACAAAAGTTTGGGAATTCGACTTGTGTAACTTTTTACAGAAATAGTATAAAAAATTCACTGTCTCCTAGACTTTAAGGATAAATCGTAGCAAATAAGAAACGTTTTAGTTGTTCCGGGTGAAGTTCTCAAAGTTATCACGATTTTATCCACAACTTGCTAGCATCCAGCGTAGCCCTAAAGGAAATTCTTCACGTACATGCTATGTTGCAATATTTCACAATGTTACGATTCAATGATGATGATTAGTGTTTCTAGGGTGCTCAATAGCCAATCATCAGCGCGCGTATTAAGATTCAATATCTCGAATCTGTGTGTAATAGTTTTACTGAAACCATAAGAGATTTTCTTAATTTTTATGAACCGATGATTTCGTGGACAAAAACTTACTGTTGCAGTATTGCTCAACATACTGAAACACATTTAGTTCCTGTGGACATCTTGGGTTTCCGTTCTTTGTGCAATGTTTGCACAAGGGACTTACGAACTCTTAGTTGTACTGAGAACATTCCGTTCAAGTATATCGTCAATTCATAATTCCAGTAAAACATTTGTAAAGTGCATAGCTCAACTACACCTGTTCTACATATTTCTTTTCAGTAAGACACTAACAAAAAATCCCGTCTCAATTGTTTCCATATGAAATGGGAGAGAGCCCAGTCAGGTACCTGCATGACCCCCTTTTCCTTTCTGCCTTGCGAAGTAACAAAAAGATTACAGTTTTGTTTGATTTAATATAAAGCAACAAAATTTTTATAGTCAGGCGATAATAACTGCTTCTCAAATGAGACATAGTCACATTAATACTGCTTCTGAATGGAACTCAGTTTTCAATTAATGTACCCTTGCGCTATCACCATACTTAATAGGCCTCGTAAGATGCAGTAGCTTCCTGGTTTGTGTTTTCAGTTAATTTAATTAAGCAAGTAGCATTAGCTGCTACTGAAATTAAGAGTGCTGGTGATTCTGCTTTCATTTACGACGAAATTGCAACAGAAATAGCTGTAATGGCAAAGTTCCAGTTGTGAAATATTTTTCCCGTCACGAAATACAGGGTCTAAGGAATATTGGGAATTTGCTTATACGATTAAACAACCTCAGCCTTTGTGTCAAATTTACAAAGGAATGGTCACCCTAATTTTGTCTTCATCCGAAATATGACTATAAGACTTTAACGGCCTCATGACCATAAAATGATTGTTCCAGACATGAAAATTCCTTCCACATTGGCGATGGCGATGCATCTAATATGAGTTGAAAGTATCAGAACGATTCGGTGTAATAGAAATAATCACAGAAGTTGAATCGAATTGGAAAGAGAAAATACGTCATACGTCATTTGGAACAAGAAGCTCCGAAATGAATCAACGGTGGAGATTCGAATTAATGGGGACTCCGTCTGTGATAACAGATGAATGCTGTCAAATACACAAAGGCGTGATGCCTTTTAATAAAGCCGGTGCGACTAAGTCAGTCCGACTTCCATCATAATGCAGGTTGTCCTCACCATGGAAGGGATCAGAAGGCTGTTTCGTGCAACCAGGGAAATGAAGGAAATGTTGCGAGTTATTAAATATAATCTCAGATTCAAAATATTACTTGAGTGTGACAGCAGTTGCGTGGGACAAACTGGTACGGTCTGTCGCCGATCGCGGAAGTACAGTAATGTTGTAAAATCTGCGATGACAGATTAGTCTGTAACATGAATAGAAGAATGTTAGAATACAGTGTAATTCCGATTCCATTCTTCGAACTTCTGGTACTGGAGATTAAGTGCAATAGTGGCTGTGATAAAATCTTAGAGTTTCTGGCTTTTCAATTAGAAAAGCTTGGAAGATTGCAGTTGATAATGAATCAGTTCAGAGGAACATGTTTCACTGCTAATACGAGTGACGGCGCTTCAACACTGGATCACACACTTACTAAAAATACCTAGACTGCTCACTGGCGTTACTGTAGCAATTCCATATTGAAGTCGCAATTTTCAGTGCAACGCTTTGTCTGCACTTACTGAGAAATATCTAGTGAAATGTTGCATACATGATTTAAAAGGTGCAAATAACGTTCATTATGACTTCATGTTCCTGTTGTAACTTGACATATTTTCGGTCCTACTCATAAGAAACGAGCCCTCCACTCTTAAATATTTTACACCTTCAGGTGTTTTGAAATTTCAGAAAACCAGGAAGTTATAATTATTTAAGACTGACTTTATAACCCAAAAGGAATAGTGAAGTAACGTCTTTCGTTTTTGTTTTCTTTCGTTGTCCCTTACACCCTTTATAGGCCAGTATTCATTCATCGGTGGAAACGGCGGCATTCAAGTTAGGAACATTTGCCTCGCCTCTTGCGTTGAATACAGCGCGTAAATGTCAGCCTATGGATCCGGAAGCGCCACCTCTATGACGCCACCACGATTTACTGCAGAGCCCCAGACGACGATGATGGAGATAAGTCATAAAATGTTCGCGGTTTTATCCTGTTTTGTTGCGGCGAGTTTACTGAGAAATTTCTATCGATTATCATTTGCAGACCTGTGAACGCGGCTACTGCATTGCCATGAAGTGTCCACAGCACACGCATAAAAATAATGTACAAGAAAGGAGAACACCTGTTCATCGAGAATGCTGAAGTAAACTTCCTCGTTCATGTTCTGGGGTAACCCGAATGGTTGCAGTCAGTTAGGTACGAAAAAGACGCACTGAATATCAGACTCACTTCTGGCTGAGGCTGAACTACTCTCCACACACAGCAGGTTGAATGTCATGTGTAATTTTGAGAGGGACACAATCACAATTCATGCGACCACACTAGACGCTTTCCACATAGCCGTCATGTTTGTGGTTTGAAAAATCAAGCAATTATAGAGTTTAACGTCCCGTCGATAGCGTGGCTATGCGTCCCTTCAAAGGACCAATTTCGGTATTTGCCTGGAGTGACTTAGGCAAATCACGAAAAACCTAAATCTAGGACGCCGGAGGTGGATTTGAACCGTGAATGAGAAGCCAGTGTTATGGTTTGACCCATTAAAAACGAGTATTTTACTGTGACCAAGGGTGTATCGCGTGGTCCCTATTCCAAATGTCCACTGTATGCAGTCTCCGGCCGCAAAACTTTTACTACCACTGACCCACATCTATTTACAGACAACGTATATGTTTCGAGTGGTACGTCGCTACTTCTTGCACAGTCTGTGTAGACACATCAACAAATCGGTAACGTCATCCATGTTGCGATCATGAACATTTCTTTCTCACATTCTGCCACGTCTCCTCGTCAAACCATCTTCTTGCATTGGATAGAAATGACTGACTGGTGAAGACATACATCTTCACTGTCGGAGTTGGTAGGCCCGTGGCAAAGTTCAGGACTGGACTGGAAACAGAATCGAAATTCCTGTCAGACGCACGCTAAACTGTCAAATTACGGAGGTTGGCAACGCGGCGGCAATGCCGGCTGGTTCCAGTTGTCCAGCGTGGAGGCGGCGCACGCATCCGGGAGCCCGCGACCGTCTCGTCAGCGGCGGAGGCCTTGAAGGCAGCGACAGAGGCTGCTGGCGTCTCAATTCCGCGGCGGCCGCAGAAGGTCGTCTGGCAAAGCTCTCCGCCGCGAGAGCAGAGCCTAACGTCAAACTTATCAACACTTCTCTCGGCAATCACCTGTTCACACTTATGGGAAAACCTCCACAATCTGCAGCAAGGCAGTAAAGTCGCTGTACTTTTCTAATTAACATCTTAAATGTGAATTGCAGAAGCAGCTCAAAGATCACCGACGCTCCAGACATGCTGGATCGTGCCGACTAGCGCACCACAACTCGATAATTAGCTCTACAATTGCCGGTCGCATTGGAAATGCGTCTGCAATGATCGAGATTGATATTCAAAATGTTCAAATGTTTGTAAATCTAAGGGACGTAACTAGTTTAGTCATCAGTCCCTATGCTTACAAACTACTTACACTAAGTTAAAGCAACTTATTCTAAGGACAACACAAAACACCCATGCCCTAGGCAGGACTCGAACCCCCGACGGCGAACGGCCGTGCACACCACAGATGGCCGTCTTAGTGCGCACGGCTATTCTGCCGCGGCCTCGGATATTCAAAGAGGTACTCATGATGGTTAGACGAATGCTCTGAGCCTTCAAACCGTGGCAGCTAGTACCCAAAACAGCATCACTAATCGTGACATATCCATTCATCGGTGAAATGACTAAGTTAGTCCCCGTCTGTGCATCCACATAGGCAAAGTGTAAATATATCATCTTTAGTTTAAACTTTGATTACGCACCGAGAAAAGTGAAGCTGTACTTAATCAAAACTGAATTCGAGAGAGCAGTACAGTAATTCCATCTTAAACACCTAATAAAAGTAAAAAATTCTCATGAGAATGATTACTTAACTTTCCACATGAATGCCTCACAAACAGCATAGGAAGGAAGGAACTAATCAAAATGAACTGTATTCACAGACAGCCATCAAAACACACAACTGGAAGTGCTAGTGTAGAGAGCACAGACAGACGAAATAGTCTTTCCTTAATATTTTCCGTAGCGAGGAGGGAGAGGAGGAGACGCTGCAATTATGAACATAATCAACACATTAAATTGCATGACTAGAAACAGGACCACCTCCAATGCCGCGCGGAATGTGATTGTGGTCTAAGGCGTCACGCTGTGTGTGTACTGTATGTACTTACGTGTACTCGCAAAACTTCCAAGTCGATTTTCTCGAAATTTTTTAGATTTGCGTCGAATGGCTATGGCTGATTGTTATTAAGAGTTCTGAACCTCACGTACCACAAACACAGAGAAATTAGAAAATCCGATACCCATGTGGTCTCCTTGTCATTTAAAGCCAGGTAAAGTAGTTTGGAAATCTAGTGACTGTTTACAACAGCAGTCTGATCCAATAGGTTTACACACATTAGTAAACAACCCGCTATCCCATAGGTCAGGAAAGTTTGTTTATAGGGGAAGACAGCTGCGTCTATGAATGGATATTAATAATGCAGCCTCTGCTAATATCCTGATGTCCCAATGATCTTCACATCTTAGAGAAATAATGGTGACTGCTAGGTTGGGATTGCACATCATGTAAGTAGGCAAAAATGCATCCTGACCAGTGATGCTCTTAGTTTAAAGGAAAGTTTCGAAAATTGCATTGTTCACCCTTAGTGAATTTCTTCTTTCGTGATGAATTAGGATAATGCACCTGCGTAAGTCTCGAAAAGTCCCACAACTCAAGATGAAATGGCCTTTCTTTGAATCTTGGGGGTCTGCTGAGAACATTCGTCTAACTCATCATGAGTACCTCTTTGAATATCCGAGGCCGCGGCAGAATAGCCGTGCGCACTAAGACGGCCATCTGCGGTGTGCACGGCCGTTCGCCGTCGGAGGTTGGAGTCCTGCCTAGGGCATGGGTGTTTTGTGTTGTCCTTAGCATAAGTTACTTTAACTTAGTGTAAGTCGTTTGTAAGCCTAGGGACTGATGACTTAAAGTAGTTACGTCCCTTAGATTTACAAACATTTGAACATTTTGAATATTACTCTCGATCATTGCAGACGCACTTCGAATGCGACCGGCAATTGTGGAGCTAATTATCGAGTTGTGATGCGCTAGTCGGCACGAATGTCATCCCACGATCCAGCATGTCTGGAGCGTCGGTGATCTTTGAGCTGCTTCTGCAGTTCACCCAACTGTACTATCAACTGCAGCATCGCCATACACTGCACATAAACGTTTATGGTGTTCACCGCGTTGCGCACGCAAGAATACAATAACAGCAAGCTCCTTGTAATGAGTCGTATTTTGATGCTGTACTACAGCTCTTCCACGTGCCAGAACGCTTCGAAAGGTCACCGGCGCATAGAACAAACATCAATTGTTAAGCACCGACAAAGACGTTTGTCTGTGTTTATAAATAGCTTTTAAAAAAGTGGAGCATTACCTAGATGTACAAGAGTCGTTCAACAACGAATGTGGTGTTAAAAAACAAAATCTGCGTTGGCCAACTCGCATGCCCTGAGGAGTGTTTTCGAGGAAACGTACTAAATTGTTTTACGGTAAAAAATAACATATGCACTATAATAGACATCTTTCATTATACATTCATGCATTCACTCTTTTTCAGCAACGACGTCATAACTCGGAAATCACTATTATTCAGGAGATGCGGCTTTAGATTAAAAATTGCTTTATTCTTGGAAACTTAAAAATTCCCACAGTTAGATGGAGTAACATCTGGTTATAACTATTATTTCTCATAATATTAACTAACTTTTTTTTTTTGTTACGACGCTGTTGCAGTAAATAAGTGGCATTTTATTACGTAACACTTTCCTTGGCTCCCTTGCTCTTCAGACGCCCCTCTCCATCGAACATTACTGACGAAAATTTAAAACAAATGCGTGTTTTCCTTGAGGACTTACGGCCAGGTAAAAGTTTTCAGAGGTGGACACAGTATGATTGGTTGTAAACTTTCCGTTAACAATGAGGTTTATAAATGTTAAAGCATTAGGACCCTTTGATACAGCGATGAAAACGGCAAAATACAGAGTCGATTTTTCAGCCCCAGCAGCTGATTAAGGAAACTCTACATATTGCGCAATCATTATACAGATTGATATGTCGGGTGTTCTCGTCCTGAAGGTGCGCTGAAGTGTGTTTGGAGACCATTGTTTGCACAATATTATGCAAAAAATGGACAACTTCGTTTACTACGCAAAAACACAACGTCAACAAAGCGCTGGGTACTTGGAACCCGTCTAGGCGTCACAACAGACAAGTGCGCACACGACGCCAGCAGTGATCTCCCAGCGGTCGGCTTATAGCCACGTCACAGACAAGAGCGCCAGCTGTGTCAGCCATCCAGTGTTGAAATAATTTGCCCCAGAGCGTGCTCGCTGTAGTGTTTTGCACCAGAGAATGTTTTCCTGGAAAATGAGTGATACGGAAAGGAAGATTAGTCAAAACGTCCCGTCGACAGCATGTGGTTATTTAGAGACCAGATATCTATTTTGGGGGGGGGGGGGGGGGTTAAGGATGGGAGAGGAAATCAGCCGTCCCTGTTAAATGAACTACCCGGCATTTGCCCGGAGTAATTTAGGGAAATCACGGAAAACCTAAATTAGGATGACCGGAGCCGGGTTTTAACCGCCGTTCTCCCGAATGCGAGTCTAGTATATTAAGTTCGTGGGAAAATAAGTAGTACTAATGAAAAGCAGCTCTTGCTTGTTTTAGTACCAGTGAGATAGTAAAAATAATTGTTGCTGGATACGCCTCATTAATAAGAATATAATAAATTGGTAGATACCAGCGTCTTTAAAGGGAACTGCAGACACATGGAGACAAATTCGTTTCCATATACGAAGAAAAGGTTTCAAGGAATTACGTGACGTACTGCAACAGAACACTGAGATCACCGCGAACTGGAGAATTCGTATTGAAACTAGGGAAGTTAACCATAAAGACACTCACCTACATTTTTCAATGAAAGCCGTTTTGGTTGCACAGTGTTTTTATTTTCGACGACGCATTTCGCCCTTCAACAGGGCAGCTTCAGATTTTACAGAACATGGAGGGGGAGGGACGCATGGACTTATTTTGTGCTTAGAAAATTGTGTATTTGAATTTTGTGGTCCGTTGTCTTTCTTTTTGCCATTTTTATACAATCTACTAAGCACAAAATAAAATGTTTGTATAGTCTATGGACTTAACTACGGGGTCATCAGTCCCTAAACTTACTTACTACTTACGAATTAGGACGGCACAAATATCCATGCTCGAGGGGGATTCGAACCCCCGACCGTAGTGGCCGTGCAGACCGTGACTGGAGCGCCTCAGTCTCCTCGGCCACCGCGGCCGCTAAGCACAAAATAAGCCCGTGCTCCCCCCCCCCCCCCCCCGTTTTGTAATATGCCACGCAGATTATCTGAGGATGCCCTGCTAAAGGGCGAAATACATCACTGAAGAATAATAAAACACCTTGCAACCAAGACGGCTTTTATTGCGAAATATATAATTTCAGTGGGTGTTGTCTGACACCATGAATTAAACATCATTCTACTCGCACCTATGCCATATCAAGAGTAATTTATCTCAATACGACTGGTATCAGTAAAACATAATAACTAGCATACATCGCAAACATTGGTACTTTCTCGTAGTTTCTATTAGACGGTCGGTTTCGTGTCCCATCTTAAAAAAAAATCTGTCGACTCACTAATGTACTCCCTGGACCGAGCGATACTTCTGCGATTTCGTACAAACATCACCTGTCGCAGCCTGATCCAAGAGATCCGATGTACAATACTATCGCTGGATCTGTCAAGCCTTAATTGGAATGCTCGTACTTTTCGCCTCGTTTCAGTAGGTACTCGGGCCGCAGTTATTGCGCTTTTGTTTACTAGGGCTGCTGCGCGCGGCAGATCTGCACGGCGGGCCTGGCGCTTGGAGTGGGGGGCGGCAGACAGAGCTACGCTCGCCCTTGAACTGTCCCCGAGGAAACTTGTTGGTTCGCCTTGACTCGCCTGCCGCCGCCTCGTGCAGAAACGCGCCCCACCGCCGCCGCTGCCGCCTGGCGGCGTCCCTCGCAACTCCTAACAAGCTGCACCCGCAGACTCGCAACTTACTACAGCAGAACCTTTTTCAATGGGCACTGCACGAAGGGCAGCATGCTCTGTAACGTCGACACCCATCGGCGCGAACACCGCTGCGACCTCCGAATGTCGTTACTGATATTTTAATGCTCTCAATGAAATGCGTAACTTTCTGTATCCTGACAGATATTTGAAACTGCATTTTTATTTTGGAGGGAGGGGGGTCACATTTGTCATGTGAGCTTTTTGCCCTCCACCAGGCCGTTTTGTATACCTGCCGCCACCGCCAACCTTTCTATGCCATATGTTCGGACTCCCTTGGTGCCCTGCAGGGTCTTAAGGACCCTTTATCGAACCATCCTCTCGTGTATCGGATCCAACGCTCTCTCCAGTTGCTGGCGGATGACAGCTGTCACGTTTCTTTCCTGTGGGTCCCTGGCCATGTGGGTGTGCCCGGGAATGAGACCGCCGACATAGCAGCCAAGGCAGCAGCTCTTTTGCCTCGCATGGCTACCTTTTGCGTCCCATCGGACGATGTTCGACGGGCTCTTCGCCGGAGTATCGTGTCGCAATGGCGCAGTGCGTGGTTTTCACTGTACAAACAATAAATTGAGAACTGTGAAACCGATCCCGACCGCTTGGAGGACCTCCTCACGCCCCTCTCGGCAGGAGGAGGTCATCCTGGCCCGGTTGCGGATCGGTCACTGCCGTTTCAGCCACCGTCACTTGCTATCCGCCGACCCTGCACCGCTGTGCTCCTGCGGTGAACTGCTGACAGTGCGACATGTTTTACTGACTTGTGTTAATTTTAATCATCTCCGTGTAGCCCTTCACTTTCTGTCTACTCTGGAGGAAATTTTAGCTGATGACACCCGAGCAGCTGCTCGAGTTTTGCGTTTTATCAAATTGGCCAACTTATCGAAGGATATTTAACCCTTTTAACTGTCTTATCTTTCGTTTTTAGCCTCTTCTTGATGTTCTGACAGTCACCAATTTTTTGAGATCTAGCGAATCTATGTTCTTGTCTGGGCGCTAATGACCATAGAAGTTGTGCGCCCTAAAACAAAAAAAAAAAAAAAAAATAATAATAATAATAAAATAAAAAAAGTAAATTGTCATGTGAACATTATTCTCGTATGGCGTGTAGCACTATACAAATGTTTTGAATCAAAACCAATATACTACCGATGCAAAAACGATTTTGCGCGGCATCGGTGCGGGAAGATGTCTTACCGACCGTAATTGCCTGTGGTGTGTGTGCAAAATCTAAAATTCACCTCGGGGCGGCCGACGAGTTTATCGAAAATACGGCGCAATGTTCTTTCCAGTTATTTGTTTGACAAAAAAAGCTTTTATCCTGTTGTAAGATAATTGCCACTAGATGGATAAAACCATTCCACCCAAGTGATGTCACTACACTAGTACTTCATTGTAAGATTATACTTGTGAACAAACACAACCACAAATACTGGGCAGCAGACACAGTACACATTCTCCAGAGTTAGCTTTTGGAACTAGGTCCTACTAATATATGTGATAATGTAACCATGAATCAAATTTTCAGGTAGTATACTAACGACCATCAACATTATCCTTAAAACTACATAGCTGAATTGTATTTATTTGAAAATCATGTACACTCAGTAACTGAACATTTGTTATGCTCTGATTGTAGTGCTGTTAAGAGGGCACGTCCCTGAATGGGATATTTTTTAACTTTTTCTCCCTAACAGTGTATCTGACTTATAAATTAGAGGTAGCTCAATGTGCACACATAATTAAGGTTACTACTTCAAACATTTATGAGAAAATGAGTTTTTTTGTACCATGGTCTTATAATATATAAACAGAATACTCTCAATAACATACCTTTCTTTATACCACTGACAGTACAGTTTGGGGAGGTCTCCAATTTTTCCAAAGCTGAGATAAGAGAATTATATGTAATTTATTTTCTACAAGAAATTCACAGATTATTTAGTTCATATTAGCACAGCTTTGTGCCATAACAGATGATTACCTTTGTATTTAGGCAATATATTATTGGAATAGCCTGGAAGGGAACCGAACATGGTGTCTAATAAAGCTATCATAACTCCTGTTAAAACACATTTTTATCAGGGATCCTAATGTTTTTATCCATTGACATTATATGATGAATGATATTTCTTACCCACATTAACAGTGTTTCTAATTTATTTATTCACATAGGAACATATTACAGACAGAACATTCCGCCTGTGTATATAACACCTACCCATCTGAAGATGCACTTACAATGGTGTAAAACAGGTTGTGGACATGATAAAAGATCAAACTACAGTAAGTATTAGTTTGCATTTGTTTTACAAAAAGAAAAAGAAAGAGTATTTTAAGTCAATTTTTGCATAATTTTTGAGTGTCTGAAAAATATGTACCAGAAATGTTTAAAAAACTAGCTCAAATATTGTTGATATGAGAGTAATTCTGAATGTCATGACTATTTTTCTGTGGTGACTTTTGGGTGTCAGTGCCAGATATCTGTGAACAGGGGGTTCTTGTGTTCTGTGGAAATTGGCAAAAGCAGAAAAGTGTTTCAAAACTGAGTCTGATATTGCCACCTATAAAATAGCGATGTGTGACTGAATTCCTCACTGCTGATGAAATTACGCCAATTGAAATCCATCAACACATGCTCAAGGAGTATAGAGACAATACAATAAATGAGAGGCAGTCAAAGTGATGTAAAGGGGGTGCAAGACAAGCCACAGGCCTGGCAACAGCACACAGCTGTCACCCCTCACACTGAAGAGCATCTTTATCAAATCAAGTAATCTGTGGGTAACAACCAAAGAATTGTGTGCAAATCTGAATTTGGCTGTATTGCCCGGAAACAATGTTGGTACATTTTGATTATTAAAAAAAAAAACTGTGCAAGTTGTCCCACAAGTGCTTACAGAACAACAAAAAACTGAATGGAAATTTGTCAAGACCTGCTGGAACTGTGGGAAATGGGAGGTGGCAATTTTCTGAACAGCATTGTCATCAGAAATGTCACTTTCAAGAATCCAGCACTGTTGTCAAAGCAGTCACGAAGTGGTTAGCCCCTGCAGGTTCAGTTTTAAGCATACAGGCCCTGGTTCATTGAAGATTTGGGTACATCACAAAAGATGATTTGCAAACTTAGACCATGGAGCCTTAATTGCATAGTCCAGTTGGCCATGTGTTTCCTTATCCCCCTCCCTAGTCCTTTGTTTCCTTCAATCTGGTCTCTTTGATAAAAGCTTCTGGAGCTCTGTCTCCTTTGGTTACTCTTCATCCATAAATATCAGTTAGTACCAAAACCATATTCCTACATCCTTACCTATACCTAGCACTGTCAGCCCAACCAATACAATGCAATATTCGCTCCCTTATGCAGCTGTTGAAGCTGCACTTCGATTCTGAGAGCCGAACAGACATCTCATCAGTAGATTTCTATCTGCTAGATCCCAGTATTAACGAACTACCTTAACGCCCGCTGCTTCATGTGCGTAGGCTGGTTGGTCTGCACCAGTTGTTTCACCCTAATATAGCTTAAGTACTAACATAATGAAATGTTGTGATACATACAGCAGAATGGCCGTGCTTATTGAGGCACCATGCTGCGATGCGTGCTGCTGTTCGCCGTCGGGGGTTCGATTCGCCCCTCGGCCATGGGTGTTCGTGTTGGCCTTAGCATAAGTTAGTTCGTAAGCCTTAGGAACTGATGACCCCATAGTTAGTCTCTTAAGATTTACGAACATTTGATTTTACAACTTATAACACCTATGGCACCTCTTAATAGTGAACTTTGAAAAGTACCCCAACATGTGTCTTTTAAATTCCAACGAAGTATGCAAATATAATTTTTTGTAATTATGGTTTCAAAATTGGCTTAGTAGCAACATATTTTAAAAAAATGTTTCATCCCCTATTTCAACCCCAAAATTATTAATTTTCTGAAAATACCGAAACGCGTGTCTTTTTAATTCTGACCAAGAAAATGTACACCAATTTATGTGGCTGTAGCTTCAAAATTGCCTTAATATCAAAAGATTTTCGAAAAACACCCCCTCTCCAACTTAACCCCATTGATGGTTAAATTTCCAAAATCACCGGAACACGCATTTTTTTAAAAATTCTAATGAACAATACAAATACCAATTTTTACAGCTCTAGCTTCAAAATTGTCTTGAGAGCAATGTGTTTTCAAAAAGAATTTTGTGATGCTGTCATACCTAAATAAGATATTAAGAATGTTTTATGTGAAGAGTGTACTGCTTACCAGTCAGTTCAGAGTTCCGGCAGTTTGCATAAATAGCGTAGTTGGTAGCGTTGCAAGTTGCAGGTTCGCATTAGCATACTTAATAATAATTTTTTAATAGAATGTTTGTGGTTCTTCCTTGTTAGTTGAAATATAATATCAGGTATTCATTGTTGTTTTTTAAGACTATGGCTTAACTTTTTTTAACAATTTAGTTTAATTACAATTTTTGGAATTTTTTTGTTAATTTTATAATGTACAGCATTTGGTGTAACACCAAAACAATTACAAACAATAAATAAATGTGTACGCGAGATAATGTTTTATTTTTCTGTTATGCCTAAGGAAACAACAAATTTCAAGACAGTACTCAATGCCACTCGGTATTCCCCACAGTGTATGAATTCTGTTCAGTACAGTGTTGGAGAAGTTAGTTTCACAGTGCAAAGAGAACATACCTACCACGTGGTTATGGAAGCAGATGCAATGTTTATGTAAAATACTAAAAGCAAAAATTATCACAATAAACATTGAACTGAACCATTGTCTTGTGTGTATGAATAAGTTAAATGTATCGGGCAGAACCTATTATGTCCATAGGAATTCCAGAGTAAATTTTTTATTATGCAGAATATGTACAATGTTGCAAATAGGAATATAAGAAAGCAAGCCAGTGCAGCTGGTGCTAATTTTGTATTTCTTGCAAATAAATTTCTGTCTGGCATGTGCCACGTAGGTTTCTCAACTCTGTACTTGCATATCTTATGTAAGAAAAGAAAAAAATTATCATATATACAAACCAATAATGATAACAATAACAACTCTATGATCATGCAACATCTACACTATAAAATATGTTAATATGAATTCCAGGATATATCCATTTTATTTAAATTGTCAAAATTCAACTAAACGAACTGTAATTTCAGTTATTTTAACAATGGAAAATCAGATTGCAATATCAATAATGCAGGATAGGTAACAACTCACCGTAAAGAGGCTCGCTGAGCTGCTGACGCGTGAAAATAGATAATCATATTCACACAACTTAAATTTTTGGCCATAGCCTTCATCAGAAAGACACACACACATGCATTCATGCAAACACACACACACACACACACACACCTATCATGTCTGGCCACTCCAGCAACACCAGCTAGACTGTGAGGGAGGTGGAGAGTGGAGGGGGAAGGATGCCGGGTAAAAGTAGGGATGGCAAGTTCCGTATTACATGATGGTTGTAATGGCTCTGATAGGTAGGAATTTGAAATGTGGAAATGAATACAGTGAAGGGAAGGGGCGGAAAAGTATAAAAGGGAGGTGTAGAGGAGTTAGAGGAGGGATTTGGGGGGGGGGGGGGGGATTTGAAACGATAAAAATAATGAAAAATAGGAAAAAAGAGGGGAACAAGGTAGGAAAAAATAACAAGTAATTGAGGATATTGTAAAGTGGTGACACACAAATAGCAAGGAAGACATAGGAAACAGGACAATGAGTGGGGAAATAAGAGGGGAGAGGAAGATGTTAGGCATAGGCTTCAGGGATGGGAACTTATCTTAGGTTGTGGCCAGGATGGTTGCAGGACTGTAGAATGTGTTGAAGGGACAACTCCCATCTGTGCAGTTCAGAAGAGCTGGTGGTGGAGTAGAGGATCCAAATGACTCAAGTAGTGAAGTAGCCATTGAAACACAGTGCTGTGCTCAGCTGCATGCTGCGCCACAGGGTGGTCCGTCTTGCTTTCTGCTCAGTTTGGCGGTGGCCATTCATCCTGACAGACAGCTGGTTCGCCGTCATATCAATATAAAACACTGTGCAATAATTGCAGCAGAGCTGGTGTATCACATGGCTGCTTTCATAGGTGGCCTGACCTCTAATGGGGTAGTATAAGCCTGTGACAGGACTGGAATAGGAAGTGCTGAATGGGTGGATTTGGCAGGTTTTGCATCGGGGTATGATTACGTGGTAAGGGCTTGGGGTTGCGAGTGGCATATGGATGGACTAGAATGTTGTGGAGGTTGGGTGGGCAAAGGAATACCACTTTAGGAGGCATCGGAAGTATTTTGGGTAGGATGTGATTTAGTTGTTCCATTCTGTGAGTGGTATTGGGTGACACAGATACTCCTTTGTGACTGGTTACTGGGGCTGAAGAGAGGATCCTAGAGCTAGAGTCTAATAGAGAAAGTAACATGTCATCAGTTAACGCAATAAGGCTGCTACTGCCAGTGACAGCATTCCAGTCATTCTTGTCACTAGTCTGAAGAGCTGTCTGCAAATGACTGACAACTAACAGCTGCAGCAACTAAGTGATATTGTCTTTTAACCTTACAGGGTCATCAATGAAATATAACACACAGCACTGAAAGCACATTTATTATGAAAAACAACATACAGTCAGAACAAAACTGGGTTTCTGGGTTGTATGTCCTGCTATTAACACAATAATCAATTAACCAAAATATACATTACAAACACGTTTCCAGAACATGAAAATAACAAATGCTGGTGGTTGGGTTGGAATGGGGGCCCTACTGCACGCCATTCAACACTACAGTTCGCAACACTGCCACATCTCTGGAGAAAAAGCAAATGTTTGAGATGTTCTATCTGGAACCACTGCAATCTTGTCAATGGTCCTCTATAGAGTGTCATTGACAGGGTATCACATTCTGGTAATCAATGTCAATACTCCAACCCCCCCTCCTCTTTTCTGTTCTTTTTTTCCCCTTTTCTTTTAAAGAAATGTAATTGGTTTCAAAAGGAGACATAAATGGTGGCTTTGTTCTTTTCTTCTTGATGAAGAGTGATAAGTATTGACATTGTATATTATACTTGAAAAGCCAATTATACAATATGATCAAAAACAACACTTAGGTAATTTTTTGATATAGGCATAAAAATCCATACCAAGTCTCCTGAGCAGCATCTCACTGGCTGGTGCACAATGTAATGCTGCGAGTATTGTCCAGCTGATGTGGGAACAATTTACCCATTTCTATTTTGCACTTATAGTTATCAAGCATGGAAACAATGTTATTCTTGCCATGCCTTTCACTGCTGTGTAACAACAGACAGTGCAGTATCCCAATCCCCGTGTAAGAAATTCATGAACATAGTGAGTACATACACCAGTGTTTCATCAGTTTTTCTTTGTGGCCATTTTCCTATAAAAAGTTAGTCAACTGTCATACTGCGGGTCCTGTTGATAAGATCTTTTCCAAGGAAATCTGCAATATCTGGGGCTTTGGCAGTTGCTACAGTTTGGTGAACGCATACTACGTAAAGTAGTAAACTTCCATTTGTCGACTTCAAGAACCTCTCCACAAGAGCAGTGCCATTTGGTAGAATTACACTGCTGCAGGAAGAATTGTTACCAAATGTCCCAGAGGCAACGGTGACACCGGTTTCTATCTGCTTATCTTACAATGGCTCACGTACTGTCCGAAATCAGTAAAGACATGGCCGATGGTACATATGTTTGAATCTGAGGTCATTATGAACCCCAGCTAACCAGATTTAGATGTTTCATGGAAATACTCTTAAGACACCTGAATGTAAATGAGCTAGGATAATGAGTGATCATTTCCACCTCTCTGGACTGTGGTTCCTCCAAGGTGCCGGTAGTCTTCAGCAGTGCTGGGTTTTTCCACTGATCAGCCACCACACTGTCATTTAATGCAGAAATAACAGATGTCAGATACACTGGTGTGTTATGTCAAAAGATGTGCCCTTGTATTGCCATATCAACGTGAGATCAGAAGAATCTTTGCTTATCTTTATATCAGCAAGAAGGATCTTTGAAGCTAACAAACAGCTGTTTGTGCCAACAGTGAATAGTATCCTTATCCTATACAAGGACGACTCTTATTAAGGTTTAATGATGTTATCCATCTCGTCCATTCCCACTGATAGCAATGCAAGTATGGTGTTTTACCATGGGTTGGTTTGTCTTTGCTCCAATCACAATTTGAAAGTGTCCAAACATTTGTAAATAATTGGTAACACGAGGTTCTATTGGTAACTGAACAGAAACTTCCTCTCCTGCCGAAAGATTCCTTGCTGATGCAATAAGCAGTTGGTTACAGACTGGAATAGTAAGCTCAATAAACATCTTTAGGTAAACTGAAAATCCAAAGAAACTGGTACACCTGCCTAATATCATGTAGGAGCCCCTACAGGCATACAGAGAATTGATATTGGGCATCTTTCAGGGCTGCCCATAAATCTATAAGAGAACAAGGGGATGGAGATCTCTTCTGAACAGCTCATTGTGATGCATCCCAGTTATGCTCAATAATATTCTTGTCTGTGGAGGTAGGTGGGCAGTGGGGGTGTTGCTGGAGCCACTCTGTAACTCTGTAGCATTTCTGGATGTGTGGGGAGTCTGAATGTACAATGGACAAGAATGGATGCAGGTGATCAGCCAGCATGTGAACATACATGTTACCTATCAGTCATATTTAGATGTATCATGGCTTCTGTATTACTTCAACTGCATATGGCCCACACCATTATAAGAGCCTCTGTCAGCTTTAACAGTCCACAGATTCATAAGGTTGTCCCATACCCGTACAAGTCCAGCTACTCAATATAACTGGAAATGACACTCTTCAGACCAGGCAAGATGTTTCCAGTCATCAATAGTCCAATGTCAGTGTTGACAGAACCAGATGAAGTGTAAAGCTTTGTGTTGTGCAGTCAGCAAGAGTACACACAAGTGGGCCCTCAGCTCCGAAAGCTCATACTGATGATGTTTTACTGGATGTTTACACATTGACAAGTTGTAGAGGTGGAACAGGGTAAAGCGGGTTACCATCACTTTGCAGTGATCTTCACCCAAGGTGGAGCCAGGTAATCATGTCGAATGACTAACTTTATATATTTACTTATTTATTTGTCATAAACTTTCGGGGAGGACTTGTGAGGGCCTACAGCGCCATGGCCCTGGACTCGTAAGACACCCCGGATAGATGGAGTGGGGAATGCCTGTACCAGACATCTGTTGTCTTATATAGAGATTGCTGACTGTAGTGCCATCCTCTAGTGTTAACATACACATACCTATGTCAGTTCCCTTGGATGTTCAATGCATGAGCTGTAGCTGCTTATGAAAATTAGTAAGAACGTTCTCTTTGGCAACATAAAATTCTTATATTATTGCCATAGAAAAAGTACATTTGTTCTGTGAGCTTGATGAACTTTTTGCAAACAAAAATTTCAGTTTTGCCAAAAATCTTCACTGTCAATTGATGTTGATGGAAGGACAAGGTCTTTAATCACCAAGATCAATTGTTGTTGTGTGCTTGTTGTGTAATAATTTTATCATTTTGGAGCCCTGATTTCCAGTTAGAATATCCATGATGCGATCAAGAATTTACATCTGATAATATCAAATTCTTTTAAAGTAGCAAATTATACAGGCTCTTTTCTGTTATTAATTATTATCCTTACAATGTGTGTGTCCCTCAACTGTATGTCTTTCACAATTGCAGCCTTCATTGCAATAGCTTTTGTACCATGGAATAATCCCCTTTAGCTGATGAGTGACATTCAACATTATAGAAACAAATAAGCCCCTGAATTAATTAGTGCTTGGATAAGTCAGTTGTCAATCAAGACACTGGTGAGGAATTACAGATGTCTTGGCAGTGATGTCCATAGGTGGTATTAACCTGTGGTGGTCTTACTTTCCGAATCTTTTAGCTGGGTAAGTGGCTTACAGATGTATTTGGCAATGGAGAACAGCTATGTTGTGTTGGAAAGTGATCTTATCCATGGAATAACTTAAACTCACAGGTCCTCAATAATCACCTGTATCTGATGGTTAATAAAGAGTTCTATTGATGGCTAATGTGTTGACAAGTTCTTGAATACAGTTGCCCCCCCCCCCCCCCCCAACTTTTTCTCTTTTTCTCTGCACTAGTACAGAACTTTCTCTGATCATCCATAGTGAAAAAGATACCAAATGTCTGTTATGCTGTAGGGCATGATGCTTGACAAACGAGTTGATTGTATCTGGATTTGTCTGATGATGGATTGCCCTATCATTTGACAGTGGCAGCATAATGAGTCAATGAATATTTATTGACTACTCAGTTCTTGTCCCCCCCCCCCCAATAAATAAATAAAAATACAATAAAACTCTTTGTTCTAAGGAGAGAGGGAGGGAAATGATTTTTTAGGTTGTACTAGGGCATTGAAATTATTCAATGGTAATGATTGATAAATTGTGTAGGTCCTGGATTTGAACCCAGGATTCTCACTTGGCTATCCAGAGCTCACATCCTATCAACATCAAAGTCTCAAAAGTCCGAAGCTATGGAAGTAACATCACTGTCGTCCATATTCCTCTAGGCTCACCAGCCAAATTCCAACATTAGGTCAAAAGATTTTTCTGTACCGGTGATGACATTTGTTCATGTTCCTGTGAGAATACTCTTTATTCTCTTCCAACATAAAATAGAGGCAAGTTCATGGTGGTTTTCCCCGTAACATTAAGAGGAACTAAAATCTGGAGGCAGTCACACTTACTATGTCTATTCTGTTAAATTTTCTCAAAATAATGGCATGATTTTATAAATTTTGTAACACTCTTTGCCAAATTAAGGCAGATTTTTTGCTACTCTTTTCATGAGAGATTTTATTGGCTTGTCTCAATGTTGCATAAGGACCAAAACATTCCTGTCTCTGTGTTGCTTCAATATGATGATCTTAAATTATTCTCCTACAATGTGAACTTCATGCTGTCCCCAGATGTTTTTTCCCAATTTGAACTCTAATTTGTCCCCGCTATTCAACTTTTCCTTATTGAGTCACTGTCTAATTGTGCCATTCAAATAAGGGTTGACGAAGTCTGTTCAATAAATTCTGTGAAGTTTATATTTTTTTGCACCAACGAAGTGTTGAAAAAAATGTGATTAAGATTTCTGCATGTGGCAAAGTTGAATTTCTAAGTACTAGAAGAAATATTATATGCCTGTCAGTAATTGTTCACTGCTGTATTGATTAAAATATTGGACAGTTTGCAAATTTCAAGGTGGCGAAGTTGAGGGAGCAACGTTTCTGCATTAAATTTTGCACGAATGTCACGAAAACTTTTATAGACACACAACAAATGATGCTTAATCAATATTTGGTGTTACAAATGTATCACATGATTTAATAATATCTGGACAGAAGATAATCCTCATTCAGGACACCATTAGACATCTAACAATAACATATCAGGAATGTAACAAAATTTTCGAGAGCCACTTGAAGACAGCCTGACTATAACATTTCAGTTGGAAAATGTCAAGTAATCCTGACACAGCATCTTGAAATGCATCAAGCTGCCACAAAATTCAACCAATGGTTCATGAGTCATGACAAAAAAAAAATTATTTTCTATTTCCATATTTGAAAACCTGTTTAAAGGACAAAGATTTTCAACAATAGACAAGATAATTAAGAGATGGTACTTCCTACAATACAACCAGAGGCATACAAAGACACTCCCGGGCCTGAAAACAACACTGGGAGTGGTGTATCAATTGTGCAGGAGACTATTTTAGAGAGAATACGGAATAAGTAGTAAGGTGTAGAGAAATTCTGTGGACATAATTCTGGAATGTTTTAAACAGACATTGTACATTTCCCAAACACAGTTCTCATATCATTTGTTTTTGCTGGCTTGCTGGAATTCTTTCAGCTATTTTGTTTGGTATGGCCAGCATTTTGAAATAATTGATGATCAGCTGATTTACTGCTATTTATAATCCACTGGTCTCTTTATATACAGTATACTGCGACAGTAATGTAGATATTTTTGTAATACTTTGCATTCTGTGAAACATTGTCACATCATAACCTCACTAAAGGCCGAATTTATTGTGTCGAACACAACTGAATTAGATGGAGAATTCTGCTATCTCAACACTGAATCCTATATATACATATTATAAATGCGAAAGTTTGTATGTTTGTTACCGCATCACGATAAAACTGCAGCACTGATTTAGATGAAATTTCATATAGAGATTTCTTATCTCTTGGATTAGGACACAGGCTACTTTTCAAAATGTTTATTACAAGTTATTTATTTGAAATATATCCATTGAAATACGTAACGGTTGTAAGAAGCTTCTAATACAACAGCAGAGGTTGTATCTAGTATTTCATAATACAGGGTGTTCCACTATTGATGACCGCACGCATGGCGCACCAGATGCCGGAAGGCGAGCGCTCTGTTGCCCGCGATTCAGATGCTGCGGCACCCATCTACTGCTGCACTAGTCGGTCGAATGGGTTCAACATATCCTTGCTAATGCCATTAGGGGCAAGTTGGCAACCTTTAGTGCCCTGCTTACACTGCACACCTTTTCACCCAATGAAGCAACAGTGAGTAACAGTCAAGTCTGAGAACACAACAATGGTAAGACCTAATTATTCTGTGCTACGACGAGTGTTAATTTAAGTCAGCTCATATTGTACGCAGACTGTTTGAATAGAAATTTCCAGGTGTTATAATTCCCGAGTTGTGATGCAATTCACAAATTAGTGAATAAATTTCATGAAATGGGAACTGTTTGTGACAAAGTGTAAACTATTATGTACAGTGCTCTTAGAACCTTAGCTCAATGATACCGCTTACAGCCTACAAAATTCCTCAAAAAGTCTCTTACATGTCTTTCACGGCAAACATAAATATCTTGTGACTGTATAGAGTCAAAGAGCTACTAAGTACGTTGGCCGAAGGCCGTATAAAGTAACAACAGTAGTGCAAGAACTTTAACCTCTTGATACCGCGCACATGGTAAGATTTTGCAAATGGGTTTTAAAACAAGTGCATGATGGTGAAATGGATCCTTACATCATACAGTTTTCAGACAAGGCCTGCTCCCATTTAGATGGGTATGTTAATTCTCAAAACTCTTAGACATTGTGGAATGCTGAAAGACCGATTCAGATTCATGAGGAACCGCTTTAAGACCATAAAATAGGAGTGCGGTGTGCAGTTAGTGGTGAAAGAATAACAGGCTGAATTATTATTATTATTATTATTATTATTATTATTTTAATGACATGATTAACAGTGGAAGATACACATTTTAATGAACTTAGAGAGAACAAAGCTTTGTGTGTCCCCCCTACCTCTGTCTGGATAGCCTAATCAGTTAAGCGACCACTGGCCTGAAGTGGGAAATTCAGGTTTGAATCCAGCACAAGTTTTCAACTTGGCCATCACATTTATTTCAATGCCCTGCAATGGCCAAGATGTTACGATATAAGAATCCATAAATAAGTACAGTGGAACCCCCGATATTCGACCTTCACGGGACCGGACCGTGGTCGGAATGACCAAAAGGGTTGGATATACCGAGGAGCAATAAAACACGTTTTTTTGGGTCAAAACAGCCGCATACTGCAGTAAATTATAAGTATTGTACAAAATACACACTCAATACACACAGTGCTGCATAATCGTAATTACTGTATTCAATAAAAAATTATTTTACAGTACATATTCTAATAAAACGTAACAGTTGTTTTTATAAAATGGAAAAGTTTAATTTTTATATTAATTAACAAAAACATTAAAAATTCAGTACTGTACTGTTTAATCAAAAGGGCAAACAATTACATACAGTGTGTACAGTACCTCATTTGAAAAAGTTCTTAATACTTTTACAGTTGTCACACCCACCCATAGCTCTGCGGCTAATTTGACTAGTGACTCACCACGGTCCAAACGTTGAAACACTTCAAGTTTTTGTTGAAGGGAAACGCACACACGGTTACGTTTTTGAGAAGCCGTAGCAAACTTTCACTAATCGTACAACACAGTTTATCACTAAAGATACAGTAATCACGAAAACAAAAAACAATGAAGCAGAGCAACGTTCACATCGACAATCAGAACACAACTGGCAGTTTAACAGAGAAACAATGCACAGCACTGTGTGTGTGTGTGTGTGTGTGTGTGTGTGTGTGTGGGGGGGGGGGGGGGGGGGGGGGGGGGTTTGCGCGTCGCCGGCAGAAGACAGTAAGGCACATGGTCGGATATGAGGGGTTCTACTGTACTAGATAAGTAGACCAGGAATGATAGTACACTCGCTGCCTCGAAGATGTCTCCATGGGCAACACTGAAATGAGTAGTCTAATAACACTTTGAAATCAATATTTTCTTATGTTGGTGGATGCATTTCAATGTTCATCCATATATATATATATATATATATATATATATATATATATATATATATATATTTTCTTTTTGTGTTGAATTTTGTGCTCCTGTTACCATGTAATGACATGGTAATACATTCCAAGAATGTGAAGGGAAGTAGCATGAAATGCACAAAAGTTAATAAATTCACATATCTAACTACAATTAAACAAAACTGAAGCACTATAGGTCAGAACATTGTACTATGCTATTATCTAATATCTACTGGACCCCACGGTCTGCTGTTGTGTTGTCACTAAGTATCAGGCTTTTAACATGGAACTGTCTGATGTGCACTCAGCAAACTAAAGGAAAGAGGGGCTTCCTCCACCCTTCACTAACAAAAGAGGAAATAAGTTAAAATATCTAACATAAGTTATAGGAAGTTTGTATGGTAACTACAGATAAACACACACACTACCCCATATTGAAAGTAGTTTTGTAAAAATCATTAAGGTGTAATAGATTAGGAACAAATATGGATTTTCGCATACAATACTTTGTGCAAATTTCCTCCTCAGCTGTGTACTGATGGAATAAGATTCATAAGTAACAGGAGTGAGACAACAGACTTTAGTGTTTGTTTGGCAAATGTTTGTTTGGCTGACACTACTGCCACAACCAGTACAATTGACAAAGTAGAGCCATACAATTCGGAATAAAAGTATAGTTTTGATGTAAGTCTAGTCACTATTTAGGGGCTCGAAACCTCAAAAACTGAAGGCAATGCTATTCAGTGTCTTACCTTTTCCTTCAGTGGCGTGTGGGAACCTCTGGATTTCCTCTTAGTGACCTCTTGCTTCTTCACGGTCACTGAAGCTTTTGCTGACCTCGTAGTTGGAGATGATTGTTCAGGTTTAACTTTCTCTTTCTTTTCTTCTCTTGCTGCTTTGCATTCTTCTCTTGCTGCTTTGCACAATGCAACTGCACTACAACGTTTTATATCATTTTCCTTGGGTTTTTCACTTTTCTCTGCTTTGTCTGAGCTGTCCGATTTGTCTTGGTCTTTTGAGCCCACTTTCTTGTTTACTTTCAATGCAGCAATCTTCAATTTGAAGCCACCCTTGAAACAAATACCATCATACAAATGAGCTTGGTGTTCCTTAAAAATTAAAACTGTCAAAATAATAAAGAGTATAACACAGTGACAGGCGAACTCCAATGACAAGATACTATAAATTTCTTTTTCTTATCAATGAGCATGTTATCTTTGTTTCTCAAATGTTTGTAAAGCTTAAGAGACTTAACTGTGGGGTTATCAGTCCCTAAACTTACAAACTACTTATGAAATACCTTATACTAAAGGCAGCACAAACATCCCTGCCTGAGGGGAATTCAAACCCCCTGACAGGGAATGGCCATGCGCACCGCAGCATGGCGCCCCAATGCACAAGGCCATTCCGCAGCGGCTTTGTTTCTCATCATTTCATTATAGTATCTCTTATGCTTTTAAGAACATTGAACTGAAGCAGCAATGTTTGGCTATAAAAGAAACAATTGAAACATCTTAAAAAACAATAAACTAGTAATGTTGTTTAACAAATGTAGCCAGTTGCAGCTGGATTTTAATCCATATTCTTTGTGAAAATATATTTACTGTTAACTTTCCTTATCACAATCTTGGAAATCTGCATTACTGTATCTTGGATAGTCTGTCACAGCTTTCTATCTAAATACACCAACAACATTACAAATAACTTCAGTTATTGATATAATCTAGATGAGCACATGTGCAAGCTGGTCAGAACATTATTATTTATTAATTCAGTCATTCCTTAATTAATTTTAAAATGTATGTTCTGAAGTTAAATTGTCAATAACCAAAATTCAAAACTCTCACTGAAACTACCACAGTACATATGTTAATGATACATTAACATCCAATTCACCATGAAGGTAGGCAAAGATAATGAAATCTTGTTTGTTGTCCTCAACTGCTACAACAAAATGGAATGATCACAACTACTACAAACAACCTACTCACACCTGTATACACTTACATGCCATAATTATTCAAGATTGTTAAAAAATTAGTGTACTGTGTAATATCGGATTAATACAAAGATATCCTGTGGCCCGTGAGCTGAACCACCTGCATAAGCCTTATAGAACAAAGGCTACAACATTCACCTAATAAATGAAGGGAGCTCAAGAAAGAATTGAAGCAAGACCACTCAAATTAGATAAATTTGTCAGTAACAGAGGAAAGACAACTGTAAAGACTCAATGAGCTGCTGACAGGCATGAAAAATAGACAATCATATTCACTCACACAACTTAAAAGTTCAGCCATGGGCTTCATCAGGAAAAAGAAAAGAGAGAAGGGGGAGGGGGGGGAGGGACCACATACACATAGTCAAATCAAAATGGTATCCCATCAGGTCCAACGTCTGTTTCTTTGTTGAGTGATTATCATTTTATTATTATTATTATTTTTTTTTTTTTTTTTTTTTTTTTTTTTTTTTTTTTTTTTTTTAATCCCTGTGACACTCACTACGATATTTCCCAATTTGTTGTTTGTGTGATAGTTTAGAGGAAGAAGTATAGTGCAATCTTCCTTTTGTGAACAGGTTTGGAAAAAAGCATTTAGTGAATCATCATCTGTTAATACCATTATAGTCATGGGATTTCTGTATAACTGGTTTGGACCTGTTAAGACATTTTACCTAGGATCAAAATTTTTTAGGATTTTTCTGCCAAGACAGTACACAAAAACTCTACTATCGAAGTTGTTGAAAGCCTCTCGCAAGACAGCCCTTATGCTGATTTTGGCATCATGACTTTGGCTATGTTTTATACTTGCGGTGAAGTTCTCTCAGTTGGTTGTCAAACCACAGTGGATATGTAACTTCTCTCATTATTTTACTTTTCACACACTTATCTAATGCATAGTATATGGTGCACTTTAACATTGATCACATTTGCTCAACACTATCAGTGTTAGACGCTTTGTATCAGATACCTTGTAAGTGTTTCCAGTCTTACAGCATACAAACAATGTAGTAAAGAGCATGAGAGGCTTTATTGCCCACTACCCTGAGAAATCCACAATAAATGTACATGCTTCAATAGATAGTCAGGGATGAAATTAGTAATTAAAATACATTAGTAAAAACAATTAGGGGATCAGTTGAGATATCTAGGTTCTGAAGTATTATCATCAGCAGAATTAATTAAAATGGTTCAACATATTTTTATCAGTTCTATGGAGTGGAGACAACAACATTATGGCAACAGACAGTGGTCATAACGGAAAGTTGCTGCAGAGGGGCTGGTGTTCACTTGTTTACTCTACCAAACAAATTACACAAGCAGTTAGGTTCCAACAGTGTAGTGAGCAGGCCATAGAAAGGTTGCAAGCAGGACAGACAAAGAGAGATGTGGCAGCAGGAACTGTTGGGGAGGGGGAGGGGGTGTGACAAAGATTGTCTATGGGTAACATCAGAAAGCGATGACCATTATCTCTGGTTAACACTCCTTACGATAAGAGGCTGAATGCAACTCGGCTGCAACGCACTCTCCAGGCAGCAACAGGACACGCACTAAAATCTGCTTTGAGAAAGTGCCCTCTAAGAACGGAGGCCTATGGCATGTGTGTCTCATTAAAACCACAACACTGTTTAGCTCACAGAAACTGGACAGTGGAACATCAGGATTGGAGTCTCAATGGTGATATGTTCTGTTCACAGATGAGTCAGGATTTTCTTATGTGCAGTAAATATCGCCATATCATGGTGGTGGACAAATGGTGTAGGCCCGAGTACGGACCTCTGTCGTTCAGCATGTTTAACGATAATACTCATTCCATCTGAGCTGCATTGGTGGACGGATAACATGCTTGAAGCTGAGGGAATTGAACGAATGGAGTGGCCAACTCATTCCCTGGACAAAGCCGTCTGAGCATCTCTAAGATGAACTTTGAAAATGCATTGCAGCAAGACAAGCACCTTCCACAACGGTTGCAAGACCGGATATTGCACTCGTGAGAGGAAACACAAAATATTCCTGAAGAGCTGATTGATAACCTCATTCTGCCCATGCCACCAGGTGTGCAACTGTAGTGGCCATCTGAGGCGATCACTCACCATATTAAGAGGGTAATGAGAATGACTTTTTCATTATTATGGTAGCCCCATGGTGCCTCGCTAAACGCCATGTAAACCTCAAGTAAAGAGTCGTTGTTGTTATGGTCTTCAGTCCAGAGATTGGTTGGATGTAGCTTTCCACCCTACTCTATCCTCAGAAAGCCTTTTCATCTCCTCATAAGAACGGCAACCTACATCCATTTGAATCTGCTTACTATATGCGTCTCTTTGTCTCCCTTAGCGATTTTTACCCCACACACTTCCCTCCAAAGCTAAATTTACGATTCCTCGATGTCTAAGAATGTGTCCTACCAAGCGATCCCCTCTTTTCGTCAAGGTATGCGAAAAATTCCTTTTCGCACCAATTCTGTCCAGTACCTGTTCCTTAGTTACGTGATCTACCCACCTAATCTTCAGCATTCTTCTGTAGCACCACATTTCAAAAGTCTCTATTCTCTTCCTGTCCGCACTGCTTATCGTCCATGTTTCACTCCCGTACAAGGCAACACTCCACACAAATGCCTTCAGAAAAGAATTCTTTACACATAAATTAATATTTGATGTTAGCAAATTTCTCTTTTTCAAGAATGCTTTTCTTCCCGTTGCCATTCTGCATTTTATATCCTCTGTACTGCGACCATCATTTGTTATTTTACTGCCCAAGTAACAAAACTCATCTACCACCTTTATTGTTTCATTACCTAATTTTCTAAGACTGCATTCCATTAACTTTGCTTTGCTCTTGTTAATGTTCATTTTATATGCTCTCTTCAACACACTGTCCATTCCATTCAACTGCTCTTCCAGGTCCTTTGCTGTCTCCGACAGAATTACAATGTCATCAGCAAAACAACGTTTTTATTTCTTCACCCTGAACTTTAATCCCAACTTCAAATTTTTCCTTGCTTTCTTTCACCGCCTGCTCCATGTACAAATTGAATAACATCGGAGAAAGGCTACAACCCTGTCTTACTCCCTTCCCGCTTCTTTTCCTGTATTTTACCCCTGCTGACTTCAGAATTTGAAACAGTGTATTCCCATCAACATTGTCAAAAGCTTTCTTCAAATCTACAAAAGCTAAAAATGTAGGTTTACCTTTCCTTAAGATAGCAAAATATTGTATCACACACAAATTACAATTGTAAGCAATATCTGCATAAAATATGTTACCATATGTTGTATATTGTGTATGATATCTCACCTGATCCACTAATTGTTTTGGGCAGTGTATGTAAATTAAAAAAAAATTACTAAACAGCTATCAATAATAACCATAACAGAGGCTGTGACCTGCAGCCTAGCATAGTGTGTGTGATTGTGAGGTTAGGCTGCCACATTGAACACAGCCAATGTATGTCATTGTACAGTGATGCTCTGAGCACCAGTGACGTCACACCTGGCAGCTAGTGTACATAAGGGCATATCAGCAGTCGTATCACTTAACAATGGTCACCTTGGTGTGCTTCACCAAATGTGAATGCAGTTTTAACCACTTGACGTGGCTGGAAGAACTGAACTTTCAATTCCATACTTCCACCAGTTATTTTCTTCTTAGAAATTCACAAGTAGTGCATGTCAAAGATATAAATTTTATTTTTATAAGCATCTAGAGAAATCACCTCTTCCCCAACAGTAACATATTACTGATTATTTTTGCCTAGGTACATTTTCATCATCTTCAAAATACTGATTTGGCAGTATAAGCTAAACTTGTGAAACTTTTGTTGGCTTGTAAATGTGACAATACCACCATTGAATAACATGTATTTACTTGTGAAAAGGACAAATGTACTTCGGACAATTTCCAAAACTTTTCTCTAGTGTAAACTACATTTCATTTCAGTAATGTATAATGCAATCTGTAGCTCTCAGCAAGCTACACGCTGTCACGATTTTTTCAGTTAAGGATTTGACAATAAAAGGCATGTTTAAGACAGACTGTGGCACTTATCAATGACTAAGAGCCAGATCTTGTATCGCTTACTTTCTACAAAACTGACTAAATAATGCCATTAAAAAAGTGAGAGAGGAAAAACCACACACACACACACACACACACACACACACACAAATTTGAAATAACAAGTTTTGTTAAAATAAAATGTGGTGTAGTCTTATACACCTGTCTTTTTAAAGCACAAAAATCTGAGAATAAGGTTTACCCCTTTTCTGAGAGTACATGGTCGGACATTTCAAGTACAGCATGCTCAAACGAGCACAAGGAAAATTACCAGATACAGACCTCTAATACCCACTGAGTGGCAGTCAGCAATAATCCACCCATACTGCTTAACGAAAATAAAAGAAGGGGGCACATCAACCATTATTACAGTGGTTTTACATATGAGATCCTCTTCAAAGCATTCTAGAACAAAACTGAAGTTCACTTTGATAATGTAATTGTGAAAAACGTGCCAGTTCCAGGATATTGCCCAAAGTAGATATTCAACCTGAAAACATCACCAGGTACAAGATAGCTTGCAGCTATGATCATGTGGTTGTAGTTACTGTTTTATGAGGCTTATGAGTAATTATGGGATGTTTTGGAGGAACTTGAGATGGACGTTACACCCATAAACCTCCATACTCTTGCTGACGCAGTGTCATAACTGAAATACAATGGCACAATCTCGAACCCCACTGGAAAAGAAAGAAAACAGGTATTCTGTTTCCTGCTCTTTACCTGTGCTAAAGATAAGATTATTTCAGAAACAAGAAAGACACTTATCCAAGAAGAGAGGATGAAGGACAATTCCAACTAGGACCCAAACAGATAGGGGGTTCATGCCGATTGCTTGGTCTTTTTGGATAACCTAAACACTTTTTACACCAACATTCAATCTGTAATTACACTGACTAATCAATTGGCGAAGGCAGATGGGAAAGATTAAATGCACTGTAAATATCATGACAGAATAGAATAGAATAGAATAGATTGTTTTAAATAAAGGGAGAATTAATTTTAAGACGAAATTTACTCAGCTGTGTAATCAGAATGGATTAGAGCACAAAGTAATGAATCTTAGTATCTGTAAATTGGATTACAATTCAGACACCTAGATATGCAAGTCAAAATAGAACACAGGATATTAATCATGATTTTAAACAAAGAATTGATTGATGGAAAAATGTATCTGAGATCAAATGACGAGCTATATAAACGTTACAGTAACACGACTGATCAAAAAGAAAAAGTTGTAGAACTAGTGGCAGGTCTTCAGATATGATCAACTAACAAATAAAATCTTGAATTCGAATCTGAGTAGAGGCAAGATAAGGATGACTCCAAAACTGTTACAGAGATCTTAAAGTACCTCAAAGCACAAAATCAAAGCTAGAAATGAATTTTGACAAATGCTGAAATAATACAAGGGTTTTAATATGTGATAAGATCTCTGTTTAAACAATCAGAGCTTGTGCTCAAACACTAAAAACCTCAATATCAAGAGGATTTTAAATGATAATCTTTCTTACCTACCTACTCATGCCTCTCCATCTTGCACAAATTACCGTCTAAACTCCTTTCATATTGTTGTGTAGACACTGTCGAAAAACCTGTCTCATGCTATTCCACTATCCTGTGTCGCCTCATGTGTCTTTCCAATTGTCCAGGCAATTGCCATCAACAACAAAAATTCTGCCTCACTACTGGTGTGTGTGTGTGTGTGTGTGTGTGTGTGTGTGTGTGTGTGTTCTATAAAAAAAGGGGGGGCACTCAAAACATATTGCTAATAATGCTTTCTGCTGCATTTTTCTATGGGACATATGAGTCATTTTACAGGTGGGTCACAGTTCTTTTATCTTTATGAACCTATGAACTATGGGTAAACATAGTTCATTAATAATGGAACATCACAATACATTATCAATAATTCCACATATATGGTTATCAACATTTTTCAACAGTCACTGCAATGTATGTTAGAGGATTATAACTCACCTGATCAAAATTGTTTTCTCTTATAGAGAAAGTCTGATGGGTATTGGAAGAACGACTGGAACGACCACTGTGCGAACTGCATGATGTACTGCCTGAATCGGAGTCAGAGTCACTCCAACTGCAGGAATCACTGTCAGAGCCCTGAATATAACAAATAAAACAAAGATACAATGTGACTAAATCAAGCAACAGAAATATATGCAAAGGATAGATTTGAACCTAATCTAAAAATGATACAGGCACAACAAAAGGCAATTGTAATCACCACACACACACACACACACACACACACACACACACACCTACCTACCTTTGTTTTTACACCCAACCATTCCCTATATCCTAGACTCTGCCCTCCCCACTCCAGATCAGTGTTACATCAGATGGAACACTTGAGCTACAGCAGCCGCAGGCTGCGGATATATATGAATTTACTGCTTTCATACATAAAGTGACTACCTATATTGGCAGATCAAAATATAAAAACCGAAATATATGGGGAGGAAAGCGTCACGGAAAGGTTGCACGAATTGGGGTGAAAATCATTAAAAGAAAGACGTTATTCATTGCGGCGTGATCTGTTTGCGAAGTTTCAATCACCGACTTTTAGTTCTGAATGTGAAAATATTTTGCTAGCACCCACCTACTTAGGGAGACATGACCATCCCAATAAAATAAGAGAAATCAGATCGAAAACGGAATGATTTAGCTGTTCTTTCTTCCCGCGCACTCTATTAGAGAATGGAACGGTAGAGAAAAGTTATGAAAGTGGTTAATGAACCCTCTGCCAGGCACTTAAATGTGATTTGCAGAGTATCTATGTAGATGTACCTCTGACTAACATTTGCTGTGACTGTCCTTGGATTGGGTTGTTTGGTTGGGATAGGGGGACTAAACTGCTAAGGTGGGGAGGGGAAGGAGTGAGGTTAGGAAAGGAGGGGAGGGGGGGGGGGGAAGGAAATGCAGCCTGGGAAGTAAAGAAGGCCCTGTGGTCGCCATGCACATACTCAAAAAAAGAATTGTGAGGCTCCCAGGGAGGGGTGGGGGTCACAGTCCTTCAGATAATGTCAATTAAAATACCAATCATCTACATCCATACTCCACAAGCCACCTGACGGTGTGTGGTGGAGGGTACCTGGAGTACCACTATCGGTCTCTTATTGTTCACGGAAAGAAAGATTGTCTATTTGCCTGTGTGGGCTCTAATCTCTCTGATTTTATCGTTACGACCTCTTCAAAAGATACACGCAAGAGGGAACAATATACTGCTTGACTCCTCAGTAGAGGTATGTTCTTGAAACTTTGACAAAAGCCCATACCAAGCTACAGAGCATATCTCCTGCAGAGTCTTCCACTAGAGTTTATCGATCGTCTCCGTAACGCTTTCACGATTACTAAATGATCCTGTAATGAAGTGCGCTGCTCTACATTGGATCTTCTCTACCTCATCTATCAACCCAACCTGTACGAATCCCACACCTGTGAGCAGTATTCAAGCAGAGGGCGAACAAATGTACGGTAACCTACTTCCTTTGTTTTCATACTGCATTTCCTTACAATTCTTCTAATGAATCCATCTGCCAACTGCTTTCAATTTTAAATCACTCCTAATGCCTACTCCCAGATAATTTATGGAATTGCTGACCTGCTGTAGTGTAGCTGAATGTTAATGGATCTTTCTATGAATTCGTAGCACATAACACTTGTCTACATTGAGGCTCAATTGCCATTCCCTGCACCATGTGTCAATTCGATGCAGATCCTCCTGCATTTCAATACAATTTTCCATTGTTACAACCTCTCTATATACTACAACATCATCCGCAAAAAGCCTCAGTGAACTTCCAATGTTATCCAGAAAGCCATTTATATATATATTGTGAATAGCAACAGTCCCACGGCTCTTTCCTGTGGCACCCCTGATGTCACTCTTACTTGTCCATTGAGAATGGCATGCTGTGTTCTGTCATCTAGGAACTCCTCAATCCAATCACACCATCGGCCTGATAGTCCACACGCTCTTAATTTGTTCATTAAACGACTGTGGGGAACTGTATCAAATGCCTTTTGGAAGTCGAGAAACACATCTACCTGGGAACTCGTGTCCGTGGCCTTCTGAGTCTCATGGACGAATAGTGCGAGCTGGATTTCACACAATCGCCTTTTTTGAAACCCATGCTGATTCCTACAGAATAGACTTAGTCTCCAGAAAACTCATTATACTCAAACATAATAAGTGCTCCAAAATTCTACAATCGACCAACATTAGAGATATAGGCTTATAGTTCCGCACATCGGTTCAACGTCCCTCCTCGAAAGGGGGGTATAACCTGTGCCATTTTCCAATATTTTAGAATGCTACACTCTTCTACATATCTTCAGTACACCGCTGCAAGAAAAAAGGGCAAGTTCCTTTGTGCACTCTATGTAAAACCAAACTGGTGTCACATCAGGTATTAGTGGCCTTTCTTCTTTTGAGGAAAATTGTACTTTCTATACCAGTGGTTCAAAGCCCGACCACGGTGTTGGGTGTGCTTCATATTCGGCGACGATTCTTTCTAATATTGTCTTCCTGACCAGTGCTCAATCTTTACCGCAGAACTCTTTGCCCTCTAATACAGTTCATCAGGCGACATGATCTTTCTTATAGTGTCATCTGCTCAGATTCTCTTGAGTACTCTTCACAGCATTTGCCTGCTGTATGCAGTACACCCCTTGGTACAAAGAATCGAGGCGTGCTTTCACTCCCTCGTTGACAGTGGAACCTAAATGGAGTTCCTGTGGGATCCTGGTAACGTCAGTGTATCGGGGAACGAGAAGGCAGATTCTGCTGCAAAAGATCCAGCCCTCCTTCCTCGGATTGCTACCTATTTAGTGCCCTCAAATGATCTCCGTGTCAGTGTCTCTGGGCTAGTGATATCACTCTGGTGCTCCCATCGGTCTTCTCTTGAAGGGAACAAACTTCAGGACATTAAACCTCTTACAACTGTTTGGCTGACCTCCTCCCGGCACCTTCGCCATGAACAGGTCTTTCTCACCTGGTTACGTATAAGACACTGTCGCTTGTCACTGCCACTTACTAAGTGGTGACCCTGCACCTATTTGTAGTCACTGTTTCCAACAATTTGACTGTACGCCATCTTCTGGTTGAAAACACAATTTTTTAAAAAGATTTTGCTACAGCCTGTCTTTCCCATCTGAGTTGCCTGATATCTTAGCAGATGACACGCAATCTGAGTTTTAATTTTAATCTACCGTAGCAATATGATGAAGGAAATTTAACATTCCCCAGCTGAGGATTCCAGCCATGTCTCTACAGTAAATAGAAATCCACTTATGGATTGCCTAGTTTTTTACCTAGTCTTTTTAGAAAGTTGACTGACTGCAAAGAGCATTCTCCTTTTATTTGCCTTTGTCATCATGTGTTTTAACTATGTTCTGACTTGGGCACTTATGACCTCAACACTTTTGTGTCCAAAAACCAGTGATGTGACCATGGTGTTAGAGACGGCACAGAAGGGATGGAATACAGCATCTCAAAGATAGCAATGAGGTGGTGACCATTTCACAAGAGCACCTTCAATATTGGTAATCCATTGCTCATCAAACCTCTGACAACACTGCGGTCAGAAAAAGATCCTGTAAAAATGGGACCAACAATGCCCGAAGAGAATCATTCAGTGTGGCAGAAATGCAACCCCCTCCAAAAATTGCTGGACTATCAACAAGTGTTAGCATACAAACCATTCAACAAAACATCATTGATATGGGCTTTCGAAGCTGAAGGCTGCGAGGTACCCGCACAACCAATATTTAATAAATTTTTTCTTGTAGGCCTTGTTCTTGTCGCACAGCCTTGCAACAGATGGAAATTTCACACCTTTTTGTAAATTCCATCTAAATAGGCATACTGATTTGAAATGCCAATATAAATCTTCAAAACTGTAATTATTATGTGTTCTTATACAATCTGTTTAATCTCAGTCATATATATGTATATGTTCTCAGTTCTGTAACTTGGTACCAACTCAAATAAATTCCCATTCCTTTTCCTTTATTTATTCCTTTTCTTCAAATCGTCAGTGTTTCCCAAAACTCTGTACGGCATTGCAGTTTCCTTGCAACTCCGTGTGACATCACACATCCATGGGACCACATGAACACCTCGGAGAAGGAAAATATAAAAGAAAAATAAACAGAAAATATACAACACAATTCCTTACACTAAAATTAAAAGAAACTAAACATATTAAAATTTCCTCCCGCTTAACACTTATTTGACTCATATTTGTTTGTTTAGTGGTTTAAATGTAATGGTCCATTTTATGAAAGACCAAATTTCAAAAATATGTCTGTACCCTTACAAGGCCCACTTTTATACCCTTGCTGACTGCACAACACAACGTTTTACACCTCACCTAGGCATGTCAACAATGACATTGGACTGTTGATTAGTGGAAACATGTTGCCTGGTCTGACAATTCTAGTTTCCAATTGTATCACACAGATGGAGACAACCTCATGAATCCATGGAGCCTGCATGTCAGCAGGCAACTGTTCAAGCTGGTGGAGAATCTGTAATGGTGTGGGGAATGTGCAGTTGGAGCGACATGGGACCCCTCATACGTCTGGATACGGCTGACAGGTGACTCAAAATTTCTGCAGGGCAATAGCGGTCTTTACATGAACATGCAATTTGTGCCTTGCCGCACAGGTACTGATCCGGAAATGCTAAGTTGGCCCCAAAAAATTCTGGGTTTACTTGGATCGTTCTGAAAAGTATTGAAAAAGATAGTGAAGAAGTTCATGTGCTCAAATTGTAGTATTTTGACCTTCCGACATTCATAATAGATCAGGAACTTCTGTGGTCAAGCATATGAAATACAGAAACAGAATATGGAAAAGCATTTGAGTGATGCTGATAAGTGTAGCTACATGAAGAGCATATCAGTGATGACAGTATCATGGTGGAAGAGGTTTTTGCAATTACGGAGCATCAAGGTACTGAAGGGAATGTTAAATTGTTTCATATTTCACAAATATCTACACTGCTCAAAACAATTAGGGGATCAGGTGAGAACACAATATGTATATATAGGGTAACATTTTATTCAGATATTGGATACAATTGTAATCTGTATGTGATACAGTACATTTTGATGTCCCAACTTTTTACTTTAGATTTACGTGGTATTTAGAGCAGGGCACCATGGCACTACCAAAATAGTGAAAAAGTCATTTTCGTTGCCCTCTGATATGGTATGTGATGTGATCATCTCGGATGGCCAGTACAGTTTCACACCTGCATTGTATCAACAGTATGGACGTTATCAATCAGCTCAACAACTGTTGTGAGAGGTACTGGTCTGGCTGCAATGTGTCAGCAAAGTACATCCCAGACATGCTCAATCAGGTTTAAGTCCGATGCATTCATTAAATTCCCTCAACTTCAAGCATGAGTCCACCAGTGTAGTTCCATGGGGACGAGTGTTATCATTCATCAGAAGAAACCTACCTCCTATGGCACCAGCACAGCGCACAACAAAAGGTCGAAGGATTTCGTTTGTATACCTCTGAGCAGTCAAAGCACCACTACGAATGACATAAAGGTTCACACGTCCACCAATACTGACTCCTGCCCAGACCATTCATCCAGCACCATGATACGGTGAAGTTTCTTGCACATAAGTAGGATTGTTCAGAGTTCCATATTCTCTCGAGAAGAGGGAATGACAATTGTCTGGCTAAACACAAAATCTTGACTCGTCTGTGAACAGAGCCATTCATTATGACTCAAATCCTGATGTTCCACCACCCAGTTTCTGCAAGCTAAACGGTGTTGTAGTTAGAATGGGGACATACGCCATATGTCTCTGTGTGTAGAGGCCATATTCTCGAAGGCAATTTTGGAATATTTGTGTCGATATTGCATGTCCTGTTGCTGCCTGGAAGGGGCATTGCAGCTGAGTTGCATACAGCTACCTGTCTTGATGGGCTGTTAACTAGAAATAAGTAATATCTTGCTAATGTTGCATGTGGATGACCTTGGCCTTGCGTCTTTTAATGGTTTCCGTTGTGTGAAATTGCGTGCACGTTCTCGAGACTCCAATCTGTGTCCCACTTTCAACCACAGCTTCGAGTAGGTCATGTTGTTACTACACTGCACTACCTGCTCACTACACTATCTGATCCCAACTGCTTTTGTAATTCATTTTATAAAGTAAACACAAAACAACCCCAACACCCTCTGCAGTAGCTTTCTGTTATTACCAACATTTCATTTGCCGTAATGTTATCACCATGTCATCCAACCATTTTAGTTCATTCAGCTGATGACAATACTTGGAAACCTACATATTTCAAATATTAGAATTATTTCAACCAGTGTTAATAAAAAGTCTTAGGCTGAAACAGCAACAAAATGATGATCAAGATGAAGAAGAAGAAGAAATGTACCAAGTACTTGATTGGGGAATTTCTTACTGCTGCAGCATAGAGCTGAGTCCTGCAGTGTTGCACCTGTAAATATTTGTTAATCTGTCTCTCTTCCCTCCATGACCCAGAGCTCTCGCTACTGTGTTGTTTCTCAAGGAAGACAGCATCAGGCTATTCTGTACCCCCATGTTTCTGCTTGTGTTATGCTGGTTTCTTCAGACAATTTTGAAAGTGTGTGACATTTTTGATCAATGTAACCTTAGGTTCGTTCGAAGAGCTGCATTCATACTGCAGCGCATGCGCAGTACGAAAAGTCGTGTTTGAAGAGCTGCAGGCGTCGCTCCTGCAGCCTGCCTGCAGTCTGCCGGCTGTTCAAAGAGCTGGAGGCCTCCAGCTCATGCAGGCAGGAGCTGCAGGAGGAAATTTTCCCTGCAGCTCATGCAGCCAGACTCGCGCATAACTCTCAGGCTTGTAGTGGGAGTATAAGAAGCACCTTTGTTCGAAGTTATCAGAAGTCCACAACATTGTAGTATATAAGTGTACCACATGTTACTTCTGTCATTCTGCATTTCTTCTACTGTTTCTAAAGGAAGTTCGTGGGCGCTAATGACCATAGAAGTTGTGCGCTCTAAAACGACAAAAAAAAATAAATAAATAAATAAATAAAGGAAGTTTGTTATTTGTATGAAATCACCTCTAAAAATTAGAAGAGCAAAATTGTCTATAATAGGTAATTTGTCTTATGCAATCTGAAATTAAAGACTTTTTACACCAGTCGCATTTCGTTTTTTATTTTAAAATCACCTTCAGTCGACTGTAAATGATATAAAGGTTGTACACTTTGTTTTGTATACATAGATTAAAAACAATTTTAAAAAACAACTTTATGCACGATATTCCCATGCGTTTTTAAATTTATATTTGATCTACTCAAGGTGTTGTCTCTTCTTTACATCTCATTACTGTTTTCCAGATTGTTGTCTGATGTTGTTTGGTTCCTGACATGCATTTTCCTGTAGTGTACGGAACTTTTCGCCTGTTTGAACTGAAGTGATAATAAATGAAACAGAAGAAACGCCACAAAAACAGGCGAAAAGTGCCGTACAAACCGAAAAACACACATCGGGAACCAACTGACCCAGCCAACAAGTCGGAAAAACAGCAGTGAGACGTAAAGAAGAGAGAACACCATGGGTAGACAGTATATAAATTTAGAAACACACAGGCCTAATATGCATAAAGTTTTTTTTTTCTTTAACTATTTTCAATCTATGAATATATAGCAAACCTTTACATCATTTACAGGCCACAGAAGATGCTTTTAAAATAAAAAGCGAAACACATCTAGTGTGAAACAAATGTCCTTAATTGCAGTCAGCATAAGCTGGATTACGTAATATACTCGATTTTAATAGTTGCTGCGGAAGATGGCCACACAACCAAACAGAGTTACAAGAGCATTTTCAAATGCCATTTGTTCCAAATGTTGAGCGATTCAGATTTTGCGTCCAGTGATGACGATTTCGATGAAATTTTGCGCCGAAATAAAAAGCAGAAAAGTGAATATGTGGTTCCGCAGTATTCAGAAGATGAATTTGTAGAACATTTTCAGGTGTGTCTTTATTATTCTCATAAAGCTCTATTAATGCAATGTGGTGGCCGTACTCCACACCGAATCCTGTGTAGGTGGTTCCTATTCTTGTGCAGGTAACTGTATAGGTACAACAGTAGGTGCAGATGCGGGAGGTTGGAACTTTAAAAATAGTGCGCCTGCAAATAAAGGAAGACTTAATATAGCAATTTTCAAACTGGATTACAAGGAAATAAATAAACTGTTACATGAACACTTCAATTCCTTAAACGTAAGAAAGTAATTTACTTTTAGACGCTGGAACAATAAATCGCTCTCTTATGCTACACTGAACAAGTGAGCACACCCGTGATACGCAAACTGCAGGCTGCAGGTTAGTGTTCGAAGAGCCCCCAGCAGCATGCACGGCACGTGATGTCATCTTTGCAGCACATGCGCAGTAGTGGCTGCATTGCTGCTGCAGGATCTGCATCCATGCAGCTCTTCGAACGAAGGATCAAAGAAGTCAATGTTTACATCGATGAACGAAAAGTGGAAAAGGAAATCAATATCACTCCCGACCAATGTTTTGGTATTTCCAAGGAGAAAGTTTCTATCACAAGAAACCAATAACACAGCAGGACCCACAGCGAAGAGGAAGAAAGGCAGTTGCAACTTGTGTAGAAGGGAAAAAGGAAAAACTACTACATGATAAAGGCTTCTGAAGGGTGGAAGTTTACTTGCCAAGCACATCTGATAACAGAGCCTACATTAGTTACAAACCATCAAGAGGAAACTGAGTGATGCGCCCTTATTATACTTGTGAGACTAAGTTCTTGTAGATACAAGAAGTTTTAAAAATGGCAACATAAAAGAATTAAAGTTAAATTTTTTAGTCATTTTATATGAAATTTAAGTTAAATGTGTCATACAAGCTGAATAATGCTTTTGTTTCCCGCATTACAATTTTATTGTGAATTCCTTCATTCAGGAACCAAATAAAGGTTTTGAACTACTATTTAATAATAGTGCAAAATATAAATACATATCTAATCTCCACAGAAATTATAACTTACAAAAGAAGGTGCAGCACTGAATACCACATGTGCCTTCTCGTGCGAAAGGAGGGGGAAGGACTTCACTTGATTCCTTTCACTCCAGTCTGGAGCATAGAGCACATATTGGAGCTCTCCATCTGACCCTGTTCATTGCCATCTTCTTGCTGATATTCCAAGAGTGACCAGCCGCTGCCATCTCTGCTTCAACAGTCCTGTGCCAGGTCAACCTAGGTCTGCCTCTCTTCCTTGCTCCTCGTGGGTTCCATTCCACTTTGGAAAATGTTGCGGGACCTCTTCTCAGGGTATATCCTATCCTTCTACATTTCCTTTCCTTTACTGCTAACTTTGCTCTCCGTTGCTGGGTATGTTGCCATAGTTATTGATTTGAGAACATTTGTTGATGAAGGTTTGTATTCTCTGCTTTAATTTGTGCTGTCACCTTCCACATCTCACGCCCATAAAAGAGAACAGATTTTGCATTTGATTTAAAGATTTTTAAGCTTTACCTTCAACAGTATTTCACGAGGTGTCCAAATTGGTCGCAGCTGGGCAAAGGACCCTTTTGTCTTTTTGATCCTACTTTCATCTTGTCGCCCCTCCATTTTTGGAAACAGTGCTTCCCAGATAACAAAAGTTCTCCACTTGCTGAAGCTCCTCTTCTTTCATGGCTAGTGAGTTCTTGGTCTTTACTGTTCAACCTAATCGTCATGTTTATTTTTATTTCTAGGAACAGTGGTAGTAACTTATCTGCTGTTGCTTCATAATCTACCTTGAGCATTTCTGCCACCACACGGTCGAAACTTGGTGCCTTGTTATTCTTGCAGCTCTTAAAGAGCTTTGATAATTTCACTCTTACTGGGGGGTGGGGGTGAGAGTATTTATTTGCAGTGCCAGCATTTCCTGTTGATAGAGTTCCTCTTCTTCTTCTTCTTCTTCTTATCGAGGGATCAGGGTTGTATTGAATACCTCGCTGAAATATTCCTTCCACCTCTTCAGTTGGTCTGTAGTTCACCCTCTTTCAACCTCACTGGCTTACTTTTGCTAAAGCTTTTCTGGGTAGCTGTTTGGTGATATACAATTCTTTCGGATAGCCCCTTTCTGCTGCCGCTTGGACTCTTTCTGCATCCTGTTCTAACGCTTTCTGCTGTCAGATCTAGCACTTCTCTTCACTTGCTGAGGAGGAGCAGGAAAGAAAGAGAGAGAAAAAAAAAGGGGGGGGGGGGTGTGCCCACTAGAATGAAATAATTGTGCAGTTGAGCAATTATAGTGGTGCCTATATTCTTTCAGCCAAAGATGGCACTTCTGATTTGTTTTGGCTCATTACAACAACAACAAACAGATATGTTTCCTTTGCCCTTACAACACGATACCCTGATGCCACGCCGTGCAAAACTGTGATTATGCCTGAAACACCAGGAGGTATCTTAGTGCAGGGATCCTGCCTGCTGGCTGGTGGGCGGACGGGTGCTAGCGGTCAGGCACACCCGTCTAAAAGCCACTAATAAGACACCTGACATGTCCAGAATTGCTAGAGCATGGTCCAGCAACACTCTTCTGAGTTTAACCATTTAAGTGCAAGTTTAGCATGTGGGCACACAACCCCACCCCCCTCCTTCCCCAGCAAACAATATGTTCTGATGGCCCCTGCTGCTGCCATGCTACATATATTTTCCACACACACAATTTTTGTTTTTGAATCTTTCTTTGGAAAGCACATCTTGTGTTCTAGTTTGTGAACTATTCCTTGGAGTTAGAGAATTCAAATAACATGTTTTACCTGATCACTTATAGTATCCAACCAACTGGGAGCATGGTGCTAAATCTGAATGAAAAGCTATGAACTGTTGTCCGTGTATGTTGGTCTGTTTAGCTATTATTTTACAAAAGGAATCATCCACAAAAAGCCAAACATTACATCGTACTGTTTCAGAGGATTAACTGTAACAGTATTACCATTGAATTAAAGTTGGTTAGGAATTAAACTAGTACACACAAATGCACTAGATACTGTATGTTGCAGTAGTGCCTTGTCGTCGGTAGTTCCTGAATTGAAGTCACTTTCATGTCATGAACACTTTCAGAATGGTCACCGTTATCATCACCACTTTCTAAAAGAAGCTGCTCTATCTCTCAATCCAATAAACATCTTTCTTCTGCCATGGTAAAAAAATCACTTTGATGATGTTGTTGCTTCACTGGACGCAAACTGTTGTCACTAGTTCAGAATATGATGTGTTGCCTAAAGAGAGCTGCCAAGTAGTGGAAGAAGCTTGTCTAATACTTAAATTGCAATCTCAGGGTGAAAACTTTTCATTTACACAAGCTATTAGCCACAGAACATGACAGCAACAGAGAGAACCGCCATTCGCACTTAAAGGGTTAAAAACCTCTGCTGGCCAACATATTTCCTAGACACAAATATTATTGAGCTTACTAGGGCTACCTTGCAATGTGCTGTTTAGAAGAGGTCTCTGTACCTTACAAAGATATGGACAGCCCTGCAAGATGCATGGTGTCAGTTCCCACTACCACTACTTCGACATTAGTAGAGTCCATGTCTCATCATGCTGTGGTACTTCTGCAAGATTTCTTCTGGGGGGAGGGGGGCCTAAACAATATTAAGCAGGTGTACCAGTTACTTTAGCTCTTCAGTGTATATGACAAAATCCTCATGTTATCCTTTCTGGACGAATGTCGGATACATTTTAGATACAAACCATAGAACAAGATGAACATGATTGTTCTGTTATGCAGTTACATATAGCACATAAGACACCACCCCATTAGAAAGCTAAAATTGAATATTTTTCTATTATTATTTCCCTATAATACTTTGAGTATTCCTGTCAATAATGGAGGATAGATAAAAAGTCACCGTAAAGAGGATCACTGAGCTGCTGACACACTAAAATAGATAATGTATTTGTGTGAATATAGTCCACACCTAAACACGAGACTATAGAAAACAAAAAATCTTAAAGTACAGGCAGCAGGTATTTTAATTTTATTTATGTATATATTTTTTGTATAACTGAACTTCTTTCATAATCAGAAACACAATGTTAACGAAATTATGTCTTCTTTTCAATAATCTCAAAACAAATATGGAAAACTGTAAATCAATGAATAAGAAAGCAAGATGACAGGCCGATCCAGAGTCCCAAGTGAGGGGATGCCGAACCAAGGCATGTTATCGAGCCTTTCATGTGTCGTACAGTGTAGGCGTATGCTGTGGAAATAGTGTTCTTTTACTGTGTGTGTGTGTGTGTGTGTGTGTGTGTGAGAGAGAGAGAGAGAGAGAGAGAGAGAGAGAGAGAGAATGTTTTGGCTTGTAAGTGGTAGCAGAAACAGAACATATGAGTTACACTGCCAAATGTAAGCTACAGGTTGCCCAGTCGGAGTATCGGACATGGGAAGTTGGATGTAAATTTGACGCTGACAAAAAAAGTTAAACGGTAGTGTGTAAGTGAGGACAAACTATTAAAATGTAAATAGCCACATGTCGAAAAGCACTTGCTTCACTTCGTAATTCAGAAACAGGAACTGTGGTTTTGCCGTTATAACAGAAATGATTCAGTTGCAAGGCTGCAACAAAGCCCCGAGTTCCATGTACATCATTTCATGGAAATTACTCCCAACAAATGTCAAACCAGTGAATCTGGCCGTAGTAAAATACGTTATTTTAAAATGTAGCATTTGAACTCGACATCGGTATTAGCTACACAAATCAGTTGTTCCGCTATCTTAACCTCCCATCACCGTTCACGGTAGGCATTACCATACCAACGTAAATGTCACGATAAGACCTCTCGCGACACACACTAAACGTTTATCACGAAGACTAGCTTCATTGACAACATCAAATTAAAATCATTTCTGTGCTTGGGAAGTGTGTGTAATGTACTGCTTTTGTTTAAGGCCATGCGGACGTGTTAAAAACTTCTGCTATGATTGGCTGCGGTACAGAATGACACCATTTGATTTATATCGAAATATCGACTTCCACGAATCGCCGCGCCACTTCTGTGAACATGTACAACAACATAGATGCAGTTCTGCCAAACAGTTAGTGTAGCATTTTTGAAGAATATTTAGTTTATTGTGTTTCTCAAACCAAATAAATGTGAGTGTGTAATTTTTGAAACTAATGACTTTGGGAAAAGGAGGGGTTGGGAGAGGGGGAGGATGGAATCTACGTTATAGGCTGCACCATGATTTTGTAAGCCAAAATTTGGAGAGAGAGAGAGAGAGAGAGAGAAAATGTGTGGCCTATATTCGAGCAAATACATTAATCACATTCACACATCTTAAATTTTTGGCCATGACCTTCGCCAGAAAAAGAAATACATCCATCCACACACTCTGACATAACTATGCACACACAACCACCATGTCCAGCCACTCCAGCACCACAAGCATTTAGACTGTGAATGGAGTAACTGGTTTTCTAGAATATTGAAGGTGCAGTGGAAAGTGTAATGACATACACAGAACAACTCTCTGCTTTCTTATGAATAATGTTTTATCTATTTCTTTATACAATTGTTAAGGTCAAATTAAATGTATGAAGAGGCGATATACTCTACCTACCTCAGAATCACTGCCAGAACTGTCAACTGATTCAGAATCACCAGACTCTCCATTATCATCACCGTCATCATTGTCACCAGAATCATCACTTTCACTATCATCATCTCCATCAGTTTCTTCACTCCCACTGCCAGCAGCATCATCATCTTCGTCCTCATCATCATCTTCTTCTTCTGGCTCCTTACTTTCATCACGTTTTCCTCTGTCCACTTTGCCTTGACCCCATGACACTGCACCTCCTGTCATGGTCTTAGAGGCTTCTAGTGGAGTAGCCGGAGATCCCTAGAACAATTTAATTATCTTATCTACACCCCAAGTCAAAAGTATGGCTGACTTATTTTGAAACTAATCACTCCAGGATAAATGTTTCTTTAAATGTGAAACTGTGAAGTGGATGGCTTATTTCTGTTCCACCACTATCAAGAAAAATTCAATAAAAAATGACACAACAATCATCCCTATTGAAAATGTTCAGACTACTTAAGAATCAACTGTGAATACAAATCCTCCCCTCTCCCACCCCTCAAGGAGATAATTTTAGGAACATAACAATTTTTGCCTCACAAGGTTATGAAAATGGTTTTAACTAAAACTATTCAATATTATAATGTAATAAGTTACCAGCAATAAGGGTGTCACATTTAGATCACCAACCACAACCAATAAAAAGAGGGGCTGTTTGGTACTTTCGGCCAGTACTGGTTACTCACACATTACAAAATTATTTATAATTTCCAAAATTGTGTGTTCTTTCTTGGGATCACAATATAAATGGTTGGAGAGGTTGGAATAAGGGGGCAGAGGTATGACATGTGTTGTGACTATTGGATAAAAACACCATAAATCAATCTGAAAGTTTGAAACCACATCTGTATGTCTGGGTTTCAAACCTATTTATGGTGTTTTATCCAATAGTTGGAGGATGATAATGATGATGATGATGATGATAATAATGATAATAATAATAATAATAATAATAATAATAATAATAATGGAAAGTACTCACCAATATAATGACGATAGTTTACAACTCACCACAAAGATGTACGATAAGCTGTGAAAAGACCAACATACTACACTTCAGCTATTAGCTGTTAGCCATTTTTCAGAAAAGAGCATTTGCACAACCACACTTCAGTCACACCATCATCACTAGCTGCCATACTCTGAATTTGGAGTGTGGCAGCCTGAGATGATGGTTGTGTGACTGAAGTGATGACTATGTGTGTTTCTTTTTCTGATGAAAGCCATTGCTGAAACTTTAAGTTATGTAAATGTGATTGTTTATTTTTCATGCCTGTCAGCAGCTTAGCAAACATCTTTACGGTGAGTTACAGATGTTCTATGTCTTATTTAAACCATCATTGAGACTGGCTCCTGTAAAGGTTTGAGCCAATTACCATAAACAAGAAGTGATGGTGAATTGACATACTAAAACCAACACTACATAAAGCTACATTGCTGCGTAAGGACAGCGACCAATGTTCCTGTCAAGGAATTTGTACCTTTGGTGCTAATCACTGCCAACTGGTGGGAACAGTTCTTCCAACTACCCGATTTCCAACATTACTGACTGATGATGAATTCACAAGTAGCTAACATAACACAAAGTGGGCCTGAGTACACCTTCCTCTGGACAGGTCGGAGCCCACTCGGTCTCCGCAGCAGTAAAGTAGTGGGCAGGGGAAGGAACATGTGGATGGTAGAAAAATAACAACAAATAATTTAAAAAAAAAAGTGTGGCTCACAGTTGGCATGCCACAAAGTGACAGATCGGGAAGAGGGGGCTGTTTAGGCATGATAGGTTATATTCAATTGAGGCCAGGGTGGTTGTGGGACTGTAGAGTTTTGAAGGAACAATTCCAATCTGTACAGTTTGGATGAGCTGATGGAGTATCCAGATGGCCTGGGAAGTAAAGCAGCCATTGAAATAGAGTGCTTTGTGTTCAGCCACATGCTGTGCCAAAGGGTGGGCCATTCACTCTTGATGGACAGCAGCTTGGTAGTCATGCCAATGTAGAAGGCTGGAGTGTGATAGCAGCAAAGTTGGTGAATCACATGGCTGCTTTCACAAGTGGTCTAGATGAGGTAGGATAAGCCTGTGACAGGGAGTGCTGGCTGGTTGGGTGGATGGGCAGATCATGTTTCAGGGACACTCACAGCAGTATGATCTCTGTAGTAAGGAGCTGGGAGTGGCACAGCAATGGACTAGGATGTTGTGAGAGTGTCGGAACACTACTTTACGAGAGGTGGAAGGGATTTTAGATAGCATGACTCATTTCGGGGCATCATGACACACAATCAAATCCTTGACAGAAGAGTGGTTCATATGTTCTAGTCCAGGCTGGTATAAGAGGTGACAAGGGGGAGGGAAGCGGTGAGCACCTACTCTGTGGTTGCTCACTCGGGGGGGGGGGGGGGGGGGGGGGATGGAGGTTTGGTGGTGTGTGGGAATTGCTGCAGTGTTCAGTCCAGAGACTGGTTTGATGCAGCTCTCCACCCTAAGCAAGCCTGTTCATCTCCTCATAAGAATAGCAACCCACATACACTTCAATCTGCTTACTGTATTTTTCTTGAGATCTCCCTCTAAAATTTTTATCTCGCACACTTCCCTCCAATGCTAAATTCACAATTCCTTGATGCCTAAGAATGTGTCCTACCAATCAATCCCTTCTTTTAGCCAAGGTATGCCAGAAATATCTTTTCTCCCCAATTCTGTTCAGTACCTCCTCATTACTTACGCAACCCACACACCAAATCTTCAGCATTCTTTAGTAATATCACATTTCAAAAGCCTCTATTCTCTACCTCTCTCCACTGTTTATCGTCAAAGTTTCACTCCACACAAATGCCTTCAGGAAGGACTTCCTTATGCTTAAATTAATATTCGATGTTAGCAAATTTCTCTTTTTCAAAAACGCTTTCCTTCCCATTGCCATTCTGCATTGCGACCATTGTGTGTTATTTTAATGCCCAAGTAACAAAACTCATCTACTGTCTTTGTTTTGTTACCTAGACTGCATACCATTACCCTTGTTTTTCTCTTGTTAAGATTAATCTTTTGTACTCCTTTCAATACCCTGTCCATTCCATTTGATTGCTCTTCCTGGTCCATTGCTGTCTGACAGAATTACAGCGTCAGTGGCAAAACTCTGTTTTTATTTTCCTCACTGTGGACGTCAATTCCTTCTCCAAATTTCCTCTTGGTTTTCTTAACAGCTTGCTCAATTTACAGACAGGCTATAACATTTCACAACCACTGTATCCTGTCCATGCCCTTGAACTCTAATAACAGCTGTTTGGTTGATGTACAAATTGCAAAATACCTCCATTTCCTATATTTTACCCCTGCTGACTTCAGAATTTGAAAGAGTGTACTCCAATCAACATTGTCAAAAGCTTTCTCTAAATCTACAAAAGCTTGAAATGTAGATTTGCCTTTCCATAATCTATCTTATAAGATAAATCTTAAGGTGAGTGTTACATCCAGTGTTCCTACATTTATCTAGAATCCAAACTGATCTTCCTTGAGGTCACCACCTGTAAATAATTCATGTTAAAATTTTGCGACCATGGCTTATCAGACTGATGGTTCTGAAATTTTTGCACCCATCTGTGCTTGCTTTCTTTGGAATGACCGAAGGTGGCGGCGCAGTGGTAAGACACTGGACTTGCATTCGGTAGGATGGTAGTTCAAATCCACCTTCAGTCACCCACATTTAGGTTTTCCATAATTTCCCTAAATCACTCCAGGCAAATACCGGGATGGTTCCTTTCAAAGGGCATGGCTGACTTCCTTCCACAAAAATCTGAGCTTAAGCTCCGTCTCTAATGATCATGCTGTCAACCGAACATTAAACCCTAAGCTTGCTTCCTTCCTTCCTTGGGAATGGGGATTACCTTAAATTCTTAGGGTATTTTTGCCTATCTTATGCATCTTACTCAGCAGGTGAAATAGTTTCACCATGGCTGGCTCTCCCACCGACTTCAGTAGCTCTGAGAAAATGTCATCTACTCCAGGGGTCTTGTTTCGACTTTGGTCTTTCAGTGCTCTGTCAAATTATTCTCTCCTTATAGTATCTCCTATTTCATCTTCCTCTACTTCCTCTTCCCTTCCTAAAATATTGTCTCTAATTTCATTTCCTTTGTGGAGCCCCTCTATACACTATTTCCACCTCTCAGCTTTCCCATCTTGACTCAGACTGGTTTTCCATCAGAGTTCTTGATATTCATACAACAGATTTTCATGTCTACAAATCTGTTTGCATACTAGGCCTGGGGTCTGATGCCTGCCTGTGTAGGCCTTTGTAAAGACTTCAGAATATTGAGCAAGCGGTCTCATCCCTGGAAATATGCCAGTCACAGGTGTCAAGACTGTATGGGAGGGATTTGTCCTACATCTTTCCCCTCCATTCGCAGCTCAGTTTGACAATGTTTGTTGCCCCATAGATGGCAGTAATGTGTGTATGAGTGGTTGTTGTGGTTTTTCTTTTTTTGATTAAGGCTGTGGCTAAAAATTTAAATTGTTAATATGTGGGTTTTTTTTTTTTTTTTTTTACGTGGCTATCTGTGGCTCAGTAATAGTCTTTATGGTGAGCTGCATCTGTTATCTTCTTTAGGTTTAAATATTTATTATTTGACAAGCAGGAGGCTAAATTAAAAGACACAAGAAGCAGTCAATACATTTCACACACACTTTTGGGGAGGGGGGAAAATCCTCATTTCAAGTCGTTTTACTGAGTTTTCTAGTGGTAAAACAAACAAGAGTTGATCAAAGACAGAAGCATCCATCTGTGTAAGAATTCTAAAAAAATAAATCCAGTATAGTAGTTTGACAATAAAAATGTCCAATATTTGTGAAAGGAATGAAATCTCTGCATTAATGTACTCTGTTCAAAATTGGCATCACAGTGGCCTCTCTTGGAGCAGCATTATGACAGATGTTCAGTCATTTTGACTTTTAAGGTAGATTTTGCTTAAGTGAAGTGTGAATGTATGCAGTAGATTGAAAATTCTGGACATAACTTAAATGCCCCCTCAAGCGTACACTTACGGGGTTACTGGTGAATCAATTATATAACTAAAACCTACACAATACCAAACTTAAACCTGTAGAAACTGCATAACAAGAAACCAGACAGCTGATATGCACAAGTGTGAACATCAAAGAGTCTTATTTTCATTTGTAGTGATACAAGAGTTACTGCAGGATACTTGTACCTTGTGTGACTGGCAATAATTCATATTTTTGTGTTCAAATGATCTTTCTTTATACACAGTATCCATGAAAAGGAAAAATTATTGACACAATATCTACACACAATCATAAATGTTTTTAACATATAGAAAGTCACAATTAACTGTCACTAAGCAGATAATATTTTGCATGTCTGGTGCACCCTCCTATGCCAACCTATTTATGGGTTGTCGAGAGGAAAGCTTCCTGGTCTAGTTCATAGGCAATATTTTCATGATTTGGAGTCAGGGCCGGGACACCCAAGCCTCGTTCCTTCACAACCTCAATTCCTTCTCTCCCCCCCCCCCCCCCCAACTTGGCAAGTCACCTTCCTGGATGTTAACCTCCACCACACTGACAGCTCCAGCCACACTTCCATCCACATTTAAGCTACTAATTACCAGCATTATATGCTCTTTGACAGCTGCCATCCATTGCACATCAAAAATCCCTCCCATATAACCTTGCCGCCCATGGACGGTGAATTTGCAGTGGTGAGAAATCCCTTACTCAATATGTCAAAGGTCTCACAAAGGCCTTCACAGGCAGACATTACCCTTCTGAACTAGTTTGTAAACAGATTTCCCATGCCATATCCCCACACACCACCAAACCTCCCTCCAACCCCAGTAACCAGTCACAAAGGAGTGTCCTCCTTGTCACCCAGTAACACCGCAGACTGGAACAACTAAATCACATCCTTCGTCAGATCTGTCATCACGCCTTCAAATATGACATCCTACCCAAGATCCTCCCAACTAGGGTTGTGTCCGAGTGGTTCGGCCAAATCCAGATTCACCGAATCTAGCACACTGGGTTCGGATCCGAGATTCGATGCATAATGGCCGAATACTACCGAATACTACCGAATCCCGAATCCAAAGTTTATATGGAAACCTTCAGTTACGAATGTTGTAGTTAACTTTGCATAACAGTGCGCTTTCATTTGCGTTATTTACATTATTGTTTCATAGATCCGCTGAAAGACGTGAGCGTCATTAAACGGGGTTAAATCGAGTACAAAACGTATGAAGTTCTGAATGGCACTAGGAGCCGCCACAAGTTAGTTTTCCGTCTCGTTGAAGCAGTGCTACACACCCCCCGTTTACATGGGCTCCCAAAACCGGATTTCGTAAACAGATTTCCCAATTCCGCTTTTGGTTGGTCATGTAAACACTCCAAAAGCGAAAAAACGGTTTACGAAAATCGGTTTTCGTCTTCCGGAAGATGTGTTTCATGTAAACGTAGTGAGTGGCTTGCTTCGTAGGCGCAAATGTAAATACTGGCGCTAAAACTTTTGCACTCGTAAAAATAAAAAGAAGGAAGTCGATTCTAATTTCCACTTTAGTTTCGACTATTGAGTTTTAACACACCATTCAACGAAGGAAATAGAACTTTAGTATTGCTAAACTTCAAATGTAGCAGGTCACGTTGGTAACAGGTAATTTCCTAGGAACCGTATACATCGAATGAAATGGCAATACAATCGATATATATCATACATTCAACTCTCGCTCCGCTAGCAGTAGCAAGGAATTTTATATTTTTCGCTTTAAAATAGATGTCGATGTTTTGACATGTTTCAGTTCCCAGCACTTTACCACATTAAATTAGCCCAAAACATACATTGTAAAGTTGATTTTGGCAATCGATAACATTTAGCGTTGTTGTTTCTTCAATTACAGTATTATAAAATGACTTTCTACATAACACGTCGCCACTCATAACCTCACTTTCAACATGGAGTACTAGAAAAAGCGAATTGACGTGACGGACAGTGTGAATCGGCCTTAATTCGTTGTCAATGGACTTTTCAATCAAAGCTATGGTCATTAGACTATAGGTACCAGTATTCGAACAAGCGAATGTTATGATTTTTACGAATATGTCACGATTTTAAAGGATGTGGCTTGGCAGGAACCTAAGAGTACAACTAGTTCACTCACAAGTTACGTTGTACTCTTAGGTTCCTGACTAAACACATCCTTTAAATTCATGACATATTCATAAAAATCATAACATTAGCTTCTTCGATACCTATCGCACAGACCTATATCGTTTCTATATGAAACACTATCTGATATATATCGATCGTACTGCCGCTTCATTCGGTGTACACGGCTCCTTGGACATCACCTACGATTCTTGCATGAGTTGTCTCATTCTAATTTTGCGTATTCTTTCGTCGAATTTTGTGAAGTGCTGGGGTATGTGAACCTTAGAGAAGCACTAGGATTTCAAGAAGGAAGTTATTTACTACCTTATGTGGAAAAAAAGTTCTAATCGTGTGCCATTCAGGCGAGATAATGTCAATTCAACAAAGATCTGACGTCTGTTTCAATAAATCCGGTTAAATTGTATGACGCTTCTCGCCGGGCTGCAGTGGTTATGTTGGCACCAGTGGTAATGACGACAACTCAGATGACCAATAAATGTTTCTTCATGACAACTTCAATTAAAACAAAAATTATTTTTTTCTGAATGGACAAGGGTACATACAAGAACATGTCAACCATAGAGCAGGTACAGTATTAATTTAACTGCGAGTGAAACGAGCAGCAATAACACTCTGTACCTCGTGAAAAATATTAACGCAATTCTACACTTCATTCGGTAAAATTTTACGACGCTTCTCGCCGGGCTCCAGTTCTTATGTTGGCAACAGATGAACAGTGAAGTGTAGAATTGCGTTAATATTTTTCATGAGGTACAGAATAAGTGTTATTGCTGCTCGTTTCACTTGCAGCTAAATTAATACTGTATCTGCTCTATGGTTGACAGGTTCTTGTATGTACCCTTGCCCGTTCAGAAAAAAATAATTTTTGTTTTAATTGAAGTTGCCACGAAAAAAATTTTATTGGTCATCTGAGTTGCCATTATTAACATTGGTGCCAACATTGACTATAAAATCATTAAACATTTACACATCCTATATTTTAAGAACCTATTTTTCTAGCTTCCAAAATATCTAGTCACATTTTCAGGTTTTATTTTTGATTCTTCACCTTTGTAAGACTTCATTATGCAATTATTTTCTATTTCATCAAAATGAAATAGTTGGTAATAGAGTGAAGAAAGTTTCTTATTATCTTTTAGAACATCTAAACAACATGTATCTCAAAATGTTTCATAAAAATTTCTTTTAAGAGGATAAGGGTGTATTAAAAAATTCTTAAAATTTAAAATAAAAACCCAAATGAAATTTTTATTTTTTAAATTTTACTGTAATATTGTCATTTGAGATCCATCACAGAAGGCTTTATCTTCATCACTGGCTGTGATAGGGTAGTAATTATTTTAAATACATACACTTGAGTTGACAGATTATTTGGGTTCGAGATTCGGGATTCGGCGCATGTTATATTTAAGATTCGGTATTCGGATTCGATTCGGTAAAATTGGGATTCGACCCATCCCTACTCCCAACCCCTCCTAAAGTGGTGTTCCGTCGCTCACCCAATCTCCACAACATCCTAGTCCATCCATATGACACTCCCAACCTCGAACCACAGGACGAGAAACCAGCTGTCCATTAAGATGAATGACACGGTCAAACTGCGGCAAAAAGCAAGATGGACCACCCTGGGGCACAGCCTGTGGCTGAACACAGCACTCTGGATTTCAATGGCTGTCCATTAAGATGAATGACACGGTCAAACTGCGGCAAAAAGCAAGATGGACCACCCTGGGGCACAGCCTGTGGCTGAACACAGCACTCTGGATTTCAATGGCTGCTTCAATACCCAAGCCATCTGGATCCTCCCCTCCACAACCAGCTCTTCTGAACTGCACAGATGGAAGTTGTCCCTTCAACACATTTTACGTCTCGCAACCATATCGACCTTGACCTAAGATAACCTCCTATTCCTACACTCTATGCCAAATATCTCCCCCCCCCCCTCCTCCTCCTTCCCCACTCATTATCCTGTATCTCTCCAACTAATGTTTACCCTGCAACTGTGTGTCGCCCCTTACAATATCCCCGTAATTACTTTTTATTTATTTATTTTCCTTACTTTTACATTTCAAATCTCCCCCAGTCCTCTACACCTCCATTTCATCCTTTCCCACACCCTTTCCTTCACTGTATTCAATGGCATAATTCAAATTCCGATCTATCAGACCCTTTACAATCCATCACACAATGCAGAACTTTCCATCCTGACCCTTACCTGGTACCCTTCCCATTCCCCTTCCTACCTCACTCGCAGTCTGGATGCTTGTGGTGGCCAGACAAGTTGTAGGAATGTTTTTGTTTCCTTTCCTGATGAAGGCTATGGTCGAAAAATTTAAGATGTGTTAATGAGATTGTCTATTTTTCTTGTCTGTCAGCAGCTCAACAAGCCTCTTGACAGTGAGTCGTCATCTATTCTCCATTATTCACACAAGCAGATAATTTATATCGAAAAGTACCATCATTTATGGACCTCTGCATGTGGTGATAGCAATAAGGGGTACTACCACCAACATTTTCATACATTAAGGATGAAGGATAATTGAAAATTCTGTAGTGTCTCAAACTTTTTTGCAATTCATTTAAACTGCTTTATATAAAAGAATGCCAATTTCATTGTATTGTGTCTGGCTTCCTTGCAGCTACATTTCTGCAGACACAAATGGAATAGTCTGTACTTCAATTACATACCTTGATAGCATCCATATCCACAGTTGATGGAAGTTCATCAGGTTCTGAATCATCATCTGCAGGGCGATGTATCACTGCACTCCAAGCAGAACTCGTTAGCAGTGGTAATGTATCACTTGCAACACTGGCATACTAGAATTAAAGAAACAAATGTATATACTGGAGTACAATAAATGATTGTCTGTATATTGTATGGAAATTGGTTCACTGTGCTTTGGAAATCAGTACATTAAAACAATAAGACTATAGTAAAGTTATGCCTAATAAAGTATTTTAAGGCAAGCAATAAACACACACACACACACACACACACACACACACACACACACACACACACCACTCAAAATGATCTGAGGCCTGGATAATTTCAGGATCCTTCATCATCCCCCCCCCCCCCCCACACACACCCCCAACAGTTCGTACCCCTCTATCCTAAACCTCTCCTATTTTTAGTAGTGTGTGATTTATTTCTTTATTTATTTAATTTTCCTCCCCTCACCTTCCATTTCTAAGCTGCATCTCGTTCCTTCCATTTAATACGTACATGCTCTGCAAGGTGGCACTGTATCCATCCCCACCAGTATGACACAACCTTCCTTTCTCCCCTCCCCCCTCATATTTCCACACCGCAGAGCGTGATTCGAAGTGCGGCAGCCAGAGCTGATGGTTGTAAGTGTGTCTTTTTTTTGTATGTGTCTGTCGCAGCTCGTCGTCACGTCGATGCAGTGCGTTGTAAACTGTCCTTATTACTACATTGTTTGACCTAACAAAGTGAGCTCTTTCAATGGTGCCAAGAAATTTCATATTTGAGTGATCCCTTTAAAAATGAGCCAAAACCTACTAATTATAAAATGTTTTAGCAGACTTTGAACTTTGGTAACTCATTCATTTTTAGAATAATCAAGGTACCACTTGCACAGGTTACAGACATGCTGTCTAACTGCAGAGACAAAATAATCAGCTTCATAAAGTTATTCCTTCAGCTGATACAGCACCGTATGTTACAATAAGATTTAAATAATATGTGCAATGAAGAGCATTAGTCATAACAACAGAGTAATCATAAAGCTGAATACAACATCAAATATAAGAATCAGAGCTGTGTACAAAGAAATGAAAAAAGATTCATTGAATACATTTTTAAAATATGGCTCATACACATCACTCTTAAGAAGTTGGTTACAGATGAAATTAATAACATTTTAGTACAGTGAAATATATTTTACTGTTCTAAGTGTGTCATGTGTAAGTTTAAATTGAGCTCGCTTTCTACAGCTTTCATGCAGCTGAGCTCTGTGACTGGGCATTATTAGCACCCTCTTTATTCTACTGAAATAGTATTATTTGATGTATTCTAATGACAACAGATTTGAATAAATGAAAATGGATACTACAATGGGGGACAAATTGGTCACCCAGCCCGAATATTTTTAAGTCCACGAACAGAGCATTGCACATACCCTAGTTCCAAAGTGCAAGTGTTGATGACTCACAGTCTTTGGACCTTCAGCTTGGTGTTTACATTGTCAAATACAAGCAATATAATAGGATACAGTACATGTCAAAATTCATAGCAGCTTAACTCGCGTATCATTTATTTCGGAAAACATTAATCGAGCACTTAGAAGCGGTTGAGGTATAAGAACTCCATGTGGATAGATATACTACAATGAACCCTTTCTTAGACTTTTGTTGGCTGACTAGATAGGCTAATAGTTTATGAAAACAAGGCCTTTTTTTTAATACTTGTGCAGGTAACATTTTTTTAACATTAAATAATTACAAATTATGCAATTACATGCTTTTTTAGATTCCATATTGTTAAACATATTCCATTTTGTAACAGCCTAATCTTTAAACAATGAGGCAAATTGTAGCCATAGTAAAAATGTTGAAAATTGATGCATGTATTAGTAATTACTTAAACTACCCCATGATTATAGTGTTAAGCTAAGATAAATGTATCAGCAGATAGGCATAATTTTCTAAGTCCTTATGCACATGATTGAGTGGCTGTGCCTTCCATTATCTGTCGCTTCCAGTTTAACCCTCTGTCGGCCAAAACCAGCCTGACAGGTACAGGTGGCATATTTTTGTACCCTTCTCCCCACTTAGGCAGTGTGGGATTTCCCCTACATTAGTACCTTCATATCTTCTGGTACCGTATACAACCCATGTCATTAGTGTTCATTTTACTGTTGTGGAGATGGGATGTGATATTTTTGGTCTCTCAGGCTCATTGCGCCCGATTACATAGCAACTGCAGAGGTACTTATTTTTTGTTCACCATAGTAGTAATTTTTCTCATCTCGTGTTGATTAATGTGAGTTTTGTCAATAATTTGTGAAAATACATAATATTTTGACCTCGGCCTATCAGGCACATTGCACCTGAATACATCATTATCATGGTGTTCTGAATGTTATGTTGCAGATTCTCCATAAATATGGCACAGAATTACTTTGATTTATCCAACCCACGTCATCTCAAAGAGATACACTAGTTGTTGTTGTGCACTGACGAAGAAGATCCCATGTTGGCCGAGGATCTTGGGGAAGAGGGGGACATTGAGTCCCAGGATTAGGTGCAAGAGCAATGAGGTGACTCCGCAACGGAGCACGATGATGATGATACTGATGAAGATGAAGGAAAGGTCAGAGGCAAAAAACACGTTTATGTGGGAAGAGATAATACGACCATGTGGGCCAAAAAGCCACCAGGAAAAATACTTCATCTGCCACCTCATAACATCGTTACTCACCTTCCTGGAGTAATAGGAGACATAAAGAATGCGAAAAATTCCCTTGAATGTTGAAATGCTCTATTCACTGGCGGCATTCTTGATGCAATCGTCAATATATACGAATCAGTATGTGGATACCATCACGTATAATTTATCCAGAGCCAGAGACATCAGTTACACAGATGTAACAGAACTAAGGGCATTTATTGGCTTGCTATACCCTGCAGGAGCTTACAGAGGAAATCGACAAAGTCTGGAGGAACTTTGGGGTACACAAGGTGATGGCATTGAAAAAAAAATTCGGCCTTGTGACGAGTATCAAACACTTTAAGACCCTGATTTGTTGTCTTTGTTTCGATGACAGAACAACCAGAAGCCAACGGAAAGAATTTGACCGGCTAGCTCCTATTCATAAAGCTTTTGAAAAATTCATTAAAAATTGCCAAAAGAGTTACTGTGCTGGGGATAACGTCACATTAGACGAAATGCTTCCAGGTTTTTCGTGGTAGACGTGTTTTTCGTCAATACATACTATCAGAACCAAACAAATATGGAATAAAACATTTTGCTATCATTGACACTAAGATGATATACACATTCAACATGGAAGTCTACATAGGACAACAGCCTGCATGTCTTTTCAGTGTCGGCAACAAGCCAACTGAAGTGGTCAAGAGAATGGCTAAGCCTTTGTTTGGATCTGGTTGTAAAATTACTACTGATAATTGGTTTACTGATTTTGACCTGATTGATTATTTGAAAACAAAGAAATTGTCATTAGTTGGAACTGTCAGAAAAAATAAAAAGCAATTACCACCAGAGTTTGTTGATGTGAAAGGAAGAAAACAGTACAGCAGTCTGTTTGGGTTTAATGATGGCAAGGTTTTGGTATCATATGTACCACGGCTCAACAAGAATGTTATACTTGTGTCTTCACTACATAATGACGATGCCATTGATCCGGAATCTGGAGAGAAAAATAAACCAGAGATAGTAACGTTCTACAATTCCACTAAAGGTGGTATTGATACTGCAGTTCAGATGTGTGCAAGTTACAGTGTGAGCCGAAACACAAGGCACTGGCCAATGATAATTTCCTTTACAATGTTGAATGTAGGAGGTATCAACTCCCAAGTTATTTACCTTGGAAATCAGCTGGAGAAAATGCGTAGGTGAGTGTACTTAAAATATCTGGCACATCAACGTGTTCTTGGAGAACTACACACACGAAGTACGAAGACGACGGAAATCTCCTCCAGTCTGCAAATCCAACTCAGAAGATTTGTTCCTACTGAAGAGAGAGAGAGAAATCGCCACCTATTTGACATGCAAAAAGACGAAGGTGCATCACCTGCACTACAGAAACTGGTCGAAGAAGAATGTCAAATTACAAATGCAAGAACTGCACGAGTGAGTGTGAAAGAGACCAACATGGAAAAAGACTTTACAAGTTGAACTTTTCTGCTAAATTAATTGTTTAATAAATGGTATGTGCTAAAACCTGTAACTGTATAATATTATTGTGTAAATTAAGTTCTTGTTGCTCATGGGAGTAATAAGTGATTTTTTGGCATGCACTTTCATATTATCTGTTTCTTCACATTCGAATGAAGGTCACTAATTACGTATATGGCCCAAAAGTTGAAAATTGGAAGTAATATCGGATTTACCATTTCTGTGCGTGTCAGGCTCATTGCATCCGAAATGGGGCGTAGTAATACTGCGACTGACGGAGGGTTAATATTCATTCTTCAAATCCAGTAGGACTATTCAAGTGTTACGCTAACGAGAAAGGACAGGCTGCTCACTGATACTGTCGGTCTTCCTGGTTAAGGATCGGCTGCTACCAAAGCCTTTACTTTTTTAATTCCTTTTTTTATTATTATTATTATTTTATTTTATCATGATACAAATGTTTCTTACTTTAGTTACTTTTGTTATTAAATTAAATTCTCTTTAGTAAGTAATTAGAAATAATCTTTCTTGGGAAGTAATATTTATTTGGCCTCACATAACAAGAAAATAAACATGCTTGGAGGGTGTTATTCATCTGACCTCTCATAAAAATAATCTTCCATGCAGGTTGATATTAGTATGTCCTCCCATTAAAATATAATGTAGGCTATGTACATCTATATCTTCAGCATTTTGTCCACATGCCACTGGCATGAAGAACAGTCTGGAGCCTTCAAGACATAGAATCTACAACTCTGCGGAAAAAGGCCTCATCCATGGCAATTATCTTCCATGAAGACTAAACCAAATCCCACAAGGCATCCACAGTTCCTGGAGGAAGGTCTGGCCATTTATGCCGCACAGTGTTCTTGAGTTTAGCCCATATATTATTTACAGAATTGAGAACAGATGACTGAAGCCATCGTAGGCATTGAAATTGAATAATATTCTCTCTAATTTGGAACCAGCTCTGAATCCTAAAGCTGGTGTGTGATGCAATGGATGATCATCATGTTGGTAAATGAGGTGGCCTTCGGGGTACCAAACTCGAGCAGAAACGATTCCATTTTCAAGGAAATCTTCACAGCTTGCTGAACTGAACTTCTATTGGGTTCGTTCCAAGGTTATTGCACCCATATAAGACATCCAGCCACCAACATTTCACACTTACACACCTGCTTCTAGTGTGTGCAGCTACGAAGCAGTATTATATCATTGTCTATCTGTGTGATAAACAAGAACAGCAGCTCTGCTTGTGGACTCAATTGTGCATTCCTCAATGAAAATGACTTTCCTCAAATTGACATTTCCCCAGGAACTTAAATTTTATCATCAGATAATGGTTCTTTAATGAGAGTGTGACGGGACCTGATTCCATAGTCGTTTCATCATCTGAGAGCAGTTTTCAATGACCCTGGGAAATGATTAGATTATTATAAAATAGGATCTTCTAAAATCCTATAAAATCCTACATCTGCACATTTTAGCGGATTAATATTTAAAATATTGCCGGCAAGAGGTCTTAAAAACAACAAATTGACTCTAGTGGGATTTGAACGCTCGTCTGTTGCATTCCTACACCATCAGCCTATCCAGTCACCCACGTGGAATTCTTATACCTCAACCGTTTCAACACACTCAATGTTATCCAAAATAAATGACAAGTGAGTTAAAGTGCAATGAATCTAGACATATATTGTATTGCTTCCTTTTGACAATGTAAATATCAGGCTACTGGAGCTGGCAACACTCACACTTATGAACTGAGGCATGCACAATGCTCTGTTCTTGGACTTTAAAATATTTGAGACAGTTAATCTTGTTGTCCCCGGTTGTGCATGCTGTCATGAGTAACAATTTTTATTTTGTTTCTCTATGGTTGAAAGATACGGCTAGTACTGTAAAAGAGAACCTGCATATTAAAATTGCAACAACTGTGGCAATACATGAGTTTAGGAAGTCACCATATTGAAATTTTCTAAAATAATTTACAATATATTAACAATTTTGCAAATTACACAGTGTTGTTATGTAAGACAATTTTTAAAGATTGTAACTACGTGAAGAATGTGTACAGTGTCATCCGGTACCGTATGTTGAGTGTGAAGCATGTTACGTATTAATGTAAGACTTATTAGCCACTTTGTTGGCACATATGATAAATTTACAATAAACTGAACTTTTGTTCTAGAAGTTAGTTGTGCGCCTAAAAAGTTGAACGGGACCACAGTCCAAGCATGACAGTTCCCTTAATGAGAAACTGTAAAACAAAAGTTGATTTATTCATTAGGGCCCGTAAAAGTTAGATTCTATGAAAAAGTGGCTATTGGCTCAACCATACTACTTGCATAGCTGTTATATGGAAATGGACCATGCAAGTCAAGTACTCTATGTACATCCTGTAAGAACATTAAACAAAACTGAGGTTGGCCAAGTAGGAAGCTTATATCTAACTTTATGCCACTCAGTGTGGAATTGCACAGAGACAAGTTTCTATTATACGAGAGTTCTTAGTTGCCGCTGCCCTCTCCATCCCCCACTTTTAATACTGTATGGTCTACTAAACTGCTTAATGCAGAAGGGGATACAACATCCTCTCTACAAAGAAAAGTGATGTGACATGACTGGGGAATAGGGCCAATGAAGGACCAAAAGTATTGCTGATTACAGATGATCTGTGACTGGTTCTAAAGGAAATAAAAGAAATTCATTTTATTGAATTATTATTAGTATTACATTTTACACTTAGTTTTCAGAGTGAGTGAGACATTTTGTATAAAGCCTTATCTAACCAACCTTTTTCACATCACTGCTTGACGTCTGGTTGATAATATTATCTCCAGCTGATGCAGCTGTTGCTCCTCCTCCTTCAAACTGGGTGTCTGGATACACTGGAGATGCCTTGTCTAGCTGGGGCATACTGTACAGTTCCATGCAGATTTTACTGTTCTGTAGTCACAGAAAAAGGAAAATAAAATTCTTTGTCTAGTAATTCTTAGCTAAATATTGAGTTTGTCACATTACGGACAAGTAGATCAAACCTTTCATGATAGAGCATGTACAGTGCTGCAGAGCTCTTGAACTACATTAGTGTTCCTTCGGATGATCAGATGCTGCTGCTGTTGCTGCTGCATCACCTCACCCTTACATACTTCTAAAATTTGGTTTCTCTTGCCTTCAGGATAAACTTTCATGATTGCTAAAACTAAAAACAGACATGTGTGAACATTGGACATTAATTAGTGAAGACAAAATTACAAAAGGTAGGCTAACACTAAAATGAAATGAACAGAACTGTAAGCAAAGTTTCTTAAGAGACTCAAAAGTTCATCAGTAGTGGATAGACAGAATCAAAGTAGACCGTACCGAAGGTACTTTGATTCTGTGAAGAATTATACTGAAGAAACAGGCTTAACATCAGACTAGGCATCAATCAATATTTGTAATGATTCATGGATCATGGTGGAATTTTATAAGTGGGATTATGCTTCAAACTGAACACTAAAAGACAATCAGCCTTTGATGATGACCAACAGTAATATTGCAGTGTTGAAACTATGAACATTACAGTTAATTCACCTAATTTCAATTTTAATTCTGCAACTGTATAAACAAAGTCAGACTTCAATTCAAATAGGGGTCATTCCATGTCAAATCCACCAATGGAAGAATGATTCTCAACCTAAATCTCTCTATCTGAAATTACACATGAGTTTAGGCCTACTATTTATAAAGTAATGGAAAATATTTGTTTCAAAAGATTGTTGCATAAAGGAAGTCCAAGGGTAGTTGCCCCCCCCCCCCCCGCTCTTTTTAATTTTGAGTGTGTGTGAGGGGGGGGGGGGGCAATTTTTTTAAAGTGGAACAGGAGTTGCCCATAACTTGTGTTCAATCAAGCAGTTCAGTTCATTTGAATGTTCTTATAAAGAGCTGTCATATAGGCCTTGTGTGCAACATCATTTAATGAAAATACAATTTAAATTAAAAGTTCTAGTTGGATTTTTGACTTACTGCCAAGCATAATTTGTTAGATTTCAACACACATCATAAGGTCCCCTCCCAAAACCAGCTTTTCTGAACTACAGAGATGGGAATCTTCAGAGCACATTCTACGATCTTGTAATCATCCAGATCTAACACTACTGATCTTACAATCCTAGCACAACAGCCATGGCATCTGTAGTATTTTTAAGATTGTCAAAAAACATACAAAAACTTGTTTTCCTCTATATACAAATTTAAACTTTGGATGAGTGTTGAAATAGTATCAAAAGTAATTTTAGCATTAATAACGAGCAGTAAAACACATTCAAAAAACAATTACAAATACTTTACCTGCTTATCATCAACTGTATATTATTGATTAGCTAAATGTGGGTATCAAAATAAAATAACTCATAACAGATAGTAGACAAAAACAATATTTGCCTTAAATTTGTTAATTCAACAATGGTAAGAAGTTGCAAGATGAATTAAGAGAGAGATCTAAATTTGGTCAGTCACTATTAAAAAAAAAAAAAAAATTACAGTTTTCATTCTGCATGTTTGAAAGTTTTACAGTGTGTAGATACATCCTTCCCACTTGTTTTTAAACTTAGTTCAACCTGTAACCATGAGTGGCACCATCACAGCATGTCTTCAAGATGGCTGCTACATTTGACGTTTGTCAGAAGCAACGTGCTGTGAAAATGAGTTGTGGGAAACATCCACAAGAGGTTAAAAAAGGTGTATGGAGATGTTGCTGTCGATCGCAGTACAGTTAGTCAGTTGGCAAGCAGGTTACGTGATGAAATCGGGCACGGCAATATTGAAGATTGTCCTCACAGCAGCAGGCTTTGCACTGCACACACTCCAGACAATGTACAGAGAGTTAACAAATTGGTGACTGCTGACAGATGCATCACTCTGAACAAACTGTCACGGTACATTGGGATAAGGGAAGGAACTATTTCTAGAATACTGAAAGTGTTGGCGTTAAAAAAGGTTTGTGCCAGGTGGGTTCCCAGGATGTTCTCAGTAGCTCACAAAGAAACACGAAAAACGATGTGCAGTGAACTTTTGGAACATTACGGGAATGGTGGAAATGAATTTCTTGGAAGAATTGTGACTGGTGATGAAACATGTCTCCATCATTTTTCACCGGAGACAAAGAGGTAATCAATGGAGTGGCATCATGTAAATTCCCCCAAGAAGATAGAAAGAAAGAGAGAAAAAAATTCAAACCCACACCTTCTGCTGGAAAAGTTATGGCTACGGTGTTTTTCAATTCTGGAGTCGTCTTGCTTGTGGACATCATGCCATGTGGAACCAAAATAAATTCTGCTGCATGACACAGGATGTTTTGCTGTTGCACGACAATGTTCGGGCAAATGTCAGTCAAAAACCATGAAAGCGATCACAAAACTCAGATGGACAACACTGAAACACCCACTTTTACAGTCCTGACCTGGCTCCATGTGACTATCATCTCTTTGGGAAACTGAAAGACTTACTTCGTGGAACAAGGTTTGAAGATGATGACTCACTTGTGCACGCTGCCAACAGAGACTCCAACGTGTTCATCCAGAAATTTACCATGCGGGTATACAGGCGCTGGTTCCAAGATGGCAGGGATGGGGATTGTGTGGAGAAATGAAAATATTGTTCCTAAAGGATGTATCTTCACACTGTAAAACCTTCAAACATGTAGAATAAAAACTATGTTAAAATAGTGTGCATTTCTTTTGGGGGGTCTCTCGTAAAAGTATAAAAAATGTGTCGCAGCGTTGCGAGTGTGTTCAGATGTTCAGATAGTAGCAGAGTGGTAACAGCCAATCGGATATTAGCATGTAACAGCTGCTTTGCCGTCACAATAAATAATATTGATTGTAATCGGAATAATTAATATTTTAATTGAAACACGTCAAATTTCCTGTGGAAGGTGATGTTTTTATTGTAATTAAACAAAAATAACTCACTGTCTTCTACGAATGAAAAATGTATTATTACACCTGTTATTTACTTATTTCAGAACACTGAAGTACAAAAACACTGATAAGAAAGCACTAAAATATTTGTGGCATGTAAATTGACATCATTTATTCGTAATAAATTATTACATGTTTGCACTGAACATGCTGTATGACTGACAGGTTCTTGATGTATCCTTGTACACTCAGTCAATTGACTGTAATCGTCACCAGAGCAATTCATAAGAAAACATTACCGTTAATGTAAAGACAATGACACAAGAAAGTGTAAATTGAGCTCAGTAAGTCAGTACACTCCAAGAAGAAAACTGAACTTCAAATGAGTACATTAGAATAAGATAAAAAAGGTAAGGCAGTCAACAATCCGAAGATTGGTTTGAACACCACAGTGCTTTACTAGGCATAGTCGTTTGGAGGTGGTATGCCATTGCCTTCCTCAGACCTTCAAACTGGCTTACCCAGCCAGTTACAGGGGGACCTACAGTTTAATGTGGGTTCCGAACCACAGTGCTACTCAGTATTTTTCACATGATTATACTGCCAGAGGTGAAAGAAGTGGAAAGTCACAGATAAAAATCCTAGGACCTGGCGGGGAGCGAACCCGCGACTTTTGGATTTGTAGTATAGGACTCTACCACTGTGCAAAGAATATTGCACAAATATAGGCCTAAATCAGCAAATTTCACTGGCTCTGTACACTATCACCTGATTGGCTGGTCACATGCAATGGCCATAGCCAACATCTGAACAATTAACACTATGTTGTGTCATGAATTTTATAATTAAGCCTTACTTATTAGTTCTTGTTACTTACAAAAAGGAGGCACAGTAGTCCAATTCATCATACTTCTAATGTATCAGTTATTACCATTTCTGCACAAGATAATGTATGCTATATGTTTTGCCTGTAGCAGTGTAAGGGTTCAAAACTAGGCCTACATTGTCCTCTACTGTTTTTGGAAAGATTGAATTACCAGGGGTAGCCTATGTGAGCAATGTTGACGGCCCAAGTAGATGTAAAAGCTAACTGTGATTTTATCCTTGTACTATTATTTTCCAACTTCACAGAAAAATTATCAGTGTCCGTTTTATTCACAAGCTACGTAACCACTAGTTATCAAGTGATACTGAATCACTGCCAACAACTGTCAAAATGCAATTTCGATTTAATTAGTCTTAATGTGCTTTTTTAATTACTTTGTTCTTGTTTGTGAGGGTAAAAGTGTGAAGTTTTTGTAGTCATTCAAATTGTACAGTAATTCTGTAATTAATTTTCCTGATCTTCCACAGTAGAATAACTGACATTAAACCTCCAACATTATCCTAAAGAAATATCTAGAGTTGTTTGGGTGTCACAATTTGATTGAGTGGGTATGCACTTTGCAGACTTATCTGAGGTGCCAATCACTTGACTGTTTCAACAAAACCATAATTACCAATTATGCCACAAGGTATGGCTGAAAATACCACTGGGCATCAACATGGATGTCTTTTTTGGTGATAGTGTAGACTGATGAAAGTCAATCAGTAGGACAGGAAAAGGTACACAGCAACAGAGTTGTGTGAAGTATTCTGATATGATAAAACATGTCTTTAAGTTCCTTATAATAAGCTATAAAAGAATGAATTGTTGCTTGTATGTTAGGACAACAGTAACATTGATCTTTGTTCTGCACAATATAGGTGACTCAGCACTATCAAAAATCACCAGTACTAAAAAACACTTACATTCTTTAACTTTTTAATCTATTTGGACATAGAGGCTATCTGTATTTTGTGCAACTGTGGTTTCTGTTTCTTCTAAAATTGGTGCAATGTTGATTGAAACCACTCACTGTTTCTTCATGCTTGCCATCTTGGCATGCTAATAACTTTGTCAATTCATTTGTTAATACCCACTGTGCAAAAACTACCACAAGAATCCCCTAGAATGGAATCAATGTATTTATACGTCAAGAAATGAGTGAAGATGCAATGAATTGCAACCAGTAACAGCTATTCGCTGCCCAGCCACACAGAAATGTCATGTACTGTACGGGGTTTTAATTTGTCAAAGTATCAATAAGTTAAGAATTTATGGCAGTTCAGGAGACAGTCAACATAACCAAAAATTCAACAATTTTGTACACTCTTTAAAATGAAGTTGGTTTTTTTTATGTTTTGGCTAAATTGTTGAGTCTGTTGTCCACATGCTGCAAATGTTGGCAGCACTTCAGAATATCTATAGAACACACCACAGCAGTCAACCATAGAACAGGTATAGAATGTTTTATTTATTTTACAATCTGTACGAAACAGTGATCAAGTGATTTTAAATCTTCATTTTACAAAGGCAGTTACTGCTTTCCCATAGTCACTCGCAGTAAAGTTGCTAATAAGATAGGCAACAAACTCTGCAGTTCTGCCGATGTTTTCATGGTTTACGCTAGATTAATTGACCAAGTTTTAGTTATTTAGCTACTGCTAAACTTTGCCATACAATTATTTGTAAGAAAAGTTATATTTCTCAGTCTAAGTAATATTTCCATATTTATTTTGTATGTAGTTGTCACAGACAATGAAACAGGAACTAACAGTTCAAAATCTGAATGACATTTAATGCAACCATGAGAAACACAAAACTACTTTTGATAGTGATTCCATAAACATCTGAAGTTCAAACTTCGAGAATATGTAAAGGAAACAATATCTCATTTATTGGAAAAAAGCTATGTACAGTAAATTCAATAATTAGGCCTACATTATTTAAGATAATGTGTATATATATCTTCATATACTAATTATTTTATATCACATGAAATCCCTTTAAAAGAACTTTGTTCTTGTTTACCACTTGCCAATTGGACATGGATTAACCCCTCCTCCCCCTGGTCTTAGAAACTAGTACATCCCACTTATCATCCTTACAATTATCAATAGGATCTATATGACAATATAATTTAGAGGCAATTAAACTCTCACTGTACAAATAGCCTATCCAACAAATTTTTGTGTATAGTTTATTTTTATGGTAATTGGAGAATATCAGTCCTCAATGATGATAGAAAATGCTTTGTTTATTTGATGTTACAATTTTACTTCAGAGATCAATGCATGACGCCACTAAAATACCGGTATGAAAACAAGCAAAACAAACTATTTTTATGGGACTATGATGTTTACAGTCCAATAGCCTACCAGACCACAATGGTTAAAATTGTTTTCGCTGGCAGTATAACTTTAACAGCGGTAATTTTAAAACCATAACACACCAATATAGGCTACTTCCATTCTGAACCAAACTGTCATTGAAACATAATACTGTCAGCTGTGTTCAATAAATTTATTTAGCAGTCAGTCAATGCCACCATATTCAGGCTCTTAAAATTAGAAACCTGCATGTTGCTGTCATGTCAATATAACTGGCATCACACATTCGTCCAATATTACAGCGACAAGGAACAACAGGTAACAGTTATATTGACTGCAATCCAGCAATATGCAGGTTTCAAATTTTTAAGGGCACTGATCATCAAAACTGGTTGCTAAACAAATATATTGAACACAGCTGATGGTATTGTTTTTCGATACAAGATATACTGCTGAAGCCCCTGGTCCATAATTAAGATGGACAAAGTCAAATTGAACAGTCAATTCCAAAATAGACTGAACTGCAGCATAGTCAGAAGCCAAGCTTGTCATAAGTGCCACATTAAAAGAATAATAATTGAAGATATGGTAAAATGGCTACCTTTCATTATAATAATAATTATAGCCACCATCCCCAAACACACAGACATATTGTAAACATGTGACAGACCTTGATAAAGGAAACAAACAAAAACATCCTACAAACCTATGATATTTTACATCAGATTGTGGATGTGAAAATTGTACAAAGTTTTCAGAAATTTGCAATAAAGACGTTCCTTTATTCAATATATAGGATTTATCCCCATGTAAGAATCCACATATACATCACTGTAAATGTATAGTATCTCTACATTGCTTTACACTCAGCTACAAAGGACATTTGAATTACCAGGATTCCCACTGTACAATTATTATATATACATAATATAGGCCTACTCTGATTTCAAGAGGAAGTGGTTTTCTATCCAATGACTGATGTGAGTGCTAGTATGATGCTGGCAGAGTTAATCTGTAGTTACCTGAAACAAAACCACTTCAGCTACAATAGAGCAGTGGGTGAAACCAAACTCATCTAACCACATATAGTGCAGCATGTAGTTTATCACTAGCTGTTTTATTCTAAGGCAAAACAAGGTGTGATATGGAACTGTCTTGCTCCATACAGCTTTGGCGAATTACACCTCAGGAGGTAGTCCCTTACTAAGTTCCATAAATAATTTGTTTTCAATTTCCAACAGCAACCACACAATTTCTAAAGCTTTCTTCTAGTGCTTTAAGGAGTATTAAGAGCGTGTACCTTCTTGCAAGATTTTTAAAATTTTGTTTAATCCCAAGATAGAAGAACGAATAACTATTAATCTAATTCAGTTCATGAACATTTGTAGTGATAGGCCTAATAGATAATGTGATACTAAGACTAATCAGAGAAAGATCCAATCAAACCAGGGAAAACTTTAGATTTGCTAAAATACCATTGAAATTTTTTAAATACTGGCTCGTTTGTGACCGGAAAGTTCCCATTCATATCACACGTGAGTTGAATTAATATGGAGATATTGAGAGTTGATTCGTAACGTAAAAACATTCATCATGTAAAACCTGTAAAACGTCATTTTGAAAATATGAACATTTATTTGTCAAAAATGTTAATAATATTTCATAGCGTGCGCAGAAAATCTATTTTGGAGTGGTATAGCCTGTACCAGTATAGACCTACACAAGTTGACGTTGGTCACGGTCTCGTTTTCTCTCAAGCAGCAGTTTAGAGAAGAAATTTAAAGCTATTTAAAGGAACTTCGTAATTTTTCGGTACATAGGTTCATTCGAGTAGCACTTTTGCAAAATGCTGACAACGAAAATTGCACACCATGGACGCAGAAAATACTACTCCAAAACACACATGATGCAGGTTGTGAAGCAATACAACTGTCGATATTGACGATAACGGTGTAGCAACAATTTACATATATATTTGTAAACACACTCTAATAACGCCCGAGAAAGGTGTCAGACAAAGATAAACCGCAGTAACATCAAAATGACTCTCATTTGTGTATCCAGAAGTTGTTTCTGTACTAGGAAGCTTTAAAGAGCTATGGTTAAAAACGGCCAAAGCGTCATTACCTCAAGATCTTCTTCAACGTTCGGGCATAATATAATTCTTCGATAAATCCACATATACTTAGAATGCTTCTTATTTACACCATGTATCACAACTGATGGCCGTAAACTTCCGGTTATTGCTTTCATCCGATAACTAAATTGATTGAGCTTTTACACAACACACTTCAACACAAACTCAGTTTTCACGAGCACAATAAACAATAGACTTGATCACTTCACCTTCGTAACTTTCACAAGGCTTTCTGTTGTAATGTTTATCTCAATTCCAGACGATTCACATCGTAAATACACAAAGCTAAACAAAATGGCGATGAACGATTGAATGCACGGAGAGGGGAATGAACGGGTTATATCACCAAGTCGACACACGAGCAGAAATGCAGTTTCTCTCAATAGTACAGACAAAACACAGGCTAAACTCGTTAGCTTGTGGGAAGATATGGTATATTACATATACCGAACACCGCTTGCACCCTCGCAACAACATTTCATTAGCAACTAGCGGGAAAGTTTGGCCAACTGTCTTCTGTCCACCGATTCGGATAATTGGTGCGCTGAAATCGACGATTGTTTCTGCACCTGTCATATAATATTTGACGGAAATATCACTGAAATGGCCCGTCGACACAATGAAAACCGTTAATGCCATGCATAATGCGTCAGTACTTACAGAAACTCATTCGTTTGGAACTAATAACTATAAAATCACAATATAACACATTAGATATCTGTAAAAGCGCACAAGAATAAGTGCATAACATTAACCGATGTCAAGACAACTTCAGCTTTAGATAAAATGTTACTTCAATTTGAAACAAAACATATTATGAAATATTAGCTTTTTCGACGTACAGGCGGCTATAATGACTGGCATCATAAATCAGATATTTGGCATTTTCATATCCCTTACATGTCTTGGTAGTCTCCTGTATGATAAAAATACAAAAACAGTAATATCTTACGTATGATTAATGTGAAATATGGAATATATGAAATACCGAATGACAATTCTTAGATGGAAAAGTTCTCGGAAGTACTTGAGACGCAATACTTAATTTATTCAGGAAAATAGCATATCAAACACATGGGATCGTCTGTTTTGATTTGTCAGTTATTTTGCGCTTGTTAAGTACTTATTACTCTTCAGAAATCGGGGTGGACGGAAAATACTCTTTAATTACCTACCTTGTGAAAAACGCCAGTAAACTGAAAATAATGTTATTAGTAGTCACATATTCGCCTAAAATAACGAGTTAAATGAGATTGTGGTAATCTGCAACTACCGCTGGCATGACATTCGTTTGGTATGACTGATTTGTTATCAAATGTTTTCGTAGCGGCGATCCGAACGCTTTCGCATACTAGTAAAACAAAACACCCGTGTAAACAGAGAAGCACAGTAGTAATAGAAAACGAAAAGCAGTGTTGTAAACGTGCCATAAACATGTTCGGTGCAACAGTAAATCTGTTGAGGTAAGATATAGGCTGAAATTCGTGTTTAATATGTAGCTAAATCAAACGTTGAGACCTAATTAGCTCATGTTGCAAGCAGTGTTAGGGTTAGTTTAATAAGCGGTACATTTAACATCTTGATATCGTGTTCTCCTAGATAACAACGTTAGTATTTCAAGTAATTTTAGAAAACAATATTAAATTGTTGGGCGAATGGAAATGGGACGGAAGAGGGCTAGTGCACCTCATTACGAAATCAAACTAGAAACGTTATATCCTTGTGCGGAAGAAAAGCACGCATTAATAAAAATTGCACGTCAGATTTTTTGTCGGGTAGCGAAGTTTCTAAAATGCTACCTGATTCACTCAACACCAATGCAACACTCAAACTAATATTAAGACGTGAGCATAAAATGAACCATGTCTGGTCTAACATTAATTTTCTCGTAGGTTGGAATTAAATATAGTATTTACTTTTCAGCCTTCTACGTACCTTTTATGGGAAATATAACAATGTACCTTGTGTGTTTACTCTCAATGGTGTCATTCTTGTTTAATGCATTTTTAAATGTTATTCTCGTTTGTATTTGCTGTTGTCATTTCAAGCAGGGGAGGGTGGGGAACAATGAATCAAAGGCTATACTTAAATCAGTATTTTAGGAAATTCAGTTTTTGTACATGTGGAAGGTTGCGAATATGAGTATTATTGTTTATCTATGGTTGTTTGGGTTCTAAAACATTTTTTCTTAATTCTATGTAAGAAACATATTTTTTTCTTCACTGCGATTTCACTGGTGGTTCATGGTGTGGGTACCTGTAGTCATGTGCCAGGAGGATTTCTTCCAAAGATGGTTGAAGCTAACACGTTTTCTTCTTGATTTATTTGTTGCTTAGCACCTTCCCTCAGTGCACCACATCTTTCTTCAAAAGAGTTAATAATTTCTTCATCTAACAATTTTGTGATCTGAAGAATTGATGCTACCATGTTATATCATTTGACAGGGCTGTCAATGGTTCATGGTGTGGGTTCCTGTAGTCATGTCCTAGTTCATGAACCACGGGCAACATATGAGTGGCCAAGTAAGTGGTCCGGACAGTTGGGATACCAGTTACTTTGGAATAAGGTTGGGCATCTCGGACATATTCTGAGTCGTGGCCACCTTTGTGCTCAGACGGCAAAGACTACCAAATCCACCGGTTAGTCCCTCAACCGTTAGGGGTAAAACCCAGTGGGGCCTTGGGCAAGTAAGGCTAGCAACCTGCTTCCCGGGTACTTCAATATCATGCTGGCAACAATCAGAGCAAAATGCCTCAGCCCTTTTGAGGTGATGGAGTCCCACCTCTAATTGACAGACCAGGGATTCCTAAGTTACGACTTGGCAAACGATCTGGAATGAGATGGGGAGCTATTTATATCAATGGGGATCACAATTGGAAGAATGTAGAGCTGGCGGAGGCTTCAAGTAAGATGGGGTTAGATATTGTAGCTGTTAGTGATGTTAGAGTGAAGGGAGAGAAAGAGGACGAAGTCGGAGAATACAAGGTCTACCTGTCAGTAGTTAAATTAGGAAGAGCGCATTGGGGTGTAGGATTTTACATCAGAAAGCAATCGAACCCAGCATAATTGCAATAAGGTATGTAAATGAACGACTGATGTGGATAGATGTGGCCATCTCCAGTAAGAAAATTAGGATTGTGGCAGTGTATTCACCCGGTGAAGGGACAGATCAAGATTAGATGGACAGATTTTACAACACACTTAGTGATGTAGTTGTTAGAGTGAAGGATAAGGATAGTGTTTTACTCATGGGTGATTTCAACCCCAGGATAGGAAATCGAACAGAAGGTTATGAAAAGGGTATGGGTAAGTTTGGAGAGGATATGGAGGCCAACAGGAATGGAAAACGGCTCTTGGATTTCTGTTCCAGTAAGGGCTTAGTTATCACAAACTCCTCCTTTAAGCATAAGGACATTCACCTCTATACGTGGGAAGGAAGGGGAACCAGATCTGTCATTGACTATATAATAACAGACCCAGAATTCAGGAAGACAGTCAAGGACACACGTGTTTTCAGGGGGTTCTTTGATGATACTGATCATTATTTAATCTGCAGTAAAATTGGTTTTGTGAGGCCAAAAGAGCAGAAAGTCAAGTTCATGTGTAGAAGAATAAGATTGGAGAAGCTTCAAGACAAGGAAATTAGACACAAATACGTAACAATGATCTCGGAAAGGTACCAGTTAGTTGAAAGTAATGATTTACAGTCACTGGAAGAGGAATGGTCAAGGTACAGGGACACAGTACTGGAAACAGCTAGAGAATGTCTTTGAACAGTAGTGTGTAAAGGTAGGAAGAAGCAGACAGCCTGGTGGAATGACACAGTCAAGGCAGCCTGTAAAAAGAAAAAGAAGGCATATCAAAATTGGCTCCATACTAGAAATCAGGCAGACAGAGAAAGTTATGTTGAAGAAAGAAACAAAGCCAAACGGATAATTGCAGAATCCAAGCAGAAATCATGGGAAGACTTCGGAAACAAGCTAGAATCTCTGGGCCAGGCCGCGGGAAAACCATTTTGGAACGTAATTAGCCATCTTCGAAAGGGAGTGAAGAAGGAATTAACAAGTGATTTGGACAGGTCAGGAAAGCTGCTAGTCAATCCTGTGGATGCCTTGGGCAGACGGAGGGAATATTTTGAAGAATTGCTCAATGTAAGTGAAATGTTCAATGATGTATCAGATTTTCAGGTAGATTGGGATAGGAACAACGATTGAAACAGGATCTCATTTGAGGAAGTGGAGAAAATGGTTAGTAGATTACAGTGCAATAAAGCGGATGGGGGGGGGGTGAAATTAAGCCAGAACTCGTCAAATACAGTGGAATATCAGGTCTCAAATGGTTACACAGGATAATTGAGAAGGCATGGGAATTGGGACAGGTTCCGTCTGACTGGATGAAAGCGGTAATCACGCCAATTTTCAAGCATGGAAACAGAAAAGATTGTAACAACTTTCGAGGTATCTCTTTAATTAGCGTTGTAGGCAAAATATTCTCAGGTATTGTTGAAAGGAGAGTGCGAGTATTAATCGAGGACAAGTTAGATGAAAAACAGTGTGGGTTTAGGCCTCTTAGAGGCTGTCAGGACCAGATCTTTAGCTTACGGCAGGTAATGGCCCCCCCAGAGGACCCACATCTCTTTTGTGGGTACATGTGTGGCGCGCAGGGGCCCCGAGCCAAAGCAGCCTTTCTTCCGCCCCAGGCTGCTTCACTTTCCCTCCCGGTTTATGACTTCGTCCGGCGACGGGCGTCCTTGCGAGTTACGGTAGTTTCTTGTAGTAGTTTCTCTCATTGCTTGGTTCTTCCTTTCCTAACCTTTGCTTCTGTCTTTCTCTCCTTGCTACTCTCCTAGCCTTCCTCTCCTCATTAGTCTCCGCTTCGGCGTTTGAGACACTTCTTTCTCTTCATTTCCTCTATTCTTCTTCTTTCCTACCTGTGCGTGTCTGAAGGCCGACCCACGCATTATCATGCGTAGCAGGTGACGGGGTAACGCATAATTCCCCATCCCGGGTAGACAAGTAGGGCACGTACGTACCCCCTGGTAAAGGCCAGGCCCAGGGAGGGGTGATTACCCAAGCTGGTACCTTCCAAACATGCCGATTGGTCCCTCCGTCAGTTCTCGGGAGGTGTGAACAATCACCTAAGGCGGGTAAGCCGTCAGAGAGGGGCCCCCACTAGGAAGGAGCATGCCATCGGAGACGCCGGTAATCACGGGGGACACTTCCGCAATGACTTCCTTCTCTTCCTCTGTGACTTTGACCAAAAAAAGAAAAATAGATTCGCCTCAGCAAAAGAAAACTTTGCCTAATCTTTCGAAATTCCTTGTTGTCTCTCGAACCGATGGTAAAGATTTCGCCTCTGTAAATCCTTTTGTCATTCAGAAAGGTGTTGATGCAATTGCTGGCCCTGTTAAGACATGTTCGCGTCAGTGAAATGGTACATTGTTGCTGGAAGCGGACAGTGCCTTCCAGGTGCAAAAACTCATACGGACTACATTGTTACACATGTTTCCTGTCAAGGTAGAAGCGCATCGCACGCTAAACTCGTGACGGGGAGGGGGGGGGGTAGTTTTCACGAGATCCCTTGACGGGTTGTCTGACGAAGACATACAAACCTATATGTCCGATCAGGGTGTAACAGCTGTGCATAGGGTGTTGAAAAAGGTAGATAACCAGCTGACACCAACTTGTACTGTGTTCTTGACATTCGACAGTTGAACTCCCATTGAGGGTCAAAGCAGGGTACGAAGTTATCTCCGTCCGCCCTTATATACCAAACCCAACGCGCTGTTTCCAATGCCACAGATACAACCATACCCGTCAATCTTGCCCTAATGCAGCAAAATGTGTCACTTGTGGTTGGGACGCCCATGAGGGGGATTGCCCACCTCCGTCCTCTGACTGCCTTAATTGCAACGGTGACCATGCGGCTTCCTCTCGGGACTGCCCTGTATATAAGGATGAAAAGGTCATTCAGCAAATTCGGGTTACGGAAAAGGTATCAACGTCTGCCGCTCGTAAGTTGTTGGCGAATCGAAAGCCCACTGTCCTCCCAGCGGGCACATACAGTAAGGTCATCACCTCACCTCCACTGTGAATTCACTTTCGCTGACACAGTTGTACGATCCGCCAGCCCGAAGATTGCCCGTTCCACGTCCCCGCCTCCTCCTGCTGCTTCTAAAGTTCATTCTTCGTCAACCTGTAATAAACCGTGGGCACCTAAACAAGATGCCCGGACTTTGAAAAAGGAACCAATCCGTGAAGATTTTCTGCGTTCTCAGGCTTCTCAACCGTCAACTGCCTCTTATCACCGTCACTCTTCCAGAAGAGCCAACAAAAAAAAAAAAAGAGTTCCTCTCCTTCCCCGCTGAGGCGTGACCCATCCGTCACGCCGCCCAACATTAGTCAGCCCCAGTCATCTTCTGTCTCACCAGGACGCACTACTGTTAGCCGGGCAACCGGTATTTTACCGGAGGCGGAAGCTGCCCCTCCTGATAAAGTCAGGAAGGTGGCAGATGTATCGTTTGAACCTATGGAACATGACACTCTGCGTCTAGATGGCGACAGTAGTGCTCCCTTGGAGTCCGGTCCTCAGCGGCCGTCGAGGTGACCCCACCTGCTTGTTCCTTTTTATCTTCCTTTCTTCTCTTATCTTTAATCATGGCGCTCCTTCAATGGAATATTCGCAGCTTTCGTTCCAATAGGGAGGAATTAAAACTACTACTTCGATTGCACTGCCTGCTTCTAGTTTGTCTCCAAGAAACTAAGTTATATCCAAGTGATCGTGCAGACTTCCCCCACTACACGTCTGTGCATTTCGACCTGCCACCTGTGGAAGGTATCCCAGCCCATGGAGGGGTTCTGATGCTCATTCAGGCAGTTGCCGTCCGCATCACTCTATCCACCTTTTCCTTTTCCCTTTGTAATGTATATTCGTCATCGTCATCCGCCCTTACTAGGACAGATGTGCTACACCTCGTTGACCAGCTCCCTCCACCTTTCGTGTTGGTCGGCGACTTTAATGCCCACCACCCCCTATGGGGCTTTCCGGCACCTTGTCCGAGAGGCTCCCTTTTGGTGGACCTTCTCCAACACCCCAATCTTGTCTGCCTCAACACCGGTGCACCGACCTTCCTTTCCGACACAACACTTACTTATTCCCATATAGACCTCGCGATACGCGCTCCTCAATCTGCTGGACGGTTTGAGTGGTATGCACTTTCTGACATGTACTCAAGTGAACATTTTCCTTGTGTCATCCACTTCCTGCATCATTCCCCATCTCCTCGTCCCACCAGTTGGAACATTTCTAAAGCCGACTGGGGGCTTTATTCTTCCATGGCTGTTTTTCCCGATCAGAATTTTCCCAGCTGTGACAGTCAGGTCGAATACCTCACAGAGGTTATTCTCACAGCTGCCGAACATTCCGTACCTCGTACATCCTATTCCCCACGTCGTGTCCCGGTCCCTTGGTGGACTGCAGCCTGCCGTGACGCTCTTAGAGCCCGGCGACGTGCTTTACGCACCTTCCACCACCACCCAACGTTGGAGAATTGTATAAATTATAAACAACTGCGAGTGCAATGTCGTCGTGTTATCAACGACAGCAAAAAAGCTGGCTGGACTGCATTTACTAGTTCTTTTAACCGTTTTACTCCCTCCACAGTTGTTTGGGGTGGCCTATGCCGTTTATCCGGCATCAAGGTCCACTCCCCAATCTCTGGCCTGACCGTCGAGAACGCAGTCCTTGTGGACCCCGTTGATGTTTCCAACGCACTGGGTTGTTCCTTTGCGGAGGTTTTGAGCTCTGCCCATTACCACCCTGCCTTCCTCCCTTGCAAACAGGCAGAGAAGGCACGGCCGCCTTCTTTCCACTCTTTTAATCGTGAAAATTATAATGTCTCCTTCACCATGCAGGAGCTAGACTGTGCTCTCGCCCTGTCCCGATCTTCTGCTCCCGGCCCCGATTCCATCCATATTAACCCTCCTACTATCAGAATTTTTTTGTTACACTGAGTACCGTTGGGGTCAATATGACCCCAAGTAATTAACAAGGGATATATTGGCAGTATTTAATTTTTTAATTAACTGACACATAAGCATACATTAATGATTGAAACCAGGTGAAGTAGATATATAAGCACTTACATATCTTGTCTCAACAATTGATCTTATAGATCCGTACATGTAAAACAAAGCAACTCTTTACATTTAAAACAAAGAATGACTGAATGGTGTTTACAGACAAAGGAATAGCATCTTCTGCACGTTTCTGAATGTTTTCTATTCACTGAATGTTCGCACAGGTAGCACTGTCCACGTTTTACCACCGTATGCACTTGTGCTGAAGGAGGAGGAGGGCGAGGCAGAGAAGCTTTGCTACGCTGGCTTCTGTTTTTCTGTACTACACTTGTTCCCAGGTCCAGAAGAAATTCTCTTCTTTTGTAGTTTTTTTTATTTTTTTTATTTTTTTTTTTTTTTATTTCAGTCAGGATTTAAGTCCAACCAAATTATGAAAGCATTCAAGGCACTAATATCCAAAATATTATAAAAAATCACCATGGGCCATCTTCTTGTCATACTTTTGTGATGTAGGTTCTCACTAACTTGTTCATAGTGTCTACACCTGATTTTGTTTCATTATAGTCTAGGATTATAATAGGTTTCACTGCTTTGCCGTCAGCTATTTCCTCCCTGAAATGCATAGTACTCAGCAATGTTATTATCTGACCCTCTTTTGGGCAATAGGAGACTATTGTAGCTTATTCCTAGAATCCGAAAAGAGATGAACCTTCTGTACTTCCCCTTGTTTTGATAAATTATGCAGGTAGTTCACTTCGACTTTGTCATAGTGTTCCTAGCAGAGTCATTTGTTTTCGTTCTAGTTACTTTGCCAACTCCAAACTTGTAAAGAAATTACCTGTTGTGATATTTCTACCACTTCCGGATAAATGTTCTGTCAGTTCTAACACTACTCTTTTCCCCTGATTTATTTCTCTATGCTGGCTTTCGCCCTTTCCTGTGTACACCTGCAGGTGTGTGACATAGTAATTAGTGCTGTCACATGCAGCCCAAATCTTTATACCATATTTTCCAGGTTTTGAAGGAATGTACTGGCGAAATGGACACCTACCCCTGAAAGTTACCAGTTGTTCATCAACTGTAATATTCTCATGTGGTTCGTATGCATCATGCAATGTGCTTACCCACTGCTCAAATAAATCCCTTATCGGAGCCAATTTATCAGGGCTACGATTCTGCCGCCGGTGCTGAGCATCATCAAACCGAATAAAGCGTGATATTTCTGTCAAGCGGTTCCTAGCCATATAACTATTGAAAATAGGTCGGCCATGCTCTTCGTTCCATAAATTCACTATGCCCTCATTGTGACCTTTGTACACCCCCGCAAGAATAAGCAGGCCGAGAAAGCATTCAAATTCTTCTCTATCAATTTCTGTCCATTTGGTACCGAAAGTAATGTTACCCTCTTTGCTGCTTCACTTCAAAATAATCTGGAAAATGCTGGGCTTCATAACTAATTCAGATGTTGACTGCACAGTATTTACGTTCCTTACAGTATGTCTCATGGGACCTGGAGCTGTCTTCAATATATTTCGTGCTGGCTGTCCCCCATGTAATGTAACAGGATTTTTTCCCCATTGTTTCATTTCCAATTCTCGACCTGAAAAAATGGGATTACTTACATATTATTATTATTATTATTATTATTATTATTATTATTATTATTAGTAGTAGTAGTAGTAGTAGTAGTAGTAGTAGTAGTGGTAGTATCGGATTTGCAAACATATGACAGATTATTTATACCTACTTGAAGACACTCTGATCTGATATGCCATCAGCTTCAGGAGTTTCCAAATCTCCAATGTCTTCATCAGAACTTCAGTTGATTCACTACCTCCAGAAATAATACCATCAATCTCTTCGTCGTCATCAGACGCTGGAACTCCTCATTCCTATTCTTCATTCAAAATTGCTTGTATTTCAGCACTACTCAGACGTTTTCTAGACATAGTGTAGTTCTTGCACACGCTGAGACAAAACACTAGCAACAACTGAGGCAACACACAACAACTGCTGAGGCAAGAAACGACAACAATGGGTATAAATAAGAGGTGGAAAGTGTTAGTTTCATTGTTGCAGGTGTTTCCTATAACATCCGTTCAACGTAATATTCACTGTTCTGTTTTCATGTTACATTCAAGAAACAAAACAAAAAAATTTAGATTGGGGTCATGCTGACCCCAGTGGTACTCAGTGCATAGACCATGAATAAATTTTAATATGCTGTAAATGTAAAACTGAATAATATGTCATTGCATACAAGCAAGTTAGAGAGACAAAGTCATAAATTTTGAAAATAAGGGAGATATATATTTCAAATGTGCTTATGGGGTCATATTGACCCCAGTGGTAGTAGGAGGGTTAAGATGCTGAAGAACCTCTCTCCTGCGGGCAAGTGTTTTCTTCTTAGTACCTATAATCGCATATGGACTGAAGGTCATGTTCCCACAAGTTGGCGTGGAGCCATTGTTGTCCCCATCCCCATACCAGGGAAGGACAAACATCTTCCTTCCAGTTATTGCCCCATTTCTCTGACAAGCTGCATCTGTAAGGTGATGGAATGCATGGTTAACACTCAGTTGGTCTGGCTCCTCGAATCTCGCCACCTCCTAACAAATGTCCAATGCAGTTTTCGTCGACACCGCTCTGCTGCTGATCACCTCGTTACGTTGTCGACCTTCATTATGAATAACTTTCTAAAGAAGCATCAAACGGTAGCAGTGTTCTTCGACTTGGAGGAGGCATACGATACCTGTTGGAGAGCTGGCATTCTCCGCACATTGCACACATGGGGCCTTCGGGGCCGCCTTCCTCTTTTTATTCAAGCATTTTTGGCAAATCACAAATTCCGGGTACAGGTGGGCTCTGATTTTTGAGATACCTTTCGCCAGGAGATTGGGGTACCCCAGGGCTCCGTCTTGAGTGTGGCTCTCTTTGCCATTGCAATCAATCCGATCGTAGATTGCCTTTCAGCCGACGTTTCCGGATCCCTTTTTGTAGACGATTTCGCAATTCATTGCAGCGCCCAGCAGACGTGTCTCTTGGAGCGTTGTCTTCAACACTGTCTTGACCGTCTATATTCCTGGAACATCGCAAACGGCTTCCGATTCTCCACTGAGAAAACGGTGTGTATAAACTTCTGGAGATACAAAGCATTTCTTCCACCATCCCTACGTTTCGGCCCCGTTGCTCTCCCTTTCGTGGAGACAACAAAATTCTTGGGACTAATGTTGGATCGGAAACTTTGCTGGTCCACGCACGTGTCCTACCTGGCTGCCCGTTGTGCCCGATCCCTTAATGTTCTTCGTGTCCTGAGTGGCACGTCACGGGGAGCGGATCGTACTGTCCTGCTTCACCTTTACCAGGCCATTATTCAGTCGTCCTGGCACAGTGCATGGTTCTCACTGTGTGACAAGAAATTGAGAACTGTAAAGCCGGTCCTGAATGCTTGGAGGACCTCCTCACGCTCCTCTCGGCAAGAGGTGGTCATCCTGGCCCGGTTGCAGATTGGTCACTGCCGTTTCAGCCACCGTCATTTGCTAACCGCCGATCCTGCACCGCTGTGCTCCTGCGGTGAATTGCTGACGGTGCGACATGTTACTATCTTGTGTTAATTTTTATCATCTCCGTGTAGCCCTTCACTTTCCGTCTACTCTGGAGGAAATTTTAGCTAATGACACACGAGCAGCTGCTCGAGTTTTGCGTTTTATCAACTTGGCCAATTTATCAAAGGATATTTAACCCTTTTAACTGTTTTTTATCTTTTGTTTTTAGCCTTCTCTTGATATTCTAACTGGCAGTTTCCAATTTTTTGAGATCTAGTGAATCTCTGTTCTTGTCTGGGCACTAATGACCTTAGCAGTTGTGCGCCCTAAAACCACAAAAAAAAGGGGGGGCAGGTAATGGAAAAGTGCTATGTTTCATAGATCTGGAAAAGGCTTATGACTGTGTTCCTAGGAGGAAGCTACTGTCAGTTCTTAAAGATTATGGTATAGGAGCCAAACTTCTTCAGGCAATTAAAAGGCTTTATGTAGACTGTCAGGCAGCAGTAGATGGCAAATTAAGCTCATGGTTCAGGGTAGTTTCAGGGGTAAGACAAGGCTGTAACCTGTCACCACTGTTGTTCATACTATTCATGGATCATATGCTGAAAACAGTAGACTGGCAGGGCGGGATTAAAATAGGTGAAAACAAAATAAGCAGTCTCGCATATGCGGATGACTTAGTTGTAATGGCCGATTCAATTGATAGGTTGCAAACTAATAATTCAGAGCTCGATCAGAGGTGCAAGGATTATGATATGAAGATCAGCATCTCCAAAATGAAAGTAATGTCGGTGGGAAAGAGATTCAAACAGATTGAGTGCCAAATAGGAGGAACAAAGTTAGAACAGGTAGACAGTTTCAAGAACCTGGGATGTATTTTCTCACAGGATGGCAACATAGCAAAAGAATTGGAATCAAGGTGCAGCAAAGCTAATGCAGTTAGTGCTCAGCTAAGATCTACTCTCTTCTGCAAGAAGGAAGTAAGCACCAAGACTAAGTTAACAGTACACTGCTCTATCTTTCGACCAACTTTGTTGTATGGGAGTGAAAGTTGGGTGGATACAGGTTATATTATTCATAAGATAAAGGTTACATATATGAAAGTAGCAAGAATGATACCAATAGATGGGAACAATGGCAGGAGTGTGTTCATAATGAGGAAATCAAAGGAAATCTGGGAATGAACACCATAGAGGAAGCAGTTAGAGCGAACAGACTGAGATGGTGGGGTCATGGTACACGCATGGGAGAAGCAAGGTTATCAAAGAGACTCATGAGCTCGTCAGTGGAGGGTAAGAGGAGTAGAGGTAGACCAAGAATAAAGTACTTAGATTCGGTGCAGAATGATTTTGAAGTAAAAGGCATAACATAAGACGAGGCATCAATGTTAGCATTGAATTGGGAATCATGGAGGAATTTTATTAGATGTACTATGCTCCAGACTGAACGCTGAATGGCATAATCAGTCTCTAATGATGATGATGCGATTTCCACTTATATTTTCACTCCCTTCAAAAATCATACGTTTAATAGCACATGCATTTTGAATATATTGAGTTTCACTATTTATAGCCACAATATTAAACACCACAGGCCTATTACAAAACCTTCAAGCAAAATCTTTCTGACTTGAGTACTGGGGAACAGTGAACCAATCTAAATGTGGAAGTATGAACCACTGGCTCACTATATTCCATAATAAGTTTCAGCATAATATTTATGGGAATTAATTTTATAAATTACTTCTTTAGGTAATAATAATAATAATAATAATAATAATAATAATAATAGATAATAGATAATAGATAATACAATAATTATCACTAGCTGTGAAGTTGTAATCATGCCTCGGAAAGATGGAGCAGCCGGCCGAGGGGACTGAGGTGCACCAGTCACGGTCTGCACGGCCACTATGGTCGGGGGTTCGAATACCCCCTCGGGCATGGATATTTGTGCCGTCCTTAGTATTAGCTAGTTCATAAGTAGTTTGTAAGTTTAGGAACTGATGACCTGTAGTTAAGTCCCATAAGCTATACAAACATTTGAAATTTGAATTTGAAAGATGGAGCTCAAAATGATTCTAGTAGAAAGTGTGTTGAGGAAGCAGTAAACATACACAAAGATACTCCTACAAGAAAATTTCTTAAATGCTCTCCAACTGACTTAAAGGCATACCCCAAAGCTGGAGGATGGAGAAAGTGCAGAAGCATAATAGCAACCGACACACCAGTGAAACGCGAACTTTTAAGAAATAAAAAATTTGCCCTTGAGGTGAAACAGAAATCAAAAAGAGAGGCTAGGTAAGAAGAATAAGTTTGGTTCTGATACAGACTCAGCAGGTAGCAACTTGGTAGAATTTGATGACGGTATGTCATCAGCTGATGAAATCAATTTATTGGATGATAAACGGGCCTTTGATCAATTTCCTGATCTGGACTTCACCAGTATAAGGATAGGTGATTATGCGCTTGCAAGTCTGAAAGATGAAAACCACCAAATAAAGAAATAATGTAGAGCCTACATAGCTCATAGTGAAAGAAAGGGAAGTTCCTGGTGATTTCGAAGTAAGATATTTGAAGAAAAGGTGGTGAAGTGTATGGACAGTTTTATGTTCCAGATGGAGAAAACAGTGCCACGTATTCCTTGGCAAGTGATTGCATAAGGATGCATTTGCAAAATCCTAATCTGTGTGGTGTAACAAAATGGCAGAAATCTTAATTAGTTTTGAATTGAAATTTAAAAATATTGGGCTCACCTGTAGATGGGGGTACCGTCCATCAACTTTGACCCATGACATCATCACAGCGTGGTAATTTTGAGGTGCGAGCATGTTTGTAGAAGGCTTGAGTTAAAGACAATAGTTTGTGTTTAAAAAGTGATCTGTAGCTTCACTCTGAAGGTTAGGTGTAGGTTAACCAAGTTTTTTCATATGTGAGCGCCGAAGGCGTGAATTTTTGGGCTAAGACCTGTGATCAGTGGTACATTCTGTTATCTATAATAACTACAATTCAGAAGTATTAAGATATACCGTATACTGGTATCCTGACATCTTGATGATGCTATGGGTCAAAGCAGACGGGTGATATCCCAGTCTACAGTTATGCCAAATGTTGATATCCGTTTAAGTAGGCCTACTGTATCTATATATACAGGGTGATCAATCCTCAGTGCAACAACCTTTGCGGCGTACGACTTGCCGGAGATGGCAGCTGCGGTTCCCGCTTAGCGGGCCAACCAGCATCCCCACTAAATTTAATACGGGTTGGCACGCAAGTTATTTCTAACATACATAACACAAATATTTAGAAAGACAAGTTTATTACGCAAGGTGGTGCTGGAATGGCCTCCCTTAGTTGTTTGAGCCTTTCTAAAACCTGCTGAGGAAGTTCCTCATTACACTCTGAAGTTGACTCTCAGAAATTGCAGTGATTTCATGACGAATGTTTGTTTTTAGTTCATCCAAAGTGTGAGTATTTGATTTGTACACTTTCTTTTTTAATGCTCCCTGCAGATAAAATTACACGGGGCTAAAATCAGGAGAACGAGGGGGCCAATTTCCCATAATAAGTTGGCTGTATGTGCCATCACAGAGTCTTGCTGTTATGTCGTGAAAGCACGTTCTATCTCAGTTAGTTCGGAAAATAAAGCCTGCAATATGTTTTCAACATACCTGTCACTATTAATTGTTTCCTGAAAAAAATATAGGGCCTATTATTCTCTCACCGCTAACAGCGCAACACCCTCCTATTTTTTGATTGTGGAGGGGCTGTTCGTGAATTGAGTTAAGCTTTTCCTAACTCCAGCAACTATCATTTTGCAGATTAACATACCCACTTAGGTGGAACCATGATTCGTCTGAAAAGAAAGTAAAGTGCAGGCCAATTTCTCCGTCATGCACCTTTTTCAGAATCAATTAGTGTAATGAGCAACTTCCTCAGCAGGTGTCAAAAATGCTCGAACAACGAAGGGAGGCCGTTCCAGCACCTCCTTGTGTAATTCAGGCGAGTAATGAACTTTTATTTCTAAGTGTCTGTGTTGTGTATGTCAGAAATAATTTGCGCGCCAACCCATATTAAATTTAGTGTGGACGCCAGGCGGCTTGCTAAGTGGGAACCGCAGCTGCTGTCGCTGGCAAGTTGCACGTCGCAAAGGCGGTTGCGCTGAGGATTTATCACGATGTACAAAAATTAATGTTTGTCTGTATGACCTCTGTGTGTTCACTAACCATTTATTCAATTGCTATAAAACTTTGGTGAACTGTTCACCATCCGCCTACGAAGGTTCGTGGTCCAAAAACATGAGAGCATGACACATATCCCAGGAGATATGACATCATAAATAATAAGAGGCCACCACGTGAGAATGCCTAGATTTGTATGTCAATTATTGGAAAATGGGAGTAATTAGGGACCTGCAACAAAGTTTGCATGTAATTTCGGATGTTTAACACACACACACACACACACACACACACACACACACTGTTGACCTTGTATCAAATAAAGTTAGCATTACAGGTTTGAATGTTACTATTTATTTTTGTCTGCAAGTTTCCTTTAATTCTCTTGCATACAAGATTAAGCAATCTGTTTTGTTAATCTCAATATATATAAATATTGTTGAAATGAGATAGAATGGCTGGCCAGTACTTACCATTGTGCTGTACCGCCGATAGTAACACAAAATGAAAAAACAGAAAAAAAGAAAAAAAGGGGACAAAGGGACAAGCTTTCGGAACAGAGTTCCTTCGTCAGGTGGGAGAGAAGGGACTCCCGAAACACCACCTTCATGACCTAGGTCGTGAACCACCTTTCCCTTCTGTTCCCATCCTTTATTCTTCCCTTCTCTCCCACCTGACGAAGGAACTCTGTTCCGAAAGCTTGTCCCTTTGTCCCCTTTTTTTCTGTTTTTTCATTTTGTGTTACTGTCGGCGGTACAGCACAATGGTAAGTACTGGCCAGCCATTCTATCTCATTTCAACAATATTTATTATCTCTGAGGAGAATTTTCACCATTAATCAATATATATAACAGCGAAAGGACACTCGCTCACTCATTCACTAAATACGAAATCTTGAAAACTACTTCACCTGTGAAGCTGAAATTTGGCAGGAATGTAGTTTATAAGTATAAAACATCAGCTAAGAAAGTATTTTGTGATAGGTGCATGGCGGAGCATACTTCTCCTACAGACTCATGAAATCTACAGTTTCATTCCGATCTTCATGAAGTTTCATATGGTGCATGGGGGAGGGTACTTCATAATATAAAAATTGATCCCTAAATACCTTGGTCATGCCATAACTTGAGAACGGCTCAACCAATTTCACTGATCCTTTTTTTGTTGTTTGTGTTATTCTCAGAACAAGGGATGTATGAATTAAAATTGAATATTTGAGAACAACAAAGTGTGTGTTTCAATGTGAACCTGTATTTCTGTTGCATAGAAATCTATAGTTTTGTTCCAATGTTGATGAAATTTTGCACACTCTACCTTAAAAACAAGAGGTATGTCACTATTTGTATAAAATTTTGTTCGACGCATGGTGGAGGGTACTTAACTTAAAGAATTTTACAAAATGCATAGTTTTGCTCCAATCTTTATGAATTTTTGCACACTTGACCTTTAAACCAAGACGATGATCACTGGGTACATAAATGTTTGTATGGTACATGACAGAGGGTACCTTGTAGAAAACTTTGCCGAGAGAGGGAAAGGTGGAAATGAACAAAGAGATGAGAGAGAGAGAGATGAGAGAGAGAGAGAGGAGGGAAGGGGAAGTGGACTAAGAGAGTGTAGGATAAATAAACACCCAGGCAATGCCGAGTTTATAGCTAGTTTAAGGTATTATTCAGTTTTTTTTTTTTTTTTTTTTTTTTTTTCCTTTTCCAACTTCTTGTTCTGCATCTAATTAAGAAGAGCCACAAATAATACTTCTACTTGAAGGTATGTTGTTGTGGTCCTCAGCCCAGAGACTGGTTTGATGCAGCTCTCCTCCGTACCCTATCCTGAGCAATCCAGTCATCTCCTCAGAAGATGGCAATCTACATCTATTTGAATCTGCTTACTGTATTCGTCTCTTGGTCTCCCTCTGCGATTTTTACCCCATACACTTCCCTCCAATGCTACATTCATGATTCCTTGATGCCTAATAATGTGTCCTACCAATTGATCCCTTCTTTTAGTTAGGGTATGCCAGAAATTCCTTTTCTCCCCAATTCTGTTCATTAGTTACACAATCCCCCTCACTGAATCTTCAGCATTCTTCTGTAACACCACATTTCAAAAGCCTCTATCCTCTTCCTGTCCGCACTTTTTATCGTCCATGTTTCACTCCCATACAAGGCAACACTCCACACACATGTCTTCAGAAAGGACTTCCTTATGCATAAATTAATATTCAAATTTATCATATTTCTCCTACTCAGAAACATTTCTTTATCCATTGCCTTTTTGCATTTTATATCCTCTGTACTGCGACCATCATAACTTATTTTACTGCCCAAGTAACAAACCTCACCTACCACCTTTATTGTTTTGTTACCTAATCTTATTCTTCAGCACTACTTGATTGTATTAGACTGCACTCCATTACCTTTTGTTTTGCTCTTGTTAATATTCATCTTATACACACCTTTCAACACACTGTCCATTCCGTTCAACTGCTCGTCCAGATCCTTTGCTCTCTGCCAGAATTATAATGTCAGTGGCTAAACACAATGTTTTTATTTCTTCGCCCTGAATTTTAATTCCTTCTCCAAATTTCTCCTTGTTTTCCTTTATAGCTTGCTCAATGTGCAAATTGAATAACATTGTAGAAAGGCTACAACCCTGTCTTACTCCCTTCCCAACTTCTGCTTGCATTTCGTGCCCTTTAAATCTGATAACTGCTGTCTGGTTTTTGTACAAGTGATAAATAATCTTCAGTTCTGTATATTTTACTCCTGCTGATTTCAAGATATGAAGGAGTGTATTGCAATCAACATTATCAAAAGCTTTCTCCAAATGTAGGTTTGTCTTTCCTTAATCTATCTTCTGTGATAAGCCGTAAAGTGAGTATTGCTTCAAATGTTCCTACATTTCTTCTGAATCCGAACTGATCTTCCCCAAGGTCATCATCTACCAGCTTTTCCATTCTTCTTTAAATAATTCATGTTAAAATTTTTCAACCATGACTTATTAAAATAATGGTTCTGTAATTTTCACACCTGTCTGTGCCTGCTTTCTTTGGAATGGGTATTATTACGTTTTTCTTAAAGTCTGAGGGTATTTCCCCTGTTTCATACATCTTACCAGATGAAACTTTTTGTCATGCCTGGCTCTCCCAGAGACTTTAGTAGTTCTGAGGGAATGTCATCTACTCTCGGGGCCTTGTTCCAACCTAGCTCTTTCAGTGCTCTGTCAAATTCTTCTCTCAGTATAGTACCTCCTATTTCATCTTCATCTATATCCTCTTCCCTTCCTACAATATTGTCTCTAAGTTCATTTCCTTTGTAGAGCCCCTTTATATATTCTTTCCACCTTTCAGCTTTCCCTTCTTTGCTGAGAACTGATTTCCTGTGCGACTTCTTTATATTCATAGAGCTGCTTTTCTTGTCTCCAAATGTTTCTTTTGTTTCTTTTATTTTGCTGTAGGCAGTATCTATTTTCCACCTATTTATACATTCTTCTACAGACTTGCATTTGCCTGCTAGCTACTCCTCATTAGCTATTTTACACTTCCTGTCAATCTCATTTCTTAGTCGTCTGTACTTCATTTTGCCTGGTTCATTTACTGCATTTTTATATTTTCTCCTTTCATCAATTAAATTTAGTATTCCCCGTGATATCCAAGGATTTTTTTGTAGGTCTTGCCTTTCTAACTATTTTGTCCTGTGCTGCCCTCACTATTTCATTTCTCAATGCTACCCATTCTTCTTCTACTGTTTTATTTCCCCCCCCCCCCCCCCCCCATTTCTGTCAATTGTTGTCTAAAGCTCCCCCAGAAATTCTTAAGAACTTCTGGTTCCTTCAATTTATCCAGGTCCCATCTTATTTTACTACCTCCATGCATTTTTTTCAGTTTCAGCCTGCAGTTGATGGTCAGAGTATATATCTGCGCCTGGGTATGTTTTACAGATCAAAACCTGGTTCTGAAATCTGTCTTACCATTATAAAATCTATATGGTACTTTCCGGTGTCTCCTGATCTCTTCCACATATACAACCTTCTTTTATGATTCTTAAACCAGGTGTGTGTGTTACAATTAATATGTTGGTAAATGGTGTGTGCAAATTTGTGATTCTTTAGGGGCTCATATCTTAGGTTCTATTCATCTCAGAGTGAAGGGGTGAAGTGTTCTGAATAGATCTTGGCCTAGTGATCATTTGTGTACGTAGTCAAAAATTTTCAAATTTATACACTTCAGGGATTCCATCCAAATTGAGCAAATCAGTTGGCTTTTGTACATGACGTGTAGTCTATGGTGGGAGTTAAACAGCTTACAAAACCACCATTTATTCATGGGCGGTTCCTGAGAAAATCCCAAAAAAACCATGATTTTTGGGTAAAAAAAAAAAAAAAAAAAAAAAAAAATTGTGGGGATGGTCATTTCGGTACTTTCTATTCATTGCAAATCTTCGAAATTTTTACCATATTTTCTTATGATTATATTGTAGAGGCTGTTTTTAAATTTTTTTGATATCATTGCCCTTTACTGTAATCCAGAAGTTGAAACTTATAGTTTTGCACAAAATCACAAAACCCGATATGTAGCTGTTTTAGTACTGTGAATCACAAATATCTAAATAACTAATCTTAGAAAATTGCTTAAATATTTACAATACATCTTGTAGACATTTATTTATAAACATCAATTTTCACTTTTTGTAAATCTTAGTCCGTTAGCAAGATACGGCCGAAAAACTGCGATATTTTGCTAGAAAAAGTGCGTATTGTGCTGAAAGCCAGCGTTAGGACAGCTCTGAAACTTACCATACGATTTGAGAAAAAGTGCTCAGCGAAAAAATTATTTTTTTACCTCTTAAGGATTGAAATCTTCAGTCGAAGAAGGGGTGATTTTTGTTTTCGTTTACTTTACAGTTAATGTGCAGCATTCAGTTTAGTGAACTATTGCAACATATTTTAAAGAGTTTGCAGAGATAAAAACACATTGCGTAGACTTCTCGTATGGTTTATTTTAGGTTACACTTAGCTGTGTATAAAATGTAGACAACATATCAAAATTTTATTTAAAGTTTAGAGCAGAATTATATCTTATGTGGTTCTTGAGATTTCGGTCCGTGAGTGATAGCACGCAACAGTAATAGGTTCAAAAATGCTATTTCTGATTGTGAGGTAATGTATCTTGAGGAATAGGAAATGACTAAAATGTTATGCGTTTATTGTTCAGTTGTTTTTTCTGGAAAATCCGTTTCCCATGTTTGTAAATGTGCATTCGTTATCACGGTACACTACAAAAATCATAATTTTTGGTATCAAAAGCTCCAACTGCATGCACTGGCAAATCTACATTCTATTCATGGTAAAGCATTGAAAATTTTACAATGCTTTCTTATATTATGATTCCGAAAAGCTTCGAATGTTTTTCCAATAATACTATCCATTACCAAGATCTGTAGGTTCCAAGTTACCACACATATTCATGACAAATATGCATGTAATATCTGCTCTGACATGTAATATTATGATTTTAACTAACATAGCGAAAGTACAGCAATCATCTGAATGTGAAGCTCTTTTTAGAAAGTAAACTACTACATAGTCAATTTGGTCTGATGTTTTTACAAATGTATCAAGGTATATAAAATACTATCCAAATTTTACTCACCATTCATTTCATCTTATACAAGCAGTAAACTCTGATGTAACAGGAAAAAGACTGTAACCTGCTGAAAAATGCTCCTGCCAGAGCACAGAAAAGGCAAGTATGTTCTCTGACACAAAAGTGTGGAACCAGCTGCCTCAATCCTCATGCGGTCAATATTTGCACTTTTTTCGGCTGGATATGAGTAGGACAGAGACAGTGCAACAGGCAGAGAGAGCCATATATAATGGAACAGAGAAAGTGTTACCCAGTCCATATTCACCTACTATTTCTCCTTCTCTTCAGTCTCCCATCACAATTAAACCAGATAGTGCTGAATTATTTTTTTCTCAGAAGGTATTAATTACCTTTATATAACTTCACAATATTGCTATGAGTGATTTTTTCACAATCAGGGCCTTAGTTTTGCAATACTGCCCTTCTTTCTGGAATGACGTAATAATGTATGTTTTATAATTTTACTCTGATGAATCATTATTATTAAAACAACATTTAAGATGAAAAATATAAATATAAATGTCTCAAAAATTGTAGAAAGTTAAAAAAATATAAGCCAACTACGAGGAAGTCTTTAGCAACTTCTATATGAACCTCTACAAAAAAAAAGACACTGTACACAAATTCTTACAGACAAGAATAATACAGTAAGCTGCCGTTCTTGTCCTTCTTGGTTAAGTTTCCCTCCCACTTAATTGTCTGAATAACCAGAGTGTATTAATTCAGAAAACTGAAAGGCATTAGACACTGTCTGCAACTGCTTATAAAAGCTTAATATATTTTCTAAGTGTTAACACTTTCCAAAGTTAATTTCTTGTAATAACTTAATCAAAAGACTGAGATTTGCAAAAAGTGGTTCACTGTTCCCCACTCTCCCCTATTTCTGTGATTATTTGTAAAAATTTTAAGTGAAAACCCATTGACTACAAAAATCTTAGTTGATCAGGTACATTGTTTGTAGAATTTGTGCATTACTACATTTGTCAGTGAGCAGTTTCTGTTTCTATTCCCACTACGTAATTTTTAGCGAGAACTATGTTCTAAAACTCCACATTTCTTCATGAATGACGACTTCAACTATACCTTGTGTACTTTTGTACAATAGGCTCCATGTGATCCACAAGATGAATAATAAATAGACCTACAATACAATGAGCTCAGTTCAGGACCTTGGATATCTCTATCTCTCTCAGTGCACAGTACATAATTTAGGTGTTAGAACAAAATTGTGTTGTTGACCTGTTCCATAATTTTAGTACTGTAATTTCTTTGTACGCGTATTAGCCAACAGCTTTGGATAAGGTAAGAGACCTCATATTTGTTAAAATTCAGCTACTTTGAATTCAATAAAAAATCTGTGTTATGCCAAGTAGAGATTTCCATAGGTTTATATATGTTAATAATGTCAATTTGGGTTACATTATTACAGCTTTTATGCTACTGCTGTCAGTTGATTGGTGAAAGCAAAAGCAGTTAAATTCTAAAAAAATGGAGGAGGGTGGGGGGGGGGGGGGGGAAGCAGCAAGTAAAGTTATTGTTTTAATTTTCTTTACTAAAAGCAGTGACGTGTGAGCTTAGAAATTCAAATGGCGATATGGGCTAGAACAGAAATGCTGGAGATGTAACAGGCAAAAAGTAATCATGACGTCTAAAATAGAAGAGTGTTGAAGAGCAGAATAGTGAAGAAAAAATGGTTGGTGTAGGAAAACAGAATTATAGATCCATGAATAGGAAAGATGCCACTCACAAGAGAACCAAGGAAATAATTTGAGAAAATAGAAGCACCTATAAGAATATTAATCCTTTACATCTCACAGGTGAATAAACATCCAACTTGTGGAAGCTGGTGTGTTGCCATTTCCTCAAAGGCCATGAATCTCATTCGTTAGTGTGTTGTCAGGGAATGAGTGACTTTAGGGTGTGCTGTTACTTGCATGGTGCAGTGAAATACCTTAGAATCAGTAGCGAAGCCTTTGTGGTGGTGGTGGGGGGGGGGCTAATGGGGCTGAAGGCCCTCCCCCCCCCCCCCCCCAAGCACTTCCCAAAGGTTTTTTTTCATTTTATTGTTTTCATTTTTTTATTTTTAAACAGGTTGGCACCGGAAGTTTGAAATAATATACATGTAATAAATCACAGCGTAACTATAATTTGTGGAGCACAAGTGAACATGATAATGGGTCACCAACGTGATGCCGCCACTAAGAATGTGTGCTACTGTTAGTGTGAGCAGTTCTAATGCCGCCACGACCAGCTTTGATGCTGCCGCTATTGTTACTGCTATGCTGAAGTTACAAGCCAATTGTTCATATGTGGTGACCCACCGCTTTAGTTCAACTTTTACACATAGCCTGATGTTAATTAAACTGTAAAGACTTTTCTCTTTGGCTAGTAACATAGAAGCTGCTTAATTATTTTACAAGCTGATTATATATACTCCATTTCCACCACATTGCTCCTCTTTCACTTTCAAATTAATGTGAGCCTACTCACTTTATTTCTTGTGCAATTGTTTATGTAGTGTAATTGCTTAAATTATAAAAAGTGTAAAAATAAATCGTAGATAAATCAATTCAATAGGTTTTATTTAATTTTTTTTAGACTCCCCCCCCCCCCTCTCTCGAACCAAATCCTGACTGCGCCACTGCTTAGAATTGACAACATTTTAGTGTAACAGCCTGAGAGGTTGACGTCTTCTTTTGTAACATACGTATTGTACATGTTCAGCATTCTGGTGCTAAGTCAGCCTAAGCCTGAAAGGTGGAAGTAATAAAAAGAGTATAAAAGTAAAATTCTTTTGAGGGCTGACTGCCTTTGTGCCCTAGACTCCAACATCTGACTTAAAAGGGGGAGGGTGGTGAGACAAGGACATTTTTTAAGCAAGTGTAGTCCTGGTGGTGGAAAGTGAGGGGGGGGGGGTGGCTCTACATCAATGAAAGAAAATTCAGTGTGAGATTTTACAATCTTAGATATGAGGCAGAATATGTTCATACAAGCCTTTAACATAAGAACTTCAAATTTGTTTTAATTAACAACAAATTTTGGAAGTACAAAACTACCATTATAAACAATTAGATACAAAACTATTGTTAGTGAAGTACTGACTGGACTGTGGGTGCCAGGACCCGGTGACTCCTTCCCTCTTGCAACTCTTACAAGGAGACCACAGGAGTATTGGATGTTAGAAATTTTTTAATACTTATGGTACATGAAGTTCAGAACTCAAATAACAATTAGCCAAAGCTATTCCACACAACTCTCAAAAATTCTTGAGAAAATCGACTTTGTAGTTTTGTAAGTACATAAGTATGAATAATTAAGTCAGTTGCAGCTTCTGTCGGGTAGCTCAGGTGATAGCATTGTTGCCTTACCACCATAGGGTTTACATCTACATCCATACTCCGCAAGCCACCTGACGGTGTGTGGCGGAGGGTACCTTCAGTACCACAATTTGTTCTCTCTCCTACTCCAGTCTTGTATTGTTCGCAGAAAGAAAGATTTTTGGCATGCCTCTGTGTGAGCTCTAATCTCTCTGCTTTTATCCTCATGATCTCTTTGCGAGATATACGTAGAAGGAAGCAATATATTGCTTGAAACCTCGGTAAAGGTATGTTCTCGAAACTTTGACAGAAGCCAGTACCGAGCTACAGAGCATCTCTCTTTAAGAGTCTGTCACTGGAGTTTATCAGTCGCATTCGTAATGCTTTCACAATTACTAGATGATTCTGTAACGAAGCGTGCTGCTCTCTGTCGGATCTTCTCTACCTCCCCTATCAACCCCACCTGGTACGGATCCCACACCGTTGAGCAGTATTCAAGCAGTGGGCGAACAAGTGTACTGTAATCTACTTCCTTTGTTTTTGGACTGCATTTCCTTAGGATTCTTCCAATGAATCTCAGTCTGGTATGTGCTTTACTGATGATTAATTTTACATGGTCACTCCAATTACTGACCTGCTATAGTGTAGCTAAATGATAAAGGATCTTTCTTTCTTTGTATTTGTAGAACATTACACTTGTCTAGCTATTCACTGCACCATGCGTCAATTCGTTGCAGATCCTCCTGCATTTCAGTACAATTTTTCAGCAACGGTCACACAACACTTTCCTGTGGCACACCTGACATCACTTTTACTTCAGAAGGCTTCTGTCCATTGAGAATGACATGCTGTGTTATATTATCTAGTAATTGGTCTGATAGTCCATATGCTCTTAGTTTGCTCTTTAAAAGACTGTGGGGAACTGTATTGAATGCCTTCCAGAAACCAAGAAACACGGCATCTACCTGGAACCCGTGTCCATGGCCCTCTTAGTCTCATGAACGAATAACGCGAGCTACGTTGCACACGATCGCCTTTTTCGAAACCCATGCTAATTCCTACAGAGTAGATTTCTAGTCTCCAGAAAAGTCATTATACTCGAACATAATACGTGTTCCAAAATTCTACAACTGACCGATATTAGAGACATAGGCTTATGGTTCTACACATGTGTTCGACGTCCCTTCTTGAAAAAGGGGATGACCTGTGCCATTTTCCAATCTTTTGGAACGCTATCCCCTTCTAAAGACCTACGGTACACCGCTGCAAGAAGGGACCAAGTTCCTTCATGTACTCTATGTAAAATTGAACTGGTATCCCATTAGGTCCAGCGGCCTTTACTCTGTTGAGTAATTTTAATTGTTTTTCTATCCCTGTGTCATTTATTTCGATATCTGCCATTTTTCATCTGTGTGACATGACAATATAGAGAAGGAACTGCAGTGCGGTCTTCCTATATGAAACAGCTTTCGAAAAAGACATTTAGTGTTTCAGCCTGTAGTGTGTCATCCTCTGTTTCCGTACCATTTTTGTCACAAAGTGTTTGGACATATTGTTTTGATCCACCTACTGCTTTGACAGAGGACAAAAATTTCTTAGGATTTTCAGCCAAGTCAGTAATACAACTTTACTGTCGAATTCTTTGAACGCTTGTTATGTAGCCCCTCTCACAATACATTTCACTTTGCGTAATTTTTGTTTGTCTGCAAGGCTTTGGCTATGTTTATGTCTGCAGTGAAGTTCCTGTTGCTTCAGTAGAAGTTTTCTAACTTGGTTGTTGTACCACGGTGGCTCTTTTCCATCTCTTACGATCTTGCTTGGCATGTACTCATCTGATGAATATTGTATGATGGCTTTGAACTTTTCTACTGTTCCTCGACACTATCTGTACTTGAGATAAAACTTATGTGTTGAGCCGTCAAGTGCTCTGAAATCTACTTTGTTCACTTTTGTTAAACAGAAAAATCTTCCTACATTTTTTAATATTTATATTTACACCTGAAATCATCGATGCTGTAACAGCTTTATGATTGCTGATTTCCTGTTCTGCGTTAACTGTTTCAAATAGTTTGGGTCTATTTGTCACAAGAAGGTCTAATGTGTTGTTGCCACGAGTCGGTTCTATGTTTCACTGCTCAAGGTAGTTTTCAGATAATGCACTTAAAACAATTTCACTGGATTCTTTGTCCCTTTCCCAAGGGGGGGAAAAAGAGTGTCTATAGGCCTCTGTACAAGCCCAAATTTTTCTTATCTTGTCTTTGTGATCTTTACATGAAATATAAGTAGGTGGCAGTAAGATCGTTCTGCCCTCAGCTTCAAATTCTGACCCTCTAAATTGCCTCAACAGAATTTCTCAAAAATAATGTTGTCTTTCCTTTGGCGATTTCCATTTGAATTCCCACAGCATTTCTGTGAGTCTCACGCATTGGTCGAACCTACCAGTAACGAACCAAGCTGCTCACCTCTGAACAGCTTCTGTGTCTTCCTTTAAACTGATCTGCTGCAGGTCCCAAACACTTGAGCAATACTCAAGACGTGGTCCTACTAACATTTTATATGTGGTCTCCTTTACAAATGAAGTACATCTTCCCAAAATTCTCCCAATTAACTGTAGTTGGCTGTCTGCCTTACTCGCAACTGTGTGTTGTTGCACGACGATCTGGGTATTAAGAACCCTATTGGTGCCTGCAACTACACATTTCCCTTGGATACCAATTCACTCAGTATTAAACAGGAAAAACACACCTAAGATCTGTGTGTGCAGGTAGTAAAATCTTGTTGTAGCCGCTCATTTATCTCTTGAGTAGAAATTAATAATAAAATGAGGTGCAGCTATGCTGTGCCTCCGAACTTTTTCGAACTCTTATGGCACCAAGGCAATCTGACATCTTCTCGTATTTTTAAATACATATGAGAGTGAAAATAGTAATTAAATAATTGCACACAACACATCAGTCTTGAAATTCTTCACTGTGGCTCTTTATTGGCCAATATTACAGAGCCAAATTGAATACATGTATCTGCTTCTATAAAACTTCCAATATTAACAGATCAACTGCAATAATTGAAGCAAAAGATAATACACATGGAGTTTATACACAAAACAGAGTTTATATATCGTCTATTCTCCTAGCATCCACTGTGCAATGACAGACTACTTGTCATATTTATGTAAGGACAGTTGTGAGTAAGGCGGACAGCTGGCTTCGGTTTATTTGGAGAATTTTGGGAAGATGTACCTCATCTTTAAAGGAGACCGGGAATAAAACACTTGTACGACCATGTCTTGAATATTGCTCAAGTGTTTGGGACCCGCAGCAGATCAGTTTAAAGGAAGACATAGAAGCAGTTCAGAGGCGAGCAGCTAGGTTTGTTACTGGTAGGTTCGACCAATGTGTGAATGTCATGGAAATGCTCTGGGAACTCAATTGGGAATCACTGGAGGAAAGACAACATTCTTTTCGTGAATTTCTTTTGAGGCAATTTGGAGGACCAGAATTTGAAGCTGAGTGTAGAACAATCTTCCTGCTGCCTGCTTACATTTCACGTAATAATCACAAAGACAAGATAAGAGAAATTCAGGCTTGGGTGGAGGCATACGGGCATTCTTTTTCCCCCCTTGGTGTATTTGGTAGTGAAATAGGAAAGGAAACGCCTAGTAGTGGTACGGTGTGCTCTCCGACACGCACCTTACGGTGGATTGTAGAGTATGCATGTAGATGTAGATATCTGCAGCAAAGACAGATGCTCGCAGTAGCTACTGCATTCCTACTCTGCTCGTATACAAATTAATGCCTTGATAAATTAAAGTTGATCCAGGAGGAAACTGTAGTTTATTTTGTAATGCAACAACTGATCTTATACATTCATTCCATTTCATATTGCTCTGCAGTGCTACGCCTAGATATTTGAAAGACGCGACTATCAAGAAGCTCACTAACTGCTGTATTCAAACATTGTGTGTATTGAAAGTGTTATTAGCTGAAATTTTTAATTATTTCAGTGAAATTCACTAAAATATCAGTCACTGTTCCAACTAAAGTATTGCCCAATGCCAGGTCCTCTTTTTGATAATATACTTTTCTATTAAAAGAGAAATAATTCAATGCTAGTATGGTTTCTAATAATTCTACAAATTCTTCCACTTCTAGACAGTTTATTACTTTGTGCTGTTACTAATTTAATGGTTTCTGTGGTATCAGTCACAAGAATGTTAGTGTATATTTTTTTTTCTCAAAAGACGCAAAATTTGCATTTTCAGGTATATCTTTTGAAAAATATGTTTGGTTAATTCGTAGCTGTTTTTAATGAAATATTTTTTTTTCATAGACACAAAAGGTTTTTAAGCTATTATTTAGTTTCTTATTTAATTTGTATGATGGACATGATCTGTTGTCTACAATAGGACATACATTTTGTTTGTGAAGCTTTAATTGTACTCTTATTTTTGGAAATTGTGGATTCATGATCATTAATGTTTCTTTTCTTTAGGCAATAATAAGAAATTATCATTATCAACTAATGTCTTTAATTTATTTTGTAATTTTTGTGTGGGGACTTTTTGAACATAAGTTATCTTACTTTCATTAAAAAAGGTTATTGTCTTAGAAATGTATTAATCTTCTTTAATAATTATATTAGTGCTACCTCTATCTGCTTTTGTAATTAATGCATGTTCCTCATTCAGTTTTGTATTATCTACTATTTTTTAATGTTGTTACTATCTAAAGATTTCTGTCTCATATTTCACATGTTTTTCTAATAGCTAACTTTTTAATTTATGCAGGCTTTTTATGCTTTTTGGCAAATGACAATAGACTTCTGATGCAGCATAATTCATCTATTTCTGTGCCAAAGATATATTCAACATTAAATAGTGATCATCCTTCATCTTAGTATCGTAGATATGCACACTATTAATACTTTTGTATTGGGAATAAAGCTACTGTGGAAATCCCTAGATCCTTAAATAAGTGTCTGCAGGATGATCTTGGGTAGACTCCAGCAGTTATTGTGATTACACACTTTTGTGCAATGAATACATTTTTACTCAATGATGAATTACCCCAAAATATGATGCCATATGAAAGAAGTGAATGAACTTTGGCATATTAAGCTAATTTACTGAGACATTTATCACCAAAATTTGCAGTAACCATAATAGCGCAAATAGCTGAACTCAAATGTTTCAGCAGATCATCAATGTGTTTCATCTAACTCAATCTCTCATCAATCCAAACACCAAAAAATTTTGAATACTCTACTTTTTCCAAGAACTTGTGTTTAAAGTCTGTTTATTAATAAGATAATGCCGTGTGAGTCCATTTTCAAAGGTCCAGTTAATAATGTTCTGTAAAAATTATTTATAATTTCATCAGTTAAACCTTGTTTGTCAGGTGTGATCAAAATACTTGTATCTCATCAACAATAAAGTACAGTTAAACCTTGTTTGTCAGGTGTAATCAAAATAATTGTATCTCATCAACAATAAAGTACTAGCTTTGCATCTTTGTAAGTATAGGATGGCTAGTCATTTTCAGAGCAGCAAAGGACTCAAGACTGAGCCTTGGGGGGGGGGGGGGGGGGGTTACACCATTCTTGATAGCTCCCCAGTTTGAGGAAGGAGCTGATTTTTTTGTGCTTTGTGTGAACTGCTTATTTCAACTTTCTACACTCTTCCAGTTAAGTCGAATTTTACCTATTCTGACTTAATTGGAAGAGTGCAGAAAGTTGAAATAACTGTCCCACTCGTAGTATGTCCATAACCCAACACCTGTTCTTAAATATTGTTCAGAGAGTTGTTTTTCATTGTAACCCCCTCCTTCAAATTCGTGAGGAACTCGTGGGCCAGTCTGCAGCAATGATGTGTCCATTTTGTTCACCGTGTTCAGAGAGGCTTTAAGGATAAAGCTGTGTTCACACTGCTGACTGCGCCAAGCTGATACATTATTTCTCTAGTTAGATAGCCTTATATAGAGCAAGAACACTTACACGCCATCCTAATTTTTTATATGTTTTTGAAATTTGAAAATTTTCATATTTCAATTAGTTTGGGTTTAGTTATATCTATTGGGACTGAATTTAAAAATTTGTTGTTTGCTCAGTGTGTACAACACTATGATATCAAAGTACTGTATAATTTTTAACATTTTTATTCAATTGTTAACAAAGTATTTGTTTTTGAAAACAAGGAAATAATTACATTACACTACAATTTATCTTATGGGTATTGGGACTAAGATGTAATCAAAATCAGTTATGCCAGCAAGACTAAAACCAACATAAAATAGGGAATTCTGCAATGCACATCCCCTCACCTCTATAACCCCCGATTTCTTAGTGATGAGCATGTGCTGGTCAACAGATCATGTCCCTAGAGCACTAGCCTAAACATGGAAGAAAGGGAAGTGTTAAAAAAAGGTAAAAAAGTGTAAATGGATTTTTTTTTGGGGGGGGGAGATTGTTACAAATTCTGCAACCAGCAGGAAGAGCCAGAAAAACCACCAATGTTATAGTCGAAGTGTCAAAAATTCTGTCATAAAATAAAAACAACTTTCATAGAGATATTAGAGTACCCAGTCAACTGTCTGTGCATCATCCACCAAAACTAAAGACAATGAGTGCAGGAGTCCATATGTGGCATGCAGGGCCAAAAGGAGGGTCCATTCCACTAAGATATGAGCCACTGGATCATTGGATCATTGCACAAATTAAAACTATGGGTCAGCTGGAATGTCAAATGCAAAGACAACAATGGACAGTTGATTTCCTCCGGGAAGAGTGTAAGAAAGAACACCAAGCTGCAGTGATCTTCTTGATTGTGTGAAGTTTATTAGGTAGGGCAGTAGCCTGCCAGTTCCTGTTCCATTTCTGTACCCAGGACTGTCAAGCAAAATGGATAGTAAGTAACTGCTGCTCTAGCCAAATTGTCAGCCTGTTCATTCCCTAGTACACCCATGTTACTAAAGACCCAGAGAGAGGCAACTTTCTCTACAGTCTAGGAAGAACCTGTGCTACCAACATGATGAATGTCCAGCCCATAATGCATGGATTATAACAGCATGTCTTCACAAATTGTTTAATTGGACTCGGACAGGTTTCACCTTGGTCGGCCCTGTTTCCTGGATTTTGCTCTAGTAGATTTTTTTCAGTGATGCTGAAGGAATTAGATTAGGTAACGAAACAATGAAGGTGGTAGATGAGTTTTGTTACTTGGGTAGTAAAATAACATGCGATGGTCGTAGTACAGAGGATATAAAATGCAGAATGGCAATGGGAAGGAAAGCATTTTTGAAAAAGAGAAATTTGCTAACATCGAATATTGATTTAAGCCTAAGGAAGTCCTTTCTGAAGGCATTTGTGTGGAGTGTTGCCTTGTACGGAAGTGAAACATGGACGATAAGCAGTGCGGCCAGGAAGAGAATAGTGGCTTTTGAAATGTGGTGCTACAGAAGAATGCTGAAGATTAGGTGGGTAGATCGCATAACTAATGAAGAGGTACTGAACAGAATTGGTGAGCGAAGGAATTTTTGGCATACCCTGACTAAAAGAAGGGATCACTTGGTAGGATACATTCTTAGACATCGGGGAATCGTAAATTTAGCATTGGAGGGAAGTGTGTGGGGTAAAAATCGCAGAGGGAGACCAAGAGACGCGTATAGTAAGCAGATTCAAGTGGATGTGGGTTGCCGTTCTTATGAGGAGATGAAAAGGCTTGCTCAGGATAGAGTAGGGTGGAGAGCTGCATCAAACCAGTCTCTGGACTGAAGACCATAACAACAGATTTTTTTCTGTGGTGAAAGCTGTAAGATGATCTTTACAATGACATACCAACTACACCTGATGATATGCAACGACAGGTTACTACAGCCTGCTTGGACATTGCTGAAATGCTAATGCTTGTGCAACATGTCTTGATCACAAAAGGTTATTTTATTTTACTGTTTTTGACATTTTTTATCTTAGGTCATCTTCAGATAATACACTATGCAATCAAAAGTATCTGGACACCTGGCTGAAAATGGCTCCATCAGTAATGCTGGAATTCAATATGGTGTTGGCTCACCTTTAGCCTTGCTGACAGCTTCCATTCTTGCAGACGTACATTCAGTCAGATGCTGGAAGATTTCTTGGGCAATGGCAGCCCATTCTTCACGAAGTGCTGCACTGAGGAGAAGTGGTGATGTGGGTTGGTGAGGCCTTGGACAAAGTCGGCATTCTAAAACACCCCAAAGGTGTTCTACAGGATTCAAGTCAGTCAATTACAGAGATGTTATTCTTGTGTAATCACTACACCACAGGCCATGCATTATGAACAGATGCTCAATCATGTTGAAAAACACAATCGCTATCCTCAAATTGTTCTTCAACAGTGGAAAGCAAGAAAGTGCTTAAAACGTCAGTGTAGGCCTGTGCTGTTACAGTGCCACGCAAGTTTAATGGGGAGTGCAAGGCCCCCTCCATGAAAAACACTGCCACCCTAGCACCACCAGCTCTGAATTTTATTGTTGGTACTACACCCGCTGGCAGATGATGATCACCTCACATTCACCATATCCACAGCCTGCCATCGGATTTACCACATTGTGTATCATGATTTGCCACTTCACACATTTTTCAACTGTTCAATCATCCAATCTGTACATTCCTTACACCAAGTGAGGTGTAGTTTGGCATTGACTCGTGTGTTGTGCGGCTTATGGGCAGCTGCTCGACCATGAAATCCATGTTTTATTACCTCCTGCCTAACTGTCACAGTCCTTGAAGTTGTTCCTGATGCAGTTTGGAATTCCTTTGTGGTGATCAGGATAGATGCCTGCCTAATGCACTTTATGACCCTCTTCAAATGTAGGCGGTCTCTGACAGTAAACAGATGAGGTTGACCTGTAGGCTGTGACATACTGTGGGTACTTTTTTTTTTTTTAATGTATTTTTTTTTATCTTAGGTGACGGTTATGTGATGTGCAAGGTTTTTGTAGTCATCGATGTATTGGTTTACTAGGCTCTCAAAATTTTAGTAGCATCGTACATCAGGAATTTAAAAAAAAAAAAAAAAAAAAAAAAGCCTAATAAAGTCTTTAGATAACCTTTAGAATGTTTGAGCATAAGAATTCTGTCTCTCGGGGCTTTTAGTTAAATTTCAAAGTATATTTTTTTTAGTGAATAATGTTTTTAATAAATTTATCCTCCATATTCCTATCTCAAACACAGTCAAGGATGTTATTTAAAAGTATTTTTCAAATCACTGCCTGTACTCCTTCGCCTGGTAAGTGGACTTCAGCTATTTTTTACGTATAATTTTCAAATATCATAGATTTGATGAAAGGGTACTATCTACGTAAGAATGTTTTAGAGAAACTTTACAATTCCCGTTATTTTTTCACTTTAAAAGCACACAGTTTCAACATACACTGAACAAAGTCACACGTTATTTGAGACACAATTCTCAAAATGTATTTCTTCACATTGATAGTTCATTATATCTCTGTACAATCAAAGTTCAGAATATTCCACCAAAGCCAAATTAAAGTTCCTTAATACACTCTATCCTTTCTCGACGGGAGGCAGAATTTTTCTATGTTCCACAGCCTAATCCCGAATTAAAGTCCATAGATAATGTAACTATGCAATCGCGTAACCTTTTGATCATTCATTGTTAACTATCAAAGTCTTTAATTTCTGTAGGAATAATTTAAATGTGAATTAAAAAGTTCAGAAATATTTTCGTACATGATTCCAGACCATTTTGCAAGACAATTACGTGAGATGCTTACAGAGAGATCCTTACACAACGTAAAACAATGACACACACACACGCACACACAGAGAGAGAGAGAGAGAGAGAGAGAGAGAGAGAGAGCAATGCTACTGGGGTTACTATTTATACTATATTTACGATAAATGATAACTGTGATTGCAGTGTTTTGATCCGGTTACTCTATGACTTTAACTATCCTGACTTTACAAAGATATAAGAGTTTTCTTTAAAATTTTGAAAAAAAAAAAAAAAAAAAAACGTAAATTCTGCCTCTTACAAAAATTAATAAAAGTCAAAATGTACTGAAATGGATATTCCAATGTGATGACAGTGAAGTGAAAGGACATGTACCCACATCACAATCACATCAGAAACAGTGACCTACAGAGGTTTAGGACTGTGGAAATATTGGGTGCAGAATTTTGACATCCAGTCACCTGACCATGCTGTTCGAAGTCCATGAGTTCTGCGGAACACCCCATTCTGCTCTCTCACAATATTGTGTAATGACTGCTCAGATCACTGATATGGAGTACCTGGCAGCACAATGTACCTACCTTTAGTTTGTTATTGCCAGCAGGCTTTGTTAAATTGTAGAAAGGTTATGTTTTAGCAATTTTATCTCTCTCTCTCTCTCTCTCCCCACAGACACACACACAGTGTGCACATGTGCCCTACATACTCCTTCTTGAGTTAATTTCTATTGAACTTGTTGCATGCATTTCCAATTATAATGTGTAAAATACAATTGTATTTAAATCCTCACAATAATTTAAAACAACTGAAAGAAATGCTGCACTTTATAATCTAATTTTACTTTTACCATTTATTGGCAAAATGCAAAGTAACACTAAATTTTTCTTTCAGGAATTGTGCAAGAAATGCTGGTTGTATGTTTTATACAATGACCTCTGTGCAGTCTGCATTTATGCATTCATTAAATGCATCGTCTCTTCTGCATCCTACTTCAGCAGTTGTCACTCAGATCCGTTGTAAAATCAGAAATAATTTCCCTCGGCCCAAAGAAACTAAAAGAATTAAAGTACATGGATGGAAAACACGCATGTCTACTCCGGAAGGACGCAAAATTCTAATGAGGAGAATTCTGAAGGGAAAACATGTTCTCTCACATTAGTTATACAATTGGAAGTATCTGCTTTTGTTAGTATAAGTTATTTTTGTTTCCAGTGTATGAAAGACTTCAGGCATTACTAATGTTGTGCTTTTATGTGTTAAAGATGTGTAAGATTCTAGAACAGTAGCATTGTGAAATTAATAATTTTTTGCAAACTGTCATATTGTATCGTTTATTTTATTTGTACAAAATCAAACATGCTGTGCCATGGTTTTTGCTGACAGGCCATCTAGCATTAATTTTTTACAAGACCATAAAAAATATTCAGGAAGAGGAGTGTCAATTAGCAAATCATTGTTTTTGCCTTCATAGTTCCTTAAAATCAAGTTTTTAAAATGAATATGTGCTGGTATAATCAGATCTTCACCAGGCTTTAGCTCCAGGACAGCGACCAATTCTTTACTTAATCTCTGAAAAAGAACAACAAAACAATCTTATTATATATTGTTCTCAAGTTCTATTAACTTGATAAGCACCTATATTACAAGAAGTAATACAAATACTAATGGTTGGTCAATTTAACACTGAAAATACAAGTTCTTGTCTTAGTTCATAAATGAATAAAATGGCATATACTTAATAAATGACATTTATTACATGAAGAACAATGGAAATGTCATAAGAATTGTTTATATTATTAGTGTATAGCATTCTGATAGTCAAAATATTCACAAGTCATTTTGCGCAGGTAAAACAAGCATGCCTGTTGTCATTTTTGCTTGGGCAGATGTAGCATCTCAACCATCTGTGTGATGTTTGTTCAGTTCCTGTCTTCTTTTGTGCATCTTGTTGATGATCCTATTGCTTTTTTCTTTTTTTCTGTTTTCCTCATGCCCAAAACTACTAAGGTCACAAGTGACGATGTTGGAATGTATTTCAAGCCAGGACTAAGCAGGGGCGAAGGTGAAAAAGGCTCAGTCAGTAAGTGTTAAAACAGGAACAGAAAAAGTCAAGGCCATCGCTAAGAAAACATTCCTCAAAACATTGTTGTAGGATACATACTACTTTTTCCTTATTGGTATAGTGAATACAATGTAAGACACATAGCACGTGTTGACCACTAACACCAGACAACTCAGCCAGTAGACACAGAATTTGAAGAAGACAGTAAAAAAAAATTAAATAAATAAATAATTAAAAAAAACTGGGCATTGGACCAAAAGGTGGTAGAAAATGGAGCAGGGTCGCCAAGTAATAAGTGATGGTGGTCGAAACGACAATGTCCTACGTGCAGCCGGGCAATAATGATCACCTCACGCCGAGAGTAGGTCAACCAAGTAATAGGTAGAGGTTTAAAATCCTGGAGTTAGTTCTCTTCAAGGAAAGACCGATGTGCATGCCAGAGCCAGAATGTAAAAAACAAAGAGAGAGAGAGAGAGAGAGAGAGAGAGAGAGACAGACAGAATCGAATGAGTGATCACAGTTTGCTGATAAACGGCTTGTGTAATGACCGAGGACGACTTCCCTCCGATAGGACAGTGGTAATTTTGCAACTTCAGCACAAAGCTTCTCAACAGGACTCGTACAAAAAGTTTCTGTAGCTAAACGAATCGTATGATGGTGCTGACATGATCTAAAATGCACAATCGTGCATACATAGTACATAGTCAATTTTTGGACAGACAAGGGATATGTACAAGCAGAGAAGGGTGGTCATTAACAAATGGAAGCATTATTGGGCCGAGGAGAAGGGACAGGGAAAGAAATTACGTACACAGTCAGAAATTCATGCAGCCTGTCTTATCATCAGAAAAATAAAAGCCATTGTTGAGGTTCCAGGAGTAGAAACAGTCAAGACACCACTGAAAATGCTGCTCAAGTAGACAGATTTGTTGTGAGCTGCAACAGACTGCAAAGTCATCAACAAAGAGAGAAGCTAAGACACCTGATTCAAGACAGTCCATAATAGGGTTAATTGCTATGGAACGATGCTCAACACTGAACCCTGAGGTAGACCATTCTCTTTAATAAGTGTTGTCAGGGCTGAACCCACTGGCACCTTAAAAACACAATCTTTTAAAATTTTTGAATAAAAATAGGCAGGCAACCCCTGAATCTCAAAGTGTGCAAAGTATGAAGGTTACCCATTCTACAAGAGATGCTGTATGTCTTCTCCAAATCAAAAAACACACTGTTTGGCACTTCTACAATAAATTTAGATTCAAAGAACAAACTGCAGGCCCTTGGGAAAAAAGTGCTGTAACATCTGTACCTAAATGGCATCCAGTCCTGGAGAGGAGGATCTTGATGAAGGGTGTGCCTGTTTTGCTCCCTCTTAGTAAAATTGGCATTATATTCTTCACGATTCTGGGAGAAGAAAAACATAATCCTTGCTTCCGCCACCCATTTCCGAGAAAGAAAAGTGGGATTGTAGTATGTGGAACTTGAAATGTCACAAAATATTGACCCATGGTGTTAGAAGTATAGCCAGCTAGCTCGTTTACTCTCTCTTAGAAGGCGGTGACATTGTGCATACGAACACTTGCAACAAATACAGTTCTCTAATGTGGATTGGCATGAAGAGAGAATGTCTCCAGGCTCTAAGTGCATCACTGCATACTTCAATCCACCAGGGGACAGAGGTTAGTAGTGGCAACAAAAAAGTGTGAGGGATGGGACATTCTGCAGCAGTGAGGATTTCAGCAGTAAGATAATTGACCTGGTCATCAATATAAAACTGTCAGTTGGGTGGATGAACAGATGAAATGGACATCAGCAGACGAATTGCACATGGGAACTGATCATATGAGTCTGTATCTGAGAGAACAGACCATTGGAGATGAAGGGCAAGTTGAGGAGTGCAAATTGAAAGGTCATGCATGAGGTCCGAAAGAAATGTTAGTTAACCACTGTTAAGACAGATGAGATTAAGGCGGTTTAAAATATCTGTTACGAGAGCATGTATCTGACAGGGGTGTAGACACTCCGGTGTTTAAATCGCCGACCAGCAGAAACAGAGAAAGAATGTGATCAATGAGGTGTAAAAGGTCTGTCCTGGTGACAGCACATGAAGATATGTAAACATTGCACAGTGAGAAAGTAAAACCAGGTAGCGAAAAGTCTGACAGCTACTGCTTGAAACATGATGTGCAAAAGAATGATGTGACTATGCATGTCATTCCCTTATGAGCAGCATAACATCTCCATGAGCTGGAGTCCCTGCTTTAGGGTGGAGGTTCAAAATGAAACAAGGTAAAAGTGAGAGGTTAAAATGATTGTTAGGATGTAAATTTCATTTCCTTAAGGTAGAAAAACATAAAGTATGATCGTAAGAGAAGCTGCAGTTCGATGCTCTTGGGCTGGGTGCCATGAATGTTCCATTGAAGAATTCCCATAATGGGAATGAAACACATGAGCAGTCATCCCAGTGACTGCAGAGTACCGCAAAGCAAATGGTCTCAAATGTTGTGGTTGGAGGCTAGAAGATTTTAGTCCATTAGTTCAATAGTGCTGTAACAATCCATCTTATGTTGGCCTCCTGATTGACCGTTCACTGTAAGCCCCGGTGACAAGGTGTCTGGGGGGAGGACATTGCTAGATGACACTGTTGAAGAGGAAGGCCAAGGAGGAGAAAGGGAGGATCTTCCCTCTTGTTCAACTTCTTCGAACCATGGAAGGTCTCACATGTTGTTCTTGTTTGGATGTTTAAGGGGGACAAAACTGCAATCAGTCTCCTAGTCTCACATGAAGACCCATACGGTTTTGACAGGGTGTGCCCAGAAAGTCATCACGGGAATAGTCCTCCTTGCATTTCCAGATGTCTGTCTGCAGGGCAAGTGATTTCACAGATGCGGGTGGAGGTTTGGTGGAGTGCTGTGCACCATTATCAGATGAAGATGCCGCTATCTTGGGGCTAAGTGTTGTGACAACTTTAGTACTGAATTGTAGGTAACAGGTCTGCATGGCCATTTCTCTTTGGTCGAGGTGTAGCAACAACTGTGGTTGTAGTGCCAGATGGTGACAGTTGGAAACCTAGTGTACCATAACACATTTTGGGCAACATGTGTACTGTCTAATTAAAATTACTTACTTGTTGTCAGTTCATGCACTGGAGCTGCTTTCCTTCAATCAGTGTGTTCTGTCACTACAACTGATCAATTCAATTCCATTTCCTTATCTGGCCCTCTGATTTGTTTTGCTACCGATTCACAGACCTGCCCCCCCCCCTTTTTTTTTCTCTCTCCCCCCCTCACTCTTCCTCCCTTCTCCACATCACTGAATGATAATTGTACAAAAAACTAGACATGGACAACAGCAAAATACATGCTAATGCACAGCACTAAGCTCACACTTCTAAATCCTTTTGTACAAGTCATTATTTAATGTCACATATACAAGTGCTGTATCAAGATATCAGATTACATTAGATGAGCTTTGTATGATTTACAGTACATGAAACCAAGCTCTCTGAAGGCTACAATGCAGGGTTATTACTGAGTGTGCAGAGTGACTTGGAAGAAAATAATGTGGCTGCATAGAGGAGTGGCATCATTGTAGCTTCTCAATCCCGCCGTATGCAATTATTTTAATTTCTAAATCAAAATTACTTTGAATGTTATCTTTACTAATTTTTTAAGTCCTAACGCCTTGCTATGTATGTTTTGTAATAGTATTGACTTTTTTTATTCACATTTATTTTTCTGCTATGCTATGCTGGAATGCTATGATTCCCCCCCCCCCCCCCCCCAATTCGAATCTGCATGTGTCATTAATAATGTGAGGATATTTCCACCAATATAGCGATAAATTACAGTTTGCTTTTAGTACTGTATCTAAAAATTTTCTGTATTTTATGGTCAAACACAATATTGTGTCAAGTTACATGCCAGAAAACAAATCATCAAATTAGGTCAAATACATGAGTTAACATTATTAATGTGAAACAATGAAGTCAACAATGACTTCAAATACACTATCTCAAACAGACAACGTTAAAGGAAAATATGTGCCCCTGTCAACTTTCAGAGCCAAAATAGCTAAGTAAAAGAAAATTGTCTGGGGGCATTTTGATCTAGCATAACTACTTGAGAATTAATCTTTTTTTATATGGACAGGAGAACAGGGTTCCATTAAAATTGCACCACTTCCTCTAGGTGGCACCTGAGAGCACCACATTATTCCATCTTATTCTCTAATATTAGTAGGTATACAAAATCAACACAATGTCATCCACAAATGATAAATAACTTTGATGTGTAGCATATCATTTTGTCACAGAAATTATTCACTGATATAAATACTACAGAGGAGAAATTCTCGCTAAGAGGGTAAATTGTGCTCCCCTTGCCTAATATAAATATATTAGCTGCACTCTAAGGGAGTAAGCCATACATTATTTGATTAAGCTGCACCTGCATATATGGTTGACCAAGAACAATATCTGCTAATTCCAACATAGAACCAAACCCAATTTGGTTGGTAGTTACACTATTTCTTTAATTTCTAATTTAATTGAATGTATTTGTATGCTATCAAAATTGTATAAAAAAAGGGGGGGGTGGAGGACAGGTCCATATATGTCCTGTTGTTGCCTTCTTTAGTCCGCAGACTAGTTAGATGCAGCTCTCCACGCTACCCTGTCTCATCATCTGAGAATTCGTTCGGCAACCTACATCCGTTTGAATCTGCTTACTGTATTCGTCCCTCGGTCTCCCTCTATTATTTTTACCCCACACACTTCCTTCTAATGTTAAGTTGATGATTCCTTGATGTCTCAGAAATGTGTGCTACCAATCTATCCCTTCTCTTAGTCAGGATTTGCCAGAAACTCCTTTTCTCCCCAATTTGGTTAAGCACCTCCTCATTAGTTACGTGATCTACCCATCTAATTTTCATCATTCATCTGTAGCACCATATTTCAAAAGCTTCTATCATCTTTTTATCTGAACTCTTTATCGTCCACGTTTCACTGCCATACAATGCTACACTCCAGACAAATTCTTTCAGACAGGACTTCCTAACATTTAAGTTAATATTGGATGTCCACAAGTTTCATTTCTTTAGAGACTCTTTTCTTCCCATAGCCATTCTGGATTTTATATCATCTTTACTTTGGCCACCAGAAGTTATCTTGCTATCCAAATAACAAAATTAATCTACTACTTTTATTGTCTCATTGCCTAATCTAATTCCTTCAGCATCGCCTCATTTTCTGACATTACATTCCATTACCTTTGTTTTACTCTTGTTCATCTTGCATCTTCCTTTCGAGACACTATCCACTCCATTCAATTGTTCTTCCAGATCCCTTGCAGAGTCTGACAAAATTACTATGTCATCGGCAAACTGCAAACTTTTTATTCCCTCTCAAAATTTCTCCTTCCATTCCTTCACTGCTTGCTCAATTTACACATTGAACAACATTTGGGAAAGACTACAACCCTGTCTTACTCCCTTTCTTGCCCTTCGACTCTAATAACCGCAGTCTGGTTTTTGTATAGGTTGAATATAACTCTTTGCTCTATATATTTTACCCCTACTACCTTCAGAGTTTGGAAGAGTGTATTCCAGTTGACATTGTCAAAAGCTTTCTCCAAATCTACAAACGCCAAAAACATAAATTTGCCCTTCCTTAGCCTATCTTCTAAGATAAGTCGTAATGTGAGTATTGCCTACCGTGTTCCTACATTTCTCCTAAATCCAATCTGATCTTCCCTGAGTTCAGAATCCACAAGTTTTTCCATTTGTCTATAAATAATTCGTGTTTTAATATTTTGCAACCATGACTTATTAAACTGATAGTTCTGTAATTTTCACACTTGTCGTATTTGCTTTCTTTGGCATTGGAATTATGATATTATTCCTGAAGTCGGAGGGTATTTCTCCTGTCTCATACATCTTGCATACTAGATTGAACTTTTTTTTTTTTTTCTTGGCTGGCTATCCTAACGCAATCAGTAGGTCAGACAGAATATCATCTACTCCAGTCCTTCACTGCTCTGTCTAATTCTTCTCGCAGTATCATATCTCCTATCTCATCTTCCTCCGCTTCATCTTAGCTTTCTAAAATACTGCCTTCAAGTTTATTTCAGTTGTATAGGTCCTCTATATGTTCCTTCCACAGTTCAGCTTTCCCCTCTTTGCTTAGTATTGGTTTTCCACCTGAGTTATCGACATTCATACAGCTGCTTTTCTTGTCTCCAAATATCTCTTTTATTTTTCTGTAGGCAGTATCTATATTTCCCCTAGTTACGCATTCTTCTACGGTTCTGCATTTGTCCTGTAGCCACTCCTGCTTAGCCAGTCTGCACTTCCTGTCAATCTCATTTTTCAAACATCTGAACTCCCTTTTTCCTGCATTTTTATATTTTCTCCTCTCATCAATTAAGTTCAGTACATCCTGTGTTATCCAGGGATTTCTGTTAGGCCTTGTCATTCTGCCTACATGGTCCTCTGCAGCCTTCACTACCCTATCTCTCAGAGCTACCCATACATCCTCTACGGTATTACTTTCCCCCGTTTCAGCCTATCCTTGCCTAATACTCCCTCTGAAACTCTCAACCACCTCTGGTTCCTTCAAGTTGTCCAGGTTCCATCTCCTAACTTTTCTACCTTTCTGCAGTCTCTTAAGTTTTAATCTGCATTTCATAACCAACAAGTTATGGTCAGAGTCTATATCTGCCCCTGGATATGTCTTACAATTTAAAACCTGGTTTCTAAATCTATTCCTAGACTGTTATAAATTCAATCTGGTACCTATCAGTGTCTCCTGGTCTCTTCCATGTATGCAGCCATCTTTCATGATGTTTGGACCAAGTGTTGGTGATAATTAAATTGTGCTCTGCACAAAATTCCAACAAGCGATCTTCTCTTTCATTCCTTTTTCCCAGCCCATATTCACCTACTACGTTTCCTTCTCTTCCCTTTCCTACTACCGAGTTCCAGTCCCCCGTCACAATCAAGTTTTCATCTCCCTTAACTTTCTGAATGATTTCTTTTATCTCCTCATACATTTCTTCAATATCCTCATCATTGGCCATGCTAGTTGGCATATAAACTTGCACCACTGTGGTCGGTGTTAGCTTCGTGTCTATCTTTGCTATGATTATATGTTCACTATGGTGTTCATAGTAACTTACCCACATTCCTATTTTCTTTGAATATCAGACCTACTCCTGCTTTACCATCAACTGATTTTATATTTATAACCCTGTAGTCACCCGACCAGAAATCCTGTTCATCCTGCCACCGAACTTCACTAATCCCTACCATATCTAAATTTAACCTATCCATTTCTCTATTCAAATTTTCTAACTTGCCTTAGTGATTAAGGGTTAGAACATTCCACACTCCGACCTGTAGAATGCCTGTTTTGTTTTTCTTGATGACAACATCTTCCTGAGTAGTCCCCGCCCGGACATCCGAATGGGGGACTATTTTACCTCCGGAATATTTTACCCAAAAAGACGCTATCATCATATATTCTTATAGTAGAGCTGCATGTCCTCAAGAAAAGTAACGGCTGTAGTTTCCCCTTGTTTTCAGCAGTTCACAGTAACTGCATGGCAAAGCCACGTTAGCTGATGTTACAAGGCCAGCTCAGTCAATCATCCAGAATGTTGCCCCTGTAACTACTGAAAAGGCTGCTGCCCCTCTTCAGGAACCACATGTTTGTCTGGCCTCTCCACAGACACTCCTCCGCTGTGGATGTACCTACGGTTCAGCTATCTTTATCGTTGAGGCACGTAAGCCACCCCACCTCGGCAATGTCGGTGGTTCACGGGAGTGGCCATATATTCCCTATATGGCCCATATATGTCATAAAAGACAAAATGAGAACATGTTTCAATCCAAAACTGTACTGTAACTTCAGCAGTAAAGTATAAATATGAGTCAGTGCTTATTTGAGGTGAATCAAAAGCCTTAAGGAAGGACAAAACTGAGAATGTGACACACTGAAGAAAAATGTATGCAAGTATGAAAAAATTAACTTGAAAACTGGTACATTAAGTACCCATTCACACCATATACATAGTTTTGGCAATATTTTATTTTCAAACTGACAGAGGTGCTGAGTGTACTACTCTAGATATTATTACATGGTCCCTGAACTAGACTCCCAAACAAACAGGTGAGGGAACTTATCATTTGTTTTTGCGTGTATATATGTGTGTGTGGGGGGGGGGGGGGTGGAAGGGATATGATGAAGCCATGGCATTGGATGCATGAAAACAGGATTAACAAGTAATTTCAAAGAGAATTGACACTCAAGCAATAAGATTTGTCTTATGCAAACTCCACCCATGGACTGTAAGTCTGCTGCATTCAAGGCACGTTGATCTCCCACCAGCTGGTGACGCCAATAGATGAATCCGAATCCTGCTGTCACTTTTTTCTCTCATCCCCGCAATTTATTTCACAAAGCGGAGTGGACCCCAGATAGACAGCGCTATCACAGAACAATTTTGGGATTAAACATGGCTCTTTTTTGTACTGAAAGCTTACCATTTGACTACAAAGGTGGTCTGGACTGAAATATCTCTGGTGACCTCTTACTTTTGTATGTATTATTTTTCTCTGCACATTAGTAGTGTTGCAGTATTTCAGTCTTCATCTATCTCCAATGCCAAACTGCCTATGCATCAGAACTCTTCAAATTTCCAGATATGTTTAATCACATGTTTGTAAAGCTATCAGACAAAACTGCATCGCCATCAGTCCATAGCTTACAAACTACTTAAACTATGTATATGTTGTCCTTATGTTAATTTACCACTCATGCCCCAGGGAGGACTCGAACCTCCAATGGCGAGCAACCGGGCACTCTGCAGCGAGGTATGTCTAATCAGTCTCTGAAAAGAAATCGTGGGCTTGCAAAATGAAAACTCGGTTTACTTATATTCAATTAAAGATTTCATTTATTATTATTCTTTGTATTTTGAATGTGAAATACATCAAAATCTACACTGCATGTTCTTATTAACTGTTCCAATGTTTGTTAAGCTTATGGGACTGCTTATGACTGCGGGGTCATCAGTCCTTTCTTGTTAACTAGAGTCTTTAACTCATTACAAGGGCAATATACAACGAAGAACCAAAGAAACTGGTACACTTGACTAATATCGTGTAGGGCTTCCACCAGCAAACAGCAGTAACCACAACACGATGTGGTGTGGACTCGAGTAATGTCAGAAGTAGTGCGGGAGGGAACTGACACCGTATTCTACAGGGCTGTCGATTCTGTAAGAGTGCGAGGGGGTGCAGATGTCTTCTGAAGAGCATGTTGCAAGGCATCCCAGATAAGTTCAATAATGTTCATGTCTGGGGGGGGGGGGGGTGTTGATGGCCAGAGCAGGTGTTCAATTTCTGTTCCTGGAACCTCTACCAGTTTGAACAGTCCCCAGCTGACATGCAAGATCTGTGGATATACGAGGCTGTCTCCATACCCCTACACTTCCATCCATTCAATACAATTGAAAACATGACTCGTCAGAACAGGCAACATGTTTCCAACCAGAACACCAAGTTCCATCTCGCTTCAATCATAATGACCCGCCACTGTTGCAGCAGTAACTGATAAAACGCCTGTCGTAGGCATTTCTGACTGCAGCTGCTTCCTCTGAGTTTTTACATATATCTGTTTTTGCATATGCATGCTTAAATCAGTTTCTTTGGCTCTTCACTGGATACACATGGAACTTGTTTGAGGGGAAAAAAAAACCCACAACTGAAATTCACAGGCAGTTGGTAAACGTTTATGGAGAGACTGTAATGCCTCACCAGCATGTCATAAAATGGTACCAAAGGTTAGTAGCCAGTAGGGAAAAATCAGCAATGTTTCACTGGGACATCGTTGCCACCTTCCCTGCAGCTACGTGGAATCCGAACCGCATGTAGTTTCTGGTGACTGGCCAGATTGTTGAGAGGTGAAGGCCAAGTTAAAACTCAGAGTGAAATAGTCAGTGACACTAGCAAGTTTCAGACCCATGAGAAACTCTGAGTGAGGAAGGGAGGGTGACGCTAGGAGGAAGGTTGTGAGACAGACACTGACATCAAGCATGTTATGATCACCTGTCTCTCTTGCCAAAGGGTGGTCTATATTATTTTTGGCCACAGCTTGATGGTGGCCATTCATTCTAATGGGCAGTTAGTTATTACTCATTTCAACAGAAAAAGCTGTGCAATGATTACAGTAGAGTTGATAAATCACTAACTTGCTTTTGTCTGCACCTTTTGTCAAAAGAAATGAGAGCCAAACACAACCCACCAAAACTATCTATTTCTCACCCTAGGAGTTCTAGTAATTCTCTTGAGTATCTTGTTACTTTAAGTAAAATAAACAAATTATTGTGCAATGGCATTTCATTTTTACTACTACCTTTATTAGGTGACAAATGTCAGGGCTGTCTACCTGAAGTCTCCATGCATAAGCCAGGATTCAGAGATAACTGGGGAGTTCCGCTTGGCTGAGTAAGTCTAATAAAGCTGGAGTGTGACAAGAACCCAAGACATTGCCTGGTAGTTGCTGTTCCACCTTAAAATTCAAAGTCTGACTTATCACAATTGAATAACATTTACCTCTACTTCTTAAAACAGTGTCCGTACAGAGTTGGCATGAAAAAATCCAAGGAGTCTCCAACAGATTAGATTAGATTAATATTTGTTCCATAGATCATGAATACAACACTTCGTAGTAATGTGGAACGTGTCAGGTTAATAAAAGATGTCTGCACAAGATATTATTTTATGTAATGTATCACAAGACACAAATATTTTTTATTATTTTTTCTTTGATTTACTAATTATATCTAAAAATTCATCCAATGAGTAGGAGGAGTTGTCATTCAGAAATTTTTATTTTTAAATGATAGCTGGCTATCTGTCAGGCTTTTGATGCTGTTTGGTATGTGACCAAAGACTTTTGTGGCAGCATAATTCACCCCTTTCTCCTGGTGTTACAGCTAGGCACACTGCTATTACTTTTGAACTGGGTTGGATATGAAGGCAATGGAGAGAGAGAGAGAGAGAGAGAGAGAGAGAGAGAGAGAGAGGGGGGGGGGGAGGAGTGTTTCATTGCGATTGAAAAATGTTTCTGACAAAGAACGCACTATTGTTACCAAATTCTAGTAAACAATATTAAAAAGAAACAAAAAAAAAATCTCTTCCTATTTATGTCCATTTAATGAACACGTGAAATTACTGTGCAGTATCTGGCTTTTCTAGCATCTCTGCAGCCCTAAAACCCACATTTGGTCTTCCTGACAATCATTCAACTTGGATGATGAGCAGTCATTTGGCCAAGGTAGCATAAATTCAGCTCACGTTGCAATAGTACTGGGACCCTCATGGTTATCACCTTCTCAGGACACATCATATGTGTCATTTACTTTAACTTTTGTGACTCCTTAAGGGCCTAGATGCTTGGCCTTCAGCTTCAAATTTGGTTCAGTTTGTGATTGTTTAATTGCTACCAGATCACCAACTTTGTGCCAGAAGGATTTCTTCTGAAGATGGTTGAAGCTAACATGGTTTTCTTCTTGATTTATTTGTTGCTTAGCACCTTCCCTCAGTGCACCGCACCTTTTTTTAAAAGAGTTAATAATTTCTTCATCTAACAATTTTGTGATCTGAAGAATTGATGCTACCATGTTATATCATTTGACAGGGTTATGCTTAGTATTGACCATAGCCAAAATAGAATTAATCATCCCAATCTGTCCATTGCCTCTAGGATGTCCTGTCATGATTTAAATATGTTAAATCCCTTCTGTACTGCAGTACTCCTTGAATTTGTGAGAGGTAAAGCAAGGCCCTGTATTGGTAATTACTTGGCCTGTGTTTACAAAGTTAGTTCATTTTATGTAATTTCATTTTACTAATTGCTTCTCATGATTTTGTAATTTTTACAGTTAAACTTGGTAAATGCATAAATAATACTTTGTGATTTTAATCTCAATGACTCGATCAGGGTGATTATAATTAAACTTTCAAAACATGGTCAGAATGACATCAAATTGCAATGCAATATTATCGGAGAAGAGGGAAAACATATGGTAGAAAAAATAAATGGTGTGAAAACTGATCAATAAATGGCAATGTCTATGTCAGAATTTGTAAATGAAAACACCTTTCATGCACATGGTCCACTGAAATTGGTAAAAACATGCCGGGTACATGGCTTTAACTCATTTTGCACCTGAGACAATCATCATGGCTGTCTCAATGCAGAATCACGATCTGCTTGTAAAGCTGTTTTACAAGAACGATGACTGCACACAAGTCGCTCTGCAGGAGTTCCGGACATTGAATGGTTTGGAAAAAGGCATTTGATGACTGCCGAGGTTCTGGAGAAAATTATTCAGAAATTAGAAAAGAGGGGTTCCTTTGGTGTGCCACCTGGTAGAGGGAGGAAAGGAATTGATTCAACATCTCTGGAAGAAGTGGCCACAGCAATGCAGGACAAGTCCAGTGGTGGGGGGCAAACATGTGACAAACTGTGAGCAAGGTGTGTAAAATCATATGAAACATACTTCTTTGCTATCCATTCAAAATTATCCATGTGAACACATTGCTTCCTATTGACCTGCCAGCAAGAGAGACTTTTGCTTTAGAATTTCTTGCACACATGGAAATGGGTGATTAATGGCCATGGAAGATTCTGTGGAGAGATGTAGCCCACTTTCATTTAACAGGATATGTCAATACACTGAACCGTTGAATATGGGCAACAGAAAATCCAGTACCGCTTCACGCTGAAAATGTCACTGTAAGATGCTGGTTTACAGCATCATTTATCATAAGACAATATTTTTTCGAGGATTCAGATGCTTCCATTCCTGTTAGTGGTAAGCACAATGAGTGTCTTTGGTCCAACCATGTCGCTTCAGCTCTCCAACAGCATGGATGAGATCATTTTTACGCAAGATGGTGCACTTCTGCAATAAATTAACTACCATAGTCAATCAGCACTTTCACTTCTCAGCTACTTCCTCTTAGATTTTTAAAGTTATAACAGTTGATACTGTTCTTAACAGTATTTGCATTCATTGTCACCTTTTGATTTCCTTCTTCTTTGTGCATTAAGATGAGATATGGCCAAACTCTTTGCAACTAAAGCATTTCTTGCCCCTTGCTCTCATGGTTTCAGCCACTTGTCTTGTGGGCACAGGCACCACAATTGATTTTTTTTAATAGAGATCTAATAACTGTTTTACAAATTACCTGTGCCTCCCAAGCTGCACTTTTTGTATTTTTGTTATATCAATCATTACTGCTGGAATTTCCAAAATGACAATGACTCTGCAGCTATTCCGTAATGTCTCATTTTTACCTTAAAAAATTTTACACTTCCAGTGCCGTAAAGTAGAATTTTATGCCCGAAGCTTCTATTTCATCAACCACATAGTTAAATAGAGAGTTGTTATCAATATCAGTACAGGTGAAAATTTCTTTCATTAAGAGAAAATATTGTTGAAGACACTCCTCTTGTTCATTCTTTCGTTGAGCCAATAGCTGATGAATCTCAGCAGCACTGGTTTTCACATCAAATTCTGCTTGCAAAGGTTTTATCAATGCAGCCCGCAATGTAACCCCTTCTCACATTGAAGAAAAAGCTTGGCCAAACATTCAAGTGATTTTAAGAGCATCCTCAACACGATGGAATGACAGCGAAAATTTACACTGATCTTGATAAACTTTCACCAGTTTCTAGAGCAGCTGGTGGAATGGTGAAGACTGCTGTCTCGCACGCGGGGTGCAAGCACAGCTATCGATTTGTGTAGCATTGTTTCCAGGGTTAATCGGGGTCTTTTGTTTTGGAGCCGAGTGGAGGGTTTAAAGCAGAGGTTTCACCGACTTTGTGAGAGTCATGGCTGCAGATTTTTGGATCTGTGTTATCGGGTGGGGAATTGTAGGACGCCCCTAGATATATCAGAGGTGGACAACACTAAGGAAACAGCTACTCCGGTAGCAGAGTAATTGTGCAGTGCACATGTTTGTGTTTCTTTACTAGGCGCTAGCTCTGATGAGTACTCGCCAGTCGAAAACTTTCAAAGCATTAAAAATAATGTTCCCAAAATTACAGCACTGCAGGGAAATTATTGAGCTCAGACAGTTTTAGGCACTGAAAGCTGACTAAATCATGATGTGGAAAGCTCAGAAATATTTAGTGAGGCTTGGAATGTATATTGGAAAGACAGATTGGAAACAACTGGAGAGTGTGTTCATCGCAGTGGGCGAAGATATTGTTTCTACTGAGGTGAAGGTTGAGAGTAATTGTGAAATTATATGGGCACGTATAACAGGTCTAAGAGAAGTAAAGTTAATAGCTGGGTTTTCTTACCGCCCCTCCCCCCCCCCCCTTGAGGCTACTGTGGAGGACTGAGTGCTGATATGCACTCAGAGGCAAGGGGAGTGGTGAAAAAGGGGGAGGGGGGGGCACTTAAGGCTGGAAAAGATCCATCATGGTATAATAATAATAATAATAATAATAATAGAAAGCTATGAGAAAGCAAAAGCTGTTGCACTCTCAGTTAAAAAAAGAACACACAAATGAAGACAGGCAAAAGTTAGTAGAGATTTGAGTATCTATAAAAAGATCGATGCGCAAAGCATACAGCAATTACCACAGCCATACTTTAGCAAAAAATCTTTCCGAGAACCCGAAAAAATTCTGCCTTATGTAAAATTCGATAACTGGGTCAAAGATCAATATCCAGTCACTCGTAGATCATTCCAGGGCAGTAATAAAAGAAAGCAAACTGAAAGCTGAAATTCTAAATTTAACCTTTATATCTTTCACACAGGAGGACCATACAAATGTACCATCATCTGATCAACAAACTAACGTCTGGTGTAGAATAGCAGCCGAGAAAGCTGAATACAAAAAAGTCTCCTGGTCTGGATGGAATACCAGTTCAGTTTTACAAAGAGTATTCTGCAGCATTGGCCCCTTACTTAGCTTGCATTTATTGCAAATCTTTAATTCAACGTGAATTTCCTATTGATTGGAAAAAAGCACAGGTGACTCTCATTTATAAGAAAGGTAAAAGAACTGACCCACATAATCACAGGTCAATATCATTGAAATCAGTCTCCTGTACAATTTAGAACATATTCTCAACTCCAATGTAGTTAATTTCCTTGATACAGATAAGCTTGTTTCTATGAATCACCACAGGTTTAAGAAACATCATTCATTTGAAACTCTGCTTGCCCTTTCCTCACATTCCAAGGCATTTGATGCGGTGCCACACTGCAGACTGCTAATGAAGATATGAGCATATGGAATAGGTTCACAGATTTGTGACTGGCTGGAAGACTACCTAAGTAATATAACGCAGGAGAGTGATAGGGCCACTATTATTTTCAATCTATATAAATGATCTGATGGAAAGAGCAACTTGTTATTTGCGGCTGTTTACTGATGATGCTGTGGCGTATGGGTGGCTGTTGTCATTAATTCACTGTAATAACATATAGAATGACTTAGACAAAATTTCTAGTTGGTAGCTATCTCTAAATGTAGAAAAATGTAAGGTGCTGCACGTGAATAGGAAAAACAATCCCATAATGTTCAAATGCAGCATTAGTAGTGAGCTTCTTGATGAAGTCGTCTCGTTCAATCCTTTAGTCATAACCCTGCAGAGCGATATGAAATGGAACAAACATGTAAGGGTGGTTGTGAGTTAGGCAGATAGCCAACTTTGGTTTATTTGGAGAATATTGGGAAGATTTACATCATCTGTAAAGAAAACCACTTATAAAACACTTGTATGACCATGTCTTTGTGGCAGTGTATTTCCTCTCTGAGTCTAGTGAGTCGACTCACTGTTTTGGCACACGAAACATCTGGCGTGCCGCAAAGTCGTGCACTGCGCTAACTTCCCTGATTCACGTGAGCTGAGAAAGCTGCTGGACACAGCAAACACAAAACATCTGTGAAATATCAATGGGGTTTTAATATGTTATTCACTAGACTAAATTGCAGGATTTGTTTGCTACTACGATTTTACAATCATGCTAAAGCGTAAACGTTTCCTAAGTAACACGTATTTTCATACAAAGGAATATTGAAATGAAGGGAGCACAAAATAGTAATGTTCAAATGCCAAAGTTACGAAACTTTTCCAACCTTCAAAATCCCACAGCTAAGTTTAAATAAGAAAAGAAAGATTATGTTTCAAACGTCTGTGCATCCAGAAATGAATAACGTTTCTAACCAATCAATGTAAAGAAAATATTTAAGATTTGTTCCTAAGACATATTTAATGCGGTCAACAGATATTACTACAAGTATCAACATAAGGAAACATATTTCACAATTTACATAATGAGATTAGAAAACTGAACTATAACTTCCCAATTTCCAGATAGGTATTCTGATAATCATTTTCATTGTCAGTCAGTCAAATAAATGAGATTCAATTATAGTTTCTTGGAACTGAAATTCAAAAACATTATTTTTTACATTTTCTTACTGAGAATGTTGGTTCGTCTCACTGAAATTAATCTCTTTGCTTCGAAAAGATGCGTTCACATGACACAGATGCATAAACATCACTTCACAGTTTCGAATAATGTTGTAAACATATTTCAGTGCTCATTCCACTAAAGAAGAGGGTCCTCAGTTCGGGGCAGCAGCTGCATGATACATTTGTCGACTTAAATTGTTCTTGCTGCTCTTGGATTATCCATCTGGTTTCGAGCAACAATTCCTACATCTGCGTCAAAATATCTTCATACAAAGCTTGATATATTGCTCTTTTCAGCTGACTGTTGTGCAGGTCTAGAAAATTCTGTTTGTGTTGTCGAGTTCCACAACATGCAACATTTGTTAATTATGCTTGAAAACACTTGCTTATAATGTTCGTCTTGCTTTGACTCAGTGGTCAAGGAAATGTTGCTTCCTAGAGAACTTTCAAGTTATACCTCTTCAACATCTAACAAGAGATGAAATGTTGCCATCAGGATATTTCTCTATGAGGTGATCCAGATGTTTCAGCAATCCTTTGCTTAGGAAGGCACTTTAAATAAACCAACACAGTTTACACTACTTAGTTCAAGTGAAATGACCTCAAAACACCGAAGGACTTCACAGGTTTTCTCGGTAGTTTCCTAGTCTTAAAACCTCAGTTGAAGGGTAGCATAATTAAAAATTCCACATAGCGCGACAGGGAAACACTCTAGTGTTAAAACTTCAAACCCGTAACACACCTGGGCGCTGTGTCGAACTCACCAGGCAGATGGACAGCAAAAAGCATGTAAACGGTACCTAGCGTCCGATACACGAATCACAAGATTCATTGTTTCGAAACAGTGCTGATTCAAGTGTTTTACTGAGTCGATTCCCTTAGTCGAAACAGCAACTCACTAGCCAACTCTAATCAGAACCAATTGCGTTGTTGACGAGAGAATAAAGAACGTTATCTGTAAAAGTTGGGTATTATTAGGTTTGGCACCACCCATAACACCAACAACCTCAAAAAAGCAATAATAGGGTGAGATGCTGATCCTAAGCAAACGTCACAAAAAATACTTATGCATATTGTTGCACACGAGAACATAATAAATTCTCTAATATTGTCGTGTGAAACATAGAAAAATACAAAAATAACGAAACTTCCTTAAGTAATTAATGCCAGTAAAAGATGTGTTACATAGCCCGGCAGCGGCGTCCTCGATTATAATGAAGGAAATTACGTCAAAAATTTCTACTTCCCATAAAATTACCAGTTTTGCCTGGTGCTTAACCCTTGGGTGCATAACAGGGGTCTTTTGGACCTGGCAACCTTTTCTTTTATACATAAATTTCCTTTAAAGTTGATTGTTTCATTAGGTTCTGTGTAATCCAAAATACTGTTGTCTTTCTTTAGACAAAACTTCATTTGGTGGAAATAAAATTATTGACCTTTCTTCTTTAATTTTGTGATATTACACAGCTAATGCATGATAGGGGACTTTTTGACCCCTTAGTGAACAAGGTATTTTTTAATAGTTTACTGACAACAATTAGAGCTTTTCTGCTGTTATGGTCATTACTGAGGAGTCTGAAACACTGGGGACACTGCAGCTGAATCTTCTTTAGAAAGGTTCACTTATGTCTTTACGCTGCAGCGTTTCATATGAGCGTAAGTTCAGTTTTATAAATAGAATGGTTCTACAGTAAACTTTCATTCTTTACTTTCAGTATGGATGCCCTATCATCTGTTCGAAGTAAAAGAACATCATCTGAAATCTGAACAGCCGCGGTGGAGTAGCCGAGCGGTCTAAGGCGCCTCGCTGCGGAGCGCGCAGTTGCTCAGAGGTTCGAGTGCTCCCTAGGGTGTGGGGTGTGTGTTGTCCTTAGGTTAGTTTACCTTAGTTTAAAGGAGTTTGTAAGCTACGGACTGATGACCACGCAGTTTGGTACGATAGATTTACAAGCATATGAATATTTTGAAGTCGGAACAACTGATAGAAATTTCAAATCAGCCCTCTCTGAATGGCTTGAAGCTGTGTTTCATGAAGAACATGACAGTGCTTCAGAGATTGATTGTCCTCAGGATACAAGATGGCAATTCGTCTTATAGATAAACATTATGGATGTAGCGGCTATGAATGTCCTATGTTTATTTTCAGAGCAATATCCCAACTATCAAGAAGACTAAGAAGAATTTTTCTCAAGGATTTATTAGAAGAAATGATGTGTCCCTACATGGAAAATAGTCAACAATGCACGCCTTCAGAAGAATGTTCTACAAGCCACGGTACATTGCAGAGACTGGAAAATCACCAAAAAAACTATTTGCAAAGAGTACAGTGTAAATATTAAAGTGATTTATGCTATTGTATTCTTTGTACTACAATAAAGGTCATGGTATCATTACAGATATTATGTTATTCATTCACTGTCACCAAACCCATCCAAATTCCAAATTATTGTTTTAATAATTAAAGTTTTCTATATGTTACTGGGTAGGGGTCTCGAAGACCATTTTTGCAAATCATACCACTCATGTATCCAAGGTTAAAATAGTACAAATTTGGGTAACCTTTGTTATATAATAAACTTCCTGGCGAGTATTTTAATGCCTATTATGTACATATATCACAAACAAACTACGAAAATGCAAGGCTGATCCAGTAAGCATATTTTACCATTTAAAACATTAATTCCTGCTTTTTTCAGCATTTCACTTAAGTCCCTTGAAAAGTGTAAAAACGAGGTTCTACTGTATGTAGATGTAGCCAGTGTACACGTGGACAGCAGCAGCTCTACATTGTAGGATAACCGGCTTCTTAATAGAAGCAACTTATTTTCATTTCGTGTGTGCTTTCTTTTACAGTTCTTAAATCTTTAGTGTGCTCGCGTATTTATCTACTAAGAATCACGTTTAGTTGTCAGTTCAGTTGTTATTTTGATTTATTAGCTCGTGTATATATTTTTCAGATTCGCTGGTAATAAACAGATTAGTGTTAGCTTCATATCTTTCGAAGCTCACTGTTTATCAAACTTCTGTGTCCTCAGACATACGTACTTGGAAAAAACAAAGGTTTTTAGAATGGCTAGGAACTGTGACTGCTGCGAATGGATGGAGGCAGAGTTGGTAACTCTTCGCTCGCAGCTTCAGGCAGTGTTGGCTTCGCTGGCAATGCTTGAGACTGCGGTGGGTGGGCGCCACTGTTGTGGGCCGCTCGCGGGGGTACAGCAGACGCCCTGTGTGTCTGTTGTGCCCTCCGATCGGCCTGCGGCTGTGGCCAGCCCACTCACTGCCCGCGGGGAGGTAGCCCCCCGATCTGTGGTGGATTGGGAGGTCTCCTCAGTGCGTGTCAGGCAACGTAAGACTTCCCAGGGGACCGAAGTGAAGGCCTCCCCGGTTAGTCTTGCCAACAGATTCGAGGCGCTGTCTGTGGCAGGGGATGTTGCTGATGCAGATGGTGTCGCTTGTCCTGTACTCGCCCCGCTGCCTTCAAGATCCAGGCACTCACAGAGGGTGGGTTTGTTGGTAGTTGGGAGCTCCAACGTTAGGCGGTCGATGGAGCCCCTTAGGAAAATGGCTGCGAGGGAGGGGAAGATATCCAATGTGCACTCCATGTGCATACCGGGGGGAGTCATTCCAGATGTAGAACGGGTCCTTCCAGATACCATGAAGAGCACAGGGTGCAGCAAGCTGCAGGTGGTGGCTCATGTTGGCACCAATGATGTGTGTCGCTTTGGATCGGAAGAGATCCTCTCTGGTTTTGGGCGACTATCAGACGTGGTAAAGACTGCCAGTCTTGCTTGCAAGATGAAAGCGGAGCTCACCATCTTTAGCATTGTCGACAGGACTGACTGCGGACCTTTGGTTCAGAGCCGAGTGGAGGGTCTGAATCAGAGGCTCAGACGGTTCTGCGACCGTGTGGGCTGCAGATTCCTCAACTTGCGTCAAAATGTGGTGGGTTTTCAGGTTCCGCTAAATAGGTCAGGAGTCCACTATACACAGGAAGCGGCTACACGGGTAGCGGGGGCTGTGTGGTGTGGACTGGGCGGTTTTTTTAGGTTAGAGGACCTCGGGAATACACAAAATGGGTTTCAGTCTCAAAGGGCTAAGGTCAGACACAGGAAGAAAGCAAATCTAGAAACCATTGGTATAACAGTTGTAAATTGTCGTAGCTGTATTGGGAAAGTTCCAGAGCTCCAAGTGCTGATAGAGAGTACTGAGGCACAAATCGTTATAGGTTCTGAAAGCTGACTGACGCCTGAGATAAGTTCGGCCGAAATTTTTTCAAAGGGCCAAATGGTCTTCAGAAAGGATAGAATAAATAAAAAAGGGGGTGGCGTGTTTATTGCTGTTACTAACAGTTTATCCTGCAGCGAAATTGAGACAGATACTTCCTGTAGGTTATACCTGACAACAGGAATAAATAAATAATTGGATCTTTTTATCGGCCCCCTGACTCAGACGATGCAGTTCCCGAAATGTTCAAAGAAAGCTTGAATCAAATTTTAAATACATATCCGAAGCATACTGTTATAATCGGTGGCGACTTTAATTTACCCTCAATATGTTGGCATAATTACGTATTCGAAACTGGCGGCAAATATAAAACATCGTCCGAACTAGTTCTGAATGCTTTTTCTGAAAACTACTTCGAACAGTTAGTTCATGCCCACTAGAATAGTAAGTAGTTGCGAAAATACCCTTGATCTCCTAGCAACAAATAATCCTGAGCTAGTAAAGAGCATCAAAACAGAGACAGGGATTAGTGAACATTGAGTTGTTGTAGCAAGACTGAATGTCGAAATGCCCAAATGCACTAAAAATGAAAGAAAAATATATCTATTCAATAAAGCAGATAAAAATTTGCTTCACGCTTTCCTGAGTGATAGTGTCCAGTTTTTCAAAACTAAAAATGCGAGTGTAGATCAGTTGTGGCTTACTTTCAAAGACATAATATCAGTAGCAATCGAGAGATTTATACCAAATAAATTAATAAAAGAAGGGGCTGACCCCCTGTGGTACACAAAACAGGTCAGATAACTGTTGCAGAAACAAAGAAAAACGCATGAAAAATTTAAAAACACACAGAATCCACAAGACTGGCAATCTCTTACTGAAACTCGCGACCCAGCGCGGACTTCAATGCGAGAAGCCTATAGTAGTTACCACAACGAAATTCTGTCTCGTTATCTTGTAGAAAATCCAAAGAAATTCTGGTCATATGTAAAGTACACTAGCGGCAAAACTCAAACAATACCTTCCTACGCGATAGCAATGGTAATACTATCGATGACAGTACTGCTAAGGCAGAATTACTAAACACAGCTTTCCGAAATTCTTTCACCAAAGAAGACGAAGTGAACACTCCAGTATTCAATCCAAGAACAGCTGCCAGCATGCAAAACCTAGAAGTAGATGTTCCTGGATTAGTGAAACAACTTAAGTCACTAAAGAAAAACAAATCTTCAGGGCCAGATTGTATACCAACTAGATTCCTCTCAGAGTATGCTGAGGCAATAGCTCTGTACTTAGCTATAATTTACAACCGATCACTCAGCGAAAGATCCGTACCCAAAGACTGGAAAGTTGCCCAAGTTACTCCAATATTCAAAAAAGGCAATAGGAGTGATCCCCAAAATTACAGGCCTATCTCATTGACGTCGATTTGCAGTAGGATTTTGGAACATATACTTTGTTCGAATATTATGAACTACCTCAAAGAGAACGACCTAATAACCAGTAGTCAACACGGATTCAGGAAGTATCACTCTTGCGAAACACAGCTTGCCCTTTATTCACATGAAGTGTTAAGTGCCATTGACAAGGTATCTCAAATCGATTCCATATTTCTGGATTTCAGGAAGGCTTTTGACACTGTATCCCACAAGCGGCTTCTCATGAAATTGCGTGCTTATGGAATATCTCCCCAATTGTGAAATTGGATTCACGATTTCCTATCAGAAAGAACACAGTTCGTTGTAATTGACAGTAAGTCATCGAGTAAAACAGAAGTGATATCTGGCATTCCACAGGGTAGCGTTATAGGTCCCCTACTCTTCCTCGTGTTTATAAACGATTTAGGAGACAATCTGAATAGCTCCCTTAGACTGTTCGCGGATGATGCTGTCGTTTATCGGTTGGTGAAATCAACAGAGGATAAAAAGCAACTGCAAAGCGATTTAGACAAAATACCTGCATGGTGCGAAAATTGGCAATTGACACTAAATAAAGAGAAGTGTGAAGTAATACACATGACCATTAAAAGAAATCCGCGAACTTTAATTACGCGATAAATCAGTCAAACCTCAAGGTCGTAGATTCTACCAAATACCTAGGAGTTAATATTACGAACAACTTTGACTGGAGAGAACACACAGAAAATACTGTGGGGAAGGCGAACCAAAGGTTACGTTTCATTGGCAGAATGCTTCGAAGATGCACCAGCTCCACCAAAGAGAGTGCCTACATCACACTTGGGCATCCTCTCCTGGAGTACTGTTGTGGGACCCTCACCAGGTGGGACTGACAGAAGACATTGAGAAGTTTCAGAGAAGGGCAACTCGTTTTGTTTCATCATGTTACGGGGGGGGTGGGGGGGGCGTCACGGAAATATTGCATGAATTGGGGTGGAAATCATTTAAAGAAAGACCTTATTGATTGCGGCGTGATCTGTTTGCGAAGTTTCAATCACTGACTTTTAGTTCTCAATGTGAAAATATTTTGCTAGCACCCACCTACTTAGGGAGACATGACCATCCCAATAAAATAAGAGAAGTCAGATTGAAAATGGTACGATTTAGGTGTTCTTTCTCCCCGCACGCTATTAGAGAATGGAACGGTAGAGAAAAGTTATGAAAGTGGTTAATGAACCTTCTGCCAGGCACTTGAATGTGATTTGCAGAGTATCATTGTAGATGCTCAAGTGTGTCCAATTTCTTCTTTCATCTGTAAATATTCCGAAAATTAACTTTTGTAGGTAACTGATAGCTTTCACTTGTGCAGAAGTTATATTTTTATTTACTTTTTCAATTACGCAACCTCATTATTTTTTTTTCCTCCTTTCTTTTTTACGCCTATGTCTTCTTTCTCCAAAACGATTAGAATTTCTCCTTGTCATTCTACTTCTGCAAATAGTCAATTAAATGTGAAACCACATCATAAATTCGAAGTAAACAGTATTGCACGCCTTAAGTCACCTCAGGCAAAACAGAACTCGGGAAAGTTCATCACAATTTACACAGCAAAACATCATCATAGCTCGTTCAGTTCATCCTGCCTGAGCCCCCAAATTTTGTAGGAAAATGGCTCTGACTTTTCAGTAGGACTCTCTTATTATTATACTCATTACAAAAATACTAATAAGCAACGTTAAACAGAAACAAGAATTCTCTACCAAATTATGTCAATTCTATAATAATGGATAGTCCACATTGGAATTAATAATATAGTAATAAGGACAGTTTACAACTCACCGCAAAGATGTGGTGACGAGCTGAAACATGCACATACAAAAGACAGACACATACAACACTTTCAGCAACCGGCCATGGCCTCCTTCAGAACATAGAACACTCATGCAATCACACAGGCACGTCGTTTTGTGTGCTTGGGTGTGTATCTGTGTAATTGTTTGGGTGAATTTCCAGATTTTTGCGTGTTGAGGAACCTCTTCCCAGGCATAGGCTCATCATAATCCACTGTGTCTCCCATCATTTCTCATTTTCCCTGCACCATCCCCGCCCCAATGGACCCCTGCTCCATCTATCTGTACCAGTTCAGGAAAGTATCGCTTTCCCTGGCCAAATCAAAACCCACATCCTATTCCTAAAATGCTACCTAAGTCATGGTAACCCTCCCAACAGTCTAACCTTAAAAATTCCATTGTCTGGATCCCACCCCTCCTTCCACAATGACCTTCACCTTTTCAGATTACACAAATCCTTATATCTCATGAACCTAGTCCTACAAAATCACCTCTCCCTTAGCTACCTTCTCTCCCTCCGTAAGATACTATTACTGTGTAACCCAAACTTCAGTTCCGGGTGAAGAATTAAAAAATTGCATTTTGCTGAGGACATAGTAATTCTATCAGAGACAGCAAAGGACCTAGAATAGCAGTTGAACGGAATGGATAGTGTGCTGAAAGGTGCATATAAGATGAACATTAACAAGAGCAAAACTAGGGTAATGGAGTGCAGTCTAAGAAAATCAGGTGATGCTGAAGGAATTAGATTAGGTAATGAAACAATAAAGGAGGTAGATGAGTTTTGTTACTTGGGCAGTAAAATAACAAATGATGGTCGCAGTACAGAGGATATAAAATGCAGAAAGGCAATGGTAGAAAAGCATTCTTGAAAAAGAGAAATTTGTTAACACCAAATATTGATTTAAGCTTACGGAAGTCCTTTCTGAAGGCATTTGTGTGGAGTGTTGCCTTATGTGGGAATGAAACATGGACAATGAACAGTGCAGACAGGAAGAGGATCAAGGCTTTTTAGATGTGGCACTACAGAAGAATGCTGAAAATTAGGTGGGTGGATCACGTAACTAATGAGGAGAGACTGAACAGAATTGGGGAGAAAAGGAATTTCAGGCACACCTTGACTAGAAGAAGGGATTGATTGGTAGGGCACATTCTTAGATATCAAGGAATTTAGTGCTGGAGGGAAGTGTGTGGGGTGAAAACCGCAGAGGAAGACCAAGAGACAGTAAGCAGATTCAGACAGATGTGGTTGCCGTTCTTATGTGGAGTTGAAGAGGCTTGTTCAGGATAGGGTATTGAGGACAGCTGCATCAAACCAGTCTCTGGACTGAAGACAACAACAACAACCAAAACTACCTACATCCCATATCCCAGATCGAATACTTTGCTCGCCAAGCAACTGGAGGAGCACTCCAAACATCACCTCCACAAGTTGTCCAGCCTGCTGACATATTGCCACCTTGGAGCACCAATATCCAATCCTTATCTCACCCACCGTGTTCCTCCTCGTGAACCCCTCACAGCTCCCACACCATGCTTAGCTGACCTCTTGAACCTACCTCATCCCTCCAAACTCCCTACCACCACTCCACAACATCCAATACCAAAACAACCCCAGAATACTGTGGTTAACCTAGCCGCAAAAAACCTAAACCCCACTGAAGTTTCCATTTTATCCAAAGGTCTTACCTTTAGCCCTACACCCAAGTTCAATCATGTTGGTCTTGTCGAAGACCTACTCTCTTTTTCCTGATCCCTGCGATGGAAACACTACTTTGCCACCAATCCCTCTGACTGTAACCTACCTAATCCCAATATTGAACCCTGCCTGACCCAATTATTCATACCACCATCCAACAGAGATCCCCATACACTCCCACCTAACCACCCTCTGGTTACCCTCCAAGAGTTTCTCACCTCCAACTTGTCCTCACCATCCTTTCCCAAGTGCCTTCCCAAGAACTGAAACCTTTCAGAAGAAGAAAGAAGAGCCATCCAAAACCTTAAAACTAATCCTGACACAATCATCCTCCGTGCAGATAAAGGTTCCTCCACCCCAGTCACACCCTGCACACACACACACACACACACACACACACACACACACACACACACACACACATACACACACACAGCTTCTACATGCTCCCCAAAATCCACAAACCTAATAATCCTAGACACCCAATTGTGGCTGGTTACTGCACTCCTACAGAAAGAATTTCAGCCCTCGTTAACCAACACCTCCAACCAACTACCGAAAATCTATCTTCCCACATCAAGGATACCAACCACTTCCTTCACCGACTCTCCATCATTCCCACCCCTTTGCCTCCTGGACCCTTACTTGTCACAGTGGATGCCACCTCCCTAGACACCAACATCCCACATGCCCATGGCCTTGCCGCTCTGGAACACTACCTCTCCCAATGTCCCTCTGAACTCAAGCCTGATACCTCAGTCCTCATAACCCTCACCAATTTCATCCTAACAACTACTTTTCCTTTGAGGGGAAAGTTTACCATCAAATCAAAGGCACAGCCATGGGCACCCGCAAAGCACCCTCCTCTGCCAACCTGTTTAAGGGCCATCTGGAGGAATCCTTTCTAGCATCCCAAAACTCCAAACCTTTGGCCTTCTTCAGGTTCATTGATGATATTTTCATGATCTGGGCTCAGGACCAGGACACCCTAACCTCCTTTCTCCAGAACCTCAATTCCTTCTCCCCCATCCACTTCACCTGGTCTTCCTCAACCTACCACGCCACATTCCTGGATGTCAATCTCCATCTCACTGATGGCCCCATAACACTTCTGTCCATATTAAACCTATGAACCACCAACAGTACCTACACATTGACTGTTGCCATCCCTTCCACAAAAAATCCCTCCCTTACAGCCTAGCCACCCGTAGACAGCGTATCTGCAGTGACAAGAACTACCTTTCTGAATATGCTAAGGGTCTCCCAAAGGCCTTCACAGACAGAAACTACCCCACAGACCTAGTCCACAAACAGATTTCCCAGGCCATATCATCACACATCCCAAATCCTGCTCGTAACACCAGTAACCATCCACAAAAGAGCACTCCCCTTGTCACACAATACTACCCTGGACCCGAACAACTAAATTGCATCCTTCAACAAGGTATCGATTTTCTATCCTCCTGCCCAAGATCCTTCCCACCCCTCCTAAAGTGGTGTGCCATCGCCCTCTCAACCTCCACAACATCCCAGTTCATACTTATGCCACCCTGAAACCCAGCCCACTGCCATAGGGATCATATCCTTGTGGAAGACCCCGCTGCAAGACCTGTCCAATCCACTCACCCAGCACTTCCTATTCCTGTCCTATCACAGGCTTATCCTACCCTATCAGAGGCCGAGACACCTGTGAAAGCAGTCTTGTAATTTACCAACTGTACTGCAATCACTGTGCAGCTTTCTATATTGGCACAACCACCAACCAGCTGTCCGTTAGGATGAATGGCTACCACCAAACTGTGGCCAAAAACAAGGTGGACCACCCTGTGGCACAGCATGCAGTGGAGCACATGCTCGATTTCAATGGCTGCTTCACAACCCGGGCCATCTGGATCCTCCCATCCACCACCAGCTTTTCTGAACTGCACAGATGGGAGTTATCCCTACAATACATTCTCCGTTCCCGAAATCATCTAGGTCTCAACCTACGATAACTTGCCTTTTTTTCATACCTTACAGTTCCTACCTCTCTATCCCAAACCTCTCCTATTTGAGTGGTGTGTGAACGTGCGATCGTTTGCGTGCATGTGCGCGCACATGTACGCTCGTTTGTGTGTGTGTGTGTGTGTGTGTGTGTGTGTGTACGAGGTCTTGTGCACATGCAGTGTATGCACATATATTATTATTTTACTTTTTTATTTTGCTCCCCTCACCTGCCTCCCCACTCCATTCCTAAGCTGCATCTCGTTATTCCCATCTAGGCCCTGCTGTACCCATCCCCACCACCGTGGTGGTGGTGGTGGTGGTGGTGGTGTTGGAGGACATGAGGGACCAAACAACGAGGTCATCAGTCCCTTCAACTCCGAATTTTATATGCCACGGAACCCAACGAAAAATGGGGGTAAGGTAAAAGACCATTCCACTAGGAATTAAAATCATCTCACCAACAAGACTAAAACCAACTTAGGGTAACAAAAGCTACAGTGTCCGCTCCCATAGCTCCAGAAGCGACTACAACCTTCTAAACCACAAGTTACTAATGGCACAGTGGTCAACATATCACAGCTTCAGAGTAGGGAGAAATAAAACGATGTTAAAAAGTAAAAGAGTGGGGGACTGGGGGTGGGGGGGGAGAAGACTCTAAACCCCACAAACAGCCAAGAGTCACAAACCAACTCACCCCGACCAACCGAGTCCTAGAGCTGAGAATAAAACCTACTTTCACGGAGGAAGGCAAGGACGCGATCAATAATCCGTGGGTCATCCACCAAAACTAGAGCCAACGAAGGCAGTAGGCCATAGTAGCCACGAAGTGTCAAATGGAGAGGACATTCAACCAGAATATGAGACACGGTTTGTACAGCTCCACAATCACAATGTGGTGGATTGTCATTGCGTAAAAGAAATCCATCGGTCAGCCTGCAGTGTCCAGTATGGAGGCGACAGAGGACAGTTGATTCTCTCCGGGAAGGGCATAAAGATTAACTCCAAACTGCAGTTGTATCTTTGATGGTGCGAAGTTTATTGGAAGGGGCAGTAGCTTTCCAGCTGCTATCCCATGAGGAGTGAAGCAAAGACCTGATCTGCACCCGCAGATCCGCACCCGGAATCAGAAAGGGAGGTGGGAAGCGAATAATTGCCGATCTAGCCAACTGGTCAGCATTTCCTGTAATACCAACATGGCTTAGCACCCAGAGAAAGGTAACGGAGCAGGCAGCATGATGAAGGTCAGCAAGGAGATCGTGGATGGAAATAACCAAAGGATGGGAGGGGAAATATCGATCAATGGCCTGCAGACTGCTTGTGGAGTCAACACAGATTAAACCATGTTCCACGGCAGTCTGTTTAATAGAACATAGAGCTCTATAAATCGCCATCAGCTCTGCCGTGAACACGCTGCATGCCTCTGGCAGAGAATGGCATTCCGCACTAAGCATATCCGGAGTGGCCCGCAGTTTTCGAGCCAACAGTGTAGAAAATAGAGGCTCCCTGAAATTCTTCTAGGTCTGGGCACACCAAACGCCAAAATACCATGGGGGAAATTAAAGCTTTTGGGCCCTGGAAGAGATCCGCCCGAATTAGTGGTCATGATGACACCATCCACGGGGCTGTGCGTGCAGTGAAACGGGGGGCGCAATCTATGAAGGGAAGTGGAAATCTCGGCAAAGAGAGGCAAGCCGCAGTCCAAGGGGAAATCCCACCCATGGCCGGGAATTAGGGGGTTGAAGCCCTTCATATGCAAAAAGAACCTGGTAAGTGGGATGAGCAGGATATTGCCGGATGGCGATGGCATAAGACGCCAGAAGCTGATGCCGCCTGACTTGATGAGGGCATATTCCCGCCTCAACAAGGAGACTGTCAACCGGGCTAGTCAGGAACGCACCTGTAGCAAAGCATACACCATAATGGTGAACCGGATCTAATAATTTCAGGGCAGAAGAAGCTGCCGAGCCATAAACTTGACACCCATAGTCCAATCAGGACAAGATGAGAGCCCGATAGATAGGAAGGATAGTTTTTCGGTCTGCACCACAAGATGAATGAGCAAGGAAACGTAGGGCATTAAGTTTCCTCGTACAACTAATCTTTAGGTGGCGAATATGGGGCACCCAAGTCAATTTTTTGTCGAAGAGAAGACCCAGAAAACGATGCTGTGCTACCACTTCCAGGCGCTGTTTACCCAATAACAGTCCTGGATCACGGTGAACTGTAGTACGATGACAAAAATGCATCACCCTTGTTTTTGATGAGGAAAACTGGAAACCATGGGATGTAGCCCACATTGAAGCCCGCCGAATGGTGCTCTGGAGCTGACGTTCAGCAGAGGCTACTGAGTAGGAACTGTACCATATGCAAAAGTCGTCGACATACAATGCCGGGGTTACCAGCGACCCAACAGAGCTCACCAACCCATTGATGGCGATTAGAAAAAGTGTAACACTCAACACTGAGCCCTGGGGGACGCCGTTCTCCTGTATTCGATGGGAGCTGAATGAAGAGCCAACTCTGACACGGAACAGGCGGTGAGATAAAAACTGACGGATAAAAATTGGTAAGGAGCCTCTGAGGCCCCAGTCATGAAGAGAATGTAAAATATGATGACACCAAGCAGTGTCGTATGCCTTATGAAGATCGAAGAAGACTACTACAAGATGATGATGTTTAGAGAAGGCCTGTCTGATCACCGTCTCCAGTCGAAGTAAATGGTCAATAGGGGATCGCCCCTCCCGGAACCCACACTGGTAAGGTGAGAGAAGTCCCCGGGATTCAAGAACCCAGCATAATCCGCGGGCTACCATCCTTTCAAGTAATTTACAGGGGACATTTGTCAGGCTTGTTGGTCGATAACTGTCCAGCGCCGACGGGTCCTTGCCAGTCTTGAGTGCAGGGACCACAATACTCTCCCTCCACTGGGAGGGGAAGACCCCTTGAAGCCAAATACGGTTAAAAACTTTGAGGAGAAATTGTCGTTGTGAGCGGTTGATTATGGATATCGTCAGGGCCAGGTGCTGAATCACAAGAAGAGGAGAGGGGCAGCGATAGTTCCCAGTCAGTAAAAGGTTCGTTATATGGTTCCACGTGGTGAGAAGTAAAGCCTAATTTAAAGGTTTCGGCCTGGTGTTTCTTAAGGAGAAAGGTCGCCAGATATGAAGTTGTCGCTGATACATTGGCGAAGTGAGTTGCAAGATGTTCTGCAACAACAGATGGCTCTGTGCAGACCCCATCAGGCAGGGCAAGACCAGGGACGTAAGATGGCCGCCAGCTACCTTGGATAGATCGGAGCATAGCCTACACTCTTGTCAGAGGGACAGAAGAGCCAAACGAGGAGACAAAATGCTCCCAGCATGTCCGCTTACTTTGTTTGATTAAGTAACGAGCTCTGGCACGCAGACGTTTGTAATGTATGAGACCAGCGAGGGATGGGAGGCTCTTAAGATGTTGCAAGGCCCTAGGCGCTCGCGAATGGCTGCGGCAACAGTTGCATTCCATCAAGGGACCGGCCGGCGAGTAGGAGGGCCTGTCGACCGGGGAACAGCAGCGTTGGCAGCTTGGGTAATCATGTTGGTCATTTGGCTTATAATATCATCTATACAGCCTGAGGGGGAAGATGGAAAAACAACTTGGGATGTATATAGAGGCCAATTAGCACAACGGAAAACCCAGCGGGGTACCCTGGCTTGTGGTAGGTGTGAGGGAAGTGAAAGGATCAACGGAAAGTGGTCGCTATCGTAGAGGTCGTCATACGCCGACCAGTGAAATAAAGGGAGGAAAGAAGGAGAAGTGAGAGAGAAGTCTGTGGCAGAAAAGGTGCCGTGAGCGTCACTAAAATGGGTTGGGGAACCACTGTTGAAAGGCTCACGTTGTGGTCAGCAAGAAACTGGTCTATGAGGCGGCCCCAGCTAGACGTACAAGCACTGCCCCACAAAGGATGGTGGGTATTGAAGTCCCCAAGGATAAGGTAAGGAGGGGAGAGTTGCTGAAGGAGGGCAACTAGGGACGCGAGTGTAGGTGGCCTGTCAGGGGGAAGGTAGAGGTTGCAAATGGTTAACGGGGTGTCCAAGTGAACCCGGAAAGCAACTGCTTCCAATGGAGTTTGGAGAGGAATCCAGGCACTGACAATATCTGTCTGGACCAATGTACAAACCCCACCAGACGCCTGGAGGGGACCAACCCGGTTCCGACAAAAAGCACAGAACCCACGGAGGGTCGGTGAATGTGCATTCATAAACCTCAATTCCTGCAGGACGACACAGGCCGCAGAAGAAAGAGAGATTAGCTGTTTAATCTCCAAGAGGTGACGGTAGTAGCCATTACAATTCCATTGGATGATCACATCACAAGGATCTAGGCGGGAAGCGAATGGGGTAACGTCTGTCACGCTGCTTTGTCAGCGTCCGTCACCAAAGAAGAAGGGACAACATCCATAAATAGCTGATCAGCCTCAGGCTCAGTGGGATGAGCGAGTTGCGAAAGCACAGTCGGCACCTCCGGTGGTACCGGAGGGGCTTTATCTTGCAACTTTGGTTTCTTCTCCTTCTCCTTCTCTTTCTCTCTTGTGGGATGGGGAGGACCCGCCCCAGAGAGAGAACTTTTGTCAGTTAGGTCTGGTACTGACGAAGATCAGGCGACCTTTCAACTCACCGACTGGGAGTCCGATGGCCGACTGGAGGTCGAAGGTGTCCGATCTGGGAAACATCGGGACGGAAGGCCCTAAGATGGGGCACTGTCACCGGCAGGCGACGGAGCAGGGGTGCACTTCTCCGACTGGGAAGGGGTGGGACACAAAGGGACGGCTACAGGAGCTACAGGAGAGGGAGATATGAGGGATGAGTGGGATCGGGATGTAGGGGTGAGATGGGAGTGGGAATGGGAGGGTGAAAGGTTAGAAGATAATGTCGTAGCGAAGGTCGTCGCCATCTGCACAGGATGCAGACGTTCATATTTACTGTGGGCCTCAGAGTATGTCAAACGCTCCACGGATTTGTACTCTTGAACATAGGGCAATCTGGCGACCATGAAGAGTGGTGTTGATGACAGTTGACGCACACCGGTGGAGGAACACAGGGGCTCCCCTCATGTAGTGGGCGTCCACAATCACCACATACGGGGACTGCTGTACAGCGAGAGGACATATGACCAAACCACATGCATTGAAAACATCGCATGGGAGGTGGAACGTAGGGCTTCACTTCACATCGATATATTATTATCTTGACCTTCTCTGGGAGTGTGTCCCCCTCGAAGGCCAAGATAAAGGCCCCAGTATTGACGCAGTTGTCTTTAGGTCCCCTGGCGAACAAAATGTACACCACGCCACTCAAGATTGGCCCTAAGCTCCTCATCAGTTTGCAGGAGGTGGTCCCGGTGGAATATCACACCCTGTACCATATTCAAGGATTTGTGCGGGAGTATTGTTACTGGAATATCGCCAAGGGTGGTGCAGGCGAGGAAAGCTTCAGACTGGGATGCCGAGACTGTGTTAATGACCAATGAGCCAGATCTAAGTTTACTCATAGATTCCACTTCACCAAACTTGTCCTCTATGGTCTCAACAAAGAACAGTGGTTTAGTGGTAGTGAAAGTTCCTCCATCAGTCCTTGTGCAAACCAGGTAGCGAGGAAAGGGTTTTGCTCCTAACCAGCAAACCTGGCTTTCCTCCCAATGGGTAGCGAGGGAGGGAAACATCCTCATATATGCAGTAGCAGCATTAAAAGAACTCTTCCTGTCTTGAGAGACAGCCAATGCACGACCATTTTGAAGTCTAACTCTTTTCATAGTGTTAGACATCCGACCTGGTGTCACCCACTCTGAAACAGGAGCTCTCTCCATGGGCGCCACCCAGCCTCAGCAAAGGCCACCTGGCACGATGGCCATTGCCGGGAGTTCTGATACCCCCGAGGACAGGCCTCAACTCCTTGACTTGCATGGAGAGGTTGCAGCTCAGACATCAGTAGTGTGATTCCTGTGGTGTCAGGGGGCTCAGCCAAAGGGTACATAACAGCCCCCCCCACACGGATTGGCTACACGTGCTGGGGACCTAGTGGGGGCTGGGGGTTACAGTGAGGAAAGGAAAGGATAGGACCTGCGCCATAGGGGCTAGGTCGGGAGTTCTTCCCCAATTGGCTCACACGTTATCGGATAATTTTGTTATGTTAGGTCAAACCCCGAGGGGGGACCAAATTGGGCCGAAAACCGGTGTACACAGCAGACAAAACTAAAATTGCAGGACAATCGGTACCATGGGATAGCCAAGCCATCATCTAGAGAAACGCCGAGAGACGGGGTTGGAGAGTGTGGGAAGGAGCGATTGGGATGGGAAGGAGGGGTAACTAGGAGAGGTAATGCAGCCTGGGGAAAGCAGGAAAAAGGCTGCAATGGGTCGGGGACCCGTGCGCGCCACACACGTATCCACAAAAGAGCTGTGGGACCCCACCTCCGTGACATAACCTTCCTATCCCCTCTCCACTCCCCTCCCGTCCCCGATTTACACGCCGCAGAGCGTGATTTGAAGTGTGGCAGTCAGAGGTGATTGTTGTATGACTGTGTTGTGTGATTGCGTGAGTATTCTATGTTCTGAAGAAGGCCATGGCCGATAGCTGAAAGTTTTGTGTGTTTGTGGGGAAGGGGGGGGGGGTCTTTTGTATGTGCCTGTCGCAGCTCGTTGCCCCGTCCTTGCTGCGAGTTGTAAACTGTACTTATTACTATATTATTATGGCAATTCTATTAACACAAACACTACTGTCCTGTATTTGGTTTCCCTGGTAGGTATGTCCTCAGTACCGTCAGCAGGAAAACACTAAAATCCACCATCGAATCACACATTACTGTCTATATTAGAAAAGAGATGACTTACCAAAAGGACCGGCTCGTCGAGAGAAACAAATAAAATCATACACAAACACACATACAAGCTTTTGCCACCACTGGCAGCTTCTTCAGGAAAAAGAGGAAAAAAGGGGAGGAAAAGGGAAGGATATGGGTTTTAAGGAAGTAGAAAAGGAGTCATTCCAATCCCAGGAGTAGAAGGACTTACCTTAGGGGAAAAAAAGGAAAGTAAACAAATACACACACAATCAGACATATCGAAACGCAAACACACACACACACACACACACACACACACACACACACACACACACACACACACACACACATATATATATATATATATATATATATATATATATATATATATATATATATACGTAAAAAATAGATGAAGTACACTTACCAGGCGAAGGGGCACAGGCAGTAATAGCAACAAATAAACACACAGACACACACACACACACACAAAAATGCTAGCTTTCGCAGCCTAGCTGCTTCATCAGGCAGAAGGGAGGAGAGGGAAAAGGAAATGATAAGGGTTTTAAAGAAGGGGGTAAGGAGCCATTCCAATCCCGGGACAGGAAAGACTTACCTTGGGGGAAAAAATGGAGGGTAAATAAATGCACACACACCCACACATTTACACAGACACAAGTACACTTAGGCAGACATACTTTAGAACTGTAGAAAGCAAAGAAGTTAGAAGTTAGACAGACATGCCACATGAGGCAGAGACTCTGTCCAGAGAACCAAGGTAAAGATGTTAAGATGGTGGGTGGGAATTCGAATTTAGCGGAGGTTGAGACCAGGTGGGCAACGGGAAGAGAGAATATGCTGAAGGGCTAGTTCCCATCTCCGGAGTTCTGAAGGATTGGTGTCAGTGGGAAGTATCCAGATAACCCGGATGGTGTAGCACTGTGCCAAGATGTGCTGGCCATGCACCAAGGCATGTTTAGCCACAGGGTGATCCTCGTTACCAACAAACACTGTCTGCCTGTGTCCATTCATGCGAATGGACAGTTTGTTGCTGGTCATTCCCACATAGAACGCTTCACAGTGCAGGCATGTCAGTTGGTAAAGGAAGAGGTCCTATTCCAAATCCCATGCAACTTTCTTCGATGTCGACCTCCATCTATCCAACGGCCAACTACACACATCCGTCCACATCAAACCTACCAATAAACAACAGTACCTGCATTGTGACAACTGCCATCCTTTCCACATCAAACGTTCCCTTCCCTACAGCTTAGGTCTTCGTGGCAAACGAGTCTGCTCCAGTCCTGAATCCCTGAACCAATACACCAATAACCTGATAACAGCCTTCACATCCCGCAGCTATCCTCCTGGCCTGGTACAGAAGCAAATTGCCAGAGCCACTTCCTCATCCCCCCAATTTAAGAACCTTCAACAAAACCCCAGAAGTGCCCCTCTTGTCACCAGATACTTTCCGGGACTGGAGCGGACTCTGAATGTGGCTCTCCAGCAAGGATACGACTTCCTAAAATCCTGCCCCGAAATGAGATCCATCCTTCATGACATCCTTCCTACTCCACCGAGAGTGTCTTTCTGCCGCCCACCTAACCTCCGTAACCTCCTAGTCCACCCCTATGAAATCCCCAAACCACCTTCCCTACCTTCTGGCTCCTACCCTTGTAACCGCCCCCGTTGTAAAACCTGCCCTATGCACCCTTCCACCACCACTTACTCCAGTCCCGTAACCCGGAAGGTGTACACGATCAAAGGCAGAGCCACTTGCGATAGTACCCACGTGATCTACCAACTGACATGCCTGCACTGTGAAGCGTTCTATGTGGGAATGACCAGCAACAAACTGTCCATTCGCATGAATGGACACAGGCAGACAGAGTGTTTCTTGGTAACGAGGATCACCCTGTGGCTAAACATGCCTTAGTGCATGGCCAGCACATCTTGGCACAGTGCTACACCATCCGGGTTATCTGGATACTTCCCACTGACACCAATCCTTCAGAACTCCGGAGATGGGAACTAGCCCTTCAGCATATTCTCTCTTCCCGTTGCCCACCTGGTCTCAACCTCCACTAAATTCGAATTCCCACCCACCATCTTAACATCTTTACCTTGGTTCTCTGGACAGAGTCTCTGCCTCATGTGGCATGTCTGTGTAACTTCTAACTTCTTTGCTTTCTACAGTTCTAAAGTATGTCTGCCTAAGTGTACTTGTGTCTGTGTAAATGTGTGGGTGTGTGTGCATTTATTTACCCTCCATTTTTTCCCCCAAGGTAAGTCTTTCCTGTCCCGGGATTGGAATGGCTCCTTACCCCCTTCCTTAAAACCCTCATCATTTCCTTTTCCCTCTCCTCCCTTCTGCCTGATGAAGCAGCTAGGCTGCGAAAGCTAGCATTTTTGTGTGTGTGTGTCTGTGTGTTTATTTGTTGCTATTACTGCCTGTGCCCCTTCGCCTGGTAAGTGTACTTCATCTATTTTTTACGTATATTTTTCCTGTTAGGAATTTTTCCTCTATAATATTCGTATCATATATATATATAGAGGGAAACTTTCCCGGTGGGATAAACAAAAATAAAAAAATAGAAAAGAGATGACTTACCAAAAGGACCGGCTCGTCGATAGAAACAAATAAAATAAAATAAATTACACACAAACACACATACAAGCTTTCGCAGCCTAGCTGCTTCGTCAGGCAGAAGGGAAGGAGAAGGAAATGATGAGGATTTTAAGGGAGTGGATAAGGAGTCATTCCAATCCCAGGACAGGAAAGTCTTACCTTGGGGAGAAAAAAGGAGGGTACACAAATACACACACACCCACACATTTACACAGACGCAAGTACACTTAGGCAGACATAGTTCTACAGTATGTCTGCCTAAGTGTACTTGCGTCTGTGTAAATGTGTGGGTGTGTGTGTATTTGTGTACCCTCCTTTTTTCTCCCCAAGGTTAGTCTTTCCTGTCCCGGGACTGGAATGACTCCTTATCCACTCCCTTAAAACCCTCATCATTTCCTTTTCCTTCTCCTTCCCTTCTGCCTGACGAAGCAGCTAGGCTGCGAAAGCTTGTATGTGTGTTTGTGTGTAATTTTATTTTATTTGTTTCTATCGACGAGCCGGTCCTTTTGGTATGTCATCTCTTTTCTATTTTTTTATTTATAAATAAAAATAGAAAAGAGATGACTTTCCAAAAGGACCGGCTCGTCGAGAGAAACAAATAAAATCACACACATACAAGCTTTCGCCACCACTGGCAGCTTCTTCAGGAAAAAAGGGTAGGAAAAGGGAAGGATATGGGTTTTAAGGAAGTGGAAAAGGAGTCATTCCAATCCCAGGAGTGGAAGGACTTACCTTAGGGGAAATTCCTGGGATTGGAATGACTCCTTTTCCACTTCCGTAAAACCCATATTCTTCCCTTTTCCTCCCCTTTTTTCCTGAAGAAGCTGCCAGTGGTGGCGAAAGCTTGTATGTGTGTTTGTGTGTGATTTTATTTGTTTCTCTCGACGAGCCGGTCCTTTTGGTAAGTCATCTCTTTTCTATTTTTATTTTATATATATATATATATATATATATAAATAATATAGTGAGGACAGTTTACTACTCACCGCAAAGACGTGGCGACGAGCTGCGACAGGCACATACAAAAGACACACACATACAACACATTCAGCTATCGGCCATGGCCTTCTTCAGAAATAGAGCACTCACGCAATCACACAGGCACACAACACAGTCATACAACCATCACCTCCGACTGCCACACTTCGAATCACGCTCTGCAGCGAATCAGGGACGGGAGGGGAGGGGAGGGGGAGGGGATAGAAAGGTTACGTCACGGTGGTGGGGATGTGTTAGATGGGAATAACGAGATGCAGCTTAGGAATGGAGTGGGGAGGCGGGTGAGGGGAGAAAATAAAATAAAATAAAGTAAAGTAAAATAAAGTAAAATAATTCATGTACACTGCAAGTGCACAAGACCACATACACACACACACACACACACACACACACACACACACATACACACATATATATATATACATACATACATACATATATATATATATACACACATATATACAAACACCCGATCACACATTCACACACCACTCAAAATAGGTGAGGTTTGGGATAGAGAGGTAGGAACTGTAAGGTATGGAAATATATATATATATATATATATATATATATATATATAGGGAAGTTATCATAGGTTGAGGCCTGGTTGATTTCGGGATCGGAGAATGTATTGTAGGGATAACTCCCATCTGTGCAGTTCAGAGAAGCTGGTGGTGGATGGGAGGATCCAGATGGCCCGGGTTGTGAAGCAGCCATTGAAATCAAGCATGTGCTCCGCTGCATGCTGTGCCACAGGGTGGTCCACCTTGTTTTTGGCCACAGTTTGGCGGTGGCCATTCATCCTAATGGACAGCTGGTTGGTGGTCATGCCAATATAGAAAGCTGTACAGTGCTTGCAGCACAGTTGGTAAATTACGTGGCTGCTTTCACAAGTGGCCCGGCCTCTGATAGGGTAGGATAAGCCTGTGACAGGACTGGAATAGGAAGTGCTGGGTGGGTGGATTGGACAGGTCTTGCAGCGGGGTCTTCCACAAGGATATGATCCCTGTGGCAGTGAGCTGGGTTTCGGGGTGGCATAAGGATGAACTAGGATGTTGTGAAGGTTGGGAGGGCGACGGAACACCACTTTAGGAGGGGTGGGAAGGATCTTGGGCAGGATGTCTCTCATTTCAGGGCATGACCCAACTATGCCAGAACCACTTTCGTTTGAACTAACGGGCCCGCCCACAGATATGTACATGTAATCTTTTATCCCCAGCCACTTATATTAGAATTACGTAAATTTACGTTCCTGTGTCTTGAGTTTTCTGTTCTAGAAGCTCCATTACAGTCTTTCTTCCACGAATTTCCGTACTTACGCGTTGTTTGGATTTTTGTACGCATTTTTGCGGTGGGCTGCTTGCTCCTGTGTGAGATCTTCCGTTTTAGTGCGTGTTATTGCGTTCTGGTGCATGATTTTATTCGCGATTTTGCATTTTTTCCGTCATTTAGTGCGCTTGGGCGTGAATCTGCGTGCTTGGGTGTGTATCTGTGTAGTTGTGTGCGCGAATTTACGAACTTTTGCGTGTCTGGTGCGTATTTTGCGTGTTGAGGAACCTCTTCCCAGGTTCATCATAATCAACTGTCTCTCCCATCATTCCTCACTTTCCACTTTCCCGGCACCATCCCTGTCCCAATGGACCCCTGCTCCTTCTATCTGTACCAGTTCAGGAAAGTATCCCTTTCCCTGGCCAAAACCCAATCCCACATCCTATTCCTAAAATGCTGTCTAAGTCATGGTATCCCTCCCAACGGTCTAACATTAAAAATTCCATTGTCTGGATCCCACCCCTCCTTCCACAATGACCTGCACCTTTTCAGATTCCACCAATCCTTATCCCTCACGAACCTAGTCCTACAAAATCACCTCTCCATGGCTCAGAAATCCCTTAGCTACCTTCTCTCCCTCCGTAAGATATTACTATTGTGTAACCAAAACTACCTACATCCCATCTCCCAGATCGAATCCTTTGCTCTCCAGCAACTGGAGGAGCATTCCAAACACCACCTCCACAAACTATCCAGCCTGCTGACATCATATTGCCGCCTTGGAGCACCCATATCCAATCCCTATCCGAACCACAGTGTTCCTCCTCGTGAGCCCCTCATAGGTCCCAGACCATGCTTAGCTGACCTCTTGAACCTACCTCATCCCTCCAAACTCCCTACCACCACTCCACAACATCCAATACCAAAACAACCCCAGAACACTGTGGTCAACCTATCCACAAAAAACCTAAACCCCACTGAAGTTTCCGTTCTATCCAAAGGTCTTACCTTTAGTCCTACACCCCAGTTTAATCATGTTGCTCTTGTCAAAGACCTACTCTCCTTTTCCCGATCCCTACGATGGAAACACTACTTTGCCACCAATCCCTCTGACCGCAATGTACCTAATCCCAATATTGAACCCTGCCTGACCCAATTCATACCACCATCCAACAAAGATCCCCCTGCACTCCCACCTAACCACCCTCTGGTTACCCTCCAAGAGTTTCTCACCTCCAACTTGTCCTCACCATCCTTTCCCAAGTCCCTTCCCAAGAACTCAAACCTTTCAGCAGAAGAAAGAAGAGCCATCCAAAACCTTAAAACTAATCCTGACATCATCATCCTCCCTGCTGATAAAGGTTCCACCACTGTAGTTATGGATCACAGTGACTACCTGGCAGAAGGGCTCCGCCAACTATCTGACTCCTCCACCTACAAGTTGTGCCAGATTGACCCCATCCCCAAAGTCCAACAAGATCTCCAATCCCTACTAAAATCCTATGGCCCCTCCCAGAAACTCTCCCCTGAATCCATCTCCCTCCTCACCCCAGCAGCACCCCGCACACCCACCTTTTACATGCTCCCCAAAATCCACAAACCTAATAATCCTGGACGCCCTATTGTGGCTGGTTACTGTGCGCCTACCGAACGAATTTCAGCCCTAGTTGACCAACACCTCCAACCTATTGTCCAAAATCTACCTTCCCACATCAAGGATACCAACCACTTCCTTCACCGACTCTCCACCATTCCCACCCCTTTGCCTCCTGGATCTTTACTTGTCACAGTGGATGCCACCTCCCTATACACCAACATCCCACATGCCCATGGCCTTGCCGCTCTGGAACACTACCTCTCCCAACGTCCCTCTGAACGCAAGCCTGATACCTCATTCCTCATAACCCTTACCAATTTCATCCTACTTAACAACTACTTTTCCTTTGAGGGGAAAGTTTACCATCAAATCCAAGGCACAGCCATGGGCACCCGCATGGCACCCTCCTATGCCAACCTGTTCATGGGCCGTCTGGAGGAATCCTTCCTAGCATCCCAAAACCTCAAGCCTCTGGCCTGGTTCCGGTTCATTGATGATATTTTCATGATCTGGACTCACGGCCAGGACACCCTATCCTCCTTTCTTCAGAACCTCAATTCCTTCTCTCCCATCCACTTCACCTGGTCTTCCTCAACCAACCATGCCACATTCCTGGATGTCAACCTGCACCTCACTGATGGCTCCATCCACACTTCCGTCCATATTAAACCTACCAACCACCAACAGTACCTACATTTTGACAGTTGCCATCCCTTCCACGTCAAAAAATCCCTCCCTTACAGCCTGGCCACCCGTGGACGGCATATCTGCAGTGACAAGAATTCCCTTTCTGAATATGCTGAAGGTCTCACAAAGGCCTTCACAAACAGAAACTACCCCACAGACCTAGTCCGCAAACAAATCTCCCGTGCCATATCCTCACACACCCCAAATCCTCTTCCTAACACTAGTAACCATCCACAAAAGAGCGCTCCCCTTGTCACCCAGTACTACCCTGGTCTCGAACAACTAAATTCCATCCTTCGCCAAGGTTTTGATTTTCTATCCTCATGCCCTGAAATGAGAGACATCCTGCCCAAGATCCTTCCCACCCCTCCTAAAGTGGTGTTCCGTCGCCCTCCCAACCTTCACAACATCCTAGTTCATCCTTATGCCACCCCGAAACCCAGCTCACTGCCACAGGGATCATATCCTTGTGGAAGACCCCGCTGCAAGACCTGTCCAATCCACCCACCCAGCACTTCCTATTCCAGTCCTGTCACAGGCTTATCCTACCCTATCAGAGGCCGGGCCACTTGTGAAAGCAGCCACGTAATTTACCAACTGTGCTGCAAGCACTGTACAGCTTTCTATATTGGCATGACCACCAACCAGCTGTCCATTAGGATGAATGGCCACCGCCAAACTGTGGCCAAAAACAAGGTGGACCACCCTGTGGCACAGCATGCAGCGGAGCACATGCTTGATTTCAATGGCTGCTTCACAACCCGGGCCATCTGGATCCTCCCATCCACCACCAGCTTCTCTGAACTGCACAGATGGGAGTTATCCCTACAATACATTCTCCGATCCCGAAATCAACCAGGCCTCAACCTACGATAACTTCCCTATATATATATATATATATATATTTTTCCATACCTTACAGTTCCTACCTCTCTATCCCAAACCTCACCTATTTTGAGTGGTGTGTGAATGTGTGATCGGGTGTTTGTATATATGTGTGTATATATATATATATATGTATGTATGTATGTATGTATATATATAATAATGGAAAGTCCAGGTTGGAATAAATAATATAATGAGGACAGTTACAACTCACCGCAAAGACGTGGCGACGAGATGCGACAGGCACATACAAAAGACACACACATACAACACATTCAGCTATCGGCCATGGCCTTCTTCAGAAATAGAGCACTCACGCAATCACACAGGCACACAACACAGTCATACAACCATCACCTCCGACTGCCACACTTCGAAGTGTGGCAGTCGGAGGTGATGGTTGTATGACTGTGTTGTGTGCCTGTGTGATTGCGTGAGTGCTCTATTTCTGAAGAAGGCCATGGCCGATAGCTGAATGTGTTGTATGTGTGTGTCTTTTGTATGTGCCTGTCGCATCTCGTCGCCACGTCTTTGCGGTGAGTTGTAACTGTCCTCATTATATTATGTATGTATATATATATATGTGTGTATGTGTGTGTGTGTGTGTGTGTGTGTGTGTGTGTGTGTATGTGGTCTTGTGCACTTGCAGTGTACATGAATTATTTTACTTTATTTTACTTTACTTTATTTTATTTTATTTTCTCCCCTCACCCGCCTCCCCACTCCATTCCTAAGCTGCATCTCGTTATTCCCATCTAACACATCCCCACCACCGTGACGTAACCTTTCTATCCCCTCCCCCTCCCCTCCCCTCCCGTCCCTGATTCGCTGCAGAGCGTGATTCGAAGTGTGGCAGTCGGAGGTGATGGTTGTATGACTGTGTTGTGTGCCTGTGTGATTGCGTGAGTGCTCTATTTCTGAAGAAGGCCATGGCCGATAGCTGAATGTGTTGTATGTGTGTGTCTTTTGTATGTGCCTGTCGCAGCTCGTCGCCACGTCTTTGCGGTGAGTAGTAAACTGTCCTCACTATATTATTTATTCCAACCTGGACTTTCCATTATTATATATATATATATATATATATATATATATATATATATATAGAGAGAGAGAGAGAGAGAGAGAGAGAGAAATTACTCGCAGAAATATGTGTGGAATATTTAGTGCAGTATGCGGAAAGCATTTTCAGCCACTGACATCTGCTTCATCTGCTGATCACAGTTGAAGACAACAATGAACAGAATTCTACTCGAAATGCTGTGTTCTGCGTACATATACAGATCAGTAACAAAATGAGTCATATTTATCTACAGTAGAACACAGTGGTAAATTCATGGTGTCACTCGTTCTGTTGCCGTGTGATAGGCAAGTTACACGTGACTTATTTTGGCAACTAGAGTATAAGGAGCTAAAATAGTTAAGTAAAATTGTACTTATGAAGCCCCAAACCATTTACAATTGTGCTTCAGTTGTTTTCCTTATTGGATATGCAAATCACATTTATCATTGGTTAGTACCATATTCCAAACACATCACTACTGCTTTTTTCTAACTTCTTGGAATGGGGCACATGCAAGCTTCAACAATTATGCAAAGTCTGGCCATGGTTCACACAGAATTAAACAAAAATGTTAGTGAACTAATAAGTGATAATGCGGTGTGTGATTCATACTATTTGAGTGTAATTTAGAGTTGTGAAATTCTGCCAATGCTTAACATTCTACAAAAGGGGGGGGGGATCTGAAATCAGATCTTGTGTACATCAATTTTAGTAGTTATCAATAATCTGTATCATGTACAAGATGACAAGGAATGTAAAAAATTGTCATGAAAGTACACAAATAATAATTTTGATTTTCAATTAAATGGAAAATTTTGCAAGTAAGTTTACATTTTTCTCCAAAACCCAGAATTCTGTAATGTTCCAGCCTAATATTATACGAGGTAGAAAGCTCTGTGTCATGAACGTACTCTGCACAACCACATATCAATCCTGGCATTTCCCCCTCATTGTTAACATTTCAATCATTTACTTTGTTTTTAGTTATGTTGATGGATGTAAAATTGCTCATTATTTTCTCCATTTTTTAAAAACTAATCAAACTTGGAAAATACATTCCTAAATCAGCACCAAACACTAACCTAATTGGTTAGAGTGTGTACAGTAAATCATTTCTTTTCAGGTGTGCACATTACCAACATAATCAAATACTTTCTTGGCTTCTTTGAAACTGTATGCACTGTTAAGAAATTTAAAATCTAATCAGAAAAGACAGCTATATCATATAAAAGTACATTAACTACAGTATACAGCCAACATACCGCATCTCTTCAAATAACACAGCAATTACTAAACTTCAGTTAACTAGATAATAATATGGCTGCTTAGCGTAGAAATGCTGACTAAGGGAACCGTAGCTGGTAGAATGATTTAAATCAAAGATTACTTGATATCTTCTACACATGCTGTGAACATAACTTTGACCCTAAGTGACAGCTGAACTTTCAAGCCAGAAATTATATTGTCAGAACTAGATATAAATGTGCTACAGTGTTTGTTAAGTGGTCTCCAAATGTTTAAGAGATATGGACACCCCATATTCCACTAGTAAAAATGTCTAGCACATCAGAGATGGCAACATAACATACATGATGAATGTCACGGACTGGAAAGTTATGGTTGGAATTCAACAATGTAATGCGGTAGTGCTGTAAGGCACACACACAGCCGATAACATACGTCGGAAGTCGGCCGCGAGAGTGCGCTGCGGGAAAATGCGGCAAACGCCAGAGCACGCCACGGGCGGGTCAATGACCCAAGCAGCGCGGTGTTGTGCTCTGCGCTCAGTGTGTTGTTTACGAGGTACGAGCTCACTTCGCGGGTTACTCGTACAGCCAGTGCACGCCAGTGTTCTGTGTAGCAGTGAGAGAGTTGTTCTCGTGATCACAACATTGGCGACGAGTGCGGTATTTTTTTGTTTTCCTCCGCGCGTTTTCCGTCTGATGTGGTTGTTCGTCTTACACGATGTCTACTAGTTCTTCCGATGAGATTCTGCGTCGCCTCGTCGAACAACTAGAGGTTTTTGCATCGGCGATTCACGCTCAGAACCAGGTATTACAATCTCTTGCTACAGCCTTGTCTAGTGGGTCCCAACCCCCGTCCGCCCCACAGGTTGTTTCTCCCCCCGCGCCCCCTCTGTCTTATCCGCCACCCTTTCCGGCGTACGACGAGTCCGTCGAAGAGTGGGACGCTTATGAAAAACGGTTAAGACAACACTTTCAAGCTTTTGGCTGGTCTGATGGCACCTTATGTCGTGCGTTATTCCTGTCGTGGCTGTCGCCTCGTCTGTATCAGCTGCTTTGCCAACTCGCCCCCTTGCAGGATCCTGCGTCGCTGTCTTTCGATCAAATGTGCGGCCTTTTTTCACAATATTACCGCAAACGGACTCATGTGATAGCGGCCCGTGTTGAGTTTTACCGCTGCAGGAAGCAGCCACAACAGTCTTATCGGGCGTGGGCCGCGGACCTCCACGGTTTAAGCCGTCGTTGTCATTTTGTTACGGATGTGCATAAAGAATCGTATGCCGATCATATGGTCCGGGACGCTATTATTCGGCTCGCTCCCGATCGCGAGGTTCGCGAACGCGCCCTCCTGTGCGAAAATCCTTCACTTTCCGATGTTCTTAACATTGCGCAGTCTTTCGAGGTTTCGCGGGCGGCGGGCAACCAAATTGAGGCTTGGTGTGAGGTGGCGGAAATCGAACCCTCTTCTTCCCCGTTACCGGCAGGGTCGCAAAGGGATGACGTGGTCGCGGCAGTTCGCGCTCAGCCTCGGCGCCGGAGCGATCGGCCAAGTGCACGGCCGCAGAAACTCGGGCCAGGCGGCGTGCGGTCACGCGACCGTAAAATGCTTCCTTCGTGTCCCGCCTGTTTTGTCGATCATGATAGACCTGACTGCCCCAAGCGGTGGTCCACGTGTCATCAGTGCCACAAGAAAGGTCACATTGCTTCTGTTTGTGCCTCCAAAATCCAAGATTCCGACGCAGAGATGGACGTAAATTGCGTCTCAGCGATTTCGGTTGCAACCAACAAGCTCTTTATTGACGTCACTGTTTTCCACAAACAGTTGCGTATGCAAGTGGACACAGGCGCGGCCGTCACCTTATTGAACTCAAAGACTTATTTGGATCTGGGTTGTCCCTCTCTCGTCCCGGTGTCGCGGAGATTGGTCAGTTACAATAAACAAAATATTCCGATCCTGGGACAGTTCTCAGCGCCTGTTACATACAAATCTGTCACTCGTAGGCTCACTTTCCTTGTTGTAAACAATGCTCACACGGACAACTTGTTTGGTCTTGACGCCTTTCAGGGGTTTGGGTTCACTATTTCCGACGACGTCAACATTGTCTCTGACCAGGTGCCCTTCCCGCAACTAGACTCTTTACGCACCGAATTTTCGGCGCTGTTTTCGGCGGGGTTGGGCTGTGCTAATAATTTCCAAGCCCACATCACCTTGAAGCCCTCCGCCAGGCCCCGCTTTTTCCGCGCTCGGCCGGTTCCGATTGCACTCCGTGACCACGTCAAAGCAGAGCTGGACCGCCTGGAGGACGCTGGGGTGGTAAAACGCATCCCGTCTAGTGAATGGGCGACTCCCATGGTCATTGTAAAAAAACCGTCGGGGCGGTTGCGCCTTTGTGGCGATTTCAAACGTTCCGTGAACGCCCAATCTATCATCGACACTTATCCATTGCCGCGCCCAGACGAGCTTCTTGCAAAATTGGCGGGTGGACAATATTTTTCAAAGATAGATCTCTCTGAGGCGTATTTACAAGTTCCTCTCGACGCTGACTCTCAATGTCTCTTGGTCCTGAACACGCCCTTTGGTTTGTACCAATACTTGAGGTTGCCCTTCGGGGTGGCCAGCGCTCCAGCAATTTTTCAGCGTTTCCTTGAACAACTCACACTGTCTGTGCCCGGTTGTGTCAATTATCTCGATGATATAGTAGTGTCCGGGTCCTCAGCCGATGAACACTTACGCAACTTACGGGCACTGTTCACGGTATTACAGGAGGCGGGGTTGACGTGCAACCTGGAGAAATGCCACTTTTTTCAGCCTTCTATCACGTTTTTGGGGTTTGAGGTTTCTAGTGAGGGCAGCAAGCCCCTCAGTCAGAATGTCTCTCCCGTGTTGGCTCTCCCTCGGCCGACTTCAGTCAAGGACCTGCAAGTATTTTTAGGAAAGGTCGCTTATTATCATAAATTCTTGCCGGGGGCTTCATCTATTGCGAAACCCCTGCATGACCTGCTGCGCAAAGGGACTTCCTTCCATTGGTCATCGGCCTGTGAAACAGCATTTTGCACATTAAAGGAGCTGCTGCAATCGGCTCCCTGCCTCGTCACCTATCAACCCGGCCTCCCTCTTGTCTTGGCAACGGACGCCTCTCAACATGGGATTGGGGCAGTGCTCGCTCATAAATATCCAGACGGATCTGAGCGACCGATCGCTTTCGCCTCTAAAACGCTCACTCCGGCCCAAACCAGATATTCGCAAATTGAGAAGGAGGCCCTTGCTATTGTCTACGCTCTGAAGAAGTTTCACGTCTTTCTGTATGGCGTAAAATTTCATCTTGTAACTGATCACAAGCCGCTGGTTTCTCTCTTTCACCCTTCGGCGTCACTACCGGACAAGGCCGCTCACCGTCTTCAGCGTTGGGCGCTGTTCCTATCTCGGTATAACTATGCGATACACTTCCGCCCTACATCCAAACATGCCAATGCGGATGCGCTCTCCCGGCTTCCGGCTGGACCGGACCCAGACTTTGACCAGGAAGAATTGCTGTGCTTTCATGTCGACTTAGCCGCTCAGCAAGCAGTGGATGGTTTTCCCATCACGGGTGCCAAGGTGGCTCGGGCTAGTGCCGCAGACCCGGTCCTCCGCAAGGTGATCCGTCTGGTCCAGCAGGGCTGGCCTGAGACTCCGCCGAAACGGGCATCGGACCCCCTCCGAAACTACTACGCATTTCGACACCGTTTTTCTGTTGTAGATGGCGTGCTTCTCCTTGATTCTGAGGATTCCTCTCCTAGGGTCGTCATTCCATCGGCCCTCCGCTCAGAGGTCCTCAAGCTGCTACACGCCGATCATTGGGGGGTATCTCGTACTAAGGCATTGGCCCGCCGCCATGTGTTTTGGCCGGGCCTGGCCAGCGACGTGTCTCGTATGGTTACCTCGTGCTCACTATGTGCGCAACATCAAGCCTCCCCTCGGGCAACATTCGCCCCATGGCCTCAACCTTCGCAGGCCTGGGATCGCCTACACATTGATTTTGCGGGCCCCTTCCTTAATGCCTATTGGTTGCTGGTTATTGATGCCTTCTCTAAGTTCCCTTACGTGGTCCGTTGCCTTTCAACCTCAGCCACGGCCACGGTTGCCGCCTTGTCACGCATTTTCTCGATTGAAGGCCTTCCCACTACCGTGGTGTCTGACAACGGTCCTCAGTTTGTTTCCCGCGAGTTTGCCTCCTTCTGCAACGCCCGAGGTATCCGCCATGTCCTGGCCCCACCCTTCCATCCGCAGTCAAATGGGGAGGCTGAAAGATTTGTTCGCACCTTTAAGACCCAGTTAAAAAAATATGTGGCTCGGTACCCTTCTGATGTTGCCCTTGATCAATTTCTCTCATCCTTTCGGTTCACCCCGTTTGGCGACAAGAGTCCTGCGGAACTTCTCCATGGCCGGCAGCCCCGGACTCTGCTTCATCTCCTGCATCCGAGCCCGGGACATTCATCTGTGTCTCCATCTTCTCGCTTCCGACCAGGGATGGCTGTCTGGGCACGTGGGTTTGGACGTCGACCGAAATGGATTCCTGCCATCATCACCAGATGCCGCGGCCGCCGTCTCTGCGACATACGCACAGAAGACGGCATCACTGCACGTCACCACGACCAGCTGCGCCTGCGTGTGGAAGAGCGGGAGCCCCCCATACCCCAGCCGATGCTCTCGCACCAGTCTGCTCCACTAACCAGCCCACAGGCCGAAGAGAGGTTCCTGCCGTTCCCTGCAAGTTGTCTGCCTCCGCCAGGGACGGACCCAGGTCCCTCCTCTCAGGGACCTACACCTTTGCGGGTACAGCCAACACCCATGCTGGATTCATCTCCTCCTGATGCATTGCTCCCTTCGGGTCCACCATCACCAGGTCCGGGGACTGAGGTGGAGATGGAGACCGAGCCACCATCACCGGTCCTGCCATATGGGTTGTCGGGGGAGGGGCGCCGACGCTGCCCGCGCTCCAAGTACTTCCGACCCTACGCAACGGTGCCTGCCCGCAACCTCAGTCAGAGCCCGACAGATGACGACGTCATGGACATTGCTCGCATCCGAGCCTCCCCAAGGGGAAAGGAATGCTGTAAGGCACACACACAGCCGATAACATACGTCGGAAGTCGGCCGCGAGAGTGCGCCGCGGGAAAATGCGGCAAACGCCAGAGCACGCCACGGGCGGGTCAATGACCCAAGCAGCGCGGTGTTGTGCTCTGCGCTCAGTGTGTTGTTTACGAGGTACGAGCTCACTTCGCGGGTTACTCGTACAGCCAGTGCACGCCAGTGTTCTGTGTAGCAGTGAGAGAGTTGTTCTCGTGATCACAACAGGTAGTTTCCAACTCACCTCAAAGACTTTTGTAGAACTAACGACAGGCATATAAAAAAAGACAAAAATGTAACTTAAAGATTTTGGTCACAACCTTCACATAATGCTACCACAGTGATGACCAACATATAATAGGAAAGCAAAGACTGAAAGGGATTTTTATTTATTTATTAAACAGCTGACTAATCCCCTCGCCTCTCAACACACACACCTAAATCACTCTGCTGTGAAACAACATTTAACAGAAGTGTCCTAGATGAATTAATCCTTCACTTTCAATCACAGTCTATGTAATAGCGAAATAATGGAAGGAAGGAATCTTAGGGTTTAATGTCCCATTGGTAGCTTGGTCATTAGAGATGGAGCTAACACTCAGATATTTGGATAAGGGCGGGGAAGGATTTGGCCGTTTGCCTGGAGTGATTTAGGGGAATTACGGAAAACATAAATTTGAATGGCCAGAGGTGGATTTGAACCAGCATCCTCCCGAATGCGAGTCCAGTGCGTTATGACTGTGCCACCTTGCTCAGTAATAGCGAAATAATAAATAAATAATTATGAAGTGATATTTAATCCTTTAATAAGAAGCAATTTTTTAAAATCCACCTGCATTGAACCATGAGTGGCCCCATAAAATTTCACTTAAAACAGAGATGCCAAAAATGCTATATAGTGTAGGTCCTCTACAAAAATAAAATAAATGACTGTAAGTGTACACCATTATTTTGGAAGGGACAGATTGTTTCTTGCCACAGACACATCATAATTAGTCGCATTTGATTGCAAGATTTTTATGTGCTTACCTGAGGCAACTTGGCATGATCACTATAAGGACTTATAGCTACAGGTATCCCAAGAACTTTTTGCACTCTTCCACCGTAGAGGTGATCTCCTAATACTGGACTCAACAAATATGCTGAGTATATCCTTATAAAGTGCCACTTGGTGCGTGATGTTTTCAATTCCACCAGACTACAAAGAGATCCCTTTTGCAACGTGGAGTATTCTACAAATGTGGGAAAAATGTCTTGACGCTTCATGGACTTCTTTGACCAATTTGTCTCAAGGATCACCTGTAAATATTACACAATCAGAATGAATTACTTAAAAAAGTTAGAAGATATATTGTAACAGAGACCTATTAACTATTTTACAAATTACCTGTGCCTCCTTTTGTCCAGGTCCCTTTTTCAATGCAATGCCAATTTTTTCAGAGCCAGTATCAGGTTGGGGCTCTCCTATTACAACCAACCAATAGTTGTAGATTACTTTGTCCTTTTCTTTGCTATAAATCAATGACTTTCTTACTTTTTTAGTGACACTCTCATCTGCTGATAAAACAGTGATTCCACTTGCATATCTGCAAAAAAAAAAAATGTGTAAAAATTACAAGAGTTACAAATAATGGAACAAATTAAAGAATGGAAATTCCAGGAAGGATTCAACAATATTAAAATGCAAAATATATTGAAAATCCAACAAATTTGTGAGTAATACGGCAAATACAATCAAATTCATTGTATCTGCAGGTCGTTAACCTGGCTAGGAAACTGATTTAGCACTGCGGAAAATATGTATGGTGAAAGAAATACCACAAGAAGTTCTAGGAAACAGGCAGGAGGAAACAGTCCAGTGAATGCTTCAAACTTGTAGTGAGTATGGAACCAAAAAATAAGAGGGCAATTATAGGAATATTGGTAGAAGGGAAAAAAGAATAAAAACTGAAGACCTGTAAATAGTTGGAGAAGGAAAAGATTAATTTATCAACCAGATAATTAATATCAACCAGATAATTAATAAATAATTCATTGGTATACCTTTCATAATTATTGATGTTAGTTACTAACTAATATGCATATTATATTTTTTAGTGCTGATAACTTCCCGAAAATGTCTGGTGACTGCTAATTAATTACTGTACCTTCTTTACCAATAATGGTCTCATTTTTCAGTTACTATTATTTATTATTATATTTAATGCAGATGTTGCTAGCAGCCCAAAAGAAAAGACTAAATTAATTCTGACTGTGTGTTCAGTAATAAATTTGGGGTTGTTTTAATTTCCAATATTTCTAATTGGGTCAGTTTTGCACCTTTACCTTCTACATGTAGGATTTCTACATCTCTTGCATATTTAAGCTCCTGGTCCACACAATGTTCAGCAAAGGCAGAATCTGAATTTTTAATCACCAGCTCCTGTGACGTTCCCTGACAGAGGTCTGCAACGAGCTGTTACGGCTGGATGCCAAGTGATTTTAGTCAGGTATGTGGTCAAAAGAGTCAGGACTTTACCCGAAAGCTTATACCTTCCCCTACCCTCCTGATTTCATAGCCGATACCCAACTCAAACCAATCTCTGTCTCTCTCTCTCTCTCTCTCTCTTTCTTTTTTATTGTAGTCATAACATTCCAATTGCAAAGAGGACTGTAAATCATTTAGAACTACAATAAAAACATTTTCTTCTTCTTTATAAGTGTGTCCATGTTTCTGTAAGTAGTGTATTTTTATTGCATACAAATCTACAGTTTTGTTTTTGATCTATGTGGAATTTTGCACACCTGACCTTCAAGATAAGAGGAAGGTCAATGTCTATATAAAATTTCATATGGTGCATGTCGGAGGGTACTATATCTAAGCACTTCGACAAAATCTACAGTTTTATTCTGATCTTGACAAAATTTTGCATACTCGCACTTTCAAACAAGAGGAAGGCCACACATTCATTACTTCTTACTAGAAACCATAGTAAGAGGTATTCAAAGATAAAAAAAAATAAAAAAAAATAAATAAAATAAAAATTAGCTGATGACAAATATGCAAGGAAACTCCACAAGTGCTATCAAACAACATAAAGAAGGGCTCTCCTACATGACCAGGGTGACGTGGCAACTGGCAGGGAATGCGAACCCCACCAGACCAGACATGCGACTGCCTGCTAGCTGCTGCTGCAGCAGGTAGGCAGCACATATAGGGCAATGCCGGCACCTGTGGGACAGACGCACTGCTGACAGTTCATCAATTTTTTTGGTTTAGTTGTGCAGTTGTCTCTGTACCAAGCAGAATGAGAAATGATTGTATCCAATAAGTTGCTTGTAGTGGCCATTTGAGCAGCAGCTGAATACAATGTGTTTACACTGTAGTATTTTTAAAGAAAACACCTTTTTCTCATTTGCAGTACTACAGTGAAAACAGATTGTATCCAAGTTCATCACCTGTTTCCATTCACAAATCTGTCATTTATTTAATTCGTTTGTCAAAGAGACTAACGAGATAAAATAAAATGTTAAGCAGCGCTTCCATGATTCACTAATGAAGTGTTGAAATACAAATGTGAAGGTCATTGATTCAATTCCTGGTCATTGCTTGGAAACTGATCTCTCACTTATGATGTCTTTAATTTCTGGCAATATCTGTTAATGTCAAAAACACCAGGTTACAGCTTGGTTAGGAATCTGCATATGGTTAAGTTGTTCAGTTCGAAGGCCGGAAAGGAAAACAACAGCCCACCTCTAACAGAACCATGTCTGCTTAAGTACTATGGTGTTCAAACAGAGCTTCGGACTGTTGACGGCTTTACTAAGTTTGTATGACATTAGGTGATATGTTGTAAAACAAATCTCTTTGAATTATAATATAATATAAAATCCTCTGTTCTGAACAGACAGTATTCCACTTATGATAAGAAAGAAACTACAGGATGTAACTGTAATAAGTAGTTTCAACTATCACATCAACTTTACCGACATCACAGTCAATGTATCCAATATGTGTGACATCAACAATAACATACAGAAAGAACTTTCTACAGACCTTCTTGTCCTCCTTAATATGTAGTTAAATGTGCACCTTTCATTAGTTAACTGTGCATGAGCATAGTTTCTTTGTGTAGTTTGTTAAAGGAAAAGCAGTCTTCTTTCAACAAAGATTTACTTGGAAGAGTTCCTCCTAATGGCAGTTTCCTGAAACAATGATCATTTATACTCTTCCTCACAGTTTTAGTTATACTCCACTTCTTCAACTGAAAAAAAATTTACCCATATACACCTGAAAACAGCCAACAAGACTAAGCACTGCAATTATAAAATGTTGATCCAGAATTAAAAGTAACTTTAATCCTGTCTTGCTTTCCGCCAAAAATTCCAGAGTTCGGTAGGCTCTATACTCCCCACTGAAAATCAGCCATTTTTATTTAATTTATTATATTTATTGAGTTAATGTTGGTAAGAATTCAGGCAACAAGTGTATTCATATTGCCTTTGACATGAACCCATAGATTAATAATTAACTGAAAACATATTGATTTTCTTATTTCAGTTTTTGCTTTGATTTTTACTTCTATACTTAAAGTGAATTGGTGCCTTTACCACTTCAATATTTATCACAAAACACTGAAAGTATAAGCGCAAAGGTACCTATGATACAGCCAAATGTTAAATACGATTATCAAAAGAACCTTGTGATTATCACCGAATACCTAGGAACCAGGATATAACATCACGGCAAACAACCATGAGTATTGAGAGTCGCACTGCAACTGATAATGGATCAAGGTGTGTATTTTATTTGCTTTCCTTCTACTCATGATTTCCTTCATTGTGCATTGAGAAAATGGCGAATTTACTTATTCACCTATCAATAAAAGTATATGTCAGAGGTGTGATCCCACTTTAGTGGAATTACTTTTAGGAATTGTCAATTGCTAAATCTCTTGTAAAACGCATCAAAATAATTAATTTTTTGAGTAGTGGACAGTTTAGAGACACTATCGGTTTCAGACACGCAAATACCAGAGACACACAAATGACTAAGCAGTGGACAAATGCACAGCAGGCCATGGCATGCAGTGGATGTGGCAGTCGTGCACTCTCGGACCCGACTGTACTTGATCACACTCACTCGTACCCGGTCATACTCTAGGGACCTGACTCACCGGCTTCAGCAGATGCTAGCAGGAGGCTCTGCTATGTCACAGCACAAAGACTGACAAGGAAGATTGCCTAAGCAGGTGCAAACCCAACTGTACCCAACCAATGCAGATTTCTGTTCCATGATCCTAGTACACACTGATCTACCTTCGACATATCAGGACTGACATTCTTTTCATATGGTTTTATATATCCCACTGTTTATGATGACTGGCCGTTTGTCCTTTGAGTTTTATTGGAAAATAGATTTAAGAAAGACAACCTACGCCATTTTTATTTTGATCTTTCAATATTGTTTACTGGGTAGAGCAGAGTAGAACTCTCGCTTGTTTCTTCTGATTCTTATTAAAGATGTTGTCAAGCATGGTGGACTGAAATACATTGTTTGTTGCTATAGATTTTATTATGCTGAGTTACTGGTTATAGTCATCTTGGGTCATGGGAACGGACAGGAGCTGATGTATCATGTGGTGGAATACTGCATGTTTGTAAGCTGTTAGGTGTAGAGAGGAAGTTAGTGTGAATGTATCGGTAAAGGTGTCTTTCCTGTAGATTCTTAATTTATGGCTCTTATTTTCTATCTGTATATTATTGGTCATGAACTGTAGAAAAAAACTGCAGAAAGGTGGGATAATAAGGAGATAGGACCTGGATAAACTGAAGGCATCTGAAGTTCTTGATAATTTCAGAGAAAGCTTTAGGCAACAACTGCCAGAAACTGAAGAAAATAAAACATTAGAAGAAGAATGGGTATCTGAGAGATAAAATAGTGAAGGCAACAGACGACTGAACAGGTAGAAATGCAAAATCTACAAAAAAATCCTTGAATATCACAGGAATTGATTTAATTGATGAAAGGAGAAATGCAGTAAATGAAGCAGGCAAAATGGAATAGATGACTATGGATGGTGGATGGATATGATGTTATGGGCGCACGACAACTAGGTCTTTAGCGCCCGTACAAGATAATTAGGCGATACGTGTGACCTGATTAAAATGAAATGAAGACAAATAGGGAACAGAAGAGAAAGTAGCCAAACGATAAGGGGAACGAAGCAAAGACCCAACCAAACATGGCAAGGTAGGAACAGTTGGTGAGCGTCTAAGGTTTACAGACGTACTCAAAATGCCAAGCCAGAGGAGTGGTGGGCTAACCATTCGTTAACGTCCTAAAACCTCCAGCCTAAAAGCTTAGGCCAGAGTCCGGAAAGTTCACAGAAATTGAATACTTTCGTCACACTCGCCTTGTCATCAGCTAAAACAGAGGGCAGGGGACCACAAAGAGCCACCGCTGCCCTAGCAGCACGGTAGGAAATACATTCCAGTAAAATGTGGCGTACAGTGACTTGCACACCACAAGCATCGCAAATCGGAGGGTCCTCCTGACGGAGTAAATAGCCATGTGTCAAAGGACAATGCCCGATTCGGAGACGTGTCAAGGCCACCTCATGCTGCCTCAATGAATGACAGGATGTTCCCCACGGTCGGACAGTGGGCTTAATCAACCGCAGTTTATTGTTCGTCACTGCCTGCCACGTCTCCTCCCACAAACGAAGGGACTTCCGGCGCACCACAGAGAGGATGTCCGGCAGGGGAACGGCACAATGATTAATACCAGAACTGTCGCAAGCCTCCTTGGCAGCCCGATCAGCCATTTCGTTACCACTAATACCGACATGTCCTGGCACCCAACAGAATGTCACTTGCTTCCCCCGCTGCTGGAGAGTGGACAGTCTGTCATGAATGAGCTGCACTATCTCCTCAGCTGGATACAAATTTCGTATTGATTGCAGCACACTGAGAGAATCAGAGCACAGGAGAAACTTCGTGCCTCGAACCCGCTGCATTTGTTCCAGCGCCCGCAGGATCGCATGGAGTTCTGCTGAAAAAATTGAGTATGCAGGAGGGAGGCGAATCCTGATGGTGGTGTTGGGGAACACTATGGAACAGCCTATCGAGTCCCCCTGTTTGGACCCATCCATGTACACCACGGTAAAATCACGATGCTGATCTAAAATGTGAGAGAACAGAGATTGAAATATAAAATCGGAAGTAGAATGCTTCTGAAAATGTGTCAACTCTAAAAGTAGTCTCGGCCGCTGGAGGAGCCACGGTGGACGTTTACTCCAACCTCGCTGTAAAACATTAAAACCAGACACATCCATATCTAAAAGACAATCTTGAGAACGTATCCCAAAAGGCCTCGTTGCCCGTAGCCTGTTACGAAACAGCCGTTCTGCAGGAGGGTGGGCAACGACCGGATGGGCTGGTGTATTTGGCGAGGACAAAGTCGTATATGCCTGGCGTGCCACGAGAAACTGCCGCCGCATGTGAAGTGGGGGCTCACCAGCCTCGGCGCAGATACTTGGTATGGGACTCGTGCGGAATGCCCCAGTTGCGAGCCGAATCCCCTCATGATGCACCACGTCCAGCATCTCTAAATAAGAGGGTCTTGCTGACCCATACACGGTGCACCCGTAGTCTAGGCGAGAATGCACAAATGCTCTATAAAATCGTAGCAGACAAGTTCTGTCGGCTCCCCATGAAGTGTGGCTAAGACACTTTAAAATACTTAGTGCCTTCAGGCACCGTCTCTTCAAATCTTTAAGATGTGGCAACCAGGTAAGTTTAGAGTCAAATGTCACACCCAGAAAACGCACAGTGTCTTTAAAATTCAGAACGGTGTACCTCATCCGCAGTTCAGGTAAGTTAAAAATAGAACGAGAACGGTTAAAACAAACACACACCGACTTCTCTGTTGAAAATTTGAAACCGGTCTTCTGTGCCCATTCGTCGAGCCGCCGGAGAGTGAGCTGCAACTGACGAGTTGTCGTTGCAAGACTGGAAGAAGAACAGAAGACAGAGAAGTCATCAACAAATAGTGAACACTGGACAGGACTTTTCACAACACACGTAATACTGTTAATGGCTATAGCAAACAACGTCACACTTAAAACACTACCCTGAGGGACACCGTTTTCCTGCTCAAAGCGGTCAGAGAGCACGCCACCAACTCTGTATCTAAAAAAACGTGGAGAAAGGAATGACCGGATAAAAATTGGAAGGCAACCGCGAAATCCCCATTCGTGAAGCTGCCGAAGTATAAGATGCCTCCAAGTAGTGTCGTAGGCCTTCTCGATATAAAAAAATACACCCAGAAGGTGATGACGGCGCAGGAAAGCCTGTTGTTTATTTTTTTTTATTTATTTTTTTTTCTGTTCCATAGGACCCACTTCAGGAGTAAGACTCCATGGTCATGGAACAAGTCAATACATTAAGTGTTACACAATAATGGTAATAGAAAAATTTTAAGTAGTCCTTTGCACACGACAATCTTAAGACAAAGTGAAAAGAATCAATAAAGAAAAAATAAATTAGCTTAATTGTTTAACTTTTCTAGGAGTTCCTCGACAGAATAAAAGGAGTGAGCCTCGAGGTAACTCTTCAATTTAGATTTGAAAGCATGTGGATTAGTGCTAAGATTCTTAAGTTCTTGTGGCAGCTTATTGAAAATGGATGCCGCAGAATACTGCACCCCTTTTTGCACAAGTGTTAAGGTGGTGTGGTGCAAATGTAGATTAGACATCTGTCTAGTATTCACCGAGTGAAAGCTACTAACTCGTGGGAATAAGCTGATATTATTAAGAATCAGAATCAGATTTTTATTGTCTCATAACATACAAGTTAAATCATTGATTTAGTGTACAGGAGACTCGTCAGTATAAAATAATAATATATACATACAATGTAGTTATAAAATCACAGTACATAATTATATGTTTTTATCCTGCTCACATTCTCAGATCATCATTTAAGAATTCATCAATTGAATAATAGCATTTTTGTACCAGAGTGCTGTATAATTTTCTTTTCATTGATTCGGTTTCAACCTTTCGAAAATGTGTGTTTTTTAATTTATTACATATTTTCATTCCCATATAGTGTGGGGCCTGGGCATATAGATTTAGTCTGTGCGTAGGTAGCATGACCAACAAACGACATTAAAGAAAAAACGTATTGTGACGCCAGAGTCAAAATTCCCAGACTACTGAAAAGGGGTCGACATGACGTTCACGAACTTACACCAGATATTGCTCGAACCGCCCGTTTATGAGCCAGAAATATCCTTTTCGCATCAGGCGAGTTACCCCAAAAAACAATGCCGTACGTCATAAGTGAGTGAAAGTAAGCGAAATAGACTACTTTTCGTGTTGAAAAATCACTTATCTCAGATATTGTTCTAATGGTAAATATAGCAGAATTTAGTTTTGGAACAAGATCCTGAACATGGGCTTTCCATGACAGCTTACTGTCTATATGAACACCTAGAAATTTGAACTGTTCAGTCTCACTTATCACATGCCCATTATGTGTAATCATAATGTCAGATTTCGTCAAATTATGTGTTAGAAATTGTAAAAACTGAGTTTTACTGTGATTTAACATCAACTTGTTTTCTATTAGCCATGAACTTATCTCTTGAACTGCATTATTTGATACTGTGTCAATATTACGAGCAACATTCTTCACTACCAAGCTGGTGTCATCAGCAAACAAAAATATTTTACAATCACCTGTTATACTCGAAGGCATATCATTTATATAAATAAGAAACAGCAATGGTCCCAAAACAGACCCCTGGGGCACCCCATACTTAATTGTGCCCCATTGGGATTGCACGTCATAGCCATTTTCTACACTGCGGAGAATTACCTTCTGTTGTCTATTATTAAAGTAAGAGGTGAACCAGTTGTGGGCTACTCCCCGTATTCCATAATGTTCCAACTTCTGCAACAATATTTTGTGATCAACACAATCAAACGCTTTTGTTAAATCAAAGAAGACGCCTAATGTCCGTAGCCTCTTATTTAACCCATCAAGTGCCTCACAGAGAAACGAAAATATAGCGTTTTCGGTCGTTAAACCACTTCTAAAACCAAACTGTACATTTGACAGGAAATTATGTGAACTGAAATGATCAATTAATCTTGAATATACAGCCTTTTCAATAACTTTGGAAAAAACCGATGGCATAGAAATAGGTCTATAGTTGTCTACATTATCCCTTTCTCCTTTTTTATAAAGCGGTTTCACTACTGAGTACTTTAATCTGTTAGAAAACTGACCATTCTGAAAGGAAAAATTACAAATATGGCTTAGTACTGGGCTAACATATGGAGAACAGTACTTTAGAATTCTGCTAGATACCCCATCATATCCACAAGAGTCCTTAGTCTTTAGTGATTTAATTATTGACTCAATCTCACCTATGGAAGTATCATGAAGGATCATTTCAGGCAACAGGCTCGGAAACGCATTTTCTAAAAACGTTATATGATTACCTGTAGAAACTAGAGTTTTGTTTAGTTCCTCTACTATATTCAGAAAGTGATTATTGAATATTGCACATATATCTAACTTGTCAGTAACAGAAACATTCCTACTACGCACTGACGTTATATCTTCTACCTGCTGCTCCTGACCAGACACTTCCTTCACGACTGACCAGATAGTTTTAATTTTATCCCGAGAGTTTGCTATTCTTTTTGCGTACCACATACTTTTTGCATTCTTAATGACATTTTTCAGAACCTTACAGTACTGTTTGTAATGAGCTACTGCATCTTCATTCTGACTGCTTCTAACATTTTGATACAACTCCCGCTTAGTTCTACATGATACTCTTATCCCCTTTGTCATCCACCCTGGCTGTCTGTTACTGAAAGTACCCTGTTTTGAGCATTCTAGCGGAAAGCAACTTTCAAACAGCATAATAAATGTGTTCAGAAAAGCATTATATTTATCATCTGCATTATCAGCACTATAAACATCCTGCCATTCTTGTTCCTTAATTAGGCTTAAAAAGGTCTCAATTGCAACTGGATTAACTTTTCTGAGTAGTTGATATTTATGTTTAACATTTGTTTGAGAACAAATACTTTTTAGAATTAAAAGTTGGGCGTCGTGGTCTGATAGGCCATTTACTATTCTGCTGACAGAGTGCCCCTCTAATAATGAAGAATGAACAAAAATATTGTCAATGGTAGAACTGCTATTTCCTTGCACTCTCGTTGGAAAAAATACTGTTTGCATCATGTTATAGGAATTAAATAGATCTAACAGCTGACTTTTCCTTGAGCTATCACCTACACAATTAATGTTGAAATCTCCACACACAATTAAATTTTTATACTTCCTATACAGTGAACCAAGAACCAATTCCAGCTTGGGCAGAAACATTTTAAAATCTGAGTCAGGGGATCTATAAATAACAACTATTACTAGTTTAGTTCCATTAACATTAACAACTCCTGCACAACATTCAAATATCTGTTCTGTGCAGTGTTTAGAAAAATCGATTGACTCCGATGAAAAATCGTTTTTTACATACATGGCCACTCCCCACATTGCAAAGAACTCCTAGAGTAGAAGGCAGCTAACCTGTATCCTGGCGAAGGAAGTCTCTTAATTGTCACACCACTTAAAAAGTGCTCTGAAATTCCAATAATGTCAGAATCAGTATCAATAAGCATTTCATTAACTTTATCTCTGATACCCTGTATATTTTGATGAAAAACAGTAATTCCCTTATTACTTACATTCTTAGACTTTGTCAAAGGTGGTTCATTTCTTAGAGGGACTTCCTTTAAGCAGGAATATCTATCAGCTGTCTTCAGTCTAAAAAAGGTGCAGCCCTAACACCAACTACTACAGGAATTTTTCCATGAGTGAAACCCCCACCCCCTACTACACTGTCACCTATGAGCTTTGCCAACCTCCCCTTCCCATACCTATTGAGGTGCAGACCGTGCCTAGTAAAATCCGACCTTTGGATAGTTTCAACTGGCACCACTGCAATGTGATCCATGCCCTCCGTCAGCAGCGCCTTCTCAAGCCCCATGTTAAGACGGCTGACAGCCGTATTAAGACAAGGCCTATCATGACGCTGAAACAGCTGCACGAAATGCACATTCGTGCCACCAGTTTCAGTTGCTATCCTTTCCAGATCACCACCTATATCATATTCCCCGTCCCTATCAAGACTGTTCCCGGCCCCACCCACTATAACTACCTGATCCTCTTTTGAAAAATTCCTACATACGTCCCCTATGTTACAAGTGACCTGATCTAACCCTGCACTAGGCTTCACTATGCTGGTGACCTGGTACTCACTCCCAAGTACTTCCTGCAACTGTTGGCCAACACCTCTGCCATGAGAACTACCTAGCAGCAGAACCTTCTTCTTCCTAAGAGACCTCTCTACAGATTTTGGCTTACCAAAAGCTGAGGTCTGCTGCGTACTTCCTACACCTACAGCTACAGGAGGTTCATCTCCACTCAACTCTGACAGTTCGTCAAACCTATTTGCAACTTGCAATGTAAAGCTATCTGAATACCTTCTCCTAGCTACCTTCTTGCCAACTGCCAGTTCCCATTCCCCAGCCCCCCTTCCCCTCCTCAACCTACCTAGTTCCTCTTCAGCGTTTTTCAACTGCACCTGAAGGGCGCAGATCAAACGCTCCTGCTCCTCTATCAACTTATTCCTGCTGCAAATCCTACAGTTCCAGGAGAGAACCTCACCACAATGCCCACTGTCTTCCCCACTGCACTCCCCCCCATGAAAATACTTACTACAAATCCCACGCTGCAGCCCACTACGCACGACCCTACGACAGAGCCCACACTTTTCACTCATGGTAAAATTTTACAATAATTTGTTAAGAAAAACTAGACGTCTATGTTATGAAGTTAAGTTTCTACAAAATAAGTAGGAAGTACCTCTTAACTACAGCAATCAACAAACCTCAGACTCTACAAATCAAGTAACAACAACTAATAGTATCAGAAAAGAGCAAATAACACTACCACAGAAACTTTACACTGTTGCTTGTATAAACAAGTTCAAATTCAAGCGTCACTAATACAACAACTAAACACTGTGAGAGTACAAGAGTTATCAAATACCGTAACTTAGTTTCCCAACCTCAACTACATTAAAAACAGCAAGTCACCTGTTGAAAAGTACTAAAGTTAATAAACAACTAGCGCGATAACACCTCCTGAAATCTAAAACTTTAATAATGTAACTACAATACACAAACACTTATTAGAACTTAGCTTTCGGAGACCGCTACGGCTGGAACCACTCGCCACCAGATGTAAACAAAGCAGTAAGACGTCGATGCCGGCGCACACGCGAACACAAATAACACCACTTAAAGCAATTACGGCACAACAAACGCTAAAATAACTGACGAACCTTTACTAGAACACCTCTAGATTGAATATTGTCACGAAATAACAAAATAATTATATTAATCCTAAAATTATATAAAAAATCGAGAGCGATGTGCACAGCAGTCCAGCACTCGTGACGTCACGTGACGTATTGCCGCCTCCAGAGAGGCCAGGTTAGCGAAGGTGGAACGATATCGCCTGAACCCACACTGGAAGCGACTAAGTAGCTGCCTGGATTCCAACAGCCAGACAAGGTGGCGGTTGACCATCCGCTCCAGGGTCTTTCCAATGCAGCTAGTGAGGGCAACACTACGGTAACTGCTGGGGCATGTGGAATCTTTACCGGGTTTTAAAAGGGGAATTAAAAGAGCCTCTCTCCACAAGTCGGGAAAGTGTCCTGACATCCAAATGGCATTAAAAAGGTTAAGGAGAATAACTTTGTTGCAATCTGTAAGGTGCCGTAACATAGCATAGTGGATCCCATCGTGACCAGGTGAAGTGTCTCGGGCTACACACAATGCAGAATCTAATTCCCACAGGGAGAAGGGTTGGTTGTACTCCTCCATAATCACGGACCTGAAGTCCATGGGGCCCCTCTCAGCAGCCGCTCTGCGGCGCCGGAATTCTGGATCCTGACTAACAGTGGCAGTAACGGAAGCGAAATAAGTAGCCATGGCTTGGGCAATGTCTGCTGGTCGTGTTTGTAAAGTTCCGTTACACATCACAGCAGCTATGGAGCACCTTCCTCCTCTTCCAGAAATCCTCCTGATGGTCTCCCATACTTTCGTGCTGGTTGTAGAATGGTTAATGGAACTCAGGAACTGCTGACATGACCTCCATTTGCTCTCTCTAATAACCTGACGACACTTGGCCCTTGCAACCCGGAAAGCAGCGAGGTTCTCTGAAGTCGGACGACACTTGAACCGACGCAGAGCCGCCCGCCTGGTCCTGAGGGCAGATCGGCATTCGTCATTCCACCAAGGGACTGGCTGCCGTTTTCGACGTCCCGAAGACTGTGGAATGGATGCATCAAAGGCGGAGTGCATCACGGCAGTAATATGGTGCACCCATTCTGTGACATTGTCACGATGTTCAAAGCGGGCAAGTTGACTGTAAAGTGCCCAATCCGCTCTACTGAGTATCCATTGTGGCGGGTGTCTTACAGGTTCGATTCCATATGGTTGGGAAATGGAGATTGGAAAGTGATCGCTGCCATGGAGATTATCGACCACGTCCCATTGTATAGTGTGGGCAAGGGATGGAGAGCAAAGAGTGAGGTCTATGGCAGATAATGACCCTGTCGCAGTACAAAGGTGTGTTGGTTGACCGGTGTTAAGTAAATGGGCGTTCGACGACAAGAGGAGCCGCTCAATGGCCCTACCCCTGGGCAAGTAGTGACAGAGCCCCAAAGCAAATTATGTGCATTAAAGTCTCCACACAGAAGAAAAGGCTGGGGAAGTTGAGTAAGAAGGTCCTTGAGGTCCTCTTCATTAAGCGTATCATGAGGGGGCAGATAGAGGGAGCAAACAGTCAGTCGATGACGCACATATACAGATACTGCGACTGCTTGGAGGCTTGTGGTGAGGGAGAGGGGCTCGGAGTGGTAGGCTGTACAAACAAAAATAGCCACTCCACCCCTAGCTCTCGCCCCACTTACATCATCCTTCCTACATAGCGTGTAACCACGTATCTCAGGGGAGTCTGGAGTCTGGAGACACATACACAGAGGTCGACCCTGAGATAAGAGACGAAGTTCCTCCACATGGGTCCTAAAGCCCTGCATATTCCATTGTAGTATGGGAGCCATCGCTTACGGAGGTTTCACCCTCACTTTCTCTCTCCGCCGAGGCGGCGAGACGCTATGGGGTAGAGGGTCCGACTTGGGGCGGTTTGGCTGCCCCAAACGCACATCAAGGTCCATTGGCTCGGACAGAGAGTCAGATGGAGCATCTGTTACACGTACATGGACAGGCTCAAACAAAGTAATTTCTACTTTATCCTGTGACAGATACTTTTCAACTGCTTTTTTAGCCTTAGGTGGTTTCGGATGGGAGCCTGTTGCAGAGGTAGTGGCTGTGGTGGATTTCTGCACAACCTCTACTACTGGGGGGGCCATCATCTCCACAGGAGGCGGATCAGTTCCTTTTTCCGATGTTTGGGGACCAACCGGACTGGAATCGTCTACGACTGCAGCAGCCACCTGGCAGGTGCACTGGCAAGTGCAGGTGCTAGTACCAACACAGACAGACTCAGTTTGCGTAACAGCATCACACTTGACAATCGGCCTCTGGACAACAGAAGTGAAAGAAGCGGCAAAAGCTGGTGGTTGCATGGCCTGGAAGATTTTCTTGGCCTCAGCATACGAGATGCGCTTCGTGGTCTTTATTTCCTGCACCTTTTTTTCCTCAAGGAAGACTTTACAATTACAACTCCAGACAGGGTGATCCCCAGAGCAGTTGACACACGTGGCAGGTGGTGTACACTCTGCTCCGTCATGTGCCACCTTGCCACATTTGCCACAGGTGGCCTCACCCTTGCACCGCAGGGTGGTATGCCCAAAGCGCTGGCATTTGAAGCAGCGCATTGGGTTGGGGACGTAAGGTCGAACTTTCAAATGAAGAAAACCTGCTTTGACATTATCTGGAAGTTGGGGATTATTGAAGGTAAGGATGAATGAGTCCGATTTCACCAACTCACCATCCACCCTTTTCATAATATTTTGCACATCCAAAATACCCTCCTGTGCCCACTCAGATTTCAATTCTTCCAAAGGGATGTTTACTATATCTCTACAGGTCACTACGCCTTTACTGTAGTTCAAAGTATTATGCAACTCCGCCTCTATGGCATATTCACCCAGGAATTTCGCCTGCTGCAGGTTGGTTGCCTGCTGGGAACTCGATGTTTCGATCAGTAATGTCCCATTCCGCAAACGTTTCACTGATTTTAAACTGCCAGCAATTCCCTCAAGGCCTTTTTGAATATAGAAGGGAGACACTCCCTCAAACGAGCCGTCCTTTCGTTTCACAACAATAAACACATTCTGTACAACAGCCTGTGTTCTGTTACTATTCCCAAAATACTTTTTCTTACTCCCCGAATCAGGAGGACTGGATATCCTAGCCCTCTTTTTGGATTGGGTGTTGGTACCCCCCAGTGGTACACCCATCCCACTGGAAGGTTCAAGGGACAAATTGGAAGTGCTCATGTCGGTCCCACGAGCAGCTAGGGAAGTACATGTCCACCTAGACAGAGCCCCGCGTGCCTAGGTAAGCCTTATACAACTGAGGTGCGGCAGTATCCCCAGAGGTTGCTCGCTAGCGACTGTTCCTCTTCAACAGCCATGCATCCCATCAGCACGTAGCACACCTTGGGATTGAAGGGTTTTTTATAGAGGTTTGTACCATCCTCGCGACCCGGGCGGTCAAGCCAAGATCCCCATTCCCCAGTACACACAACGTTCCACCGCCGCGCCACGCGGTGGTCGCCGAAGCGTGCCCAGAGGTTACGGTGTCTAGAGGACTAGCGGCGCTTACCAGTCCCCAGCTCAGGACCCTGGGTTCGCCAAGCCCGTACTCAGCAAATGAAACCAGTTCCGAGAAAAGAAGGGAGAGCTGAAAGGTGGAAAGAGTATATGAGATGCTCTACAAAGCAAATGGACTTTGATACAATATTTTAGGAAGGGAAAAGGAAGTAGATGAAGATGAATAGGAGATACTATACTGAGAGATGAAATTGATAGAGCACTGAAAGACCTAACTTAGAAGAAGGCGCCTGGAATACAGGACATTCCCTCAGAGCTACTGAAGTCTCTGGGAGAACTAACCATGACAAAACCATTTGCCTAGTATGTAAGGTGTATGAGATAGGCAAAATATCTTCAGACCTTAAGAAAAATGTAATAATCCCCATTCCAAAGAAAGCTGGTGCAGACAGGTGTGAAAATTGCAGAACCATCAGTTTAATAAATCATGACTGCAAAATTTTAAAAAGGATTATTCACAGAAGGATGGAAAAACTGGTAGAGCTGACAAAAGGGAAGATCAGTTTGGATGCAGGAGAAATGTAGGTACATTGGGGGGGGGGGGGAGGGGGGAGGGCAATACTCTCCTTATGACTTATCTAAGAAAATAGATTACAGCCAAGGCCTTCTTCAGAATATACAACACACATGCACACAAAACAGGCACACAACTGTCATCTCTTGTTGCTGCATTCTGAGTGCAGCAGGCAAAGATGATGGTTGTGTGACTGTGTTGTGTGCTTGTGTGATTGCGTATATTTTCTGTATTCTGAAGAAGGCCATGGCTTAAGTGTTGTATGTGTATGTCTCTCTTATGTGCCTGTCACAGCTCTTTATTATATCTTTGTGGTGACTTGTAAACTGCCCTGGACTTTCCATTATTAAAACAGATTATGGAAAGCCAAACCTACATTTCTAACTTTTGTGAATTTGGAGAAAGGTTTTGACAATGTTGATTGGAATACACTTGTGGCGTCAATCCCGTGATCGATAGCCGTTTTATGTTATCTTTGGTGTATGTTCTTTGAACTGACCGGGGGACTTTGTGGAGTCGGTCTCTTGTATCTGAAGTGTTAACCTAGCATCTGTACCGATATAGAGAGATATATGTATTAAGAGTGGATACCGCATTCATAACTGAACTGCATCTATCCCATCACTGGTGACCTCGACATGATTGCACCCGTAGGAAGCGAAGAAGCGAAAAAATCTCGCGAAAAATATTGCGGCTAGGTCGAAGATGAAACACTCATTGTACCATGCAGATTAGGCACTTGTGGAACACATAGATTGTTGAAGTGAAATCCGGGCGAAGTCATTTTGGCCAATGATTGTTGGCTGATGACACATCGTATTTTCGGCGAAAACTGGGGTGAAAGTTGCGGATTTCACTTGTGCGGCCGAATGAATGTAAAAAGAAACTCGGGGTCACTAGTATGGGGATAGGTGGCTTCAGAGTAGCACCTTGTTGACCGATTACGTACCTGGCGGTGTGAAACATCATTGTTCAAATTTTACAAGTCTGAAAAATATACATTTGGATAATTAGAATCACAAGGCGAAACATGATGCAGCACATTGGGCGTAGCAAAGCCAGAGTCGTTACAATACGTACTACATACTGAAGGGGAGGGTGGGGGGCTATGTGCTGTCAATCCCGTGATCGATAACAGTTTTATGTTATCTTTGGTGCATAGTGTTGCCTTGTATGGGAGTGAAACATGGACAATAAAAAGTGCAGGCAGTAAGAGAGTAGAGACTTTTGAAATGTGGTGCTACAGAAGAATGCCCAAGATTAGGTGGGTAGATTGCATAAATGAGGAAGTACTGAACAGAATTGGGGAGAAAAGGAATTTTTGGCATACCCTGACTAAAAGAAGGTATCTATTGGTAGGACACTTTCTTAGATATTGAGGAATCTTAAATTTAGCATTGGAGGGAAGTGTGTGGGGAAGATGAAGAGGCTTGCTCAGGATAGAGTAAGGTGGAGAACTGCATTAAACCAGTCTACAGACTGAATACCACAACAATCACAATTTTCTTCCTGTGTGTTGATGTCTGTGAAATGAATGGTGGGACATCCTAATTCCATGCTACTCTATGTCTGAATGCCACTGGTTCTGGAATTGTTTAGTGGAACCTTCTCCATCGGCAAAGTTTGTCATGAACATATCTGTACCAGTAAACTACATGTTATGCTAGTGGTTCACTCAAAAGAAGTCTGTCTGTTTCCCACTTGTCCATTAACATTTCAGCCAGCAAGTGGGACAATGAAGAGTCCATTGCCAAGCCATCTGACTGCTTGTATTATTTCCCATGCAGTTTACAAACAATCACTGTGACAACACATCTACACAATCTTTTACAAGAATGCCTGAGAAAAGGTTATGTACAAAAGAGGAAACTAATTTGGCATTTGTTGGGATCTCCACATCTGTTAATCTATTTACTAAATCTAAACTGTTCTTAAGAAGGAAGAAAGCTACAAGATATTGGCACCTGAAAAAGGCTGGGCAGATGGGGGACTCGAGGTACAACAGATTATCAGTGGTAAAGCAGAAACCACCCTGGCATGGAGCATATAAGCCCAGGGTCTCAAGAATCCAAAACAACCACCTATCATACATTCAAACAGTTTACACAGAACATTATTAAGGTTGATGGGTCGATAGTTATCCACTCTCCTGCCACTGCGACGGGAAATCACCACCACACCACATGTGGTTAAAGAGAGCAAGAAGATTACGCTGGCTCTCCACTGAGAGGTGCAGCAGCAATTAAGCATTGATGCTGTCAGGCCCAGGAGCTGTGATGGGACATGGAGCATTATATTTCTGAGAGCAGTGGGTGGTAAAGGAGAGGGGCTAGCGTTCTACTGCCTCTTTCAATGTAAGGAAAGGCGGTTGGTAATTCAGAGAGACAGACTCATGAGCGTAATGTTCAGCAAACATGTGGGAGTGACAGGATTGGTTGGGTTGGGTTTTTAAAGGGGACTAAACTACCGGGTCATCAGTCCCCTGTTCCCAGCTAAGATATCTCAGGGTTTCGTGTATCTTTAAAATTAAGCACCCTGCAACCAGTACACAAGACATACTGACGACAGTGTTGGTCAGAAGTACGACATAAAAAGAGAAAGAAACGACAATAGAGGTGGAACAAATAATCAACTATACTTAAAACCACAGCAGATGTTGTTGGCTGGCTGATCACTAGGATAATAATGGATGAGCCAGCCATTCTGCACAGACTACAACTGCCAGTCGAAAATAGGACTGACAACATAAAATTGACAACAGATTAAAACTGTAAGCGGTATATGCCTGAATATCAGGCATATGAATCCACCATTAAAGCTTATGATAAAATCCAGCTGCGCGAATAAAACCTAAAACACAGTCAGCCATAGAGGCGTCGTCAGCTAAAATCGAAGAAAGCGCAGTAGGGAGGTTAAAAGATTGCCGCAATGCAGCTAAAAGAGGACAGTCCACCAAGATGTGGACCACAGTCAGCAGAGCGCCACAATGGCAGTTTGGCGGGTCCTCTCGACGTAAGAGATGGCCGTGCGTAAGCCAAGTATGGCCGATGCGCAACCGGCAGAGAACAACAGAGTCCCTGCGGGGGGTCCGTAGAGAGGACCTCCACACGTGTGTGTTCTCCTTAATAGTCCGCAACTTGTTAGGTGTTTGGAGGGAGCGCCATTCTGCGTTCCACAGTCCAAGAACTCGGCTGTGCAACTGCGAACGGAGGTCATGAACCGTGAGACCTATAGCCAAGGTCGGTTTATGGAGAGCCTCCTTGGCTAACCTGTCAGCTAGCTCGTTCCCGTCGATCCCAACATGTCCTGGAGTCCAGATAAAGATCACTGACCGCCCACGTCGGTCTATGGCATGCAGGGACTCTTGGATGGCCTGAAGCAAAGTATGGCGTGGGAAGCACTGATCGAGTGCCTGTAGGCCACTCAGGGAGTCACTGCAAATGAGGAACGACTCCCCAGGGCAGGTAGAAATATGCTCGAGTGCACGAAGTATGGCCACCAGCTCTGCTGTGAACACACTGCAGCCTTCTGGTAAGGAGCGCTGTTCGTTGTGTCCTGCATGTACATAGGCGAAGCCAACATGACCTTCTGTCATCGAACCGTCCGTGTAGACGACCTTGGAGCCCCTGTACCCATCAAGAATCGACAGGAATCGACGGTGAAGCATCTCAGGGTGTACATTGCGTTTGGAGCTCTGCGACAAATCCAGTCGAATAACAGGTCGAGGAATACACCACGGAGGTGTACGCGACTGGAATTTGATCGGAGATGGCAGAGGAAGAGACCCCAGGTCACTCATGAGAGACTGGACACGGGCACCAACGGTCAAACCCGACCTCGGCCGCCGTTGTGGGATATGGAGTACGGCGTTCGGAAAAAGTAGGTGGTAGTTGGGATGACTGGGGGTACCATACACATGGGCTGCGTAATTCGCCAGCAGGTGCTGCCGCCTGATTCGCAATGGAGGCACCCCAGCCTCCACAAGGAGACTGTCCACAGGGCTGGTTCGGAAGGCTCCTGTCGCGAGCCTAACTCCACAGTGGTGGATAGGATCCAACAACAGCAGCGCCGATGGCGATGCGGAACCATATACTATGCTCCCATAGTCCAAACGCGACAGAATAAGGGCTTTATAGAAGCGCAACAGGGTACTACGATCTGCACCCCAAGTAGTACTGCTCAGGCACCGGAGGGCGTTGAGGTGCCGCCAGCACTTCTGTTTCAGCTGGCGAATATGTGGTTGCCATGTGAGCCGGTCGTCGAAGACCATTCCAAGAAATCGATGCGTTGCAACTACATTGAGTAGTTGGCCATCGAGATACAACTCTGGATGTGGGTGGACTGGCCGTCGACGACAGAAGTGCATAACGCACGTTTTGGCAGCAGAAAATTGGAACCCATGAGAGAGAGCCCATGTCTGCGCCTTACGTATGGCTCCCTGCAGCTGTCGTTCTGCAACACACATGCTAGACGAGCTAAAGTAGATGCAGAAGTCGTCAGCATACAATGAAGGGCATACTGACGACCCCACTGCTGCCGCTAAGCCGTTGATTGCCACTAAAAATAACGGAACGCTTAAAACAGAGCCCTGAGGCACCCCATTCTCCTGGACATGCAGGCTGCTAGAGGACACACCAACTTGAACATGAAAGGTACGGACAGCTAAAAAGTTTTGGATAAAAATAGGGAGTGAGCCCCGGAGACCCCACCCATGTAATGTGGTTAAAATGTGGTGTCGCCAGGTCGTATCATACGCCTTCGACAAGTCAAAAAATACGGCCACCAGATGGTGACGTCGAGAGAACGCTGTCCGGATGGCAGACTCAAGATGGACTAAGTTGTCCAAAGTCGAGCGCCCCCTGCGAAAACCCCCTTGGCACGGAGCTAGCAGGCCCCGAGATTCAAGGAGCCAATACAACCGCCGGCTGACCATGCGTTCTAGCAGTTTGCATAGAACGTTTGTAAGACTAATGGGCCGATAACTGTCTACATCTAGCGGATCTTTGCCTGGCTTGAGCACTGGTACGATGGTGCTTGAACGCCACTGTGATGGGAAGACACCGTCGCTCCAGATGCGATTAAATACTGCAAGAATTTGGCGCTTGAAATCATCAGATAGGTGTTTTAACATCTGATTGTGCAGTCTGTCTGGCCCAGGGGCGGTGTCAGGGCAGTGGGCCAGGGCACTGAGGAGCTCCCACTCGCTAAACGGAGCGTTATATACCTCAGGGTGGCGTGAGGTGAATGAGAGGGATTTGCGTTCCGTTCGCTGTTTTAATGTGCGGAAGGCAGGTGGATAATTTCCGGATGCAGCGGCGCGAGCGTAGTGTTCCGCAAAAGCCTCGGCGACAGCGCCTGGATCCGTACATACAACCCCTTGGATAGAGATCCCAGGAATTGCTGCCTGGGACTGGTAGCCAAAAAGGCGTCGGATCTTCGTCCAGACTTGAGAAGGAGAGGTTCTTGTACCGATGGTGGACACGTAACGTTCCCAGCATTCTTGTTTTGACCTCCGTATTACCTGCCGAGCACGAGCACGGAGTTTTTTAAAAGCGATAAAAGTCTCAAGCGACGGATGTCGCTTATAGTGCTGAAGAGCACGCCGACGGTCCCGAATGGCATCTGCGACTTCCGACGACCACCAAGGCACTGACTTTCGCCGGGAGCATCCCGTTGAGATGGGGATTGCGTGCTCTGCAGCAGATAAAATATTTTGAGTGACAGTCGCAACCACTACGTCAATGGAATCATCCGGGAGAGGTCCAGGAGTGGCAGCAGAAACGAATAGATCCCAATTTGCTCTGTTCAAGGCCCATCTAGGAATGCGGCCAGGGCAACGACGATGGGGTAGTGATAGGAAGATAGGAAAGTGATCACTACCACACAGATCGTCATGCGTCCTCCAGTGGACAGATGGCAAGAGGCTAGGGCTGCATACTGACAGGTCAATAGCCGAGAAAGAGCCATGTGCCACACTGAAATGCGTGGGGGCTCCAGTGTTTAAAAGACAGAGGTCGAGCTGGGATATCAAGTTCTCGACCTCTCTGCCGCGACCACTGACTACTGCATCACCCCACAAGGTGTTGTGGGCATTAAAATCACCCAGAAGCAGAAAAGGCGGCGGGAGCTGTGAGATCAGCGTAGCCAGTGTGTGTGGTGGTACATCGCCATCTGGCGGAAGATACAGGCTGCAGATGGTTATGTCTTGTGGTATCCTTACCCTGACAGCCACAGCTTCTAATGATGTCTGAAGGGGCACATGTTCACTATACACAGAGTTAAGGATATACACACAGACGCCACCTGAGATTCTGTTATACACACGCCGATTACAATAATATCCCCTGTATCCACGAAGGGCAGGGGTCCGCATTGCTGGAAACCAGGTCTCCTGGAGAGCAATGCAGAGAGCAGGTGTTATGCTCAAAAGTTGACGCAACTCAGCCAGGTGAGAGAAAAAACCGCCGCAGTTCCACTGGAGAATTACAGTGTCGTCGAGCTGATGGGCCATGATAAAGAGGTAGAGCAGGTTATTCCATGGGAACATCTGCTGTCAACTGGTCTGCCTCTGCTGAAACCAGAATCATAGGATCTGGTGCATCAGTCAGTGCGAGATCCTCAGGTGATGTGAGGATCTCTAACTCATCTTCTGAAGTAGAAGATGAGGGATGTTGTGGCTGTGCAGCCACCACGGATTCCTTCTTTCTACGGGTCTTTGGCTTTTTACCCTCTCGCTGCCCTTTCGGTTGGATTGGCTGTGATGGCTTCTCGGTGGCATCAGGAGCGGACGAAGTGCGGGAAGCCCTTCGACCCACAGTTTGGGGATCCTTGAGCCTCCGGCCAGGATCCTCTGAAGCACTGCGAGAAGTCTCGGAAGGGGCTGTCCTGAGGGACCCCTTCCGAGCGAGAGGTGCCGGAGTAGGCTGTTCCTTCTCCGGCTGGGAGGTGGGGACTGGTGTCCCCGATGGTTGTGGGGGGGTTGCCCCCAAAGCAGGTGTTACAGGAGTGGATGGAGGAGCGCCCCCACCCAAAGATGGAACAGCAGCAGAGTGATGGCCCCTAGGGCCCATAGAGGGAGGCGGTACTCGAGGAGTTATACTCTGAGGAGGTGATGAAGAGACAACAGCAGCAAAAGATGTAGTTAGGGGCACAGGATGGAGTCGTTCATACTTTCTTCTCGCCTCAGAATATGGAAGACGGTCCAGAGTTTTGATCTCCATGATTTTCCGTTCCTTGTGAAGGAGAGTACAGGCAGGCGAGCAAGGCGGATGTAATTGCCCACAGTTCACGCATACGGGAGGTGGGGTGCACGGAGCGTCTGGATGTGACGGACGCCCACATTCTCTGCACGTAGGGCTGGAAGTACATCGGGACGACATATGCCCGAACTTCCAGCACCTGAAGCACCTCATAGGCGGCGGGACGTACGGCCTGACGTCGCACCGATAGACCATCACCTTGACCTTCTCGGGCAGTGTATCGCCTTCGAAGGCCAGGATGAAGGCACCGGTGGCGACCCTACGATCTTGTGGTCCCCTATAAACGCGCCTAACAAAATGAACACCTCTCCGTTCCAAGTTTGTGCGCAGCTCATCATCTGACTGTGACAGGAGATCCCGGTGATAAATGAGGCCCTGGACCATGTTGAGCGTCTTGTGGGGTGTGACAGAGACGGGAATATCACCCAGCTTGTCACAGGCAAGTAATGCCTTAGACTGGGCTGGGGATGCCGTCTGTATCAAGACTGCCCCACTCCTCATTTTGGAGAAAGACTCCACCTCACCATACTTGTCTTCGAGCTGGTCGACGAAGAACTGTGGTTTGGTGGACGAGAAAGATTCACCATCAGTACGGGAGCAAACTAAATATCGCGGCGAGTACGGGTCTGATCCTTTTAAGGCCCTGTGCTCCTCCCATGGCGTGGCCAAGGAAGGGAACGACTTGGGGTCATAAGATGAGGCATGAAACTTCCCACGCTTTGAGACGGTGGTTGTACGTCCACCAACGTTTTCTTTTGCTCGTTTCATTTTGTTCCCACGAGCAGCTAGGGATCTAAAGGTCCACCCAGGCAGAGCCCCGCTTGCCTGGGTAAGCCTTATACAACTGAGGTGCGGCAGGTTCCCCAGAGGTTGCTCGCTAACGACTGTTCAACCTCAACAGCCATGCATCTCCTCGGCACGGAGCACACCTTGAGATTGAGGGGTTTTTTAGAGAGGTTTGTACCATCCTCGCGACCCGGGCGATTAAGCCAAGATCCCCGGGCTCTGAAACGTACAACGTTCCACCGTCGCGCCGAACGATGGTCGTTGAGGCACGCACAGAGCTTACGGTGTAGCGGACTGTTGGCGCGACACAGCCCACAGCTCAGGACCCCGGGTTCGCCAAGCCCGTACTCAGCAAATTAATGCTGAGCCCCTGAGGGGGGGAGTGACAGGAAAATTGGGAAATGATCACTGCCACGTCTTCATGGGCTCTCCAGTGGACAGATGGTGGAAGGCTGCAGACTGATAATTTGATGGCTGGAAATGTGCCATGTGCCACACTAAATTGTGTGGGGACACCACTATTTAAGAGGCAGATGTTGAGTCGAGACTATGTTCTCGACAACTCTGCCATGGCCAGAAATCGTGGAACTGCCCCACAAGGTATTGTGGGCTTTAAAGTCACCCAATATTAAGAAAGGTGGGAAGAGTTAAGAAATTAGCACAGCCAAAACATTCAGAGATACATCACCATCTGGAGGGAGATAGAGACTGCAGACAGTGATCTCCTGTGTTGTCCTTACCCTGACAGCCATTTCTTCTAACAATGTTTGACGGGGCACAGGTTCACTATGAACAGAAGTAAGGACACACACACACACACACACACACACACACACACACACACACACATACACTTTCCTGGAGGGCAATGCAGAAAGCACGTGTCATGCTTAAAAGTTGTCATAGCTTAACCAGGTGGGTGAAAAAACCACCTCAGTTCCATTGTAGAATGACATTTTCTGACAGCTGGAAAGACATGAATAATCGGGGTGGGCTAATTACAACTCAGCATCACATCCATCCACCAGTTGAGATGTGTCTGCTTCAACGTCCATCACTCATAAGACATCCCTGAGAGCGAAGCCCTCAGCGGATGCTGGAATCTCCACCTCATCCTCAGAAGCAGAAGTGGAAGGGGGTGCCAGTGTGGAAGCCAACTGGGTGTTCTTTGTCTTGTTCTTCTTCTTCCCAACCCTCCTGTCCCTCTGGGGCTTCAGCAGAGGGAAGGGCTTAGCAAACTCATTCTCAGGGACTGAGGAGAAGCGTAATGAACCGCAGCTTCACCTGCTGCTGGCTAGTGTTGAAACTGACACTGGCAAAACCATGGGAAGGGAGGGTACTGAGGGGCCTCTTCGTAACAAGGGCAACTGGAGAAGATTGTTGTTTCTTCGACAGAGGAGTGGGGACTGCTCCTGAAGCAATTGCTTTGGGGGCAGTTGTAGGAATGGAACCCCAACCACTGTAGGGGCAGACATAAGTTGGCAGCCCTGGGGGCCCACAGAAAGACATGTAGTACGGAATGCTGCTGTTGCCGGAGAGGAGAGTGGCGACGTGACTGCAGCAAAGAAGGCAGTCATTTTGACGGGGTGTAGTCGCTGGTATTACTTTTTTAGCCTCAGGATAAGAGAGCCAATCCAAGATCTTAAATTACATTATTTTCCCCCATTTAATGAAAGAATTTTCAAGTCCCGAAAATTATTCCACAAGTGCAATGCAATTTTATATTCGATTTAATGTAATTCCAATCATGGCAAAACCCGCATTTAGCATTTAAAAAAGTTGAAATTCGCAAGCATTTATTTCTATTTGTTATGGTTATGCGACAATAAAAACATATGAAAAAGACGTCATAAGCTTGTGAAGGACGATTTAAGGCCTATAATTGAGGTTTTCCTCCTCACATTATAAATCACAAATTTCATAATGACATATACCATACACTTATCTTGTGGGTGGAAAATGGGTCTGTGTGCTCATAAACAAAAAGCCCATGTACGTATTGCACAAAGTACAAAATCACTGAAATGCTGTGTGTGTCTAGCATGTGACAAGTCTAGATCAGCGGCATGGTCGTACTGTACTTACGTGATATGTTGGCAATGGTTGTTGTGCATGTCGACTGTCACTTGTTTGTTAATGTGCGTGGAGTGATACACCCATGTTCTGACGAAAAATATTATGACATTAAATTTCTACCACACTATAATTTCTATATAAAAAATAGATGAAGATTACTCACCATGCGAAGGAGCACAGGTGTGATAGTAGCACAAATAAATAGCGCGTGCACACACACACACACATACACATACACACAAACGCAAGCTTTCACAATCCAGTTGCTTCTTCAGGCAGAAAGGAAGGAGAGGGAAAAGGAAATGATGAGGGTTTTAAGGAAGGGGGTAAGGAACCATTCCAATCGCGGGAGAGGAAAGACTTACCTTGGGGGAAGAAAAGGAAGGTAAACAAATACACACACACACACACACACACACACACACACACACACACACACACACACACATTTACACAGACGCAAGTACATCTAGGCAGACATACTGTAGAACCTAAAACCTCTTTCCTTAATACCCTAGCCAGCTTCATCCTAACCCACAAGTTCTTCACTTTTGAGGGCCAGACATACCAACAACTAAAGGGAACAGCCATGGGAACCAGGATGGCCCCCTCGTATGCAAACTTATTCATGGGACGTTTAGAGGAAGCCTTCCTGGATACCCAAGCCTGTCAACCCAAAGTTTGGTACAGATTCATTGATGACATCTTCATGATCTGGACTCACAGTGAAGAAGAACTCCAGAATTTCCTCTTCAACCTCAACTCCTTTGCTCCCATCAAATTCACCTGATCCTAATCCAAATCCCATGCCACTTTCCTCGATGTCGACCTCCATCTGTCCAACGGCCAACTTCACACATCCGTCCACATCAAACCTACCAATAAACAACAGTACCTGCGTTATGACAACTGCCATCCATTCCACATCAAACGTTCCCTCCCTACAGCTTAGGTCTTTGTGGCAAACGAGTCTGCTCCAGTCCTGAATCCCTGAACCAATACACCAATAACCTGATAACAGCTTTCACATCCCACAGCTATCCTCCTGATCTGGTACAGAAGCAAATTGCCAGGGCCACTTCCTCATCCCCCCAAATTCACAACCTTCAACAGAACCCCAGAAGTGCACCTCTTGTCACCGGATACTTTCCGGGACTGGAGTGGACTCTGAATGTGGCTCTCCAGCAAGGATACGACTTCCTTAAATCCTGCCCCGAAATGAGATCCATCCTTCATGACATCCTCCCCACTCCGCCGAGAGTGTCTTTCCGCCGCCCACCTAACCTCCTAGTCCATCCCTATGAAATCCCCAAACCACCTTCCCTACCTTCTGGCTCCTACCCTTGTAACCAGCCCCATTGTAAAACCTGCCCTATGCACCCTTCCACCCCCACTTATTCCAGTCCCGTAACCTGGAGGGTGTACACAATCAAGGGCAGAGCCACTTGCAACAGCACCCACGTGATTTACCAACTTACATGCCTGCACTGTGAAGCGTTCTATGTGGGAATGACCAGCAACAAACTGTCCATTCACATGAATGGTCACAGGCAGCCAGTGTTTGTTGTGCCTAAACACGCCTTGGGGCACGGCCAGCACATCTTGGCATAGTGTTACACCGTCCGGGTTATCTGGATACTTCCCAGCGACACCAATCCTTCAGAACTCCGGAGATGGGAACTAGCCCTTCAGCATGTTCTCTCTTCCCATTGCCCACCTGGTCTCAACCTCTGCTAAATTCGAATTCCCACCCACCATCTTAATATCTTTGCCTCAGTTCTCTGGACAGAGCCTCTGCCTCAAGTGGTATCTCTGTCTAACTTCTTAACTTCTTTCCTTTCTACAGTATGTCTGCCTAGGTGTACTTGCGTCTGTGTAAATGTGTGGGGGTGTGTGTATTTGTTTACCCTCCTTTTTGCCCCCAAGGTAAATCTTTCCTGTCCCGGGATTGGAATAACTCCTTACCCATTCCTTTAAACCCTCATCATTTCCTTTTCCCTCTCCTTCCCTTCTGCCTGACGAAGCAGCTAGGCTGCGAAAGCTAGCGTTTGTGTGTGTGTGTGTGTGTGTTCTATTCCATTTATTTGTGCTGCTGTCACACCTGTGCTCCTTCACCTGGTGAGAATCTTCGTCTATTTTTTATATATAATACACTATAATTTCTGTTACAAATTATCAATGTTTTAAATAATTAGTCTCTTCCAATTAAATCATGGGGTTCAGTAGGTGGATGTGTGAATGTAAATGGTTCAGTTTGTATTGTGAAAAGTAAAGATGTATACTTTACAAAAATTGCAAATCATCATTGTTTGAAATGATTAGTGTCTTTAAATTAAATCATGTGGTTTAGTAGGTGGAGTGGTGATCGTAAATGGATAACATGCTAGAGTAAAAAGTAACAAAACAAATGTCCATGCACAAACACCATTCAATGACATCATGGTGGAGTATATATATTCAGTCAACAATGATAAAGCAGGAGTTGACATAAATGATTGGGTGCAGGTATCTAACAATTTACCCATCACTTTTGATGAATTTGTGGCATTGTCCAGAGATTTGTCACAGGATTTAAAGTAGACAACTCTGTTACAGACAGGGTAAATCAATTGGAGATGAACATTTTGAACCTAAAATAGTACAGTGCTAAAAAGCAAACTACCATTTTTGATTTTTTCAAAAAATGACAGTATGAAAGTCAAGTAAATAGATGTAGTATATAGGAAAAGTAACTTGATACATTATATTACTGCAATTTGTAAGTATTTTGTGTTTTTTTTTTATTTTTTTTTTTTTTTATTTTTAGTGTGCTGGGAAACTGCAGTATGATCTTTGACTACTGTATTAGTGCTACTGAAAAAGTTTTACAGTATAATGTGTAGGGCAAGTATATCCTTGCTTTTTTGTTGTTATGGTGTAAATTACTTGTGTTGGTGATGCAGTTCACGTCAATACAGGAAAACAGTTCTGAAAAAGGTTTGCTTTCTATCAAAACCTCAATTTAAGGTAAACCCTCATTTAAGGTTAAAAAATTCCGGACCCTAGAAAAACCTTAAATAGGGGTCCTACTTATATTGTTAATTCCAAGCTGGACTTTCCATTATCAGATTGTCCAACATCTGTAATAGATTATATGTATGAAAGATTTACCAGGCCAATAAATAAATAAAAATATTACTTAGACCAGGGGCACAAATATGCACTAGATGCAGAAGTCTTACATTTAGAAGGTAATGGTGCAAAAATGACAATTAGAAATATTGGAAATTAAAAAAACAGATGAGAACTAATGAACTAGCTGACAGAACTTGATTATTCCTCTCTTTTAGATTACTAACCACATCTACATTAAAGATAATAACAGTAACTGGACCTTGACTCTATTATCAGTAAAGAACAAATGACATAAATTATAAAGGTACAATAATTAGGTAGCTGTCACTAGACAATTTCAGCAAGTCATCAGCACTAAGAATATGTAATATGGAGATTACAAAAAGTTAGTAACTAACAACAACAATTATAAAAGGAATACCAAAGAATGTAATATGCAAATGTAATTGTTTCTAAATTAATTATTTAACAGTAATACTTTCCGCCAAAGGCCAACTGTTGGCAAGCAGGGTGCACTTAGCCATTGTGAAGCCAATTGAGGAGCTACTTGATTAAGAAGTAGAAACTCCAGTTGCGAAAACCGACACAATGGCCAACAATGCGAGGCATTGACCACATTCCCCTCCATACTGCATTCGGTAACACCTTCGGGCAGAGGATGACACGACGGCTGGTCAGTACCCAACGGGCCTTTCAATGCATGTGTGGAATGGAATTTAGTTTTTAGCATTACTTCCAGCAGTGAAGTAAAAAAAAAAAAAAAAAAAAAAAAAAAAAAAAAAAAAACGTAATGGTTTGTCTTTAGTTGTGTACTTTTGAAACAGTAAGGTGATAGAAAATGGGCTCATAACCAGAAACCTAGGTTGTAAAAAATAAAATAAAGTTTTTTTTTTTTTTTGAAACAAGGCAACAAGTGTCGTTTAGTTGATTTATTTGAAAATGTTTCAGAAAGGACTGATAGTGGAATCAGTCAATATGAGTATACAATGAAGTTGCAGATCATATCACACCAGCCACTGGGAATATGACTAAATTCAAATAAGAGCTAAAAATTCATGTTAGGAGTTTGTAATACTTTGTGAAATGTGTTTCATTTTAATCATACTGTAAGAACTGGCTACGCAACACCCTCACTGGTATATCACTTATAGACAGTATTCTTTTTTATGCTTTATTATTTCTATACATAACAATTATCTATTCATATTATAAAATAAAATCATCCCACCACATCCAACTATCTGTCTGTCCTAGATAACCTAAAAGCCTGCTGAAGGAATTTTTATTCCTTTTTCACCAATGGATGGCATAATTCAGTAAGGTGCATGGCAGTAGGTGACTATGATGGTTATCTAAAATGTGCCTCTCATGGCTTGAAATATGTCTTCGCAATGAGCTGCAAACTATCTTCATTGTATTGTTGAATTCAAACTTGGACTTTCCATTATTAGGGAAATGAACATCGATATATTTGGGACAAGTAAGAGTTCTTATTTCAGCCTTAATTTTCTAATCAGAAATAAATGTAAATAACATCAAATGTTGCAGCTGTTATCCTGTAGTGCTAAATGTTATTCTCCTTTCACACTGTGTGTCCATAATGGCAAGTCCAGCAGCTGTGGATCTGAAACAGACTGTGCCATTGCCCGGCACTGTATGCGTCCAACATCACTGTTTAGCACAAGGCATTTTCACACCATTTACAGCTACTTCTACTGGCACCCCCTGCATGTAAGACCTGCTTTCTTTCAGTTCTCAGCATTAGGGCACATATCTACATAACTGGCAACTGAGTGAGCATGTGGTGCTCAACCATAGTCTGATTTAAAGTAGTAGTCACTTGACAAAAACTGCGGTTGTTGTCACATCATGTATCATCGGGGTAGGGGTGGGAGGGGGGAAGCCACCATATTGCATCACTACCCACAGCAATATAAAATCACTTTAAAGCTTCTATCTTCTTCAGGTAAAACATTTCATATATAATGTGGCGCCTGTTCCGAAAGAACAGACGTCACCTCTGATCCTGCAGTTGTTATTATTTTAATATTCACAGAATATATGACATCAACTGCGATTGGGCAAAGCTGAAAATGTGTACCCAGCTGGGATGTAGGGGTTAGCGCAACTGCCTAGAATGCAGGAGACCCGGGTTTGAATCCTGGCTGGGTACACATTTTCAGCTTTGCCCAATCGCAGTAGATGTCATATATTCTGTGAATATTAAAACATTTCAAATCCACATACAATGTAAATCTCTATAATGTCTGTCAGTATGTCAAAACTCTTTGCTTAACTTTCTTTAGGGCAAGAGTTAAGTTAATTTGTTTGAAACTATTTAATTTTCCAGTTCATAAACAGCTTCAAACACATCAACACGTTCAGTAAAGAATCTTTACAAGTTTTCATAGTGCATTGTGTTTCCTGGAGATAAATTTCTGAAAATTGTGTTTTTATGCAACTGTATCAGTATTGAACTTGAAAGAAGTATGTTTGAAACCTCTATCACCTACAAAAAGTAAGTACAAATTTTGAGATTTACGTACAGTATCAGCAGAATCCATAAGCACATCAAATATTTTTTCTTAATTTTAATTGGGTCAGGTGTTACACTGGCTATTGAAGTATAGAAATTTTTATGTCTGAAAAAGTTTCCTATTTTTCATTGCATATCTTGAAAATATTACACAAATTGAATACCTCCCTGTGTCTACAGACCTGCCTCCAAATCAACTCTATTGTGTTGAAATGACAATGACAATCTGAATGCTTTGTGTCCGTATTTTTTTGCTACTTAATTCACAAGAAAAACTGGGTACTTTGTCTTGTGTTGTGATACAAGTTTTAATAATTCTGCCCTTGTAAAATTACTGCTGGTGTCCTTACATTACGGTAGCCAAAAAACAATGTAAGTTTCTTTGTTGCTTTTGTGGACAGCTAATCTTGCATAAATGAATGATATGGAGTATTGTCCATAACAATTATAGAGTTTTTTTGTTCAGTTTTGAAGTACAGTTTTCAAACCATTTCACAAAAGTATTGTCATTCATCTCTTTGTGGTTGTCGCAGATTAAGTTTGAATTAAATAGCAGCAAACAATTTGGAATGGAACCTTTTGAATTTCCACCATGTGCAACAATTATTCTTTTCCACTGATGAACAGACCTGCCATACTACCACTGATGGTATCGTCTGCCAGAATTTTTTTAACTATGTCCTGCATTCACCCATTTTCATCAAGCCAAATTATATCATCAAACTTTGTCCCTACTACTTCTGTAAGAAAGCAGCATCCCCAGGCTGCAATGTCTAGGTGTCCATTAACTTTCTGCCAGAAGCAGATTTATAATGGAATCCTAATATTTTGACAACTGCTAACAAGGACGATTTACCACCCTAAAACAGGTCAACTGCTACAAGGAAGCTTGTAATTTTGAGTGTTGAATACTACTTACTTGAATAAAATGCATTTATTTGACAACAAATCGCATCTTCCTAAAAAGAGTAGAGTTTTGTCACCCTCTTCTCAAGTCACCTCTTTTTCCCAGGCGTCTCCAATTGGGATGATTGACCAGTCTTCTTCCATGAATTTCTCCTTGCAGATTCCTCTTACTGTTCATTCGCTGATTTTCAGAGCAGCTGTCGTTTGCTCCACCAGTTTTCCAAAGGAATGAGAGGCACTCCTGCATCCCTCTCTCCCTCAAAATATTCCCTTATGGAACACACCTATTTACATGCCTAACTAAGTATAACGACACCATGTCCGACACTTTTTGGAAGTTTTCAAGGAGTGTGCAGCCTCGGTCTTACAATATTGTGACTATTCTCATTAGACATCATGAAGTACATGAAGCTAAGTAACTGAAGTCTCTCACTCACACATCTACAATGGCTAAGCTCACAGAGGACCTGCTAGTTGGGAAGCGCAGCGAGGTGAAGTGACAACGCAGTGGCAGCCAACAGCGCGCGCTCTCATTGATGGTGGGAGTCGTGCAGCCTGCTGCCTGTCAAGTGAAAACTAATTTAAATCAGACTATAAGACTGGCTGGCTGTTATCTGCTACCACACGAGTCACTGAAATGTCAATCACAAAGTAATTTTATTTTGTGAAGGATAGGTCACTTCTCACCACAGAAACGTCTGATGAGCCACGGAAAGGCACAAATAACAGAAAACAACTGCAAAGCTTTTGGGCGATATGGCCTTCATTGGTCGGAGAGAAAAAAAAAACACCCCCCCCCCCCCACACACACACACACACACTCACTCACTCACTCACTCACTCACACAGACAGACACGACGCCGTCTCCAGCTGGAGAGGTTTTGTGTGTGTGTGTGTGTGTGTGTGTGTGTGTGTGTGAGCCTTCACTGGCTGGTAACTATTGTCTCTAGCATATACCCAACATAAATAAACAACTCTGCTCTCTCCGCCTCACATAAGCCCGTGGCGCGCTGCTTCCACTTGTCGTGCTCATGCCTCTGGTGGCGGGCATAAGTATGTGGACAGAGCGCACTATTTGAATGCGTGCTCGCTACCTCACAGCACATCTCCCTTCCATGCGGACAAAAAGAACACCACACACAACACATCCATTTGGTCCTCTCCACAGAAATGTTGGGATAACAACGCAGAGTACGGTCGTGGGCACTGGAAACGCCATGCAGCTCAGCGTACTCTCTCTGACTGGCCAGTGCTATATAATGGGTGAGGAGGGTTTGAGATCCATGGTGCTGTCCTCTCCCAGGGTCGGTACAATCGGGGGTGTACTCTCAAGTGGAGGGGGAAGAGGAGGAGGAGGAGGAGGAGGAGGAGGAGGCAGCTGTGGCGGAGCGGGTGTGGCAGGTGGGGCTGCCACTGGCCAGGGTGCTGGTGACATGGGCCACAGGTCCCTGGTTGCCATTGTGGGTTGCCCTGGATGAAGCTGCACTCGGCGGTCGTTCTCTGATGTTGATGGGAGCCCCAAGGGGGGGGGGCTGCTAGGTGTCCTCCCACTCTCAGCTTGCCACTCGTGGTCGTAGTTGGTCCACATAATGGGATGTGAGACTATCCTCTGTGCGGACCTCACAGAGACGCGTGACAACTGCTGGAATACATTTAGATAAACAGCAAAACCCATGTGCCAATACCGCTGTCCCTGGCTGGAAAAGGGTAGATGGCAACTTGTGGACGTGGCCTGGAAGGGGCTGCAGAAGGTGAAGCAGTGTCTGCGGCTGGCGGCCATGTAGAAGCTCAGCCGGACTCTTGTCACCAATTGGTGTAAATTGGTAGGATTCCAGGGACTTCTCTAAGGCAGTATTGGGGGATGTCTGAAGCACATATTACTTCATTTGGGTCTTGAACATTCTGACCAGCCGCTCCACCTCTCCGTTGCATTGGGGGTGGAATAGAGGAGCCAAAATATAGCAGATACCCCGGTGGGCTCAGAAGACTGAAAACTCTTGAGAAGAGAACTGCGGGCCATTACTTGTAACCATTGTGATTGGCAAGCCTTCCAAAGCAAAGATTTTTAAAAGCACAGTGACTGTTACCATCATCGAAGTAGAACTACAGCAAACCATATAGGTAAACTTTGAAGATGCATCTACCAATAAAAGCCAAAAGGAATGCAAAAAGGGACCCACAAAGTCCACATGAAAACATTTCCATGCTTTTTCTGGTTCTGGCCATGAAGAAAAGGATGCACGAGGAGCTGCTTGGTGGGTGGCACATTTCAAACCAGCAGAAACAAAGCTGACAATATCGACATTGAGCCCTAGCCAAAATACATGGCGGCGGGCCAATGCTTTTGTACGGGACACCCCTCAGCGATCTGCATGAAGAAAACTGAGAATTATCCAATGGAGAGAGGAGGGAATGACCACCCTTGGTGCCATGTCAAATGTAGATAACATGAGTACACCATCCCGGACTGAAAACTGGCACCGAAATGAGAAATAATTGCAAAGTGGGTCCGACGCACGGCCTGGACACCTCTCTGGCCAGCCATTTTGTACACATGACACAATCTGTTGTAGCACTGGATCAGCGGAGGTTGCTGACGCTATCCTTGAGGCAGAAATGGGAAAACTGTCCACCGCCTGTTTAGTCTCCAGATCTAGGTGAAAACAAAGCCGTTAATTACTGTTGAAAACAGGGTCAGCACCTGCTGGAAGACTGGAGAGTGTGTCCGCATTTCACACTGAGCCTTAGGGTGGAAATGAATTTCATATTTGAATCTTGGCAAAAAGAGAGCCCATGATTGGAGGCGGTGTGCACCTTTATTGGGGAGTGATGCTGAAGGGCTAAAAAAGGATATCAGGGGTTTGTAGCCTGTGATCAAATGGAATTTTGTGCCATAGAAGAAGACATAGAATTTGTGTAATGCACAGACAATGGTGAGTGTCTCTTCTTTAATCTGCGAGTACTTGAGTTGTGCCTGGTTCCATGTTTTCGACACATATGCAATTGGCCACTCTGTACCATCATCATACCTATGGGCCAAAACAGCTTACACTTTGTGTTGAAAAGTGTCTGGGATGAAACTAAGTACTGCCTGGGCTGCAAGGAAACCAAGGAAAGGCATGACTGCAGTTTTTGTTTCAAAAGAGAAAATGCTTTTCCACATGCTGGGGACCACTGAAAACGAACACCCTTGTGCAGTAGGGTATGCAACAGTAGTGTGATGGATGTCGCATTGGGAAGGAATTTATGATAATACGCAATTTTGCCGAAAAGACTTGAAACCCCTTCACTGACATAGGTCTAGCCAACCTGCACTGGAGCCATAAATATTGGTACAGGCCAAAAGGAGTGTTCACCACCAACAAACGTTGGGAAGCCTCATCTAAGGAGAGCTGGAGGTAGAATTCTGCCATATATATCTCAGAAAAAAATCCTCCTGATAATTTAAATAACAACTCCTCTTCGTGAGGTAATGGTAAGTATCTGTAATGGACTGGGCATTGGTGAATTTAACAAGGTGACTGCTGGCCCTGTATCAACCTGCATACGGAGGGTCTTCCTAAATACTTTCAGGTCAAGGAAGAGTTGAAACGGGTGCTGCAAGCACTGCAACACAAGCTGTGTGCCTTTGGCTGTTGTCGTGTATGACAACGACTGCCTGACTCCTCAAAATGTTGATGAATTGCGTCCACATAGGCTTTGGTAAGCTCGTCGCACCTCGGCTGGCGAGGGGTGGAGGGGTAAACAGCCAAAACCTCACACCAAGCCTCAATCTGGTTTCCCACAGCCCTCGAAACCTCAAAAGCTTGAGTAATGTTTAGACATCAGACAATGAGGGGTTTTCTTTCTGCAAAGCTTGCTCCCTCACTTCTCTATCAGGTGCAAGATGAATAATCATATTCCTAACCATCTGATCGACGATTCCTTGTGAACCTCCGACACGAAACTGTAATGGCAACTGAGGCCGTGTAATTCAGCCGCCCATGCTCGATACAATTTGTGTGGTTGTTTGTGGCATCTGTAAAATTCCACTTGAGAAGCTAAAAACGTGACTACACTTGCAATAATATGATGACAGCAACTGACACATCTGATCAAAAGTAAGAGACACTGGATCTTGCAAGGGAGACAGTTGACACAGTAAGTGATAAGAGCCTTGGGGGAAACCCACGAGAGAAATAGGGCACGACAAAGAAGGGCATCCTGAACTCCTAACACCTGACTATGTTGCTGCAATCATTTTTCATAGGTCTTTCACTCTTCCACGGTCTCGTCATATGCAGGAAAGGGCGGTGGGTCTGAGGTCGTTAAGGCCCAGACATAGCCGAAGCTAAAGACTGAAATGCCTGAGTTTGAGTCTCCAACGCTGTGGTGAAAAGGCGATTCTGGTTTTGCAATGCTGCATCAAGGGTCTCTTGCATGACACAGGTGACACCCAATGACCTGTACATGCTCGAAGTCTGTAATTTCCATGGAGTGGCCGATTCTGCTCTCTCACAATGTCTAATGATTACTGAGGTCACTGATGTGGAGTACCTGGCAGTAGGAGGCAACACAATGCACCTAATATGAATAACATATGTTTTTGAGGGCATCCGGATACTTTTGATCACACAGTGTGTGAGCATGTAATTTACTTTCAATAACAATCACATTTCATAGCAGTTTATTAAATTTAAAGGCATGTGGAACAACAACTAAAATTTATACTTTTCATACCACTAATGAGCCACACTCGGGGACTGGGGGGTGGGTGGGATGATTTCTTTGATTGAGCTCATCGTTAGTAGCACAGTGTGCTGGAAACATGACATATGACGACAATGCAGTGGTCAATGCTAGAGTCAAACTGCATATTCAGATGGAAGGTAAGGCTAGTACTCCACTGACGCTGTGAACTACTCACTCACGGTGATAAACAGCAACTCCTCAAGTGGAGAACGGCCTCATCCGTGCAGGTACCGACGGTCGCTAGGTGGTGTATCGGCTGCCACCAGAGCCGCTACCTCACAGCCGGCGGCGCACACGTAGATCACGGCACGCTTTATTTGGAGTGTCGTACACTGCGACATTACAACACTCCTTCCCCTTCAAGGGGAGATGTTGACGGGTGCCGAACATAGGCAGGCGATGTCCATTGATTTTTCCTCAGTGGTAGCTGCACTGAAGTCGTCAGTGCGCCGGTGAGCTGGCACGTGGCTGTAAGGCCAGTACTGATTGGGACGTGGCAGACGAAGGTGGCCTATCTGCGGTGGGATACAGCCAGCAATGATGGGCGAGCTTGAAGCATAGGAGCCCTCATCTCTGTTGATGGGGCCGGCCCTCGGGTCACCAGGGAGCCGGCCTGTACTGTGCCTCACCCCTGCTGTCCCTTCGGAACAGGAGGCAGTATCCCAGGAGGTTGGGGTTCCCCTGCCGATTGCAGGCATCGCTGAAGGAGTAGAGGGTGTCACCAGGGGGGCGTGATGCTGCTCCGTCTGGCGCGGCAGGGGCACCCCTGCAGGGCACCAGATATGCACCCTCCAGTCCGGAGGAGGCATTGAAGGGGTCGCTGGCAAAGGATGGACAGCGATGAATGGTGACAGAGTTGAAGGGTGCAGGAGAGGTGGCAAAGTTGGTAGTGATGCAGTCCATGGAGGTGGATGTGGCTTGGCTGGAACCCGGGGATGTAACTGATGCCAGTATTGCAGTACCACGCTCCCCGGTGTGTGGATGGAGCGGACACAATGGCCCAGGCAGGCCGTAATGATACCCAGCAGCCAGTGGGGGCTGTGGCCAAACCCCGTGCCCAGACGGCGGAGCCTAGAGAGTAACAGTTCGCGACCATGCAGAGGGCACCCGGATTTGAGGCAAGAGGAGATATAGTAAAGTGCACGGTTGGCGGACGTGCAGGAGTTCTGCGGGGCTGTGATCACCAACAGGAGTGAACTGGTACAAAGACAGGAACTGGAGGAGAGCTTCGCCCATCGAAGAAGATTCAACATATTTGCGCAATTGGACTTTGAATGTGTGCACCAACCATTCTGCCTCATCATTGGGCTGAGGATGGAAGGCTGGAATTGAGACATGGCGGACCCCCAACTGAGCACAAAAATCCCGAAAAGCCATAGAGGCAAGCTGAGGTCCGTTATCTGAAACCAAGATAACATGGTAGCCTTTAATGGCAAACACTTTGGAAAGGGACAGAGTGGTCATGGCTGTAGACATCATATGGAAGCATACGACATATTGAAAGTTCGAATCTGCATCGATTACAAAAAACCGATAAGAGTGGAGAAAGGGACCAGCATAATCCACATGGATGCGCTCCCAACGCGCATTCCGCTGAGGCCAAGGGGAAAGGGACGCCCACAGAGCTGCCTGCTGAGAGGCACAAGACGAACAAGCTACCACCTAGCGTGTATATCCCCAGCCATACCTGGCCAAAACACAAGCCACTGTGCCAAGGTTATAGTGTGCGAGCTCCCCCCCCCCCCCTCATGTCCCTCACACAGCAACAGCAGGATTCATGAGCAAATGGCACGACCACATGAGACTGATGATCCTCGGTAGCGAACAAGAGAGCCCCCCCCCCCTCGCATTCGCACATGCGCCATTGAAAATAATAATAATTCCATAGGGGATCTGGAGAACAGTGCGGAGGGAGATCTGGCCAGCCATGACAAACGCATTCCAAGACCGCACATAGTACTGGATCAGAAGAGGCAGCCACTGATAATTTCGAAGACATGACAGGGAATCCCTCAGCTGTAGTACTTGTGTGCAAGCACTGCTTGGACGCCGTATTGTGACGCATCAGTAGCCAAGCAAGGTGCTGACACTAGAAGCTGCTTGAGCTGACAAAACACACTTTTGAGGTCTTCTCACCACCAAAAGGGTACTCTACATCTACATCTACATACATACTCCGCAATTCACCATAAGGTGCGTGGCGGAGGGTACACTGTACCACTACTAGGCATTTCCTTTCCTATTCCACTCCCAAATTGAACGAGGAAAAAAAGAATGCCTATTATGCCTCCGTACGAGCCCTAATTTCTCTTATCTTGTCTTTGTGACCTTTACGCGAAATGTAAGTAGGCGGCAGCAAGATCGTACGTACTACACTCAGCTTCAAATTCCGGCCCTCTAAATTTAATTAACAAAAATTCACGAAAAGAACGTCGTCTTTCTTCCAGCGATCCCCAATTGAGTTGCCGGAGCATTTCCGTGACACTCGCGCATTGGTCGAACCTACCGGTAACAAATCTAGCTGTTCGCCTCTGAACCGCCTCTATGTCTTCCTTCAAACCGATCTGCTGCGGATTCCAAATACTTGAGAAATACTCAAGACATGGTCGTACAAGCGTTTTATACACGGTCTCCTTTACAGGTGAAGTACATCTTCCCAAAATTCTCCCAATAAACTGAAGTCGGCTGTCTGCCTTACTCACACCTGTGCTTACATGCTCGTTTCATTTCATATCGCTCTGCAATGTTACGCCTAGATATTTGAACAACGCCACAGCATCAAGAAGCTCACTATTAATGCTGTATTCGAACATTATAGGATTGTTCTTTCTACTCATGCGCATCACCTTACATTTTTTCTACATTGAGAGCTAGCTGCCATTCTTCGCACCAACTAGAAATTTTGTCTAAGTCAACCTGTATACTATTACAGTCAGTTACAGACGACACCCTCCCATACACCACAGCATCATCAGCAAACAGCCGCAAATTACAACTTACTCTGTCCATCAGATCATTTATATAGATAGAAAATAATAGCAGTCCTATCACACTCCCCTGGGCACGCCTGACGATACACTCGTCTCTGATGAACACTCGCCGTCGAGGACAACGTACTGCGTTCTATTACTTAGGAAGTCTTCCAGCCAGTCACAAATCTGTGAACCTTTTCCATAAGCTCGTATCTTCGTTAGCAGTCTGCAGTGTGGCACCGCGTCGAACGGCTTTTTGAAGTCGAGAAAAACACAATCCGCCTGTTGCCCTTCGTCCATGGCTCGCAAGGTGTCATGTGAGAAAAGGGCAAGCTGAGTTTCATATGAACGATGTTTCCTAAACCCGTGCTGATTAATGGAAAGAAGCTTTTCCGTTTCAAGGAAATTTACTATATTCGAACTGAGAATATGCTCAAAAATTCTACATGAAACTGATGTCAACGATATTGGCCTGTAATTGTATGGGTCAGTTCTCTTTCCTTTCTTATACACGGGAGTCACCTGCGCTTTTTTTCCAATCAATAGGAACTTTGCGCTGAATTAAAGATTCGCTATAAATGCAAGCTAAGTAGGGGGCCAACGCCGCAGAATAGTCTTTGTAAAACGGAACTGGTATTCCATCCGGACCAGCAGACATTTTCGTATTTAGCTCTCTCAGCTGCTTCTCTACACCGGAAATACCTATTGCTATGTCCCCCATTTTGGAATTAGTACGTTGATCAAATGATGGTATATTTGTGCGGTCCTCCTGCGTGAAAGATTTCTTAAAGGTTAAATTTAGAACTTCAGCTTTCCGTTTGCTTTCTTCTATTACTGCCCCGGAATGATCAACTAGTGACTGGACAGTGGGCTTTGATCCGCTTATCGATTTTACATAGGACCAGAATTTTTTCAGGTTCTCGGAAAGATCTTTTGCTAAGGTATGGCTGTGATAATTATTGTATGCTTCACGCATAGATCTTTGTATAGACGCACGAATCTCTACAAACTTTTGCCTGTCATCATTTGCGTGTTTGTTTTTTGAATCGAGAGTGCAACAGCCTTTGCTTTCTCAGCAGCTTTCTAACATTGTTATTATACCACGGTGGATCTTTTCCATCCTTAATCGTCTTTACTGGCACATATTTCTCTAACCCTTTACTAACAATGCACTTAAATTTAGTCCACAATTCCTCTACATCCATAGTCCCGGAATTAAACGATGCCCATTCATTTTCTAAGTGCGATCGTAACATTTGCTTGTCAGCTCTTCCCAACAAAAACACGCTCCCAGCCTTCTTGATTGGTTGATGAACTTTAGTCACCATCGACGCTATGACAATATCATTATCACTAATTCCTGTCTCTACACAGACATCGTTAATAAGGTCAGGCCTGTTTGTGGCTATAAGGTCTAGAATATTTCCATTGCACGTGGGTTGCCGGTTTAACTGCTCAACACAATTTTCGGAGAATGTGTCCAAAAGTATCTCGCAAAACTGCTTGTCTGTACCGCCTGAAATGTAACTAGCGAGGTCCCAATCTATACTCTTAAGGTTGAAGTCACCTCCGACTAATATTACATGGCCCGGATACCTATGCACTACCTGGCGTAGACTTTCCTTGAATGTTTCTAAAACTGCTACAGCAGCACTGGGGGGCCGGTAAAAACACCCAACTATTAACTTTACTTCTTTTAGACCTGTTATACGTGCCCAGCTAACTTCACAGTTACTTTCAACCTCGATCTCCGTAGAAACAATATCTTTGTCCACAGCGATGAAGACTCCTCCTCCAGTTGTATCAGATCTATCTTTCCGATATACATTCCACGCTTCGCTAAATATTTCTGAACTTGCCACATCATCATTTAGCCAGCTTTCGGTGCCTAAAACTATCTGAGCGCAATAACTTCCATGCAGTGCAGCAAATTCGGGAACTTTGTTTCTAATACTCTGTAAGTTCGCGCCTAATATTTTTATGTTTGAATTTTTGTTCCGAATGTTGCCTGAATTCGCTGTTTGAATGCTGACAGGCGAGTGCTCATCCGAGTTAGCACCTAGCCTAAAAAAACCCCATGTGCCCTCCACAAGTACTCTGCTACCCGAGTAGCCGATTCCTTAGTGTAGTGCACCCCTGATCTATCTAGGGGCACCCTACAATTCCCCACCCGATAACGCAGATCCAGAAATCTGCAGCCATGACTGTCGGCGAAGCCTCTGGTTCAGACCCTCCACTCGGCTCCAAACCGAAGGACCCCGATCAACCCTGGGAACAATGCTACAAATCGATAGCTCTGCTTGCACCCCGCGTGCGAAGGCAGCAGCCTTCACCAATTCCGCCAGCCGCTCGTAGGACCTGAGGATGTCCTCAGAAGCCAAGCGACAAGCATCATTGGTGCCGATGTGAGCCACGACTTGCAGTCGACTGCACCCCGCACTCTCGATAGCCGCCGGCAAGGCCGCCTCCACATCTCGGATGAGGCCCCCCGGCAGACACACCGAGTGCACGTTGGAATTCCTTCCAGATCTGGACGCTATCTGCCTAAGGGGCTCCATCACGCGCCTAACATTGGAGCTCCCAATAACTAGTAATCCCCTCCCCCCGTGCTCCTGCTCGGACCCTGCTGAAGCAGTGGCGACACGTTCACTCACAGGACGAACGGGCGCGGACGACGGACGTCCAGCTTCCACATTGACCTTCCGCCTCGAGCGACGCGAACGCCGTACAACCCGCCACTCCCCTTGCGGAGAAGGCGGCTCGACGACGTCCGGTACACCTGAAGGTGCCTCGGTAGCAAGGAGAGAGCGAAGCGTGAGACACATGAGGTGTCCCACTCGATGCACCAGACTCCCCACCATAGCTGCACCCTGAGACAGCAGCCTGAAGATGGCTGACTGTAGACAACAGCATGCTCAGCTGTTCGCGAACCGCGGCCAACTCCTCCTGCGTCCGCACACAGCAGGCACACATCCTATCCATCCTATCGATACAATTAACTGTAGAAAGTAGAAAACTAAATCAACTTTTACGTAGCCTAGTACTCTAATAAAGGCGGCTGGCTGCTGACTGAACTGTGGTCAGTGGTAACTACACTGTCGAATCAACAAAACTGAGTCCGGCAGCTTGGCGCTGTTAACAATGCGGCACTGGTGAAAGCTGGCACTGGACTGACTGATAACGAGCTTTAGTAACGGTCTCTGACTTGTTTTGAAATACACCGGTCAAAGACGAAGACTAAACAAAACGATATTTTTCAAATACGATAGAATAAACTATTAAAACAGTAGAACAAACGAAATCTGCAAGTACGCGGGAATAAACCTCTTAAAACAGAAGTACTAACGAAAATGAACTAGACTGGCAAATTAAATTTGACACAAATTAAATTCAGATACTTAGCGCTGTAACGATGTGGCACTGGTGACAGCTGGCACTGGACTTACGGAGGAAGCAGTCAAGGGGCTGCACAATAGTAGTTGCACCTAGCAGTAAATGATGACAGTAGGCGATCTTGCCTAAAAACACCTGCAAATCCTTGGCGGAAGAGGGGGCACGGCAAAGGAGTAATGGCTACTACATGATCTGGCAAGGGGCAAACTTCCACAGACAAGATCTCGAACCCAAGGTAGGGGATCGACGGCTGGAAAAAACGAGACTTTGCGAGACTGCAGTGGAGTCCTGCAGCCTGTAAAACTTGAAAATGGCCCCGCAGGTTGAGAAGATGTTCAGCGTTAGCAGCCCCAGTGACTACTATGTCATCAAGGTAATTTACACAGCCTGTAATGGGGCGCAGAAGTTGCTCCGGGAAATGGAAGATCGCTGGTACACACTGGCTCTGCCAAATGACCGCTGGTACTGGTAAAGGCCAAAGGCATGTTAATAACCAATAGGCATTTGGAGTCCTCATCAAGAAGAAGTTGAAGGGATGCCTCCGCCAAATACACCTGAGAAAAAGCCTGGGAGGCCGCCAGTAACACTTAACTACTTGCCCGTGTGGGGCAAAGGATAGGATTCTATCACCGACTGTGCATTAATTTACACCTTGAAGTCGCCTCAGATTCGTAAGGAGCCTAAGGGTTTCTTAACAATGACCAGCGGCGTGACCCTTTCACTAGAAAAAATGGGACACAAAACCTGTAGAGACTGAAGGCGGCCCAGTTCAGCTTTCAAATGGTTGCCCAAGGCCATAGGAACCTGGTAGGCACAAAAAAATCTTGGTCACACTATAGGCTTCATTGTAATATGAGCCATAAACCCAGTAGCACACCCCCAATCAGCTTGAAAAGAGCAACAAAAATTCCCGCCAAAGGAATTCCAGTACTCGGAAAGGCACCGTCTTGGACACAAGATTGACAGAATCAGAAATAGTAAAGGCAAAAGAAATAAAGGCATCCAAACCAAGAATATTTACTGCCGCCATATCATCCAACACTAAGAAGGTGACTGAATGCACCACAGATTTGTAGGCCGTAGGGGCAGTAAATTGACCCATATCGGAATATGTCGATGACTATAACTGTGCAAGGACCATGCCACCGGAGATGGGGGGACTCCAGCCGTGTATAGGTGTGAAAGTTTAACTAAGAAACTGAGGCCTCTATGTCCACTTGTAAACGCACAGTGCGACGGAGCATGTTGGGATTTATTCCCATCTGCTTGCATTACAGAACCTCCCAATACCAATGTTGCATGGTAATAGGTACGAATGTAATTAGTCTATTATCATTTTCTTTTCCAGAACTTTTGTTATTCTTCTTTTATAACATTACTAGCTGATGTCATTTTCTATTATTTGACGTCGGAGAAGTTTGTTTAATTAGCGAACATTAATTACTAAATGCCAAAGGTGTATTATTAGTGAACAGGTAGTATGCTAATTAACATTTCTGATAAAACTAAGTAAATTCTTTTCTCATAATATTAAAGTAGGTATTATTATGTTTCACGAGTAATATTAGGAAAGTTTTGCTCTCATTAGTTTCTGTATAATTACCATTAATTATGAAAGTATTGTTACATAAATGAAACCCTATTAATTTAACTGATATATATACAGTAATCTACTCAGTATTATGTACACTATCTTTTCTATAGCCAGTTGTATGTAATTGTTGATTTTTCCATTAAAATTAATGTAATGAACTCAATTGTCAGTGACGTTGTTTGGAAGATATAAATAGGATGCCTTCACGCCATGTAAAGGAGTATTGTTTCATCCTCAATCTGATGCACAATCTACGACATTTTCGAATATTGTTTGGAGTCTTGTGTCTTGATGTATCTGAGGCACAACTCGTGTAACTTTGTACTTTAATTTTGAACAGTTATGTAAAAGTTTATCAGTGTTATTCATGTGGAAAGTGATGCCCACTGTACACCTCGAACTTTAGTATTCCACACACGAACCGTGTAAATTCATATTGCGAGTGGAATGTATGTACCTGGTCATAATGGTTGTAATTAATGAGACTTGTACGCTGGCCAGAAACGGGGACAACTGGGCACTAATGAATCATTAAAAGTGTCAAAGAACTGCCAGTCTGTGTGTTGCCTACATTATTTGTAGTGGATTAGTTTTGAGTTTTGCCGCATGAAATTTCAGCCAGCCACTACCAAGTGCAACGATCTACAAGAACATCAAGAAACATCTTCGACCAGGAATGGTACAATGGGTTTGTCAAAAATTAGCACCCCGAACAATAATTTGGAGGGAGAAGAATGCAATCCTTGTACAAAGTTAATCTCCACGTCCATATCTGTAGAAGACTGCCGTGAATGACATACCAAAGCCATATGCCCCTTTTTTCAGCATATGTTGCACGTTACCCAGCATCAAGGGCAAGATGCCCTGTCAGGATCGATGAAACAATACTGGCAGAAGGGGAGTGAATTAACTTGACCATGTGATGTGGACAGTTGCCATATTTAATCTGTGGTGGCTGCCAGCCGTGCGCACAGCGAGTGGGGCAATCCCGTACTGCCACGACGTCATCACCATCCCCGAACGATCTCCATTCCACTGTGTCAGAAATTGCAGCTACATTCCCCCAGGCTTCAATTTGGTACCCCAAGGCCTAGGAAAGGACTGAGCAAATTGAGAAGTCCACTAAGATCCAGTTGTAAAACTGCAGAGCCCGCTGACGCACCTCTCTGTCTGGGGTGAGATGCAGAATTGTGTCCCCGAACGATCTCCATTCCACTGTGTCAGAAATTGCAGCTACATTCCCCCAGGCTTCAATTTGGTACCCCAAGGCCTAGGAAAGGACTGAGCAAATTGAGAATGTCCACTAAGATCCAGTTGTAAAACTGCAGAGCCCGCTGACGCACCTCTCTGTCTGGGGTGAGATGCAGAATTGTGTCCCGAACCACGTCATTGCATGGGATTCCTTGCGTGTAGCCATCATGAACAAATGACAATGGCTAAGCCCGTGTAACTCTGATGCCCAAGTGCAGTAAGACTGGTTTGGTTTTTATCGTGGCCAATAAAAGGCTGATAGAATGAAGACAGGAGATGACACATGTCATCAAAGGATAATGCCAGGGGTTCCTGCAGGGGGGGCAATTTGACCCAACAACAGATAGATACATGGTGATATCCAAGAAAGAAACAATGCTTTACACAATGCCGGATCCGATACACCACAGGTGATGAAATGTAGGCGTAAGTGCTTTTGACATGAATCCTGACACATTACAACCCAATGGAGTGGAGTAGCAACATTCTGCGAGAGATGTTGTGATTGTGACCAGATTTTGAAGGGAATCAGCCAGAAATTGTGCTCAAGGAGGGATTCGCTAGTCCATGTTGGCCGGCATGGCATGATAGCTGCCACCAGTGCCACTGCCTCACAGTCAGCAGAACAAACATAAGTCACAACGCATATTATTTGGAGCGTCATATGCCACAACATTAGAACAATTTTACAATAGGCAGACAAGATGAAACATACAGCAACTGTTGTAATCTTTTGTGATGGTTACTATTTGTGTCATAGTCTTCCCAAAGGATCCTTAGACTGTATTTATCTTTGCCTTGGGTAACAGTCTACACTCTCTGCTGGTTTGTTTCATATTTTTAATTAAATTTTCTAACTTCTTTCTTCTTATCTGTCATGTGTCACTGTAATTTATCTTCTTATTTTTATCTCCTTTTCTTACCATCTTCCGTCTATACTGCCATAATATGTGGTGTGACCATGTTTTTTTGTACTTACCGTCACATAAAATAATTATAAAAGTTTCTATTTTGTAAAATAGTTGAAAGTTTTTAATTTTGGTCTGACGTGGCAAATAAACTTTCACAAATTGGGATTTATTTCTTCCCTTAGTTATCTACTACAAGTGTGTTCAGATAGACATTTGTATCTATAATGTCAATGTTTCACATTAGAACAAAAGAATGTGACATTTCATAATAACTAATCTCTGAGAGCTTACATAATTACTATGTACATCTTCTGTGGAGATCAGGTGCTATTCTGTGGGCCAACTGCCTAAAACAAGTAGCTGCACCACTTCAGCCGTCCTCTTGTGTACAGACCTGAAGGAAAAACCTGTAGAACAAGATTCTGTACCCACTATCTGATCTCCAATTTCTTTCAAAATTTCTCCCCAATGAAACAATTTGATATGATGTGACTGTCCCAGAGCTAGTAGTGTAGCTTGTTACACTACAGACTGTAAGTTGCTACCCACAATTTTACCAGTTACAACAATTGTCACTTTCCATAATCTTTACACAGTCTAAATATTGCATCACAGTATTGTTCAATTTTGGTGTAGCACCAGAGATATTAGAGATATACTGTCAAGTGTTTTAATCGTGTTAAGTGAAGTCTACAGAACATTAGACAAATGTACATAAAATAAATTACTTATAAGTCATTTATCAATCTTTAAAATCATGTCCTGATGTCACCATCACTTCCATGTTCTCAGAGTTGACTTTCAGTTAAAGTTAGCCAGCATCAATTGGCAGGGCTGTCATGCAATCAGCATATGCTAACAAATATGTTCTACATTCACACTGACACCTTTTTCTTTTGGGGTTCAATTTTTTTTCCTCCAAAGCCCCAAGTCCACAGGGGACTTTGAACACACTGATCATACACGCAATAAGAATTGCACAAAATTTCCCATGTTTGCACCACACAAGCTATCTTTACAACTGTTCTCACTGTGTGCTTCTCACAAATTTAACAATATAATGACAGTTTACAACTCACCGCAAAGATGTACAACAAGCTGCGACAGGCACATAAAAAAGGCACTTGCACATATAAGGTGCGTTCCATAAGTAATGCGACCAAATTCATAAAAAATCATTTATTGAATATATTTGTGCAAATAATCAAAAATTTTCAAAATAGCACCCTCTTGCATCGATACACTTCTGGAAGCAGCGTTTCCATGCCTGGAAGACCTTTTAAGAATGTGCTGTAGAGCTGATGTAACATGCGCCTGGATTCTTTCAATTCACGACTCCTTTTAACCAAGGAAACAGGTCAGGACGGTAGGGAGGCTGGGGAACCAATGGGGTGTTGGTCCTGGCCGGGAACTCATCGACATTAAAACACTTGTACGATCACACCTTGAGTATTGCTCAAGTGTTTGGGACCTGCAGCAGATCAGTTTAAAGGAAGACATAGAAGCAGTTCAGAGGTGAGCTGCTAGGTTTGTTACTGATAGGTTCGACCAATGTGTGTCATAGAAATGCTCCGGGAACTCAATTGGGGATCGCTGGAGGAAAGACGACGTTCTTTTCATGAATTTCTGTTGAGGAAAATTATAGGGCCAGAATTTGAAGCTGAGTGCAGTACGATCTTGCTGCCACCTACTTATATTTCATATAGTGATCACAAAGACAAGATAAGAGAAATTAGGGCTCGTACGGAGGCATATAGGCATTCTTTTTTTCCTCGTTCTATTTGGGAGTGGAATAGGAAAGGAAATGCCTAGTATGGTACAGTGTACCCTCCGCCAAGCACCTTATGGTGGATTGTGGAGTATGTATATAAATGTAGATGAGTGAAGGCCCTGTGACTTGGCGCATTGTCGTGGTGAAGTTTCCATGTGTCCCTGATGTCGCTTTGGCAGTGCGAGACCCTCCTTTCCAGTCTTTTGAGCACTTCCAAGTAGAAATCCGAGTTCACAGTAGTCCCAGTAGGTACGAATTCGTGATGGACAATGCCTCTGACGTGAAAGAAGACAATAAGCATGGTTTTCACCCTGGACTTCCTCAAGCGTGACTTCTTGGGACGGGGCGACGATGGGGTGTGCCACTCTGAACACTGCCTTTTTGTCTCAAGGTCATACTCACGACTCCAGAGATAACTATGTTTAAAAAAATGAGGATCATTTTCACACATTTCCAACATTTCTGGGCACAGAAGCAATCGCATATGCTTGTGTTTGTTGGTCAACACTTTTGGGATGAGTTTGGCACACATCTTTCTCATGTCCAAATCTTTGGTCACAATGTGGAAAACAGTTGTTTTTACCATGTTTAGAGTTTTTGCTATCAATTGAAGGCTCAGCCGTCTGTCAGAGTTCAAACAATCGTGCACACGCGTCACATTTTTGTCGTCACTTGAGGTTAAGGCTGTCCACTGCGAGGTTCGTCGGTGATCTCCTCTCAGCCCTCCATTAATGGCTTGTGCCATCAGAAAACTTATGATTTAGTCAAGCAATCAGTCTGAAAGGCATGCTGAAGTAATGGAAATGTTTCGGTGGTGGACTTCCTAAGTTCAACACAAAATCTGATAGCGTACCATTGCTCTACAGAATGATCCATTGTGCCGTGTTAACATAAACTCAAAACGGGGTTGACAGAAAGACACGTCCTCACTCTCTGGTAGCTCACAGCCATACGAGACAAAGAGCGATTTGTAACTAACACCCCCCTCCACTTAGCTCAGCCAGTTACAACATGCTGTGGTGTACCATTGCATTAGAAAAAAATTGTTCGCATTACTTATAGAATGTACCTTGTACAGCACTTAAGCTATCGGCCACTAACCTTCAGACAAGAGAGCAGGCACACAATCACACAGGCACATTCACACCACACTACCATCATCTCCCAACTGTCACACTCCCAAGTAAGTGTGATGTGAAGTGTGCCTATGTGATTGTGTGAATACCCCGTCTGAAGAAAGCCAATGTACTTAAGTATTGTATGTGTGAGTCTCTTTTTATGTGCCTGTTGCCGCTTGTTGTACATCTTTGTAGCAAGTTGTAAACTATCCTCATTATATCAACAATAATTCAATTCCTTGAGACATGCATTGTGTCATTATACCAAAGGTATTGCTTATAAGGAGAGGTGTTGAATTAAAATTCCCATTCACGTTCTTTACTGGGGTGCTATTCCAACATAGAAGAGCTTAACAATTTCATACATGTTTCACAGAGAACTTGAGGCAGAATTAAAGTGCGTGGTGTGGAGGAAGACGTGCTTGAAGACAGTCTGCGTAGTGCATTATCTGTAAGGTGGTGTGGTTTAAAGAGTTTTGTTAGTAAGCAGGAGGTTCAGGGTTAGAATCCTGGCCATAGCACAAATTTCAATTCAGTGCCTCTCCTTATATTCAATATCCTCATATCCTTCTCAAAACAAAAACAGACAAATTATCCTAATACGAGGCTACAAACATGTATAGAAAATATAATTAGAAGCTATTTCCAATGCGTGAGAACATACCTTCCTGGAGTTTTTATTGGAATGAGGGCACGATATCCCAATTCTTCTGCAACATATGGCAAAGCATCTGAAAGTGTTTCGGTAGTCTCTCCTAAAACTGCTGTGTTCTGTAGATATGATTCTGATAAATATTTATTTCTGTTTGGTGGTGTCACACCAACCCCATAAGGCTTGTTAACAATTACCAGTCCATCTGTGAACAGAGAAATAAATTTATCAATCTAAAATGTTTTATCAACTCACAGTTGACAACAAATGATATTTTCCATTATTTCTACACTACACACAGAAATAAAGTGCAATCAAATATCACAATTATTAATTTACTGAAATCTGAGTGAAACAAAATAATGATATTCCTACTGGGTCAGAAAAATTACACACACACACACACACACACACACACACACACACACAAATAGAGAGAGTCACATCATCAACAGGAAAAACTTTTAGTGCAATTACATAAAACACATACTCATAGACAATACAGATTATTGTCATGAGATTTATTGCTAAAGTACTCTACATAGTTCCTTCCATTTGCCTAGATATATTCTCATTCCAATGTCTTTACACATTCAATGTTCCTTGCCACTCACACATAAGTATAAATAAGATATAGCAGCAATGGGTTGGGAGCAAATCTCACTGGTCAGTCTTCAGCTATTACACTCCCTCAGCTGTAGATTTCTGTTACGCAATATGTTCAGCAAACTTTCTATTTACTGAGAAAATGCTACCAGTGCATCCATAAGTCTTCCGGAACTAGAGAAGCTTGAATTTCAGCCTAAAATACTAAATGTTTCAACAGACGCTGTCGCGAATTCAATAAGTATTTTCAAATTCATTAACCTCCCCTCAAATAGGGGTAGGAAAGATTGCAATTTTCCATGCTGAAGTAGTTTTTTTTTTTTTTTTTTTGCATTGTTCAAATATGTTTACCAGATTTGTTGTAATCTCATTATGGTGGATCATTTGAGCCTTCAAAATATACACACTACTTTAAATTACATGTTTGCAGATTAAATTACAAATTCCTATGTACAGCCTGTAATTACAGTGTTCCAATATTCTGGCCATAACAACTACACTAATTGCAGAAATTAAGTCCACTTTGACTGCAACAAGCTCTTAGTTAAAAAGCACCACCAGTTTCGCGTCTTTAAACATGTCTGCTGTTTAGCCACTCCCCATCGTTTACATCAGATGCTTAAAATATTGAATTAATTCTCATTATTTTAAAATGATTAAAAAGGTGCAAAACAAGAGGGTTTTTCCCTTTCTTTTTTTCACCCTCTCCTTCCATTTCAAGCTGCATCTCACATTCCTACCCAGGAGTACCATCCACGCTCTGCCAGGGAGACACAACATTCTAACCTCGCCCTTGCATCCTCCCACCCTTATATTACCCACAGACTAGTCTGAGTTGGTGATCATGTATGCAGGAGTTTGCCTGAGTGATTTTGTGAATGCTCCTTTCTAATGCAGGCCGAGGCCGTAAATTTAGATGACCATGATTGCTGTTTGTAAGTAGCTGTTTAGGGCTTAGAGATCATCTTTACAGTGAGTTTCTATCATCAAAATATATTACTATAGAACAACCAACAATGGCAGATAGACAATATCAAATTCAGTAGAGTGCCAGGAATTGATTACTGTTAAACAGAGTTAATTTGTAGCTAATTTTATTTTATTTATTTATTTGAATATTTTGTATCCAAAATTGTATTTTTTGGGATAATCTATACATATTACAAAATGTATGTAGGCTATGTATGTGTGTATGTCTAGATATTAATTTGTTGATTTAGTTATTTACCTCTTTTATAGTTTGTAAAGAGAAAAAAGAAAAAAAAGCTCACTATCGGACAATGATTGCTCAGGAATTAACAACCACCTACAACACATGGTTCAGGCGATATTAGTCATATACATGACAACATAAACAATATATATGTAAAAAATATGAAGATTACTCATCAGGCGAAGGAGCACAGGTGGTGATAGTAGCACAAATAAAACACACACACACACACACACACACACACACACACACACACAAATGCAAGCTTTTGCAACCCAGTTGCAGAAGGGAAAGAGAGGGAAAAGGAAATGATGAGGGTTTTAAGGGAGTGGGTAACCTTCCAGGTTACGGGCGTACACGATCAAAGGCAGAGCCACTTGCGATAGTACCCACGTGATTTACCAACTAACATGCCTGCACTGTGAAGCATTCTATGTGGGAATGACCAGCAACAAACTGTCCATTCGCATGAACGGTCACAGGCAGACAGTATTTGTTGGTAATGAGGATTACCCTGTGGCTAAACACGCCTTGGTACACGGCCACTTACCTTAGGGGAAAAAAAGGAAGGTAAACAAAAACACACACACCCACACATTTACACAGACGCAAGTACACTTGCGAAGTGTACTTGCGTCTGTGTAAATGTGTAGGTGTGTGTGTTTTTGTTTACCTTCCTTTTTTTCCCCTAAGGTAAGTCCTTCCACTCCTGGGATTGGAATGACTCCTTTTCCACTTCCTTAAAACCCATATCCTTCCCTTTTCCTCCCCTTTTTTCCTCTTTTTCCTGAAGAAGCTGCCAGTGGTGGCGAAAGCTTGTATGTGTGTTTGTGTGTGATTTTATTTATTTTATTTGTTTCTATCGACGAGCCGGTCTTTTTGGTAAGTCATCTGTTTTCTATTTTTATTTTTGTTTATCCCACCGGGAAAGTTTCCCTCTATAATTTTCATTTCATCAATTTGAATCTATATATATAAAATAAAGATTTTTGACTTACCTAAAGTACAGGCTCGTCGATAGGAACACCAAACACACACAAAAACACACAACCATTCGAGCTTTCGCCACCAGTGGTGGCTTCTTCGGGAAAAAGAGGGAGGAAGGAGAGGAGAAAGGGAAGGATACGGGTTTTAAGGAAGTGGAAAAGGAGCCATTCCAATCCCAGGAGTGGAAGGACTTACCTTAGGGGACAAAAAGGAAGGTAAACAAATACACACACACACTCACACATATCCACATCCAAACACACTTAGGCCTAGTAATGTTGGGAGTAGGATTAAGGTTTTTTAGGAAAGACTGAGAGGCAAGGTTGGAAGTAAGGAATTCCTGGAAGGTTTGAAGAGGGTGATTTTGAGGAAGAGCGGGTGGGTCTAGCTGTGATGGAGGACGGAACTGTTCCAGGCAAGGTTCTATTTGAGTCATGTCTTGTGGAGTTGGATCATTAGGAGTAGGGTTAGTTTTCTTCGTGGCAAAGTGATATCTCCAGCAGAGGCTACGAGTATAGGATAGTAAATCTTTGACAAGGGCTGTTTGGTTGAATTTGGGAGTAGGGCTAAAGGTGAGGCCTTTGGATAGAACAGAGGTTTCAGTTTGGGAGAGCGGTTTAGAGGAGAGGTTAACTACTGAATTGGGATGTCGTGGTTCCGGATTGTGTGCAGTAGGATTTAAAGTGGAGCTGGAAGTGGGAGATTGAGTAGATGGGAGAGACTGGGTTTCTGTGCAATAAGAGGAGCTTGAGGTTTACTGGAGTGGTTGTTGAGGGAGTGTGTGTTGAGGGAGAGTGTATTGCCTTTCCGGAGGTGGGTGACAAGGAGTTGGGATAGTTTTTTGAGGTGGAGGGTGGCATGTTGTTCTAATTTCCGGTTGGCCTGTAGGAGGATGTTCTGAACTGTGGGTGTGGATGCGGAAGTGGAAAGGTTGAGGATTTTGATTAGGGATAGGAATTGATAGGTGTGTTCATTGGCGGAGTTGATGTATAGGTTAAGGATTAGGCGGGTGAGGGCTGTGGATTGTTCTGTTTGGAATTGGTGTAGGGCTTGATGAAAGGATGGGTTACAGCCGGAGATGGGAACTTTTATTGTGAGGCCCTTGGGGGTTATGCCAAATGTTAGACATGCATGAATAAACAAAATGTGGGACCGTAATCTGGCGAGGATGAAAGCATGCTTGCGGAGGGAATGTAGGTAAAACTTGATGGGGTCCAGGTAGGGTAACATAATGTATGGAATGGAAAAGTGAGAACTATGCGTTGAATAAATGACTTCAAAGTATTTAGAAAGGAAAGAAAAATTTTTGAAGGTGGATAGATAGCGAAAGGATTCAGCAAAGAAAATAGAAATCTATAAAGTTGTTCAAGAGAGTTGTTGAAGTTGAACCTGGTGGAAACTGAGGTCAACTACAGTTGGTTAACAACGTAATGCACAATAGTTTGGTGGTTGTATTGGCGTCCAAAACAAGTTACAGGGAGGAGAAAATCAAAGGAAAGCGTATTATAATGACTGATTAGTAGTGGCAGATTACGACTATGAGGTAGACAATAATCTGAGGAAGGAATAATAGGGTTAAAAACGTATGAAAGTTACTGAAAAATGAACGGGAATGTCGGAAGAATGAACGGAAATGTGGAAAAATGGGGTTCGGAAATAATAATAATAATAATAATAATAATAATAATAATAATAATAAGCTCGCGAAGGAATAATAGGGTTAAAACATTATTGAAAAATGAACGGGAATGTCGGAAAAATGAACGGAAATGTGAAAAAACGGGAATCGGAAATGATAATAATAATAATAATAATAATCTGACGAAGGAATAATAGGATTAAAATGGATAGAAAGTTATTGAAAAATGAACGGGAATGTCGGAAGAATGAACGGAAATGTGGAAAAACGGAAATCGGAAGTAATAGTAATAATAAGCTGACGAAGGAATAATAGGGTTAAAACGTATAGAAAGTTTAGAAAAATGATCACGAATGTCGGAAGAATGAACGGAAATGTGGAAAAACGAGAATCGGAAATAATCGCGAAGTTTCTAGGAAAAGCCGAAAATGGTTAATATAGGTTATTGTAAAATGGAGTTGTGAAATAGTATTACCACAGTAAATGTGGATAACGAGTAGATATTATACAGGAGATGCAGTGATGAAAGCGGTAAATAACAAAAAATAAATAAAATAATAATGATGAAAAGCGTAAACGAAAAGTCGTTAGTCGTATTATTAGTGAAGGTTCAGAAGTCAATACTGATTGTTGTATGTGGCTAATTTGGCCAGGAGAAAAATGAACTTAAATGAGAGCAAATATAGGGTGAGAATATAAGGTAAAATAAAAACAGAAGGAGAAAGTAAGAGGACAGAAAAGATTTTGAAAGGCAACAGAGCAATAATGAACGTAAGTAATTGTTAGGTTCAAAAGGATGAAACTAATATTATAGAAGGAGACCTTCCAGGTGGGAAAATGGTATAAAATAAAGATTTTTGACTTACCTAAAGTACAGGCTCGTCGATAGGAACACCAAACACACACAAAAACACACAACCATTCGAGCTTTCGCCACCAGTGGTGGCTTCTTCGGGAAAAAGAGGGAGAAAGGAGAGGAGAAAGGGAAGGATACGGGTTTTAAGGAAGTGGAAAAGGAGCCATTCCAATCCCAGGAGTGGAAGGACTTACCTTAAGGGACAAAAAGGAAGGTAAACAAATACACACACTCACACATATCCACATCCAAACACACTTAGGCCTTGCCTTGCCTCTCAGTCTTTCCTAAAAAACCTTAATCCTACTCCCAACATTACTAGGCCTAAGTGTGTTTGGATGTGGATATGTGTGAGTGTGTGTGTATTTGTTTACCTTCCTTTTTGTCCCCTAAGGTAAGTCCTTCCACTCCTGGGATTGGAATGGCTCCTTTTCCACTTCCTTAAAACCCGTATCCTTCCCTTTCTCGTCTCCTTCCTCCCTCTTTTTCCCGAAGAAGCCACCACTGGTGGCGAAAGCTCGAATGGTTGTGTGTTTTAGTGTGTGTTTGGTGTTCCTATCGACGAGCCTGTACTTTAGGTAAGTCAAAAATCTTTATTTTATACCATTTTCCCACCTGGAAGGTCTATATATATATATATATATATATATATATATATATACTACTAGGAATTTTTTGTCTATAATATTCAACATAAACAATGAAATTCCTGAAAACTTTCTACATCATGTAGTAATGTTCGACATCTTCTTGTAAACTAATGGACCAATTTCAACGAAACTTCATACAAATATTAATAATGTAGGATAGATCCAATCTTAAATGGACACTCTAGAAAAGAAATACAACACTCTAAGTGAAAAATATGCAAATTTAGAGAAGCAGCTGCCTCTAAAAGGACATTACATTTTGCGAAATTCGGATGTAAACAGTGATGTATGGCACTGTGCAAGGAACAGTGTACCAGTGAATATTGTACAAAACAAAAGTTCAAACATATTAAATGTCAATAACAAATTCGCTGGCATTAAGCTTGTAGACAAATGCAGTGAAATAAATAATGACAAAGATGCTTTTCCACCTCTATAGGCGAACAACATAACAAAAAGATGACAAAATAACACCGGTAGGCCTATCATTACCACAAAGTTTCCTACAAAAATTGTCACACACACAAACAAACAGTGTAAATAAAATTGGATTACATGGCAATAAGAACAAGACAGAGGCAAAAATCGATGTATCGATGTATATGGGGACAGACACGCTAAGGGAATATCTCAAGAGATAAAAAGTAAAGGTATTTCGTGTGCAGTAACAGGCATGATTAAGCCAGGTGCAGATTTCAATGAAGTGACGAAAAATATCGCTAAAAATAACTACACTAAACAGGACAGTGTAATTATTAGTGCTGGAGGTAGTGATATCTACAAAAATAAAGCTATGAACATGTTCAAACAGACACTAATATCATTCTCATTCACTTTAGCCACCGACATGCTCTGCCTGAATATTCACCTGTAAACAAAGAAATCCACGGAATGAATGAAAAACTCAAACGCACTTGCAAAATGTTCAGCAATGTGAAATTAATAAATGTCAGCTCATTTGATAGAGTATGTTTCACCACGCATGGACTTCATTTGAATAGTAAAGAAACTCCATGTTAAGAACAATGATATGTGATGCAATAAAATGGAAGTCCCAAAAAACAGTAAGAGAGTTAGGCTGGCATGACCTATGTGTAGAGCCTGCTCTGAATCAGCAACCATATCAACAGATTGCAACAACGGTGCACCAGCCAGGACTGCAAATTTAGCCAAAACAGCAGTTGATTAGAATGGATAGTGGTGCCTCTCTTGTGTCTACCAGAAGCAGAAAAGTGAGTAACTACAGCGGAGATTTTTTATGAACTGTCATTCCTCAGACAATGTCACCAGTATTGTAAATATAGAAGCCATAAATTATTTGCCTACCACCAGTATTGTAAATTCTGTGCCTACCACCACTATTGTAAATTATAGAAGCCATAAATTCTTTGCCTACTCTGACTAACAATAGTATTTCAATTATGCATCAAAATGTGCAATCAATCAGAAATAAAATTAATGAAATAGATGTATTTCTTAGCTTAAACTCATGCCATGATTTTTGTGTAAATGAACACTGGCTCACACCTGCTGAGACTGCCCTGTATATCCCAGAAGGATTTGAAGTAGCTACTGCACACTGTAGAGGCAACAGCAAAGGTGGATGAGTTACCATTTTTGTAAACAAAAACTGTAACACTAAAAGTTGATCAGTTCTGCAAAGAGCAACTTTTTGAAACTGTTGCAGTATTATTTCCTAAAATAAAGTTAGTGCTTCTCTCTGTGTATCGCAACCAAAGCTCAGATGCAAATCAGTTCATGGATCAACTGGAGACTCTTAAATAAATACCTGCTGGTAAAATACAGACACCACCGGTTTACAAACATCGGTGATTTTAAGATTGACATCCTACATAAATCACCGACTGTCACCCATTTCCAAAATTTGCCAAGATCCAACAATTTGTACTGTATAAATGACAAACCAATTCGATTAAATGCATGTCTGGGCAATATAATCACAAAACTGATGAAAGAGGATTATCAGTACGGAGTAATAGATACAGTGTTATCTGACCACAATAGCCTGTGGCTGCTGGTAGAAGGTGAAAACTATCCTTTTCAGCAACCCAAGCACATAAAAAGGATCAGACTTTTATATCCAAACAACACTGGACAGCTAAGACAAAAATTATCAAAAACTAAGTGGGACAGAATATATAAATGTGACAACAATGAAAATGCTTTCAACTTATTTATCAACATAACAACAAGCCTAGTTCAAAGTTGTTGCCCAGAAATAACCACAAAGGAAAAACCAGATGGTGCACAAAAAAACACAACTGGTTCACATGCAAACTGCAAAACCTAAGGGACATCCTCGTTGCCCAACATAAAATGGCCAAAACTGGTAAACCAAGAAATGAAATGGAGGTACAAAGAAACCAGGAAGAAGTACAGAGCTGAAATACAGACTGCAAAGCAGAAAGCCAATGATGATTTCATTGAAAACTCCAGCAACAAATGCAGAGCTACCTGGAAAATAATCAACACAATAGCAGGGAAACAAAAAACCAGACAAGAAATTCCAATATTACCAGAAATTTTAAATGAATACTTTGTGAACAGCACTAACTATGAGGCTACAACTACTGCTATATCAGATAATGCTACTACTGGTAGTATCCTCCAACACAAGTGTGTCCCAGATAACCTATCCTTAAAGTGGAAACAGGGCACCTGCCAAACTGTATACAATATCATCACAAAACTGCATAGCTCTTACAGTGAGGATCTCTATGGCATCTCAAACCCCATCCTAAAACAAAGTATTGACATTATTGTTGCCCCTCTTACCTTTCTGATCAATAATACCCTAAAATCTGGGAATTATCCAATGGTCCTCAAGGCTTCTATTATTACCCCAATTTATAAGACAGGGGATAAAAAGAGACCTGAAAGTTACCGTCAAATATGCCTCGTACCTATATCATCTAAAGTAATTGAGCATTGTATTAAACAGACATTTTGCAGCTACAACAAACTGTTTTCCTCTTCGCTCTTTGGTTGTAGGCCAGGCTTGTCTACAGTAAACGCAGGAGAAACACTTGTAACAGACATACTTGATGGTTTCGTGAACAACTTCTTCACATGTGCCTTACTACTAGATCTGAGCAAAGCCTTCGATATTGTGCCACACGAAATATTAATAAAGAAGTTAGACTGCTATTGCATCAAGGAGAATGCACTGGCACTATTTAGATCATACTTGACTGATAGAACTTAGGCAGTTACGGTACATAACTGTCAATCAAAGGCCCTACCAGTTGTCACGGTTGTGCCACAGGCTCGGTACTGGGGCCCTTCCTTTTTCTCGTGTACATGAACGACTTACCAAATTTCTTGCCTCATAAGGTCATAATGTATGCTGATAATACTACTCTGATTACTATGGATACAAACTGGGAGGAAGTGAAAAATAAAAGTAATGCCAGAAAATCCGGCAGATGGTTCCAAAATAATAAACTACTCCTAAACTGCAGTAAGATTGAAACTATATATTTCTTCCTACACAAATTACACGAAAAGATAAATGAGACGGATTCAGTCAGACTTCTTGGAATCCACCTAGATCCCAAACTGACATGGAACAGTCATACAGAACAGTTGTGCACTAAACTGTTTAGAGTAGTCTTCCTCTTAAGCAGATTAAAAATGCTAGTTACCAGACAGCAATTTCTAACATCTTACTATGCCCTGTTTCAGACCCATCTACTATATGCAATAAAACTATGGGGCAACTCTGCTGGTGCTCAGACAGTGTTCATGTGGCAGAAGAAGGGTGTAAGAGCAATTACAGGAATTCGATTAATGATGAAAATTCTCCTCAGAGATAATAAATTACAGGAATTACAAGCCAAGAATCATGTTGACCCCACTTTAAAGAACTAAATATACTGGGTGTACCTTCACTCTATATTAAAAAATGTCAACTTTCAACAAAATAAAAAAAAATAAAAAAAAATACATTGCCGTGCAGAACAGCTATCCATTCCCATGAAACCAGATGTAGAATTTACAAGATTGCACAAGGTGCAAAGTAGTTTCAAACACATTGGAATGAAATTATTCAATAAGTTACCATCAACTGTGAGAGACCTACCGAGTGATAAGTTTGAGAAACATATACATAAAATTTTAGTTGATAAGTGTGTATATAGCATTAGGGAATTTTAATATGATTAGTGAATGTATGTATGTAGTATATGTCATGTATATAGCATTATGGAACTTTAATATGAGTAGTAAATATATGTAGTAAATGACATCCAACTGTAAATGTCATGTATATAGCATTACGGAATTTCAATATGAGTAGCGAATGTATGTATGTAGTAAATGCCATCCAACTGTATTACTGTAAAACTTAATTAAGGAATCTCAATATGTACAAGAGTATTAATACTGCAAAATTAGGCTAAGGAAAAAATAAAGCTCTGAAATCTGTAAAAATATCCAAAACTTTTTTGTAATAAAGAGTGTAAAACTGCCTATTTCAACATATGTTGGCTAACGACAAATAATTAAATTAATTAAATTAAATAAACTTACCTTAAAGAGGCTCGCAAAGCTGCTGACAGGCAGACTTTGACAAGGCCTTCATCAGAAAAAGAAATACATACATTCACACAATCACTCAGACAACTATACACACACAACCACCATGTCCAGCCCCTCCAATGCTGGCCAAAAATTTAAGTTATGTGAATGTGATTGCCTATTTTCATGCCTATCAGCAGCTCAGCAACAGTTGTTACCTATCCTCCATTATTGACATTCAAATCAGATTTTTCATTAGTACAAATATTCTTTAATATTAAGAAACAATTGCGGTGGGGATAAAAACCATCTATGATACATAGTAAAAGAGATAAACAATTATATCTACTCCATCACATAAGATGGAAATAATGAGACTTTATCCATCCATTATTTGAGAATGAGAGCAACTAACAAATTGCAACAAAATTTAAACATAAAATATAATGAGTATAGTTTGAAACTTTCACCCTACAGATAGTCATCTAGTCACAAATGGCACAGACAAAAGTCACACACATTCAACTTAGTTTTAGGCCACAGCCTTTGTCGGAAAAAGACACATACTCTCACACGTACTGGATGGTAGGGATGGGGGAAGGGCAGGGGGAACAAGAATGAAGCGAGGAGGTGGTGGGAATGGATACAACTCACGCTTATAGAGCATGAAGGTACTATATGAGTGGAGAACTGTAGGACGGAGACTGTACAAAATGTTCCCCCTGCCCCCCCCCCCCCCCATTCTACCACCACAGAAGGCAGAAGCCAGAGATGACAGTTATGGGTCTGAAGTGTGTGTGAATGAGAGTATGTGTCTTTTTCTGATAAAGGCTACGGTCGAAAGGTAAAGGTAAATTGCGTGTTTCTTTCTTTTCTTTCTTTTAAAAAATCTGCTTGTCACAGCTTGGAAAACAGTTGCAACCCATCCTTATTATATTTTTGAATTTCAACCTAGGCTTTCCATTAACTTTACAAATAATTACAAAAACATTTACAAAACTTTTTCTCCCTGACAAACACAAAAAAAATTTTGAAGAAAAGAAGTTCATAGCTTACTACTCTCCTGCTGTTCATGGAGTTTAACTACGGCATTCAGCAAGATGTTGAAATTTATTACTTCTATGATAGTAATTGAAATTGCAAAACATTTTACAGACAGTATACACACATAAATCCACCCAATCACGCACAAAGTAATTTATTACATCTTTACTACCAACTTCATTATAGACAGTGTCTGAGCTGGACCTACATAAGAAAGGAGTAAATACACAATTGGGCAACACCGGGAAGTGATGCTAATACAGATTTAAAATTGACTTACCTCTGCTTCACACCAAAATATGTTTGAGAATGTGTGTTCGTTTATAATTAATGTAGAAGATTTTTTATTTATTTATCGAGATTTTCATTATTACAGAGATTTATCTCCAACATAATAATTCGACCAGTAATGAGTACACTTAGTACATAAGGTTTTACACAACTATTCAATATATTCCTCCAGCTGTCTCCATCTTGTGTGTCTTCTTCTGTGCTCAGTCTTCTCATTGTGAACTGTACATTTTGGATCCAGGTGGTCTTCTTCTTCTCCCCTTAGGTTACCATTCCAGTACCAGTTTTGGCATTCTGGTGTCCTCCATTCTACGTACATGCCCACACCATTGTAATTTCTTTCTAACCATCACTTTATCTGTTCTTTCCTTTATTTTGTTGTGGCGTAAATTCAGTGCCACATGCCATACATAAGAGAACAATCTTGAAGAAGGCAGTGATCGACCGAAAGCCAATCGCAAGCAGGTGCCGCGCATCCTGGAGGAATTAGCTGATGATGCGTGCCGTCTACAAGTGGCTATATCTAGGCGGACATATGTCTGGACAGCCCACCAGTTACTAGTGAGAACTCTGACAGTTACTAGACAGAACTCAGGTGGCTACGAAGTCAGAAATAGGACTGCAACTACGAACTTAGCAGTAACTAGGTCTCAGCGCAGCTAGCATCATACGGATGATGAGGCGAGAAGAGAGAAGAAACACACATATGTTCTAAAGATGAATATTATAAATTTCAGTCAATAAAACTTGTATTATTATTCCGAATAGTTGTTACAGTTGACATTAAGTCCTGACCAGTACCTTTACTGACGACTAGACTGGGACGAGTATTCAACAAAAAGGCGATCCTCTTTATTACTTCAGCTTTTCATTTTTTTCTTTCCTGGAAATTCTGGCCGATCTTCTCCAGAAATCCATGTCTAAAGCTTATAGTTTGTGATGTGAATGTGTGATTATACTTAATTCAGAATCCCATCACATTAATAATCTTCTTCGTGTGTTGTTTATTGTAGTATATATTGGTAGAGGTCCGGACACTCAGTGCCTCTAATAACAGTTATTTCCAAAATTGAGGTCAATCAGACTACTTCTCTATGTAAGTTATGCTCAGAAGAGATGAAGTATCACAATTCAACTTTATCTCATTACTTAAATGAGAAGACAATTCGTTTATATTGTAAATTACCAGTAAATTCAACCATCTGGTTTACATTCTTACATCCAGATATAATTACACAAATTCCTGAGACAAGCTTAGAACATGTTAACAGTTCAGGTCAACTCTAGTAACTAATTACAAAACAAAACACCATCAATATCTCCACTTTCACTTTAACATCTCTTTACTCTGAGTATCCACAGAGTTCATTCTAGTGCACAGTGTCCTTTAAATATGTTTTACAAGAGAAGTAGGAGGTCCCTGTCTGAGCATTCACCTGTGAAAGAAATAGCCCAGGACAGTAATAGTACAAGCAAAAAACCTCCATAATATTTTCATAATCCGGACTTCATGCCAAGTCAACCTGTCATACTGGAATACAGTTGCCACTGAAGCTCCAGCAGTCCACAATACAGACGGGAGAAGTGGGCAGCCTACGCAGTCAGGCATCAGGAGAATATTTATCACGAATACCAGGCTCGTCACTCGATCACAACATCAAACCATGAAAATAAAACAAACCAGCATTGACTGTGCACTGCTTTGCCCAGAGAGCGCTTCACAGGTGCTGCTGCAGTCGATACTGCATTCGAGTATCTGTACACTGAAAGGGGATTGGCTACAACTCTCCATAAAGTCTCCAGCTACGGCCCCCTTCGTCAGTCTCATTGCCGCCTCATGAAGACGTCACTTCTACTCCAGACCGCTCCATAACAATGATGACCCCTGCATGCCAAGGACTTTAGTGGACACCTAGGTAGGACTCTTAGCTGCCACTGCAACTAAGAAGGCTTCTGTTGGTGATGGACTTGCTTATTGGTTATGTAAGGACCTGAGTTTTCCTCAGAAGATAATTTGTGAAGCCTCCTAGAACTGCTATACCAGGGAGGTGGTATTTGTTTGTTGATTGTATTGTCTCTGCTCCAGAAATAAATTTGTGTTGTGCAAAAGTGGATTTCAATGGTCACAACACAACTTATCCTCAATTATTCACAACCTCATCCATTTCACCTGGTTTTGCTCAACCATGTGAACTCTGATGGCTCCAACTACATCTCTGTCCACATTAAATGTACCCATCAACAGCAGGCCATTTCAACAGCTGCATCTTTTCCACATAAAAAAAATCTCTTCTTTACAGCCTAGGCTTCTGCGGACAATATATTTACAGTGACAAGTTCCCACTTGCCCATTATGTTGACAGTCTCAGAAAGGCCTTCTCAGTTCTCTGATAGGCACTACCACCCAGACCTTATCCATAACCAACTTTGCTGAACCATATCCCCACATACCCTCAATACTTCGACCACCTAAGGAGTGCTCCCCTCATTACCCAGTACTGTTTCGACTACAACAATTACACATCATTCATCAGGGCTTCAGTTTTCTATCAACATACCAACCAATGAGGAAAATCCTACCAAGAGCCTTCCTATCTCCCCCCACCCCCTTAAGTAGTGCTGCATTGCTCACCCAACCTCCATAACATTCTGGTCCACCCCTATACCATTTCTGGTCCTAACTCACGGTCACAGAGATCATATCCCTGTGGAAAACTCAGGTGCAAGAACTGACAAATCCACTTATTCCTGTTCTGTCACAGGCTCATTCTATTTAGCCAGAGGTCGGGCCACTTGTAAAAGCAACTATTTCATATACCGTCACTGCTGCAATCAGGGTCATGCGACGACCCAGCGTAATAATTTATTTTATGCCCACCCCCCTCCCCCCGGCATCTGTGATTCAAACAGATTTCTACATATTAAAAAAAAAAAAAAACCCTCTCTAGGTAAAACACTGCTTTCAACACAACAACCTGAATTTTAAAATTTATTGCTGTAATCCAAACTCTGAATAATTATGATTCATTAAAATAATATTTAAAAATTTGATGCTTGCACATGTTGCACCTGCCTAAATACAGCCCTAGCTGCTATCACCGCACAGCTTCTCATATTGGCATGATTACCAACCAACTATTCACCAGGCTGAATGGCCATCACCAAACTGTGACAATGAGCAAACTGGAACACCCTCAGGTAGCATGATTTACTGCAATATCTGCTTCACAACCCAGATCATCTGCACCCTCCCTTCCACCACTATTTTACATGAACTATGGAGAAGAGAGTTATCCTTACAGCACATTCTCCAATCACCAAATTGTCCAATACTTAAGGTAGCCCACTGTCACCATATCCTCCACCCAACAATACACCCCCGACTGTCCTACCCACTCCTCCCAATTTACATCTCCTTACCTTCGTTTTGTGTCACACTCTGCCAACACACCAACCAGTCATTTATCTCTTTTTCCATCTTGTTTCCATCTTCCCCCACCGCCTCCCAGTGTTAATCATAACATCTGCCCTGCAACGAAAAGCATCATGTTACAAATCTTTCTCTCACGCCTGTTGTTTGATGGCTATATATAGGTTTATTGACAAATATTCTTTCTTATTTTTGATTCATCAGGTCTGTAGTAGAGTGAAAACAAAATATCTATTCAAAGAATAAAACCACACAACTTGCTAAAGTTTTTCAAATTAGGTAACACGTCCTGTCAATCGGAGCATTTTTAGGATACTTGTTTTCAAAGATCTTCAGCTGCCACTGAGAAATAATATTGTACTTAGATAAGACCCTCTCCACATCACAAGAGGTCACATGAGAGAATTTGAAGCTGGTGAGAACCCTGCATGCCAGGTTTGGTTCTTTGTCTTCAAATGTGCAGATATGGAACAATATAAACAGTATCACACAGTTGAGTTCCAATAGCTTTTAGTCATATAGTAGCTTTTGAAACCATTGAAAATTTGGCACTGAAGTAAGCGGTGTTTTCAGGCAAAGTATTCTGTAAAGACATCTATCAAAGTTTTAATAGCAGTCGCATAATAAAATGACTGTCAGTATTTTGGTGTAGTTGATACGGTAATAAGCAGCAGCATTGATACCAAGAACCTCATTATGTAAGAACCAGCAGGAAGCAGAAATACTGTTAAGTTGCATGTTTCTTGAATTTCTATAACTATAGAGGAGCTTCACAGTGAGTTTCTTGCTGTAGAAAATTACTTTGCCCACATCATGGTAATATGAATGCAAATGCAAGACAAATGACATACACCATACTGAGGTACACAATATAGCAGCAGCACAACACTCTGATCACACCATTCTGCCACAGAAGATTCAGAGATTTGTCAAATGAGAGCTAAACATGTTAGGAGGAACACTTCTCCATGCCTGTCAACTTTTAGAACACCTACAAAAATATTTGCATCATAATGTCCAACCAAAGAGGTGGTTTATCTATGGACACTCAAGCCTTATGGTGAGCAACACTAAGTCTCATTTTGAGACATGCCTATTAGCACATGGATAAAAGTTCTTTCTCAATGCACATCCATCTAGAATCGGATTGACTGTCCAAAGATAGTATTCTTCAGTTTTCCGCTTCTCCTAGGAGATGTCATAAGACAACATCTCTAACAAATTCTTGAAGTTAGAATTACACACAAAAAAGGGTGTTGCTGCACCACAACAATAGAGGTTCATGACGCTTCAACAACAACAAAAAAAAAAAAAAAAACAAAAAAAAAATGGAATACATGTAAACAAAAACAACTTCTCAGTTCTCAGAAATTGACAAGTTGTATGACAATAATCTAGACATTCTGAATTAGTGTTGCAGTTTACAGCAGACACCAATAGCTTGCATTTATTGTGAATCTTTAATTCGGCGCAAAGTTCCTAGTGATTGGAAAAAGCACAGGTGACTCCCATTTATAAGAAAGGAAAGAGAAGTGACCCACATAATTGCAGTTGCAATTATGTGCATGGGTTTAGGAAACATCGTTCATGTGAAACTCGGCTTGCCCTTTTCTCACATGACATCTGGCGAGCCACGGATGAAGGGCAACTGACAGATTATGTTTTTCTCGATTTCAAAAAGGCGTTTGACATGGTGCCACACTGCAATCTGCTAACGAAGATACAATCATATGGAATAGGTTCACAAATCTGTGACTGGCTGGAAGACTTCCTAAGTAATAAAACACAGTATATTGTTCTCTACGGCGAGTTTTCATCAGCGATGAGTGTATCATCAGGCGTGCCCAGGGAAGTGTGATAGGAAAGCTATTATTTTCTATCTATATAAATGATCTGATGGAGAGAGTAAGTTGTAATTTGCGGCTGTTTGCTGATGATGCTGTGGTGTATGGGAGGGTGTCGTCTGTAACTGACTGTAATAGCATACAGGATGACTTAGACAAAATTTCTAGTTGGTGCGAAGAATGGCAGCTAGCTCTCAATGTAGAAAAATGTAAGGTGATGCGCATGAATAGGAAAAACAATCATATAATGTTTGAATACAGCATTAGTAGTGAGCTTCTTGATGCAGTCACATCATTCAAATATCTAGGCGTAATATTGTAGAGAGATATGAAATGGAACGAACATGTAAGGACAGCTGTGAGTAAGGCAGACAGCCGACTTCAGTTTATTGGGAGAATTTTGGGTGCATGTACTTCATCTGTAAAGGAGACCACATATTGTACATGTAATGAGTATTACTCAAGGGTTTCAGACCAGCAGCAGATCAGTTTAAAGGAAGATATAGAAGCAGTTCAGAGGCAAGCAGCCAGGTTTGTTACTGGTAGGTTTGACCAATGTGCGAGTGTCACAGAAATGCTCTGGGAACTTAATTGGGAATCACTGGAGGAAAGACAATGTTCTTTTCGTGAATTTCTGTTGAGGAAATTTGGTGGGCCAGAATTTGAAGCTGCGTGTAGAATGATATTCCTGCCGCCTACTTACATTTCACGTAATGATCACAAAGACAAGATAAGAGAAATTAGCATTCTGTTTTTCCTCGTTTTATTTGGGCTGTCTTTACATTTCCGTTCCATTTCATACCGCTCTGCAATGTTACACCTAGATATTTGATCAACACAACTGCATCAAGAAGTTCACTACTAATGCTGTATTCAAACACTATGGGATTGCTTTTGCTACTCATGCACATCAACTTACATTTTACTACATTGAGAGCTAGCTGCCATTCTTCGCACCAACTAGAAATTTTGTCTAAGTCATCTTGTATGCTATTACAGTCAGTTAAAGACAACACCCTCCCATACACCACAGCATCATCAGCAAACAGCCCTAAATTACAAGTTACTCTGTCCATCAGATCATTTATATACATAGAAAATAATAGCGTTCCTATCACACTCCCCTGGGGCACACCTGACGATACGCTCATCTCTGATGAATACTTGGCGTCAAGAACAACGTACTGCATTCTATTATTTAAGAAGTCTTTCAGCCAGTCACAAATCTGTGAATCTATTTCACAAGCTCATATCTTCATTAGCATTCTGCAGTGTGGAACCGTGTCAAATGTCTTTTTGAAGTAGAGAAAAACACAATCCGCCTGTTGCCCTTCACCCATGTCACATGAGAAAAGGGCAAGCTGAGTTTCACATGAACGAAAGTCTCAAGGAAATTTACTATATTCGAACTAAGAATATGCTCCAAAATTCTACCGGAAACTGATGTCAATGATATTGGCCAGTAATTATGTGGGTCAGTTCTCTTCCCTTTCTTATAAACGTGAGTTACCTGCTCTTTTTTTCCAATCACTAGAAACTTTGCGCTAAATTAAAGATTCACAATAAATGCAAGCTAAGGGGCCAATGACACAGAATACTCTTAGTAAAATCGAACTGCTATTCCATCCAGACCACGAGACTTTTTCGTATTTAGCTCTCTCAGCTGCTTCTCTACACCGAAAATACCCATTACTATGTCATTCATTTTGGAATTAGTACGTTGATCAAATGATGGTACATTTGAACAGTCCTCCTGCATGAATGATCTCTTAAAGGTTAAATGTAGAACTTCAGCTTTCCGTTTGCTTTCTTCTATTACTGCCCCGAAATAATCAACAAGTGACTGGATAGTGGCCTTTGACCTGCTTATCAATTTTACATAGGACCAGAATTTTTTCAGGTTCTTGGAAAGATCTTTTGCTAAGGTATGGCTGTGGTAATTATTCTATGCTTTGGCATCGATCTTTTTATAGATGCATGAATCTCTACTAACTTCTGCCTGCCATCATTTGCATGTTCTTTTTTGAACCAAGACTGCAACAGTCTTTGCTTTCTCAGTAGCTTTCTAACATCATTATTATACCACAGTGGATCTTTTTCATCCTTAATTGTCTTTACAGGCACATATTTCTCTAACCCTTTATGTGCAATGCATTTAAATTTAGTCCATAATTCGTCTACATCCATAGTACCGGAACTAAACAATCCCCATTCATTTTCAATGTGCGATCCTAACAATTGCTTATCAGCTATTTCCAACAAAAACACGCTCCTAACCTTCTTGATTGGTTTATGAACTTTGGTCACCATCAACGCTATGACGATATCATGATCAGTAATTCCTGTCTCTACAAAGACATTGTTAATGAGGTCACGACTGTTCGTAGCTACAAGGTCTAAAATATTTCCATTGCGCTCGGGTTACCGGTTTAACTGCTCCAGACAGTTTTTGGAGAATGTGTCCAAAAGTAGCTCACACGATTGCTTGCTACGCACTACCAGGTGTAGACTTTCTTCGAATGACTCAAACTGCTACATCAGCCGGTAAAAACTCAACTATTAACTTTACTTCTTTTAGACCTGTTATACGTGCTCAGATAATTTCACATTTACTTTCAACTCTGACCTCAGTAGAAACAACAGCGATGAACACTCCCCCTCCAATTGTGTCCGATTATCTTTCCGATATACATTCCACGCCTCGCTAAATATTTCTGAACTTGCCACTTCATGATTTAGCCAGCTTTCGGTGCCTAAAACTAACTGAGCACAATAATTTCTATGCAGTGTGCCAAATTCGGGAACTTTGTTTTTGATACATTGAAAGTTCATGGCAAACATTTTGAAAGTCAAATATGGGGCCTGAGTTTGCTGTCTCAATGTTGACAGGCAAGTACTCATCAGAGTTAGCGCCTAGTCTAAAACACCCCCATGTAACTCCACAAGTACTCTGCTACCCGAGAAGCCGCTTCCTTAATGTAGTACACCCCTGAGCTATCTAGGGGCATTTTACAATTCCCCACCTGATAATGCAGATCCAGAAATCTGCAGCCATGATTGTCACAGAGCCGGCAAAGCCTCTGGTTCTGACCCTCCTCTTGGCTCCAAACCAAAGGACCCCGATCAACCCTGGGCTCTGCTTGCACCGCTGACGGGAGGGCAGCAGCCTTCACCAATTCCACCAGCCGCCCGTAGGAACTGAGGATGTCCTCAGAACCCAAGTTACAAGCGTCATTGGTGCCAACATGAGGCATGAATTGCAGTCGACCACACCCCGCAACCCCGATAGCCACCAGCAAGGCCGCCTCCACATCTTGGATGAGGCCCCCCCCCCCCTCCTAGCAGATACACCGAGTGCACGTTGAACTTCTTTCCGGATCTCGATGCTATTTGTCCATGGGGCTCCATGCCTAACAATGGAGCTCCCAATAACTAATAATCCTCCTCCCCCCCCCCATGCACGTGCTCAGACCCTGCTGAAGGAGTGGCCACATGTCCACTCACAGGACGAAAACAGGCATGGATAGATGGCCAGCCTCCACATTGGCCTTTCGTCTCTAGCGACGCGAATTCCATTCACCCCGCAACACCCCTTGTGGAGAAGGCAGCTCGACCACATCTGGTACACCTGAAGGTGCCTCGGTAGCAGGAACAGAGGGCGAAGCATGAGACACCTGAGGTGTCCCACTCAACACATCAGACCGCCGCAGCTCAAGACAGTAGCCTGAAGACAGCTGACCATAGCCAACAGCACACTCAGGTGTTTGCGAAACATGGCCAACTCCTCCTGTGTCCGTACACAGCAGGCACCCATCTACATCTACATACATACTGCGCAATTCACCGTAAGGTGCGTGGCGGAGGGTACACTGTACCACTACTAGGCATTTCCTTTCCTATTCCACTCCCAAATTGAACGAGGAAAAAAAGATTGCCTATATGCCTCCGTACGAGCCCTGATTTCTCTTATCTTGTCTTTGTGATCTTTACGCGAAATGTAAGTAGGCGGCAGCAAGATCGTACTACACTCAGCTTCAAATTCTGGCCCTCTAAATTTACTTAACAGAAATTCACGAAAAGAACGTCGTCTTTCTTCCAGCGATCCATTCTATCGATACAATTAACTCTAGAAAGTAGAATACTAAATAATTAACTTTTAACCAGTCTAGTACTTTAATAAAGGCGGCTGATAGCTGACTGAACTGTGATCAGTGGTAACTACCCTGTCAAAACAACGAAACTGAGTCCGGCAGCTTTCAAAATAAACAAAATCTATGGAATACAGGATTATCAAACATGTGGGAATATAAGCTTTTTTGTAACAGATCTTGAAATAATAAAGTGACAATATGACACTTAAATCACATAGCTTCCAGCAGATGAAAACTATACACATGGCATTGTGAGTCGTGTCGGGATAGCACAGTCAGCAGTGCGCTTGCCCGCGAAAGGCAAAGGTCCCAGGTTCGAGTCCCAGTTCTGACACACAATTTTAATGTGCCAGGCAGTTTCAGTTTTATACACATGGTAGTTATCAAAATATGTGATAATAAACTCTTAAAACAGTAGCACAAATGAAATCTGCCAAGTTGGTTAGAGGAAACCTCTTGAAAACAGAAGCACTAACAAAAATTAAGAAATTAATTGGCAATAAAATTTCACGCAATTAAATTATGATATTTAGCGCTCTGAGGATGAGGCAGCAACGACAGCTGGCACTGGACTCCTGTACTTCCTAACATTTACAATAATTTCGGATGTCAACAAATTCCACTTGTCTGAACTCTTCGTCAGCCACATTTCACTCCATTACAATGCTACATTCGATACAAATGCTTTCAGAAAGGCCTTCCCAACATTTAAATTAATTTTGTATGTCAACTAATGTCGATTTTTCAGAAATGCTTTTCTTCCCACAACCATTCTGCATTTTATATGTTATTTACTTTGGCCATCAGAAGTTATTTTGCTACCCATGTAACAAAACTTAACTACTACTTTTATTGCCTCATTATCTAATATAATTCCTTCAGCACTGCCAGATTTTTTGAACTATATTCCATTACCTTAGTTTTGTTTTTGTTAATGTTCATCATATAATCTGCTTTCCATTCCGTTCAACTGCTCTTCCAGATCCTTTGCTGTCTCTGACAGAATTACAATGTAATCGGCAAACCAGAGAGTTTTTATTTCCTCTCCCTGAATCTTAATTCCTTCTCCAAATTTCACCTTGCTTTCTTTCACATACTGCTCAATTAGAATGAATAACAATGGGAAAGACTACAACCCTGACTTACCCCCTTCCCAACAACTGTATCCCTTTCATGCCCTTCAACTTGAATAACTGCTGTCTGACTTTTGTACAAGTTGTATATAACTTTTTGTTCCCTATATTTTACCCCTGCTGACTTCAGAATTTGAAATAGTGCATTCCAGTCAACTTTGTCAAAACTTTCTCCAAATCTCCAAATCAATGTTAAAAACATAGATTTGACTTTCCTTAATCTATCTTCTAAGATAAGTTGTTGTGTGAGTTTTACCTCACTGTTCCAACTTTTCTCGTAAATCCAAATTGATCTTCCACAAAGTTAGAGTCAACCCATTTTTCCATTATTCCAAATAATTAATGTTAGTATTTTGCAAGCATTACTTATTAAACTTATATTTCTGTAGTTTTCACATATTTGCACTTCTTATTGTAATTACAATTAATTGACAGGTTTTCATCTGTCTCATACGCCTTCCATGCCACAGTGAAATAGTTTCTTCTTATCTGGCTGTCCCAAAGATATCCAGCAATTCAGAGGGAATATCACATACTCCTGGAGCATCAAATCTTTTAAATGCTCTGTCAAATTCTTCTCGTAGTATTCTATCTCCTACCTCATTTTCATCTGTTTTTTGTTTACTTTCTACAATATTGTCTCAAAGTTAATTTCATTTGGAGAGCACATCTATATATTCAAACCACCTTTCCCTTCTTTGTTTATTGTTGGCTTTGCATCTGAGCTTTTGATATTCATGCAGCTGCTTTCCTGGTCACCAAACATCTTCATTTCCCTGTAGTCTTTATCTATCTCTCCCGTTACACATTCTTCTACAGATTTACATATTTTCTTTAGACAGTCCTGCTTACCCACTCAGTTAGTTGTGTGGTCTAACGCACCAATTTCCAAGACAAGGGGGCGTACCAGTCCCGGTTCGAATCCGCCCGGCGGATTAACGAGTGCCGGCCAGCCTGGATGTGGTTTTTAGGCAGGTTTCCACATCCCCCTAGGTGAATACCGGGCTGGTCCCAGGTCCCACCTCAGTTGCAAGGTTCGCAAATATTTCATAACACTTTACACTCTCGCACACTTATAACACTATACGCAGACATTTCCTTTCTTTAGACAGTCCTGCTTACCCACTCAGTTAGTTGTGTGGTCTAACGCACCAATTTCCAAGACAAGGGGGCGTACCAGTCCCGGTTCGAATCCGCCCGGCGGATTAACGAGTGCCGGCCAGCCTGGATGTGGTTTTTAGGCAGGTTTCCACATCCCCCTAGGTGAATACCGGGCTGGTCCCAGGTCCCACCTCAGTTGCAAGGTTCGCAAATATTTCATAACACTTTACACTCTCGCACACTTATAACACTATACGCAGACATTTGGGGTACACATCTCCTCCTGGAGGCATGGGGTGGTGGCAGAAAGGCCATCCGGCCACCCTGTAAATATTAACCCATGACAAATCCGCGTTTAACACATTTCCAACCCTACATGTGCGGGAAAAGGGCCAAAGAGATACATAGATAGAAAGATAGACAGACACTCCTGCTTAGTCAATTTGCACATCTTGTCAACCTCATTTTTCAGCTGTCTGTACTCTCTTCTATTTGCTCCACTTGCTGCATTTTTATATTTCCGCCTTTCATCAAATTACATTCAATATCTCCTGTGTTATCCAAGGGTTTCTATTATGCCATGTCTATTGACTTATATGATCCTCTGCGGCCTTTACTACTTTGTTTCTAGAGCTACCTATTCTTCTTCTACCATATTACTTTCCTCTGCTGTAGTCATTCCTTGCTTAATGCTCCCTCTGAAACTCTCACAACCTCTGGGTTCTTCAGTTTATCAAGGTTCAATCTCCTAACTTTTCAACTTCTTCTTTTTTTAATTTACAGTTCATAACCAAAAGGATATGTCAGAACCTACATCTGCCCCTGGATATGTCTTACAATTTAAAACCTGGCTTCAAAACCTATCCTCTTCCACGAATACAACCTTCTTTCATGCTTCTTAAACCAAGTGTTTGTGATGTTTCTTTGTGTTAAGAATCCGTATGACAGCTGTATAAGTTATTTGGTCATTTGTGTTGTGGTGTGGCCCTGTGTTTTGAAGGTGGAAGGGAATTTCCCCTCTCCAAGTAATTGAAGTCTTGCAGCTACTACATATCACTGAGGGAGTTGCATTTACGAAACAGCCACTGAAGTCTGGGCTGCTGTTTTCCAAATAACTGGATGTGCTGTTGACCAGTTACCAATGGACACTGGGGCTAAAATTAGAAATAGTGGAAGGTTAGAAATACATTTGCAGGGTACAAGATGTATTTATTAGAGTTACAGGAGACATGGAAGGGTGCTACTGTCTCAGATATTACTGACGGGTATCAATAATTGAAACTGTCATTACGAACGTAACTGATGCATATAACAAATATGGAGCATAAGACATCGGCACAGTGTGTTCCCCAATTCTGCATTATTTCTATGAAAGACCTCTGATTAAATTAATAAACTGAATTTTGGAAAAGGGTGTAAATCCTTAATGCCTGAAAAAGAGATAGGCTTTATCCGTCAACATAGATAGCCTACTTTAGCAACCTACCATATAGTGGAAAGCAGTGGGTACCTTGAACTGCTGCATGACATTCCCTTGCCTGTTCCACTCACAAAAGGAACAGGTTAAAATGACTCCAATGCTTTCGAACATTTACCTTATCTTTGAGGCCCTGACACAAGATTTAAGTTGGTAGCAGTAGGAATATTCTGCAATGTGTTTCAAATACCGGTTCTATAAACATCTCTGATCAATTGAAACACGGGATACCCACTGCGTGCTTTGACTTCTTTTGCCAGAATATCGAGTTGTATGACACTAAACACTTTTCTTTGTCATGAATGTGTCAAAACGCTCTCTCTCTCTCTCTCTCTCTCCCTTTTTTCTGTTTTGTTTTTTAACAAAGTCACATAATTTTTAAAAAACCTGGTTAAATTTAACTTACCATCCTGGCGACCTTGTGTGATAATGTTGACATTGGTCTTAGCCAAGAACATGAAACTGTAAATGTTTGGCCGTGAAATCTTCATTTTACTAGGACAATTACTTTTACTAAGCAGACAAGGGTAGCCTACATATAAGAACCTGTCAACCACAGAGTAGGGACAGCATTAATTATTTACTTCATGGTCCATACGAAATGGGGATTTCTAAGAATATTAAAACCTTGGCAAAGATTTTATAACATGTCGAAGTTACCAATATAATCATGCAAGGCCACTAGGATGGTGGATAAAATTGGATCATTTATTGAACACAATTCCACCCGCCGGCTTTGACCCATGACATTAGTGTGTTGTGTAGTAGGCTATGTGGTAACGAGCTGTTTGCTTTACAGGGGCAGTTTTACTGAGTGGACAAGGGTGCATCGAGAACTTGTCAACCATAGATTGGGAATAGCATTGTTTATTTTTCTAACCAAGCCATTCTCTGTTGTTCAGATTTCTAAGAATATTAATATTTTGGCAAATCATGGAAGGCCAGTGGTACGGGAAGTAAAATTTTAATGAGACCCATGATATAATTAAAAATGCTGATCAACTGAAACACTGATTATTTGCAATTTGCTATGACTGCAATATGGCTTTTCCAACATGATGATGTCATGGGACAAAACAGATGGGTGTAATCGCGCCGTAAAATGTTACCAAAAACACTAAGCACTTGAAATGGAAAATGCGTAGAACAACACTGAGTAATGGAATTTATTTTTAACAAGTTTTGTTTTCTTTCAGAAAGTTGTTTTTATTTTTTATTTTCTTCTCATTTAGCCTAGTACATTCCCGCCCATGATGTCATGGGCCAAAGCAGACAGGTATTATCTGGCCCTTCGTATTTTAACTTACCAGATGGCCAACTGTTGTGCAGAAACAACTTTTCTCTCCCCCCTCCCTCAAGCATTCTCACTTGATTTTACATGGTATCTAGGCCTAGTTACAAATGTAGAAACACAGTTTGAACTGTTTTAATGATTTCATTAAGTTCAAAGGATAGCGATTCCACCAGTACTCAACATAAAACTTTGCTTATGGCACCTGCAATGCTGTGTTTATATGTTTGCAACAGCTACTGAATGCTCTTTTCAAACTTAACCATGTAAAACAAGATGATGAACTGTTGTTTGAATGAACTATGAAGTAAATAATTAATTCTTTTCATACTCTATATTTGACAGATCCTTGTAGGCAATGGCCTCTTTTCCGTTCAGCAAAATAATTATCATCAGCACAATTATCAATTAATGAGGAAGAGTCAAGTAGCATGCAACTAATGGGCTTAGTTATTCAAGCGTATTCTAATTCCTCTTCATTTGTACTAACTTACATTTTTCCAGCTTTAAAACAATATGCCATTCACCACAACAAATAAAACCTGTATAATTTAACGACACGATTCCACATATCTGCTTTGACACACGACGTCATCAACATGTCGGAAAACCCATATTTCAGTCATAGCCAACTAGGCCTACAAACAAATAATGTTACAATTGAATCAAGGAACTCATTACAATTTTACTTCCCATCCTAATGGTCTCTCTTGATTTGCGAAGATGTTAATATTCTTAGAAATCCAGACAACATAGAATGATTTCTTTAGTGTATCATAGAGACCATGAAAAGCAGTTCACCCATGTGAAAATGGCTTCAATTTTGACATTCGTTTCGAGGTCTGGGCAATGGTGTCATATCTTAAGAACTTGTCATTGATTTCACAATACAAATTCATCCATTTATGTTCACACATCCATCTATCGCATCATTTATAAAATGCTAATCATTTGAAACACTTATAACTTGCAATGGAAATTACAGTGCTGTGAAAATTTAATACGTCATTTATGACAACATTTGTAACGCTACTTTGTTTACAAAGCATAAAATGAAAATCTCATTTCTTATTGGCTGTTGCTTGGTATACTGAGTTTCATTTGAGGTGTAATATAAGTCAACTGAAGTGTCTAAGAAAAGTTGTCTCTGTTTTCGTTGTTTTGGGAATGGTTTGATAACTCGAGTGTCATTTGAAATGTAATATGGGTCGATTGAGGTGTCCGATACCAGTTTTCTCGGGGTATCCCGACTTTCATTTGACTTGTAATATAGGCCTATTGAAGGTCAACTGAAGTCCAAGAAACGACCCATTGGCTTTGACAAATGAGTCATATCTCAGTTGAAAACATAGTTCCTTTACAAGCAGAACATATATTATAGATTAAGATTTTGTGTTTAAAAAGTGATCTGTCCCTTCCCTCTGACAGTAAGGTATGTGGTAACAGAGAGGAGTTTTTCCCCCTTAGGGTTTAGTTTTTATTGGTACCGTACGGTATAATATATTCGCTTAAACTTTAGATCACTGTAACAGGGATTTTCAGCATTCTTCAATTAACGCTCCATTGAAGTGTCTGATAACAGTTTTCTCAGTGTGTTGGAGGTAGTTTCATTTTTCCTCTCAATTGTTTTCCCCCTTAGAATGCCCTGGTCCAAAAACCCCACATTCCGGCCTATTCCGTTAGCATCATTTTATTGGTTCACGTTAACTTACACTTGCTTGTATGTGTGTTTTTTGTTATTGCCTATGATTATATATGTCATTGCCACCTTGGGTCAAAGCTGACAGGTGGTATCCTGGTCTTCAATTATGCCGAGCAGTTGTACCAAATTGACAGTGTCCTGAAAGATTATAAGATGAACATTAAAATAGGTCGAAACAAGTACGCCTATATCAGGGAATGTAACCTAAGGAAATCAGGTATCGCTGAAGGAATAAGATAAGGTAATAAGACAATAAAAGTAGTAGATATGAGTTTTGTCACTTGGGGAGCAAAGTAACCTCTGATGCCCGAAGCAAAGAAGATATAAAATACAGAATGGTTATGGGAAGAAAAGCATTTCCGAACTCTACGTAGAATTTGTTGTCAAAGTCCTTTCGAAAGCATGTGTCTGGAGGATAGCATTGTACTGGAATGAAACGTGGACAATAAAGAGTTCAGACAAATATATTATAACAGCAATTGAAATGTAGTGCTATAGAAGAATGCTGAAGATTAGGTTGGTAGATAGCATAACTAATGAGGAGGTGCTGAACTGAATCATGGAGAACAGAAATTTATGGCATTACTGACTAAGAGAATCGATTGATCAGTGTGACAAATTCTGAGACACCAGGGAACAATCAACTTAGTATTGGAGGGAAATGTGTAGGGCAAAATTGCAGAGGGAGACCAAAGAAAAATACAGCCTGATGATTGCCACAATTATTCAGATATGAAGACACTTGCTAGGATGGGATAGTGTGGAGAGCTCAATCAAAATAGTCTTTGGACTACAGACCACAGCAACAAGTAAACAGTCACAAGCCACATAATACTTTCGGCAAAACCGAGTCAGGATTGCATATTGACATGTAGTTCAGTTTGTTTCCAGACAAGGATTGGTTATCACTGTCACATATACAGTATGTCTGTCATATGTTCCTGCAAAAACCATATTTTAAACTCCACCGTTTACCTTGCTGTCTTCTACTGACCCACCAAACAACTCTATAAGTGTAGGAACAGATGTTTTCGACCCCAGAGTGTAACTTTGTCTTTTCAGAATTAAGCAGATATAGTACTATAAAAGTCTCAAAAGGGCACCAGTATTATGGTACCAATAAAGACGAATAATCCACTTCGGCAAACAATCTCAATGCCAGTAGACACTTGCATATGCACGTGAACCAGTTTCATGGTCTGGATTAAACGCAATATGAGAAGTTACCTTAAATACAAACGGCATTCAAGGCTCTACACAGAATGTTACAATGAACTTTCGATGGTTATTAAATATTCATTCTCTTACCTTTATTATAGCAGATATTTTTAAGCAAATGGTCAACAAAAGTTCGCACGTTTTTCCAAGGGCACAGCTGTGCACATACATGCTTTCTAGCTTTTGAAACTTCTAACTGTGAGTACAGACGCCTCCGTAAAATTCCGTGGGGAATCAACTTGCAGCAGTTCCTTACTGTTATCATAGTGATTCTCGTTTGGAAATTACGAAATCTTATGATTCAGTGCCAATATAGAGAAAAATATATAAACTGTTTCTTCTTTTCAATGATAGAAAATGAAAAGCCATACACAAATAAACGAACATGGAGAGCAACAACTGTCTTGGGTTGCGTATTTCATAAAACTAAACTCCAACACATACAACCTACAACATGTGAGCGTAAACAAAAAATAAACACAAATGATTTTCAATTGTCATAACATTCCCGGCAAAATAATCATTTACGATACTATCGATACATATAAATGATGTACCTATCGATCAAAGCAATCGATACATTAGTTCATTGAAACTTCCTGGCAGATTAAAATTATTGTGTGTGCCGTAACTGGGACTCGCACCTGGGAACTTTGTCTTTTGCGTGCTAGCGCTCTACCAATGAGCTATTCCATCACGACTCACGATCCGTCATCACAACTTTAATTCTGCCAATACCTTGCCTCCTTGGTAAAGTGCTTGCTCTCGAAAGGCAAAGGTCCCAGGTTCCGGCACATAATTTTAATCTATCAGAAATTTTCAAATCAGCGCTCACTCAGCCAGGGTGAAAGTTTCATTCTTGATTTGAGTACATTGCTTATTTTTACGTGTGATTCCCCCCCCCCCCTTGTCGGTGCAGATGTGATTTGAACCACAGATTTGAGCAATTTTGCTCAAACCTCCAATTCCAATTTCCAGGTTAGCGCACATCTCATATCTGCGCGAATGTGCTGTCCACACCTCCTTGGTCCACAGACAGATCGTAGCGTGCGGACCTGGCACAAGATCGAATAATACATATACAGTCTCTTGACTTTGTACAGATTATTGTTCTAAATACATCAGTTTCATGAATTATAAACTAATGATTACAGTTTCAAAAAAAAAGGGAAAGTATTACATATTTTTTTAAATATTAATTTGACCATTAAACAGTTAAGTAAAGTATATAGGCCTACTTCTCATGATTCAGATACATTTTTCATATAGTCATAGAATGGATTTTCGATTACTATTCTTTTGAGTTGGTCTTTTAATTTCTTTTTAGGAAGGGTTGCGAGGCTTTTTGGGAGTGCATTGATAACCTTCAGGACAGCATAAAGTCCATTTTTTCATATGATGCTATTCTATGGCTGTTTAAATGGTATCTTAGCTTTTGTGGAGTATTATGTAGATCACAGTTTAGATCTGGATTGATTGTTTTAACATACATTATTATTTTTAATATATATACACCAGCAATGGTAAGTACATCCAATTTTGTAAAAAGATTCTGACATGATTCTCTAGGTTTGGTCCCACAGATAATTCTGACCGCTTTCTTCTGTAGTATTGACGAAGTTAATTCATAAATACAACAACCAGTTGCTTGTATTTTTTTTTACCACCTGTTTCGGTCGCTTGAGTGCCCTTCTTCTGGTCTATTTTAGTATTCTAGCATAATATATGTCCATGCTACCAGGAGACCAGAAGAATGGCATTCAAGCGCCCAAAACCGGCCGTCAAAAATAAATTATTACAAGCAACTGGTTGCTGCATATATGAATTAATAACCTGTACAGTTGCTGCCATGGATAAGATACTTATTAACAAAGTGTTAATATTGGCTTGTGATGTCGCACTTCAAATCTGTATTCCATAGTTAGTGTTGGATGCGAATAATGCATGGTATGCAGTTTTTATAACATGCATATCTTTACAATATTTGCTGATCTGGTTTATGGCAAAGGTATTCTTAGACAGCTTATTGGCTAGGGAATCTATGTGAATGTCCCACTTAAGGTTGTCTTGAATCAAGAATCAAGAATTTATTCACCATAGATCATTGTACGAAGATACTGGTTTCGTCATTGTAATATATAATACAATATGAAGTATTAAGTACAAGATAATAAAGTAATCTAATGCAAATAAGACACGTTATACTTTCAAACATAGAAATAGGAAAATACACAGGAAAGTATTAGATAATAATGTCTTAAGCTATACTTTTCTGTAATCATCGTGTAGCAAATCATTTGATACCCAAAAAGTTTGTATGTTTTTCGTTATTAATAGTTTGATTTCCTTTCGATAATTTCATGTCAAAGACTATTAATAGTTTGATTTCCTTTCGATAATTTCATGTCAAAGACTGTTTGCTTGCTGGGGTTAAATTCCACAATTGCAGTCTTGGAGGCACTTACATTTAGATACTTTTCATTGAAATACTTGACTATTTCATTAGTAATGGTGTTGCACAGAACTTCCAGACTGCCATGGTCTTTGTGTTTGCACACAATTGTTGTATTGTCTGCATACAATATTATTTCAATATCTGGGGAACAGTAACTTATATCGTTCACATAAATCAGGAACAGAAGGGGTCCCAAAATGGAACCTTGAGGCACTCCATATTTAACATTTGTTACTTTGGATTTGAAAGATCCACTGTTTGTTTTAATCAAGACAAATTGTTTCCTGTTGCTCTTATATGACTCTATTAACTCAAAGCCTGTTCCTCTAATACCCATGTTCCACATCTTGTCAAGTAGTATGGTGATATTGACACAGTCAAAAGTATTTTCGAGATCAAGGGACACTCCAACAACTTGCTCGTTGTTCTCTATGGCAGTTATTATTTCATCTACTAGCTGTGCTGCAGCTATTGAAGTTGACTTGCTTTTCATAAAACTATCTTGATTCTCGAATATTAGGTCGTGTAGACTCAGGAATGTCGCTAGTCTATTATAAATAATTTTCTCGATTGCCTTGGAAAATGCAGGTAAAATTGAGATCGGTCGGTAGTTTTCAATTTTAGTTTTATTACCTTTCTTGTAAATCGGAGTTAGTTGTGCTTTCTTTAGTCTGTCTGGAAAAATATCTATTGTGATTATGTCATTTACTGCTGTCGTCAAGGCACCTTTTAAGTGTGCCGATAGACAATCCTTCATAACCTGCAGAGTTTGAGTTTTTCAGTGACATCACTATGTGTTTTATTTCCATGCTGTTCGTAGGTGTCAAGAATATGCTATGTCTTACTGGATTGCCCTTATATGTATACTGGAGGTTTTTGAACTGGTCATTGATGGATTTTCCCATATAAGAAAAGTACTCTTTAAAAATATCTGCTCTCTGGTAGAGGCATTTGATGTTACCACCTTTGAGATTGATTGTCTTTACAATTCCTAAAGCTATTTATAACTTGCCAGACAGCTTTGCCAGAGTTCCTAGAGTCTCTTAACATGTTAGCTATGTGTTTACTTCTAGTTTCTAAAAGGAGATTTTTGTAGTGATCATGATAGTTGTTAAATTCTTCCTTCATTCCTTCAGTCTATGATTATTAGTATTCTTTGTCATTGCACTTTGGAAAAGTCTTAGTTTCTTTCTTGCTGATTTACTTCTGTGTTTATTCAGTTATCCTTTTTTTTTTTTTTTTTTTTTTTTTTTTTTTTTTTTTTTTTTTTTTTTTTTTTTTTTTACTGGCAATGTTGTTTCTGGGCATGAGACAATGAAGCATTAATAAAAGTCTGATGCAAATACATTGAGAGTGATACAGTTATGTTCATTCTGTTGTAAGTGTTTGTCATCATGGGTGGCTCTTTTTGTCACATATTGTTTCTTTTTGCTTGCAATATGAAAGGTTTCAACTATCAGTATCTGACACGCATAGTGGTCAGAAATTGCAAGCTTCAGAACTGGTGCAGAGTATTTAAAGTGGGACATGTTAGTAATAATGTTGTCAATGCATAATTTGTGCCTTTGACCTCCCTGGTGGGCTCATTTATCAAGGGATTTAGTTTAAACTGATCTAGTACAACCATCAATTTTCTTTTAATGCTGGAGTCAGGAGACAGCAAGTCAATATTTATATCTCCTACTAGAATTAAGTTAGCCCAGCCATTTTTATCGCAGTGCTTGCTGTCAATGTCTACAAGCATATCATTCAGAACTTCAAAGAAAATTTCAAATGATGATGATGATGATTGGCGTTTTAGGGTGCTCAACAGTGAGGTCATCAGTGCCCAGAAAATTTCAAGGCTGCCACTTGGGGGAATGTATACACCTATGATAATTAAGTTCTCTTTCCTCCGTTTGTAGTTAATTGCTACTAGTTCTATAATCGCCCATAAGCTGAAAGTACTTACATCAATTACTTTATAGTTACTGCATATTTGTTATCAGCCAATAAACTCGAAGTGCGTGCGAGATTTCGAGGCAGAAAAAAGTAAAAATTACATATATTTTTATACTCCAGTATGGCCAGTGAAGAACTCGCCGCTAAATACAGAGAGTGCCGGAGGTTACACTCTGGACCATTAAAATTGCTACACCACGAAGATGACATGCTACAGACTCGAAATTTAACTGACATGAAGGATATCCTGTTATATGCAAATGATTAGCTTTTCAGAAAATTCACACAAGGTTGGCACCGATTGCGACACCTACAACGTGCTGACATGAGGAAAGTGTCCAACTGATTTCTCATACACAAACAGCAGTTGACCGGCGTTGCCTGGTGAAACGTTGTTGTGATGCCTCGTGTAATTGCAGAGCACGCTCTAGAAAACAAACACCGTATTGCCTTTGAGGTTACATCACTCATTAACAGAACAAATACTTTCTGGGGTAGCATAATGAAAGAGGCTATCGAAAACAAAATATCTGAAAAAACTCTTAACAAGGACAGCGACTTGCAGGTGAGAACAGCTTCGGACCCGCCCATCGGACAGTTGAAGCGGGCGCGGCAGGTACGCGGCCAAAACATTGCCATATATGGCGATGCGGCTGAGCACCAGTGACGTCACAGAAAGCCGCGCAGGTATGTAAGGATGACAGGCACCACTTGACAATGGCCGAGAAGATTTCGGGCGCAAGTTCCTGGATGTCAAACGACTTGACGCGGCTGAAAGCCTGACATAATTTTATCAGCATAACTCTCCACGAAACTATGCATTTATAAAAGTAGCAATGTCCTCTATTTTACCGAAACAACTTTCTGAAAATTATTGGAAATATGGTAACTTTTCTTATAATGTTCTCGGAATTTATTGACAAGCTCTTTCCAATTTCTGAAGGGCTGACTTATTAATGAACCGTTTCTCACTGAATAGTCACCTTTATCAAACCATCCTGGTTTAAAATGAAGCTCCATCACTTATCTATGAATAAGCCAGCAATTGCCATCTTTCAGTCCAGGAATACTGGAATTTAAGATTCTTTTTATAACACTGAGTTGCAGGAAACTAAAATGATCTAGCTGGTACGAAATGTTCGTTCAGTATGTGGAACTTATCTTGATCACTGGTCTTCACTGGTGTAGGATATTCGAAGATCTACTTTGCAACTGTTCCTACACTCCTGGCCATTAAAATTGCTACACCACAAAGATGATATGCTACAGACTCGAATTTAACTAACAGGAAGAAGATGCTACAATATGAAAATGATTAGCTTTTCAGAGCATTCACACAAGGCTGGCGCCAATGGCGACACCTACAACGTTCTGACATGAGAAAAGTTTCCAACCGATTTCTCATACACAAACAGCATTTGACCGCCGTTGCCTGGTGAAACATTGTTGTGAAGCAAGGAGAGGAAGTGTGTACCATCACGTTTCCGACTTTGATAAAGGTCGGATTGTAGCCTATCGCGATTATGGTTTATCATATTGCGTCATTGCTGTTCGTGTTGGTCACGATCCAATGACTTTTAACAGAATATGAAATCGGTGGGTTCAGAAGGGCAGTAGGCAACGCCGCACTGGATTCCAATGGCCTCGTAACACTAGCAGTCAAGATGACAGGCATCTTATCCGCATTGCTGTAACGCATTGTGTAGCCATGTCTCGATCAACGTCAACAGATGAGGACGTTTGCAAGACAACAATCATCTGCACAAACAGTTCGACGACGTTTACTGTAGCATGGGCTATCAGCTCGGAGACCATGACTGTGGTTACCCTTGACGCTGCATCACAGACAGGAGTGCCTGTGATGGTGTACACAATGACGAACCTGGGTGCACGAATGGGAAAACGTCATGTTTTCCGATGAATTACAGTGATTGCACATTGGAAGCGTGTATCATCATTGCCATACTGGCGTTATCACCCAGCAGGATGGTATGGGGTGCCATTGGTTACACGTCTTGGTCACCTCTTGTTCGCATCAACACCACTTTGAACAGTGGCCATTACATTTCAGATGTGCTACGACCCATGGCTCTACCCTTCATTTGATACTGCAAAACCATACATTTCAGCAGGATAATGCAGGACTGCATGTTACAGATCCTGTACGGGCGTTTCCGGGTACGAAAAATGTTCGACAGCTGCCCTGGCCAGCACATTCTCCAGATCTCTCACCATCTGTAAACGTCTGGTCAATAGTTGCCAAGCAACCGGCTTTTCACAATACCCAGTCACTACTCTTGATGAACTGTGGTATCGTGTTGAAGCTGCATGAGCATCTGTACCCTTACACGCCATCCAAGCTCTGTTTGACTCAATGCCCAGTCATATTGAGGCCGTTATTATGGCCAGAGGAGGTTGTTCTGGGTACTGATTTCACAGGATCTATGCACCCAAATTGCGTGAAAATGTAATCAGATGTTAGTTCTAGTATAATATATTTGTCCAATGAATACTCGTTTATCAACTGCATTTCGTCTTGGTCTAGCAATTTTAATGGCCAGTAGTGTACTAGAGGGTGAATTTAGATCGACTGTCAAGTTTTGTGGCCAAATCATAGCCCTCGACGCCATGATCACAACGTATATATCTAAACAAACAAACGACGATTTGTGTCATGCACAAATATGAATTTTGTTGCAAGTCGTTACACTCGCAGATGATCTGTTAGGTTCATACCTTATCACAAACGTGTAAATCGCTACGTACTCGGTAATAAACTGTGAACTCTTTCTTTTAACAATTTGGCTGTCGAGTAGGCAGCTCTGGCGCGCCTCTGACGTCATTGCGACAGTCAAGGCGTTAAGGGAATGCCAGGTACCTGTCATCAGTTGTTTTGAAATTCACTTTATGGTTGCGGCTTGTATTACTGTATGTGGTGCTGCTACATGATATGTAAACGAAAGTAAAGCGTGATCATATTAGTATGTTGACCATGGAGTAGTTTCTACTTTTCTGTAATGTCTCTTTTCCATGCAATGATCCAGTAAATTTTCGATATATTCTAAAGTATGGAACTTGAAAATCTGTTTTGTGAAACTGCGTCCTACGTGGGCGACAGTTTCAAGCAACTAAACTACACCACATATATAATTACGGGTCTGTCCTACGTGAGAGACATCTGCAGCGCTTCACATCAGACGCGACAAGTACCGACATTTGAATCTCAAATCTGCTTGAATCTTGACGCTGTCGCATGCACGATAAAGAGTCGAGTTTGTTGAGAATCGTCTGCTTGTTTAGATAAAGGATGTAGCAAAAATTCCTCTTCCTAATAATCCCTGAAGTTTATGAAACTGCAACTGTTTCTGAAATAACAGAACATTACATTGCAGTTGTACATATAATTAAGAATTTTGATTGGGATAAGAAGTGTCCAAAAATATCTCGTAAATTTACTACTGAAGTTAAATTTTTAAATTGTTTTAGTTCTGAATGGTAGTTTGTTTTAAACAATGATAAATGTGTTTTGTACAATTACATTTGTGTGCTTTCTAAGCATTTTCAGTAACAACAAACTTACTCCAGAGATGTCATCCGCTAGGTGTGTAAAATTACGCTTCTGAATTAAATATCTGGATATAATGTTTCAGTTGAAATTTTATGTGTTTGGTACTGTAGGACTTCAGTGGGATACATGTGTTTGTAATAAAGGTAAAGATATTGGTATTAAATAGATAAAAAAATTACAACTTGGTAGCCTATGTCACTACTCCTATGCAACACTCACTGCTAGCAATTCTATTCACAATTAAATGATTTACTGTCGTCTTACAATAAGACTCACTTTATACTTATTCAGTTGTTGATGGTTTGTAGTCACAAAAGAAAAACTCGAAAGTATCTGTACTCTCCGGAGGACACCACCTTGACGAAGCACTGTCCGTGCGGGTGGAGAGGCTTGAGTATCCGTGTGAAGCAGAGGGCTATACCGAAGGTAGAGAACCTACTGCTGGAAAGGCCTCAGCTGATGGATCAGACCAAGCGTGTCCCACAATGTCCCGTCTTCCTTATCCTCTCCCAGTCCTTTCCCAATTCATTTCCCAATCCAAGGTGTGATGCGATCCGTGCCAAGGGGTGGGTAGCACATGGGTGGATGTGTCTCGAATGGAGTCTCAGGGATACTGGGCGACCTCCCTGAGTAAGTAGCCTTGCACCGCGCGGGGTTATCATGGTGTGGACCATATAAATCCCCAAATCTCGTGGGACTAAGATGAACACGGAGAAAAAAAAATATTTTAAAAGAATCCAAGGGGCAATCTGAGACCTCAGATACTCAGAGATCGGGGTCAGGACCGATGGAGTGCACTCCTACTTCTCAGTCAGGGTCTAGACCTGAGCAAGAAGTGGGAACTGTAACAGAGAAGTTGGACCAGATTAGGATTAAGGCCTTGTCTGGGGCTCAGAGGAGGAAACTTCTCAAGGAACAGAAGCAAAAGGAAGGAAAAGAACGGCTTCCTAAACATAAGTGGAGGGAATCAAAAGGGTTTGAGCCCAAGAACCCCAAAAAGGAACTGCCTCAGGTCAAAGGGGATACACAGACCCCCTCGACATCAAAGACAGGTGGCAAGAGAGTTAGGGAGGAATCTAAGACTCCCTCCTCTCTGGACAGGCGTGATCCTAAAAGGCTGCGTCAGGAAATATGGAAAAAGACCTATAGTACTGCAGTCTCGGTCTTTGGAATGGCGGTTGTCCAAGAAGGATACCCAGTGGTGATCATCACCTCGCAGCAGGAGGAGCTCGTGCAGATGGCCCTCTTTGAAGAGACTGGGGGGGACGCTGGTTCAGGACCCAAATTCAGAAGAGTCTATCTAGATCGCGGTGCCCTCACTTTTGTCTGCGAGGGGGAGCACTCAATAGAATGGCTTAAGGACAAGGTGTCCATGATATCCCAGTGGGAGAATGCGAAGCTGCTGGTCAAGACGGCAACCGAACTCCTGACGACCGCAAAGGTATCAATATGGGTACCAAAGATCCTTAAGGATGTCTCTCCAAAGACTCTGTTCGAAGAAATAAGGGTCCAGAACCCAAAAGTCTCAACAGAGGATGTTGTTGTTATGGTCTTCAGTCCAGAGACTGGTTTGATGCAGCTCTCCACCCTACTCTATCCTGAGCAAGCCTTTTCATCTCCTCATAAGAACGGCAACCCACATCTACTTGAATCTGCTTACTATAGGCGTCTCTTGGTCTCCCTCTGCGATTTTTACCCCACACACTTCCCTCCAATGCTAAATTTACGATTCCTCGATGCCTAAGAATGTGTCCTACCAAGCGATCCCTTCTTTTAGTCAGGGAATGCCAAAGATTCCTTTTCTCACCAATTCTATTCAATACCTCTTCATTAGTTATGCGATCTACCCACCTAATCTTCAGCATTCTTCTGTAGCACCACATTTCAAAAGCCTCTATTCTCTTCCTGTCTGCACTGCTTATTGTCCATGTTTCACTCCCGTACAAGGCAACAATCCACACAAATGCCTTCAGAAAAGACTTCCTTACATTTAAATTAATATTCGATGTTAGCAAATTTCTCTTTTTCAAAAATTCTTTCCTTCCCATTGCCATTCTGCATTTTATATCCTCTGTACTTCGACCACCGCATGTTATTTTACTACCCAAGTAACAAAACGCATCTACCACCTTCACTGTTTCGTTACCTAACATAATTCCTTCAGCATTGCCTGAATTTCTAAGACAGAGGATTGGAGGGTAATTAACCAAAAGGTCGTTCCGGAAGGGCGAACCCTGATGGTGGGGGTCGGAGAGAAGTCCCTGAAGGCAATGCGAGAGCAAGGCCTGAAACTGTTTTTAGGGTTCTCACAGGTCGCCGTCAGGGTAATCAAAGACCTTAAAGGCAATAATGGCAGCAAGAGGTGGACTGGAAGTGCTGCAGATAAACCTGCAGCACAGTAAAGGGACCAATGCTGCTCTGAGCCGTCGCCTGGAGAGAGAAGAGGTGGACGTGGCCCTGATACAAGAACCCTATTTGTACAAAGGGGGTGTATCAGGCCTCGGTGGTACTGATTTGTGGTAGAAATCTAAAAAACTCCAGAACATGCATTTATGTTAGAAATGGAATACCTTTCATACCAATGACAGATTTTTGTTCCAGGGACCTGGTGACCATCAGGATGCAGCAATCAGGATGCAGCAATGTGAGGAAGGTATCACGAGGGAAATTGTTTTGGCCTCAGTATACCTTCCATACAGAGACAGCTCTTCTCCTCCTATGGAAGTGAGGAGACTGACGGAAGCCTGCCATCGTAATGTGACAAACTGTTGGTGGGATCTGATGCCAATGCCCACAATCTATCGTGGGGCAGCAAGGACACCAACAGTAGAGGTGAGCACCTTCTTGAATTTCTCCTATCTAACAACTTGGAGATCCTGAATAGGGGTGATGAACCTACATTTAGGAATAGTAGAAGGGAAGAAGTAATTGACATAACTTTTGGTTCCATGATGATGGGAAGTTACATCAAACAGTGGCATGTGGTCCTGGAGCCATCCTCATCAGATCACATGTATATTAAATTCAAGATTGAAATGGGAACCAGACAGACCATGGCCTATAGGAACCCCAGCAAAACGGACTGGGAGACATATAGGAAAGACCTTGACTTCAGCCTATCGGAAATTAAGGAATCCAGCAGAGTTTGAGGAAGTTGCAGAGGCCGTAACCTCTGCTATAGTGACCTCATACCAGAACAACTGTTCAATCACCAAGAAGTGGACAAATAGGAGTGTGCCTTGGTGGAATAATAACCTGGAAATGAAAAGGAAACAGGTATGAAGACTGTTTAACCTTGTGAGGTGCAAAGGACAATGGGCAAAGTATCGTGACGGCCTTGTCAATTACAACCTTGCCATCAGACGGGCAAAGGAGGCATCCTGGAAGGTATTCTGTGAGGAAATGGAGGGCACGGGCCGGCCGCAGTGGCCGAGGGGACTGAATCGCTCCAGTCACGGTCTGCGAGGCCACCACAGTCGGGGGTTCGAATCCTCCCTCCGGCTTGGATATTTGTGCCGTCCTAGTTTGTAAGTAGTTCATAAGTAGTTTGTAAGTTTAGGGACTGATGACCCCGCATTTGAGTCCCTTAAGCTTAACAAACTAAACAAACATTTGGAGGGCACGGCTGCTCAAGCAAGACTTCATAAAATCCTCATTTGGGTACCAACTAATCCAGGAGGAACATTGAGGAAGGAGAATGGGGAGTATACAAAGACAGCACATGAAACGCTGGAACTGCTCCTCATGACTCACTTTCCTCAATATACTCTGAGGGATAACTCAGACCAGAATGCGATTCCTGAGAGAAAACGGTTATCAGGTATTTGCAAAGAGGACTGGGATTTGGCCAAGGAGTGTGTCGATCTCAGTAAGGTCCGATGGGCGGTGGGAACATTTCAACCGTTCAAGTTACCTGGCCCCAATGGAATCTTTCCAGCTCTCCTGCAACAAGCGGGAGAAAATCTTATTAGATTCGTATGCGGGTTATTCAGGGTTAGCAGTTTTGCAGCTGCTGGAATGAACCTGATGTGACGGTCCCAAGGAGGGTCCTTAGACGGTGCTGAGACGTTAGTGTGAGGGACAGTGTGAATTGACGAGCTTTGTTAGACTGTGTTTTAACCAACGAGTTTAAATTTCATAGATTGCCTAACAGACGAGCTACAGCGCTCTTTGCAGCAACCTCTGTAAATTTGGCCACCATATTTTTGGTGGTAAGTACACTTGATAATAGTCTGGCTATTGCATGTTGTTGATGAGGTTGTAGTGTTGTATTTAATATATATATTGTATTTTGTGTGTATTGCCAGTACAATTTTTGCTGCTGAAATATGCCTAAAGTGTGTTCAGCATTTAAATGCACACATCAAAGTAATAATACGACAGGTACTTTGTGCAAGAACACCAAATGTTTTGCCTTGTTGATCTCAGTCTGTGGCACTTAGCTGCCCCAAAAGTGAAGCTTCAGATGACTCATCCTCAGTTGTTTTCTACCTAGTGTTGATGTGTTTTTGAAATATATCTTCTTTTTTCGTTCCTGTGGTTTATGAAAATACACATTTGAGTGTCTACACCTTCTTTAAAAATGTTTTCATTTGTTTTTGACAATACTTGAACGAGCATAGTTACCATGTAACTAATGCAAAGTGTGGAAGCAGTAGTGTTGTTGTTGGATGTTTAGAGGGGACTAAACTGCTGTGTTATCAGTCTCTTAAGCAGTAGTAGTGACACCCACAGTTTTTCACTTGGATATGTCTCTGTTCTTTGCAACAAATATGTACATATTTCAGCATGACAACAACGAAAGTTATTAATGATATGTTATTTCGACGTGGAATGCTTTTGTGGCAGCTGACCTAGACACAAATCAAAGGTATAAAACGACAGGAACACCAAATGTTTCCTTGTTGATCACAGTGTACGGCACTTAGCTGCCCCAAAAGTGAAGCTTCAGATGACTCATCCTCAGTTGTTTTCTACCTAGTGTTGATGTGTTTTTGAAATATTTCTTCTTTTTTCGTTCCTGTGGTTTATGGAACTACACATTTGAGTGTCAACACCTTCTATAAAAATATTTTCATTTGTTTTGACAATACTTGAACGAGCATAGTTGACATGTAACCAGTGCAAAGTGTGGAAGCAGTAGTGTTGTTGTTGGATGTTATAACATTTTCATAGCTTATAAGTAATTACGGTTTCATTCTACCACTACAAAATGATACTCATCTTTTCAATATTACGATGTATGAGGGTTCTGCTCGCTGCAACATTATTCTCCTAGGGCGTCGTGGTAAAACTAAAAACTTGTAGGTACAATTTTTCACTTCTTCTTTAATTTGAATCAAACTTCTTCTCCACCAAAACATTTACAACTTCATAACATATACAAAGCATTAGAACGGTAGTACTTCCATTTCAAAACAACAGACTGACATAGCTTCCAGTGCACTTTAGTAAAGCCAAAACTCGAACCCCCCCACGCAAGGCGGTGAGGCAAATATGTAACATTGACAATAATGACCTTACATCACAAATTGTTCATAACAATTGAATATACTAATTTACAATTAACAAACACATAAGGAAACATTTCATGTACACACAATATAAAATGAAAACTGTACATACAATAGTTTTAGATCGCACCTATCTTTTTAAGTTTTAATCATGCTACTTTTTGTTTGACAACAAACCAAAATGTTAAAAGTCAATTAATTAGTTAGCAAGTACATCATACATGTTCATAACATATATTGAACTATCAATTATCTTGGCAATTCTCAAAAAGTTCAAAATCTCACGTCAGTCAATATATAAAGAGAATTATAATATTGAAATCTCGACTATTACATTGATTACACAATTAGTTGGTCTACACTTGTTTATGAGCCTAACATAAATACAATGCTATTAATTTTCATTTCTTTTTGTTTTTTTACAAAAGATTTTACAATTCATCTTGAAATAACATACATTGACACAACTATTGTTTATAGAACTGTCTGGAAAGAAAATATATGAATCTCTTAATTAATGAAATCTATCGCTTGTTTTATTCACAATATCACCGAGACACTGTCCTACACTGATTCCTAGGCTGGCTATATCGTTTTTAACTAACTTTACATGCAACTTTTATCACTATTGAACCACACGATTCCGGATTTGATGTAAACGATATCGTACGATGACATTGAGATGAGAGGACCAGGGAGACAGGTATTATACAATAACATTGAGATGAGACATCCAGCAGTATCGTCACAATACCCCCCCCCCCCCCCAATCAGCACGATGATGCCCTCATAAGTCAAGGTGATGTAAGAGTAAAGCACCTACTTTGGATGGCTTGGACCCGGTGCCTGGCTTGGCTGCATCAATACCTCACTTGGTACAGTGTGGGGTTGGCATAGCACAGTCCACACACTCAGCATCACCAGACCCTGAAAGTTCCAAGTGCAGTAATTAGGTGACAAGGGTATGGCCTCCAAAGAGCAGAGGGCAGAATCGGGAACAGCTGACACTCAAGAATCTGCCACACTGAACTTGTCTGACTTTTTTAAGCATCAAAACAAAATACACAAGAAACATATGACAAAAATATCTACATAACTATACTGTAAAATTTACTGTTCTCTTACTTTCTGAACTGATTTTTTTAAAACTCTGAGGACATTAAACTTTGTATCTTACAAATTTATTAGACACTAACATTAATTAATTGATTCTATCATGACTTCTATCAATATCTCAAATACTTTAGCTCTTTCATACTCAGGCAACAATTTGAATTCAAATTTTAACTGTGACATAAATTAATACATTGAAAAATCTAACTGAACAAACTATATTGAAATCAATATTCTTACTAACATAAAAAAATTACATACACACATTTCATACCTTAACACTAAAGAAGAAAGATAGAATGATAGATATGAGATAATTTGAACAGATTACAGAATGAGTAGGAGATGTGGCACCAGAAGACGAAATCAGAAGTATGCTACCACATAGCTAGAAACCCAGTGCTTGCCAACGCACTTAGCACACACAGAATGCCTACTTTCCTGAGGTTACAAACTTTAATATCCATCATATTGAAAATACAAGTTCCACGATATTTCATCAAAGAATACATATGTACAAAACTCATAGCTGCAATAAATTTTACAAAAAATAACACCTGTACAAAGTCTTCTTATTACCCAGTTGGCTTCAGTTCTCTTATCTTCAAATTCACCCCCCACTGGCAAACGAGAGAGTGAATCAGCAACAAGGTTGTCCTTGCGCTTAATGTGTTCCACAGCGAATTTACATGTTCCAAGCTTAAGAGATATCCCTCCTGCTCTTAATCTTCTGGACACTTCTTCCAGTAAGCTTATATGTTCTTCCTAGGTTTGACCAGTGACAAGGATATCGTCCACATACACAGTTAAGTTTTCAACAAGATCTTTGCCTAATACCAAATCCAAAGCTCTGATAAATTCAGCTACAGAAACATTTAATCCAAATGGGACCGTGCAGTACTGATAGCTTCTTCCGTTATACAAGAAAGCAGTGTACTTCCTTGAGTCTCTGTCAAGTGGCACTTGATGAAAACCAGAAGTCAAGTCCAGGCTAGTCACATATTTTATATTTTCAAATTTATACAATAGTTTGTCGATGCTCTCTGGATGGTCAGTTTCCCTTTCTAAAAACTTCTTCAGATGTCTCGAGTCAAGTACAATTCCCACATCTCCATTCTTCTTGGATATCACGATGATCGGGTTGTTGTATTCACTAGTACTCCTCTCAATTATGTTCCAGTTTTCCATCTTTTCAAGTTCTTTCCCTACAGCTTTCCTTTTTGCATTGGGGACAGCGTATGGCAGAGCTGGGCAAATGCCATTTCGCGAGCGCGAGCGCTCTCAGCGGCTCACACGGCCTGCTGGCGACTCCCCCCCACTCCGACAGCCAGCAGTGCCCCCACTCATACTCGACTACCCCCGCAGGTCACTACACCACGCAGAACCACTCGTTCTGTTTACTTGTGGAAATCGCGTTCGGTGTTCGTGATAAAGCAGAACTAGTATCTGATAAATGGCCGAGGAGGACGTAAAATCTTTGAAAAGAAAGTCTTCTGAACACCCACAGTGGGAAGAAGAGTACTTCCTTGTTGGAACGCAAAGCGGACCTCAGTGTGTTTTGCAATTCAACATTGTCTTCAAGGAAGAAATACAATGTGAAGCGTCATTTTCAACTGCTTCAAGGAAAAGATGTAGTTAGTTTGAGTAAAGAAGGACGAAAAGTTAAACTTATAGAAATGAAGCAGAAAAAGAAGAAAGACGTAAGCATACTTGTAGATAATTATGTTATTAATTCAATTTACTGCTGTTATTAATATGTTGTGTGCATTTTCCGTCAATTTTACCTTCTCCTGTACGTATTTACAGGAAGAAAACCTAATCCACAATGCTGCAGTGATGAGAGTAAGCAATCATATAGCTCTTAAAGTAGCTAAAACTGCGCGGCCTATCAGCAATGCAGAATTTGTGAAAGAATGTTTTGTTGCTGCCGCAACAATTTTGTGTCCAGCAAATCTTATCTTTTTGAAACCGTTCATCTTTCTCGGAGAACGGTTAGCAGGCGCATTGAAAAAATGGCAAACGACGTGGAAGCTCAGTTGAGAGACAGGATCAAAGATTTATTTTTCCTTTCTTTAGCATTGTATGAAATCACTGATGTATGTGATGTTGCTCAACTTGCAGTCTTTTTTGCGAGGCGTTGATGGTCAGTTTAATGTGGTTGAGGAACTCTTAGATTTAGTGCCTGTGCATTACACAACAATTAATAGTTCGTAGGCTTTTGCTACCCGCAGCAGGGATATTTTATTTTCCTTTAGCTTACAAATTTTCCCATGTACTTACTTGGTTATTTTTTAGAAGTTCTTTATTGTACCACGACAACTTCGTTGTGGTACCACTGACTTAGGCAGGGAACTTTTTCCATTGCTCTCAGGTCTTGAGTTCTGGAATTTTTTCCCCTTCAGAATGGTGTCAGTTTTCATCCTTTCCTAAGGATGTAATGAACCTTAATAATTGTTACTTTCTGACCGACCACCCAGTTTCTCGTCATTGTAATGAAGCTAGATTTTAGTTGGAGAAAGTTCAATTTGGTTACATTTTGTTAAAAACAATCTACACCATTCTGTGAAAATATAATGTAAAGTTTAGAATAAAAGTGTCTGTTCTTAATTCTTTACGTCTTTGTCCTATTTGTGGCCACGAAAGTAGGTTTTACAGTGGTTCGAATCTGTGTTTCATCCTCACATGAGCAACCGCTGCATGGTGCAGGATACACAATTTTCGAGTATTAACACTTACTTCCCACTCAAACATGCTGTGGCAGATATGATTGTACCGGTGCCCTTTTCACGGAAGCCGCATCAGCTTGAAACGACCTCATGCGTTTTCTAAGTGCAGTAAGTATTTCAGCTTGTCCTTACTCAGCGCCCTCACAGCTGCACAGTTGCCCCCTACCCGTGCACTGTGCATCAGCAAGCGGCCAGCCACAGTTCACAGTTCGGCTACCCGCACTGCTTGTTCTCAAGGCCGCTCAGCGCTGCTCTCGCGGCTCTCGCTGCTCACGGGCAGCCGCATGAGCAGCTCTCGTGCCCACCCCTGCCGTATGGTTTGATGTAAAATGGTTCGTGTGGTTTGACCCGCAAGGTACATTGGTAGTTTTTCACTCTCCCCGGTCTGTCATCGAACACATCATGATAGTTCCACAAGACTCTTCTCAGCTCTTCTTTTTGTTCTTCATCTAATTTGTTGGCTTCCTGCACCTTGGTATTTACGAGTTCATGATAATTTATATCCTCCATGGCTTCTTCAGGTTCTTCATGCATGTTTTCTACATCTCTATTATGATCTAATAAATCTAATTCTAAACTCTGCTTACTCAGGCTATTCCCATTTTTCAATACCATAGCAGTACAATGTAAAACACCAGTCTTCGGGTCCACAAACATAACTTTTCTTTCTCCCCAGTCAAATACAGCATTCACTTTCATGATCCAGTCAGTTCCCAGCAAGATATCCTCAGACAGATTTGGTATTACTAGACATTCTTGACATAGATTGATATCATTCACACTAAAGTTCAACAAGGCTTGCTGGTTAACTACCTTGCTGTGTCTGCTGGTAGCACCCTTTATCTTGATTCCTACTACAGGCATCCCCATGTAGTTCAGTACATCTTTCACACAATCTCTAAATTGTTCAGAAATTCCACTGATTGGACTACCTGTATCAACTAACGCTCTCTTGCCTTTTCCATCAATAAACACGGTAATATATGGGCATCCAGTGACATCATATTGTATATCTTTCTCTTCTTTATGAGTAATATCTTCATGTTTCATAGTACAGGAATCGTCATTGCATATGATTTAGGGACACATTACTCTCAACAGTTTGACGAACCATACATCCATTAGCAACACAATTATCATGGGTAACACACTGCTCTAACCTAGGCACATTATCTTCTAGTTCATGATATTTACACAGTAACTTATCTAGAACATTGGCTTTCTCTTCATTTTCAATGTAGCTTTGTATGACACAATGCAAGATGTCTTTCCCTACCTCTTCTTGTCTGTTTCTGCTTCGACAACTTTCAGTACTGCTCAATTTCACTGGTACGACTTGATTCAAACAAGACTTGACATCATCTACAACACACACTGTCTCACACTGGCCATCAGATATGATGCAACCTTCCTTGACTTCAACATAAATCATTGCATTTAGTTCCTTCTCCAAATCTTCAAACTCCATGACCTCCACATCTTCTTCACTATCTTCAACACTGTCATCCTCTGACTTCTCTGAACTCACACTAGACAAAGCATCAAAATCTTCATGATTCTCAGTCTTCACAGTTTCATGAGCAGTAACATTCCGTCTGTCTTCAGCATCTTCAATCTTATCATTTAGCAAATTACACAGTCCAAACACATCTTGTTCTTCACTTATTTTGGGTTCTCCTATGGAAATATCTTCACTTGCATTATACATATTGGCTACAGTATCATCATTTAGTACTACCTCTTCTGGTTCTATACACTTGTCCTCTTCTTTCCAAGCCTGGTTCTTAATGACTTCCCACAGTTCTTTGTTAAACTTGAGCCGATTTATCCTTTGTGTTACCTTCTGTCCCTGTCTATATTGCTCATTTTCCCATTTGTGTCCAAATCTTATCCTATTTGTGGTAGCCTGATTTCTTGTCCTATTTCTCACCCCAACCTGACAGGCTTCCATAGGGGCGACATTTAGTTTTCCTGTCCGTTTCCATAAGACTTGTAGTAACCTTGGTTCCTATCGTTTCTTCCTTGTCTGTTCCTATAATCCATACTCCCACCTTGCTGTCTACTTAGGTTCTCAAGACTATCTTCTTCGTGATCATCTCTTCTCTCTCTTCCATGATGGTCTTCTTGGTACCGGTCTCTATCCCTTTCTCTCTCATAACTTCTGTCTAATCTTCCAACAAATCTTCAGAAGTCCTCAACTGAATCGTCAGGTCCACAATCTAACGCTTTCTGCATTCTTCCTGGTAATCTTCTACATAGGATATCCACCAATGTTATTTCATCTTAAGGTGAGTCAAGATGCACTAATTTTCTGATTTTAGCCACAAAAGTCCCTCATACTGCCATAACTATCCCTGTACTTTCCCCCATGCAAGAAATCACCCCTTACTCTATTCTGTTTGCTTTTGGACCAGAATTTATTCAAAAAACACCTCTCAAACTCACTATATGACATATCCTCTGTATCTAACTGATTGACCGAAGTATAAGCTTCATTGTCCAAAATCTCTTTACAAATTTAATTTTCATGGCATCGGTCATTTCTACAGTGAAGTTGTCAGAGCAATGGTGTAAAAAGTCTTTAGGATGTTTTTTTCCTTCCGCAGGGTATGTCTTAATTACTACATTACTACACATTACAACCACCACAGATCGACATTTTGCTATTTACAACACTTTCTTGCAATGCACTGACTCTTTGACTGAGGTTATACACATCCTTCTTATTAACACCTTCAGAATATGTCACCCTTTCACAAATTTTATTTTCTAATGACACTTTAACTTCCTGAATTTCAGTTTTTCTAATTTTATTTTCATGATCAAAATATTTTTCTACAGTACTAATTTTGTTTTCAAGCTGAGACTCAACATTACTGATTTTACTCTCTACCAGAGTCCACACGAGTGTCCAGCTGTTCATGTCCTAACTTCATTGCCCTTTCAAGATCACATGTTTGTTTCCTGACTTCGACAACTTTCCTGTTTGTTTCGCTCAACTGAGACTTTAAATCTGCTAAACCATCATCTATCTTCTTGCTCAGATCGTCCTTAACTGCCGTTACTTCCTTTTTAACAGATTCTACTTGTTTACTAACTTCATGATTTCCCTTGTCAATGCGTTCAGTTAATTGTTCTGTTAATTGATTTAACAACTCTTTAAGACCTGGCGATTCAAGAATTATTTCTTCACTATTTGACAAATTGCTATGAGGTGTACTGGCTGTCACATTCTGTTCTGACATGTCTACGCTAGATTTCCTATTCTCTGTTGACATCGTCTTTTACAGTGCCAAACAACCCAGACTACAACCTTGAACAGATGAAAGGAACTAGATCTGGTTTTGTCAGTTTATGTTCAAAATGTTTGTAAATCTATGGGACTTAACTGCTTGGCTATTAGTCCATAGCTTACAAAACTACTTAAACTACGTTAAACTAACTTGAGGGCAACACACACATCCATGCCTGATGGAGGATCCGAACCTCCGACGGGAGGCCTCGCAATCCGCATTGTGGTGCTCCAGACCGCTCGGCTACTCCCACACGGCTCTGTCAGTTTATGGCTTCTGTTTTTGTTTGGCAAGTGTAGTGCAAGTGTAGTGCAATTTTCTTGTAACTAAAAACCTGAGATATAATTTCTGAAGTGTAAGGACTGGAGTTGTATGAATGATGGTGCTTGACACAGTGAAATACAAATATAGCTTCTGCTGCAGTACTTTACTACCGTCTGTCTGTGTGAGCTTTTTGGAAGATGATGGAAGCATTGCCCTCTTAGGCTTTTTCGATTGCACATAGTCTTGAATATCACGACTACTTCCATTACTGATTGAAATATAGGAACTGTGAAGAGGAAAACGTATAGTAAGTTACTTTATGTAGAAAACAAAGTGTAGCAACTGCAGAATTAACAATTTAAAAACGATTACAATGGTTTTTTTTTTTTTTTTTTTTTTTTTTTTTGTATAAACGTAAAATTACTCACACGCAAATTTTGCAGAAAGCTTCATATTCAGTTCTTCCTCCGTTTATACTTAGAAACTGTACAGTATATTGCTCCCTGAAGTTAACCTTTCGTCTATCCGAAATTAATAAACCACCAGAAAAATAATAACTACTTAATACAATTTAACACGCCTAAAGACCAATGACACTGTCTATCACGTCAACATCACGTCACGGCACTCTCACATCAAGTTGTATTCACACTGTCTGTCAATGTCTGTCACGTCAATTCGCCTATCTCAATACGCGATGTTGAAAGCGAAGTTATGAGTGGCGATATGTTATGTAGAATGTCTTAGTTTAATACTAGAATTGAGGGAACAACAACGCTAAATGTAATTGACGGCCAAAGAAAACTTTACAGTGTATATTTTTGGCCAACTTACTGGGAACTGAAACAACATTTCAAAACATCGACATCTATTATCAAGCGAAAAAATAAACATATTAGAGCATAAATAGCGCCTATTTACTTTATTCATTACGATTTGCCCCCTGACATTGTTAATACTGTCATAAACAACTGAATTTTTGTCTTTCATTAGAACTGACTTTTTCATTTAAAATACTACTTAATGAAAAACGCATAATCAAATTACAATCTTATAGTATCTCTTAGCTGCTTCTGCTTCTCCATAATGATATATGATTTCTGTGTTATCTTATTCTGTGATATTTGTTGTATCTTAAGGGTATATTACATGGAGCGAATTTGGTCGCTAGTCGCTGGCGTATTTGGACACAGCTGCTAAATTCGCTTCGTGTAAACATGGACAGCGAACAAAGTCGCTGCTCCAAAACGCGAGCGTCTAAAGTTGAAGGATGGGCTATTTTAGACGCTGGTCGCTGGCGTTTGTCGTCGCCCCCGTCATATACGGGAGCATCTAAAGTAGCCACCAGTCGAGCCAAAATTTCGAAGGAAATTGTGTTTCTCGCAACAGTTTTAAAAGAACAATTAATGAACCAAAAGCAAAACGGAAAAATAGAAAAGAATAAAAGCAAATGGAATAGAAGGTGGATTGCGAGGAGGAATAAATATGGTGCTTCTGCAAATATTTTGAGTGAATTATCGTGTGAAGGTCCTTCTGCCTACAGAAATATAATGAGGATCACATAAGAAAATTTTGATAGATTAATGTAAATGGTAGAGGATAAAATAAGGAAACAGAATACCATCATGAGAATAGAGATCTTTCCAAGAATAAAATTTAAATAATCCTTATTTTTGTCCAATAATACTGGAAAACTTCGATAAATTTTCATTACAATTCCACTTCATATTTTATTTGGTAGGACACAGAACTTTTAATATCTTTCTTTATGTCAGTGATCACAAAATTTCCCGTCGTTTTGACGACCATTTTCTGACAATGATGACCATTTTCAAGTCTGCAGCAAATCAGAAACAGAAGGATACATCTAGTATTAGACTACCTTAGAAAACATAAATAATGCATTAACTTACAGTCATAAATACATGTAATATAGCCATATGGCATCATCACGTCATAACTGTATCTTCATTAAGGAATGTAACAACAGGTATAATGTATAATATTTTAACATGTTTTTTATATTGATGACTGTAATGCCTTATTTATATTTTATAAGGCAAGGTCTGTTACTAAATGTGTCCTTATGTTTCTGATTTGCTGTAGACTTGAAAATGGTCATCACTGACAGAAACCGGTCGTTGGAACGACGAGAAATTTTGTGATTCGCCATATGCTGAGTAACAACAGAGATGCCAGCGACTAGCGACCATATACGCTCCGTGTAATATACCCTTTAGTTAAGTTTTGCTTCTTGCATATTAAACAGTTAAGAGTTCTTAACATTTTTATTAATAATTCATATTCAAAATGTGTGTACCGTCACAACAGTAAAATGGTGATGAGGAGAAAGAAGACTTCGCAAAACTATTATAAAAAATTGTGCAGGTGGAACAAACAAAGGACTGTGGTATGTTATGTTGTCTATTTCATTAGTAACGTGATCTGCATTGAAAATTCGTCTCATTACGATATCAAAACTTCAATTCTTAATGAAGAAAACACGTCAGTCAACTTCGATACTAAAGTAGAAGCAATTGTCTATTTCGACTACAACAGTTGGCAGGCTTTAACGTATTATCAGCATACAGTAGGGTAAAATATTTTGACGTTACATCGAGCAATTTAGGGTGAAAATGGATGAAAAACTATTCAATCAGTTTATGCATTTCCAAAAATCAATGCAAGATCAATTAATGAGCTCAAAATCTAAGGAGAATGTAGACATTCAACATCAAATCCGCCTCAGAATGATGCAATTAACTCAGCTTTATTACCCAATTTCGAAAATTTATATCCGAAAAAGGAATCTTTTCGATATTACACACAGAGGTTCGAAAATTGTTTAGATATGAAGAACATAAAAAGTAACAAACCATATTGTGCTAAATTATCATTGAATTCAGTTGGTGCAAAACACTTCAATGTGATTGCAGCAGTTGCAGCGCCCCAAAACCCAACAAACTTGAATTACAAGGAACTAACCAGTTTATTAAAAAATCATTTATCCCCAAAGAAAAATGTGTTAATGGCCCAACATCAGTTTTTATCAAAATACCAGTCTGATACACAATCGACTGCAGAATTTGTAGCTTCATTAAGATCCGACATTTGGGACTGCAGATTTATCTCACCATGCAGTTGTAAATCATCTGTTGCTGATATTTTTCTTCGAGCACAATATATACGAGGGATTAAGAACAACAGAATCACAAATTTCAACGATGTAGTTTCAAAAGCCATTGCTCTTGAAACATCGAAAATCTATTCTAAAGAATTGGCGTGAAATTCAACAGCATCAAATCACACCACAGATATAAACAAGATTTCAAATTGCCATACGAAAGACCAACAAAGTTTTCAGAGTAAAAGTAAGCGGGATAATCGAAATTGTAAAAACGACAATTACGAAAAAAGTAATCATAAGAATCGACGAAATCGGTGTAACAATAAGTGTGGTGTCGCACAAGTCCAAAGTGCGCGCCACCTACTTTCGCCGCGCGCCGCCATGCACGCACGGTGCGGCGTTCTTACGACGACAGCCACGAGCGCCCTCTGCGGCAACTCCGCTCGTGGCCACCAGTGAACGACATCGTTCACTTGGGACTGAGATAGCAACCAGTTAGGACCTTCGTAACAGATAGGCACCAGTGAAGACCTGGCTATCGTATAGGCACTAGGAAGCAGTACTAGGCAGGCCTCTAGCTCAACTATGTATCAGCATTCTGCAGTACACATCTATGTAAAAGTTAAGTATTGTATAAATTCTGTGCAATATATATCTCGTTCTAATTTACTCTAGTGTTTCTAGTTTCTGGCTGCTCCCCTCCGTACCTGCACAAGCGTGCTATCTTTATTCCTGTGTCAGTCTCATTCCACTCGGCCACCGACACCTACGACGGAAACGAGACACGAAAGCGGCGACGAGGCTGGGACACAAAAGTGGCGACGAGGAGTGATAGACGAACCGTGGACCAGCCCGCTTGTAGCAGCCAGACAGCAGCAGTCGGAGCACGCAGAAATTGCTCCCGTCCACCCACCCTTATTATAAGATTTTTGGGGGAACATTTTCAGTTACGTGTTTGTGGACTTTTTTGTTGCAGAGCGTCCTCTTTCATATTGCATTTGTGTTTGTTATAATTTACTTGTATGCGCGGCGCCTAATCGGTCAGCATGGCCACTACCCCGAACCCAAACTTAATGGAAATTATTCAGTTACAGACGGCGCAAATAACACAACTCCTGCAGGCTGTGGCCCAGCTCACAGCACAGGCAGCTAACCAACAACAACAGCCGCCGCTTCAGCAGCCCACACCTGCCGCCACAACGCTTCCTACGTTTCGCCAGTACAACGAACGTGAGGAAGAATGGAGCGACTACTTCGCACAGTTTCAAGAACTCGTCGCGGCTCATCAAATTACAGGTCAGAAAGTGAAGCATCTGCTATTATCTGTGGTGGGCACCAACACCTTCCTGTTACTGAAAAAACTTTTCCCCGACGTATCTCCTCGTGATGTAGACTTTGAACAAATAGTAGAGGCACTAAATGCTCATTATAAGAGAAAAGTTCTCGTAGCTGCGGCACGGTACCGATTTTTCAGACTTAAAAAATTACCGCAGCAGTCACACCAAGAGTGGATTACGGAATTGAAGGGCTTAACCCGCAAATGTAAATTTACTTGCTCTTGTGGACTTTCGTATAGTGACGTGATGTTGAGGGATGCGATTACGCAGAATATTCAGGACCCCAGAATTAGAGCAGCAATTCTGAAACAGTCTGACCCCTCATTAGACAGTGTACTGCAGCTTATAGATGTGCATGATACTTTTGACTTAGCAGATGTAGAAATGCAAAGCCACAGTGTTAATTCAGTGTGCCGTAACGGACGCTTTCCTAGCCGTAGTTCTCAGTGTAGCACTAGTGATTCTTACAATAGTATAGGCCGTGCTGAACAGACAGTGAACAGCAGCCAGTGTAAAAGTGCGACACAAAGGTCGCCCTGTCGTGTTAGAAACAGTAATTTGAATAACGGGCGCCAACGCTCATTTCAGAAAAATGTACGTATATCTTGCCCCCAGTGTGTGTGTCGCCACAAGCGTGCTCATTGCCCTAGTCGCAACGCAACCTGTTATCAATGTGGCAAATCAGGACATGTACAGTCTGTGTGTATGCAAATTAAAAACTCAAAGAACGGTACCGTTAGAAACAGTGCTTCGCAGAGTGCGAGAACAGTTCATTCTGTAAATGTTATACGGGCTGTGGAATTGAACAGTGCTTTCCTTGGATCTCAATTGCAAGAAAGTAGTTCTGCGCCTATGGCAAAACTATATAGTGCACCACTTGCAAGCGCCGACGAGCGCGTAAAACAGTGCAACGGAAAAGGGTTCGGGACAAGCAAAATGACTATGAACAGTGCATTCCTGTAGTGAAAATAGTGCCTTCTGCAACTGCTCCTTGTAATAGTGCCCAGTACTGTGTAGCTAGTGACAGTAGACATCAAGTAGCTACTCAAAAGTGTAGTGCAGTAGTTAGTACATCTGGAGTAGCTTCGCATGCTTGCGCGGACGCCGATCCGACGGTAGTGCCATCTAGTGACAGTGTTGTTAATCCGCTGCGTGCCGAGTCTGCGCCGCTTACTTCACTACGCGGCCCGCGCAAGCGCAGTAAACAAACCGTAGCAGACGTTGCCCACATTCGCGCACCTGTCGAGCGCCGCAAGCAAAAACTGTTTGTGACTCTCTTCATAGAAAATAAGACGGTGCAATTTCAGCTTGATACTGATTCCGCTGTCACATTAATAAATAAAGATACTTATGAACTTCTGGGTTCGCCAAAATTGTCGCCGTCACAGCAAGTGTTAACAGCTTATACAGGTCAAAATATTCCCGTGCTAGGAACGTGTAGCCTGCCCGCCTCTTTTCAAGGTGTAACAAAAACAGTTGCTTTTGTAGTTCTTCAGGCCAAATCGACACAGAACATTTTTGGACGAGATGCTTTTGACTTGTTTGGTTTATCAATTCAAAGATATGTGCTTCAAATTTCGTCAATAGTGCCTCAGGATAAGATCAATGCATTGTGTGACAAATATAGTGACTTGTTTTCGCCGGAACTGGGTTGTGCAAAAGACTTCGTGGCACATGTAACTTTAAAAGAATCTGCAGTTCCAAAATTTCGTAAAGCTAGACCAGTGCCTATCGCCTTGCGTGATACAGTTGCCGAAGAACTTAAACGTTGGCAAGATAGTGGGGTGATTTCTCCTGTTTCTGCGAGTCAGTGGGCCTCGCCTATAGTAATTATACCCAAGCCGTCAGGAAAACTTCGTCTCTGTGCGGACTTCAAATCAACAGTGAACAGTCAAGCAATTGTAGACACGTATCCCCTGCCCAGACCTGACGAACTAATGGACAAATTAGGACAGTCTCGTTTCTTTTCTAAGATTGATTTAGCAGAGGCATACTTACAGATTCCACTTGATGACGAATCAAAAAAGTTTTTCGTCATTAATACTCACATGGGCCTTTTTCAATTTCAACGCCTACCATTTGGCAGTTCTTCCGCCCCCGCTATTTTTCAGCGTTTTTTGGAACAGCTGATACTTTCTGTATCGTGTTGCTCGAACTATTTAGATGATATTGTGGTATCCGGACGTACAGTTGAAGAACATTTAGCAAACCTGGAGTGCCTTTTCAAAGTTTTGACTGCAGCAGGTCTACGTTGCAATAAAGCAAAGTGTTCGTTTTTTCAAACTGAAATAGAGTACCTAGGCCATGTGATTAATGCCCAAGGAATACATCCCTTACAGTCACATCTTCGAGCAATCAAAGACTTGCCTCCTCCTAAGAATGTGCACGAATTGCAAGCAGTAATGGGAAAGCTGAACTATTATTTCAGCTTTATTCCCCATGCCTCTCAGATTGCAGCTCCACTGCATCACTTACGTAGGAAGAATGTTCCTTTTGTATGGTCCAAAGATTGCCAGGTTGCCTTTGACAACTTAAAGTCTGCACTAATCAGTGATGCATGTTTTATTCCCTTTGACCCTCAGAAGCCTGTAGTGTTAGCAGTTGATACCTCGTCGTACGGTGTGGGTGCAGTGTTGTCACATCGTATTGGATGTCATGATCGTCCTATTGCCTTTGCATCCAAGCTACTGACGCCAACGCAACAGAATTACAGTCAAATGGAAAAGGAGGTCTTAGCAATCATTTACGGCGTCACAAAGTTTCATCATTATCTCTATGGCAGAAAATTCTATTTGTTGACAGACCGCAAGCCTCTCACGTCGTTGTTCTCACCCACAAAGCCAATTCCGCCACGAACGGCACAAAAGCTTCAGAGATGGTCCTTAATACTGTCAAATTATCAGTATGAGATTTTGTACCGACCTACCACTAAACTCGCCAACGCGGACACACTTTCTCGACTTCCGGTTGGCCAGGATATGTCATTTGATTCTTCAGAAATGGCATGTTGTCAGATAGACTCCAAAGATGCTTCCGCTGTCGCAGAATTCCCTTTGAACTCTCGTCGGGTGGCACAGCAAACAGCTGCGGATGCAGACTTAAGTGTGGTAGCACGTTTTGTTCGCTCAGGGTGGCCTCCCAGAGCCAAGGACATTGAGCGGCCTCTGGTTAGACGTTATTTTGCACAACGTCATCCATTATCTTTAAGTCAGGATGTACTGTTGTTACATACCGACAACGACCAAGCAAGAGTGATTGTTCCTCGTTCCCTGCAACGTGAAGCGTTACGCCTCCTGCATCACGGACATTGGGGTATTGTTAGGACAAAGCAACTGGCCAGACGTCATTGTACCTGGGTTGGTATGGACGCTCAGATAGAGAGCTTGACGTCGCAGTGTACGGTTTGTGCGGAGCATCAGGCGGCTCCTCCGCAACGTTTCTCAGACTGGCCACGCCCCGAGGGACCATGGCAACCTTTACATATTGACTTTGCCGGACCTTTCTGGAATACGCGCTGGTTAATCGTTGTAGACGCTTTCAGCAAGTTTCCTTTCGTGATTGCCATGAACTCAACAACGGCTTCTAGTACAATCAGTGCCTTAACATCAGTGTTTTGCATCGAAGGTTTGCCTGAAACTATCGTCAGTGACAATGGACCTCAATTTGTTAGTGCGGAATTTCAACAGTTTTGTCGTGTGAATGGCATTCAGCATATTACCACTGCACCTTTTCACCCTCAGTCCAATGGTGAAGCAGAATGTTTCGTTCGAACATTAAAGTCTCACATGGAGAAGATGAAAGGTCAGCACTCCAGGCAGCAAGCTCTTCAAATTTTCCTGTCTACGTATCGATGCATGCCACATGACGGCCCGTCTCCTGCCGAGCTGCTACACGGCCGCCGTCACCGCACTCTCCTTCACCTGCTGCAGCCTCCCACGCACCAAGTCGGTTCGTATGGCGCTACGCGTTTTCAGGTTTCTACGCCGGTGCTGTACAGGGTGTTTGCTGGTATGAAGAAGACATGGTTGCCAGGCACCATTCAGCGCGTGCTCGGTCGCAATATGTATGTTGTACGTTCTTCCACAGGGTCGGAGCTGCGGCGCCACGCAAACCAATTGCGCTTGCACAGGCCGCGCGATCCTGTCTCCGGTTTCTTGATTCCAGACCCAGTTCACCGCCAGGGAGCACAGCCACATCACTCGCCGCCGGGCCCAGCTTCTCCAGGCTACTAGCTCCCGATGGATGTCGACGCGCCTCCTACGCAGTCGGCCCCTCCGCCTCTGTCGCCGCCGCAGATGACAGCGTCACCGAGAGGGACTCTGGGACCGTGCGGGCCCCCCCAGCTTGGGCCACGCACCTCAGAAGATGACCTGCTCCCTCTGGGCGGGGGTGTGCGCCCTTCCTCAGGTTTCGCCGGGTTTCCTGGAGGATCGCAAGGTGGATGCCGGGGCGTGGACGGCGTCTCGATCCCAGCCTCAGCTACGTCGCCCGTCCCACCAGTAACGCCCCCGCCCAGGCCCTCCTCGCAGTGCCGTCGCCGTGGCCCTCAGCCCTACGCCATGACGGCGCGGCGGTTTGGGGGGGAGGGGTGTGGTGTCGCACAAGTCCAAAGTGCGCGCCTCCTACTTTCGCCGTGCGCCGCCATGCACGCACGGCGTGGTTGTTCTTACGATGACAGCCACGAGCACCCTCTGCGGCAACTCCGCTCGTGGCCACCAGTGAATGACATCGTTCACTTGGGACTGAGATAGCAACCAGTTAGGACCTTTGTAACAGATAGGCACCAGTGAAGACCTGGCTATCGTATAGGCACTAGGAAGCAGTACTAGGCAGGCCTCTAGCTCAACTATGTATCAGCATTCTGCAGTACACATCTATGTAAAAGTTAAGTATTGTATAAATTCTGTGCAATATATATCTCGTTCTAATTTACTCTAGCGTTTCTAGTTTCTGCCTGCTCCCCTCCATACCTGCACCAGCGTGCTATCTTTATTCCTGTGTCGGTCTCATTCCACTTGGCCACCGACACCTACGATGGAAACGAGACACGAAAGCGGCGACGAGGCTGGGACACAAAAATAAGTATACAACAAAAATCAAATACAGTAATCTAAATATTGATGGATTATGCTTCAGGTGTGGAAAGGATAATCACACATCAAAAGACTGCAGAATCAATCAATCAAAATTAAAATGTACCGAATGTAAGAAAACAGGTCATGTTGCAAAAGTTTGTATTCAGACACTGATTGAGAAATGAAATAAATCTAATAATTCTCCAATTAATCAAATTCAAGATTCAAATAGCTTCAATGAATATGGTGCGCTTCAAATAGCCGACATTAATAAATCTACAGGTGTAGATGACAAATTTTTCAAGTCAGTATACATTGAAGGGAAAGAAGTTGAGTTTGAAGTTGAGTCTGGCTCAGCATATACATTTTTGCCAAGAGATCAGTTCTTGAAATTGAACATAAATGAACCTTTAACCGCAACTACATTGGCTTTTCGATCTTATACCAAAAATGTTTTTGTCCCAGATGGAAAAGTCAGTGTAAATGTTAAATACAGACAAAACAATCAAAGATGATGTATATATTGGTCCAGAAGCATATTCTGCCTTGATAGGTCGAGCATGGATTCGAAAACTACAGATTGACTTACACGAGATACATCAAGGTAAGATAGCCATTCCAGTTGTAAACTACATCAATGAAGGTGATGAAGTGAATGAATTAGTTATCAGATACGCAGAAGTATTTAAATTAAGAGAAAAGGCAACTCTTGTTTTTCACCATGAAAGAGAAGTTCCATATGCCCTCTGTGACAGAGTTGAAAAAGAATTAAGACTTTCTTGAAGCAGCCGGAATCATATCAAAGACAGAAACAAGTGATTGGGGCTCACCCTTTATTCCTAAAGATAATGGAGGTGTTCGATTATATGTGGACCACAAGGTTGGTGTAAACAAACGCTTAACAAATGCACAGTATCCAATACGGAAGATTCAAGAAATATTCAATAGTCTTGGAAATTCCTGCTATTTTTGTCGACTTGATCGCTATAAAGCATACTTGCACATACCAGTAGATGAGGAATCAAGTATCATTGAAACAATTTCAACCCACCTTGGACTGTACAGAATGAACAGATCATTTGGGTCAAGACAGCACCAGCAGAATTTAGCAGAATTATTGACCAAATATTAAGAGACGTTCCAAAAGCTGAATCTTATTTTTATGATATCTTAGTTCAAGGCAAGATCAAAGAAGAATGTAAAAGAAATCTAGGAATTTGTCTATATCAACTACAAAGGTATGATCTACACCTTAATCGACGGAAATGTTCATTTTTACAAGAAAGAAAAGTGTTTTTAGATCATATTATTGAACTAAACAAAATTTCAAAATCACCCAGTAAGGTAGCATCTATTACGGAGATGCCAAGGTCTACGCCTATAGAAGAAATAAAAAGATTTTCGGGAATTGTAACATATTATTCCAGATTTATACCAAATGCATCAACTATGACAGCCCCTTTAAGAAAACTATTAAAGAAAAATTCAAGTTTCAACTGGACGAGCAAACAAGAAGAGGCATTTAATAAACTTAAAGAAGAAATTGCAAGCGATCGAGTTCTTATACCTTTCAATCCTGATTTTCAACTTCAGCTAGCTTGTGACGCTAGTCCTACAGGAGTTGCAGGAGTATTGTGACACATTATTAATGAAGTAGAACATCCAATTGCTTTTTCATCCAGATCATTAACACAAGCATCATGAAACATTTGAGATTTACCCCTAAAACGAAGTATAGCAACAAAATAAAGATGAATAAGACACATTTGCATATAAACAGTGAAATCGTTTAATGCAACATGTAATTTGCATGACGGAAATAGGTTAACTTCCGATGTTAGCAGACGGTCGTTCCGTCAAAACATTCTTCTCGAGAAAGCTTGACATGATGCTGACGTGATGTGACGGTCCGGTGATGGACAGTGTGAATGCCGCCATTAGAAATACATTGTGAAATGTTCTGACAGACAGTGACATGACGTGACGTGACAGACAGTGTAAATTGGCCTTTAATCTTAATAATATGCTCCTTCACAACAAACTAATATCTGAACATAGTACATAGATGCCTATTCCATATTTGTACACTTAATAATTTGCCTGACTGCGCTAAGTTAAGGAAATACACGATTGGATAGCTGATCTGTGGCGGACATGACACGCTGAGAACTTACTCAAGAAGGAGGGGAGGTAACGAGAATGAACTACCTGCTCAGAGCATATGCTTCGAAGTTTTTAGTCATACGAAATTGAGAACTTACTCAGAGAACATTCTTTTGCTCTGAGAATCTTCTGTGGAGCATTTGCTCTTTTTTATTCATACGACCCCCTGTCAAGTGTATTGACCACCGCCAATATGGCGGCCGAGTTTACGTAGGTTGCCGCAAAGAGCGCTGTAACTTGTGTGTCAGCCACTCTGTGAAATTCTAGCTCATTGTCCCAGGCAAAAATTTCTTTACCTATAATGAAATTCGCTGTTACATTAGCCAATGAACGACGACTTTGGAAAGTGATGTGAAAACGATATTCACTTGTTCCTTCCATGTCACAGACGCCATCTTGATTTGCCGTATATCTCACAGTTTTGGTTTTAGAACTCGCAGTAAACAATTTCAGGGCTACAGCAAACTGAAGATGAATTACAAAATCATGTCTGGATCAGTTTATTATAAATAAATGTAACTGAAATCATATTAACACTGAGAACCAAACATGCTGGAACTGGTATACAAATCATTAAGGTCAAAATGGCGTCGAGTTGCTGTAGTGTAAGGGGTAGAGTGATGGATTACCAAAGAAGAGGTGCTGTGTTCAAAGCTCTTCCAAATAAATTTTTTAAAATCTTAACGTTAGTAACACATTGTAGAAGTTATTTATCCACAACACTTTGTGGGATTTTCTTATTCATATAGCAGTATTATGTTATTTAGTAATCTTATGTGCTGTCTTCGGGAGTTAGTAACATCGATTTGGTGACTTATGTGTGACTGAACAACGGAGAATGAAATTACTGCTGCAAGTGGTACGATCAGCAATGACATTAGTGTTCTTCCTTCTCACAAATATTTGACTTTGTTCCAAATATGTTGATGTTTTCGAGAATATTGACAGAGACAAAACTATGCGAACGTTTAAATTGCTGCTACAGTAAGTGAAACGAGTATAAATGACACTCCCTATTGGCTAGACAGAAAGATTTGGCTATTTCTTTCCGAATATCTCGTGATTTCTGAGGATATGGGAAGGCTGATATTTCTTCTTTTCCCCAATATTTTGCTGGTTAGTTTCGAATATATCGCGATTTCCGAGAGTGAGCTAAGCCCGATATTATTTACTTGTCACCAATATTTGATAGTTTATTTCTGAGTATGTCATGATTACAGTGTGTGAGGTTAACTAAGATACTATCAGGATAAATTTAATTTCTATTTCAAGTGTATACAAAATACTCAGAACAATGTCATCTGCTGACATCTCTACATCTGTACTGCATGAACGTTTTAGATCTTTGCCTAATGCCAACAGGTAGTATCTCTGGGAAAGATATTTACAAGCGTCTGGGGACAGTAGTGCGCTGGACCCCAGTTATCGTACCAACCGATAGATGTTTCTACGGTTGCAAGCTATGTCCTGCAGAGACGCCACTTTCCATTTCGTATTTTCAGGCTTTTCTCCTTATAATTCGTGTGTTGCTATCTCAAAGTTACGGCACACTTAAGAGGTACCAAAACCATGTCGTTCTTAGTAAAATTAATTGTAAATTACAGTCAATAATGCCTTATTGGCGAGTAATCCTTGATATTGATGGCACAGGTATCTTTGACTTACGTGCTTCTTGTAGCGTATCAGTCGCGGCTCGGCAGTCACAGTGGTCGGACGCATGTGCGGAGCTCTCTCGCCAGTGTCGCTTACTGGTGTTTACATTCGCGCTTGCTTGCATTGATAAATTATTAATTTGAAATGGAGTCACAATTGAGAAAGTATACTTTGAAGTTTGGTTTTAGTTTTGATATAGAACGTCCTAAAATATTCGAATTCGACGATTGGTTCTTCGGAAAGTTTAATGTACCTGAAGAAGATCTGTTTGGTATGTCTTACGACTTCCTGAGCAACATTTATGTGGTGAAACTGAGGAACGACGAAATCTGTCAGAGGATCATGGCCATGACATAAGGGAGTGCTGAGTACAAGACCAGCTCTGGTGAGGTTAGTCGAGTTACCATCACTTATGCTGGGTTAAGCCTTCGCACGGTTAAAGTTCACCTGTTACCGTTTGAGCTAGATTTGCAATATATCGTGGAGGCTCTTTCGAAATACGGCACCGTGTATGGCGTAACTATTGATAAATGGGGAGGTAACATGCACTACAAGGTGACAACAGTGTACGAACTGTGAAGATCGATTTGAAATGTCATATACCGCCCTTTGTGAATGTATTTGGATTCTGTGCCCTTGTTGTGTATGAGGGACAACCGCGTACCTGTTCTGCTTGTAATTTGCCGGGCCACCGTAGGGCGGAATGTCCGCGCAAAAATCCGGTACAGTTGCCTGCCAAGGTAGACATGGAAGGCAGGCCGCGGGCTCAGTACGCCGCTGTCGCCAGCCGTTTGTTTACGTGCGAGCGGAGCGCGGCCCACCTGCCCATTGGCGTGACTGCCGCGGCACCCGCCGTACACGATGACGTGCAGATGTCTGATGCTCATGCAGCCTCCGCGGAGCATGTGCACTCCCTTTTTGTTTCCATAACCCATTCCACACAACATCACTGACGATACCAATGTAGCAGAGTCTATCACGAGAGACGAGGACGAGGCCCGCAAATCAGAAGAACCCATCCGTGATGTCACACATGTCCCTCCACCTGCGCCATTGAACAGTATGGAACAATTACAAACCGAAAAACGAGGAGACCCTCCCTCACCTACACCTGCCACTCGTGATATTCCCAAGACAAGTGATTCAAATTCGACTGCTCCTGCACCTGCAACTCCTACTTCCAAAAAATCGAAGAAGTCCTCCTCTAACTTACCGAAATATGCGATAGGCCGTTTGTCACCAGAGGAAACGAAAGTTCGTGTTGCTCGCGAAGGTGCTACGGAGGCCACTAAGGAATTGCGTATGGTAGCACAGCAGGTAGCTGTCAAACTCAAAAACAAGCAGCCGGAAGAATCGAAAGCGGCCACAGTTACTAGCGGCGAACCTATGGAGTCCGACGACACGAGAGAAAAACCGCCGGACCATGTGTGGTTTGCGGACGATGACATGGAGGGTAATGAGGAACACTGATAAAGTATATTACTGTAAGTGTTTGAGTGTGTGTACTTGGATACGTGGCATTCTATTCTTAGTGTGCTTCTAATCATACTTATGCGTGCCTATGGTTACACACATAAAAGATAATGTCTGCTAATTTTATGTACAACATTACTTTGATGAATATCAATAGAATTGAGAAACACGTCAAATTTCGAGCCCTCACGGCCTTCCTGTATAATACTAACGTAGACATAGGGCTACTGTTCCTAGAATTCGAAAAGGCACATGACCGCATCAACCATAATTACCTCCTTAAAGTACTGACAAAGATGGACTTTGGCCAGCGTTTCGTCAAATTAATCAAACACTTCCTCTCTGATGCCCCCTCGTGTGTTTTGCTCAATGGCCACCTGACAGACAAAATAACTATTAAAAGATCTATCCGGCAAGGCTGCCCCTTATCCATGGCGCTGTATGCCATTGCAGTGGAACCTCTGCTTGTCAACATCAACTGACGATCACAAGGAAACAACATAGGAACCAAAAAGGTGACCTGTATTGCCTATACTGATGACATCTGCTTAGCTGTTGAATCCACTGCAAACCTCATGGAGGTGCGGACGACTGTAAACGATTTTACCAAGGTTACTGGTGCACAGCTCAACACCAGTAAGACAATTCTGCTGAACATAGGTGCAGGAATTGGTGATGCTACGCATCTCGATTGATACGAGACAGCGACTGAACATAACAGTCTCGGTGTCTTCTGGAGAGCGGAGCCAGATGCACAAGATCAGGGCTACAACGTGCATTTATTCCGACAGAGAATTAGATCTGTTGCAAAGAGTTCATACAGTTAAAATCTCCATAGTAAGCAGAATGTGCTACCTTGGCCAAATCCTGCCAGTATCCGACCTACTCGTAACAAGCATACAACAGGCGTTTTGTTGATATGTATTGAGAGGCCATCTCTTCAAAGTTTGTTTTGAAACTTTGACATTACCAACTTCACGGGGAGGACTTGGTCTCATCAGTGCCAAACACAAGTGTCGGACTCTCCTAATAAACCGTATACATAAAACCGTCACCACAACCACTCCGAGTTTAATAAAGGACCTCACATCTCTCTTGAGGCCATGCAGCTTGAACCCTCCGCTAAACGAAGACTTGATACCGATAGCCCTCCGTCACATCCGTTATTACTACAGCGAATTCAGCTACATCCACCATGCCGACGACGTTTTCCCACCTTATACAAATGCTAAGATCTACGACTTTCTCACCAGAGGAATATGTGACAACAGACTAATCCAGAAGCACCCAAACTTCAAATGGAACATCATCTGGAAGAACGTCCATAGCTCTGTGCTGCCATCACGCATTAGATCTGCTTGGTACATGATCGTCAACGATAAAGTTCCCACGGCCGAAAAGCGCCACAACATCACGATGTGTCCTTCGCTGGCTTGCGCCGCATGTGGTCTCGTTGACACTTTACCTCACAGGCTCACCTGTGGAACAACGGGACAGATTATTACAGAAATGCGACAACGCCTGGCGATAATCGACCGTACGGTCCCACACACCGTCGACATCAATGAATTACTCAGACCCGACAAGTTACGATATCCACGAAGGAAAAACAACGCTGCGATTTGGATGTTAGGTCACACGGCTGTATACGCTCTTCACAAACGTCACGCCACCCTTGACGATTACCGAGCGTACCTCAAATACGAATACAACGCCATAGAAGGACTCAGGGACTATAAGGACACATGGGGTAACATGCTGAAAATTATGGTACAAATGTGACGATGGTTTCAAGTCAGTAAAACTGAGAAAAAAATAGCACAATGGAAACAGAGTGAGCAAAAAAGAAATGTGAACTGTATTACTCATGACCGCGGAAATTTCGGAGCACGGATGCATCAAAGTTAAGAGATGACAAACAAACTGAACACACAACACAGGTATGCTGTTTCTAACAGTTATGTAAAGAAGACACGGAATATTAATCCCCTTTATCGAGAAGACGAGCTTTGAAGCACTGTGCAGACGAAACTACCGTGGGTTCAGGGTTTTTTATTTCATTCAATCAAACTTTTCTCTTCGGTTTATCTTACGTTTTATTTATTTATTTATGGAGAACTTCTACATTTCTTTTAATTTTCTTATCGGACAGGAGCCCAATTATTTTCTTCAGAATATATGGCCATCTGATGTGGAAATAAATAAATGCAATGGAGCCGAAACTGCAACAAATTCTTTTGTCTTAATGTAAAACATTTTCTTTCACTTTTTATCCAAGGAGATGGATTTCAGTTACAGGCAATGAAACCTCGCCAATGAAGGCGATCATGGAGAGCGAAAGGCTGGTCTAGAAGGGGAGGTTTGGAGCCTCCACCCTCCCCCCAAAAAAAGTAGCGGTTAAACACATTTCCTTGAGGAGCTGATAAGTGTGGGCGGTGGTTCGCTTCCTGGTTCAGACAATTTATTTTTTCTTTTTTACTTTGACTCCTAAAAGTTTTCTTACACTGTTGTTAGTTAAAAGGAATTTACATTTTGCGATATTTCGACATATTTACGTATACAAGCGCTATCTCTAAAAAGTGTGATGGTTCTCTTTGGTGAAAATACCGTGAAATATGGGCCAACGGTTTGTAAATATTGTCTCGTTAACTACCTGTACATAAACTGAAGACACACTACAACAATTAATGTTCTAAATGTCATGCTGATTCATATAGTTTTACATATAGATTACGTACTAGAGTTCATGTGGCAACTGTCGTTTCTTAATGACACTGAACTGCCTTTTTTTCTTTTTTGCAACAGCTGTTTTACAGGTTCTTGTGTCCTATATGCATTGTTTGTGAGTAACTGCACTAATAATGTAGCCATTTAACTGATCTCAAGAGCTTTGTATTTTCTAGTAAATGTATGAAACTATTTGTATCAGCATGTTATTTGCAACATTCACTATAACAATGTATCTGCACTTTATGTGCAGATACTGTGGTTTACAAAAGAGTGTTTACAATTTGTTGGACCATATTTCACGGCATGTTCACTAAATCGAAGAAACGCACTTATAAGAAACAGCTGTTGTACTTGCAAATATGTCGGAATATCGCTTCTCGTAAATTCTATTTAATAAATGTGTCAGAAAACTTTTGGGAGCCAAGTTGAAAATTAAAAATATTGTCGGAAGCGAGAAACGAACCACCGCCCACACACACACACACACACACACACACACACACGCGTGCGCGTTTTTATTTTTAATATATATATTTCCCCTATGCTTTGCCATTTCAAGCGTTAGCTCCTGTCACCTATATAACCACCAAAAATTTACTAAATAAACTTACAAAACAAAATATCTAGTGCCACCGCCAGTTTCGCCGTAAGCTAAATTGACATAATATCGCCAATTCTTCAGGCGCTACCGTCAACGAAAAGGGATTACATTCAGTTTCCTCTAAAAGCCAATCTTTTCTGTCACCATCTGTGAAATAACAATATTTATACCAGTGCCATTCATTCTCATGCAAATGACACTCGAAAACCAACACATTCTCAATAACAAAACAGAAGTTAATGTAGAACCTCAGTCCTGCTTTCCGCTTTAATTATCAGGGATTTTTTTTTTTTTTTTTTTTGTGTCTTCTCAGAAGTGCTGCCTTCTTTGAAAGCTGGACTTCATGTGTTCCAAGTCAACTGATCATTTTAACAGCAGTTCTACGTTACCAGGACTTTTGAGCAGTCGCTCTTTTGCCCTACTCAGATGGTGGTCACCTTTATTATCGGAGGTCCCGCACCTTCTATTATGATGGATCTTCAATAATTGCACGTGGAACTCTCACACGATGCCATCTCGCAGGGTGTACTGTGCCCGTATATTCTAGGTGCCTAGTGGTCGGTCGCAGGATTTCTACTTTGCTTAGTAAGTTCCTTGTGTGCTTGATTATAAAGTCTTGTATAGTGTCCATATGGAGCTCGTCATGCAACTCTCTCGTTCTGGCCCATCTAGGGGCTCGTAGAATGAGACGGAGGCACTTGTTTTGCAGTACTTGTAACATTTTTATATTGGTGGGACATGCCGTTCCCCAAGACGAACATCTGTGTGTCATGGCAGGGAGGACCGTGGATTTGTATAAACGAACTTTGGTCTGTGTGGCCATCTGGGTACTATACAATAAAGGAAACAGTTTATGGATTAATTTAACCATTTTTTCTTTCTTAAGGAAGATGTGTTGTTTAAATGTTAACTTATTATCGAGTTGCACTCCGAGATATCGAACTTGCGGAGACCAAGGAATATTTGTATTGTTTATGTGGAGATTATCGCGTAGATCAGATCGTCGCCTGGTGAACATTACTGCCTTGGTTTTGTCGGCATTTATCGTGATCATACTTTGATGTGCCCAACTTTCAGTAAGCGTAAGCTGACGCTGGAGTCTGATGATGGCGGTGGTCAGACGCCGAGTGCTAGCCAAGAATGCAGTGTCATCTGCGAACTGAGCAATTGTGACTTGTCGGACGGTCGGTAGGTCGGTAAAATATAGGATAAACAGTGTCTGGGATAAAACAGAACCTTGTGGTATGCCTTCCTGGAGCGTTCGAATATCAGACCGTTGATTTTCCAGCCGTACAAAGAATCGTCTGTCTGTTAGGAAATTGTCCACTAGTTTGATCAGGTGTAGTGGGATTAATCCAATATTATGCAGTTTAACTATTAAGTTAGCCCTCCAGACTTTGTCATACGCAGTCTCAATGTCTAAAAACGCTACAGCTGTGTAATACGCCCGGTTCATATTATACGACAGAAACTCCGTAACTCGCATCAGTTGGAGTTCGGCTGAAAGGTGAGGCTGGAAAGCGTATTGATCTGGTCTTATTACATCGTGTTCTCGTAAAGGAATTCTGAGTCGGTGAAGGATGATCCTCTCAAAGATCTTGGACGTAATCGGTAACAAGCTTATGGGTCTATGATTGCCAGGTTGACGTGGGTCCTTTTCAGGTTTTGGTATAGGCACAATTCGTGATGTCTTCCAGTCAGTGGGGAAATAAGACACTAACAGACAGCTGTTTAGGATTCTTGTTAAAAGAACAAGTGGCTTCCTAGGAAGGTGTTTCAAGTGGACGTTGGATATGCCATCTGGTCCTGCAGCTGAATGCGTTCCCAAGTTTTGGCTTCCTAGGAAGGTGTTTCAAGTGGACTTTGGATATGCCATCTGGTTCTGCAGCCGAACGCGTTCCCAAGTTTCTGATAATTTTACGGATTTCTGTCGGTGTTGTTAACTGTGGTTGTGTCATCTCTTGCTCGTCGTATGACCTGAAGTTGCCATTCTACGTCTCGAATGTGTCGACGTGTTATATTGAAGTCATCAACCCGTAATGAATTTTGGTGCTCATAGGTTTCTGCAAACAATTCTGCCTTCAGAAAGGGATCGGATTAAACCTCAAATTCTTAAGTATAGTGATATCCAGCACATCCAGTCTGTGGTTCCGGTTCCTTGGAATGTGTGTAACATCGACGGGTCCGTAGGTTATTACTTGTAAGCGCTCTTCTAAATTATAGAGTTGTTGGCCCTTAGGATTATTAGCGCGACAATTTCACGCAAAATACTTTGCATTGAGATCCCCACATAAAATAATCTTGTCAAAACTATTGAATATGGTGAGAAGATCTTCTTCATCCATAGGATCAGCTGGACGAATGTAACCAGCCACCAGCGTGACATTTCCATACTGCATGTTTATGGTGACTGCAGTGGCTTCGAGTGTGTTCAGCGGAGGTAGAGTTTCGACTGAATGGGGAATGAAGTCACGTAAATATATAGTGGTGCCTCCCCCTCGCCTTCCCTGTCGGTCTGTCCGATACCCCACCATATTCGGAATTTTGAAAGTCTGTGTTCGTCGTAAATGTGTTTCTGTCAGAAATAAGATGTCCACTTTGTGGCGGGTTAGAAAGTCACAGAGTTCTGTTTGCTTATTTTTGACTCCTTCGGCGTTAAAATTACAAAATGTTATTTCGCAGGTCCTGTGGATCCTCACAGCCATTACGGAGTAAAGATTTGCATTACGCCGTCCACCAGGACCATTATTTTGGATAAGATGTCAGGTGCTGTGTTGAATTGACGGAACGTATTTGTTATGACTGCAAAGATGTTTCGTTGACGAAGATTTGAAAAGAATGAGTGAATGCCTCTCACAGTCTCAAGTATTTCAGCAAAATCAGATGTCGGTTGCCTTGAGTGGCATCTGATGTGTTCGTGGCGGTATGTTGTGCTCCAGGGATTTTCCAAGGATTCTTTTTTCGCAAGACCGGGAACTCTTGTGGATTCTGGATGTTAACCAGTGTTTGGTGTTGAGTCGTTTGTCGTCTCGATTGAAAAGACTGGGCTTGTGCTGTGTATATGCGCAATGCTTCTTTAAATTTTTCACACCCCCTCCAAGAAGCAGCGTGATCCTTGTTACAATTAACACACGCCGGCTTATGGCCGCGTGGTTTATCGCAGTCTTTCGATAGGTGGTGTCTTGGACATCTTACGCAACGAGCTGGCAGGGTGCAATAATTGGCCGTGTGGAAAAACCTCTGGCACCTTTTAAACTGCGGAGAGGTCCATCTTTATTCCTATATGTTTCCACAGTTACTCTCGTATCGAGGATGTGTTTAATGTCATCATTATATTGTTCCTCTTTCTGGTCCTGGCGGTAAGGAGACGCAGTAGACAGGTTGTGGGATCAATTTCTGTGTGGCGTCATCCCGTGATTTGAACTGAAACACAGTCGCATTGTGAAATCCCAGTTGTCGTAATTCACTTTCTACATCTGTGTCCGGCACTTCCGCCGGCAGATATTTTATGACGACTTTTAACACTTTGTCTTTTGGATTCTGATGGGTATAGAACGGTATATGATGTGCATGGAAAAATTGTAAAGCTGCTCTGTGGTCTTCTATTGAAGCAAAATGATATTTAATTTTATAGATTGCTTGTACTGGGCCCGTAATGTGTTTCTTAAGTTCTGTATTGAGCATCAGGTATTTTCCAGTGTATTGAATGGTTACGGGTGGGACTTTCAACGGCTCCTCCTTTGGCTGAGCCGCACCAGATGTGGATGCGCCCTGAATTGTCGTGTTAGTCGGTGTAGGTGCAGTCTCCTGGTTGTCTGTATCTGTGCTCAAAGGAGCAAATTTGTTTGATGTAGTTACTACAGACTGTTTCTTAAGTGTTGCTGTGGGTAGCTGAGAATGTTTGCGCTTAGTCCCGGACTACACTTGTTGAAAACCTTGATTTGTGTCGTGTTCGTCAAGTTCCATGTCCTCAGGTCCGTTTTTCCCGTCCTGGGGGTCCTGTTCAGATGAGTCGTCTGTGAGCCAGGGAAGCCCACATTGGGCTGCTAGTTCCATTGCTCTTAGGTCTCGGGCTCTGCGGTCATTATTGGTAATGACCGAGTCCGTCTCTTGACCATGGTTCGAACTCGTTGTGGCTGGGTAGGGTATGTTGTCTAGCTGTGAGGAATGTCGTCTGTGAGACGATTGTCTATCCATGGAAGCGTCCCTGGTCGCAGATGCTGTCCTTGACCGTGAGCCAGTCTTTTGCGTGAACACTCAGTGGCTGTCCGTCTGTGGACGGGCACCTGATACGTCACCATCCACTAAGCTCAGCCTACTGCTGCCGAGTCCAGCAGCGTGGTTGTTCATGCCGACACGGCCATCAAAAGTAACATCCGAGCTCGTTTGTGAACGCTCACCCCCAGAACCGGGGGTGGCGGAAACCGAAAACGGGTTCTGATCTATCGCTGAAACTGCGTACTACACAAGAATCAGCAATAACAAGTAACGTTGTTCCGATTGGCTGTTGTTGTTGTTATGGTCTTCAGTCCGGAGACTGGTTTGATGCAGCTCTCTACCCTACTCTATTCTGAGCAAGCCTTTTCATCTCCTCATAAGAACGGCAACCCACATCCACTTGAATCTGGTTACTATACACGTCTCTTGGTCTCCCTCTGCGAGTTTTACCCCACACACTTCCCTCCAATGCTAAATTTACGACTTCTCGATGTCTAAGAATGTGTCCTACCAAGCGATCCCTTCTTTTGGTCAGAGTATGCCAAAAATTACTTTTCTCGCCAATTCTGTTCAGTACCTCTTCATTAGTTATGCGATCTACCCACCTAATCTTCAGAATTCTTCTGTAGCACCACATTTCAAAAGCCTCTATTCTCTTCCTGTCCGCACTGCTTATCGTCCATGTTTCACTCCCGTACAAGGCAACACTCCACACAAATGCCTTCAGAAAAGACTTCCTTACACTTAAATTAATATTCGATGTTAGCAAATTCCTCTTTTTCAAAAATGCTTTTCTTCCCATTGCCATTCTGCATTGTATATCCTATGTTATTTTACTATTCAAGTAACAAAACTCATCTGCCACCTTCATTGTTTCGTTACCTAATCGAATTCCTTCAGCATCGCCTGATTTTCGAAGACCACATTCCATTATTTTTGTTTTGCTCTCTTCAAGACACTGTCCATTCCATTCAACTGCTCTTCCAGGTCCTTTGCTGTCTCTGACAGAATTACAATGTCATCAGCAAAACGCAATGTTTTTATTTCTTCCCCCTGTACTTTAATCCCTATTCCAAATTTTTCCTTGCTTTCCTTCACCGCCTGCTCGATGTACAAATTGAATAACACCGGAGAAAGACTGCAATCCTGTCTTACTCCCTTCCCAACTGATGCTTCCCTTTCATGCCCTTCGAGTCTAATAACTGCGGTCTGGCTTTTGTACAAGTTGGAAATAACTCTCCTTTCCCTGTATTTTACCCCTGCTGACTTCAGAATTTGAAAGAGTGTATTCCAGTCAACATTGTCAAACGCTTTCTCCAAATCTACAAAAGTTAATAACTACTAAACTACAAACTATCGATATACACGCGATTTTTACACTTCAAACTGTGTTGATTTATCAGGAAAGTAAGCTCAGCTTTATGTTGCGTCTTTTTACAGTTTAAGATTCGATCTTGAATTTTTAGACTGCTGGAAAGTCTTACTTGTCATTTTAATAATGCAGTGTTACAGAAATATCATGGAATATTACAATAATACTGAAGTCTTAGAATGATTCATATTTCGAATGTCAAAATAAGAAGGTAGAAATATTTACGTAAATTAAACAGCAGGAATGATAAAGCCCTGGAGTCGCATAGCATCATGGTAGCATAACCGGAGAGTCATCTATCGGTTCGTACGGGTGACTGGGGTGCGACGCACTACTGTCCCCAGACGCCTGTAACATTTTTTCGTCTGGGGATATAAGCGCACGTTTTATATCAAATAAAGTGATCTCTGGCATCCTTACTTGTTGCAGTAATAACTGTGAGTACCGCGCTTTTCAAATTGTACAACGTACAAGCTTTGTTGTGTTGCAATTTTACGATAAGAATACGCAATGTGGCAGATTGAGTCCGAGTCCAAGTATAGTAAATATTTGAACAGTAAAAATCTGATAGTAAGTGGTACAGCAACAAGAAGGGTTTTTGGAGGAAGGAGTGAGGTAATTAAAAACTGTGAATTTTTCTTGTGTTGGCTGAGCATTAGATATTGAGATCCAACATCATGTTGAGGTATTCTTATTGTTGCCTATTTTGAATCTGTGACTAGTCAGTTAGTGTAGCTTGTGGTTAGGGTTACAAGGCGCCCTTTTCTACCCCTACGTGACCTATTTTTTCGATCAAAAAGTTGTCCGACCAGGTTTTTTTAGTAAAATTGAGACTTGTCCTTTTTTTTAAGTTATACAAATGATGTACCTTGAAAGTGCCAAAATGCAACACTTGGAGCCGTTACAATCACAAAATGTACGGCATTTAAGATTTCTTTCAACACTGTAATACCGCAACGAATAGAAGGTAGTTTTATACGTGGTAAAATTTTACGACGCTTCTCGCCGGGTTCCAGTGCTTATGTTGGCAACAGATGGACAATGAAGTGTAGAATTACGTTAATATTTTCCACGAATCACAGCGTAAATGTTATTGTTGCGAGTGAAACGAGCAGCAAAATTAATACTGTACCTGCTGTATGGTTGACAGGTTCTTGTATGTACCATTGTCCGTTCAGAAAAAAAATCTGTTTTAATTTAAGTTGTCACGAAAAAACATTTATTGGTCATCTGAGTTGCCGTCAATACCACTGGCGCCGACATAACCACTGCAGCCCGGCGAGAAGCGTCGTACAATTTAAACGTATTTCTTATAGCGATACTTTTATCAGTCGTTTCTCCTTTCTGTGTTGCTCCCTAGCGGAACTTTAGTTACTTTTTCCTTGAAAATTGAATAACTGGTATGGTAATTAAGGTGGAATACGAAGTGTAAACGGCCAGCTAGAAGAGTTGGTTTTGAGTACCCGTTGGAGGCCCGTGAACGCATCATCTATTTTAAATTTCAGTATAATCATGTACAAACAGTGTACAACGTACAGATTTTATCAGTCATTTGTTTCATGCAGTGCATTGTTACGGTTGGAATAAGGCCTATGGTTATAAAATGGTCGAACAAGTCCCAAACTAGTTACCAACTTCTAAATACTGCAACTGTGATGAAAAAAGAAAAACATTATGGTTTTCATTATATATCCAGTTGCTGATCCTGCCCCATATTCACGATGAATTTTCATAAAAGAATTACGTATTTACTTTTGTTTGTAACTATTTCAGTACAGAATTGTAATACTTTTGCAAATTTTAGTATCAATCTCTATTTGTGGTAGGCCACAAATAACTTAATGATTTCATATTATTCTACACACTTCTAAATAATTGATGAAATTTTCAGAAGGAAACACTAAACGTGTAACTGTTTCCAAGTCAAAAAGTAAAGATACAAATACGGTAATCAACTGGTATCAGTAAGTGCTGAATATTTTTATTGTAATGAATATTACCATTCTGGAACTTTCAGTTCTTTGGGTACCCTCCAAATTGACTGAGATAATAAATACATGAAAATATCATCACTCAGTTTATACACTTTATTAATATGGTAACAATTTCTTAGTAGCAAGAATTGGAAAAGTGTGTTTTGGGAATTGTGAAGAGAGGCTCAAAAATAATCTAGTGGTTCAGGATGTGGCCTGGAATGGAAGACTTAATGAATTAGGGCATATGTTTGTGATGAAAGTCTTATATATCAGCTATTGTTTACAGTTTATACATTTTATTAATATGGTATTAATTTCTTAGCAGCGAGCATTTATTTACGTATTGTGTATTTTTGCATGGAGCCACCAGCTGGTGACTTGGAAATGTAATAATATTTTACAGACAGAAAATTAATACAAAAAATGAGTGTGAATGATTACGGGCAGATGATTTAAATCAGGAATGATTTCAGTTTTATTTTGAATGTATTCCCTTTGTGGCTCCTTATAGAGCTTTGGCTATGGTCTGTTATTTTTAGTTTGGATTGTTGTGTGTAATAGCAGCCTTTGTTTCTAGTATTATGAATATGAATATCTGATCATTTGTTTGCTTATTTTGCTATGCCACAAAAATGTAATTAACTTATAAAGATATAATCAGTAGACAGTCATCTATTTATGTTGTACAAATATTTATCTGCATGAGTCCCTGTATCCAATTCCATAGATAATTCTTATTGCCCTATTCTGGAGTGTTAATAGGCCCATTCTGTTCATGTGTATATATCAGCACAGCCCCATATTTCTATTCATATAATTCATATGAGGAAATATTGTCCCATAATTGTTTTTAATATCTGATTTGAGACTTTTGGACAGTTGACTAGAGATAGTCCACTACTGATTTTATTACATAGGCCTATGTAATTGATGTGGTTAAAGTAGTGGAGATTTGTATCTATGTAGATAGGCTACTTAGAAATCTACAGTCTACTGGTTCAATTGCGGTTATATTACGGACAGTGATTTGGTATGATTGTGCAGGTTTAAATGACATTAACTGTGATTTGCTAATGTTGACCTTCAAACCTTGATCTCGGAAATAATTTGTTATTTGGCCTAGTCCTAGTCCTTCTGTTGCAACCAATGTTAAGTCATCAGTTTGCTTGCCAACAAATAACATCTGCATATGTCACTTTCTGGGATTTGCGAGGGGGCTCTAAGCAACACCTCCTAGAAGACTAGGCCTGACAACTGGCCGTGCCTATGTCACAGCAAGAGGCGGCGGCTGCCAGTTGACAGGCTGCCTGCTGGGACACGCCCATCGCCACGTACCGGCTGGCCAGTCAGCTTGCGTCCGTCACCTCACGCTGTGACATAGGCATGGCCAGTTATGAGGCCTTGTCTTCTAGGCGATGTAGCTCTATGTCATTTGTATGCACTAGAAAAAGAAAAGAGACTAAAACTGAGCCCTGGAGTACACCTTGTGTGACTTTCATATCTGGATTGGCTATTTGGGTTGTGGAGGTTAGTAGGGGCAGTGGAGCTCAGTGACCACACACTTGACAGTATAATAGCTTTATTTGATAATATCAACACAATGAACAATCACTGACCGACTTAAAAATGCCGGATGATACAAGGAGAAGCAAAAATAAAAGAGTGTCCTATAGTTATAACACTTGGTTTGTGACCGTGGTTGACAACCAAAGATACAAACACTTGTATTGGTAATTCCATGTCAATTCAACACAGTAAAGTAACATTTTCAACCTGACCATTTCAGATTTCTTTCAAATTTGGTGCATGCAATGACCCAGATAAGAGATACAAAATTACTAATTTCTAGGGCTGTATTACAACTGTGAAGAAGGTTAGAGGTCTGGAACGTTTGGAATTCGGGCAAAATTTACATACATCTGTCTCAATATAAAAGACTGTAATTCTGATTCTAATTAAGTTATAGCAATGAAAATGGTACCGTTGGAAAGCTAATGAATAGAGATTTACACTAATATGCCACATGACAGGTTTCCTAATATTTTTTTCTAAAGGTCATTGACCTTGACTTTTGACATTAAATATGTTGTATGTACTGGATACGGTATGATAAATAAATACCCGGTACATGCCACATTAACTAAACAATGCACTTTTATTACAAAGCACTAATACATTGAATACAGTTGGAGAGTCAAAACAACACTACTAAAGGCTCGTATGGGCTACAAAAACCTTGGCTCAAAGATATCTCACTCCAGGAAGAGTCGATCCTGATGTCGCCACAGAGCCGCCGCAGCCCCACCCCCTCCCCACGCATTGCAGAGCACATCTGAGACTGCATCACGAGTGTCGGGCCGAAGGCCGATCAAGGGGGAGAGGGAAAATGTAGTCTCTATGCCATGCTGGCGCAATGGCTCTGCGGCTGGCGCGAGTGTAAGTGGCGAATGGAGTAGGAGAGAAGAGGATGAAAAGGGTACCATTAGATGGATCAGAGGTTGAGGGAAGGCCTTCAGAAAAGAGGAGGGAAAGGTTTTGCTCATGAGGTTTGTTGGAAGAGCCATGAGAGATGTACATAACGAAGATTTGATTTTCATTCAAAACGATAGAGATGTTGGAAAGTAAACTAAAAAGAATTGAGGGGGAGAAATGAATTAATGGGCGTGTTGTCCAGTGGCGTGCAAGGGGGGGACCCGGAGTCGAAGGTAACATCAGGCGTTGGCGCAGTGTCGACTGGGGCATCTGAGAGCTGAGAGGAGACGGTCCAGACAGGCTTCAGGCGGCTTTTAGACACTGTCGTCGTCTTCCCGTCAGCAATGATGTCTAAGTGTGATGGACCTTGGCGTACGACCGTGAAGGGATCACGGTACAGTCGTTGTAGTGGGGGGCGAACTGAATACTGCCATAGCATCACTGCAGCACACTTTTCTAAATCCCTATGCACGAAGACACCAGGACAGGCATGAAGGAAGGTTTGAGAGGTGCAGAGTGCTCGCGCTGTAGTCCTGATTTGCTCGATGAATTCTGGGTATTTGCTAATTGTGGGGGTCATGTCCTCAGAAACGAATTCTGCTGGCAACTTAAGGCATTCACCGTACAAGAGCTCAGCGGTGGAGCATCCTAAGTCCTCTTTGAAGGAGATTCGGAGGCCCAGGATTACCCAAGGAAGAGTGGTAGTCCATGATTCTGAATGGCACATGAGTGTAGCTTTCAGGGTGCAATGCCACTGCTCTACCAACCCGTTGAATTGTGGGTGGTAGGCAGTGGTATGTATCCATGATGTGCCACAGAGATTGCACAACTTATCAAAAAGCACCACCTCGAACTGCCGACCCTAATCGGTAGTGATCGTGGTAGGGCAGCCGAAGCGGGCAGTCCAAGAGGATACGAATGCGTGACCAACCGTAGCGGCAGAAATATCCGGCAAGGGTGTGGCCTCCACCTAGCGTGATGCCCAGTCGATGCATGTGGGCAAGTACTGGTAGCCTTCAACCCTGGGAAGAGGGCCCACCAAACTAAGGTGTACGTGAGTAAACCGGTCAGAGTGAATGCTGAAGGAGCCAAGGAGTGGGCGGCAATGTCAGCCAAACTTGGCGCGTTGGCATGGGATGCAAGACACCTCAGTGGTGATGGAAAGGGTGGCATCGGGGGAGGGATGAGCCAAGGTGATTGCTTTTGCTAACGCTGTTTTCAAAGAGTCAAATGCGGTTTGCATCTCCTCCGACCAAAGGACGGGACGATTCCCTGTAGTGTTAGGGCCACACAAGGCATCTGTGAGGGGTGTTTGTAGTTCAGCAGCCTTTGGGATATGACGACAAAAAAAATTAATCATTTCCAAGAAGCATCGTAGTTCATGATAAGTCACAGGCGGGGGAAGTTTTTGCACAGTTTCAACCTTTTTATCAGTGGGTCAAATGCCATCTGCCAACACGTGTCTCAGGAAAATAACAGACGACTGTCTGAAAACACATTTGTCTTTGTTGGTCACAACACCGTGCAAATCGAGGACACTGAACAGTTCGGATAGGTGTTTTTCATGCTCTTCTGGAGATTTCGAGAAAATCAAAATATCGTCCAGGTATGCGTAACACTGTGGCAGAGAGCGAATAAGGGAGTCTAATAACCTCTGCCATGTCTGTGAGGCGTTTTTTAAGCCATAAGGCATATACACATATTCAAATAAGCCAAAGGGAGTAATGATGGCCGATTTTGGAATGTCTGGTTCATGCATTGGAATTTGGTGATAAGCCTTCTTGCGGGCTTAAAGTGGTTGCGCCTGCAAGCTGGCTAGCAAAGTCTTGGATATTCGGTACAAGATAGCTGTCAGTGATTGTCGTACCATTCAACTTCCTGTAATCCCCACATAAATGATAGGAACCGTCCTTTTCCGGTGTAAGGTGAATAGAGAAGCCCATTCGCTAGAGGAAGGTCACACAATACCGGCCTCAAGCAGTTCGCCAATAATGTTTTTTGCGATTTTGAGTTTATGCGGATTGAGGCGGCATGGTCTGGAATGCACTGGAGGTCCCTCTGTTGTGATGAGTCTGTGCCAAGCATCACTACTAATAGCAAGAACGCCATGCGGGCACACAGAAATATGTGAAACTGGAGTGTTATTGTTTTGTGCGTCAGAGTTCGGGACATGCGACTGGGAGGGAGCCTGCGACACTTGTTGCGCAGATCGTAAACTTTGTAAGGAAGCGATTACTTCCCTCATGCGAGCCAGTGCGCGTGACATAATGTGAATTTCTTCATTGAGCCTACTCTGAGTTTCTTTAAGTTCAACAATTTCAAGTCTCTTTACTGTTAAGTCACATGTTACACTAGTAAGTTTTGCAGCTAACAATGCACACTCTGTTTGCAAAAGAGAAATGTCAACATTAATAAGCGTCGACGGCCGTGCACTGGGGGAGGCAGATAGATGGATGCGCATGTTAGTGGTTTGATGTAACAAGATTCCTGACGAATGTTCACGGAAAATTTATTGTTCCTTAAAATGTCTGTCAAGCACTGGACAGGACACTTGCACGACCAGAAAGTCCCATTTAATAGTCAAGTCTTTAGATAAATGAACCGGCATGTGAACCGTTCCAAACACTTTGATAGTGGAGTTGTTTGTGGAGCGAAGCAGTGTGGCAGAAGGCATGAGAATGGCCGGTGCAAGAGACGGGGCTAAAACACTCATATCTGCCCCACTGTCAATCAGAAAGTCAATATTCGAAACACAGTCAGTCACAAATAAACAGCCGTTGCAGCTTACCGTACCAGAGATGCGAGTTGTGGAGTGGAGGCATCTTCGTTTCGAACTGGGCACTGTGCCTGCTACTGCACCCTGCCACCTGCGTTATCCGCCGCGCACGACAATGTTTAGTGTCGTCTCCCAAGTTGCTATGATACCAGCAGAGCGGCGCCTGTTGTTGGGCACGGTTGGCGTGCTGCAGGTGGTTGCATCGGTGTCCGAGAGAGTGCGTTACTGAGCTGGCGACTGGTGATTCCGGAGAGCGTTGCGCGGGACGGCTACCAGGTGATGACACCGAACAGTTGCGTGACGAAAACACATGGGTGCGATCGACACCTATGTGTGTGGTAGGGGGGAAATATCTGGTACAACACTCGTGCCACTGTTAACACTGAGAGTGTGATGGTTAATGATCTTAAATTATAGAGGGAAACTTTCCCCGTGTGATAAACAAAAATTAAAAATAGAAAAGAGATGACTTACCAAAAGGACCGGCTCGTCAATAGACACAAAAATAAAAATCACACACAAACACACATACAAGCTTTCGCCATCGCCACCACTGGCAGCTTCTTCAGGAAAAAAGAGGAAAAAAGGGGAGGAAAAAGGGAAGGATATGGGTTTTAAGGAAGTGGAAAAGGAGTCATTCCAATCCCAGGAGTGGAAGGACTTACCTTAGGGGAAAAAAAAGGAGGTAAACAAATACACACACACTCAGACATATCGAAACGCAAACACACCTAGACAGACATTTGTAAAAAGCGGCTTTTTACAAATGTCTGTCTAGGTGTGTTTGCGTTTCGATATGTCTCAGTGTGTGTGTATTTGTTTACCTACCTTTTTTTCCCCTAGGGTAAGTCCTTCCACTCCTGGGATTGGAATGACTCCTTTTCCACTTCCTTAAAACCCATATCCTTCCCTTTTTCCTCCCCTTTTTTCCTCTTTTTTCCTGAAGAAGCTGCCAGTGGTGGCGATGGCGAAAGCTTGTATGTGTGTTTGTGTGTGATTTTTATTTTTGTGTCTATCGACGAGCCGGTCCTTTTGGTAAGTCATCTCTTTTCTATTTTTAATTTTAGTTAAAGATCTTAAATGCACGAACTGCTATTGATAGGTTTTCATCAAGAGAACAAGACGTAAGTGGCAGCAACTGCAGCTGCAAGGCTTCAGGCATTTTCACTAGCCAGATTGATCACAAAGTAATGTCCGGGAGAAAATCACTTGATACAAGGGCACACAGCCTACGCCAAGGTTCAGACGGCGTCAGGTCTCCTAAGTGCACTTCGTGAATTATGTGATGCAACACTTCATCAGACGAATGGGGAAGTCTCTCACAGAAAATATGTTTTGTATTAATGTACTTAGGTGGCGGAGGTGGGGTAAGCAGCAAATCGCTAATCAAGTCAAGATGGTCGTGGTAGATGACCAACAAGGCACACGAACTTAGATTCTTCTGAAAGAATGCCCAAAACCCTGAAAATAGATTCAGTTAATTCAAACCAAGTGTTCGGGTGTTTCTTTGCAAAAGGCGGCAGATTTGGCAATTTAGTGGGCTATTGTTCGAAAAGAACTTGACGAACAAGCGAAGGAGGCGCATTATCTGTCGCAAATGGTGGCCCGAAACTGGTATGTTCGCGAGGGCATAGTTCTGTGAAGCAGTTTGTCTAAAACTAACCACTAGTCCGGCTGTACTATTTAACACATTTGTAACACATGGTAGATGCTCACAAGGCAACAGTTACTGAAGGTATAGCACACTGCACTTGTGGAAAATCGTGCGAAAAGTTCGAGATCCAAGGCGGTACCGAAACTCGCTGTTGAGTGCGCAAAGAGTCAAAATTTGAATGTTCAGTGGGAGCACACCACTGTTCGTGCGGCTTTGGTGACGTGAGAGTTGTTTCTACTTTAACTAAGTTGGCGGTTTGAACCAAAGAAAGTTCGGGCACCAGCATGTCATTGTGGCCGCGCTGATTGTTGACCTGTACAACAGGGCTCAGTTTCTTAGGCTGTATAATGTCTAGTCCCACCTGTGAATTGATGCACTCTCCTTTCTCAGTGGTTGAAAGCAGAGAAGCAGATAATTCTTGTCCTTGCGGTCGTAGCACTGAAGAAGATGGAGATTGATTCCACATGTCGGGATTGTTCACTGCACTCGCGTAATAACAGTTTCGAAAAAGAGGAATGAAAACGTAATTGTTCTTGAATTGAAACGCGGGGTCACCACTGTGGTGTATTGGATACGGTATGATAAATAAATACCCTGTACATGCCACATTAACTGAACAATGCACTTTTATTATAAAGCACTAATACATTGAATGCATACAATCGGAGAGTCAAAACAACACTATTAAAGGCCCGTGTGGGCTACAGAAACCTTGGCTCAAAGATATCTCACTCCAGGAAGAGTTGATCACGATGTCACCACACTCTCAAAACATACCATCTTCAAATTCTGGAAAAAAATATTTTTTATTGTTCCATTATGTTACTACAGACATGGTAAATATCAAGATAGTACACCAAAGGCATCATCCACAAAAAATATTTTGTCAGCATCAGTACACTACCAAAATGAAGGTAACTCACATATATGGAACACAAATTATGATAACATACAGTCCATAAGTAATATTCTACAAAAATATGGTTTGCATTATTATGATGGTATTATGAACCACTTACATTACAATTTTAATGAAAAGGCAATGAAAACTGATTAGATCTCTCCTCACAATTCTCCAACTAAATTGTTAATATTCGCCAGATTTGATGTAGGGAGATGTCCTTCCAGTTGGTGTCACTGGGTCGACTCTTGTGATAATGTCACATTTTCTGATGACACAAGTGTCTGGCTTGGCAGGAAACACAAATGACAGAGATGGTCCATGTTGATCTTTACTTCATCTATTTCTAAGTTTGTAAGACATATGCAAATGATTGTCATACATGCAGGCAATAAATCCATGTATATCTGTTAACACCATTTCATTCTTCTCTACTCAGTTAAGAAGCAGAATATGTCTTCATCCTTACTAAACCCTTGTTAACAGGTATTACACAATGAAGCTTATGGGTACCTGGAATTGATCTTGTATTTTTGAAACGTTGTTTCACCTTGCTGAATCATCATTATGATGGGAAACTGATGTGTTATGGAAGATGCATGAAGGAATATTTTCCTTGCACCACTCAAACAACTGTCTTGATGTCAGAATATGATTTTCATTAGGTCGCTTGAGGCTGGCATGTCTTGCTAATCTCTTTACAGTGCCTGCTACTCCATCACAAGGTCCTTTATCATGCACTGAAGCATAAAGTTCTTTATGTTTTTGTATTGGGCAGCACATCCATCTGAAAAGTAATAAACGTGCTTTGGATTTGAAAACTGACATTTTAAGAAATTGATGAAATTTTTCTGAAAACAATAAACACACCGTATCATGCTGAAGGCAGTCAGATAATTGCAGGTTTGATACATGTCGTATTTCATTAGTGCTTGAGTCTCTGTAGTAAGCTACAAATGGGTGAATTGTAGCCTGTAAATTATTCCACCGGAATCCCTGTACCTCATCCTGAATGGTGAAGGGCTAATTTTCGGCAAAGTCACAAAGAACAAGATGCTCATTTACTTTGAGACCTTCTTTAGTGATAGTGATTTGACAGAAATGAGACTGCTGCTGGGAGATAAATGAGTGTGCCAGGAGCTGTTGTAACCTCGATGTAAACACCACGATGAAATCATCTGTTGGCTTTGTTATAGCCTCTAGAATTACCCTGCCTGTAGTTAACCAACACTTATTTGTAATTTCATCAATGCAGTTCTTACTAACCAGAATACAGATATCAATACAGAAGGATAGGTAACAACTCACTGTAAAGAGACTCGCTGAGCTGCTGACAGACACTAAAATAGGTAATCACATCCTCAAAACTTAAATTTTCAGCCATGGCCTTCGTCAGAAAAAGAAGCACATACAGTCATGCAATCATTCAGACAACTATACATTATTGTGTGTGTATAGTTGTCTGAATGATTGTGTGAATGTATGTGTTTCTTTTTCTGATGAAGGCCATGGTCATTCATGCAATCATTCAGACAACTATACACTATTGTGTGTGATAGTTGTCTGAATGACTGTATGACTGTATGTGCTTCTTTTTCTGACGAAGACCATTGTCGAAAATTTAAGTTGTGTGGATGTGATTATCTATTTTCATGTCTGTCAGCAGCTCAGCAAGTCTCTTTACGGTGAGTTGTTACCTATCCTCCATTATTGACATTCCTATTGGATTTTCCGTTGTTAAGATCATACAGATAATCAGTTAGTCTTGTCACACTTGGACAATAGGAACATGAACCTAAGAAACATGCCGGTAGTGCAGGATTGCATGTAACAAATGCTACACAGTGCTTGTATGATGGTAATGTGTCTTCTTCACACTTTGTTAGCGCTTTCATTTTACAACCTTCAATCATTAACTTGAAATTCTGGTGTGACACACACACACACACACACACACACACACTCACAAACAAACAATACGGATCCCACTGGCATCGGCAAGAACACAGTGCTTTGGCCGCAACTCACAAAATTTTGAGAATCCAATATTTATATCTGTGTATTTATCTTTGAAATAGGAATACAGTTCCTTAAGGTTGTGCAACACTAGTTGCTTCTGCTCATGTACTGTAATTCCATTTTCTTTCACAGACACAAAGTCTTTTCTTCCTGGCATCATACGGCTCACGTCATGATCACAGGAAAAATCACACAGATGCTGAACGGTTTTCTCACATAAATTCTTAAATGGATTTGGATTTGGTGTCACCAATATACCATGTTCTGTTACTAACTGTTTTGCTTTCTGTACCATGTAATCTGAAGCAGAAAATTCTTTCATAGTTTTCCTTATACTCCAACTCTTTGGAAGTACAGTTAAAATTTGTATTTTGTCGCACATATGGTCTGAATTGTGAAACTTATCTGGTCGATGATTTTTTCACTCTCTTCTTTTTCCAGTTGTGCCACATAAGTACTATTTGGCCACGATAACTTGACGATTCGCGCGGTGGCTGCTGGGAGCTTGTCTTGCACGAACGAAAGGCAGCATCGGCTGCTTGCCGCAGTGCTGGTACCGTTACCGTAACAATGTGTACATTAATTCTTCGCGTCAAGGACCATTGTAAGGTTGGCAGCGCGTGTAAATAAAAGAATAACTTTCAAATGGTGACGATTTTCTCCGCTTGTGGCAGCACCAACAAAATCGTCAAGTTATCGTGGCCAAATAGTATGCTCCAACACAGAAGCTATTTTTTTCAGTTTTTGCCCTGGGTACTTTTTCTCAGTCTGAAGCATCTTTTTCTTCACAGGAGAGTCACCTAAATACTGAAGGCTGCTATTTAAAGAATCAAGTGCCAGATCTGAAGCTACTTCATCTTCACTTAAATCTTCTCTGGAAGTACCTGGCTCAACTGAGGCAACATCTGTAGTGCTTGTTGGGATATCTGATAGTTTCTACATTTATTGCAAATTTTTCCAACCTAAAAAATACATTAGGACATTTCTTTATCATCTACTCCTGAACATTCTTTAAATTCTTCTGCACTCTTGCATGACTTACTTCCCTAAATGGATTGCAACAATACAATTTTCACTCGAAATCCTTTTTTACAAATGATTACTAAATGTTTCTTTACAACACATGTAAAGCACTTTGATTAAACAACCCACAGCCATAAAATAGTCTAGTGGTGATTAAATAATTCTCTCTGATTGGTTGTTCACTAAAACAGGCTAACATTGATTGGTTGAAACAAAAGTCTGCCTGATTGGCTTTTCACTAAAACAGGCTAAAGTTGATTGGTTGAAATAAAAGTCTCTCTGATTAGCTGTTCACAGCTAGATCTATTACAGAATTGGTCAGAATAAAAGTAACTGCTACTGGCTGGTTTTCTAGAAAAGAATGGATCTATGCTAATAGCTGCTTACTTCATGTTGATGGTGTACTTAAGTTGAAAAAGTATTTTTTTGTTACTGACGCCTATGGGGTGCCATCTTGATATTTACTGTATTTGTAGTAACATAATGGACCAATAAAAAATATTTTTTCCAGAATTTGAAGATGGGGTGTTTTGAGATATTCAACATCAAAGGTCAATGACCTTTATAATAAAAATATTCAGAAACCTGCCATGTGGCATATCAGAGTAAAGGTCTATTCATTAGCTTTCCAATGGTACAATTTTCATTGCTGTAACTTAATTAGAACCAGAATTACAGTCTTTTATGTTGAGACATATGCCTGTAAATTTCACACAAATTCCAAACTTTCCAGACCTGTAACTGTCTTTGCAGTTGTAATACAGCCCTGCAAATTGGTATTTTACTATCTCTTATCTGGGTCATTGTATGGACCAAATTTGAAAGAAATCTGAGAGGGTCAGGTTGAGAGGTGCGTTGAATTGACATGGAGTGACCCTTTATGGCCTGATCATTGATTTTGTAGGTCAACTTTTTACACTGTTTACAGTTAATGAGGTACCTACGTTGTCAGCATTTGAGAAGATGTCACATTTAGGTTGTATGTCTCATGTTTACTTAAAATTAACTCATGGTTTACTGAATGAAAGGCTTTAGTGTGGTCTGGAAATATACCTGCTGTTTTGCGTTCCTTGATCAAGGTCATTATACACTTCATGTATAAACTCCATAATTGCCTTGACAGTGCTGCGATCCTTTCAGAACCCATGCTGAGTCTCTGTCAGTAAGTTATTTTTTGAGAAATAGTCACTAAGTTGCATTGGCAGCACCATTTGATATACTTTGCTGAAGACTGGTATTAACAATATTGGCCTGAAGTTAGAACCTTTTTTATGCACTGTTTTCACTGAGTCCCATTTCAGGGCTTCTGGAAAGGTGTGTTCTCTTATACTACAGTTAACGAGATGTGTTATTGCTTTACCTAATGCTTTACGACATTTTATAATTACAACACTGCACAAACCATCCCAACCTGATGAGTATTTATTCTTTAGGTTATTTATGATGCTGCGAATTACTTTTTCTGTGTATTCAAAGTGTGGATCTTTAATGGGGCACAGACTTTTCTTATTACTTACTTTTGTGGGAGTTACTGGATTGATAGTGGCAGATAAAAAAAAACTATTAAAATGTTACAGATCTCATTGGGACCTTTAACTATCTTCCCTTCGTGTCTCATGTTTATAACTCCAGTTTCTGTCTCAGGGTTGTCTCTTCAGAATTTGTGTATTATTTTCCATGTCTCCTTGGCTACATTGGATGACTTCACTATTTGACTACTGTACATCTATTTTCTGAGGTTTGAGATGTCTTTCTGATAGGTTTTCTTGGTTTGTTAGTACTTTAAAGATCTGCAACTTTGTTGATTTATGTAACACATCCAGGTCATGTATCTTTTGCTTAAGTTTGATAATATTTTCTGGGAGTGTCAATTTGGTGTTTTTCCCAACTTGATAATGGGTTAGTACTGTCTGTATTTTCCTCAAAGACCAACAAAAGTCAAAATGCTTCATAATAACATTATAGAATGTGGTCCATTTGTATTCTGACCCTTTCGACTGATAAATTTGTTCCCAATCCTCAATGACTAGTTTATTTTTTAGGTAATAGACATTACATTTGTCTATTTTCTATAATTTTTGTTACATTTGGGATGCATGTGTTTTCATACTCAACAAGCTTACATTTTTTGTCGGAGCAGTGAATATCCACATTTCTGCATGTAACATTGTCTTTAATATGTTTACCAACTGTAACATAATCTCAATGGATAAACAAGCAGCCCTCGGTGGCAAATTAAAAATTATTTTACCAGGTTTTGGCAATGACTAAGATTGCCATCATCAGAAAATATAAAACAAAACAAGTCACATAATAAAATATACTATTCAGCTGTATAGCTTACGTCGCAAAGTTTAAAAAAGAATTTTTTTGAAAAAAGCTACCTACTACGGGCTGCATGCTTGTATGGAGGCATCAGACTGCAGCAGTCTGGGGGAAAAAAAATATAAATTGTAACATTATCTATTCTGCTAGATAAAAACTTTGTTATTCTGGCATCAGAGTCGACTACATTCATAAGATTATATGAGTTAATAGGCCTGTTAACCTCACGGTAGTAATATTGCATCCTTTTGGCTCAATATTCAGATTACCAAGTATAGTGAGTTCACCAGGACCTGAACATCCCACTATTTTACTCAATATGTCAAGGAAACTCCATACTTCGGCCTTTGGTGGGTGATAAATCTCAATAATTTTATGCTTTCTCAAAAGTTTTTTTGCATCTGTTAGTGTGTAGTTCAATGCCCAACACTTCAATCAATCCTTCTTTACTGTACTGCTCTAAATAGTTCATTTTCTTACATTTCAAATGATCACTGATATAAACTGTTACTCCACCACCATTATATTATTGTATACAATAACTATTTTCTAGAATGTAGTCCTCTAGTTTACAGTAAATAATTTCATCTGATTTTAATCCATGCTCAGTTAACACTAATATATGAGGTTTGTTTACATTTACAAAGAATTGTAATATATTAAGTTTTTTTTCTAAAGTAATATATATATAAAATTATAGAGGGAAACTTTCCCAGTGGGATAAATAAAAATAAAAATAGAAAAGAGATGACTTACACACACTCAGACATATCGAAACGCAAGCACACCTAGCTAGGTGTGCTTGCGTTTCGATATGTCTGAGTGTGTGTGTATTTGTTTACCTTCCTTTTTTTCCCCTAAGATAAGTCCTTCCACTCCTGGGATTGGAATGACTCCTTTTCCACTTCCTTAAAACCCATATCCTTCCCTTTTCCTCCCCTTTTTTCCTCTTTTTCCTGAAGAAGCTGCCAGTGGTGGCGAAAGCTTGTATGTGTGTGATTTTATTTGTTTCTCTCGACGAGCTGGTCCTTTTGGTAAGTCATCTCTTTTCTATTTTTAGTAATATATATATATATATATATATATATATATATATATATATATATATATATATATATATATATATATATATAAAATAGACGAAAATTACTCACCTGGTGAAGGAGCACAGTTGTGACAGCAGCACAAATAAATAGAACACACACACACACACACACACACACATACAAACACTAGCTTTCGCAGCCTAGCTGCTTCGTCAGGCAGAAGGGAAGGAGAGGGAAAAGGAAATGATGAGGGTTTAAAGGATGGAATAAGGAGTCATTCCAATCCTGGGACAGGAAAGACTTACCTTGGGGGAAAAGAAGGAGGATAAACAAATACACACACACACACATTTACACAGACGCAAGTACACCTAGGCAGACATACTGTAGAAAGCAAAGAAGTTAAGAAGTTAGACAGAGATACCACTTGAGACAGAGGCTCTGTCCAGAGAACTGAGGCAAAGATGTTAAGATGGTGGGTGGGAATTCGAATTTAGCGGAGGTTGAGACCAGGTGGGCAACGGGAAGAGAGAATATACTGAAGGGTTAGTTACCATCTCCGGGGTTCTGAAGGATTGGTGTCAGTGGGAAGTATCCACTGTATCCAGTGTAACACTGTGGCAAGATGTGCTGGCCATTCCCTAAGGCGTGTTTAGCCACAGGCTGATCATCATTACCAACAAACACTGTCTGCCCGTGACCATTCATGCGAATGGACAGTTTGTTGCTGGTCATTCCCACATAGACCGCTTCACAGTGCAGGCATGTCAGTTGGTAAATCACATGGGTGCTATCGCAAGTGGCTCTGCCCTTGATCGTTTACACCCTCCGGGTTACGGGACTGGAGTAAGTGGTGGTGGAAGGGTGCATAGGGCAGGTTTTACAACGGGGCCTGTTGGAAGGGTAGGAGCCAGAAGGTAGGGAAGGTGGTTTGGGGATTTCATAGGGATTGACTAGGAGGTTACGGAGGTTAGGTGGGCGGCGGAAAGACACTCTCGGTGGAGTGGGGAGGATGTCATGAAGGATGGATCTCATTTCGGGGCAGGATTTAAGGAAGTTGTATCCTTGCAGGAGAACCACATTCAGAGTCCGCTCCAGTCCCGGAAAGTATCCCGTGACAAGAGGGGCACTTCTGGGGTTCTGTTGAAGGTTGTGAATTTGGGGGGATGAGGAAGTGGCTCTGGCAATTTGCTTCTGTACCAGATCAGGAGGATAGCTGCGGGAGGTGAAAGCTGTTATCAGGTTATTGGTGTATTGGTTCAGGGATTCAGGACTGGAGCAGACTCGTTTGCCTTGAAGACCTGCTCCAGTTGACTGGGTCAATGCTGCTGCAGTTTCTGAAGTTGTTTATGTTCTAATTTCTGTTGTTCTCATAGGTAATCTTGGGGGTTTGTATTTGATTTGCGGTGCTACGCAAAAAAATCACTCTGTATTCTTAATTTTTTTTGGTCATGTGGATCTTCTCAGAGCACTTGTGGTTGGATTTTTGTGTATATTGTTGCAACATACTGACATTCTTACTCTATTGCTCATCCCTGTCCTTTTGACATCATTGTTATTACGCTAGTTTCTAAGTGATGTTGCCGGGTGCTTCTTTGGCATATGGTCAGTTTCAACTGAAGTCTTTCGTTTAAGAGATATTGCAGGCTTTGGTTTGCTCTTTGCAGAGATGATTGTAAGTAATATTCTGGCCACTTCTTCTTTTCCTTTGGCATTTGGTGGATTCCATGAGAAGTATACCATTCTCTATTCTCAGGGGCTTTTATGAATTGGATATTTTGAAAAGATTTGCTATTTTCCTATTTGTTCTTCTGGTTTCTTCATTCATACAGGACCTGTTTTCAAGATCGTATCTGAGGGATATCCCAACTAAAATTACATTTGTGTGTTGGAGGTGCATTAATGTTGATTTTAAGACATTTAATGCCTTATTAGCTTCATTTTTCATTTGTACCTCCCAAGATGACAGCTGTATAATGTTCTGTGAAGTTATGTATCTTATTGCATCTTTCTAACACCGTACTTAATGGTTTACCTGGGATAACATTTCCTTGGATTGCATAATTATTTTGACTTTATTAAATTAAGTTAATGCAATTGACTGCCTATAAATGTCTGCAAACACTGTCAACATTTTTTTTTCTCTTGAGACAAGTTGCTGATGTTTCTATACTGGCTGGGCAAATATTTCGTACTGTTCATTTTGTATCCTTTAACTGTGGCATGATTTCCCTTACTACTTTGTTCTTCATGATTTTTGCCTTTTTGAAGCACTTCAAACCTGTTTTTTGCTGTGGTGATACATGAAGAGTCATTCCCAGTAATTTTCATAGCTTGAAATGTTTTTTAGGCATAGCCTAATGTACTGATCTGTTCTCACAAGGGCTTCTTTCAGGGAACTGCGACTTTTACATGAAGTAGCGCCAAATGTTTTGGGCCTGTATATTCCACGGTCATTTTGCATGGGAGCTATTCTATTTCGCTTTTTAATTCTTTAACTTCTTCAGTTAGTACATACTGATTATCTCATAACTACTGTCTTTGTTATTCAGGTTCAGGCCTAGCTCATCTTCCTTGCAGAACCAAACTTTTTGTTCCAAATTTACATCTGACAAGAGAGATGAAACCCTATTTTACATTTCATGCACGAAATTCCTTTGAAGACACAATTTTCACAGTAACACATACTTGAAGATATTCAGCCCAATGTTGCATTTAGATCCTCAGAAGCAGTTGTCATACACTCGATTTTGTTTAAATGTTTCTGTCTCATTTCTGTAATTTTCGCTATTGTGCAAGCTAAACACTTTATGTCACTATATACATTGGATTTTTCGCACATTTAACATATGTTTATGGACACTTTACTTTTATTTGTCGAGATATTCAAATTTTTCGCACTTGACACTAACATAAATCCTGCGTGGATCAAATACTTCATTCGCTCCTCAGTGTACAGAGACTGAATCCTCTGGCTTGTCTCTGCCAGCTGTTTGACAGTGTACCACAGATGCCACAAAGCTGATTTCCCAGCTGTCATTGACAGCTGTGACTTCCCGTGATCAGGCTGCAAACTATTGTGGCTAGGCCGGAACCCATCGTCGACGCGCGATATGGGCACACACTATCTGCATGGCTTGCTAGGACATGGCATCGCTCCCCCTTTGTGGGACGGCAGAATCCGGAACAGCAGCAAAGACTTCAGGCTGCTGGGAAGGCTCCACCTCCATCCGATCGGCAGGTGGCTCCACTGGCTCCCTAGCCAGACCCACCTCATAAGGGCACTAAAAAACTCTGGGCCTGTGTCTTTGGGCAACAATGTCCTTCTACTGCCGGTGACCAGAGCTGTCCAGTCCTTGGAGCTGGTCGCTGGGGATGTTGCGGGGAAGTAGGCCCTGGCTGCTGATGGCGGCAGGACCTCTCCTTCCCTAACCAGCTGATGACTGCGGGACTGAAACTGGGAGAAAACCCTCCCTCGACAGCAGAAAGAGGGGGCAACACCAAGGAAAGGTGGGAAGGGTTTGTAGGTGAGGGAGAAGGATGGTAGACCCATAACTGGTTGTGGTGGTGGGTGAGGATACTGGTATAAGAACACACATCACAGAGACTACAGCCATACTCCTGAATGACCATGGCCAGGACTCAGCGAGGATGATGGCCGTAACCTCGAGCCCAGACAGTTGAACCTGGGGAAAATGAGATGAAGGAACGGGAAGGGACACGGGAGATCCCAGATGCAAGAGGGACAAGTGTCCGATGAGGGCAGCCGTGAAGAAGTTTGGTGGGGCAATATGGACTGACCAGGGTGGACCGATATGACAACGGGAATTGAAGGAGGGCATCCGCCACAGAAAGATGTGGCACATACTTACGAGTTAGAGCCTTGAAAGTGCATACAAATCTCTCCACCGCCCCATTGGATTGTGGGTGGAAAGGTGGTGCGAGAACGTGGTGGATCCCATGGGTAGAACAAAAGTCTCGAAAATGTTGCAAAGTAATATTGGGACCCATTATCTGTCACCAATGCGGCCAGGAGACTTTTGATAGAAAATATTTTCAATAGTGAGCGTGTAGTAATGTCCGCCGACTTGGAAGTCAGGTAACAGCAATCAAGAAGTTTGAGTATGTGTCGAGGACCATAAGCCAACAGCTGTCCAAGAAGGACCCCACATAATCGACATGGAATCGCTCTCAAGGTGCGGACAGAGCAGGCCATGGAGAGAGAGAGAGAGAGAGAGAGAGAGAGAGAGAGAGAGAGAGAGAGAAAGAGAGAGAGAGAGAGAGAGAGAGAGAGAGTGAGGAATTTTTGTTGGGAAGCACAAGAAGAGCATCCTGCTATAATGTAAGCTATGTACCGATCTGTGCCTGGCCAATATACATGCCAACGGGCGATCATCTTTGTACGGGAGATGCCCCAGTGGCCCTGATGTGTAAGATCTGGAAATCGGTGGTGCAACAAAGCTGGAACTATCACTTGGTGGCAGCCGCAGGTGGCGAATTGCAAAATAATTGCGGACAGGGTTTGACGCCCAACCCTAGGGTGCTCAGACTGGCCCTGCTGCACTCGGCACACAAAATTTTTTGAGAGTAAAAACAGTGGCTAGGGCCTCCTTGTCCACCTGGAATATCAGTGCTCCGCACCTGTAAGTATTTTAGATGCAAATGCCATTAGGGGGTTCTGACCCATCTAAGAACCGATGTGCCAGTACCATCCACACACCATGCTGGGAGGTGTCCGCCGTCACCACTAGTGGGACCTCCGGGGTGTATACAGTGAAGCAAGGAGCCACAAGAAGTGGTGCTCAAAACAGTCACTCACAAGCCATAGACCAGCTGCAAGGGGTGTGCTTAAGGCGCAGTTGGTGTAGGGGTGCACTCCTGAGGCCGCCTATGGGAGGAAGTGGTGATAATAGGTGACTTTGCCAGGGAACATTGGAAGTCCTGCAATTGAAGAAAGATGGGGAAGGTGTGCTACCATACGCACGTGATTGGCCACGGTGCACTGGGAGACTTCATAGACGATTGGAAGAAGGAGGATTTATAGAAATTACAGCAGAGGCCAGCCACCTCCAAGATGGAAAACAAGGAGTGGAGGTTGGCAATACGGTCATCAGCTGTGCACCCTGTCACCACAATATTATCCACGTAGTTCACATAACGGGGTACCAGCACTAGGATCTGGTCAAAAAAACCTTGAAAGATTGCGAGGGCACCCCGGATAGCAATTGTTGATACTGGAACAGGTTCAAAGGTGTAGAAATTACCAGCCCTGCTTGGATTCGTCATCCAAAGGCAACTGCAGATACACCTCCTCTAGATCTTTCTTCCCCTTGGCAACCAGCCTGTCAATTCCGCCAGGTGAGGCATTGGGAAAGAATCAATGATGGAGTGGGAATTCAGAGTTTTCTTAGTCACCACATAAGGGCCCCTGAGGGCTTGTGTAACAACTAGAGGTGAGGCGCACTCCCTAGCTTTAACAGGAAGCAGAGTACTGTTAGATGATCTAATTCAGTTTTAACAGTGCTATGGAGGGCGATGAGCCCAGCAAAAGACTGGGTGAGCCATAGGTTTAAGGTAATGGAGGCCTGAAAATTCTTAGCACACCCAAGATCAGGCGCAAAGAAAGATGAAAATTTCACGCTTAGCTGAGAGAGACACTCATAAAGAATTTGATTGGGAACTATGCAGGCAGAATTAGTAATAGTAAAGCCAAAGGCATGGAATGCGTCTTGGACAAAGATATTTGTAGTTTCTGCACTGTTAACGACCACAAACGGCACTGTGTGGCTAACACTCTGATGTGGGGTCTCAGCTACAAACGATCCCAAGAGTGGAATAGGGTGGCCGCCGAAGCTGACGAACACGTGAGGCATTGGACATGACACAGGGGAACCTTAATGCTTGATGAGTAGCCAAGCTTAGAAGCGATATCATTGCACCTGTGACCACTTGAAGCATGAATGTTTCCCGCAGAATGCAGAGGTCAATAAACAATTTTAGCGTCTGTATGCCTATGGAAGCAACCAAGGCCAAATCACAGAAATCGTGGGGATGTGTGGTCTCGTGGTCCTGGGCAGAGGAGTGACACACTTGGGTGAAGTGTCCAAATTTTCCACAGTGATTACACGTAGGCCTGTCTGTGCAGGCATGATTCCCAAGAATGGGCTGCTCTGCACAAAAGACAAGAAATCCGCTCGCTCTCTGAAGTGGGCGACGCACATTGCCATTCCCTCTCCCTTTAAGACACTGGTGGGCTTCAAGGCACTAGAAGATCTGGGAGGGAGTATGGGGCACGCAACTACAGCCTGGGGGGCACGCAACTACAGCCACTGAAGAAACAGCCACCGCAGATAACTGGCCTGGTTAACGGAAGATACCTTGCCTCATGTGGAAAGCTGACTCTCTACTACCTCAAATTTCAAATGTGCAGATGATATGCAAAACCTCATCCAAAGAGGGGTCATCAAATTGAAGAGCCAGCTTGCGAATGTCCAGGTCAGGAGCAAAACAGATCAAAACATTGTGGACCATAGAGCTCGCATATGAATCTCCATGCGGCTCGGACCGAAACATGATGACAGGCAAGCCCCTTGTAATGTATATGGCCTGGAAAGTCTCGTTTGTTTGGATTAATGAAATGTTCGATACCACATTTGGTCATGGTATTGTAATCTAATATTGCATATTTATAATATATAAGCATCTGAAACTTCCTGGCAGATTAAAATTGTGTGCCAGAACTGGGACTCGAACCTGGGACCTTTGCCTTTCGCGGGCAAGCGCACTATCGACTGTGCTATCCCGACACGACTCACGATGCCGCCTCACAACTTTACTTCCGCCAGTACCTCGCCTCCTACTTTCCAAACTTCCAAGCACACAATTTTAATCTGCCAGGAAGTTTCATATCAGCGCACACTCCGCTGCAGAGTGAAAGTTTTATTCTGCATATAAGCATCTTTCATTACTAGGGTCTTCTATTAAACTAAATAAATTAATTATTGAAACTCATAAGTTTAATGTTGTACAATAATGTTTGTTAATGAAATTGTTGAATAATAATATCTGAGGTTGTCTATAATGTATTGACCATAATATAATACTTTACTGATTGTAGAATTGATTAGTTGCTTTGATTTAACAATTTTAAATAATGTAAACATATATTAACACTGCACTAATTGATGTTTACTTACGATCTTTTGTATTGTTTTGTTTTGATGTGAAAATCTATTATTACATTTGTCATAATTTTGTGTACCTTTATGTAAAGCAAGATTTATATATGTTTCATAAACAAATTATTAAATATAAAACTTTGTAACTTCCGTGTTCTAGAATATACATTAAGTATTAATACGCGTGAATTGGTGCAAACGCAGTTACTCTAAAGTCAGTCCTAAATCAGTTTGGAGTAGTATTACTTTGTCAGTCAGTCTACGTGTAGTCATGCAATCGTACTTTTGTCATTATGTAACAAGCAGTCATCAAGAATGAAAAATAAATTCATTATCAAGTGAAAAGTGTCACATTCATGGTTTCTATGAAACAAATATACCCAATGTCCTAATATTATTTTCATGATGATTTAAAGGCAGGCGAGCAATTTAAAACATCTACCACTGAACAACCGAAGACAAGCTACGAGATGTACGAGACCACTGAACAACCGAAGGTGATGTATTAATAATGTGGCTTTAGTGTTGCGCATAAGAAGTGCCACACCATGCAGTTCTGCGGCCCAAAGCACAGTACGAGTGGCCCATCTGTTTATGCGAATGGTAGAAGGAAATGCAAGTCGACACCACCTGTGAGTGCCAGAAAAAATAGGCTGCAGAAAAGGAAAGGAACACCTGTGACTGAAGAGCTGCCAAATGACCCAACAAATAAAAAAGACGAGGCGAGTGCCATGAAAGGAAACAAGCTTTTTGCTTACCGTCATCACACTCCTGGAACACGACGAATTGCTGGTGCTAGTGCTTCTTGTAGTTGGATCATTCCTTGGTATTTTCGTCAAAGGGAGGAAACGAAAGAATGGGTACAGAAGACTACAATCCGACTTGTTGTGACACAGTCCTAGTCAAGGTGTCTGTAGACTCCATGAGGGAGGTATTCTCTTGAGCCAAAACTTCCGCCAATGACAAGATTCAACAGCAAAGCGCTAAGTTGCTCCGCCATGGCTCCAGCAACCATTAACCTCGTCGCCACTAAATTAAACCCCACATGGAAAAAAGACTTCATTCACTCCTCAACATACACAGACTGAATCCTCCGGCTTGTCTCTGCCGGCCGTTTGACAGCGTGCCATTAGCAGATGGCATGTGGCTGGTTTCTTAGCTGTCATTGAAGACTGTGACCTCCCGTGGCTAGGCCGCGAACTATTGTACCCGTTGACAATGTGTGATACAGGCACACATGATCTGAATGGCTTGTTAGGACATGATAGACACCATGTTGAAAGGTACGCTCCGTAACTCCAAATTTTCATTTCTTAATGCGAAATCTCACATCTTAGTATGTCCACAGAATTTTGTAAATTAGGATCCGTTCCTGCATTTTCACAATTTTACTATTACAATTGTCACAGATACCCATTTTTAGCCCAGAACTGTAACTTTTACTCACTAGATCACTACACTCAACTGCATTAGACGCCATCTTCAAAATTGGAGATGTAGGCCTACATATTGGGAATTGTGAAGAGAGGCACAGCAATAACCAGGTGGTTCTGGGTGTGGTCTTGAATGAAAGACTTAATGAATTATGTATGTGATGAAAGTCGTATACCAGCTAGTGTTCACAGCAGTGCTTGACATTTGCAAATAATACATGCAAATTGGGTATACTTTCTAGCTCCTTCCTGTAATATCTCTCCTCATCAGTTGTCCTACCTCCACGAACATTTCTTACCTTTCTCTTTGACCTGTTAGACATCTCTGTATTAGAACATGAATTTGTTCAAGTACTTATTTATTTGAAATTTATTTCAATATTCTCCTCCCTCCTCTGTCCGTCCCTCCTCTGTGTCCATTTCTCATCTGTGTACAGTAACAACAACAACAACAACAATAATAATAATAATAATAATAATAACAATAACAATAATTTTATTGTCATTAAGTTATTAAGCAGTAGACAATGTCGAAAGTCCCCACCAACGATCACAATACCAAAGAGCCTAAAAATTGTAGAATACTTTTGTTAACCTTGCTGCCAAAACCTTCAATCACACAGAAGTTTCTGTTCTTCAGCCCCATGTCCAAATTTAATCATGTTGGACTTGTCAACATCCTGCAGATTCCTACATGAAAAAACTACTTTGCAATAGGGAACTTCCAGTCCCCACCCTTATGCAGCATCTTTTACCCTCAACTCCCCACCTTACTCACAGTCTAGGTCAGGCATGGCCAACATTCCTGCCCGGCGGGCGTGCCGCGCCCCGCGGGTGCTGTACACTGTAGTTGACTGCCCTGGCCGTGACCGTTTGTCAGTAGTGCCCCACACGCAACTGCGCACAGTGTGCGGGGCACAGGTGCAGCAAAGGCCACAGAGGCGCAGGCACGGTGAGGGCGCCCGCACCTTAGACATGGTACTTGTGTCTGTGTGTGTGTGTGTGTGTATATAGTTGTCTGAGTGATTGTGTGAATGTATGTGTTTCTTTTTCTGATGACGGCCATGGCTGTCAATTTAAGTTGTGTGAATGTGATCGTCTATTTTTCGTGCCTGTCAGAAGCTCAGTAATCCTCTTTCTCATGAGTTGATATCCGTCCTCTGCCAGAGGGTACGGTGTAGGAGCCAGTCTGGCTCCTACCCTTGTAACTGCCCCAGTTGTAAAACCAGCCCTATGCACCCTTCCACCACCACTTACTCCAGTCCTGTAACCCAGAAGGTGTACACCATCAAGGGCAGAACCACTTGCGATAGCACCCACGTGATTTACCAACTGACATGCCTGCACTGCAACAAACTGTCCATTCACATGAATGGTCACAGTCAGACACGCTTGGCGTGAGAATAACGCTGATTTGTGGTGGTGTAGTTCCTCTTTCCACTAGCTTTATTGCCAGAGCGGCTGGCATCTACTCAAACAATTAGAACCAGTTGCTTTGTTGAAGTGAGAATGAAGAGTTGCATTGTTTTTGTGATACATATTTCTGATTAATAAAGAACGTTACCTGTCAAAGGTGGGTATCTTAATACCCACAACCTCAAAAAAGCGATAATAGTGACAGATGCCGATCCTATGCAAACGTCACAAAAATACTTATGCATATGTTTGTACTCAAGAACGTGAATAAATTCTCTAATATCGTCGTGTGAAATATCTAAAAATACAAAAAGAACGGAACTTTGAGTTTTACTACGTAAATAATTATGTAATGCCGGTAAAAGGCAGTAATTTTGAAGATGTGTTACATAGCCCAGCAGTGGCGTCCTCAATTATAATGAATGAAATTACGTGAAAAATTTCTACTCCCCATAAAATTACCAATTCTGTTTGGCGCTTAAAATGGCAGCGTCCTCGATTATATCGGGTGAAATCATGTCGAAATTTCTACTTTCAATAAGATTACCAGTTTTGCCTGCCACTTAAAATAGTGGCATCCTCGATTATGATGAATAGAATTACATCAAAAATTTCTACCTCCCATAAAATTACCAGTTCTGCCTGGTGCTTAAAATAGCGGCATCCTCGATTATAATGAATGAAATTACGTTAAAAAGTTCTACTTCCCATAAAATTACGATTTGCCTGGCGCTTAAAATAGTAAAAATTTGGATAACCTATATTGTATAATAAACTTCCTGGTGAGTATTTAGATACCTATTATGTACATATATCACAAATAAACTTCGAAAATGCAAGGCTGATGCAGTATGCATATTTTACCATTTAAAACATTATTTCCTGCATTTTACATTTTCCTGCATTTTACACCATTTTACTTAAGTCCCTTGAAAAGCGTAAAAACGAGGTTCTACTGTATATTTATATATATTATAGAAGGGAACTTTCCTGGTGGGATAAACAAATATAAAAAAAAAATAGAAAATGGATGACTTACCCAAAGGACTGGCTCGTCGATAGGCACAAATAAAATCACACACAAACTAGCTTTCGCAACCATTGGTCGCTTCATCAGAAAAAAAAAAAAAAAAAAAAAAAAAAAAAAAAAAAAAAAAAAAAAAAAAAAAAAAAAAAAAAAGAAAGAAGAGGAGAAAGGGAAGGATACGGGTTTTAAGGAAGTGGAAAAGGAGTCGTTCCAATCCCAGGAGTGGAATGACCAGGAACAAACTGTCCGTTCACATGAATGGTCACAGGCAGACAGTGTTCGTTGGTAATGAGGATCACCGTGGCTAAACACGCCTTGGTGCACGACCAGCACATCTTGGCACAGTGTTACACCGTCCGGGTTATCTGGGTACTTCCCACCAACACCAATCTTTCAGAACTCCGGAGATGGAAACTTGCCCTTCAACATATTCTCTCTTCCCATTGCCCACCTGGTCTCAACCTCCGCTAAATTCAAATTCCCGCCCTCTATCTTTATCATCTTTGCCTCAGTTCTGTGAACAGAGCCTCTGCCTCAAGTGGTATCTCCGTCTAACATCTTTGGTTTCTACAAATGTCTGCCTAGGTGTGTTTACATCTGAATATGTGTGAGTGTGTGTGTATTTGTTTACCTTTCTTTTTGTCCCCTAAGGTAAGTCCTTCCACTCCTGGGATTGGGATGACTCCTTTTCCACTTCCTTAGAATCCGTATCCTTCCCTTTCTCCTCTCCTTCCTTCCTCTTTTTCCTGAAGAAGCTGCCAGTGGTGGCAAAAGTGTATTGAAGTTTACTTGCCAGGCGAAGGAGCACAGGTGGTGGTAGTAACATGAATAAATAAAACACACACACACACAAACACAAGCTTTCACAACCTAGTTGCTTCTGCAGGCAGAAGGGAAGGAGAGGGAAAAGGAAAGGATGAGGTTTTTAAGGGAGTGGGTAAGGAGCCATTCCAATCCCAGGAGAGGAAAGACTGACCTTGGGGGTAAAAAAGGTAGTTAAATAAATACACACACACCCACACATATACACACGCAAACACACCTAGGGAGACATAAATATATTTTTTATAGAAGGAAACTTTCTTGATGGGATAAATTTATATAAAAAATAGAAATCGGCACAGGCTTGCCGACAGATACATATAAAAACACACACATACACAGCCTTCATGTATATAACTGGAGTTTCATAAAATAATACCGTAGCATACTATATTTTGAAAAATAAGATAATCTAACATATTTTGGAGGCACACAATCCACATTGCCTTAATAATTAAATTACTTCAGACAGTTTACCACTTACAGTAGAACTCCATTTTTACACTTTTCAAGGGACTTCAGTGAAACGATGTAAAATGCGAGAAAACATAAAATGCAGAAAATAATGTTTTAAATGGTAAAATACGCTTACTGGATCAGACTTGCATTTTTGTTGTTTATTTAAAATATATGTACATAATAGGCATCAAAGTACTCGCCAGGAAGTTTATTATGCAATAAAGGTTATCCAAATTTTTACCATGTTAAATGCCAGGCGGAAATGGTAATTTTATGGGAAGTAGAAATTTTTGACGTAATTTCATTCATTATAATCGATTAGTCAGCAATCCTTATAATAATAATAATAATAATAATTTATTTGTCTGTAGATCATATTTACAATGATATTAGACAAGTAATGTTGTTAATTTTATATAACATAAGAAAGAAAGAAAATTTTACAAATTTATCATTTATAAATATAACATGTGGTATTTAAGTATTAGAAATTTAGTGAAAAGACACAGTCCACTTCTCTGTTTCCAGCACTACATCAGTTCACCTTTAAATTACAAATTTTCTATTAAATACTCCTTCACCTTATACCAGCATCCAGAGATGAGATGTTCCTTTAATTTTCTTTTGATGGCACTACATTCCTTTATGCATCTGATGCTAAGAGGCAGTTTGTTGAAGAATCTGCATCCTGCGTTTATAGGATCCCTATCTGTCATGTTTAGCCTTTTGCTGAAAAAATGGAATTGTTCTTTAGTTCTTGTATTGTGGTTATGAATATCACTGTTTAGTGGAGCTGTACAGTTTACCGTAAGGTAAACTATTGTCCCATATATATACAGACTTGGTACAGTTAGTATCTTAAATTCTTTAAATTTGTTTTTGCATGATTCCCTTGGTGATAGTTTGGCTAGGCATCTGATGGCTTTCTTTTGAAGTTTTAAAAGTCTCTGTATGTGTACATCAGCTGCTCCTCCCCATAGTGGTATACCATATGATAAGTGTGGGAAGATAAGTCCATAATACATTTTTAACAGGGTTTCTGTGTCCACTGTATAGCACATTTTTCTCATTAAGAATATATTTGTGCTTATTTTCGAACAAACCTTATCAATGTGATTTTCCCATGACAGATGCTTGTCCACCTCTATTCCCAGAAATCTATTACAGTCCACTTCTGCTATGTCTGCACTGCCAATCTTCAGTGTAAATACCTCTGAGCTTTTTGTTATCTTTGTTTCAAATTTAGTACATTTTGTTTTCTTTCTGTTGATCAGTAGATTATTTTCTGTAAAATACCTTTCTGCCCTTTGAAAGTTTTCAGTGGCTCTCTTTTCCAAATCTTTCATGTGTCACCACATACTAACAAAGTTGTGTCGTCAGCATACATTATTACTTTTTCATTTATTTCAGTGGGCATATCATTTATGTACAGTATGAAGAGCAGAGGTCCCAATATCGAACCCTGAGATACCCCATACTTCACCTCCTGCAATTCCGAATAGACTTTTTCTTCTTTGTTCCTACATTTATGTTTTAATTCCACACACTGTTGTCTGTTTTCAGCAAATGTTTTTATAATGTCTGCAGCATTTCCTCTTATGCCCTAACAGTTTAGTTTTTTTAGAAGAGTTTTGTGGCAGACACAATCAAAGGCTTTGGAAAGGTCTAAGTATATACCAGACACTTTCTTTCGTTGTTCCAGGGCCTCTGTTAAGTATGTTATGAAATTTGCCACTGCTGTCTTAGTTGATCTCCCCTTTCTGAACCCATGTTGAGCTTCATTTAAGATGTTATGTTTGTCTATGAAATTTACAATTCTATCATTAATCACTCTTTCTACTATTTTAGACAGAACAGTTGTGATCGTGATTGGTCTATAGTTTCCAGGATCTTCTTTATCACCTCCTTTAAAAACTGGCACTACCTTGCTCCTTTTTAAACAGTTCGGAAAAACTCCTTCCTTCATTGTTAGATTTATCAGGAATGTCAAAGGTGTTGCAAGATATTTAGCACAATGTTTTACTATTTTTGCTGATATGCCATCTAGACCCTCTGTATTTTTATTTTTTAGTGCACCAATTATTTTTGAAACCTCCAATTCATTTGTAGGGAGTAGGTATAGACTCTCAGCCACCCATTTAGGACTTCTGATGCTCTTTGTTACTGGGGTTTTCTTATTTAGTAGTTTCTCCACTATAGCTACATAGTGCTGATTTAAGCTATTTGCCACTTGTAGTGGGTCTGTCACTTTAACCCTCTCCATTTCCAGTATTATATTTGTATCCTTTGAGGTCTGTGACTCTTTTCTATTACCATTTATTAAGTGCCAGACGGTTTTAGAAATATTTGTAGAAGTTTTTATTTCATGTTTATATTGGCTAGCCTTTGCTTCTCTTATCATCCTTGTGTACAGTTTCTTCTTGCTCCTGTACGCCTCTTGACTGGCCTGTTCTTTATCTTTCAGGTAATCTTCATAGAATTTAATCAATTCCTCTCTTGCTTTTTTAATTTCCTTGGTGATCCATTTTTTGTTTTGCTTGGCACTTACAGTTTTACATATTACAGGACAAGCCACATTTATGTGGTGTCTTAGTATATCACAGAAAGATTCCCAGCTCTTTTCTACACTGTGCTCGTTATACACATCATCCCATTTTTCTGCTTTTACTAAAATTTCTAGGCTATTTAAATTTGCAATATCTGTTTGTCTATATTTTATCATTTTCTTGTCTTCAGCTTTTGCATAATCTTTCAGTTCAATTGTTTGTCCGGAATGGTCTGCAATAACAGTATTTATAACCTGAACTTTTTGTCTTTCAGTAGGTATATTTGTAAGGATATGATCTATCAATGTGCTTGATGTTTCTGTACATCTTGTTGGGCTTTTTACATGCAACTGGAGATTGTATGACCCCAGTATGTCTTGAAAACGTCTTGTGCAGTCATTGTCTCTTAGCATATCTGTATTTAAGTCACCTGCTAATATTACAAAACTATATTTCTTCATGACTTTCTGAAGTAGTACCTCTAATTCCAGTAAAAAGTTTTAGTGCTAGAGCTAGGTGATCGGTATATTCCTATTATAAGGCATTTTTTCCCCATGTACTTTATTTGTACTGCTGCTGCTTCGAAGTAGAAATCTGTGCAATTTGGGATATGTCGAGGGGTGTAGTCCCCAACTTTGCTGTCAACAAAAATTGCTACTCCCCCACTTTTATGTTCATTTCTGCAATAGTATGCTACATTTTTGTATCCCTCTAGTTTGAAAACCTTTAATTCACTATCTTTTAAACCATGTTCTGTCATTATGAAAATATTAGGTACTTCAACAACTAGTAAAACTTCTAACTCTTCTGATTTTTTAGATGCATATTGAATGTTTTGATGCATTATTTTTAAATTGGAGTTTTTTGAAACTGCTGTACTATTTATGTTGCCACTTTCCCTACCTTGATTGGAATCAGCCTCTTGTACTAGTTGACCTTGTTGTAGATTCTTCTGATTGCAGTCATTTAGATGTTTCCCTATTATCTGTTGCTGTTCACTGCTTGGCCCCAGCAAAAATCCTGGCTTCTCAAAGGTGGCTGCCTTCTTCTAGTGTGACGACTGCTACTACTGCTATGTGCTGTTGCTGTGTAAGCCAGTAATTCAGGTTGGCTTGTTATTTGTTTTGGAGCTACTGCTACTGATGTTTGTTCTGCTACTGTTGTTGTTGTGAATGCTGATGATTCTGGTTGGTTGAACTTGGATGTTTTAACTGTCACTTCTGATGTTGCTATTAATTTTGGTTCAGTAGTAGGTTGCTCTGTTGGTGTTGCTAGTGTTTCTTGGATGGTAGATCGGGGGGCTGTTGCCATTTGTGCTGGCGTTTCTGCTGTTGGGCATTTATACCATCCCAGTTCAGTGACTGTCAATTTGGAATTGCATTTAATTGCATCCCTTATTAAGTTTCCTAGCTTGGCTTTCCCATTGTAGTTTAGGTGAAGCCCATGTTTAGTAAAACATTCCCTATGAAGTGTGCTTGAGTCGATTAATTTCACATTACTGAATAGCCTGCAACAGCTTTTTAGTTTCTCATTAATTCTGTGAATTTCCTTATTCACACATGACCATTCAGGTAAATCATGCCTGAGAGGAAAGTTCACAAGTATAATGTTTGTGTTTGATAGTACTAGAATAAGACTCAAGAGCTGTTTATACATTTTCATGGCATTATTTTCGTAAATGTCTTTTGCTCCTGCACAAATTACAACAGTGTCCTGCTTGCCATACTTATATTTTACGATGTTTTTCGTCACTTCTTTGAAACTAGCACCTGGTTTCACCATACCGGTAACTGTTGATGATTTACTGATCACTTGCAGTTCTTGAGAAATTCCTTTGGTGTGACTGTCTCCAAAAACGTCGATTTTTGATACCATCTTTTCTGGCACTTGCATTACATTTTGTTTATTTGTACTTTGATTGTTTTTTACGGATTCGTTTTGTTTTTTTTATGTTGTTTTGGCCTATTTGCATTTGTCACAGCGGATTCGTTTTGTTTTTTATGTTGTTTTGGCGTATTTGCATTTGTCACAGCGATATCACAAACCATATCTGTAAGAACCTGGAAGTAATTTTCGTGCACTACACTTTTCTTTGTTTCACTGTTTTCTTGCTTTTTCACTTTTTGTTTGCATCCATTTAACTTTACTTCCGCCAACTTTTCCGACAGAGTCGAAATATCATGGCGCGATCTTGATGGGTTTAGTTCACTGATTTCATCTTTAAGTTTCGTTATATCCATCTTCAGTGCACTGATAATAAGCTGTAAACTGGACACACGTTCGTTTAGCTTCGAAATTTCGGCTTTACAATTTACACACTGTTTATTTTTAACACTAAAATTCACGTTTTTTCGCGGAGTAACATTCCGTATTTTCACGCTAGCCGCCATTTTTACCTTCCCTTTTCCCTTTTACTGGCATTAATTATTTATGATATAAAACTCCACAAATACTGTTCTTTTTGTATTTTTTGATGTTTCATAAAACGATATTGGAGAATTTATTCACGTTCTCAAGTGCAAATATATGCATATGTATTTTTGTGACTTTTCCTAGGGTCGGCATCTACACTATTATTGCTTTTTTGAGTTTGTGGGTATTATGGTGATGCTGAACCGAATAATACCCAACTTCAACAGATAACGGTCTGTATTAATCAGAAAGATGTATCACAAAAACAATGCAACTCATTTTTCTCACATCAACAAAGCAACTGGTTCTGTTTGTCTGAGTACACGCCAGTCGCGCTGGCAAAGAAGCTGGCGGAAAGAGTAACTGCACCGCCACAATGTTATAAAATTGGTGCGTAGTAAGTCAACTAGATGTGTACTGCCAACAACGAAATGCGAAATATACATTTAAATAAATGCAAAGTGGTACGAAACTTGACTGCGTAAAATTTACAAACACTATGCTTTAAGACGAAAGCCATGCCAGCATCAATTTATGTCATTTATGTCATTTTTTCTTCACGAACATGCTTTCGAAAAGGGTAAAACATGGGAAAAGTGTTAATATATTAACGCAAAAACAATGTTAAATTAACATTGTGAACATAGGAAATTTGACGGGACCAACGAAAAATGGTGGGAAAACGTAAACTTAAAAACAGGGTTTTACTGTTTGTTTTTTACATGTTGACCGCAACATAATTTATCATCCAAGTTATCCGCTGATGGAAGTTTACCTTTTACACTAAATACCATCTGCTGTGTTTTGTTTTCATTAAGCAAGAACTATTTGCTTTGAATCAATATGATGCTTGTGCAACTGTCTTTGCAACACAAGTTTTAAGGCTTATGAGATCATTACTTCTATGTAGAAAGTTGTATCATCTACATATAGTACTGTATTAGATTTAATACACGAAGGCTGGTCATTAATCATTGTTAGGAACAGGAAATGGCCCGGCACAGATCCCTGTGGAACACCTACCTTAACTTATTCCATAGTGGACAATTCTTTCCCAACACATGTATTTACTTATGGTTGTGCAGATATGACTTTAATAGGTTAAGGCAATTATCTCTAACACCATAGAAGTCAGTTCTTTCAGAAGTGTTGCATGTTCTACACAGTCAAAGGCTTTGCTTAGATCACAAAAAGTGACTTGGGCAAAGCCTTTATCTTATAATTGATGAATGTACTTGGCAATCAACAGAGTCCATAGCATCCACTGTTGACAGTTTTCTTTTTTCTGAAATTGTGAGTCTCTAATTATTCCAAAATTTTCAAAATAATCACATTATTGTTGGTAAATTATATATTCTAAAACTTACGGAAAAGCTGGTACTATCGAAATTGGCGTGTCACCTCCTCCTCCTCAACCACCACCACCACCACCACCCACCACCACCACCACCAGTTGTTCCTCTGGGTTTGCCTATTTTTTAAATTCTAGATCTAAACCATCCCTTTATTATTTCTCAGGTTTAGCAAGTCTTAACACAAATCAATTGATTTATATATATTTTGAATAAGCATGTTTTCGGCATGCTCTTTTTTTATGTACATGACAATTTCAAGTAAGTAGATACATTGTAAGGTTAAGGGTTGGATCCTAAGTTCTTTAAAGACTGATGTGCATTATTTTCTGCTGTTCATACTTTTCAGTATTCTCATATTTTTTCCCCTGAAAAGTTTGTCTGCTTGGGGGGAATTTCCCAGAATATGAAGCTGTATCTCAAAATGGAGTATATGCAAGTGAAATACATTGCTCTAACTGTTTTTGCACTCGTGTTGTTCCATGTAGGCCCTAAGTCTCACTGCATAGGGTATTTTAGAATGGGCCTACTTTAGAATTTAAGAATGCTATGTGGGAATTGCATTTACTGTTGTTCTTTATGTACATGCCAAGAAATGTTCCTTGCTGACACTGTAAATGATTGGTTTAGATACACATTTTTGGTTTTAATGGATTTATGTTTTGTTGTGTGAGGAAGTGTATGGTGACAGTTTTTGAAGCTTTATCAAGAGCTCAGTTTCCTCAAACCACTCTGAAATTTTGTCATTTGTGACTTTGACGTACAGACTAAGAGCCTTTTCATTTTTATCTTCAATCAATACACTGGTGTCATCTGTTTGCTCTCACACCCAAAAGAACCCAGTTCTTCATTCATTGTGTCAGTGTCCACAATTTCTTTACATGGTTCAGTAAAAAGTGCTTCAATTGCAATATCGCCATATATATTTATTACCTGCTGATCCTCTGACAAACTAGATGTTTCTGCCCACTTGTAATATTTAACCAAGTCAGTTACTTCTTCGACTTCTGTATGGGGTGTTTGTGCTCAATCTTACCTGTAATTTTAGCGCTACATGCGGTACAAGTCTCATTCTCAACAGATACTAAGTTTACAGGGTAGTACACACTCATAAGATAACTATTCATTACATTAGCTGTATTCCTAGGTACAGTGTTGTTGCCATTATTGTCCATTTATTACTTACACCCTTCACCCCTACCTTGTGGATCATCAATGGAGTGCCAACAAGTGTTTTTTGTTCATAACTGCCCCTAGAGTTTCGACTCCTGGAGTCACCATTTTCATGCCAATTCCTATTTCTGTTTCCAAACTTCCTGTTACCATTTCTACTCCAATTGTTGCCATCTGTTACCTTGAGTGGAAGTTATTATTACTATTGTCCCTAAAATGAAAATTATTATGGTTGGGATTGTGATCCCTTGAGTGAAATTTGTCACTAGTACTACTGTTTTCCCTTTTGTTAAAATTAACATTTTTCCTAACTATGATTCCCACTTTTCTATGAGTGACCAGAACTGTGATTCAGTTTTTCGACTTTGTCTATGAAACAGTCTTAACTTTTCCATGTAATAAGAAAATTGTTCGATATTGTCATCTGACCCATACATGATATCCCACTACACATCAGTTGGCAGTCTTCTTTTCAAGGTGTCGATTTGTGTCAGCTCATCAATTGGTTTACTCAAATGTACAAGTTTTTTAAGTTGATTTTTACAAAACTATTTCATAGTACCTTGTGTTTCCCTATAATTTGGTCCATTCAGGAACTTGCCCTTTATTCTGACGTGTTCTGTTTCAAACCAGAACCGCTTAAAAAAAAAAAAAAAAAAAAAAAAAAAAAAAAAAAAAAAAAAAAAAAAAAAAAAAAAATTGTTTCAAATTCTACATATAAAATGTTTCTTGAACAATTTTGGTTGGTCCAAGACAAAGCTTCACCCTTCAAAAATTTCTTAATACACTTAATTTTCTTATCTTCACTCAGTTTGGGTAAAAAGTTGTCCCTACAATTTTGGAGAATGTCAACGGGATGCCAACTTCATTTATCAGAAAAGTTTTTCACTGGTGTAGTTGAGAACACTGTACACATATTACTAGAAAAAATTTGTTAGCGACATCATTACTAAGTGTTTCAAACCTATTGTTTAAGTCAGAAATGGAAGTTTCCAGTTTATTAACAGTGGACTTAGTTTCAACATCTTGGATGCTTACAATCTCACTTATTGTTCTAACTTTATCATCTACTACATTGAGTTTCGACACCACTCTACTTTCAAGATCTCGGGCCATAGTTTTTACATTTGCACACTGTCTATTTGTCTATGAATATTATCACAGCACATCTCATTTTTCTCCGTATCTGCAACCAGCTTATTTTTTACAGGCTGAATTTTACTACTCAGACTAGATTTTACTTCTCCCACTTTGGTGTCTGTTGCTGAAATCTTTGATTTGGCTCTACCTAATTTCTTGTCAATCTTTGATGTATCAGCCCAAAGTTTGCTACTCAAAAGTAAAGTATTGCCAGTTTTATTTTTCATCACGCCTTCAAGACGCGAAACTTTCAGGTCCATTGATTGTTCTAAATTCTCAGCTAGAGCTTTTAACTTGGATCTATTTTTCTGTCCAAAACTAGAAATACAACCACTTTCTCAGTCGCTTGTAAGTGCATTGCCACAGTTTGATTTAGAGATAATGATTCATCATTGCTAACATCATTTCTATTTTCAAGATTCCCCCTCTGATGAACTAGGAAACTGACTAGGTTCTAACAACTGGTCTTTCCGTTTTATCGGCATGTGAGATATTTTCACAATCTTGCTTGGATTCAGCTTCACTGTCTGGTTTTACAAAAGTCATTTTCATAAAATTTTTGTACATGAAATAATAAAAAGACACAAATAAAACACTGCACAAATGTACTTTATATTTTCAGCTGGTCTTCACACGTGTACTTGGATTCATTACAATATTTTGTCTCCTTCAATGACTTCCATGCACCGTCCTTTGTTTTGCACCACGTTATTATTGTTCATACATATATCATTTATCAGATTCCTGCAGCACACAGATTTTGTTAATATGTGTAGATCTAAAGTACTTAATCCCAGACATAGGGCCCAACTTTTCACAGTCCTAAACCGTTTTGAAAGTTATATAAATGTTCCATAAAGATTCCGTTATGGTATGGCGAATGGATAACAAAAAAGTATCGGATGTAGAAGATTGTAAAAATTAAGTTACTTAGCTTGGTATTCTCACTGCTGCTTGGTGCTTGTAAATTTGGCTTTTCTGTCAGGGTTTAATACCATTGGTACTTTGGTTACAGGAAAGCTGTGGGTTTTTTTGGTCATTTGCACTAATGAAAAAATGTAGTCACACAAACTTCTTATTTTTTAGAGAAATCACTCATTCGCTTTATACAGATACTAAAGTCACAAAACCAACATGCCACATGTAGTTTCCATGCCAAAACTTAAACTGTACATATATAAACAAACAACAACCCCACTTGCATATGGCCGAAAGAAAGTGGCCAAGACCAAGGCTAATAACTATAAGTTTGGACAGTAAGCACTCTGCTCTGCCAATGACATATTCTGACATCTCTGTGGGACTGCGCGCTCCCAAGTGGCCTGCTCAGGCTTAGTCCCCTGCAGCACAGAATGTGCATTTATATCAAGTTTTTGACGGAAGATATTGTTTCTACCTAAAATGCGAAATGCCTTTCTGCTGTAAGACTGCTAGGTCATATTCTATTGCAGAATTATGCATAATATATCAGTAACATATCGGATCACAAACATATAAGCAATGTCTATTGTATGAACTGCTGACTTTAAAGGAACAGGATTCTTTTAATACAATCTTATCAAAATACATTAAAATTAGAACGTAAGAATTTCAAAGTACAATTTAGATGAAAGAAAGGAAATTTACTCACCATTGTCTGTCTCCAGTGAATGTGCTGAATATTGATTTAAATATACAAAATCTGTGTATCAACCGTCTTGTAATGCTGAACGACAATTCTGCAGACATTTGTACACACAATGCTTCTGTCAAAAATATACATATATACTTAAATGATTCCTAGTTACCCAAAAGTTACTGCAAAATCATACCTACTGCGACAACATATGACACTCGCTTTTCAGCGATGTGCATCTAATTTTTGTGCCTTCATTTTCGATGACAGCCAATGCAAACGAATGAATGTCCGAGTTCTGGCATAAATTCAAATAAAATCTGGATGAAAATTAGGGAACCGCTGTGTAAGTGTTGCACACAATTTCCTAACAACATTCTTTTCTCAAGACAAATTGTCACTTCCATGAATCTAAGCAAACAATAGTTTGATTTGCCTTATTGTCTCAGGCCATGTTTGTGGTGGTACAAATAATCAACCAAGACAGCAAAAAGAACAGTATATATAGGCCCTCATAGTTGAGACTGCTGGTAGAGGATATCCGATTTTTTTTTCTCACAAAATTTCAACATTTCTGAGAAATTGCACGCAGAGCAATATATTTACAAATGTCCTCTTTGGTCCACTGTGCATGTTTAGAATCATTCAGTAGGCTTTTAATTTGTTTGGGTGAAAATATCTTTCCCAGTGTATCTATCCCACCGTGACATCGAGCACAGAATGGCGAAAATGCAATTCTTACTGTGCATTGCTTACTGTGCCCCCCAGGCTGAGACCACACAGTAAAACCAAAGATGATGATCATACAATCCAAAGAACATCCAAGTTCAGTGCCGACTCAGACTGTATTAAATATCGACTTTTAACAATAAATATATGCAAATTGACAATGCCAATTAAAAAAAAAAAAAAAAAAAAAAAAAAAAAAAAAAAAAAAAATAAAATAAAATAAAAATAAAAATTAAAAAGTCACATTAAAATACATATTTGTGCCTATTGGCACAGATCAACAGATCAGCAAAATTAAAATGTGCTCAACTGGGCAGTTCTATTACAAATGGGATTGTGTTTTATCTTCAAGAAACTCATCATCATCATCATCATTAGAGACTGATTACGCCTTTCAGCGTTCAGTCTGGAGCATAGTACCTCTAATAAAATTCCTCCACGATCCCCTATTCAATGCTAACATTGATGCCTCGTCTTATGTTATGCCTTTTACTTCAAAATCATTCTGCACCGATCTAAGTACTTTCTTCTTGGTCTACCTCGACTCCTCTTACCATCCGCTGCCGAACTCATGAGTCTCTTAGGTAACCTTGCTTCTCCCATGTGTGTAACATGACCCCACCATCTCAATCTGTTCACTTTAACAGCTTCATCTATGGTGTTCATTCCAAGTTTTTGTTTGATTTCCTCTTTATGGACACCTCCTGCCATAGTTCCCATCTATTAGTATCTGCAATCATTCTTGCTACTTTCATATCTGTAACTTCTACCTTATGAATAAGGTAACCTGTATCTACCCAAGTTTCACTTCCCTACAACAAAGTTGGTCGAAAGATGGAGCGGTGCACTGCAAGTTAGCAGTGCAGTCTTGGTACTGACTTCCTTCTTGCAGAAGAGAGTAGATCTTAGCTGAGCACTCACTGCATTAGCTTTGCTGCACCTCGATTCCAGTTCTTTCACTAAGTTGCCATCCTGTGAGAAAATACAGCCCAGGTTCTTGAAACTGTCTACCTGTTCTAACTTTGTTTCTCCATTTGGCACTCAATCTGTTTATATCTCTTTCCCACAGACATTACTTTCATTTGGAGATGCTGATCTTCATATCATAATCCTTGCACCTTTGATCGAGCTCTGAAATATTAGTTTGCAGCCTTTCAATCAAATCTGCCATTACAACTAAGTCATCCACATATACGAGACTGCTTATTTTGTTTTGACCTATTTTAATCCCGCCCTGCCAGGCTACTGTTTTCAACATATGATCCATGAGTAGTTTGAACAACAGTGGTGACAGGTTACAGCCTTGTCTTACCCCTGAAATTACCCTGAACCATGAGCTTAATTTGCCATCTACTCTAACTGCTGCCTGATAGTCTATGTAAAGGCCTTTAATTGCCTGCAGAAGTTTGCCTCCTATACCATAATCTTGTAGAACTGACAGTAACTTCCTCCTAGGAACACGGTCATAAGCCTTTGCTAGATCTATGAAAAATAGATACAATTCCCTGTTCCACTCATAGCACTTTTCCATTACCTGCTGTAAACTGAATGGACAGTGTGTTGAAGAGAGTGTATAAAATGAACATTAACAAGAGCAAAACAAAAATAATGGAATGCGGTCTTAGAAAATCAGGCGATGCTGAAGGAATTAGATTAGGTAACGAAACAATGAAGGTGGTAGATGAGTTTTGTTACTTGGGTAGTAAAATAACATGCGATGGTCACAGTACAACGGATATAAAATGCAGAATGGCAATGGGAAGAAAAGCATTTTTGAAAAAGAGAAATTTGCTAACATCGAATATTAATTTAAGGGTAAAGAAGTGTTTTCTGAAGGCATTTGTGTGGAGTGTTGCCTTGTACGGGAGTGAAACATGGACGATAAGCAGTGTGGACAGGAAGAGAATAGAGGCTTTTGAAATGTGGTGCTACAGAAGAATGCTGAAGATTAGGTGGGTAGATTGCATAACCAATGAAGAGGTACTGAACAGAATTGGTGAGAAAAGGAATTTTTTGCATACCCTGACTAAAAGAAGAGATCGCTTGGTAGGACACATTCTTAGACATCGGGGAATTGTAAATTTAGCATTGGAGGGAGGTGTGTGGGGTAAAAATCGCAGAGGGAGACGCGTATAGTAAGCAGATTCAAGTGGATGTGGGTTGCCGTTCTTATGAGGAGATGAAAAGGCTTGCTCAGGATAGAGTAGGGTGGAGAGCTGCATCAAACAAGTCTCTGGACTGAAGACCATAACAACAACAACTGAAGATCTGGTCCTGACAGCCTCTAAGAGGCCTAAACTCACACTAATTTTCATCTAACTTGTCCTCAATTAATACTCGCACTCTCCTTTCAACAATACCTGAGAATATTTTGCCTACAAAGCTAATTAAATAGATACCTTGATAGTTGTTACAATCTTTTCTGTTTCCATGTTTGAAAATGGACGGAACCTGTCCAGATTCCCATGCCTTCTCAATTATCCTGTGTAACCATTTGAGACCTGATATTCCACTGTATTTGACGAGTACCAGCTTAATTTCATCCATCCCAGCTGCTTTATTGCACTGTAATCTATTAACCATTTTCTCCACTTCCTCAAATGAGATTCTGTTATCATCGTCAATCCTATCCCATTCTACCTGAAAATCTGACACATCATTGTATGTTTCACCTACATTGAGCAATTCTTCAAAATATTCCCTTCATCTTCTCAAGGCATCCACAGGATTGACTAGCAGCTTTCCTGACCTGACCAAAACACTTGTTAATTCCTTCTTCCCTCCCTTTCGAAGATTGCTAATTACACTCCAAAATGGTTTTCCCGTGGCTTGACCCAGAGTTTCTAGCTTATTTCCAAAGTCTTCCCATGATTTCTGCTTGGAGTCTGCAATTATCCATTTGGCTTTGTTTCTTTCTTCAACATAACTTTCTCTGTCTGCCTGATTTCTGGTATGGAGCCATTTTTGAAATGCTTTGTTTTTCTTTTTACAGGCTGCATTGACTGTGTCATTCCACCAAGCTGTCTGCTTCTTCCTGCCTTTACACACTACAGTTCCAAGACATTCTCTAGCTGCTTCCAGTAGTGTGTCCCTGTACCTTGACCATTCCTCTTCCAGTGACTATGAATCATTACATTCAATTAACTGGTACCTTTCCGAGATCACTGTTAGGTATTTGTGTCTAATTTCCTTGTCTTGAAGCTTCTCCACTCTTATCCTTGTACACATGGACGTGACTTTCTGCTCTTTTGGCCTCATAAAACCAATTTCACTGCAGATTAAATAATGATCAGTATCATCAAAGAACCCCCTGAAAACACGTGTGTCCTTAACTGTCTTCCTGAATTCTGGGTCTGTTATTATATAGTCAATGACAGATCTGGTTCCCCTTCCTTCCCAAGTATAGCAGTGAATGTCCTTATGCTTAAAGAAGAAGTTTGTGATAACTAAGCCCATACTGGAACAGAAATCAAAGAGCTGTTTTCCATTCCTGTTGGCCTCCCTATCCTCTCCAAACTTACCCATAACCTTTACATAACCTTCTGTTTGATTTCCTTTCCTGGCGTTGAAACACCCATGAGTCAAACACTATCCTTATCCTTCACTCTAACAACTACATCACTAAGTGCATTGTAAAATCTGTCCATCTCATCTTGATCTGTCCCTTCACAGGGTGAATACACTGTCACAATCCTAATTTTCTTGCTGGAGATGGCCAAATCTATCCACATCAGTCATTCATTTACATACCTTATTGCAATTATGCTGGGTTCGATTGCTTTCCTGATGGAAAACCCTACACCCCACTGTGCTCTTCTAACTTTGACTCCTGACAGGTAGACCTTGTATTCTACGACTTCGTCCTCTTTCTCTCCCCATACTCTAATGTCACTAACAGCTAAAACATCTAACAGCATCTCACTTGAAGCCTCCGCCAGCTCTACCTTCTTCCCAGTGTAATCCCCACTGATATTAATAGCTCCCCATTTGATTCTAGATCGTTTGCCAAGTCGTATCAGAGGAGTCCCTGCTCTATCAATTACAGGTGGGACTCCATCACCTCCAAAGGTCTGAGGCATTTTGCTTTGATTGTTGCCAGCAGGATTTTGAAGTACCTGGGAAGCAGGTTGCTAGTCTTACTTGCCCAGGGCCCAACTGGGTTTTACCCCGAACGGTTGAGGGCCTAACCAGTGGATTTGGTAGTCTTTGCTGTCTGAGTACAAAGGTGGCCACGACTCAGAATATGTCCGAGATGCCCAACCTTATTCCAAAGTAACTGGTATCCCAACTCTTAGGACCACTTACTTGGCCACTCATACGTTGCCCGTGGCTCATGAACTAGGATATGACTACAGTAACACACACCATGAACCACAAGTCATGGTACAATTTTTTCTTATTGTGTATGGCATTTTTAACATTGTCATTTCAAAGCCATGTATCTTTGTTGATCCTTCACCATCTTGGTTTTGTTGTTCCGAGATTAGAACATGCAGCTTTATGAGCGGAGATCTTTATTTTACTCCAGCTATCTTCAACTGTGATAATTGGTGGAATTATAGTGCCTGACATAACCTCAACCTTCTTGTATTTGAAGTGCCATCATTTGATCCTCAATGCTCCGTTTCTGGCAGATCTTGGCGGTTTCATTTGAAGATTGCAGGTGACTGGTCAGTGTTGCATTGCAACAGTTTCATATGGAACAACTTTTGTGTCGAACACATCTTCAAGGTTACGACGACTTACTAGGACATAGTCAACTTGAGTTTTGTTTGAATGGCTATAGTATGTGATTTGATGGGTTTCATGCTTTTTTGAACAGGAGTTTGTAATGATCAAGTCATGAGATTCGGCATTATCTAGGATTCTCTGGCCATAATCATTCTTTTCTCCATATCCATTGTCACCATGAGCAGCATGATTGTCTTTTCCTTGTCCGTGTCCATTCAGGTCACCAGCAATGATGATGTAATATTATGCTGGAACTTCAGCAGTCTTCTCGTTCAGCAATGCCCAGAAGACATCTTTGGGTTTCTGCGCTCAGGCCAGTTTGTGGAGCTTAGGCACTGAAGAAGTGGACTTTTTGTTTGTTTGCAATCTAGCCAATTTCAATGAGGTGATCATTGTAAAATTGCACCTCAGACTCAGAGCCATCGAATTTTGCTGATACGACAATGTCAACACCATTCGCTGTTATATGGGTTCTATTGTAATTCAGTTTGTATCCACAACCAGTGTCACATGACTTTTGCCCACTCCATCTAGTCTCCTGCTCTGCACAGATGTCACTGCCTCTTTTCAAGTGCTTTATATACATCGCAGCATCGTCCAATCAAAGTGTGGGATCTTGCTTGTATAGCTGTCGCTGCCCTTGCGACAGTAACCCTAGCATACTTGTCACGCTGAATGGGCCCTGCCAGCACATATCGCCTTCAGGGGACATCCTAACCCTGATACCGAATCCTCGCGACAGCAATTCCATAATGATATGACTATGGTTGTTGATGTACATACGGATTCTTTTTTCTTTAAGGAAACTTATTTTCTGGATGCACTTCATATGTGTTGTGCAGGTATCTGTTGGCACCTGCTGATTAAAAATTCAGTAGAAACACTCAGGAACTGAGAAATGGGGAAAATGAGAAGACTGGGCTACAAGTAAAGAAAGGGCAAGAAAATGAGAAATGCATACAAAATATGTTACAACATACTTAAATCATCTTATGAATATTTTTTTTCTGACGTACACAAAACTTGTTCTGTATTCATACCATTTTTGGGAATAATGTGTTTGGCTTTAATAAGATCCAATTTTCAGATACCAACTCCTAATTATGGTGCCACAGCTCCAGTAATGCACCAGCCTCACCCTTGTCAAATGTCCAAAAGCAGGCTACCTCTCAAAATGGTGGTATCTGATGTTGTTCACAGAGACTTTGGCCCTTTGCAACAGCCATCACCCAGTCCTTCACGTTTTATTGTAACACCAAAGAAGAGGTAAGTGATAAAACTACTATGGCACTAAAAGTAAGAGAGAAAAAATAATAACATGCAATGATTTCATTCAATGAAATTTTTTATATCACTAGAAATTAAAAGTTGCTTATTAAAGAAAAGTATTGCCTGTTATCGAAATTCAGCCAATTGTGTTATTCATTCCTACTCAAACCTGCAAATTTATAGTGAAATGATTGCTTTAATTTTCAAAGTAATAATACAAAGCTACAGTATAATCCGTATTTTTGGTAAAGAGTCTTTCATCTTTTGCAGAAGTCGTTGTTAGTTACGTTTACAAATATAAAGTTTCAAACTAAAAAAAAAGATCAAACTCAACTTGCTGCAACATACAGGGCGTACCAAACTGAATATTGGGGTTTTAGAGCTCGGGGGGAAAATAATGATAACCCTCATTTATGAAGTTCTGAGATATGATGAATTTTATGTTTGAAAAATATTTTATATTACATGTTTTAATATTTGTATCTTTTAGAGGAGCATAATTGTTGATGTGTATGTCTTCTACAAAATATAATTTATTGAAATTACAATATATTCAATATCAAATGCACCTGTTTACATGAAAATAATGGTAAAATATTAAAATAATAAACAGATCACATATAAATTAGTAATCAAACATTATGGCATGAAATAATCCTTTTAAGGCAAGAAATTAAGAAACATGTTCTTGCTTAATATCAGACTGACAAACATTGCAATATTGAAAAAGTAGAGACAAGCAATCTCTTACAGCCATTCATTTTAGTAACACAAAATAGCATTTATGAACTATTAACACAGAAACCTCAAATATGATTTCTAACTTGAACAAAACCAATTAACAATATACATAAAGCATAACATTCTTAATTTACTAAAAGCTGTCAATAGTAATTAATAATACTGAAAAAAGGCAATATCTGAAAACATAATTTTCCATCTGTCCTCATCTTCGTCTATGAATACTTCTTCATTGTATGTTCCACCACATTTCAAACTGTTACAGAAATCCATATACACTGGTGGCATCCACTTCAAGCAGGAAAGGGGTAACGAAAGAATTTTGGACCCATGTACATATGAATACTTAGTTGAGCCACCGACAGACACAAATAAAAGACACACAAACACACACACAATTCTAAATTTTTGGCCACAGCCTTCCTTAAAAGAGAACACTCATCCACACAATCACTCAGGCACACTCATCTGCACACGTCAGCCAGAGATGTGTGTGGATGACTGTGCCTGAGTAATTGTGTGGATGAGTATTCTCTTTTTGAGGAAGGCTGTGGCCAAAAATTTAGAATTCTGTGTGTATTTGTGTGTCTTTCATTTGTGTCTGTCGATGGCTCAACGTTTGGCTTTAAGGTGAGTTGTTCCCTATCTACATATTATTATTAATGTTCCTTACTGGACCTTCCATTGTTGTTATAAAGACTTAGTAATGTTTTTGTTATAAGAATAAGTTTTGATACACAGAAAGTGTGTTTTAACCATGGGGAGCCCTATGTCGGTGTGTGAAACATTTACCTTTTAAAGGATTGATATGTTATGTAGCTCAGAGGGAAAGTATATTCTTACTCATCCACACACACACACACACACACACACACACACACTCGTGACTCTCACTTTGTCTTCAGTAGGAAGAACCAGATTAATAAAACTTAAGATTCATGATCATATTCTGTTTGTGCTATGAGTTAACACTATTGTGTTAGTAGATTATGAGCATTTTTGGTAATGTCCTCATTTCTCATTTTATTACTAAAACTGTATGACATATTTTGCACTTCCAGGAGCAGTCCTTATGACTACTACAAGAAAGTGGTACATAGTCGTAATCGTACTTTAAGGAATCACCCTATTGTGGATGAAATGCAAAAGAAATTTAACTCAATGTATGGGTATGTAACATGCATATTTATATCATATATCGCCTCAAATTCTGAAATGTACAACTTTATACTGTTAGTAACTCTAGAAATAAGAGTTTATTCATAATTGACTCTGAACAAACAATTTTATCTTTACGATTGTCTTTGGACGAGCTGCCTCTCAGCTGCCACCAGCAATTACATTCAGTCTGTGTGTATGTTTGTTGAAGTCAAGTTGAATAAAGTGTTGTTACATGGACAAGTGTGTTTTCTGGGGCTCACACTCTGCGAAAACCCACACATTAATTCAGTGCTATATCATCAGTTGTAATGTACAATTGTGCTTGTTACTACGGTGTTGGTGGGTAATAATTAGTACTCCATTGTCAGATGACCCAGCGGCTGATACCAATGCCTGAGATAACAGGGAAGTTATAGTTCTGTGTGCATTACAACAGTCCTCCCCAAATTCAGAGGTGATAGTTAACTGGAACCTAAACAGGGGATGCAGGCAAGGAAGAAAAGGCCTCATGCAGGGCAGTGATGTTAGTCTTGGACATTGGTTTGAGTCCTGCCAGGCCCACTGACAGTGGGGATGCAGTCCGCTCTGGCACCTCTGTCATGGTGGCAACACTGCAGGTGTCAATTGACTTCAACTCTTGGAGGTGGGAGAATTTAAATAAGATCATTATCGTGCATCTTCTTGTTTTCGAGGCGCAATGACTGTTCAAAGAAGTTTCGGGCGTGCAGCCGCATAAAGTTCACTTCTTCTAATATTTCGGCTGAGAAATGTTCAGCCATCTTCAGAGAGAGTCAACAACTGACGCTCCAACATGCGCTTCGTGCTTATAAACGCGTGGGCCGTGCTACTGCGCATGCGGCCACAGATACAACAAGGCGCCAAAGGCGTTAATCGGCGGCAAGGAAGTACACGTGTGTAAATTATGTTGGTGGCTGTATGGTCGATTACTGCAGAGAAATCAATGTGTTATGATCTGTGCTGTGGCAGCGTCTTTGTAAATTTATTAAAGAAAATGCCGGATTCCAAGATTTATCTAAACTGAAGCCGCTGTCTCTGTTAATTAAATTCGTCCCCAAGCGAATTTCTATTGCTACTTTCACCACTGAGTCCCAGCAAGATGAAGTGGAGGCTAAAATTTTGACATTTTTTGACATTTTGGAGAGTCCAGTATTAATACAATTTGGTTGTAAGAGACGGGTATATCTCTGGTGTTCCGTGCATCTTTTGTGGACTGTACGTGTCATCTGTCCTATGTACAAAAGGCCACATTCACATGGGATCTTGTAAACCCCGGCTTTCCGGAACTCCAAATCATCTTTGATAGAACCCTAAAGTGCTGCTCTCTTTGGTGGGGGGCGAAAAATTACTTTAACTTCATGTTCACAAACACATGTACGAAAACGTCTGCTGGTACTCAGCAGTCATGGCCAAACCCTGAGCTCTCTCATGAAATATTGTCTATGGGCATTCTTTTGGTAAATGACACCAGCAGATGGAGCAAGGAACTGGATTGGTGGCCATAAATAATTCTAACATAATATTCTCCGCAGCAGATGTGAATTATTAAAAATAAGTACACTACCTATGAGTGTATTACCTACATATTTATTAGTTTGTTGGTTGAGAGTGAGCACTAGGTACTCTGCTTTCCATCTTGATTGTGGAGGAAGTTGGAAACATGATGTACTGAATTCCGGTGTGGTTATAAATGTTCTCAGAAGCAATTTGCCATAAATTGAGGTCCGTTGTATGTGAGAACAGTCTGTGGAATGCCCTTGACAATCAAAATTTTGGATAGGGCATACACGATTACTTCGGCTCAAGTGGTGGATAAATTTTCAAAATAGATTAGTGTCAGTAGGTGTCAGTGATAATGAGTGGTGTGGTGTTCAGAGGGGATCAATCAAAATCCAGATGTATGTGCCCCTACAGTTGGTTTGTGGGAGATCAGAAAAACATGGCATTGAGTGACTTATGGATTGATGCATTCCCCACATGAATTCAGTAAGTGCTCCAGTTGCTTGTTGACAAGCGGGCAGTAGATATTACAGCAGGATAGTGGTTTAGTGTATGGTGCCCACCGGTAGACCTAATAAAAATGGAACTTGAGGGTTTCTGGGCAGTATGGTGCTGGTACCACCCTGTGTGATGTGTCTAATTCTGTGAATGAGTAAATGAACACTGCTGACGAATCACTTGCAGTACTGTAATGGAAAAAAAAGGCACTGACGTGTTTTATGGCCCACTTTAGATTTGTAGTTTTATAAGTTTTTGCAAACAATTTGGGCCAAAATAGTAATCTAAATAATAAAAAAATTAAATAATAAGAGTGTCTGAAATGCTTTTAGGGGGAAAAATATTGGTAGTTGCAGGTTACGAACCACTGACCTTCAGCGTCACAGTCTAACGCATTGCCCACTACGCTATGGCTAACAACTAAAAGTTGTGTTCCTTAATCTCGTACTATTGATGGCCGCTGTTAATGATGCTAATATGGCATTTGTAGACACTAGATTATCATTTATCGTATGAAGAAAGACGTGGTGTTGTTAATTCTTCAGTGCGCTATTGCTTTGAGATGACAATGTGTAAGGTTCAATAAGGAAATCATCAACTATGCAAAGCAAAATGGCGTATGCCAGAGAGAGTTCTGGGCGAGGAATGTCGCGTGACATCTGTGAACGGCTGCTTTTCATTAATTCAGTGGAGGGTGTCAAAACTCAGTTATTTTTGCAAATATCTCTCAAATGATACGAGATAAAAAAAAACTAAGGGGACAAAGTTGTAGAGAATTTTCTTCTCTACAAATTCGTGTATTCAATTTACGCATCAGATGAAAGGTTTATTTGCGATTAAAATTACATTACAAACGGCTTTTTTCGGTTTTACTAACGTATTTCTTGTTCAAAATATTTAAAAAAGCGACATTCTGGTGTCTGGTAGCCAACAATTATCTCTGTAAAATTTGGTGCCAATCGGTTGAACGGTTTGACCAAAAAAGTGGGAACACGTTACAGCCAGCCAGACAGACATCGTCAAATTGCTGTTATTTTTGCAAATATCTCTGCAACGATGCAAGATATGAAAAAATAGAGCTAAGTTGTAGAGAATTTTCCCCTCTACCAATTAGGTTATTCAATTTTTGTGTCAGATAAATGGTTAAGCCATTATTTACATTTAAATTTCGAGCTGTCAAAAGATGATTGCAAAGGCCCAGTTTTAGTGTTACTACCGTAACCTAAAGTGGCCCAATAGTGTTTCACAGGCTCAGACTTTGTTGGAGAACATTCAAGTCACCCATATAAGATGTGTACAGTGTTGGAACAATGCTTTTACATAACTTTCCCACTCCTCAGCTGTGTCTTCAAAAGTTGGGAAAGGAAACAGATTACTCCTGTTTATGATAGCTACTATTGTTTTTTCTGGTTGTCCTATAGTCCTATTAGCAGCTGTTGATGTATGCCAGCGCTTTCCTGTTGCTGGTGCTGGATATTCTGCTGACTCTGTAGGTACTGTTTTAAGAGTTTCTGCAGTTCTGGATCCATTATAGTAAAGTTTGAGTTTGGTTTCACATGGGGTCACTTTGCAACACTGCTCTTTGCCTCTGCTGATGTTGGTGGTGCCACTGCTGAATGTTGAGTGGTGATCCAAACATGCAGTAATGACACTGAAAAGCCCCACTTACCTCAGGTAGAATAATTTGTCTATAGGTTATTCCACTGGACATGCACATAGGAATTGATTTCATTCTGTTTCGAGGGAAAATAAACACTGTGTACCTTCTCTGGAGTCTTTTACACACAGTAGTTGAAGATCTGAAACAAAAAAGATTAAATGATCATTTTTTTCTTATTTTTGCAGTATAATTCTATTTAACCTGCGAGGATCCACATGTGAGCATTTTGCTCACAGTAATTTTAAAACAATCAGCATTTTACCAATTTTAAATAGTAAAATATTTGTGTTTTCTTATAAACGCAACTAGAAATACTTAAATAAAAATAGAAAACAGATGACTTACCAAAAGGACCGGCTCGTCGATAGAAACAAATAAAATAAATCACACACAAACACACATACAAGCTTTCGCAGCCTAGCTGCTTCGTCAGGCAGAAGGGAGGAGAGGGAAAAGGAAATGATGAGGGTTTCAAGGGAGTGGATAAGGAGTCATTCCAATCCCGGGACAGGAAAGACTTACCTTGGGGGGAAAAAAAGCGGGTAAACAAAAACACACCCACACATTTACACAGACGCAAGTACACTTAGGCAGACACACTGTAGAAAGCAAAGAAGGCTCTTTGCTTTCTACAGTGTGTCTGCCTAAGTGTACTTGCGTCTGTGTAAATGTGTGGGTGTGTGTGTTTTTGTTTACCCGCTTTTTTTCCCCCCAAGGTAAGTCTTTCCTGTCCCGGGATTGGAATGACTCCTTATCCACTTCCTTGAAACCCTCATCATTTCCTTTTCCCTCTCCTCCCTTCTGCCTGACGAAGCAGCTAGGCTGCGAAAGCTTGTGTGTGTGTTTGTGTGTGATTTATTTTATTTGTTTCTATCGACGAGCCGGTCCTTTTGGTAAGTCATCTGTTTTCTATTTTTATTTTTGTTTATCCCACCGGGAAAGTTTCCCTCTACAATTTTCGTTTCATCAACTAGAAATACTTATTTAGACGTATTAAGTACATTACAAACTTTTCTTTGACTGTCGGAAAAATGCTGTACGCGTGATGCATCGCGTAACTTTTAAAGGCGTTTCTCGGTGGTTAAAAAAGTTTTAGATGGCATCAGCAAAATGATGAGAAGAAAAATGAGTGTTATAAGACAGGCCAGATAACCAGAACCAGAAGAGAGATCGGCTTAGAAAGGCATGTAAAATAAATAAATAAAATTACACTATTAGTCATTAAAATTGCAGATGATAAATGGGTATTCATTAGACAAATATATTATAATAGAACTGACATGTGATTACATTTTCACACAGTTTGGGTGCATAGATCCTGAGAAATCAGTACCCAGAACAAGCACTTCTGGTGGTAATAACGGCTTTGATATGCCTGGGCATTGAGTCAAACAGAGCTTGGATGGCATGTACAGGTACAGATGCCACCGTAGCTTCAACACAATACCACAGTTCATCAAAAGTAGTGACTGGCGTATTGTGATGAGCCCGTTGCTCAGCCACCATTGACCAGACACTTTCAGTTGGTGAGAGATCTGGAGAATGTGCTGGCCAGGGCAGCAGTCGAACATTTTCCATATCCAAAAAGGCCCGTACAGGACCTGGAACATGCGTTCGTGCACTATCCTGCTGAAATGTAGGATTTCGCAGGATCAGATGAAGGGTAGAGCCATGGGTCGTAACACATCTGAAATGGCCACTGTTCAAAGTGGGGTCGACACAAACGAAAGGTGACCGAGACGTGTAACCAATGGCACCCATTACCATCATGCTGGGTGATACGCCAGTATGGCGATAACGAATACATGCTTCCAATGTGCATTCACCGTGATGTCACCAAACACGGATGTGACCATCATGATGCTGTAAACAGATTCACCTGACAATATATATATATATATATATATATATATATATATATATATATATATTGCCATTGGTGTGCATCCAGGTTCATCATTGGGTACACCATCACAGGCGCCCTTGTCTGTGATGCAGCATCAAGGGTAACCACAGCCATGGTCTCCGAGCTCATAGTCCATGCTGCTGCAAACATCATTGAACTGTTGGTGCAAATGGTTGTTGTCTTGCAAACGTCCCAATCTGTTGACTCAGGGATCGAGACATGGCTGCACCATCCATTACAGCCATGCAGATAAGATGCCTGTCATCTCGACTGATAGTGATAAGAGACCGTTGGGATCCATCAAGGTGTTCCATATTGCCCTCCTGAATTCATCGATTCCATATTCTACTAACAGTCATTGGATCGCGACCAACGCAAGCAGCAATGTCACGATATGATAAACCGCAATCGCGATAGGCTACAATCCAACCTTTATCAAAATCGAAAATGTTATGGTTCACACTTCTCCTCCTTACACGAGGCATCACAACAACATTTCACCAGGCAACGCTGGTCAACTGCTGTTTGTGTATGAGATATCAGTTGGAAACTTTCCTCATGTCAGCATGTTTAGGTGTCGCCAATGGTGCTTGCCTTGTGTGAATGCTCTGAAAAGCTAATCATTTGCATATCACAGCATATTCTTCCTGTTGGTTAAATTTCATGTTTGAAGCATGTCATATTCGTGGTGTAGTAATTTTAATGGCTAGGAGTGTATATGAGAATTTTATGTGTAGATTCTTTACTTTTTATTAAGCGCAAAATAAATGTTACATTTACATGAATACATAAGCTATTATTGAAGGAATGGTATAGTTGAAAATTCATTAGATAACTTGTTAAATACACCACGAGATACTGTTGTCACTTAACCAGGTCTCCGAGGTTAATAATTAGTTGAATTTTCTTCATATTGTAGACCAAGTCAATTTATGTCATCCTCCTGGTTCAGCTACACAATAAACCTGCAAATGAGCATAATTTGTTAATAATGTCATTGTCAGTACCAGTTCACAATCATTATCTTCCACTTAACATATGTACTACACTAAGAACAAAGCGGTTAGCAATGTTGCACACATGTGTTTGAAATAGTAGCTCAGCTGTGGCACAGTCTGAACTATACAATTACATCTCCTACATAGCTATGAATGGAGCCACTTTTTGTCATTATCACCTGTAATGAGGTGGGCTACCAAGATGACCAACAGTGCTAACATTTAGTGGTTGTGGCTGTGTGTGAAACTATTCATATACATGAACATTGCTAAGAAGTACTGCTAAATGGCTACATCTACTGAGGCCCTAAGATATAACAGCACACTACAAGTAGTTCAGTTTAAATTTAGCTGGCCGCAGTGGGCGAGTGTTCTGCGGTGTGTCAGTCACAGTCTGCACGGCCACTACAGTGGGGGTTCAAATCCCCCCTCGGGCATGTATATTTGTGCTGTCCTTAGTAGTAGCTAGTTCATAAGTAGTTTTTAAGTTTAGGGACTGATGACCCCATAGTTAAGTCTCATAAGCTCTACGAACATTTAGTTTAAATTTAGCAAAAAACTGTCCATATGTAGAGAACAACCAATACATCACCACGAGCATAATAACTTACACAAGGAAATATACGACTTGGTATTTGAAAATAAGTTTCCCCTGTTAGCTGTGGGCAGAGTTGTGTATGAAAGGACAAAGGATGGGTAGGAGGGAAGAGAATGTGTTTAAATGCCGGCAGTTGATGCATCACTCTGGTGCTGCCAGATAGTGCTGCAGAGGTTCCACCTGTGGATGATAAACTGTGCACCCTGGTGTAAGTCATCATATTGGACCAACAATAGGAATGCCTGGCAGCTGAATAGCTGCTACTGGCACTCTGGAATAGCACTGAATTATCCAGTGAGAATTAGTAAACTCCCGTGAGAAGCGAAATGGGACTTCTCATCATTTGAGTGCAAGGTTATTGACACAAAATTAGGTAGATTTAACACCTATGTAGGCCAAATAATGATAAAGAAAATAGGAAGCAAGTAAGCTACTATGAACAGCTTCATGAACACTTCATCACAATCGATAGAAAAAGGAAGCCAAGACCCATCACAGTAGTACAAGTTATGTCAATTAGATCTGTGGGCAATAAAGGAATTAAAATAACACACTTTGGTTGAATTAAATTTTAAAATGGAGAGTCTGGGTTGGAATATCAATAATATGAGATTAGGTTTTAACTCTGCTCAAAGATAATCACTGAGCCACAGTCAGGCATGGAGAAAAATCACACTCATAGAATTTACATTTTCAGCTACATGCTTAATAAGAAAGAGAGAGTACACACTCATTCAAACAATTAAACAGATATATCTTTTGTACACGTGACCTGCTGTGGCTCAACTGGCTCTTCATCAGTGAATGAGGAAGGTAGGTCCAATATGCTGACTTACACCAGGGTGCACAGTTTATCATCTGTGGAACCTGTTGCAGCACTATCTGGCAGCACCAGAGTGACGTATCAACTGCCAGGCTGTATGGCAAGGGTGTGGATAAAAACATATCTGCTGCCTGCAGAGTATGCAGGAATATGAGATGCAGCTGAGAATGTAGTGAGGGAACGGTTTAGGGGGGGGGGGGGGGGTGAAAAGAGGAAGAAAGTCAGCACACAGTTGCTCTGCTTCAATGTTTACACTGCTCTCTACATTGGTATGACAAACAACTGTCCTTTAGAATGAACAGCCACAACTACAACAACACATTTTATACTCTTGAACCTGGCCTTAACATGAGGTAACCTCTTGGCCCTATACCCCACCCAAAATTCTCTCTCCACCTTCCTCACAGGTGTGTGGTACCTTTTTCCTCTTCTATGCTCCTCCACCCCTACACACAAGACCTCCCAACCCCTATCCCCAATCCCCTTCACTGCAGTCACAGCTGTATCTCACATTCTCACCTATCAGTATCTGCAGGCACTAAGGTTCTTTCTTGTCCAGTCCTTTCCTTGCATCCTTCCCCTTTGCTCCCCTTTCTACTACCCCATTCAGTGTTGGTGTGTGCCAATTGAGCTGCAGCAGTTAGAGATAGTGGCCATGTGTGTACGAATTGTGATTGTGTGAATGAATGTGTTCTAGTCATCTGATGAAGGCTGTGTAAGTGTGATTCTCTAATCTGTGGGCCTGCCTGTGGTTGAGCAATCATCTTTATAGTGCATTGCAACATATGCTCACACTGTTGATGAAATAAGTTTTTCATATTGTTAAGGGAGAAAAAATTTATTTGTGATGTGGTGTGGAATTCAGTGGTAGTGAAAGGAATGTAAGAAAAACACAGACGAAGGATGAATGTGGACTAGGGCCTACCTTCAAATCCCATTTTATGAGGCATCAAAAGAGTTGTTTACGGTTAACTAGCTGAAAACCCACATTGCACAGGTATTTATTTATTTATTCCTGGCTTGAATTAGTACTTCTTCTATACCTTCTCTATGTGTCCATCTTCTTTATTCTAAAAACATGTTATATTTGTCAGAGAATACACGAGAAATAAGGTTGTCTTTCATAATGTACAAAATTATAATGCAGTATCAAAATACAAATGACATGTAAAATTCATACAATCTCATTTTTATTGAGTTATATGTTGTAGAACTGTATTACTTTTCAGGTATATATTTATTTGTGTAAGTGCTGAATGTCTGTAAAATCTGTTGCGAATATAATTAGTAGTAAAGAAGAAATAGATTAAAACTTGGTGCGTGATGGTGTGGTTTTCCATGAACATTATTGTTTGTGTGCTCAAAAATCTCATGAACTATGTCTTGTACTGTGATACAATTTCGAAGGAACATTAGCTATTTATGTGTATATTGCCTATAAAATTTCCTGTGACTACAATTTGTAGTGTAGAAATTATAAATTGTAACGTTATACTGAATGCCATCCTCTTGCATTGAAGCTTATGTGTTCAAAATTTCATAGATTGGAACAAAACTGTACATTTGTATGCAATAGATACACAGAAACAAACACACATATATAAAGATATGGGCATTGGATGGTGTATCAATGCCTAACTTTTGGGGTTACAAGTGTGCCCACCATTTGTTAGAAAAAGCTATGAAGGATGTCAATCATTACATTAACTATCCCCATGATATTTTCATGGCATATGCTGGTGTGTATGATAACTTACATAGTCTGAATTCCTTATTTTTTATGTTCTGCAGACTATGTACGTGAAATATAATTTAACTATGTCAAAATTTTTCCAATCTAACATTGTTATTTGGGTAATGAAATTTCCTGACATGGTGTTCACAGAAGGACTATCATGTTAGTGCCATTATGTCTTTCCATGTCCATTTAGAATAATTTCAGGTGTTTTAGGAAAAGTAGAATACTATTCCAAGAGCAGCTACTACTATCTACCCTTACATCCGTTGCCCCAGAAAAGTGCTTCTTCTATTTGGTCTGTAGGTTTTTTTTATTATGGTTTTGTACAACTCGAACATAGTCTTCACTCCGAATTCCGTTTTGCAACATTTCAACCTGGAAAGCATCTGGTCTAGGCCATGAATGTTTTCCAACATAGGGTGGAGGAGGTCCTAGCCCATTACCATTTGAATGGTGCTGAACAGCTTGTTGCTTTGCATCAACATTTTGTTAAAATCATGCCACAAGGATGTTAAATAAAAGTGGTCAAAGTATTTTAATGTTAAACCCACTAGCTAAATATGTAATCAAATTACATCATTGTATTCCAAAAATAACATGTTACACAACAGTACCACAAGGGTCCTGATACACCACTACCATCATAAGACACACTCCTTGTAATAATGAACATTTAACATGCACAGCATGTAAAATGCTTGAAGATGATATAAATAAAGTAAATTAATAAAAAATAAAATTTTTTGTTTGCTTTAGTGTCATATATAAAATTTTTCCAAGCAATACATATTTAAACATGAATGGTAAAAAAAAATACTCATCAAGAAAAACTTATAAAGAAATATAAGTAATGTTTATAAAAATTAAAGAAATTTTGACTTACCAGACGAAAGGCAGCAATTCATTGACACACACATAAATAAAAACATACATGCACACAAAACTGAGCTTTCGCAACCTTAGGTTGATTCTTCAGAAAGAGCAGGGAAGGAGAGGGAAAAGGAAAGGGTGAGGGTCTTAAGGGAGTGGGTAAGGAGCCATTTCAATCCCGGGAGAGGAAAGACTTACCTTGGAGGAAAAAGGATAGGTAAACAAACACACACACCCGCACACATATACACGCACAATGCATTTTGCATATGTCTGCCTTGGTGTGTGTGTGTGTGTGTGTGTGTGTGTGTGTGTGTGTGTTTTTACTTATGTGTGTGTCAACAAACCGGTTCCTATCCTTTTTCCCCCTAGGTAAGTCTTTCCTCTCCCAGGATTGGAATGGCTCCTTACCCCCGCCCTTAAAACCCTCATCCTTTCCTTTTCCCTCTCCTTCACTGCTCTTTCTGAAGAAGCAAACTAAGGTTGTGAAAGCTCAGTTGTGTGTGTGTGTGTGTGTGTGTGTGTGTATGTTTTTACTTATGTGTGTGTCAACAAACCGGTTCCTTTCACCAGGTAATTCAAACTTTCTTTACTTTTTATAAATATTTTTCCGAATAGGAATGTTTCCTTCTATATTAATATAAGTAATGTGTTTCATACATAAGAAATAACATTAAAAAAGGTATAGGGCTATGTATAAAACATGTTTTGAAATTTTCCTAATGCTTACAGTTTGCTTAAGACATGCAACAATTCCTTTACACTTAGGTGAAAGATCATGTCATTTGGTCAATATTTCCATAAATAGACAGGTCAATTTATTTTGAATAATTGCAAATTGTCAAAAAACTTGACTGTGTGATATTATTGAACATGACTTGAAAGTCAAAAGCAGTGCCAGTGTCAGTATATGTCACATCAGTTTTTTCTTCATGACCATTGTGTCATAAAACCATAAATTGCAAGAAAAATGTACATATGTTGACATGGAAAAGGGGACAGATTAACATATGAAATTAAACAGTATCGACAAAAATGTTGTAAATGGTGGGAAAACTTTCAGAACATAAAAGCAGGGTTATATTGTATTTTATTTTCTTATTTATTTTTCTTTAATATTTTAATATCCCATTACTTAAGTTGTTGTTATCATTTTTATTGTTTTACAGTTTCTTCACCTGCCTCCCCCTCCACACACACACTCACACACACACACACACACACACACACACACACACACCTCAACACGTCCCCTTTTTCACTCTCTCTCCTCTATCCTTACTACATTTCAAGCTGCATCTGACATTCCCATCTATCAGATCATTTACAATCCGTCACGCAACACAGAATGTTCCCTGCTCATCCTTGCCTAGAAACCTTCCCCCTCAACTTGCCTCCCAACTCACTGTCAAGATGCTTGTTGAGCTGGGGTGGCTGGAGATGGTGGTCAGGTAAGCTTGAGTTGTATGAATGTACGTGTTTCTTTTCTTGATGAAAGCCATGTCCCAACATTTAAGCTCAGTGAATGTTATTTTCTATTTCACGTGCCTGTCTGGTTGGCTCATTAATCACCTTAAAGGTGAGTTGTTATCTATCCCCCACTAGCTGAAAACCCAGCGTTGCCAGGGTATTTATTTAGCCTATATTCTCGGAGTCCAACTTCCCTCCCCTCCACTCTCTCTCCACCCATCTTTCAGTTCATCTCCTCCTTTCCCTCTGTAAGCCCATTTCTTCCACTCCCCCTCCTCCCTCTTTGGTTCATCTCCTCCTCCCTACCCTGAATTTAGGAAAATTCATATAGTGATAAAATTTTCTCGGGTTTCCAGCCCTGTCATGTGGTTTACTACTGATGACGTTTCGGCCAAGATCTCCTCGGCATTATCAAGTGGTTGACTGTTGAATGATTGTTGCTGTTGTCCTTATATAGCTGCACTGCTGATGTGATGTGATGTTACTGATGCTCTCTGACATGACCATAAAAGGCAATGTTTTGGTTGCGTGACTGCGGCGCCTGCTTCTACCACCGGGTTCCAAGATGAGCTCAGCTGCAAGCTTCTGTCTCTATTAAGAGTATTGTCAGCTATTTTGATCTCAATCGCCTCTTTTATTACACTATCTCAGAAAGTGTTCGTTCTTGTAATTATGGCTGACTCCTTAAATACTATATAATATCTGTTTTAAGTGCATGCTCCTCAATTGCTGACTTTTTGGGATAATGTAAACGATAACAACAGAATGCACGCTGATTAATATGATGGCGAAAAACATCGATGCGGGTGCCATGTTGGCACTTCAGAAGGGACAGAACTTTGCACCATCTCCAAGCTGTATTCCTTTCGTTGACATAATAGGTGGTATGAAACAAGCAGTTCACAAGATGTCTAGTGACACTGCAGAAGAAATTCGTTGGGAAACAAGCCGAATTCTATCGAAATCCAAGCCACCAAAACAGAACATGACAAAAGCAGAATGCAGTGGCCTTCACGAGCTCAGGGATGATTTCCTCATCGTAGTCTTACCAGCTGACAAGGGCAATGCAGTCATCATAATGGAACAACCCAACTATGACGAGAAGATTCTGGAGATACTGTAGGAGATAACATATCAGAAATCATGGAGGGAGGCAACATCCAAAAATGTGAGAAAGACATCTGAGCTACTCAAATGATCTTCGCAGGAAGACAGTGTTATTAAGAACCTACTTCCACAGGCACCTCAACCACCTTCATTGTGTGAACTCCCAAATGTTCATAAAATGAACACACCTCTTTGTCCAATCATGAGTACTTTTGATGCCAGCCTCGTTGCTCCACACCTCATCAAGAATAAGGCCGACTTCATCAGGAGAATCAAATGCTTGCGACTTGGAGAAGAGGATATGATGATCAGTTTTGATGTAGTGTCATTGTTCACAAATGTCCCTGTTAAGGACTGTATTGATCTGCTCTCCCAATTATTCAACATCACTGTTGTGGATTTATTTAAGCATACTCTGATGTCATCATATTTACTGTATGACGGAGAAAATATTAATTAAACGGACTGTGTCACGGTGGGAAGCCCATTAGCTCCAGTTATGGCAAATTTGTTTTTAGACATGGCACCTGTGAAGCCTAGCTGTTTTATTAGTATATTGACAACACATTCGTTCTCTGGCCTCATGGACGCGAGCAACTGGGTGAATTCTTGGACTACATTAATAGCATCCATAACGAGATCAAGTTCATGATGGCGGTGCCGTTCCTTGACGTCCTCATCAGCCGTAAAGCCATGACTCGGTCATGGTGTTTACAGAAAAGCCACCCACACTGACCAGTACCTGCACACCACAAGCCATTATCATCCATTGCAGAAACAGTCTGTTTTAAGGTTCTTCGTGCACCAAGCAGAAGCAGTGTCAGACACTGAAAATCTGCAAAAGGAACTGAGCCAACTACAGAAAGTTTATAGGCACAACGGCTACAGCGACCACCAGATTACGAAAGCTATCTTCCTGAAGACACACAGCGGAAGACCCCTGAGGAAGACTCAGAGAAACTTGCATTTTTGCCATTTTGTGGCTAAGTTACTGGAAAGATTAACTGACTCTGTAAGAGATTCACGAGTGACCTGGTCTTCAGGCCTCCTTCAAAAATACTTCAGTTGAAGAGACCTGTTAAGGATGATGTAGGCCTAAGAACATTGGCAGTATATAAAATACCTTGTGATTGTGGACAGTTTTACATAGGACAAATTAGTGCACACTAGTGAATAGCTCTGTGTGTAACACAAAAGATGTTATCGTTTACATTATCCCGAAAATTGTGGAGCATGGACTACACTTTATAGCATTTCAAGAGATAGCCATGTTTACAAGAATGAACACTTTCTGGGATGGTGTAAATAAAAGACGCAATTGATATCATAATAGCTGACAATACTCTTAATAGAGATGGCAGCTTGCAGCTTGGAACCGAGCAATTGGAAAGTTGAAGTGGAAGCGGCAAAATGTGACCAAATATTGCCTTTTATAGTCATGTCAAGAAACACCAGTGACATCACAGACAGCAGTGCAGCTATATACGGATGACAGCAGCAATCATTCAACAGTCAACCAATTGACAGTGGTCAAGGATATCTCAGCCAAAACATCGTGGATAGTAAACCGCATCATTACACCTTGCCCAGGATCACCTATGTGATGGTCGTGTGGTGGAAGAAGGTAGAACAGCAGGTTGCTGCTAAGGAGATTGGTAAGGTGCAGAGATTAGCCTGCTTAGCCATAACAGGCGGAATTAGCAGCACACCAACTGCTGGGATGGAAACCATGTTGGATATGCCCCCATTACATCTTTGGGTCAAGATGAAGGCAGTGGCTGGTGCATACAGACTAAAACTGGCAAAAACTGGAACTCTTTGGGATATCCAGAATCACACACATTAAAATAGTGAGTGAGGTAAATATAGGAAAGGTTGGGGAAATGCCAGCCGACTATATTATAACCCCATACTGCTTCAACAAGCCTTTCAATATAACAATTGGAAGTAGGGAGCAGTGGGAGAAAATAGTTCGACACCGTACGAGGGATATTGTCTGGTTCACTGACGGGTCAAAATCAGACCAAGGCGTTGGGGCCGAGGTATACGGGGTGCAGCCAAGCCTGGAGGGCGTCATCTCTCTTGGGAAACTGGCCTCAGTATTCCAGGCCGAAATCACTGCCATCAGGGCGTGTGTGGAGGAGAATTTGCGTAGGTGCTACAAAGTCCATAGCATTTATATCTATTCAGATAGCCAGGCAGCCCTGAGATCACTGGCAGCTCCTGCAACAAGGTCTAAAATTGTTGCAGAATGTCACAGGGTTCTGGTGGAGCTAGGGGAAAGCAATAGAGTAAACCTATTGTGGGCCCCTGGCCACTTGGGGATCAGTGGCAACGAACTTGCTGACCGATTAGCCAGGATGGGGGCAGAGACTCCATTTATTGGACCGGAACCTGTCCTGACAATCACCAAGGCAATGATCAAATTGGAGCTACGTAACTGGCTCAGAAGACAGCACGTAGAATATTGGACCAAAGTCTACCAACAAAAACATGGCAAGGTAATGATGCCAAAGCCATGTTTTAAAAGAAGCTCTACAATCCTGGGCCTGAACAGGAGAGAGATTAGACTCATGGTTGGATTGCTGACAGGCCATGGGAATTTCAAAAAACACCCACATACATGGGAATAACAGAAGAGGACCCTAAATGTAGGATCTGTGATGATGGTGATGAAACTTCGAATGCGTTGCATTGGAGAGTAAAAGACACAGAACATTTGGGACAACCAGACCCGAAGAAATTGTGTCTAATAAAGAACTGGTAAAGGGACTCCTTGCACTGTTCGAGGGCATTGGTTGGCTTTACCAGATATACAGGGAGCGATACCACACAATAAACTTAGTTTTGGTGCGGGCAGTGGCGGGTTGGACCAAGACTGTTTTGGCTTCCCTGAGAAAATCAAATCAAATCAAACCGCATGATGCGGCTGGAAACCTGAGAAAATTTTTTCAACGTAACTTGCCATGTAAAAATGCATTCATAAATTCATATATATCTGTAACTTTTGTGGTGATAAAGAGAAACTGAGTGTGTTTTTTTTTTTTTTTTTTTTTTTTTTTTTTTTTTTTTTTTGCAAGGTGCCCTTTGCTATGCATCATTCAAAAGTTTATGTAGACAGTGACATTCTTCTTTGTTTAAAGTTTGAAAAAATGATTTGATCAAAACTGTGGATTATGCATCATATGAAATTTTATGTAGACATTGTGCTTTGTTTGGTTTTGAACATCAAATGTATAAAATTTCATCAAAGTTGGAGTGAAACTGTTGGTTTTGTCAAAAACTGTAAGTAAAGTACCCTTCACCATCCAACTAAACTAAATGTTATGTAGACTGTGACATTCCTCTCCTTTTTAAGGTTAATTGTGCAAAATTTCATCAAGATCAGAACAAAACCATAATTTTGTATGAAACAGAAACACACAGAATGATAAACACACTTTCACTTTTCCTTGGGTTTTTTTCCTCAAATTTCCCAATAATTTTCTTATAAACCTTTTTTTGAGAATGATGAACATGACAATAACAACAACAACAACAACAACAACAAAGGTCAGCCAAATCTGTTTAGCTGTTCTGCAGTTATGGTGTGACTAAGGGAATGTAGGTATTCATTTTTATATGTAATGATTATTAATATTTTCCTCTTCAAAATATGTTTACAATAATTGCCATGATCTAAACCCCAGTGTGCATACAAGTATTATCTTTTCTCTTCTTCACACTTCCCGAACATAGTTTCATTGTTTTTTCAACTAACCCCCCATCTGAGCTCTGCTTACTCCCTCTCAGTTTAACTTTCAATTTTTGGCATTATATGATGGTAATTTTAATACAGAAATTGCCATCTTGAGTGCAGGAAAAGCTAATGCATCCTCTGCAGTTGTGTATGGAACAAATATGTTTGACACTTGACTGTATAGAAATGCTTAATTTCCAGCATGACCAGAGACAGAAATAATGGAGACAGGCAAGAACAAAATAATGCACCACTATGCCGTGGTATGGAAAACCAGAAGGAAATTGTGGGCAAGATAAAGAAATGGTGATAATGCACAAGAGAGATGTCATGCCAATCTGTGTCAAGAAAGGCAGCAGTATGTAAAAGACAAGGAGCTGCCAGTTGCCAGACAGAGGTAGAAGCAGGGAACATAATCAGCAAGCAAGAGAAGCAGTAAACTAAATAAAGTTTCAGTGATGATCTTCTTCGAAACTACAAAACAAGACACTATATCAGAAGTGATTATAAATGAGGTACAATATGAATGGGCAGAAGTAGTCAACAGATTTGTACCAAGAATAAAGAGAGAACTTACGTACTGATTCTGCTTGCGAAGCCAGTATCATTTGTGAAACTTTATTTTCACAGCTGAATGCTATGACACCTCTTCCAAACTTTCCTTTCAGTGCAGTATGCATTATTTGTGCTCCAGGTAACAAGAGCAAACCAATTAAAGGGTAAGCATTGTTGAAGTTTTGAATATGTAAACAGGAGTATGAACAGATTGTGCTAATTGTGGGATTAATTGTTGGAGTCTTTTGGTTGACAGAGATGAAATATTTTGTAGACTTTGAAGACAGTTGTCTTGCAGATAAAGAGAATAAGTTTAGATTGAAGGGATATTTGATGAAGAAAGAAGAATTGCTGTATGTATAAACATTATAGTTATATGGTGTAGACGAGAAGCTGGAGATATTATTGATTCTGATTATTAATAGAATGAAGCTATTCATGAAGAGGAACCACACAATGAAGATTCTCTGAATTTTACTCATGTTAAATATGAGAATTAGTAGCTTTGCTGGAAACTAAGGGAGAACAATTGTTTGAAGTATTGAGATTTTATGTTTGCTTATTTTCAAATATGCCAGGTTTAATGAAAGGCTGTGTTTGTAGAATTAAAGTCAAGGAAGTTGAACCATTTGAAAGTAAATAATATGCAATGCCATTAGCTTAAAGAGCAGCCATTGACAAGGAAATTAAAAGAATGCTGGACAGTCATATAATTGAGCTTTCAGACAGCATATTAAAGGTGGCAAGAAGTTCCATATCAGCACACCCCCTGATGGCAGTGATTTCGGCCTGGAATACTGAGGCCAGTTTCCCTAGAGAGATGACCACGTATACCCCGGCCCCAATGCCTTGGTCTGATTTTGACCTGTCAGTGAACCAGACAATATCCCCCGTACGGTGTCGAACTATTTTCTCCCGCTGCTCCCTACTTCCAATTGTTATATTGAAAGGCTTGTTGAAGCAGTATGGGGCTATAATATAGTCGGCTGGCATTTCCTCAACCTTTCCTATATTTACCTCACTCACTATTTTAGTGTGTGATCCTCTCTTCCGGCAAACATTTCCTAGGCTTTGGATAAGCCATGTCTCCACCATATCCTTTCTTCTGGTAGTGTTAACCCTGCAAGGTTCACAGGAGGACTTCTGTGAAGTCGGGAATGTGGGAGGCGAGTTACGGGCAGAAGTAAAGCTGTGAGGATGGACACAGTAAAATAACACTGATTCTTGCTGTAGGATAGTGACAAATTTTTATTACTACAATCAAATACACAAACATTTCACATGTTGCACAACGCCAGATTTACACTTTTAGAAAGAAAAAAGTGCAGGCTATAATATCAGTTAGTCCGCCGCATAAATCTTAGATGTCAGCACAGTATTCACACCTAAGTGTACCAAATACTAACATGGTAATAGTGAACTGTTGCGAATACAAAAGAGATAACAGGACAAAAACATTTTAATTGATTATTACAACACTCCCACTTCGATTAATGCATTTTTTACTGTCTTTTGTCTCGAAGATCTGCAGTATCAACAATAGAAAACAGCTATCTTAGTTTAATGAAGTTACTCCTAGTGAGTGGGTTGCTGAGAATATCTGCTTGCTGATCTGCAGAACTGACGTTCTAGGTTGAAGATACCTAAGGTGAATTTTTCTCTTATGAAATGATACTTTACCTCTATGTATTTTGTTCAATGTTCCTGGTTCTTGATTAATTAGATGGCCCTCTTGAGTTATTTCTTCTAGCCTCATAAGGTTTTTCAAAATTGACTGGATCTATACAATTTCTTTTACAGTTTAACAGGAAGCTAGATATGCTGCTTCTGCTGTTGACAAGAGTACCACTTTCTGCCTCTGAGAGCTGTAAGCTGTTGTGGCTTCACCAACTTTGACAACAAAACCTATGGTTGATTTTCGAGTAAGGACATCTCTTGCAAAGTCTGCATCACTATAAACAGACAAATGAATGGCTTCATTCCTTGGATAATATAAGCCATAAGTGCTTATGACCTTTAGGTACTTTAAGTTTCTTTTCACAGAATTCCAATGTGTTTTCTCTGGTTTATCATGTTGCTGACTGGCATTGTGCACTGCAAAAGTGATATCAGGTCTAGTTGCCACTAACAGCTTGACAGTAAGGAGCATTAATAATCTCTGAATTGAGTCCTGGCTCAGGGTACAGTTGACCACATTCAGCAGGTACTAACACAGTATTGCAATTATCCATGTTGTTGCAGCACTGCCCTTGCATATGCCCCTTGATTTAAAAATATAGAGCCATCTCAGAGCTTCTGTATTTTAAATCCTAAATAATGACTAGCACTACTTGTAGCTCCATCAAACTCCTGCTCCAAATCATTCAGTTACATATTGGTGACTTCCATAGACTCTGATATAACCAAACCATCATCTATGTGAATAGCCAGGATAGTCAAGACTTCACCAGACATATCATTTGCAAAGACACACTGGTCTGCATCTGCTGTTACCAGGCCAAATCTATTTAGCACACTGGTGAATCTTTTATACCCTATTGGATCTACCCTCAAACTCCCTTGGTTGCTGCATATAATCTCCGTATCAATTTCACTGTATAAAAATGCAGTTTTTAACATCGAACCATCTCATGTGCAAGGCTTTCGATGTTGCAATTGATAGGTTATTCTGATGGAATCAAATCTTACCACTGTAGTATAGGTTTCAGTGTACTCCAAGTCCTGCCTTTGTCAAAATCCTCTAGCAATCAGTCGAGCTTTAAATCTGCCCACAGTACCATCTGTTTTCCTCTTCACTTTGAACATCCACCGAAGTGAGAGAGTAAGTAGTGGGAGAGATGTTGAAGAAAACAGCATTGATTTGGCTTCTGTATTAGATGAATCAGGTTTGCATATGGAGCATAAGTGTGTGATTGAATGTAAGAGTATGCCAAGTGGATGTGTGAATGGTAGCAAAAGTGTCATTGAACTAGATGAGACAAAATCAAATATTAATATTTGTGAAAAAAATGTGGGTATTCCAAAATTTAAAGCAATTACTAATGACAGTGTAATAAGAGCTGTATCTGGTTTGGTGCATGTTGATGATGTGTGGTTTGATGATGTAAATGTAAATAAGAATGTACAAGCACCTATAATTAATGAAGATTGGGAACAGGGTGAGAAGAGTAAATTTAAAGGCTGGGTGAAAAAGGTCATTTGGATTAGGAAATGGGCACCAGAAGATAGGACAATTCATAAATATGACTATATAAAAAGATTAGAAGAGCAATGTGGGAAAAATGAGACATATTACAATGTTCTTAAAGAAATATTTGGAGGGGATCCAGAATTTGATGAATTGAGGGGACAAAACATATTCTCATTGGAAACTAGTAAAATGACTGATGAACATGACTCTGTAAATGAGGGATCTAGTGATGAACAAGAAATAGGGGATGATATACAAACTTTTGTCATCTATAATAGTGAACAGTATGAGGGTATGAAAGAGGGTGGAATGAATGCAGGGTGGATGGAGAAAGAGGAGCGTAAATATACAGCTAGTGATTGGATCCAATTTTTAACTTATAGAAAGAATGTAGAACCAAAGGAATGGGAAAAGGACAAGTTTGGTTTTGCAAGAAAGATAGCAATGTTAAATGCTAGGAACCCAGAATTCAAAGAGGTATTTGCAGGTGATGATAACATAGAACCATATAGCCCTAGTAGTGAGAGTCAGGTATCCAACATGGTAAAGTACTGCATACATGAGATAGAAGACGACCTGTTAGCAGAGACTGAATTAGAGAAAATGTGATTGAATATGTGCAGCCAATCATAAATGTCACTGTTGGAGGGGTATGTGAAAATGCACTGATTGATACTGGGAGCTCTATTAGTGGCATTGCAGAAGACTTCTACAATCAGATTAGGACCACAGGAACAGTTGAATTTCCAGTCAAAGGGGTGAGAATAAAAAATGCAACTGGTACTTACAGCAAGCCAGTGAGTGAGGAGGTTGTATTAGATGTAAATATAGAAGGGAAAATGTTTAGTCATGTTTTTCTGGTAATAAGAAATCTCAGTCTAAATCTTGTGTTAGGCAATGATTTCCTGTGTAAAAATGGGGCTTGCATTGATTGTAAGGATCAGGTGCTGGAACTTCATTCTGGAGGATGCATGAAAATGGTTAAATGTAGAAGTGCAAGGAGTGATAAAGATTTAGTGGCACATCTGCACATAGCCAAATGTACAATGGATAAGGCGGAGGTCAAGGAAGAGATACGAAGGAAGGTAAACAATACTAAGGGAATTTATGATCATGCAGAGGGGGAGCTGTATTATTTACTGACAGACAATAAGAATGTATTTTCCAAAAAGCCAGGTAAGGTACCAAAATTTGAATATTCAGTAAGGGTAAAACCACATGAGCCTAGTATTGTGAGGAAAGGTACGGGGTAAAGCAGTCTCAGAGTATGATCAGTGTATATAGTAGGGTAAGGATTTGTGTAAATTTATTTTTGTAACTTTATTATATATCTGTGATTAATTTATGTGAAGCAGTAAGGACAGGGTTTAAAATTCAGATGTGGTAAAAATGTGTACATCAAGGAGTAGATTATATTATAAAGTAAACATGTGAACTGGAGATTTTGAGTTTTACATGTTCACACTAGACCTGTGGATGTCGTTTTTCTAATTAGTCCCATATTAGGATTAGCCAGAGCATTTAGTTTTAAATATGGTAGTTTGGAATAGGTAATAATAATGTGGAAATGCACAAAGTTAACATATATATATAAAAATAGAAAACAGATGACTTACCAAAAGGACCGGCTCGTCGATAGAAACAAATAAAATAAATAAGATTACACACAAACACACATACAAGCTTTCGCAGCCTAGCTGCTTCGTCAGGCAGAAGGGAAGGAGAGGGAAAAGGAAATGATGAGGGTTTCAAGGGAGTGGATAAGGAGTCATTCCAATCCCGGGACAGGAAAGACTTACCTTGGGGGGAAATAAAGAGGGTAAACAAAAACACACACACCCACACATTTACACAGACGCAAGTACACTTAGGCAGACACACTGTAGAACTGTAGAAAGCAAAGAAGTTAGAAGTTAGACAGAGATGCCACTTGAGGCAGAGGCTCTGTCCAGAGAACCAAGGCAAAGATATATATATATATATATATATATATATATATATATATATATATATATATTATAGAGGAAAAATTCCTAACAGGAAAAAAATATACGTAAAAAATAGATGAAGAACACTTACCAGGCGAAGGGGCACAGGCAGTAGCAACAAATAAACACACAGACACACACACACTCAAAAATGCTAGCTTTCGCAGCCTAGCTGCTTCATCAGGCAGAAGGGAAGGAGACGGAAAAGGAAATGATGAGGGATTTAAGGAAGGGGGTAAGGAGCCATTCCAATCCCGGGACAGGAAAGACTTACCTTGGGGGAAAAAATGGAAGGTAAATAAATGCACATACACCCACACATTTACACAGACACAAGTACACTTAGGCAGACATGCCCCTTCGCCTGGTAAGTGTTCTTCATATATATATATATATATATATATATATATATATATATATATATACGTAAAAAATAGATGAAGAACACTTACCAGGCGAAGGGGCACAGGCAGTAATAGTAACAAATAAACACACAGACACACACACACACTCAAAAATGTAGCTTTCGCAGCCTAGCTGCTTCATCAGGCAGAAGGGAAGGAGAGGGAAAAGGAAATGATGAGGATTTAAGGAAGGGGGTAAGGAGCCATTCCAATCCCGGGACAGGAAAGACTTACCTTGGGGGAAAAAATGGAAGGTAAATAAATGCACATACACCCACACATTTACACAGACACAAGTACACTTAGGCAGACATACTGTAGAACTGTAGAAAGCAAAGAAGTTAGAAGTTAGACAGAGATGCCACTTGAGGCAGAGGCTCTGTCCAGAGAACCAAGGCAAAGATGTTAAGATGGTGGGTGGGAATTCGAATTTAGCGGAGGTTGAGACCAGGTGGGCAACGGGAAGAGAGAATATGCTGAAGGGCTAGTTCCCATCTCCGGAGTTCTGAAGGATTGGTGTCAGTGGGAAGTATCCAGATAACCGGACGGTGTAGCACTGTGCAAAGATGTGCTGGCCATGCACCAAGGCATGTTTAGCCACAGGGTGATCCTCGTTACCAACAAACACTGTCTCCCTGTGTCCATTCATGCGAATGGACAGTTTGTTGCTGGTCATTCCCACATAGAACGCTTCACAGTGCAGGCATGTCAGTTGGTAGATCACGTGGGTACTATCGCAAGTGGCTCTGCCTTTGATCGTGTACACCTTCCGGGTTACGGGACTGGAGTAAGTGGTGGTGGAAGGGTGCATAGGGCAGGTTTTACAACGGGGGCGGTTACAAGGGTAGGAGCCAGAAGGTAGGGAAGGTGGTTTGGGGATTTCATAGGGGTGGACTAGGAGGTTACGGAGGTTAGGTGGGCGGCGGAAAGACACTCTCGGTGGAGTAGGAAGGATGTCATGAAGGATGGATCTCATTTCGGGGCAGGATTTTAGGAAGTCGTATCCTTGCTGGAGAGCCACATTCAGAGTCCGCTCCAGTCCCGGAAAGTATCCGGTGACAAGAGGGGCACTTCTGGGGTTTTGTGGAAAATTCTTAAATTGGGGAGATGAGGAAGTGGCTCTGGCAATTTGCTTCTGTACCAGACCAGGAGGATAGCTGCGGGATGTAAAGGCTGTTATCAGGTTATTGGTGTATTGGTTCAGGGATTCAGGACTGGAGCAGACTCGTTTGCCACGAAGACCTAAGCTGTAGGGAAGGGAACGTTTGATGTGGAAAGGATGGCAGCTGTCATAATGTAGGTACTGTTGTTTATTGGTAGGTTTGATGTGAACGGATGTGTGTAGTTGGCCGTTGGATAGATGGAGGTCGACATCGAGGAAAGTGGCATGGGATTTGGAATAGGACCAGGTGAATTTGATGGGACCAAAGGAGTTGAGGTTGGAGAGGAAATTCTGGAGTTCTTCTTCACTGTGAGTACAGATCATGAAGATGTCGTCAATGAATCTATACCAAACTTTGGGTTGACAGGCTTGGGTGTCCAGGAAGGCTTCCTCTAAGCGTCCCATAAATAAGTTCGCGTACGAGGGGGCCATCCTGGTCCCCATGGCTGTTCCCTTTAGTTGTTGGTATGTCCGGCCTTCAAAAGTGAAGAAGTTGTGGGTTAGGATGAAGCTGGCTAGGGTATTAAGGAAAGAGGTTTTAGGTAAGGAAGTGGGTGGTCGGCGTGAAAGGAAATATTCCATCGCAGCGAGGCCCTGGGCATGTGGGATATTAGTGTATAAGGAAGTGGCATCGATGGTTACAAGGAAGGTTTCAGGAGGTAACAGGCTGGGTAAGGATTTCAGGCGATCAAGGAAGTGGTTGGTGTCTTTGATGAAGGATGGGAGACTGCACATGATGGGTTGAAGGTGTTGGTCTATGTAGGCAGAGATTCGTTCTGTTGGGGCTTGGTAACCGGCCACAATGGGGCGGCCGGGATGATTGGGTTTGTGAATCTTGGGAAGTAGGTAGAAGGTGGGGGTGCGGGGTGTCGGTGGAGTCATGAGGTTAATGGAGTCAGGTGAAAGGTTTTGTAGGGGGCCTAAGGTTTTGAGGATTCCTTGAAGCTCTGCCTGGACATCAGGAATGGGATCGCCTTGAAAAACTTTATATGTGGTATTATCTGAAAGCTGACGCACTCCCTCTGCCACATACTCCCGCCGATCAAGTACCACGGTCGTGGATCCCTTGTCGGCAGGGAGAATGACGATGGAATGGTCAGCCTTCAGATCACGGATAGCTCGGGATTCAGCTGCGGTAATGTTGGGAGTAGGATTAAGGTTTCTCAGGAAGGACTGGGAGGCAAGGTTGGAAGTAAGGAATTCCTGGAAGGTTTGAAGAGGGTGATTTTGAGGAAGAGCAGGTGGGTCTCGCTGTGACGGGGGACGGAACTGTTCTAGGCAGGGTTCGATTTGAATGATGTCTTGGGGAGCTGGATCATTAGGAAGAGGATTATTTTTCCTCGTGGCAAAGTGATATCTCCAGCAAAGACTGCGAGTATAGGATAGTAAATCTTTTACAAGGGCTGTTTGGTTGAATTTGGGAGTAGGGCTAAAGATCAGCCCTTTGGATAGGACAGAGGTTTCAGATTGGGAGAGAGGTTTAGAGGAGAGGTTGACCACTGAATTGGGATGTTGTGGTTCCGGATTGTGTGGATTGGAATCTCCCTCCCAAACCTCAACCTACATTTTTGAGTGTGTCTGTGTGTTTATTTGTTACTATTACTGCCTGTGCCCCTTCGCCTGGTAAGTGTTCTTCATCTATTTTTTACGTACATTTTTTTCCTGTTAGGAATTTTTCCTCTATAATATATATATATATATATATATATATATATATATATATATATATACACACACTTCTTTGCTTTCTACAGTTCTACAGCGTGTCTGCCTAAGTGTACTTGTTTCTGTGTAAATGTGTGGGTGTATGTGCATTTATTTACCCTCCATTTTTTCCCCCAAGGTAAGTCCTTCCTCTCCCGGGATTGGAATGGCTCCTTACCCCCTTCCTTAAAACCCTCATCATTTCCTTTTCCCTCTCCTTCCCTTCTGCCTGATGAAGCAGCTAGGCTGCGAAAGCTAGTATGTGTGTTTGTGTGTGATTTTCTTTTATTTGTTTCTATCGACGAGCCGGTCCTTTTGGTAAGTCATCTGTTTTCTATTTTTATTTAGAAAAGAGATGACTTACCAAAAGGACCGGCTCGTCGAGAGAAACAAATAAAATCACACACAAACACACATACCTAGCTTTCGCCACCACTGGCAGCTTCTTCAGGAAAAAGAGGAAAAAAGGGGAGGAAAAGGGAAGGATATGGGTTTTAAGGAAGTGGAAAAGGGGTCATTCCAATCCCAGGAGTGGAAGGACTTACCTTAGGGGGAAAAAAGGAAGGTAAACAAATACACACACACTCAGACATATCGAAACGCAAACACACCTAGACAGACATTTGTGAAAAGCAAAGAAGTTGGACAGAGATACCAATTGAGGCAGAGGCTCTGTCCACAGAACCAAGGCAAAGATGCTAAAGATAGTGGGCGGGAATTTGAGTTAGCGGAGATTGAGACCAGGTGGGCAACGGGAGGAGAGAATAAGCTGAAGGGCAAGTTCCCATCTCCGGAGTTCTGAAAGGTTGGTGTCGGTGGGAAGTATCCAGATAACCCGGACGGTGTAACACTGCGCCAAGATGTGCTGGCCGTGCACCAAGGCATGTTTAGCCACAGGGTGATCCTCATTACCAACAAACACTGTCTGCCTGTGACCGTTCATGCGAATGGACAGTTTGTTGCTGGTCATTCCCACATAGAACGCTTCACAGTGCAGGCATGTTAGTTGGGAAATCACGTGGGTGCTATCGCAAGTGGCTCTGCCCTTGATCGTGTACACCTTCCGGGTTACTGGACTGGAGTAAGTGGTGGTAGAAGGGTGCATAGGGCAGGTTTTACAACTGGGGCGGTTGCATGGGTAGGAGCCAGAAGGGAGGGAAGGTGGTTTGGGGGTTTCATAGGGATGGACTAGGAGGTTACGAAGGTTAGGTGGGCGGCGGAAAGACACTCTCGGAGGAGTGGGGAGGATGTCATTAAGGATGGATCTCATTTCGGGGCAGGATTTAAGGAAGTCGTATCCCTGCTGGAGAGCCACATTCAGAGTCCGCTCCAGTCCCGGAAAGTATCTGGTGACAAAAGGGGCACTTCTGGGATTCTTCGGTGGAAGGTTCTGGATTTGGAGGAATGAGGAGGTGGCTCTGGTAATTTGCTTCTGAACCAGATCAGGAGGATAGCTGCGGGATGTGAAAGCTGTTATTAGGTTATTGGTGTACTGGTTCAGGGATTTGGGACTGAAGCAGACTCTTTTGCCACGAAGACCTAAGCTGTAGGGAAGGGAACGTTTGATATGGAATGGATGGCAGCTGTCATAATGGAGGTACTGTTGTTTGTTGGTAGGTTTGATGTGGACGGATGTGTGAAGTTGGCCGTTGGACAGATAGAGGTCGACATCAAGGAAAGTGGCATGGGATTTGGAGTAGGACCAGGTGAATTTGATGGGACCAAAGGAGTTGAGGTTGGAGAGGAAATTATGGAGTTCTTCTTCACTGTTGGTCCAGATCATGAAGATGTCGTCAATGAATCTGTACCAAACTTTGGGTTGACAGGCTTGGGTTTCCAGGAAGGCTTCCTCTAAGCGTCCCATAAATAAGTTTGCATACGAGGGGGCCATCCTGGTTCCCATGGCTGTTCCCTTTAGTTGTTGGTACGTCCGGCCCTCAAAGGTGAAGAAGTTGTGGGTTAGGATGAAGCTGGCTATATATATATATAGCGTCTGTGTAAATGTGTGGGTGTGTGTGTTTTTGTTTACCCTCTTTTTTCCCCCCAAGGTAAGTCTTTCCTGTCCCGGGATTGGAATGACTCCTTATCCACTCCCTTGAAACCCTCATAATTTCCTTTTCCCTCTCCTTTCCTTCTGCCTGACGAAGCAGCTAGGCTGCGAAAGTTTGTATGTGTGTCTGTGTGTGATTTTATTTATTTTATTTGTTTCTATCGATGAGCCGGTCCTTTTGGTAAGTCATCTGTTTTCTATTTATATATATATATATATGGTGCATTGGAGGTAGAGAAATGTTGGTATAGGGATATTGTGTATGCAAGGGATCATGTTGTGTGTGTAAGTAGGAAAGGCTATGTGTATCATGTGAAATTCTTGAAATTTGCAGAATGGATGTAAGATTATATATAAAAAATAAATAAATCCATATTTTCTGATATGAAAGATAATTAAATGAATTGAATAGTTTGTCAGACGTAAAAGAAAGAAAAAGATAGTTTTCTTAAGATTTCATTTTGTGAGATGGGAATTAGATTAAAGATTAAAGTCTCTAAATCCACATACAAATGACAATAACCATGCCACATCTTGTGTTTATTTTCATTGTAGCGGCCTGAGGGATATAAAATAAAAGAACAATGACTTCGACTTTTCTGTGTAACTGTATGAAGTTCTCTCATGAAATTCTGTTTTGATTGTGCTAAATCTGGATAGCAGAGGGGTGGGGTGTGAATCTGATGGATCCCTGGTATAAACTATATATGTATTTGTCAAAAGAAAAATCATTTGGTATTCCTTTTTTTCTCTCTCTCCCTTTCATTGTTTTCATACCAGCTGAGAGGACAAGAGAGCTGAAATCATTGCCAGTAGCCTGAGCTGCATCGGCTTACAAACTGAAACAGCCAGAAGTGTAAGGACCAGTGGCTATATACTGAAGTGCAACACAAGGGATGTTGGAAGTGAAACTTTTCAGTGCAACGGGAAGTGTATATTAAGAATGATGGTATTCATTCCATAATGAGACAATGACATGGAGCATACCCATCAATATTAGTGATATTTTTGTATGTTCTTGTTGATGTGTGTCACATATACAGATTTTTAAACATGTACAATTTAACCAAATTTAATTTTTGTCACTAGTTGTAAGATTTTTTTTTTGTATTGTAATTTCTTATTCTTGTTTGAGGGGTATATCTGTGTTATGTTTTGGTGCTACTTGCGACATCCTACACTATGTTTGGAAGTCGCAAGTGGGGTATTATGACATGACAGTGCCCCCAGGCTGATGCCACGCACTTGTACACTATAGAGCCACACAACGGCACATTTAAATCACGCGCGCAGGGAAATATAAGCTTCGGGGAGTTTATGACGTAGGGGTTTTTCCGTGGGACTGGAAAAACGGAAGCCGAGCCGCGCAGGGGAAGAGGAGAGTCGTGTGGACTGCCGAGGATGGCGGAGCGTGGTTGCTCGTCACGGCGTTTCTGTAAAAATGTGGTATAGTTTTTTTGCGGCCGAAGTGCCGTTTTTTTTTTTATGCCTTTGCAGTTAAAGGATTTCGGTGTGTGGGCTAAAGTGCGTAGTTGCGTGGGGGCTCGAGTCATACAAGGGGAAAAAAAAAACATTTTTATAACATTAAATATGTGCAGTGTGATAGACAAATTAAACTTATTTAAAGCAACAGATGTGTGGTGAACATTATTCTTTCACAACTCGCCCTGTACGCCCATAAGTGTGTAAAATTAGTATGTACTTTTATTTATTTATTGGAAAATATATTAATATTAAGACGAAAAATTCCTAGCAGGAAAAATTAAATATAAAAAATAGACGATGATTACTCGCGGATGTGGAAGAGGAAAGCTTGAGGATTTTGATTAGGGATAGTAGTTGACAGGTGTGTTCATAAGCGGAGTTGATGTGTAGGTTAAGGATTAGGCGGGTGAGGGCTATGGATTGTTCAGTTTGGAATTGGTATAGGGCGGGATGAAAGGATGGGTTACAGCCAGAGATGGGAACTTTTAGTGTGAGGCCCTTGGGAGTGATTCCAAATGTCAGACAAGCCTGCATAAAAAGAATGTGGGAGCGTAATTTGGCTAGGGAGGAAGCATGTTTTCGGAGGGAATGTACATAAAAATGGATGGGGTTGTTATAGGGATGTTGTGAGGGAGGCATAATATATGGATGAAGGAGGAGTGGGAAATATGGGCTATGTAATAGGCTGCAATGAACAAATTAAAAATAAAAATATGTATAATAATATTTACATGTCAGGAGGGAGATGAATGTGGACAGTAATTCAGGTATGAGAAAAGAAAGGAAATAGGAAAGGTTTTTAAGATACTGTGATCACCTTTAGTTATCAACAACATAGTATAAAAGGGTTGGGTAATGGTATGGCGTGAAAAAAGGGTTTAAGGAAGGTGAAAATCGGAAAAAGTACGCGAAAACCACGTGAAAATGCAAGGAAAACGTCTAAACAGGATTGGTTATATGGTAGCAGATTACGATTTTGAGTCTGAAATAGTCTGACGAAGGAAAAGTGGAATCAAAACCAACGGAAAGTTGCTGAAATATGATCGGAAAAGTATTAAACATGAACAGAAATGTGGAAAAACTGGAATGGAAGCAATCGTAACTAAGAAATGCCGAAAATGGTTATAAACAATATAGAAACTATTAAATGCCGAAAATGGTTATAAACAATATAGAAACTATTGTTAGGAAAGAGTGTTTACGATTTTAAACGAGAAAATTGAATGAGCAGCGTGTTTCAGACGGAAGCAGGAGTAATGAAAGTGGTAAATATCAAAATAAACGTACTAATAGGAAAAGGTTTGGAAGAAAATGTATTGTTGTAAGAATTAGCGAACTATGAACAGTAAACAAAGAAGTGAATGTAGAAAGGAACTGATATGTAAAATGTAAATAAATGAATAATAAAAATAAAAACAAAAACCAAAGGGAAAGTAAGGTGACAAAAAAGATTTCGAAAAGTAACAGAGCAAGGACGGAAGTAATTGTTGAATTCAAATATATGATACGAATATTAAGATGAATATATTAAGGCGCACGTGGACGGAACAGCACCAAAGCAGGAATAATATAGTGTTATCCCCTAAACGACCACAAAACATTTTTCCATCTGAAACAGGGAAAAGCATGTTCCGCCCTGTCACAAGTTGTTATACCTATTTGTAAAACATATGTCTTTAAAATTCTGTGATACAAGTTGGTAATATCAATTTCATAAACAAAAATACGAACTGCAGTGAGGCAACTGATCTCGTGCCACCGATAGTTATTTTGAACAATCATGAAATGAAAATTTTGAACTCCCTGACCCCCCTTGGTACCCAAAACAGGTCAGATCACTGTGGAAGAAACAAAGAAAAACACATGCAAAATTTAAAAACACACAGAATCCACATGACTGGCAATCATTTACTGAAACTCGCAACCTAGCGCGGACTTTAATGCGAGAATCTTGTAGTATTTACCACAACGAAATCCTGTCTCGTAATCTTGCAGAAATGCGAGAATCTTGTAGTATTTACCACAACGAAATCCTGTCTCGTAATCTTGCAGAAATCCAAAGAAATTCTGGTCATATGTGAAGTACAGTAGCAGCAAAACATAAACAATACCTTCACTACGTGATATCAATGGTAATACTACCAATGACAGTACTGCTAAGGCAGAATTACTAAACACAGCTTTCCGAAATTCGTTCACCAAAGAAGACGAAGTGAACACTCCAGTATTCAATCCAAGAACAGCTGCCAGCATGCGAAACTTAGAAATAGATGTTACTGGAGTAGTAAAACAACTTAAGTCACTAAACAAAAACAAATCTTCCAGGCCAGATTGTATACCAACTAGTTTCCTCTCAGAGTATGCTGATGCAATAGCTCCGTACTTAGCTACAATTTACAACCGATCACTCAGCGAAAGATCCGTACACAAAGACTGGAAAGTTGCCGAAGTTACTCCAATATTCAAGAAAGGCAATAGGAGTGATCCCCAAAATTACAGGCTAATCTCACTGATGTCGATTTGCAGTAGGTTTTTTGGAACATATACTTTGTTCGAATATTATGAACTACCTCGAAGGGAACAACCTATTAACCAATAGTCAACACGGATTCAGAAAGTATCGCTCTTGCAAAACACAGCTTGCCCTTTATTCACATGAAGTGTTAAGTGCCATCGACAAGGGATCTCAAATCGATTCCATATTTCTGGATTTCTGGAAGGCTTTTGACACTGTACCCCACAGGCGGCTTCTAATGAAATTGCTTGCTTATGGAATATCAACCCAATTGCCCAATTGTGCGATTGGATTCACGATTTCCTATCAGAAAGGACACAGTTCATTGTAATTGACGGTAAGTCATCGGGTAAAACAGAAGTGATATCTGGCATTCCACAGTGTAGCGTTTAGGTCCCCTACTCTTCCTCGTGTTTATAAACGATTTAGGAGACAATCTGAATAGCTCCCTTAGACTGTTCGCGGATGATGCTGTCGTTTATCGGTTAGTGAAGTCAACAGAGGATCAAAAGCGATTTAGACAAACTTTCTACATGGTGCGAAAATTGGCAATTGACACTAAAAAAAAAAAAAAAAAAAAAAAAAAAAAAAAAAAAAAAAAAAAAAAAAAAAAAAAAGTGTGAAGTAATTCACATGACCACTAAAAGAAATCCGCTGAACTTCAACTACGCGATAAATCAGTCAAACCTTAAGGTCATAAATTCTACCAAATACCTAGGAGTTACAATTATGAACAACTTTGACTAGAGAGAACACAGAAAGGGAAGGTGAACCAAAGGTTCATTGGCAGAATGCTTCGAAGATGCACCAGCTCCACCAAAGAGACTGCCTGTATCACACTTGTGTGTCCTCTCCTGGAGTACTGTTGCCCCTTGTGGAACCCTCACCAGGTAGGACTGACGGAAGACATTGAGAAGGTTCAGAGAAGGGCAGCTCGGTTTGTTTTATCATGTTACGAGGGGAAAGGGGGGGAGAAGCATCACGGAAATGTTGCACGAATTGAGGTGGAAATCATTAAAAGAAAGACTTTATTCATTGCGGCTTGATCTGTTTGTGAAGTTTCAATTGCAGGCCTTTACTTCTGAATGTGAAAATATTTTCCTAGCACCCACCGACTTAGGGAGACATCAATAAAATAAGAGAAATCAGATCGAAAACGGAATGATTTAGGTGTTCTTTCTTCCCGCGCGCTATTAGAGAATGGAACGGTAGAGAAAAGTTATGAAAGTGGTTAATGAACCCTCTGCCAGGCACTTAAATGTGATTTGCAGAGTACCTATGTAGATGTAGAATATCTGTGTAGATGTAGTACTGCCTAAAGTAGCTTGTTTTGAAGAGCTACCAGTATTTGTTTCATTTAATCCTATATTGTCCTGACTAACAGCCTGTTAAGAAAGAGTAACTATCTCTGAACACAACTAGTAGGATTACTTGTATTTCTAAGAAATATAAATGGTAAGACAGTATTCATTCTTTTTAATCCTTTCTTAAATCAATTTATGCAGTTGAATACTGAGCAGCTCTTCGACATTGTGTTTCATGTATATTGCAATAGTCAAACAGATGTGACTACCATCTGAATATATATACTGCAATAGCTATATAATATACAATTTATCTCCTAACAACACTTGCATTTATCTGACACTTGCCACTATCATGGCGGCCGGCCAAAGGCTCAAATTATTTTGTGACAGCAGTGCTGTTAGGGAGTCTAGTTTATTTTACAAGGTGTTTGGACAATATACTGGATTTGAAAAAGACCACAATTTACAGACAGCAAGGAAAAAAATAAAGTAACCGATATTATATTTCTCTTTAGTAACAAACTGTGTCATGACAGGTGTGTGACAAAGTTTCTATACAAATGTTGAAATTAACTATAAAACAGCAATTACGGCAAATTCCAATGATATCATGAATAGACTAGAAATGAAAATTGATAACTTTCTGGAGAGTAAAGAAAACTATTCAATTGACGATGAAGTGTCCAAAGTTAGAGTAGATCTGATTGTGGTAGTGTTACAGCAACTCACCACTATGAACAAGCAAATAAACTGTCGGCTTGGAGGAATAGAAAGTTAGTTCAGTAAAATAAAAAGTGAAATTACAGAAAGTGTAATGAGGGGAAAATGAATAGTTGTTATCGAATTTTGAAGTCAAATTCGACAAAAAATCCAATAAGCTATCTAACGAACTTGCTGAACTTAAAGTATCCGTAGAAACAAAGCAAATCCAGTTTGATGTAGACAATTTGGAGAGTAAAGTCACGAATGTAGAGGAAAAAATTGTCTAAAGAAATCGAACAACAGTTACAAGAACACAAGCAGGAGACACAATCTAAGGTTGACAGTTTAAACACAAAAATTGTTTATATACATGTGTATACATGTGGTGTCTGTTCCGAAAAAACAGAGGTCACATCTGATCCTGCAGTTGTTATTCTTTCATATTGCCCATTAGCAGTTGATGTCATATATTCTGAGAATATGACAAAAATTGTTCATGGAGAGAAACATGTGCACGAAACTGTAAATAATTGTACTGGCAATGTTGTAGAACTAAGTAAGAAGGTAGCTCAGCTACAAGACAATATTAATACTATAGTAGCTTTTAATAACAGTCTATTTAATTTTAATGGTGTGCATGTGAAATGTTACCCTGGTGAATGAACTATTCATCCCAAAGATTTCATAAGATCTTGTTCAGATAGTATTGTTGATGACATGAGTGACAATTTTAGGATACAATTTGTCAAAGTTTATTGATAAACATGCTTGATCCTGGGCTATACAGATCACTGAGTCAAATCTATTCTATATAGAATTTGCAAATATAAAAAATAGAAAACGGATGACTTACCCAAAGGACAGGCTCATCGACAGACACAAATAAAATCACACACATACAACCTTTCGCAACCGTTGGTCGCTTCTTCAGGAAAAGAGGAAGAAAGGAGAGGAGATAGGGAAGGATATGGGTTTTAAGGAAGTGGAAAAGGAGTCATTCCAATCCCAGGACTGGAAGGACTTACCTTAGGGGAAAAAAAGGAAGGTAAACAAATACACACACACTCACACATATCCAAATGCAAACACAGCTAGACAGACATTTGAATGGAAATTCCTTCACAAATATTGGTCTAAGGGGCAACCGGCTAGGATTAAAAGTTCCTTTTTAAATGTAAAATTTACACAAGGATGTCTTTTAATACCGGATTTGAGTGAATCAGTTCTCATGGGAACCGATTGGTTAACTAAAGTAAATCTGAATTTTAACTGGATTGACAAAAAATTAACTAAGACTTAACCATGCAGTAAAATCTGTGTAGAAACAGATTTACTTATACATAATTGGGTAAATACTAGTAATTTGAGTAGAAAAGTAATTTGTAGTAATGGTTATTGTGTGTATAATGAAGATTGTGTTGAGGAGAATGATGTAATGCAGGGATATGTCAATTTAGTAGACAGTAAGGATGATGAAGCTGATAATTGAAACTACATACAGAAAGAACAGCTAAAAAGGCTTTTGTACCAATATTATGATGCATTTGATGATAAACCTGGTAGAGTAAGAAATTATGAATGTAAGATAAAAATGAAACCACACAAACAATTTTTTGTCAAACCTTATGGTATACCTTTTCCTAAAAGACAGGTTGTAGAGCAGGAATTACAAAAGATGGAAGACTGGGGTTTAATTAAAAGTGGTGAAAGCCAATATAGCAATCCCCTTGTGGTTATTTCGAAGAAAATGGGAGGTTTCAGGTTAGCTTTAAACTCTAGACAATTAAATAAGTTTTTTGAGAGTGTAACGGACCACCCTGAAAATAGATGAACTCTTACACAAATTTGATAGCTTAGAATTCATATCAGGCCTAGCTCTGACATCTGGTTTCCATCAGGTTCCATTAGAAGTTAACTCTAGAAAATACAATGCATTTCTTTTGGAGGATGTAATGTATATACCCCAGAAAATCACATTTGTTTGAACAAATGAAGTATTCAGTACCATATTTGATCATAGTATTATGTCCTAATATTCCATGTTTATATTATATAAGCATTTTAAGGCACTTCTGGCTGTTCACATTATCACATTCATCACTTGGGTCTTTTAATAAACTAAATTAATTAATTATATATAAAAATAGATGAAGATTACTTACCAGGCGAAGGAGTACAGGAAGTGATAGTAGCACAAATAAATCAATAAATTCACACACACACAAACACTAGCTTTTGCAGCCTAACTGCTTTGTCAGGCAGAAGGGAAGCCTGATGAAGCAGCTAGACTGCGAAAGCTTACTATCACTTCCTGTGTTCCTTCGCCTGGTAAGTAATCTTCATCTATTTTTTATATATATTTTTCCTGCTAGGGGTTTCTCCTCTGTGGTGTTCGTATCATTAAATTAATTAATTATATATAGAAAATAGAAAACGGATGACTTACCCAAAGGACAGGCTCATCGACAGACAGAAATAAAATCACACACACAAACACACATACAAGCTTTTGCAACCGTTGGTCGCTTCTTCAGGAAAAGAGGAAGGAAGGAGAGGAGAAAGGGAAGGATACAGGTTTTAAGGAAGTGGAAAAGGAATCATTCCAATCCCAGGAGCGAAAGGACTTATCTTAGGGGGAAAAAAGGAAGGTAAACAAATACACACACACTCACACATATTCAAACGGAAACACACCTAGACAGACGTTTGTGAAAAGCAAAGTTGTAAAAAGAAGTTGTCGTTCTAGGTTGTTTGCGTTTGGATATGTGTGCGTGTGAGTGTATTTGTTTACCTTCAGTTTTTCCTCTAAGGTAAGTCCTTCCACTCCTGGGATTAGAATGACTCCTTTCCCACTTCCTTAAAACCCGTATCTTTCCCTTTCTCCTCTCCTTCCTTCCTCTTTTCCTGAAGAAGCGACCAACAGTTGCGAAAGCTTGTATGTGTGTTTGTGTGTGATTTTATTTGTGTCTGTGGCTGAGCCTGTCCTTTGGGTAAGTCATCTGTTTTCAATTTTTTTATAAATTTATCCCACCAGGGAAGTTTCCTTCTATAATTTTCAAATTAATTAATTATTGAAAGTCGTAAGCTTAATGTTGGACAATAATGTGTTTGTTAATGAAATTGTTAACTAATAATATGAGGTCTTCTATAATGTATTGACCGTAATTTAATACTTTGCTGACTGTAGAATTGATTAGTTGCTTTGATTTAACAATTTTATATAATGTAAACATATATTAATACTGTAGTAATTGTTATTTACTTACGATCTTTTGTATTGTTTTGTTTTGATATGAAAAATCTGTTATTGCATTTGTCATAATTTTATGTATCTTTACATAAAGTAAGATTCACTTATGTTTCATCAACAAATTGTTTTATATTAAATATTGTAACTTCTGTGTTCTAGAAGGTTCTAGATGTTATACTATGTATTAATACCCGCGAATTGGTGTGAACTCAGTCAGTTGTAAAGTTAGAATCACATTGATAGTCAGTAGTATTGACTTAGTCTTGAGTCAGTATGGAAGTTAATGATGAAGCAGTCTTACTTTTGTCATTATCTAACAAGCAGTCATCAAAAATGGAAAAATAAATGTATTTTAAATGAAAAGTGTCACATGTGTAGTTTCCTGAACGCATAATAATCCTTCGTCCTAATGTTGGCATATTTATGTAAAGGCAGGTGAGCAATTAAAACAACATATATCACTGAACAACTGAACGTGAAGTATTAATAATGTGGCTTTAATGTAAGTGCAGTAAAACACGCCACAAGGAAAATGTTATGTTTATTGTGTTGTGCCCTTTGGATTAATTATATTTGTTGCTTAATTTCTTAGTGTGTTAGACACTATTCTGGGTAAGGAATTACCTAGAAGACTTGTAATTGTAGACTGACTATAAAATCCATGCTAAGTGCCAATGTGAACGTTTTGAGTAAAACACAAAAAACCTCCTAAAATGAAGTTTGTTTTATGTGCAATTTCTTTCACCCTAATTTGTGTCTACCATTAATCTTTAAAGACTTATTACAGTTGAATTGACCATTCAATTTTTATCTTTATGACAAAAATATTTTCCTGATAAAAAATAAGAATAGGGCTATGTTCCATACCCTCTACTCTAAAAACCAGGGACCTCTCGCACAGCAGTACAGCCATCAGACTTCTTTTCAGAACCAAATACCGTAGTATTTGCGGAGTTTGCTCAGCGTCCTTGAGTGTACATGCAAGTTAATGTGAGCATGTATTAATTAAATGAAACTTTTCTGAAAGCTCTACAAACCTTATTTTAATTTGCGCCTGTCGGCTGCCCATCATTTTCTGTGTGTAGTTCACGGTCTGGTTTCCTACACAATTTATACTTTAATACCGCCTACTGTAACCACGCCGTACTTAAACATTCGCTTATCAATTCATTACATAGACCTACCTTATTGTTCCAGTAGTAACTGACACTTATAATAGGAATGTGAGGATAGTAGTAATGTAATTTTACTTTCGTTTCAGATTATGGGATCAAGCAGATTAAGATTCAACAATGATACAACAGCAACGGCGTTCCTTCTGCTTTTATTGAAACTGCATATTTGTGTTAATAGTGTTAAATTTACCATACATAACTTAAAAATGAACATTAAATAAATTCAGTATTACTTTGGTGTTTAGTTACAGTATGGTGTTTTCATTTCTTGCATGGAGTCATCAGTACTACATGACTTTGGTAAATATCATAACAAGGGCTTTAATGCTAGTAAATGTATCACTGCTTGTAACGTATTAGGAATACAGTGAATTGAAAAGCTATTGAAAGTGTGTCTTTGAGGTAATGTATGTAGCACGCCAAGAAATAGCCTGAGTAAACTTTTTTTTTTAATTCCCCGCATATTTGCGCACTGAGATTTGAAGACTGACTTTTCGTCCAAAAAAACTGTGCAAATTATGTGAGTAAATATGATAATAACTCAGGAAGAAATGTCCGTGTTATACAAACTACTTGCATCTATGAGAAAATTGGACTGTAACCGTCAAATTTCATTGTAATTGAAAAGTACTAATTGTAATAAAACAATGATTACAATGTATGAACATATCTTATTGTCAAGATTGTATAAATATAAGTTCAAATTAATCAGAGTCAGTCAGTGTCAGATGCAGTTTTACGTTAGTACCAGTTCCAGTTAGTTCTGTTGATTTTACTTGATGTTAATCAGTTGGATTGAGCCAGATTTGAATAAAAGAAATTGAGAGAAATAGTGTCTCACTTATTTATCGAATCCACCAAGATATGTATAAAACAAATAAAGAATAATTTATGTGTAGAGACGAAATTAACTTTCAGTACAACTATATTGTAGTGTTCCCAATAATCAACCAAAATAGACAGGAACATTACAAGTGCCACAAGCATCTAGACCGGGAGTGAGGTGGGGAGTGGAGGGGGAAGGATGCCAGGTAAAGGTGAGGCACGTGTGGTGTAACCCTGAAATTATTCTGGAGGGAATGCTCTCCTACAGGGATATTGGGTGTCCTCCAGGCTAACAGTCCATCTGTGACCATTCATTCGCTCTGCCAATTTGTTAGTGGTCATACCAACATAAAAGTGCACACAGTGGACACATGTCACTTGATATGACATATGTTGTTTCTCATGTAGCCCTGCCTTGAATAGGATACGTTTTTCCTGTGGTGGGGCTGGAGTATGTGGTTATAGGAGGATGCATTAGACAGGTTTTGCAGTGGGATCAGTTACAGGGGTAGGAACCATAAGGTTGTGAGGTTTGGTTTGGGATTTTATAAGGTTGGACAAGGAGGTTGCGGAGGTTGGGAGGATGTTGGAAAGCTACTCTGTGTGATATGGGAAGAACACTTTGGAGTGATGATATCATTTGAGTGTATGAATTCAGAAAGTCATAGCTCTGACAGAGCAATTTGTTGAGGCATTCCAGGAAGGGATGGAAATGGGTGACAAAGGGGATGCTTCTGGGTGGTCTTGTTCAAAAGAGATTGTAGATGTTTAGATAAAAGATTAAAACAGATTTAGATTTATATGCAAATTATGACCAAAGCCATACCAGATTAGTTTTTATAGTTTATTTTCGACAATTTATGGTATTAACAAAATTTTAAGGTAAGCAGAACAGGGCAAACAAATAAGTGGGTTACAAAAGCCATCAGGAAATGTTAGTGATAAAATCCTTTAACTAAAGTGGATTTTTGCACAATATTGTTACAAGGTTTTTACGAACAGAAATAAATTAACAAATTGATTTAAAAACATTGTTATTGTTGTGGTGAAATAGTTTCGTATTATATTGTAAAAATCTGTGAATATATTTGTGGTTATTCACAAGTAAAGCCACAGTTACATATGGTATCATGGTATCCTAATCTTCAATTTACAAAACAAGTTGAATCCTATAGATTAAATTCATTACAAGCAGCACCATTCTGTTGGGGGCTATAAGCTACTGATTTTTGATGTACTATACCATGAATTTGCATTATTTTATGCACTTTTTGATTGACATAGTCTAGTCCATTATCAGTTCTGATAATCTTGATTCCATACTCTGTCTGCTCATCACTGGCTCACACAAGGTGCTTGGGCCACTTCAGACTTCTGTCTCAGGAAATATACAGTTCGTCAATTGGAAAAGTCATAACAAAAGAAAGTACTATGAACCACCAATTGAGTTGACATGAATAGGGCCACAAATATCACTGTGAATCAATTCAACCATCTGTGCTGACATTGAGTCACTTTCGTGGAAGGGCAACTTGTGAATCTTGCTGACGACAACACAATCCTCCACATAGTTTTGTCTTTTTCCTTAAAATGAATTTGTCTGTCCTTTAGAAATCTCTTTACGTGGAAAAAGTTTGGTGTGCATGCATTTTGTGCCAGATTTTAAGGTCTGTTTTAATGGTCATATTTGCCTGACTGTCATTTTCACTCAATGAAATTTTTAACTTCATCCTGTATAACTTTTCTTTACAAACTCCCACTGAAACAACACTTTCTCCCTTGAAGAGTCTGTAAGTTGTATTATCAGATTTAGATTTTATTTCCTTGTCAAGAGCTGCTGCAAGTGAGTATAAGTTAATCTGAATCACATTAGACACACTCCATCTTTCTCCAAGAGAGACAAAATGTGTATGTCACCTTTTCCTTGTGATGGAATGAAGCCACCATCACCAGTACAAATTAAAACATCACTCTCAAATGAACTGTAACTTTTGAACTATTAAATTTTGTTACACATGTGATCTGTTGCACCAGAACCTAAAAACCATGCAACTACATATATAAACTTGCCTGCTACTGGTGAGAGGCTATGCCTTATCAGTGCATTCTCTGTAGATTTACACTGATTCTGACGTTGATGATTTGACATTTAGTTTCTGCACTCTTTTGCATAATGACCAGTTTTATTATACTTAAAGCAGACACTTCTGCAATCCTTTGCCCAATGGCCTGGTTTATTACATTTAAAGTATTTAGGCCTACCTGATTTTCTCCAATTTATGTCTTCAGGATGAGGATTATTCTTCCTCTGTTGTTTAATTGCTAGAAATGTCTCCCTTTTTGTATCCTTTTGAAGATGTAGATGTTTCTCTTCCATCAGCAATCTAGAGATAAAATTCTCTAACACCTGATGATTTGGGTGTGTTGATTCCCATGCACTCAGAAAATGGTTGTATCCCATTGGTAGCATCAGTATCAATTTTGTTATACCACTGAGTCCAAAATACTTTCACCTTGATTCCTCAGTCGATGCCACTGATCTTCTAACTGTGAAACATATGTGGCTATGTTGCTTATAACATCCTTTTGTAAATTATACTGCTGCTGCTGAAGTAGATGTATGCTTACATTGTTTTTCTATTTGTAAACTGAAAGTAGTTTGGTCTATATGGCAGCTGAAAATTCACAGTTTATAACGTGAAGCAGTGGCCTCTCTTCAATTGACATTCCGATTATCCTTTGAGCTGCATTGTCCATCTTCTTCCATGATGTGAGATCCTATTCATAGTTCTGTATTGCTACAATGTTCCTATTGGCAGTATGCATTGGTATAATTGTTTGGCCCATGACAACTTCAGCAATCCCCCATGGCACTTAAAGTTATACATACTTGAAATTTCCAGACTTTCCAGTTCTTGATGCCTTTGAGCTTTTTACTTTTGAAATATCACTCTCCATCATTTGAAAGTTATATTCTTAATTGCACACAGCGGAATTTTCTTCAAAATTTTCTCACGCATTTCTTACAATACCGTATATTACGCAATTACTTTAAAATGATCAGTGCACCTGTGACAAAGCCGGATCGTAGTTCGATGCCTCTTGAAGATCTTGCAGATCAGCACTCTCAGTCATGACTGACTGAAATTTCATGGGAAAAAACTAGTCTACTACAAATAATGTATTCGACATATAGAATTGTAGTTCATTGTCACTTTAATGAATCCTTAGTGCCCAGCTGTCCCCATTTATGGCCAGCGTAAAAATCTCGTTAATAACATTCACAGTTCGTGTGCAAAATACAAAAGTTTGAGGTGTACATTTAGTGTTGCACTAATATGAAGGATTAATTCCTGATAGCTGTAGATACACTTTTTACACGACTAACACTGAAGAACTTTTACATAATTGTTCAAATTAGAGTTCAGAGTTACATGAATTGGGCCTCCGATCAGACTCGTTACAATACTCATTTACATGGCGCAAAAGCATCCAATTTATAATAGTTTAACAATGACTGAAAATTATGTATTGTTAATTGAGCCCATTACATTAATTATAATGGAAAAGTTGACATTACATGCAACTGGCAATGGTAAAAGATAGTGTAAATAATACTGAGTAAATTGCTTCACAAGTCTTGGTTATATTAATATTTCTTCACTACTTGACCTTTCCTCTTTGGTTTTATGTATATCCTCTCTGGCTTGGTTTAGTATGTACTTGCAGTATCTCTGACATCTGGTGCAGAAAATAGGATCTGGGGTTTAGTCCTAAGAAGACTGTTGTTATACTATTCAAAAAGGAGCATATCCAACATTCAAGTTGGAATCTAAAGCTTTTCAATGAAGCACTATCTGTGAAGGGGACAGTAAAAATATCTAGGGTTTACCCTAGATGAGAAACTGACATGGACCCCTCAGATCAGGAATATTTGCTCCAAGGCAAAAGGTACTCTTGTAAGTACAAGGAGAGCTTGTGGCAAAAATTGGGGCCTGCGCCCCAAGGGTATGCACTGGATATACACCACAGTGATTAGACCCAGGATCACCTATGGGGCGGTCGTGTGGTGGAAGAAGGTAGAACAGCAGGTTGCTGCTAAGGAGCTTGGTAAGGTGCAGAGATTAGCCTGCTTAGCCATAACAGGCGGAATTAGCAGCGCACCAACTGCTGGGATGGAAACCATGCTGAATATGCCCCCATTACACCTTTGGGTCAAGATGGAGGCAGCAGCTGGTGCATACAGACTCAAATCTGGCAACAACTGGAACTCTTTGGGATATCCAGAATCACACACTAAAATAGTGAGTGAGGTAAATATAGGAAAGATTGGAGAAATGCTAGCCGACTATATTATAACCCGATACTGCTTCAACAAGCCTTTCAATATAACAATTGGAAGTAGGGAGCAGTGGGAGAAAATAGTTCGACACTGTACGGGGGGATATTGTCTGGTTCACTGACGGGTCAAAATCAGACCAAGGGTATACGGGGTGCAGCCAAGACTGGAGGACGTCATCTCTCTAGGGAAACTGGCCTCAGTATTCCAGGCCGAAATCACTGCCATCAGGGTGTGTGTGGAGGAGAATAGGCATAGGTGCTACAAAGATCGTAGCATCTATATCTATTCAGGCAGCCCTGAGATCAATGGCAGCTCTTGCAACAAGGTCTAAAATTGTTGCAGAATGTTACAGGGTTCTGGTGGAGCTAGGGGAAAGCAATAGAGTAAACTTATTGTGGGTCCCTGGCCACTCGGGGATCAGTGGCAACGAACATGCCGACAGATTAGCCAGGATTGGGGCAGAGACTCCATTTATTGGACCAGAACCTGTCCTGACAATCACCAAGGCAATGATCAAATTGGAACTATGTAACTGGCTCAGAAGACAGCACGTAGAATATTGGACCAAAGTCTACCAACAAAAACATGGCGATTTAATGATGCCAAAGCCATGTTTTAAAAGAAGCTCTGCAATCATGGGCCTGAACAGGAGAGAGATTAGACTCATGGTTGGATTGCTGACAGGCCATGGGAATTTCAAAAAATACCTACATACATGGGAATAACAGAAGAGGACCCTAAATGTAGGATCTGTGATGATGGTGATGAAACTGCATCACATCTAATCTTCGAATGCGTTGCATTGGAGAGTAAAAGACACAGAACATTTGGGACAACCAGACCCGAAGAAATTGTATCTAATAAATAACTGGTAAAGGGACTCCTTGCACTGTTCAAGGGCGTTGGTTGGCTTTACTAGATAAACAGGGAGCGAATCCGCACAATAAACATATTTTCGGTGCGGGCAGTGGCGGGTTGGACCAAGACTGTTTTGGCTTCCCTGACAAAGTCAAATCAAATCAAATCAATCTCTGACGTCCACACTCCTGAAACACCACCTTCATGAGTTAGGTCGTGAATTACTTTTCCCTTCCGTTCCCATCCTTTCTTCTTCCCTTCTCTCCCACCTGATGAAGGAACTGTGTTCCGAAAGCTTGTTCTTTTTGTCCCCTTTTTTCTGTTTATTTTTTTTATTTTTTTTTTATTTTTTTTTTTTTTCCCCATCCATTCTATCTCGTTTGAACAATATTTATCATCTCTGAGGAGAATTTTCATCATTAATCGAATCTTCACCTATTAACACAATTAAATATGTTTCTTAACAATGCTTTTAGGATAAACAGTAATTATACAGAAACTAATGAGGGAATAACATTCCTAACGTTAATTGTGAAACAATAATACCTCCTTTAATATGATGCAGATAGGCCTATAATTTAATTAGTCTCATTAGAAATACTAATTATCCAATTATCTGAACTACAACAATAGACCTCTGGCATGATCTCATTAATATTTGCCAATTAAATGAACCTCTGTGACATCAAATAATAGAAAATAACATCAGCTACGCATGTTAGAAAAAAGAATAACAAAAGTTTTGGAAAAGAAATGACAGTAGACGAATTACATTCATACCTATTATTATGCAACACTGGTATTGGGAGGTTCAATAAAACAATCAGATGGGAAATAATCCCAACATGCTTCATTTCATTACCCATTCATTTAATAGTTATTTGAAAAAATAATTAACTGGGTAATTAAATGATTAAAACAAAGCATATTGATAAGAAAGTTAATCATACAGAACTGGGTAATTAAATGATTAAAACAAAGCATATTGATAAGAAAGTTGATCATACAGATACCTAAAATAAAGCATATGAAAGACACACAAGTATGTAGTAACAAAAATAACCTTAATCTGCATTACACATTCTATGTATCCTTTGCTGGCCACAAAAATTATACAAAACACCAATACACAAAAAAAATTCCATCATTATTAACATACATATATAAAATATTTACAAAAGAAATGAATGGAAAATTTACAAAATTTATTAGGTCTTACAAGAGAATAGGGTGTTGGAAGAGAGAGGAGACAATGGCAGTGAGAGAGAGTGACAGCAATGTTGGAAGAAAGACAGTGGCACTAAAGGAGAAAGATTGATTGAGAGAATACAGTGAGACTGTAAGAGAGAGAAAAGAGAAATTGCCCAGTTCTTCATTGGCTATATCCAATGTTAAAGTTTCCCAGTATAGGGTTCAAATACCCAAGCAGTGCAACAAAATAATCCCAAGGACATGCGATAGGCAATTGTTCTTGAATAGAAAGAGAAAGACAGTAGGTAAGAGAGAGGAAAAGTATAGCACAAAGACAAAAACAATGGAAGTCAGAGAGAAAGTGTCTGAATAGGAGATAGTGGTAATGATGAATGAGAGAATGTTAGGAATATGGTGACAGTGGAAGTGACAGGAGAAAGTGCCATTGGGAGAAAAAGGAGATACAGGGACAGAGGAATATACAGAGACTGGCTGTGAAACAGGTGTGCAGTGTGTGAAGGTTTAACTACTAAGAGATTATTCTATTGTAATGTATTTGGCCTGGAAAGTCTCGTTTGTTTGGATAAATGCAAAGTACGATGCCACATTTGATCAAGGTATTATGCAATAATATACCATATTTATATTATATAAGCATTTTATAACACCACTACCTGGACTTCTGTAATGTATTGACCACAATGTAATACTTAGCTGGCCATTAAATTACATAATTTAACCATTTTAAATAATGTAAACTTATATTAATACTGCGCTAATTGTTATTTACTTACGATCTTTTCTATTGTTTTGTTTTGATACAAAAATCCTATTATTACATTTGTCATAATTTTGTGTATCTTTACTTAAAGCAAGATTCATTTATGTTTCATAAACAAATTATTAAAACTGTGTTTAACTATTTCCGTGTTCTACAATGTTCACGAAACTATAATATGTATTAATACGTGCGAATTGGCGCGAACGCAATCAGTATGAAGTTAGTATTACTCCAGCAGTCAATATGTAGAAAACAATCAGTAATAAGTAGTACTTAAGACAGTCAACATGTAGTTTTTCTTCAGTCAATTATTCTTCAAGCATCATGTAAGCTTCCAAGAATGAAAATAAATATACATAAAATGAAATGTGTCATATTACTGGTTCCAAGATGTCCAAGAATCTGCCGTCCTGATGTTTTCATAATAAGGCAGGCGAGCTATGAAATCTAAGAGATCCCTGAACGGCCGAGAAGAACAAGGTGAAGTATACATAATGTGGTTCTAGTATAGTGCACAATGTGCCAAACTATGTTAAAAAGTGGATGTTTAAGCTTTTTTTGCTGGTCATATTTGGGACATTGTTTTCATAGGGACTACAATTTTAAAAAATAGAAATTCCAAGAAGGATTCCACAATACTTTCGTGAAGGATAAATTCTTACACACTACAGAGCTGTAAGAAAAAATCGTGGAAAGGCACAAGCAACAGAAAACATCTTTATATGCGTAGGATAATTGTATGAAGCATATGATAACTCCTTTCAGACATGTCTGGAAGAATAGAAATCACATATACATACTATTAAGGCAGTTGGGATACACATTAGGATCAAACTCTTATGAGAATTGACAGCACATTGTGAGTAATGAGTGGTCATTGGTTGGGCAATATGCTTGTAGTGTATGTATAATTAGAGAATTTGTGTCTGGAGGCATACGAGGGTATTGCATGCAGCCGTGGTGATCACTGCGGCAGTGTGACTGCTTGTAAGTAGGTGGCCCTGCTCTGATTTTCAACTTTCCCTATTGATTTATTCAAATGCATACTGGCTATTGATGTTGTAAATTGCTTTTCTGTGCTGAATTATATGAGTTTTACTAAATTATATAGAAAATTTGTTAGTCCTTATCAGGAATATAACTTGTAAGTTCTGTGTAATTATGTTTATTATATTGTTCTAGGTGTCACGTCCAGAATGTTTCATCCGCTACTCCTTGTCCATCCACTTATCTTGCACATGAATCTCCTATGGAAACAGATAGTCCGGACCTAGAGAGCAACAAACGAGAAAGCTGCATACCAAAATTTAGTACATTCTACAAAGAGTTTCTGCAAAAACAGCAATCTGAAGAAATAAAAATTTCAAACTCTCCTTTATATAGTAATACTGACAAGTACACTTTAATAGAAGAAAATGAAAGTGAAAATGATGAAAGTGAGAAGGATAATACAAACAAAGAAAAGGAACACTATATGTTGGCAAAGAATTTTCTACACACAATTGAGGGGAAACAGCAAGGAAACAAACAAGAGGATGAATCTCCATCAAAATATTCGAAACATAAATCTGAAGAAGAATGTTCATCAACTTCAAGTCAAGAATATTGCTCCCAGATTAACAATTTTTGCTTTAGTCCATTGTTAGAAGAAAAGAAGGAGGGGTTAATTCCCAGCAAAAGTAAAATGATATCTCAAATGTGGACCCCCAAACATAAAACTCTAACTTCTGGTAGTAAATGTAGTGTTGATGTTAAAATTAATGTTCTTGGTCAAAACTCTGCCTCAAACACGTCAGAAGAGGTAAGCTTATTAGTAATGTTATTTTGATGATAACTCATCATTTATTAGATTTATTTCTTTTTTAAGTGTTTTGTATATGGCATTACAGTCCTTAAAATAGAAAAAAAGAGAAAAGAATATTAACTGAAAAATATACCTAGAAGAAGAATTGGACTGAAAAGTTAGTTGGGATTACAATTTCTCATTGGTATAGGCACCAGCATTATTATTTATCCTCTTTCAGCTGCACACATGGGCATAAATCCTATCTCTGTTTTGCTCTGTGCAGTTAGTATGATAAACATTGATGTCCGAAGGTTCACTTTACTACAGTTATAACTCTCCTCCGCACTATCATTCAAGTCATCCTTTTTAGTTGCAGACATTGAGAAACCTGTTTTGAGATCGATTTTCCTCCTCTTCCTGGATCTACATTCAGCAATATTACTTCACCATGAATGAAACAAGCCCATTCAATGCTTCTTTGGTCTTCCAGAAACAGCATAATTGAACTCAGCAGACTTACTACTATTGTCATTGGCTCTAGGCAAGTGTACACTTCTTACAGTGTGCCTGGCATCTGCAACAGAGTTCCATCTAGTCGAAAGTTCTACTACAGCTCACTACTGGACCAATAACTTGGAGTTTAGTCAAAACATCAGTAAGAAGGCTGCAGAACTTCATGACATGTTACAAGATCTGCAATTTAAAAGAGCAAAGTGGCTCAATTGCCTCCTGCATCCACTCACTCAGCTATCAAGAAGACATATCCATAGGTGAATAAGGTCAGTGACATGGCCTTCCCCTGCCCCCTCCATTACTGCACCAGTACCTCATAGCATCCTGGTCTCTGTTATGTCTAATGGCACATGTCACTATATCAACAGGATTGAGGGTCATCCGGAGTGGCAAAAACTGTAACACACAAAGACAGTTACTAGCAGTCTCACCTCCACAGGTATTGTGCAGCTACCAGACAGTAACTGGCCATCCCTGATACACTTTTTTCGAAACAATGATGGTACCTTCATGCTCTATGCCAACTAGAGAAAACTTGATGCATTGACCAATTTTGATAATTATCCTGTGCTAGATATCCAATACTTTGTGTAACTTTTAAGTGATTTTCATGTTTTTAGTTTTGTATACTAGCAGTTACCGTATTGGGCCATATTGTACTGGAATTTTAATTTCAAGTTGACCACGTGGACCAAAAGGCAATTAGATGCAGGTTCTGTGCACTTTTCACTGACAAATAAATTGCAAAGATGGGTTAAATTAAGAATTATTAAAAGAATCATTAACTGCTAGTATAAGTGATGGCAATGCTTACCTGCAACCTTTACCTTAATATTATGAAGAAACTTCATTTTAGATTAAACCAAGACCAATACAAACAATACAAAATAACGATGATGATGATGTTTGCCATTCATATAGATGATTGCAGCTCTTAGTACCTTTTCTCATTCAGGTTGTTGAATCTGAACTTTTCTGTAATAAATACCATTGTTTTACACTACATATTAGTTTTATTTACTACATTGGAAAGAATAGGTTGCTACTCAGCACAGAGATGCCCGATGAGCCGCAGAAAGGCGTACATAAAGGAATAAACAAAAATGAAGTGTTTGGCTTTTAAGCCTTCATCTGCCACAGAAGGTACATACACACACACAAACACAACTGCCATCTCTGGCTATTGCGACTGGACTGCAACAAACAGCACAGCTGAGGCGAGAACAACCAGCGGTGGGGATGAGGAAGCGGCATGGAGAGGGAAGGGATGCTGGTGGGGATGGAGCAATATGTCAGTGCTGTCTCACAGATAGGAAGGGACTGGAGTATGTGGTGGAAAGCAAGATGTACGTAAGCTGGGGTGTGGGTAGGGAAAGGAAGGGGATAAGAGAGTGGTGGGGAAAGGAACTACTGAGGGTTTATGCCTGGGGGATTGCGGGAACATAGCATATACCGTAGGGAGAGTTCCCATCTGTGCAATTCAGACAAGTTGGTGTTCGTGGGAAGGATACACATGGCAAAGGCTGTGTAGCAATCATTGAAGTGAGCCACATCATGCGGTGCTGCATGCTCTGCAACCGGCTGTCTCCTTGCCATTCATCCATACAGACAGCTTGTAGTTGGTCATGCCCAAAAAGAAAGCTGCACAGTGTTTGCAGCTCAGTTTGTACACAACATGACTGATATCACAGGTTGCCCTGCCTTATATGGGATAGGAAATACCTGTGACAGGACAGGAGTAGGTGGTGGTGGGATGGTGAATAGGACAGGTTTTGCATCCAGGTCTATTCCAGGGATATGAGCCACAGGGCAAGGGTGAACGGTAAAATACCACTGTAGTGGTGGTGGGGAAGATTTTGGGCAGGGTATCTCTCATTTCAGGACAGGATGAAAGATTATCGAAACCCTGGTTGAGAGTGTGGTTTAACTGCCCTAGTCCTAGGTGGTACTTGGTGACGAGAGGGATGCTCTGTTGTGGCTGGACAGTGGGTGTGGGGGAGGTGGCAGGTGACTTGACAGACGGGGCCCATGATATCTGTTTCTGGACAAGGTTTGGTGGGTAACTGCGGTCAGTGAAGGACTCAGTGAGGCTTTTTGCATATTTGGAGATTGATCGCTTGTCACTGCAGATGCGATGACCATGGGTGGCTAGGTTGTATGGAAGGGATTTTTCGGCATGGAATGGGTGGCAGCTGTCGAAATGGAGGTATTGCTGATGGTTGGTAGGTTTAATGTGGGTGGAGGTACTGATAAGGCCATCTTTGAGGTGAAGGTCAACGTCAAGAAAGGTGGCTCATTGTGTTGAGTAGGACCATGTGAAGTGAATGGAAGAGAAGGTGTTGAGGTTTTGAAGGAATGTGGATAGTGGGTCCTCACCTTCTTTATTACTTTATTACTATTTCTGTGTCGTTTACCAGTCATGACTGGACAGACTGCGTCAAGATTATATACGTACATACATATACATATGTATATAAAAGAAAAAAGTTTACAATTTGGTCATATACAACATAACATTATCATTTTGTCCAGTCACTTTCATCACTGTTGAAAAATTCACCAATTGAGTATAGTGGGTGCTCTTTCAGGTCCTGTGCAATTTTCCTCTTAAATGGTTCTGGTGGCAGGGATTGCACTTCTTTTGGCAGTGAGTTAAACATTTTCAGTGCAACCATTGGAAAACTGTCTTGTGTTCCAGTCAGATGACAGCTTGGTATTTCAATGCTCCTCTTGTTACGGGTGTCATGGTTATGTATATCTCGCCTTATGCTGAACACCCCTTGGTTTTCTTTTATGCTGATGAAGCATAAACACACGTACTGGCTGAAGATAGTCATAATACCTAACCGTTTGAATATTGGCTTGCAGTGATCCAATCTTTTGCTTGATGTAATTATTCTGACAGCCTTTTTGTAGCATTAATACATCTTTACATCCTGCAGCATGTCCCCATAGCAGTAGGCCATAATTAATATGGCTATGAAATAGTGCATAATACACTTTTACAAGGTATTGGTCAGTTAATGTACCTTTAAGCCTTCTCAGAAGGAATATTACACGGGAAAGCTTGGAGCATACATACGCTGTGTGTTCATTCATTGTAAGTTTGCTGTCAATCATGAAGCCTAGAAGTCTAACAGCCTCCATATTCTCGTGACAGCCAATGTTGCTAAGACTGCATATAAGATGTGTTTTTCCTTCATTCAATTTCATTTTGTTTCTGATGAACCATTCTTTTGTGTTTTGGAAGAGGTCGCCTGTTGCTTGAAGAGCTTGTGTTGCAGTTTTTCCTTTGGCAAAAAGAGTGGTGTCATCAGCAAAACTGTAACATGTGGTTGTTACAGCCCATATCGTTAACATATATTAGGAACAGAAGAGGACCTATGACGGACCCTTGGGGTACGCCATGTTCCAACTTTTGTTCTTGTGATAAGGCTCTTTGTACTGACACCACCTGCTTTCGGTTTTCCAGATAAGATTGGAGAGTTGCTAGAACAGCACCTGCAACACCATAACAGTTTAATTTATTGAGGAGTATCTTGTGTGAGATGCAGTCAAATGCCTTGCTCAGGTCACAGAGGGTCAGTGCCACACTTTCTCTATCTTCAAATACCTGTCTTATCTTTCTATCTTTCTAGTCAAGTCCAGTGCTGCCGTAAATGTCAACTTTCCCTTGCGAAAACCATGCTGTGTGTCCTAGAAGAGCCTATTTTCTTCAAAATAATTTTGCATTTGATGTTTCATTACAGACTCCATAACTTTAGCTAGGATGGGGATTATTGAAATAGGTCTGTAGCTGGACACTTCACATGGATCACCTTTTCTGTAGACTGGTACTGTCCTTGCCAATTTCAGGAATTCTGGAAAGACACCAGAGGATAAACATTTGTTAATTACTATGGCTAGTGGTTGGGCAAGCTCTGGAATTATTTTCTTTAGCACTGTGCAAGACATGCCATAGATATCTGCACTCTCTGAATGCTTATATGATCGCACTATTTTTATTATGTCCTTAGGGTGCACTTCCTTCCAGTTTACAATTCTGTTACAGCATTCATTTTTTATAACACTTGTGAGAAGTAAGCTTGAGTCTGGAATTTCACTGACAGTACTCTTCACTATCCTAATGAAGTACTGATTGAAGGCATTGGAACTACATGAATTTAAGGCAGAAGTAGGCTTCTTCCTGTGCTCATTTACTAGATTCCAAGCTGCTTTACATGGATTGTGAGCCTCTTTGATGAACTTCACATTATATTTCTTTTTTGCTTCCTCCACTTCCTTTCTGTAAATTCTCTTAGCTCTTGAGTATTTACAGTGAAACAGATCTTTAGTTGGAGGATCTTTAGCTGTCTTCATACAGTCCCTGAACATTACTACAATGCCTTTTAATCTGTCTAGCTCAGGAGTATACCACATCTTCATTGTTATAGGTTTGTCCCTTCCTTTTGATTTGCCTGCAGGATCCTTCTTGTGGATTATTGGAAACAAACCATCAAATTTTGTTTTTAATGTTTGGAACAGACATTCAAATGAGTCACTAGCTCCCAGTTCTGCAATTTTTTGCTGCCAGTTCACACCAGACAGGATGGTTTTTAGGTCATTTAATCTGTCTTCTTTGATAACTATTCTACTGAATGTGTAGCTTGAATGCCATGTGCTTGGTTGTAGTTTATTGTTGCCATTCATACTGATTTCCATTACCAATGTACTGTGGTCTGCAATCATTGGTTCAACTACGTTGATATTATAATCCCAGGTATTTAGGTTGGTGATAACTGTGTCTAGACAGGCATCACCTCTTGTTGGGAGTCGGTTTGCTACAAATAGCTGTTTATTAAGTTCATGAAGACTCTCTCTTTGATACTTCTATCACCTATATGCACGTTGAAGTCACCACATAATGCAATTTTAGATTTAAGGCGTGTTAGGTAAGACAAACAGTTCTCCATTTGTGAAATAAAGTTTTCAAAATTACCATCTGGTGAGTGGTACACAGAGATAATAATGAGATCAATAATTGTTAAGACTAGTGAAGCCAATTCAAGATCTAGGTCTGTAGAGAAGCTTTTTAGATCTATTTCCTTTACACTAAGATTTTTGTTTGCATACACAGATACACCACCATGAATTTTAGTTGTTCGATACCATGCATTTACCACATTCAAATATTCAACAGATCTGTAATAGTCACCTTCTGCTTCAGTCAACCAGTGGTCACAGATACATAAGACATCTGGTTTAACGCCTTCTACAAAAAATGATAAAAAGTCTATTTTGGTTCTTAAACACTGCACATTAACAAATGCAATAACTAAAGGCATATGACTGTCATCTCTATTGTTATTTCTGTGTAATAATCTGGGGACCTGCTTTTCACTGTCAGGGTCTATTTTATTGGGGCACTGGTCGATCTCCGAAATAAAAAACGCCTGATAACAATGTTCTTTGGCCATATAGCAGTGTCCATTACCTTGTCCTTTAGATGGAAATCAACACCAATCTTGAACCTATTGTTCATACCCTTTGTTTCTAGTTTCTCAACTTGGAAGTTGTTGTATCCTGGAAAGATTTTCTCAAGAAATTTGATTACATTTTCAGTTGTTGTACCATTTTTCACTTTTCCTAAATGGAACCATGCTCTTTTCTCTCCATATAGCATTCCTTGCTCATCACCAGTGCCTATTATCAGATTTTTTCTTCTTGTAGTACTTGAATTTCTGACAGGCACTGTGGCAGAAGCTTTTGGTTGGGCTGTTGGTATTTCTTTCTCTACAGTTTTCTGGAGCACAGTTTTGTACAGCATTTTTGGTCGTGCATATGTCTTCTGTGTAATTTCATGAATATTGTTGTTTTGCTGTAGTGGACGTATTTTGTTTATTCACACAACGAGCAGTTTTCCTGTAATGAACATCACGCCAATTTGTATCTGTATTGGATTTATCTGAAGTATTCAAAGATTTGTAAAGACTATGTTGATTGTTACTGACTCTAGTTTTCGAATCATTGGAAGAAGTATCATTCAAACAGCGATCCTGTGCTGTTTCACAGACTGTAAGGTCTTTATCAGTATTTATTTGTTCCAATTTGTTACGTACAGGTGTCTCAGTTGAAACGTTTTCTTGTTCTGTTTTTGAAATAGTAGGCCTATTCGCAGATGGATCCTGTGCTACATCATGGACTGTACACTCCATATTATTTATGTGTTTCGACTTGAATATGGTACCGGTAGTTGTAATGTCGTTTTCGTGTCCACACTCTGTTTCTTTTACAAGGAATGCAGAAGACTGTGGCGTACTCGGATTCAAATCTGTAATGTTAGAAACTGGGCTGTGTGTTAGTGTTTCAGACTCAATTATCGGCTCTTCATTTGCGTTTAAACATGTACCGGTTGTGTTGGCTTTTTTAGCACTCAACAGAAAATGTTTATGTGCTTTTCCGCTTTTTTTGCGAGGAGATTTGACCAGATGTGACACTAGCGTTTCAAATCTGGAGTTTTCAGTTATCACTATACTGAGTTGCATTTTCATTTTTGAATTGTCTTTTACTAGTTGATCTACTGTTTTTGTTAAATTTTCGACTGTGTCACTTAATTTCAGTTTTTCTTTTGTATTGTTTGCATGATAAGCACACTTTTCTATTTCCAGCAGTTCAATTCCACGTGGTTTACAAGGTTGTTTTTGTGAGTTCTCTTGTATATCGACACTTTTGCACTCATTAATGATTTTGTTATCATCACTTTTGAACTCATGAATGATTTTTATTTCGTCACCTACCTCCACATTTCCACTGTTTCTGTAGCTGGATGCACTTACAGAATGTTGCTGTCTTGTTGTTGATGCTATTTCCGATGGTCCATTGTGGAATCTGACTTCACATGCACCACAGGAGAACTTAATTCGTCCTTTTGAACTGTTTACCAAGCGAACTTCACTGTTTGTAAGGTCAACACAATCACTGTGAAACTAGTTCCCACACAATAGTCCACAAATCACACTTATATCCGTGTGTTTTATTAATTTTATAGAGGAAAAATTCCTAACAGGAAAAATATACGTAAAAAATAGATGAAGTACACTTACCAGGTGAAGGGGCACAGGCAGTAATAGCAACAAATAAACACACAGACACACACACACAAAAATGCTAGCTTTCGCAGCCTAGCTGCTTCATCAGGCAGAAGGGAGGAGAGGGAAAAGGAAATGATGAGGGTTTTAAGGAAGGGGGTAAGGAGCCATTCCAATCCCGGGACAGGAAAGACTTACCTTGGGGGGAAAAATGGAGGGTAAATAAATGCACACATACTGTAGAACAGTTCTACAGTATGTCTGCCTAAGTGTACTTGTGTCTGTGTAAATGTGTGGGTGTGTGTGCATTTATTTACCCTCCATTTTTTCCCCCAAGGTAAGTCTTTCCTGTCCCGGGATTGGAATGGCTCCTTACCCCCTTCCTTAAAACCCTCACCATTTCCTTTTCCCTCTCCTCCCTTCTGCCTGGTGAAGCAGCTAGGCTGCGAAAGCTAGCATTTTTGTGTGTGTGTGTGTGTGTGTCTGTGTGTTTATTTGTTGCTATTACTGCCTGTGCCCCTTCGCCTGGTAAGTGTACTTCATCTATTTTTTACGTATGTTTTATTAATTTGTTGCACACTTCACATAATCTGTTTGCTTCACTTTCCGCCATCTTGAACCGAATGATTCAGTCCAGATTATGAAGATTCCATCAATAAATCTGAACCAAATGAGGGGTTTGGGATTCTGAGTAGTCAGGAAGGATTCCTCTAGATGGCCCATGAACAGGTTGGCACAGGAAGGTGCCATATGTGTGCCCATGGCTGTGCCACAAATTTTCTTGTAGGTGATGCCTAAAAAAGGAGAAGTAATTGTGTGTAAGGATGTAGTTGGTCAAGGAAATGAGGACGGATGTTGTAGGTTTGGAGTCAATAGGGCGTTGTGAAAGGTAGTGTTCAACAGTGGTAAGGCCATGAGCATTGGGAATTTTGGTGTAGAGGGAGGTGGCATCACCCATGACGAGCATGGTTCCAGGTGGTAAAGGAAGAGAAACAGTGGAGAGTCGGTGGAGGAAATGGTTGGTTCTTTTAAATATGAAGGTAGGTTCTGGGTAATAAGTTGAAGGTGTTTTTCACCAGATTCTCTGACTTTCCTACATGTTATCACGCTTTTTTTGTCGTATCCCTTACATTATTTTTGCAATTTATGTGTGTTATTTATGTAACTCCACACCAAGGTCAAGTGTAATTTAGTCTGATTTTTATCCATTTTTAATTCCTTATCATGGATCCTTGTCCTTCCTATCTGTGCCAATACAGGAAAGTTTCCCTATCCCTAGCCAGAATCCAGTCCCACATATTATTTCTACATTGCTGCTTAGCTCATGGTATCCCCCCAAATGGCTTAGGCATCAAATTGTCCATCTCTTGTTGCAATTCTTACCTCCACAAAGATGAGCACCTCTTCAGATTCTGTCAATCGATAGCCCTAACCAATCTAATCCTACAAAACCATGAAAACGAGGCCCAAAAAGCCTAGCAGCACCTCATCTCCAGCAGAAAAATTCTCTTGCTCTGTAATTCCAATTACCTGCATCCTATATCTCAGACTGATAGCCTTGCCCTCCAAGTAATAGAGCAGCATTTACAATGTCACCTAATAAACCTCTCAAACCTATTCATCTCTCACTCCCGCCTTGATCTATCATTATCCACTCCCTCAACAAGAACCTCTAAAAATAGCTCACAACCCCTCATAGTTGACAAATCCTGCTTATCACACTTATTACTTTTATCACACCCTCAGAAATTCCCCAATACCACCACAAACAATCCACAATCTAAACAGACCAGACACTGAGTCATGAACCTTTCCTCCAAAAGCCTCAGTCCCATAGAAGTGTCAATCCTTTCCAAAGGCCTTACCTTTTGCCCCACACCCAAATTTAACCATACCGGACTTGTTAAAGATCTTCTTACCTTCTCCCGCTCCTTACAATGGAAACGTCACTTTGCTACCAACCCCACTGTTCAAACACATCACAATACCAATACTGAACCCTGCCTGATGCAGTTCACTCCCCCATCCAATCTTGATCCAACCCCAGTGCCTCCACATCATCTCCTTTTAACCTTTCAAAATTTACTAACTTCCAACCTGGCCTCACCATCATTTCCCATACCCCGCAGAAGTGCCATCCACCACCTAACAACCAATTCCCACATTAGGGTCCTTCCTGCGGACAAAGGCTCTACCACTGTGGTTTTAGACCGCAAGAACTATGTGGCAGAGGGTCTCCATCAACTGTCAGATTCTTCCACATACGTGCACGCCCTGCCACAATGGTCCCATCCCAAAAATCCAGCAGGATCTTCAGTCCCTCCTCAAATCCTTAGGCCCATCCCAGGACCTCTCCCCAGAGTCTGTCTCTCTCCTCACCCCTCCTACATCCCATACTCCCACCTTCTACGTACTCCCTAAAGTCCACAAACCCAACCATCCTGGACATCCCATTGTGGCTGGTTATGCTGCTCCCACTGAGAGAATCTCCTCTCTCGTAGATCAACACCTTCAACCGATTACCAAGAACCTACCTTCCTATTTAAAAGACACCAACCATTTCCTCCACCAACTCTTCACTGTTCCTGTTCCTGTTCCTTTACCACCTGGAACCATGCTCATCACAGTTGATCCCAGAGCTTTCCAAACTGGGTGTCAAAACACCCTGGGGTGTCGCATAGTAGTATCAAGGGTGTCACGAGACTAACAAATTTAGACTCTAAACAAAAAATCTTGTCTTAAAATAACACAAAATATCCTTCTCTTCATACTACCCTGAAGACTTGCCTGCAGCCAATCATCCTTCTCTTCATTGAGTGCACCACAGATCACATATTAAAGGAATGATCGGTCACTCAATTATCAGGACCTTGGTTATAGGGATTTGTGATTATTCGGATTGTCAACCACGAGTAAATATCTTTGTTGTCTGGTCCTAGCATGTACAACATTACCCGCTGTAACTACCCACCGCATCCCACACCATCTGTGATCCATGTGTTTCGTTACTGTTTGAGTTAGACAGCGAGCATTTATTTATTATAAGGCTTAGACAGCGAATGTTTCATTGTTAATTGAGTTAGGCCATTGGTAATCGCTAAGCCGCTAGGCCGTGTGCCATGTGTGATTAAAAATGTAAAGCACAATATTGTTTCTGTTCCGTTGTTTTGAAAAAACACCTAACACTACGAGTTAATCCTAGAAAGGTAACAATATGAGAACGCGTCTAGAGTTAATAATACAAATCATGGTTTTATGCATAGATTCAATTTTCCAGATTTGCCATTTCTGAGTGTTTTCTAAGTCCACTTAATAAAGTCTCATTGTATTTGTTTCGTTTAATGTCCAGTAATGGCACTAGATGTCTCTCTTGTGCTGTAGTATAATGTTGTGCTCTAGATGCCAATGTCGCTTTTCGAATGGCAATAATAGATTAATGTTCCATGTTTCGTTCATGACATGCCATTACTTTGCTTTGTTCAGTGTGATACAGTTTACAGACATCAATAGAAATGGATAAATTTGTTATGAGAAAGAGGCCTTCAGCAGTTTATGAAACGTCAGATGCAGAGCACCAGTCAAGAAATGTATCTGTAACATTGCAAGATGCAGAACAACAATCACAAGGTGTGTCTCCAACCTCTGTTTCTTCTGTTCCATCATGCAGTAGTACGAACACAAAAGTGAGGCTGTTTAATGCAAACTACTTAAAATTGGGGTTTACGTGGTGTGGCAATGGAGACTGTCCTATGCCGGCATGTGTGATATGTAGTGAAAAGCTTTCCAATGCAAGCATAGTACCGAATAAATTGCTGCACCATATTTCAACAAAACACAGACATTTACAAGCAAAAAGTATTGACTATTTCAAAGATATTTTACAACAAAAGAATCGTCAAAAGTTCTTTGTTTACTAAGAAATTTAAGATCTCTGATAAAGCTCAAGAGGCTAGTTATCTTACTGCTGAGATTATTGCTAAAAATACGTTATCTCATGTAGTTGCAGATAAAGCCATCATTCCAGCTTGCTGCGCTATAGTGAAAACAATCTTTGGCCCTGTGTATGAATGTGAAGCGAAAAAAATTCCCTTGGCTGATAATACAGTTGGAAGACGTATTCAGGATATGTCTGAAAAAATTGAACATTTTGTCAAAACTTGTGTTGGTGAAACAAATTTAATGTTCACAATTCAACTAGATGAATCAACTGATGTAAGGGGCTTAGCTCAGCTCGTTGTTTTTATCCATTTCATTGATGAATGAAAAATAGTTGAACAGTACCTCTGTTGCTAGGAAACTCCCTTAACTACAAAAGGCATCGACATGTTTTAGGTAATAAATGGATACATGGAACAAATGAATTCGTTGTGGAAAAATTGTGTTGGCATATGCACAGATGGTGCCCCTTCAATGACAGGTTCCATAAAAGGATTCGACACACTGGTGAAACAACGAAATGAAAACTTGATTATTACGCACTGCTTTCTCCGTAGAGAAGTGATTGTAGCAAAAACTATTGGAAAGATTTCAAATTAGTTTTGGAGAAGACTATTGAAATGATAAACTATAATAAGAGGAAGCCTCTCAAATCAAGACTTCTCGCTGAGATATGTGATGAGTTGGGAACATAGCATTGTAATCTCCTTGATACAGAAGTCTGCTGGCTTTCCAGAGGCAGGATACTTAGTTGTGTGTATTAGATTAGATTAATACTTGTTCCATAGATCATAAATACGACATTTCGTAATGATGTGGAACGTGTCAGTCTAGTAAATGTTGTCTACACTTGACAATCAATATTTTAAGGATTTTTTATTACATTTTTTGTTGTTTTATTATTATTTTAAGTTTTATCTAAAAATTCATCTACATTGTAGAAGGAGTTGCCATTCAGAAATTCCTTTAATTTCTTTTTAAATACTAGTTGGATATCTGTCAGACTTTTGATGCTACTTGGTAAGTGACCAAAGACTTTTGTGGCAGCATAATTCACCCCTTTCTGAGCCAAAGTTAGATTTAACCTTGAATAGTGAATATCATCCTTTCTCCTAGTGTTGTAGCTATGCATGCTGCTATTACTTTTGAATTGGCTCGGATTGTTAATAACAAATTTCATGAGTTAATATATGTATTGTGAAACTAATGTGAAGATTCCTAGATCCCTAAATAAATGTCTGCAGGATGCTCTTGGGTGGGCTCCAGAAATTATTCTGATTACACACTTTTGTGCAATGAATACTTTTCCACTCAATGTTGAATTGTCCCAGAATATGATACCATATGAAGGTAATGAATGAAAATAGGCGTAGTAAGCTAATTTACTGAGATGTATATCACCAAATTTTGCAATGACTCTGATAGCATAAGTAGCTAAACTCAAACGTTTCAGGAGATCTTCAATATGTTTCTTCCAATTCAGTTCCTCATCAATGCGAACACCTAAAAATTTCACATATTCTGCCTTAGCTACCGATTTATGTTCAAAGTCTAAATTTATTAATGGTGTCATGCCATTTACTGTATGAAACTGTATATACTGGTTTTTATCAAAGTTTAATGAGAGTCCATTTGTAGAGAACCACTTAATGACTTTCTGGAAGATATCATTTACAGTTTCATCAGTTAATTCATGTTTGTCAGGTGTGATAGCTATACTTGTATCATTAGCAAAATGTACTAGATTAGCATCTTCGTGAATATAGAATGGCAAGTTATTAATATATACTGTATTAAGAACAGCGAGGGACCCAAGACCAAACCTTGTGGGACCCCATTTTTGATAACTCCCCAGTTAGAGGAATTAATTGTTTCATCTATATCATGTGAACTGCTTATTTCAACTTTCTGCACTCTTCTGGTTAAGTATGATTTAAAACATTTATGCACTGTCCCTCTCATACCACAATACTTAAGCTTATCTAGAAGTATGAACTTAAGGAAGCAATGCTGTAGTTATTTGAGCAAGAAAATAAAACCGAGTTTGTGGCTGTATTAAAAGACAAGCTGTGGAACATAAAGCTGGCTTTCCTCTCTGATTTATTTGAAATACTCAACAGGATAAATGCTAGTCTACAAGGTAAGGATGCAAATCTCCTTACTGCATCAAACAAAATAGCGACCTTAAGAGATAAAGTTGATGTATGGTTGAGAAAAACAAAAGAAAGTAATTTTGAAATGGTTTCATTGACATCTAAATGTGAACATAGGAATAAAATCCAACCATTAATTCATTTACTACAATTGAAGGAGAAGTTAGATGGATATTTCCCAACATTCGGTATAAACCAGTATGACTGGATAAGAAATCCTTTCAACATTCCAGAACTTGCAAACTTCAACTTGTTCAAAAGGAGGAACTGGCAGACCTCAAGAACAACCGCACTTTAAAACTTAGGCACCAAGAAGCAGATATATGCAATTTTGGATTTCTATACAGTAAGATTACCCTCACCTGAGTAGAAGAGCACTCGTTTTGCTGCTGTTTTCTACAACATACTCATGTGAAAGTGAGTTTTCTATTATAACTAATATAAAAGCAATGAAACGTGAAAGTCTGAGAAAGTTAGACGAGGAAATGTGTGTGTATTTGTCCTCCATCTGATGCAATATTAGACAGATTTATAATGCTCGTCAAGACCATGTGAGTCGTTGAATCCATGATATTATTCAAAAGTTTTCTATCTGTGAATATGCGTTTATATTTGTACAGCACTTAGAAATAAAATATAAAAAATCAATATTTCTTTAAAATTTATCTTACAATGTGTTAACTGCAGTGACAGCTGGTGTATAAGAGCACAAGAGCACGTGACCACCTAATTTATGACTTCCTCTGTGTTTATTCATTATTTTATTTTGAATGTTGTTAAATGTTACAGATTTTAACTATATGACACTTCATTTACTGTGCTATGCTATGTCTCTGCTCATGTGGACTCCGAGAAACGTAGCAACAATGTCATGAGCACAGCCGGGATGTACTCATTTTAAGGTGTTTCTGCACATGCACGACTGGCGTGACTGTTTCTTTTTGTTTCTCTTATGGGTCCAATACACAAGGATTTGAGAGGGAATGTACACATTAATTGTGTGCTCAGCCGCTAGGCGGCAGCTCTGCTTCAACAGCAGTAGAAACTCAGGGTTCATTCAAGCAGCTGCCAGTTGCCAGATTTCAGCAAACTGCGCATGCACAGAGCTGCTGCTGATACTCTATAACAGCTCTTCCCATGCGCAGTTTGCTGGAACTGGCAGATGCATGAATGAACCTTCTCTGTAGTCTGTTTTCCTTCTCAAAAAGCTGCACCTGACCGGTTTTTAATGGATTTATCAAAGTCACATCACCCTTGGTAGCATTTCTTACAATTAAATGTCAATCAATGACTCAGTGGATGTAAAAGCTGTCACAGATTGTAAAAGCAGTCACAATTATCCACTGACTAAAGCTATTCAGTAGCGATGTTTAGTATGGAGTATGGCTGGGTGATTAACGGAGAGTAGTATTTAAAATGTAGTGATCATTGGTTCGAAACCTGGTATGTGTTAATATATTATAGAGGGAAATTTTCCCGGTGGGATAAACAAAAATAAAAATAGAAAACAGATGACTTACCAAAAGGACCGGCTCGTCGATAGAAACAAATAAAATAAATAAAATCACACACAAACACACCACCAGCTTTTGCAGCCTAGCTGCTTCATCAGGCAGAAGGGAAGGAGAGGGAAAAGGAAATGATGAGGGTTTTAAGGGAGTGGATAAGGAGTCATTCCAATCCCGGGACAGGAAAGACTTACCTTGGGAGGAAAAAAGAGGGTAAAGAAATATCCACACATTTACACAGACGCAAGTACACTTAGGCAGACATACTGTAGAACTGTAGAAAGCAAAGAAGTTAGAAGTTAGACAGAGATGCCACTTGAGGCAGAGGCTCTGTCCAGAGAACCAAGGCAAAGATGTTAAGATGGTGGGTGGGAATTCGAATTTAGCGGAGGTTGAGACCAGGTGGGCAACGGGAAGAGAGAATATGCTGAAGGGCTAGTTCCCATCTCCGGAGTTCTGAAGGATTGGTGTCGGTGGGAAGTATCCAGATAAACCTGGACGGTGTAACACTGTGCCAAGATGTGCTGGCCGTGCACCAAGGCGTGTTTAGCCACAGGGTGATCCTCATTACCAACAAACACTGTCTGCCTGTGACCATTCATGCGAATGGACAGTTTGTTGCTGGTCATTCCCACGTAGAACGCTTCACAGTGCAGACATGTCAGTTGGTAAATCACATGGGTACTGTCGCAAGTGGCTCTGCCCTTGATTGTGTACACCCTCCGGGTTACGGGACTGGAGTAAGTGATGGTGGAAGGGTGCATAGGGCAGGTTTTACAACGGGGGCAGTTACAAGGGTAGGAGCCAGAAGGTAGGGAAGGTGGTTTGGGGATTTAATAGGGATGAATGGTCACAGGCAGACAGTGTTGTTGGTAATGAGGATCACCCTGTGGCTAAACACGCCTTGGTGCACGGCCAGCACATCTTGGCACAGTGTTACACCGTCCGGGTTATCTGGATACTTCCCACCGACACCAATCCTTCAGAACTCCGAAGATGGGAACTAGCCCTTCAGCATATTCTCTCTTCCCGTTGCCCACCTGGTCTCAACCTCCGCTAAATTCGAATTCCCACTCACCATCTTAACATCTTTGCCTTGGTTCTCTGGACAGAGCCTCTGCCTCAAGTGGCATCTCTGTCTAACTTCTAACTTCTTTGCTTTCTACGGTTCTACAGTATGTCTGCCTAAGTGTACTTGCATCTGTGTAAATGTGTGGGTGGGTGTGTATTTGTTTACCATCTTTTTTTCCCCCCAAGGTAAGTCTTTCCTGTCCCGGGATTGGAATGACTCCTTATCCACTCCCTTAAAACCCTCATCATTTCCTTTTCCGTCTCCTTCCCTTCTGCGAAAGCTTGTATGTGTGTTTGTGTGTGATTTTATTTATTTTATTTGTTTCTATAGACGAGCCGGTCCTTTTGGTAAGTCATCTGTTTTAAGACGAAAAATTCCTAGCATGAAAAATTAAATATAAAAATAGACGAAGATTACTCACCAGGCGAAGGAGCACAGGTGTGACAGGTGTAACAGCATATATATATAGATGAAGTCCACTTACCAGGTGAAGGACCACAGGCAGTGATGGCAACAAATAAACACGCAGACACACACAAACGCAAGCTTTCGCAGCCTAGCTGCTTCGTCAGGCAGAAGGGAAGGAGAGGGAAAAGGAAATGATGAGGGTTTTAAGGGAGTGGGTAAGGAGTCATTCCAATCCTGGGACGGGAAAGACTTACCTTGTGGGGAAAAAGGAGGGTAAACAAATACACACACACCCACACATTTAGACAGACGCAAGTACGCTTAGGCAGACATAATGTAGAACTGTTGAAAGCAAAGAAGTTATAAGTTAGACAGAGATGCCACTTGAGGCAGAGGCTCTGTCCAGAGAACCGAGGCAAAGATGTAAAGATGGTGGGTGGGAATTCGAATTTAGCGAAGGTTGAGACCAGGTGGCCAACGGTTTGGGGATTTCATAGGGATGGACTAGGAGGTTACGGAGGTTAGGTGGGCGGCGGAAAGACACTCTCGGAGGAGTGGGGAGGATGTCATGAAGGATGGATCTCATTTCGGGGCGGGATTTTAGGAAGTCGTATCCTTGCTGGAGAGCCGCATTCAGAGCCCGCTCCAGTCCCGGAAAGTATCCGGTGACAAGAGGGGCACTTCCGGGGTTCTGTTGAAGGTTTTGAATTTGGGGGGATGAGGAAGTGGCTCTGGCAATTTGCTTCTGTACCAGATCAGGAGGATAGCTGCAGGATGTGAAGGCTGTTATCAGGTTATTGGTGTATTGGTTCAGGGATTCAGGACTGGAGCATACTCGTTTGCCATGAAGACCTAAGCTGTAGGGAAGGGAACATTTGATGTGGAAAGGATGGCAGCGGTCATAATGCAGGTACTGTTGTTTATTGGTAGGTTTGATGTGGACGGATGTGTGTAGTTGGCCATTGGATAGATGGAGGTCGACATCGAGGAAAGTAGCATGGGATTTGGAATAGGACCAGGTGCATTTGATGGGACCAAAGGAATTGAGGTTGGAGAGGATCATGAAGATGCCATCAATGAATCTATACCAAACTTTGGGTTGACAGGCTTGGGTGTTCAGGAAGGCTTCCTCTAAGCGTCCCATAAATAAGTTTGCGTACGAGGGGGCCATCCTGGTCCCCATGGCTGTTCCCTTTAGTTGTTGGTATGTCTGGCCCTCAAAAGTGTAGAAGTTGTGGGTTAGGATGAAGCTGGAACAGCGTCGTCCTCCGTCACAGCGAGACCCATTTGCTCTTCCTCAAAATCACCCTCTTCAAACCTTCCAGGAATTCCTTACTTCCAACCTTGCCTCCCAGTCTTTCCTGAGAAACCTTAATCCTACTCCCAACATTACCGCAGCTGAATCCCGAGCTATCCGTGATCTGAAGGTTGACCATTCCATCGTCATTCTTCCTGCTGACAAGGGCTCCAAGACAGTGGTACATGATCGGCAGGAGTATGTGGCAGAGGGAGTGTGTCAGCTTTCATATAATACCACATATAAAGTTTTTCAAGGCGATCTCATTCCTGATGTCCAGGCAGAGCTTTAAGGAATCCTCAAAACCTTAGGCCCCCTACAAAACCTTTCACCTCATTCCATTAACCTCATGACTCCACAGACACCCCGCACCCCCACCTTCTACCTACTGCTGAAGATTCACAAACCCAATCATCCCGGCCGTCCCATTGTGGCCGGTTACCAAGCCCCAACAGAACGAATCTCTGCCTACATAGACCAACACCTTCAACCCATCATGTGCAGTCTCCCATCCTTCATCAAAGACACCAACCACTTCCTCGATCGCCTGAAATCCTTACCCAGCCTGTTACCTCCTGAAACCATCCTTGTAACCATCGATGCCACTTCCTTATACACAAATATCCCACATGCCCAGGGCCTCGCTGCGATGGAATATTTCCTTTCACGCCGACCACCCACTTCCCTACCTAAATCCTCTTTCCTTAATACTCCAGCCAGTTTCATCCTAACCCACAACTTCTTCACTTTTGAGGGCCAGACATACCAACAACTAAAGGGAACAGCCATGGGGACCAGGATGGCCCCTCGTACGCAAACTTGTTTACGGGACGCTTAGAGGAAGCCTTCCTGGACACCCAAGCCTGTCAACCCAAAGTTTGGTATAGATTCATTGATGAAATCTTCATGATCTGGACTCACAGTGAAGAAGAACTCCAGAATTTCCTCTCCAACCTCAACTCCTTCGGTCCCGTCAAATTCACCTGGTCCTATTCCACATCCCACGCCACTTTCCTCGATGTCGACCTCCATCTATCCAACGGCCAACTACACACATCCGTCCACATCAAACCTACCAATAAACAACAGTACCTGCATTATGACAGCTGCCATCCTTTCCACATCAAACGTTCCCTTCCCTGCAGCTTAGGTCTTCGTGGCAAACGAGTCTGCTCCAGTCCTGAATCCATGAACCAATAACCTGATAACAGCCTTCACATCCCGCAGCTATCCTCCTGATCTGGTACAGAAGCAAATTGCCAGAGGCACTTCCTCATCCCCCAAATTCAGAACCTCCAACAGAACCCCAGAAGTGCCCCTCTTGTCACCGGATACTTTGCGGGACTGGAGCAGACTCTGAATGTAGCTCTCCAGCAAGGATACGACTTCCTAAAATCCTGCCTCGAAATGAGATCCATCCTTCATGACATCCTCCCCACTCCTCCGAGAGTGTCTTTCCGCCGCCCACCTAACCTCCGTAACCTCCTAGTCAATCCCTATGAAATCCCCAAACCACCTTCCCTACCTTCTGGCTCCTACCCTTGCAACAGGCCCCGTTGTAAAACATTTGAACTGTACCATGGGCCTTTTGTTGTAGCAAGCTGCCCACATCCTAATGCATACAGGTTACATTACGCATAATCTAGAAAGCCACTAGGTTTGAGGAATGTGACAGAGCTGCGGTTGTATAAACAACCAATATAAAAAGTGGTGTCAGATAAATGAAATCTGAGATCCACTCCAGTATAAATAGTAGGTTAAGGCTTAGCTGTATAATTTTCTTATTTCATTATGTATGCGTCTTTTAGAGATAATATTTCTGAAGCAGTATGAGGTCATGAACAGAATTCTGTTGTGGTACCTATGTTGGTATGTGTGGTTTGAAGAGACAAATATACTGTAAATATGCATGCTGAAGGGTATTAATCTAGAAGTTATAAGAATTTGTTTGGAGAGATTTTTTATGTATGTTGGGTGTAGGAATTGTCTTGGAAAGATTATGCTGTGTGTTAGACATAGGAATTTTTGAGTAGAATGAGTGCTAAGGAGAAATGGGTTACTAATTGCAATGTGAATGGGTTATGGAGGAACATTTAATATGATTTGGAGAGTTCTTGTGTTATGGATACTGTATGTGTTTTTTTTTAGTTTTGTTAGTAATGATTCTGGGTATGATTATTCTATGTCGCGAGATTTAAATAGTTTGATCATGGAACTGTATTTGTTTGCATTGATGTAAGGGATAACTATATGAACAGCAAAAGCTGTACAAAGCAGAATTAAGTAAAGGGCTCAGAGATTACAGAAGTTGTATGTTAATGTGGGGCACCTGTTGGTTTAACTTGTAATTTATGTTATTGACTTTGTGCTAGGGGATCCATGGTTAAATGACATTATTTTAATCAAACAACAGTTCCAATTTTTTGGTGCATGGGGGTGGAAGTAATGTGTACTAGGAAATGTATGTGAGGATCACATTGTGTTCGATTTTCATGAAGAGAAGTTTGTCTTCTGAGTAATGCTGCGTGTTGTAAATGAGTGTAGCTCTGTAAATGTAAGACTGTTGGAGGGGGATTTTATTTAAGGCAATAGAATTTTGAAAGGTTAATGATTTTGTGCTGTGGGATTAATAAGGTCATGATTTGGATTTTGTATACACATCAGTGTTTATTGGTGCACGGGGACAGAAAAGCAAGCAATGCAAGACAGGAATGATGTTAAGGGTTATATCTGTTTTTGTGTAGTTTTATGGCAAGATAGATGATGTGTATATGACAAGTTTAACTGTTTACATATTTGAAGTCAGAAGGCAACTATTTGAAGTATTGGTGAATTTGGGGAATCTCATCCATGTTTACCGTATATAACGAAAATTTTCAATTTTTTTCAAGGGTATTTCTGCTGCACGTTGTTAACCACAGTCAGCACTTTCTTTGAACCATAGATGTCTTACGCCACATCTTTAAAGCTATCTTGAGTGAGGAGGTTGTAACGTTTCTGCTATATTGCACATCACATACATCATGAATTACTTAGCATTGCCAACATTACAGGCATAAATTATTTGGACACTTCAATAACATTTTCCAGCGGACATGTAAAATATCATATTTTCGCACTCTGTTTAAAATACTATTGGTAAAACACTTACGAGATAGTATTTCTATGTAAACTAAACTTTTGCTATCTCGTTACGTAACATTCAGTTTTGATACTTTCGTAAATAATAACTACAAACCCTAAAAATACATTACGCATAGGTATGGAATATTCTGACCCAATAAAGGGATCTAATAGTAGAAATGCAACAACATTACAAGTTATAACTATTGCACAACATTATTACATATTTACCTTTTGTTTAAATAAATTAGGGCGGACTATGTTTTATATATCACTGGATCCTAAATCAAATACTTATTACCATTTCATTACTCATTTCAACTTTGGTACTAAGAAACTATTGCCAAAATTAACAAAATTACTACACTTTAAACAAATCCGTATTAATAAAAAATTAAACCACAAATTGAATTACACAAAATTACAAGTCTAAATAATAGTAGGCATTCACCTAAACAATATTGTCAAAACATATATGTGTATTAGTAATCACCAATACAGTAAACAAAATGAGTAAATTTAACATGAGTTAAAACACGACTTTCAGTTTGCGTACTATGTTAAAGGCAAAAGTTAAGAAACACGTACTCACATAGAGCTTAATAGTTAAAACCTACATGTAATATTTTAATTTATATATCTTGGCCTTCTTCAAATAGAAAAATGTTGTTTAATTAAAAACTGCAAAACATTGTCATTAATCTTATTATGTAGCTCCGTTGGGTAGAAGCCATATTATGTTAGAATAGTTTGGACTGTGTTTACCAGTAGGTGATTTTTGTCTCATTGTCCGAAAAATTATTGAGCAACAAGAACATTATGTTTTAAAAGGAAATAAAACATTTATATATTAAAAAAAAAAAAAAAAAAAAAAAAAAAAAAAAAAAAAAAAGAGCACAACACCAGGAGTTCCTCATTTCACCTTGAGCACCTTTTCATTGTGATGTATAAGGTGACTTGAAACTGATAGTTTGTCCGGTCCTATTATAGGGTGCGGCAAGGGATGGAATTTTACAAGGTCTAATGAAAAAAAAAACAACACAATTTGCGATAAGTTATGGCTTCACTGTACTAGGTTGAGATGAAATACCGAAGTGTGGTGAATGAAAATTTGTGCCCGGCCGGGATTCGAACCTGGGATCTCCTGCTTACTAGGCAGACGCGTTGACCACTCCGCCATCGAGGACGCAGTGACCAACCCGACTGCAGAGGACTCTTCCCTGCACGTCTCCCGCCACACCCAAATCTCCATTCGCCACGCTGTCTCTTTCCTATACCCACAGGCCATTTTGTTCTGTAATGCTCACAGCCACAATACTGTATTCCCGCTGTGGGTATAGGAAAGAGACAGCGTGGCAATGGAGATTTGGGTGTGGCGGGAGACGTGCAGGAAAGAATCCTCTGCAGTCGGGTTAGTCACTGTGTCCTTGGTGGCGGAGTGGTCAATGCTTCTGCCTAGTAAGCAAGACATCCCGAATTCGAATGCCGGCCGGGCACAAATTTTCATTCGACGCCCATTGGTATTTCATCTAAACCTAGTACAAAGAAGCCATAACTGATCGCAAATTGTGATTTATTTCATTAATTTTAATGCTGTAATATCGTCAAAAATATATAATTGTTTACAAAGTCTTGTCAACATGTAGTACAGTCTCAATGTGTTGTGGATTCGCGCGCGATGTTTGACACATCCGGCGTTAGATTCCACATGACCGACTGTAGGGGTGCTGCTCTCTAAATAATGGTACAGCAACGCCAGCGAGAATGCTGCATGGGGAAACGCTGAGCTATGAAGACAGTTCTGGTTCAACTACTTCCGCGTACAGATGTAACTGCCTTTAAAGTGTGTGTTTTTTTTTGTATGAATTCCGGAAGTGGAAGTAAAATGTATATAATGTCACTACACTTTATTGGCGACGAGTTTGGGACTTTCTGTCTCTTTTAGTAAAGTGAACGTTAGCAGGTTCTATGCAATTTAATCAAACAGCAACAGCTTCTCACCACTGCTATAAGCGAGTTCGTTTCTGTCCACACCAATGCCCGCCTGTCTTTGTTAACAATTCCCACTTTTCCCCCATATTATGAGTCTTTATTCCTTTCATGGATATAGCCAAAGTTGTATCAACTGTTGTCTCAACTCACACCATTGAAAGAAGCTTCCTCGTTGTCGTTTGATGTAACATGTACTCTTCTTTCCACATATTTTCAAAAACAGACTCATATCGTTGCATCTCGTGTTGCATTCTATAGGTGCAAAAAACAGCCTCATCAGACCTATCGTGCTTGGGCTACTGAATTACAAGGACTCAGTCACAAATGTCAATTCGTAACATAAATTCACAAGGAATCATATGCTGACTCTATGGTTAGAGACACGATTTTTCGTTCCGCGCCGGGTAAAGAAGTTCGCCAACGAGCTCTTCAGTTGGATAATCCCAAGTTGGTCGAAGTACTTTCCATAGCTCAGTCCTTTGAAATCACTCATGCCGCTGGCGCTCAATTAGAAGCATGGGGTGATGTCAGCGAGATACAGTCAGGTCAGGCAGACGGTGACGCGCCAGGTGTTAGCGCCATCATGTATGCCTTGGAAAAGTTTGGTGTCTTTCTTTATGGGACATAGATTCATCTGATCACTGATCACAAGCCCTTAGTTTCTCTTTTCCATTCTTCAGCCTTGTTTCATGACAAGGCAACCCACCGCCTACATTGTTAGGCTCTGTTTCTCTCTCGCGTCAACTAAGAGATTCATTTCCAACCCACTGCTCAGCATGCCAATGCTGATGCGTTGTCCCGTTTGCCCATGGGGCCGGACCCTGTTTTCGACCGTGATTAGCTGTTGTACTTTCATGTGTACGATGCCAAGCAAAGTGTTGTCGACGGGTTCCCATCCGTGGCGACAGGTTAACCGCAGCTACTGCTTCACAATCTGTACTGTGTCGTGTGCTGTGTTTCATTCAAAGGGGCTGGCCTGATCGACCATCTGGAAAGGCCTCTGATCCATTGCGCAACTACTTTGTTTCCACCTCACTGCTTGTAATGGTGTTATTCTCCTCTCCACCAATGGGGCCTCACCACATGAGCTTTTGTTCTTCGTCTGCTTCCTCAAGGACACTGCGGTGTCTCACTCACAAAAGGATTAGCACGTCGGCATGTCTACTGGCCTGGAATTGATGTGGACATCATACACATGGTTGCTGCCTGCAAACCATGTGCCCACCAGGCTTCTATCTCCATCTCCTACACCATCACGCCCGTGGGTGAGTATACATGTTGACTATACAGGTCCCATCCTTGGCACGTACTGGCTTCTTGTGGTGGACGCGTATTCCAATTTTCCCTTTGTTGTGTGTTGTGTGTCACCTCCCACTGCAGTGACCACCCTGGCACTAGCCAAAATATTTTCCTTGGGAGGCCTCCCTTCCACGCTGGTCTCTGACAATGGCCTGCAGTTTACTTCCTCAGAATTCTTTGACTTTTGTACTCAACGTGGTGTTACGCACATCACTGCTCCAACCTTCCATCCTCAATCCAATGGCGAGGTTGAACACATTGTCCAAACCTTCAAATCACAAATGAAAATATTGCTCACTACTACTTCTTCTGATGAAGCCTTGTTCCAGTTCTTGGAGTCCTGGACATTGGCGCTCTGCACACCACCTACAGCAAGTGAGTTCTCAAATAAAAAGGGGGAGAAGTGTTGTGGTTTCACAAGTGGTGTTTGACACGTCCGCTGTTACATTCCATGTGACCGACTGTAGGTACGCTGCTCTCTAAATAATGCTATGGCAGCGCCAACGAGAACGCTGCACGGGGAAGCGCAGAGCTATGAAGACAGTTCTGGTTCAACTACTTCTGCATACACATGTAACTGCCTTTAAAGTGTGTTTTATTTTGTTTTGTATGAATTCCAGAAGTGGAAATAAAGTGTGTATAAAGTTACTACACAATGATTTGGGCCCTTCATATATAGGAGGGAACAAACTGTTGAGGAATAAATAAAAAACTTTCTGTACCAGGCATAAATACCTAGGCGTCACTTTATCCTGTTTCTGTGTGTTAGTTTTGCCCTGACATTTTAGGCTTAGTTGTTACAACTCTGGATGGCATATGGGTGGGTCTAGGTCTGACCGCTCAGTGGTACACAGGGGATATGTTTGTGTAGATGAAAACTCAATGGGTGATTTTCTTTATTTCTTGGTAGTGATTGTCAACCAGCTGAAAGGAAAATCAACTGCACCAAGGGGTCTGGCCTGTACCACAGCCATGGGATAAGGACAACATTGAAGATGTTGCAGGGTCAGTGGAAACAAGTAGTGCTTCGATATATATGAGGTATGTCCACAAAGTAAGTTCTGTTTAGTTATATAAACCAAACGTGAACAGATAAAGAAAAAAATATTTATTGTATAAAAATCTGCAACTGTTCAACTACTTTTCTACATAACTTCCGAAATTTTGTAGGCACTTGTCATAGCATAGCATAGCAGTTTTTGTGTGCCTTCTTCATAGAAGGTTGCCACCTATGTATTCAACCATGTGGCAAACATGTTCTTTCAGATCATCATCATTGAAGTGTTGACCACCAAGGACAGATAGTAGGTGTAAGAAGAGATGAAAGGAATCTTCTTCTTCCCTTCACATTGCCGCCCGACCTCACAAGGCGATGTGACCAAACAACTCTTACGGGAATTTCACTGGGACGTGTTTGATCATCCTCCATACAGTCTCGCTCCTAGTGACTTTCTTCTTACACCTAAAACCTGTCCATGGTGGTCAACACTTCAGCGATGATGACGAGCTGAAAGAACATGTTACCACGTGGTTGAATACACAGGTGGCAACCTTCTACGAAGAAGGCATACAAAGACTTCTGCCACGCTATGACAAATGCCTACAAAATTTCGGAAGCTATGTAGAAAAGTATTTTAATAGTTGTATATTTTTGTACAATAAATATTTTTTTCTGTATCTGTACACGTTTGTTTTATATAACCAAACAGAACTTACTTTGTGGACATACCTCGTATATATATATATATATATATATATATATATATATATATATATATATATATATATATATATATATATATATTCCCTCAATGTGTTCTGCAAAAGGGAAATTAGTGCTTCAAAGAAATAAAGAATTTTGTGTGATGCTAGAAACTATAAATCCAAATATTTATAAAAGAACATAACTAAATATATAATTAAAATAAATGTAAATTGATAGGTTTTATTTGCTAGACACTTTGTTCTACACACACACATGCACACAAAGAACAGCATGAGTTTCAAATCACTAATTAAGGAAATTAATAGTTCTGGTGATTTACAAATATCTACAAAAGATTTTTGTTGGGCACAAATACTTTGAAAATTTAGAAAGTGCTGCCACATAACTTAGTGTATAAAAGTATTTAAATTATGTACGATATTAATTTTGTCAGGTTTTTTATATAAAATGTTTTGTTTTTCAGTGCTACTTGCTTCATAATTTACTCCGTGTATTTGGTAGCAAGTGGGGCTATTGTAAGGGGACAGTTTTGTGGGGACACTTGAAGTCTGCAATTCTGTGGTAAATCACGCACATGCACGACGGGAATTGTGATGTGCTTTGACAGCTTCTGAGTTGTCATAGTTCAGGGGCTAGAAAATAGATAGTGGCACCTCTCATATGTGAAAGAAGTGTCTGGTTGCTTGCTTTCTGTACAGACATGTGACTGGAAATCCCGGTTGTTGTAAGACTCAATGGTGAACGGTGAGAAAAGCCCTGTTTGGCCTTGGAGAAATATGCAATAAACCACTTAAAAATTATTAGCTATTGATCAATATATGATACAAAGAAGCACATAGGCTCATTTAGATAAGGCTAGATGGATGCACTGATATAAACATACCTCCTGTCACTTTAATAGTTTTTGAGTTATAGTAAATCAAAAATCATTATAAAACAATTTTGGAAACGATAATTTGCTTACTCACCACAGAGACTTCCAAAGAGCTGCAGAAAGGCACAAGTAACAGATGACAACATTATAGCTTTCAACCGTTTAGGCCTTCATCAGTTATACACACGAACATACACACACACACACACAATCACATACTCTCTCACACGCACGCACACACACACACACACACACACACACACACAGACATGACCACTGTCTCTGGCTGCTGTGGCCGATCTGCGCTACCCAGCATCCTAGGAGAAAGCAACCAGTGAAGGGGATGAGGAGGTGGCAAGGAGAAGAAAGCAGGAGGGGAGGGGGAATGTACAGCATCGGTGGGGCAATATGCCAATGCTGTCTGATGGAGAGTGCAGAAGGAAGGGAAGGGAATAAAATGTGTGGCAGCATGGAAGACGAATGTAAGGATAGAGAGTGGCAGGAAGAGGAAAAGAAGGGTGGTAGAGGCAGGATATAGTGAAGGTTTAGGCCTGGGGATTGAGGGAGCGTAGGATATATTGTAGGGAGATTTCTCATCTGCGGAATTCAGAAAATCTGGTGTTTGTGGGGACTATCCATATGGCATAGGCTGTGTAGCAGTCACACTATGCAGTGCTGCATGCTCTGCAACAGGATGGTCTAGCTGCCTCCTGGCCACAGTATGACGATGGCCATTCATTCAAATAGATTGCTGGGTGCTATTCATGCCCACATAGAAGGCTGCACAGTGGTTGCAGCTGAGTTTGTAGATAACATGACTGGTTTCAGAGGTTGCCCTGCCTTTTGTGGGATAGGAAATTCCAGTGACAGGACTGGAGTAGGTGGTGGTGGGATGGTGGATAGGACAGGTTTTGCATCTAGGTCTATTTTAGGGGTATGAGCCATGGGGTAAGGGATTGGAAGCAGGGATGGAGTAGGGTGGACAAGGATATTACGTAGTTTTGTTGGGCTGTGGAATACCACTGTAGCGGCGCTGGGGAGGAGACTTGATAGGATATTTCTCATTTCAGAACAGTCAAGACCACGGCAGAGAACTTTGTTTAACTGCTCCAGTCCTGGGTGATACTGGGTCACAAGAGGGGTGCTCCTTTGTGGCCAGACGTTGGGTGTGGGGGAGCTGGAGGGTGACTGGACATATAGGGACTGTGAGATCTGTTTCTGGACAAGGTTTGGAGGGTAATTGCAGTCAGTGAAGGCCTCAGTGAGGTGTTTGGAATATTTGGAGAGAGACTGCTTGTAACTGCAGATGCGACAACCACAGGTGGCTAGGCTGTACAGAAGGGACATTTGGGTGTGGAAAGGGTGGTAGCTGTCAAAATGGAGATATTATTGATGGGTGGTAGGTTTGATGTGGACAGAGGTACTGATAAGGCCATCTTTGAGGAACAGGTCAACCTCAAGGAAGGTGGCCCGTTGTGTTGAGTAGGGCCAGGTGAAGTGAATGGAGGAGACGGTGTTGAGGTTTTGAAGGAATGTGGATAGTAATAGCGAGGATTTGTCAGATTGTCTGGCAGATGAAGATGCTTGCTCTGAAGGAAAAGCCACATAACCTCAATATCAAACTCTACAGTTATTACACGTGAAAGTGCAAGGCGTGTTGTTTCAGAATTGTCTTCATACGAAGATGAAAGTGATAGTTAATGTGAACTTCCAATGAATTTTATGAAGTTTCCATGTATTGCATCTTGGTCACAAAAAAGAATTCCATCCAATAGTGGATCCTGTCAATGGTGTGAATACAGGATTTACTTATGATTTAAACACAGGCTGTTCAATCTTGAACTGTTTTCATTTATTTATGTCATAGTCGTTTGTGGAATTGATTGTACAAGAAGGCGATAACTTTTCCTACTACAGTGTGGAGAAAGTCCCATTCTTTGTTGTATGACGATGTGGGAAGACATAACATGTGATGAATTTAATTGTTTCCTTGTGTTATGCCTCCTAATGACTCAGGTAAGGAAGTCATTACATGAGTATTGGTCAAGAGATTCGTTGCTTAAGACACCCATATTCAGAGAAGTGATGTCAGGACACTGATTTTGTTTGATTATTAGTGTGATTCATTTTGTTGACAACACAACGGATACTGGTGACGATCAACTTTCCAAAGTAAGACCCTTTGTTGATAAAATAGGGCCAGCTTTCAGATGTGTGTTTTCCCACATGAAAAGTTATGTACAGACAAAAGTATGCTTCTGTTCAAAAGAAGATTAGTTTTCAAGCAATACATTCCAAGAAAAGTAGATTCGGCTTGAAGTTGTTTGTATTATGTGATTGCAAGATGAGATACATTTGGGACTTCATTGTTTATACTATGGAAAAACATGTAGTGATTAGTCAAATCAAAACTATTTTTATTGATGAATATAGCTGGATGTTCATTTTCAGAAATTATTAATTCTATATTTCACTTAAAATTTGTTATGTAATCATTTACAGTTAAACAATGGAGCAGGGTATAAACAACAATGGATATTCGTAACTTTGTCAGTGTCAGTTGAAAGCCCGGATGCAGAGGAGGACGGGAAACATTGTTTCTTCCTGTCTATTCTCATTTTTTGTGTGCTTTCCATGTGGAATGCAGCTCGCCCACGTGGACAACTCCATACCACAGTAGACCATCCCATGCAGCTGTCCCTGTCGTTGAAGGGTTAAACAGACATTTGGAGAGAAGAAAAGCAGCTGAGTGACTATCAAGAGCACTGATGAAAAACCAGTACAAAGCACAGAAGGAAAAGCTGAAAGATGGAAGGAATATATAGAGGGGCTTTACAACGGAAATGTACATGAAGGTAGTTTTTTTTATAAAGGAAAAAGGGCATGCATGAAGATGAAATTGGAGATACAATACTGTGAGAAATATTTGATGGAGGTCAAAATAAGGTCCCTAGAATAGATGATATTCCTTTAGAACTTTTGTAGCTTTGGAGAAAGCTTTAGTGGAATATACTCTTCAAAATTGTGAACATAGCAAGAGCTAAATATAGGGACATAAAAGTTCTATACAATGTGAACAGACAAGGTTGTAGCCTTTCCTCAATGTTCTGTGCCATCAACAGGAGTAATTTTGAACATTGAGGGAATCTTGGACAGTATGGTTTATCTTCTACTTACATGTACCACTTACTTTCTGATTGAGGTTGTAATTCCTACATTCTGTGACTTGTATTTAGGTTTGATTGTTTACATACATAATAATTTGATTAAGTCTCATTGTCGAAAGTTCACACTGTGTTATGCAATGCAAATGTTCTATTGTTGCAACTGGGGGAAAAGTATTATAGTGTCAGTTGCCAACAAAATCTGTAGGCTGTACAAGCTTGGTTCACATTTATCGAGAGTATAAAAGCAAAAAAGGTTCGCATGTTGCTGGAGAGAATGAGAGGAACAATATTTAATTTTTTCTGCTTTCCCATAACAGCACCCACCTACTCTAACCACTGCATGTACGCTTCTTCAAGCCACTGAAAAAAAGGCTGGCATGCTGCATTTACTAATATTCCCAAGGCATTTGACACAGTAAATCACAAAATTCTCCTTCAAGATCTGGAGGCAATAGGTATCAGAGGAATTGGAAGGAAGTTGTTTTGGTCATATTTTCAAAATAGAACTGATGTTGTAGAAGTCGTCTTTTCTCATAATAAGCAGAAAATAAATGGTTTTCAAATGCTAAGAAAGTGAAGCATGTGTTTCACAAGGTAGTATTCTTGAACCACTATTATTCTAGATCCTATATTAATGTTGAAGTAAACAACATCACTGCTGGAAGTACACACTTTATTCATGGACTCTTGCACTACACAAAGAGAGAGAGTCAAGCGTGTGACCGGTATTTATCAGCGCACCACAGGCAGGTGGCCCGTATTAGATTTTTCATTTGTTGCCTGCAGCTATGACCTTGGATGGCCGTGCCGCGTACTATTGTGACCTGGCCAGCGTGAGTCTTAGACGCACGATGCAGGACCGTGCAACCTGAATGTCACACTTGCTAGGCTAGTCCTCTCTCTTCCCTAGGAGCAGGGATAATGAATCCTGAACTGCAACAAAGAATGCAGGCTGCTGGGAAGGCTCCAACACCATCTGGTCTTCCGGCGGCTCCACCAGCTCCTGTGCCCGAACCATCAAATACGGGTGGAACCTCTTTGCGCAGTGCAGAGTGCTTGTTCCGAATGACTTTTCCATGCTCCCAGCGTGAGTGATAGCAGCCTGTCTTCCATATTATTGTCTGGAGGCATCCATGACGGCTTGGCCTTCCCACTGCCATAACCGGTGCAATTGATTCTGTAGTGCAGGCCACCAGGGCTGCGGCGATGAAGTGGGTATTGGCTGCCTTCCTCTGCAGACTGACTGACGACACTGCGGAGCTGAAACAGTAAGAGAATCCAGCCCAGGTGGCACCTCAAGAAGTGGAGTTGTTTCCGCATATGAAGGGGAAGGTGTTGCAGGAAAAAGAGCAGCACAGCAGACTCGCAGCTCATTGTGGTGCTGGGTAAGGATACCCATAGTTGATACAACCTCACAGAGATGGCGTCTGTGTCCTCAAAGGACCACGGCTGGAAGCCAGCAAGGATGGTGGCCATAATCCTGGGCCCAGACTGCGGCATCTGGGGTAAAGTGAGAAGAAGGAACAGGAGGGGATGTGGGAAAACTCCTATGCAAAAGTGACAAAAGTGTCGAATGTTGATAACTGTGAAGAAGCTTTGCGGGGTCCGGATGGACTGATACAATGAAAGGAAATGAAGTAGGGCATCCACCACGGCACATACTTACGCATTTGTGCCTTGAAAGCGTGGACAAATCTCTCCACCGCCCCATCAGACTGGATGAAAGGGTGGGGCGACGATGAGGTGGATCCCATGGGTAGAACTGAAGTCCTGAAAATGTTGTGAAGTAAATTGGGGGCCGTTATCAGTCACCAACACAGCTGGGAGTCCTTCAATAGAAATGATCTTTAACAGGGACTGGGTAGTGATGTCCACAGACCTGGAGGCCAGGCGAACAATAAAAGGAAAGTTAGTGTATGCATCTAGGACAAAAGCCAATAGCTGTCTAAAACAGGGGCCAAAAAATCGACATTGAGTCTCTCCCATGGCTCAGACAGAGCAGGTCATGGAGGGAGTGAAGACTGAGGAGTTGCTTGTTGAGAAGCACAGGAAGAGCTATGTCCCTGTCGATGCTGGGCTAATATACATTCTGACCGAAGAGCATCTTAGTGCAGGCCATGCCCCAGTGGTCCCAGTGTAAAATATTGAGAATCTGGAGACACAAATAGGCTGGACCCACTACTCATTGGGAATCATCTTCCATGGACAGAAGTAGAATACCCTCAAAGGTGCTCAGATGGTGGAGAACTCCAAAATAATTGCCGAGTGGGTCAGAGGCCTGCCCCGGAGGACACTCGAAGCAGCCCTAATGCATCTGGCGGATTACAACTCAGAGGACAGAGTCGGCCGCAATGATGTCCACTACTTGCGAGCTAGTGATACGAAAATCTGCAACCACTTGAATGGCTGACTCATCCACTGTGAAACATATAAGTTCTACCATGTCAAAGACTGGATTAGGGCCCTCTGGGAAGCGAGAGAGTGCGTTAGTATTGGAGTGATGTGCCTTACCCTGGTACTGAATGTCATAATGAAAACATGAAACGTATAAAGCCCAGCATTGGAGACAATGGTCCACTTTGTCAGGCAGTGCCGCTGCCAGGTGAAGCAAAGACGCTAGTGGACAATGGTCCATACAGACTGTGCAGTTCAGACCCATAGAGATAAACATAAAATTTCTTCAGAGCAAGCATCTTAGACACAAATACTAAAGGTTGCTAGGACCCATCCGGGAAATGATGTGCCAGTACTTCCCCCATGCCATACCTGGAGGTGTCCACCACCAACACAAGTGGAATTGCCGAGGTATAGTGCAGCACCGTAGCACAGTGGTAGAGTGCCAGACTACGAATCCAAAGGTCGCGGGTTCGATCTCAACCAGGTCCTGGGATTTTTATCTGTCACTTTCCACTTCTTTCACCTCTGGCAGTGTTGCTGATGTGAAAAATACCAAGTAGCACCGTGGTTCGAAACCCACGTTAAACTGTAGGTCCCCCTATAACTGGCTTAGTAAGTCAGCTCAAAGGTCGGAGAAAGACAACGGCATACCACCTCCAAACAGGACCATGCCTAGTAAAGCACTGTGGTGTTCAAACCAATCTTCAGATTGTTGACTGCTTTACCTTTACCTTATAACTCTAGCCAAGGGGCTGCCAGGAGTGCCACTTTAAGTGACAAAAAAGCTTGCTTGTAACCAGGAGACTAGCAGAAAGTAACAGCTTTACTTAACAACATGATGTAGGGGTTGTGCCACCATGGCTGCCCATGTGAGAAAGTGGTGATAATATGTGACCTAGCCGAGGAACACTTGAAGTTCCTTAATGGATGAAGGATGAATAAGGTCCACAACTGCATGTACGTGATCGGCCACCGGGTGCACCTTGAAACTTCATAGCCCAAGTACTCATTAGCAGGTTGGAAAAAAGATGACTTTTGGAAATTACAGCAGCTATCAGGCGATCTAACGTGGTTTTTACAGTCACTCTGAGGGTGATTGGAATGGGGAGAGCCTGAAAGAAGATGGTGTGAGCAGTGGGTTTGAGCGTAATGGAGGCACGAAAGTTCTTCACACATCCAACACTTGGCACAGCTAAAGATTTGAATTCCATGCACAGCTCAGAGAAATCCTCGTACGGAATCTGGATGGAAACCAAACAGCTAGAGTCAGTAATAGTAAAGCCAAAGGCATGGAATGCCCCGAGGCCAAAATTATTTGTAGCTGCTGCATTGTTAACGACCACAAATCGCACCAAGCGATGAACATTGTAAGTAGCCTTGGCCACAAACGAACCCATGAGTGGAGTGGGATAGCGCCCGTAGCCAACTAATGGCCGAGATGCCAGACACAACTCGGGGGAGCCTAATGAGTGATAAGTAGCAAAGTTTAACAGGGACACCGTGGCGCCGGTGTCCACCTGAAGCAAGACATTTTTCTAAGAAATGCAGAGGTCAATCAATAATTTTGGCATCTGTAAGATGATGGAAACAACCCTGTTAATATCCATAGTAGAATCTCCAAAATTGTGAGGCTTCTTGTGGCCCTGAGTGGAGGAGCGTCACCCGGCCAATGTGCCCAACTTTTTAACAGCAATGACATGTAACTTGTCAGGAGCACAAATCCAACAAATCAGATCCCCCACAAGAAGAACATGAGTACCGCTTGCCCTCAGAAATGGGGGAAGCAGAGTGCTGCCCCTCTCCGTTGGTGAGGCACCGTGACGTACTACGGTGCCAGTGTGGATGGCATGGCCAAAATTCGACTACGGCCACCGAAGAAACAAGCTCAGCTGATAACCACACCGAATAGGTAACAGAGGACACCTCACCCCATGCGGAAAGCTGACCCTCACTGCCTCACCAACCTCATATGCACACACTATATGCAAGATCTCCACCAATTTGGGGTGGCGGGGGGAGGGGGGGGGCAGAGGACTGAAGGGCCTGCTTATGAACTTCCATGTCATTAGCAGAACGTCGTGCACCATAGAGTCTGCAAAGAAATCCCCTACACTTCTGACTGAAATTAACGACTGTCCAGCCCCTGAAGTTGTGTTGCCCAAGTGCAGTACAATTGGCTTGGCTATTTATGTGAACGGTAAAATTAGATGCGAGCTGACACAACACGAGAGTGGTGGCTAAGATATGTACCAAAGAGGGAACACATATCCGAATAAAAAAGGAACTTCTGTGCCTGAAGCAGCACCAAATCACCTAACGAACAGAAAAATTAAGGTGAAAGCTACGAAAGTAAATAACCTTTTTGCTTACCATCATGACAGACCATGAAATGTTGGTGCAGACACTGCTCGTACTCCGCCCAAACCTTGGTGTTTTCATCAAAAGATGGAAACATAGGAACGGGCATAGAAGACCTCAACTGGACTTACTGTGACACAGCCTGAGTCAAGGTATCAATAGATGAGGTGTGGGAGGCATTTTGTTGATCAAAAATCTCTGACAACAACTGAAGATGAGACAGCAAAGCGCTAAGTGTATCGGCCATGGTGCCAAACAGGAAGACACACATGAGACCAATATACTCGTCACCACTGAAGTATAAAACATTGCTGCTGGGAGTTCGCACACTATTCATGGACACTCGCATTACTCAAAGAGAGTGAGGTCAGCAATTTGAACAAATGCTATTAAAAGCCCAAACAGTTCATCTAAAATTATGTTATTTGCAGATGACACAAGTATCGTTATAAGTGATTACAGTAAATCCTTAATTATGTTCAGAAATGGTCTTGTTGTTGTTGTTGTTGTTGCGGTCTTCAGTCCGGAGACTGGTTTGATGCAGCTCTCCACAATACCCTATCCTGACCAAGCTTCTTCATCTCCACATAAGAACGGCAACCTACATCTGTCTGAATCTGCTTACTGTATCCATCTCTTTGTCTTCCTCTGCGGTTTTTACCCCACACACTTCCCTCTAATGCTAAATTCACAATTCCTTGATGTCTAAGAATGTGCCCTACCAATTTATCCCTTCTTTTAGTCAAGGTATGCCAGAGATTTCTTTTCTCCACAATTCTCTTCAGTATGTCCTCATTAGTCACGCGATCCACCCACCTAATCTTCAGCATTCTTCTGTAGCATCATATTTCAAAAGCCTCAATCCTCTTCCTGTCCGCATTGTTTATTGTCCATGTTTCACTCCCATACGAGGTAACACTTGATACAAATGCCTTCAGAAAGGACTTCCTTAGGCTTAAATCAATATTCGATGTTAACAAATTTCTCTTTTTCAAGAACTGTTTTCTACCCATTGCCATTCTGCATTTTATATCCTCTGTACTGTGACCAACATCTGTTATTTTACTGCCCAAGTAGAGACTTCAGTAGCTCTGAGGGAATATCATCTACTCCAGGGGCCTCGTTTTGACTTAGGTCTTTCAGTGCTCTGTCACATTCATCTCTCAGTATAGTATCTCCTATTTCATCCTCTTCTACTTCTTCTCCCCTTTCTACAATATTGCTGCTAAGTTTATTTCCTTCATAGAGCCTCTCTATATACACTTTTCACCTTTCAGCTTTCCCTTCTTTGCTGAGAACTGGTTTTCCATCAGTGTCCTTGATATTCATAGAGATGTTTTTCTTATCTCCAAATGTTTCTTTTATTTTCCTATAGGCAGTATCTATTTTTCCCCTGTTTATACATTCTTCTACATCCTTGCATTTGCCTTCTAGCCAGTCCTGCTTTCCCATTTTGCACTTCCTGTCAATCTCATTTCTTAGTCATCTGTACTCCATTTTGCCTGTTTCATTTACTGCATTTTTATATTTTCTCCTTTCATCGATTAAATTTAGTATCTCCTGTGATATCCAAGGATTTTTTTTGCAGGTCTTGCCTTCCTACCTATTTTGTCCTCTGCTGCATTCACTATTTCATCTCTCAATGCTACCCATTCCCCCTCTACTCTTTTATTTTCCCCCGTTTCTGTCAATTGCTGCCTAAAGCTCCCTCTGAAATTCTTAAGAACTTCACGTTCCTTTAATTTATCCATGTCCCATCTCCTTATTTTCCTACCTTTTTGAAGATTCTTCAGTTTCAGGCTACAGTTCATAACCAACAAGTTATGGTCAGAATCTATAGCTGTCGCTGGGTATGTCCTGCAGTTTATAACCTGGATCCAAAATCTATGTCTTGCCATTATAAAATCTACCTGGTATCTCCCGGTGTCTCCTGGTCTCTTCCACGTATACACCTTCTTTTGTGATTCTTAAACCAGGTGTTTGTTACAACTAAATTATGTTCCGTGCAAAATTCTACCAGGCGGCTTCCTCTTTCATTCCTTGTGCCCAGACGATATTCACCTACTATCTTCCTTTCTCTTCCTTCTCCTACTACCGAATTCCAGTCTCCCATAACAATTAAGTTTTCCTCTCCCTTAATTGTCTGAATAATTTCCTTTAGCTCCTCATATATTTTTTCGATCTCCTCATCATCGGCAGAGCTAGTTGGCATATAAACCTGTACTACTGTGGTCTTCGTATCTATCTTGACTACGATAATGTGATCACTGTGTTGCTCATTGTAGTTTACCCGCATTCCTATTTTCTTATTCATTATCAGACCTACTCCTGTAATACCCCCAACTGATTTTGTATTTATAATCCTGTACTCACCTGACCAGAAATCCTGTTCCTCTTTCCACCGAACTTCACTAATCCCCACTATATCTAACTTCAACCTATCCATTTCTCTTTTTAAATTTTGTAGCTTCCCTACCTGTTTAAGGGATCTAACATTCCACACTCCGATCCATAGAATGCCAGTGTTGTCTTTCCTGATGATCACTCCTCCTGAGTAGTCCCCGCCCGGAGATCCAAATGGGGTACTATTTTACCTCCAGAATATTTTACCCGAGAGGATGCTATCATCATATGTTCATTCCATCTTATCTTATCAAATAACAATCTGGGTGAAACAAAATCTCTCTTGATTGACATATTTAAATTACAGAAAAAGATCATTAGAATTATGACACACAGCTATCCTCAAAACACACTGCTGGTGTTTATTCATCTAGTTAAAAATATTCACTGTACCATCTCTATACAAATTAACATAATAGTAGTTCGTATGTAAATTCAGATTTCCACAACTCCAATACATACATAAGCATGTAGAAAGAGCAAGGAAACCAAAATCCCAAAATTATGTGAGTTTTCAGGCAGTAAAGGTATAGAATGCCCTGGCAGTTTAAATCAAGGAAATAAAAGATGAAAGAAAATTTAAGCTAGAATTAAAACACTATGTGTTAAATAAATGACTTTTTGACATAGAGAAATATTTTGAATTACCAAACCCTTAACTAATAGCTGTACTTTATTCACTGTTATTTGAATGAAGATATCCTCAATGTAACATTTATTAGTGTATTTGGTAAAATGAGAAACCTGTTTCTCAAAGCAAACATTGAATTATTTTTCAATACTTTATGAACTGTTAATTTTATATTTGTAATACTGTACAGTGCTAATGCTGTACAGAAAGGTGACACATTGTATGTCATGTAAATGAGGGAAAGGATGATAATAAAGTAAACTAAACTAAAGTATATTCTGAGGACTATTTCCAAAGATACATTTCCATCTCTTCTGAATAAGAATTTACAATAAAGAAATAAAATTCCTAATCTCAATCTTTACAGCTTATTTGCATTGATGGACATCCTTAAAAAGTGTTAATCAAATAGAAAGTATTTAGAACAAAAAATTAACAATTTTTGTCCAAAATCAGCCCATATACTTTAAAGGTCATTTCACACTGGCATAGCATATCTCGAGCTACGTCTTCAGAAAGATGTTGCAGATGTATCTTGTAAAGTAGGCCTAATCGACTGAGGCATTTCACACCGACATAGTGCGTATTATGTAGCAAGCCGGGATACATAATAAGCGTATCTCCAGCTTCACACATTTGTCCACAAAAAACCCACCAATAAACAACAGTACCTCCATTATGACTGCTGCCATTCATTCCACATCAAAAGTTCCCCTCCCTACAGCTTAGGTCTTCATGGCAAACAAGTCTGCTCCAGTCCTGAATCCCTGAACCAGTACACCAATAACGTAATAATAGCTTTCACATGCTGCAGCTATCCTCCTGATCTGGTACAAATGGTACATCTGGTACAAATTGCCAGGCCACTTCCTGGTCCCACCAAACCCAGAACATTTCACAGAAGAACACTAAAAGTGCCCCTCTTGTCACCGAATACTTTCTGGGACTGGATCAGACTCTGAATGTGACTCTCCAACAAGGATACAACTTCCTTAAATCCTACCCCAAAATGAGATCCACCCTTCATGACATCCTTCCCACTCCATCAAGAGTGTCTTTCCGCCACCCACCTAACCTTCGTAACCTCCTAGTCCATCCCTATGACATCCCAAACCACCTTCCCTACCCTCCGGCTCCTACCTATGTAACCGCCTTGATTGCAAAACCTGCCCTATGTGCATCCTTCCACAACCACTTACTCCAATCCCATAACCCGGAAGGTGTACACGATCAAGTTCAGAGCCACTTGCGATAGCACCCACGTAATTTATCAACTGACATGCCTGCACTGCGAAGTGTTCTATGTGGGAATGACCAGCAACAAACAGTCCATTCACATGAATGGTCTCAGGCAGACAGTGTTTGTCAATAATGAGGATCACCCTGTGGCTAAACATGCCTTGGTGCAAGGCTAGCACATATTAGCACAGTGTTACACCGTCCGGGTTATATGGATACTTCCCACCGACACCAATCTTTCAGAATTCCGGAGATGGGAACTTGCCCTTCAGCATATTCTCTCTTCCCGTTGCCCACCTGGACTCAACCTCCGTAAATTCAAATTCCTGCCCACCATTCTATAACATCTTTGCCTCGGTTCACTGGACAGAGCCTCTACCTCAAGTGGTATCTCTGTCCAACTTCTTTGCTTTCTACAATATGTATGCCTAGGTGTGTTTGCGTGTGTATATGTGTGGATGGGTGTATATTTGTTTACCTTCCTTTTTTTTCTCCTAAGGTAAGTCCTTCCACTACTGGAAATGGAATGACCCCTCATCCACTCCCTTAAAACCCGCATCCTTTCCTTTTGCCCCTCATTCCTTCCTTCTTTTCCTGACAAAGCAATCAGTAGTTGCAAAAGCTTGAATGTTTGTCTGTGTTTTTATTTGTGTTTTTTTGTGTCTATCGGTGAGCCTGTGCTTTGGGTAAGTCATACAATTTTTATTTTTATACATGTATATATATATATTAAAGAGAAAAATTCCTAGCAGGAAAAATATAAATAAAAAGTAGGTGATGTTTACTTACCAGGCAAAGGAGCACAGGTATGAGATAGTAACATAAATTAAACACACACACACACACACACACACACACACACACACACACACCGTGTGCAACCATTTGTTGCTACTTCAGGCAAAGAGCAGGGAAGGAGAGGGAAAAGGAAAGAATGTGGGTTTAAAGGAGTGGGTGAGAAGTCATTCCAATCCCAGTAGAGAAAAGACTTACCTTTGGGGAGAAAGGATAGGTAAACAAACAAACACACACACACACACACACACACACACACATACATGTGCAAACACGTGTGTGTGATGATATTTTCATGATTTGGACTCCCTATCCTCATTCCTTCACAACCTCAATTCCTTCTTTCCTTCTCCCCCAACAGTTTCACTTCGTCTTTTCTGGATGTTAACCTCCACCTCACTGACAGCTCCATCCACACTTCCATCCACAATAAATCTACTAATTACCAACAGTACCTGCACTTTGATAGTTGCTATCCATTCCACATCAAAAAATCCCTCCCAAACAGCCTTGCGACCCGTGGATGGCGAATTTGCAGTGATGAAAAGTCCCTTACCCAATATGCTGAAGGCCTCACAGACAGACATTACCCACCTGACCTAGTCCACAAACAGATTTACTGTGCCATATATCCACACACCACCAATCCTCCCCTAAACCCCAGTAATGAGTCACAACAGTGTCCTTGTCACCCAATATCACCCTGGGCTGGAACAACTTAATCACATCCTTCGTCAAGGCTTTGATTAGCTGTCATCATGCCCTGAAATGAGAGATCCTTCCGACCTCTCCTAAAGTGGTGTTCTGTTGCCCACCCAGCCTCCAGAACATCCTAGTCCATCCCTATGCCTCTCCCAACCCCATCCCATTACCACAGACATCACATCCCTGTGGAAGACCCCCGTGCAAAACCTGCCCGATCTACCTACCCAGCACTTCCTACCCAGTTCTGCCACAGGCTTATCCTACCCCATCAGAGGTTGGCCACCTGTGAAAGCAGCCATGTGATATACCAAATCTGCTGCAATCATTGCACAGTGTTTTATATCGGTATGATGACAAACCAGCTGTCCATCAGAATAAATGGCCACCGCCAAACTGTGGCTAAAAACAAGATAGACCGCCCTTTGGCACAGCATGCAGCTGAGCTCAACACTCTGGATTTCAATGGCTGCTTCACTAGCAGAGCCATCTGGATCCTCCCCTCCAACACCAGCTCTTCTGAACTGTGCATATGGGAGTTCTCCCTTCAACACATTCAACGGTCCCACAACCATCCTGACCTCAACCTAAGATAACTTGACATGTACGAAGACAACTTGAAATGCTCAAAAAGCAATCACATCTTTGTTATTAAAAGTCCCCAATCCAGAAACTGCCTTAACAGTACTACCATCGTACCGTACTATAGCAACAGTTAGCCATCCATTGCCATGACTATCTTTCTGAGAAATTCTGAAGTTCGAAACACCTCCACAAAAAACAGACAGTCCCTGAAGAAAAACTTGTCCTCCAAGACCTGATGATGTATTAATTTCCACATTAACAATTCCCTTGAAGACAGTAAGGTGTGAACGCCTGAATCTCCTATAACGGGGCATGCCCCCCTCTTCCTTCCCCACCCATTATCCTGTATCCATATCTTCCTTACAACTGTTTATTACCACTTACAGTATCCCCCTAATTTAGTACTGTCTTTTTCCCCCTTATCTTTCCTAACTTTATTTTTTCCCTTTTTCCCAAATTTACTTTTTCCTTCATTTTTTTCCTCCTTTTCCCCAGCTTTATTTTTCCTAATTTTTTTTTTTTTTTTTTTTTTTATTTTTCCTTATTCTTATCATTTCAAATCCCCACACTCCTCTAGACCTCTTTTTTATCCTCTCCCGCCCCGCCCCTTCCCTTCACTGTATTCATTGCCGCAATTCAAATTTCTGCCTTTAAAATCATTCAGGCAATTCGGAACTATCCATCCCCACCTTTACCTGGCATCCTTCCCCCTCTACTCCCCACCTCACTCACAGTCTAGATTGTGTTGCTGGAGTGGCTGGACATGATATTTGTGTGTGTATAGTTGTCTGAATGATTGTGTGAATGTATGTGTTTCTTTTTCTGACGAAGGCCATGGCCAAAAATTTAAGTTGTGTGGATGTGATTATCTATTTTTGTGTCTGTCAGCAGCTCATCGACCCTCTTTACGGTGAGTTGTTACCTAACCTCCATTATTGATTCGCATTATGTCATTATAGAGTATTGTTTCAGCTAAGGTTACAATATAATCTTTGTGAAGTTTGGTTAATTACTTATAAATGATTAGTACATTATTATTGTTATCAGTTCAGTTACTTTGTTATTTAGTTATTATTCATCCCGCTACTCCCTAAGTCTGTAGAAGCAGTGGTCAGTTAGATATGCCTTCATCGCAGCTTTGAAACCTGCATCACTTATAACTGATTGTATGTCTTTCGGCAATTTTTAAATATCTTTTTCCCCAGATGTGGGATTTTGTTTCTGCAGAGACTACTTTTTGTTCGGTGTGTATGAAGTTCCATTTTTTGCCTTATGTTGTGATTGTGTATGTCTTCATTTTTTAGTAATCTTGTGGGTTTTTCCATTGCATACTACTTTATGAATTCTACAGTTTCATGAATATGCAGGCATGGGAGTGGAAGGATCTGCCATTTTTTGAATAGTGGCTTACTGGATTTCTGGAAGTGACACCTTCTAACATTCTTATCTTTTTTGAACTTGGAATAGTTTGATGCTATTTGGAAATCCTTCACAGAAAATGACACCATACTTCAGAAGTATCTGAACTTTAATATAGTAGGCATTTCTTAGATATTGTTTTCTGCAGCAGCTTTCATGGATCCTCAGGACATAACAGAAAGAGTTCAATTTTTTGATGAGGTTGTCAATGTGAGTCCCCCATCTGACATTATTGTGACCCAGAGTCTAAGAAACTTTGTGGTAGCAACTCTATTTACAGCTTTGTTTGAGAGCTGGATATTTATAGTTTCTGGTACCCTTTCTTTTACATTGCATGAGTTTATGCTACAGTTTACTCTTCATTTGTAATAAGTTTATTTGTGTGAACCATTGTGATTTTTTATCCATTGTTTCAGTCATGTTTTATTGCAGAAACCTTTTTAGTTTTTGTACTTATGAGCAAACTGGTATTTATTTTGACAGTTAATGTTTTCTTGTAGCTCATTAACATACAGGAGGAACAGCACCCTTTAGGTATGGCCTGCCAAGCAAATTCCATCTGATGCCTCAGTTGGGCCATATCTCGTGCCGGTCGTGTAGACTACTTCAGGATGACGTTTCATTTGGTCCCAGACATGCTCAATGGGGGAGAGATCTGGGGATAATGATGGGCAGGGTAGCTGATGTGCACATAGAAGAGCATGTTGGGTTGTACGGGATACGTGTGGACAAGCAGCGTCCTGTTGGAAAAGAACGCCGCCTTGTTGATGCATGAACGTTGGCAAGAGGGGTTGAATGCTGGTTTCAATGGACCATGTACTGTTCAATTTTCCCACAACGAACACTAGAGGAGAACAGCCAGTGTAGGATTTGGCTCCCCACACCATGATGCCAGGTATTGGCCCAGTTTGCCTCTGTCATGCACACTCCAGATTTTCGCACTCTCCTGCAGGACACCACACACGTGTATGACCATCATTGGGACCAATACAGCAGTCACTCTCATGACTGAAGTTGACACGTCTGCATTTGTCCCTTCATAAGCGCCTACCATGACACCAGGGAGGCGGATTGAACGATGTTGGGGTGTGAGCAGAAGACACTCTAACAGGACACGTGATTGTGCATCATTGTGAAGGGAGCAGTATTCTACACTCCCCATTTTCCTCTAGTGATTGTCTAGAGAACACTGAACAGTGCACAGTACACTGAAATCGTCATTTAAACCGTCTTGCTACCAAAAAGGTGATATGTTGTTCAAACAGGACAATGCAGATTCACATGTATCCCGTACCACCCAACGTGCTCTTCAAAGTGTTCATCAACTACCCCGGCCAGCACGATCCCCAGGTCTCTCCCCCATTGAGCATGTTTCGGACCAATGAAACGTCATGTTGGGCGGTCTACATGAGCAGCTCGAAATCTGGCCAAACTGAGCACCAGGTGGAAATTGCAAGGCAGGCCATTCCACAGAACCACACATAGAACCTCTATGATTGTTCCATGAAATAATTACAGCTTGCATTACTGCAAAAGGAGGGTATAAACGAAATTAACATCAACATTGTGGTCACTCTGGTGACCGTACTCACGCGCGTACAGCTCTGCCTCTGTGATCCTTTGTTGTATACAACCTCAAGCATGTGTCAATAAAATTTCCCTCTGCTGGGTCGATGAATCCATGTTGTTCCTTTTTCATTTTCCAGGAGTGTATAATCAGCTGGAGTGGTCTCTGTTGCATTTCTCCCCAATTCATGACTGAGCTGCCTTCTGGGGAAGAAATGATCAACTATATTCCAAGCCATTAAAATTGATACACCACAAAGATGATGTGCTACAGATGCGAAATTTAACTGAGAGAAAGAAGATGCTGTGATATCCAAGTGATTAGCTCCAGGATGCAGTGGAGTGTGCGCTGATATGAAACTTCCTGGCAGATTAAAATTGCGTGCCAGAAAACTGGGACCTTTGCCTTTCACGGGCAAGGGCTCTACCGACTGAGCTATCCCGACACGACTCTCAATCCCGCCTCACAACTTTACATCCGCCAGTACCTTGCCTCCTCCTTGCCTCCTACTTTCCAAACTTCACTGAAGCTCTCCTGCGAAACTTACAAGACTAGCACTGCTGGAAGAAAGGATATGGTGGAGACATGGCTTAGCCACAGCGCGAGGGATGTGGCTAAGCCATGTCTCCACCATATCCTTTCTTCCAGCAATGTAAGTCTTGCATGTTTCACAGGAGAGCTTCTGTGAAGTTTGGAAAGTAGGAGGCGAGGTACTGGCGGAAGTAAAGTCGTGAGGCAGGATCGTGAATCGTGTCGGGATAGCTCAGTCGGTAGAGTGCTTGCCCATGAAAGGCAAAGGTCCTAGCTTTAAGTCCCGGTTCCTGCACACAATTTTAATCTGCCAGGAAGTTTCAAATGATTAGCTTTTCAGAGCATTCACACAAGGTTGGCCCGGTGGCAACACCTACAATGTGCTGACATGAGGAAAGTTCCAAACGATTTCTCATACACAAACAGCAGTTGACCAGTGTTGCCTGGTGAAACAGTGTTATGACGCCTCGTGTAAGAAGGAGAAATATTTACCATCATGTTTCCGACTTTGATAAAGGTCGAATTGTAGCCTATCGCAATTGCGGTTTATCGTATCGTGACAATTACTGTTAGCAGAATATGAAATCGGTGGGTTCAGGAGGGCAATATAGAAAGCCATGCTGGATCCCAACGGTCTCGTATCACTACCAGTCGAGATGACAGGCATCTTATTCGCATGGTTGTAATGGATCATGCAGTCACATCTCTATTCCTGAGTCAACAGATGGGGACGTTTGCAAGACAACAACCATCTGCATGAACAGTTCGACGACGTTTGCAGCAGCATGGACTATCAGCTTGGAGACCATGGCTGTGGTTACCCTTGACATTGCATCACAGACAGGAGCGCATGCAATGGTGTACGTAACGACGAACCTAGGTGCACAAATGGCAAAACGTATTTCTTTTTTTTTTTTCCGGATGAATCCATGTTCTGTTTACAGCATCATGATGGTCACATCAGTGTTTGGCAACATCATGGTAAACGCACATTGCTAGCATTTATTCGTCATTGCCATACTGGCGTTATCACCCGGCGTGATAGTATGGGGTGCCATTGGTTATACGTCTTGGACACCTCTTGTTCGCATGAACCCCACTTTGAATGGTGACCATTACATTTCAGATGTGTTACGACTTGTGGCTCTACCCTTCATTCGATCCCTGTGAAACCCTACATTTCAGCAGGATAATGCACGACCACATGTTTCAGGTATTGTAAGGGCCTTTCTGGACACGGAAAATGTTCGACTGCTGCCCTGGCCAGACAAACGTCTGGTCAATGATGGTTGAGCAACTGGCTCGTCACAATACACCAGACACTACTCTTGATGAACTTTGGTATTGTGTTGAAGCTGCATGGGCATCTGTACCTGCACATGCCATCCAAGCTGTGTTTGACCCAATGCCCAGGTGTATCAAGACCGTTATTACGGCCAGAGGTAGTTGTTCTGGGTACTGATTTCTCAGGATCTATGCACCCAAATTGCGTGAAAATGTAATCACATGTCAGTTCTAATATAATATATTTGTCCAATGAATACCCGTTCATCATCTGCATTTCTTCTTGGTGTAGCAGTTTTTATGGTCAGTAGTGTAAATGCTTAGAACAGACTCCAATGTATGCGATATGCATGGTGTTGCCATCTGTCAACAAGACATATTTCTGAAAAAGTAACAAAAAATTGCATTACCAAATGGCAACACCATGCAGTGTAGCCTTAATACAGAATGAAATGTGGATGTTGCCATCAGTGAGGTGGAGACTGATATGCAGGAACGTGGTGTAGTGGGTTGAGGAAGACCAGATGAAGCAGATAAGTGAAAAGGAGTAGAGGTTTTGAATGAAGGAGGATAAGGTGTCCTGGGCCTGAATCCAGATCAAGAAAATATCATCAATAAACTTAAACCAGACCAGAGGTTTGCTAAGATGGATTCCTCCACATGGCAAATAAACAGGTTGGCATAGCAGGGTGAAATGTGGACCCCCATGGCTGTGCTACACATTTGATGGTAAATATTCCCGTCAAAGGAAAAATTGTTATTTGTTTGTGTGAAATTATTGAGGGTTATAGGGAGTGAAGTATTGGGATTGAATGCAGAAGGATGAGAGAGGTAGCATTAGAGAGTGGCAAAGCCGTGGGCAGCATGTGGGATGATGGTGTATAGGAAGGTGACATCCACTATGAAATAAAATGCAATGATTGTATGGCATTTTTGCTGAGAGATTTCGTGTGGGATTGTTCGGCCACCTAGTGAAAGTCTTTTAATTGATGCCACATTGGCATGGTAGTCACAGACACTGCCATCTGAGCTATGCGGTCATTTACTGTGACAAGTAACAGTCAAGGAGGTAAAGGGGTGGAAATGGTGGAAAGTCTCTGAAGGTAGTGGTTGGTGTCTTTGATGTGGGGGGATAGATTCCTATCCCCTTCCTCCTACACGTCTTCCATTTCGTGTGCTGTGTGTGTGTGTGTTTGTTTTGTTTTTCTTTCCTCCCCTCTCCCGCTTCCCCACTCCATTCCTAAGGTGCATCCCATTCCATCCATGTAATATCTACATGCTTCATAAGGCTGTGCTGTATCCGTACCCACCACTGTGATGCAACCTCCCCTCCCCTCCCCGCTCCTATTCCATCACCATGAAGAGTGTGATTCAGACTGCGGCAGCTGGAGATGACAGCTGTGTGACTGTGAGATGGGCATATAATTGTATGTGCTCTTTGTTCTGAAGAAGCACACAGCACAGCCGAAAGATTAAGTGTTGTATGTGTGTGTGTGTGTTTTTACATACCTGTCGCAGCCTGTCGTTACATCTTTGCGGTGTGTTGTAAACTGTCCTTATTATATTAATAAAAAGTTTTGACATGCAATCGAACCTGTTCACGTTATCATCTCACACTGTCCCTCTTGGATTTGTTTATTTCCACACTTCCCTCCAATAGTAAATTTACTATTCTGTCATGTCTTAGAATGTGTCTTGTTAGATGAGCTATGTCGCAAATTTCTTTCCTTCCCAATTTTGTTCAGTACCTCCTCATTTGTATCCTTTAAAAACTGGTCTGTCCATTGCCAATCTGTATTTTATATCTTCTCTTCTTTGGCATCATGATTTGTTTTACTGTCCAAACAACTCAACTCATCTACACTTTTATCACCTAATTTAATTCCACTACATTCCATTACCCTTGTTTTGCTTTTCATTTATGTTTGTCTTATACCCTCTCTTCAAGAAAATGTCAATTCCATTCAATAGCTCTGTTTGGTCCTTTGCTGTCTCTGATGGAATTACAAGTCATATGCAAATCAAAAGATTTTACTTATTCTCTCCAAACATTAATCCCCTTTCACTACTTCTCTTTGGTTTTCTTCATACCTTGTTGATTGTACTGACAAACAGGGTGATTTCAGACAGTTTTGAGATTATCTTCACCATAACTCTAATAGGTTTTATTTTATTGCATTGTTTATTACACATGTGAAACGAGTTAAATGATCAATAACATATGCCTGAACGAGACAAAAGTACAAAATTTACGCTCTATCATCAGAATGTACAATCATTTTGAAACAATATCAGTGAATGTGAAATTATTTTATAAGATGATATGAAGGAAGCTTCTATTGTATAATTAAGTGAACACTGGTTGGGCAAAGATATGTCAGCACTCACAAAACTACCAGGATTAACACTATCTTCATTATTATGTAGGATATCTTGTGAATATGGTGGCACATGCATTTTTGTTAGAAGCAACACGAAACATCACTGCTTAAAATCCTTAGAAATGCTGGCAAAGGAAAATAACATTTACATTGCAACTACAGAAATAACTCAAATGAAAATGGAGTCCAGATGGGGACTTAAATACATTCCTACAGAAACTTGACAATGCACTAACCAAACTGAAAGCACACAAGAAAAATCTAATAGTATCTGGTGATGTCAACATAACCTACCAAGAAAATTCAAATGAAAATCAAGATCTCAAAACCATACTTTCTACGGACAACTTATAACGTAAACTCTCTTACAAAATACACAAGTATTACTGACCAAATATTTGAAAATGCAGAAAATGGATACTGGCAAAGGCAAAGGAAAATAACATTTACATTGCAACTACAGAAATAACTCAAATGAAAATGGAGTCCAGATGGGGACTTAAATACATTCCTGCAGAAACTTGACAATGCACTAACCAAACTGAAAGCACACAAGAAAAATCTAATAGTATGTGGTGATGTCAACATAACCTACCAAGAAAATTCAAATGAAAATCAAGATCTCAAAACCATACTTTCTACGGACAACTTATAACGTAAGCTCTCTTACAAAATACACAAGTATTACTGACCAAATATTTGAAAATGCAGAAAATGGATACTTCCAGGCTGGAACCATACATACAGGCTTCAGTGACCATAACGGACAGTATGTTGTTTTTCATATGACACCAAAAATGACAATGCCAAGAGAATTAGTGTAAGAAGAAAGAATCATAAGTGAACGAAATATAGACACCTCCAGACAACTTTCAGCAAAAAAAGCATGAGATCCAGTATATAACCATAGCAATACATGTAAAAAGTTCGGCAGATTTATGGAAATACTTGCTAACTACTATAAAACTGCCTTCCCATTGAAGAAACACAGACCAAGGTCAAGTAACGAAATCAAGTCTTGGATAAAGACTGGAATTAAGATCATAAGTAAGAAAAGGAGAGAGAGCTGTACTGTATAATTAAAACATGGTATGTGTGTGACAAATATCTTGCTTACTATAAAAAATACAAGTCAATACTTTAAACAGTTGTAAAGGAGGCAAAAGTGAAAGCAAATGACCATTATATACAATCTGCTCAAAAACAAAACAAAAACTATATGGAAGTCATGAAACAACAGACAGGTATACACACTTTGAAAACTGCCAAAACTTAACTATGCCAAAATGAAGAGAAAATCACAGACCCAAGGAAAGTAGCGAATACTGTCAACAATTATTTTACAAATATACAGTCCCAAGGAAAGTTGTGGACCACTCAGGTACCGAAAACTTGTTTGGCTATTATGCTTTCCGCATGTTCGGTTTTTCCATTGATGACACTGTCAATATCATCTCGGAGAAAATAGCATACTCCCACTTTGAGTCCTTGTTTGCAGAATTTTCGACACTTTTGTCGTGGCTTGGGCCGCGCAAACAACTTCGAAGTTCACATCACACTGAAGCAGGGCTAATTCCGGTGGTACTACATGATGATGTCAAACAGGAAATCGACCAGCTCACTGCTTCTGGTGTTCTGCTTCCGATTACTGCTAGCAAATGGGCTGCACCACTTGTTATCATTCACAAACCTAATGGTAGTCTTCATCTCTGTGGCAATTTTAAAGCCTCAGTCAACACTCAATGTCTCATAGATATGAACCCCATGCTGCACCCAGAAGACATGCTCTCCAAATTAGCGGGGGGGAAAATCATCAGCTTCCACTCGACAAAGCTTCTCGTTGGTTTCTTATTCTCAACACTCCTTTCAGCTGATTTCAATATCAGAGACTACCACTTGGCATCACAACTGCTCCTGCAATCTTTCAGCATTTTTTGGAACAGCTACTGGCTAATGTCCCAGAATGTGTTTATTACCAGGATGATATAGTCGTCACTGGTTCCACTACAGCGGAACATCTTTGCAATCTTTGTACTCTTTTCTCTGCCCTGCAAGCTACTGACATCAAATGCAACTTTCAGATGTCACAGTTTTTTCAACCCTCTGTCATGTACCTGGGGTTTCAACTCTTTAGTGATGGAAATCAGTCACTTCACGTGAACGTTGCTGCCATTGAAGTTCTTCCTCGACCCACCAATGTCGAAGAGTTGCAAGCATTTTTGGGTACCATAGTGTATTATCACAAGTTTCTGCCCTTTGTAGTGGAGATTGCCCACCCGCTGCACAAACTACTTCGCAAAAATGTTGCATTTCAGTGGTCCGAGGGATGTGAAGCTGCCTTCATTTGCCTTAAAACTCTTCTGCACACACCCATGTTTAGCCACTTGTAAGCTGGGTCAACTGTTAATTCTTGACACTGATGCTTCTCGGCATGGTATTGGTATCATTCTCGGCCATAGATCAGAATGCCCCATAGCTTAAGCATCAAAAACACTCAATGCCTCTCAGCAATACTACTCTCAGATAGAGATGGAGGTTCTTGCTATCATATATGTCTTACGAATATTCAGTATTTTCTTAGATGGTACAAAATTTCATCTCATTACTGACCACAAACTACTGGTATCTCTCTTCAATCCAACAGTTTCAATACCTGACAATACCGCCCACAGATTAGTGATGGGCCTTATTCCTATTCCACTTCAATTACGAAATCCATTTCCGACCTATGGCACAGCATGCCAATGCAGGTGTTCTGTCACGCCTCCCCAAGGACCCTGACACTGTCTTTGATCGGAATGAGCTTCTTTGTTTTCTCGTAGATGAGGCAGAACAATGGATTCTTGAAGGCTTTCCAATCACAGCTGACCGCATAGCGGCTGCTACAGAGGCTGACCCCATGTTTGTCAAGTAATTGTGAAAATCAATATGTGGAATTAGATGTGCTCTTTTAGTTTATTTCAAGATCTTAACATCATTTAATTTCCTTAAATCTCGTGTTCAATGTGTTTTCATTTTCTCTCATACTGTATTTTTTGATATGTTGTCTTTGAAATGCGTGAGATGTGCTACAGCCTTGTCTTATTCAAAACTGCCGCCGGTCCGCCAAACAGTGGCGCTGCAAATATAGCTTCCACCGCAAGTGCCACCTAAACAACCAGCAGACGTGCGGTAGGAAGGACGAGACAGCCGTCAGTCTACATTGAGCTCTCTTGCCCTCACGTTGCTCAATCCTTATTGTGTACAAGTTGTCTTCATCCAATAAATGTATTGAAAGTTATAACACTGGTGATTGAAAAGGTGGTAAAACTGCATTTTGTGAGAAACGTAAAGATCAATGAACTGCCACATGGTGAAGCAATAAAAAGCATGGATGGTGAGTGACCTAATGGAAGAATGACTGGACTAATGCCAAAATGAAAAAAAGAGTCCCCAAGTTCTCCTTTTCAAGCTGCCATCCAAGGGTCTGTTACCTCAGTAACAGATGGAACTGAAACATGCAACACGGAAGAAGATAAAAAGAACCAAGGAAGGAGTAGAGGAGCAAAATGATTTTCTTAGTAATATTAAGAAATCTCAAAAGCTGTTGCATCAATAAACAATATTACGCAATTTGCAGCACACAAAATTTCTCCCAAGTTGTTGTAACTATTGTATAGTGCAAAAAACTGTTTAGAAAAAACAATTTTGAACAGGAAATTGAAATAGATTTTCATCCTTGATATGTAGTGAAAAATATAAAACAAATAAAGAAGGGAATAATATGTCTGTCCACGTTGTTGTTGTTATGGTCTTCAGTCCGGAGACTGCTTTGATGCAGCTCTCCACCCTACTCTATCCTGAGCAAGCCTTTTCATCTCCTCATAAGAACGGCAACCCACATCCACTTGAATCTGCTTACTATACGCGTCTCTTGGTCTCCCTCTGCGATTTTTACCCCACACACTTCCCTCCAATGCTAAATTTACGATTCCTCGATGTCTAAGAATGTGTCCTACCAAACGGTCCCTTCTTTTAGTCAAGGTATGCCAAAACGTCCTTTTCTCACCAATTCTATTCAGTACCTCTTCATTAGTTATGCGATCTACCCACCTAATCTTCAGCATTCTTTTGTAGCACCACATTTCAAAAGCTTCTATTCTTTTCCTGTCTACACTGCTTATCGTCCATGTTTCACTCCCATACAAGGCAACACTCCACACAAATGCCTTAAGAAAAGACTTCCTTACAATTAAATTAATATTCGATGTTAGCAAATTTCTCTTTTTCAAAAATGCTTTTCTTCCCATTGCCATTCTGCATTTTATATCCTCTGTACTGCGACCATCGCATGTTATTTTACTACCCAAGTAACAAAACTCACCTACCACCTTCATTGTTTCGTTACGTAATCTAATTCCTTCAGCATCGCCCGATTTTCTAAGACTGCACTCCATTATTTTTGTTTTGTTCTTGTTAATGTTCATTTTATACTCTCTCTTCAACACACTGTCCATTCCATTCAACTGCTCTTCCAGGTCCTTCGCTGTCTCTGCCAGAATTACAATGTCATCAGCAAAACACAATGTTTTTATTTCTTCCCTCTGAACTTTAATCCCTATTCCAAATTTCTCCTTGCCCTCCTTTATAGCTTTCTCAGTGTACAAATTGAACAACATTGGAGAAAGGCTACAACCCTGTCTTACTCCCTTCCCAACTGATGCTTCCCTTTCATGCCCTTCGAGTCTAATAACTGCGGTCTGGCTTTTGTACAAGTTGTAAATAACTCTCCTTTCCCTGTATTTTACCCCTGCTGACTTCAGAATTTGAAAGAGTGTATTCCAGTCAACATTGTCAAATGCTTTCTCCAAATCTACAAAAGCTAAAAATGTAGGTTTGCCTTTCCTTAATCTATCTTCTAAGATAAGACGTAAAGTGAGTATTGCCTCCCGGGTTCCTACGTTCCTCCTGAATCCAAACTGATCCTCCCCGAGGTCAGCTTCTACCAGCTTTTCCATTCTCCTGTAGATAATTCTTGTTAAAATTTTGCAACCATGACTTATCAAACTGATGGTTTTGTAATTTTCACATCTGTCTGCACCTGATTTCTTTGGAATGGAGATTATAACATTTTTCTTAAAGTCTGAGGGTATTTTGCCTGTCTCATACATCCTACACACCAGTCCAAATAGTTTTGTTATGGCTGGCTCTCCCAGAGACTTTAGTAGCTCTGAGGGTATGTCATCTACTCCTGGGGCCTTGTTCCGACCTAGGTCTGTCCACACAGGAATAAAAATGTTTATTGTTGCAGTAAAAATACAGAAGTGCCATATATTTATCAATTAGTGTAAATGGCTAGTTTTTAGTAGCACAACATACATAAAATGAACATTTACTGTGCAGGAATGAAGGTACATAAATATCAGCATAACTACACATTTATACTTTGTGCATGAGGCTGACAAATTTTATGTAGCGTAGTGAGTTTTGAGTATTCAGGAAACTACTTCAGTTTGGAAATTCATGTTAGTACCATGATATTACATTCTGAAAATTTTATTGTACTATATTTAACAATGGAAAAAATAGGATAGAATGTCAACAATATAAGGATAGGTAGCATGTCACAGTAAAGACAATCACTGAGTCTTAGACAAGTATGTAAAAGAGACAGTTAGCTTTACACAACTTTGAATTTTCAGTCGCAGCCTTCATTGGAAAAATACATACAAACATTCACACAGTAAATTCAGACATATCTCATGCACATGACCATCATTTCTGGCTGCTCTGACATGACTAACATAGAGGAAGTGCATTTTACACTTAACTGTCATGTAAACAAATATAAAAACACGTTGCATTTGGATATGTGTGAGTGTGTGTGTATTTGTTTACCTTCCTTTTTTTCCCCTACGGTAAGTCCTTCCACTCCTGGGATTGGAATGACTCCTTTTCCACTTCCTTAAAACCCATATCCTTCCCTTTCTCCTCTCCTTTCTTCCTCTTTTGTGGAAAGGATTGGAATGATTCCTTTTCCACATTCTTTAAAACTCATATCCTTCCCTTTCTCCTGTCCTCCCTTCCTCTTTTCCTGAAGAAGTGACCAACGGTTGCAAAAGGTTGAATGTTTGTGTGTGTTTTTATTTTTTATTTGTGTTTTTGTGTCTATCGGTGAACCTGTGCTTTGGGTAAGTCAAACAATCCTTACTTTTACACTACATATAGTTAAGCAGAGTAAATGGCATGATATTATTAATAAAAATAGACTTTGGGCAGAAATCGGTAACTAAGGTAGAATATTAAACAATTTTAGGTGTGTGCCTTGATTAGAGGTTAAATCCAAAGAAATGTTGATGATCTGTTTCAGTGTTTGAGTTCAATTACTTATGCTATTAAGGTTATTGCAAATTAAAGTGGTAAAAACCTCAAAGAACTAGCTCACGACACCTATATTCATTCACTTCTTCCATATACAGGTAAAGCATCAGCGAGTAAAACAGTATTCATCATACAAAAATGTGTAATCAAAATAATTGCTGGAGCTCAGCGAAGATCATCTGGCAGATATTTGTTTAACAATCACAGAAACTTCACAGTATATTGTACAGTTCCTTATGAAATTTGTTGTTGATAATCGAACCTAATTCAAAAATATTATCAGTGTTCATAACTACAACATTAGGAAAATGGATGATCATTATTCAAGGTTAAATCTAACTTTGGTACAAAAAGAGATGAATTATGCTGCCACAAATTTGTTTGGCCACTGTAGCATCAAAAGGTTTAAAAGATAGCCAACCAGCACCTAAAACGAAATCAAAACAATTTCTGAATGACACCTGCTTCTACTCAATGGACGACTTTTTAGATATATATTAGTAATTTTACAAAAAGAAAAAAAAATGAATGTCATAATATCGTGTAAAGATAAACTGACAGGTTCCTCATGATTATGAAAGGTTATTTCATGATCTATGGAACAACTTTTTATGTTATCTAATATGACATACCGTAGTAATAAATATAGGAAGAAGGCCATCATAAAAACTGGCCAAAAGCAAGATGAACCACCCTAGGGCACTTTACAACTCAGGCCACATGGGTCCTCCCCTCCAATGCCTGCTCTTCTGAGCCGCATAGATGGGAGTTGTCCTACATTACATTCAATGGTCCTACAACCATCCTGGCCTCAAACTAAGATAAATTATCATCCTTCAACCCATGCCTAATACCTCCTCCCTCCCTCCAGCCCCAAACTATCCAATATCTCCTTTCAATTCATATCTGTCTTCCAAATGTGTGCTGCCCCCTACTTTTGTATTATTTGAATTTTTTTATTTTTATCTTTTTTACATTTTTCCACACACAAAAATACGCCTCTGCATATTCCTTTCTTGCTTCCCCTCCCCTCCCCTTATTGCATTCCAAGAATGTACCTATCAGAACATTTTCACTTTTCCACACCCTTGCCCTGTGTTCTTCCCCATCAACTCCTTTCTGCTCACCTCCTCACTTACTGTCATGATATTAGTCATACATCTGTTTGTGGCTATTTTTAACGGCAATAAACTTGAGGAAATGCTTTTTACACTTAGCTGTCATGTAAGATTTATTTATTATGCCACTAGTTTTGGGAATATCCCATCATCACAGCATGTCAAATTACATAAATTACATAAACAGTTCCATTCATACATTTCCTGAATCAATTAAAGATGTCATCTTATCTGTTGTATTTAGGTCATATGCAGAGCCACTTGCTGTGTTTCTATCAGTATGACAAAAGACTCTTTTTTATGGATAGTATGATATTTTCAATTGATGCAGGAAATGTATGAAACAGAACTGTTTATGAAATTTTGAATCCCGTGATGATGGGATATTCCCGAAACTAGTTGCATAATAAATAAGTCTTACATGACAGTTAATTATAGAAGGAAACTTTCCTGGTGGGATAAACAATTATAAAAAATAGAAAACGGATGACTTACCCAAAGGACAGGCTCGTCGACAGACACAAATAAAATCACTCACAAACACACATACAAGCTTTCGCAACCGTTGGTCGCTACTTCAGGAAAAGAGGATTGGAATGACTCCTTTTCCACTCCCTTCCTCTCCTCCTTCCTTCCCCTTTTCATGAAGAAGCGACCAACGGTTGCAAAAGTTTGAATGTTTGTATGTGTATTTATTTTTTATTTCTGTTTTTTTTTTTTTTTTTTTTTTTTTTTTTTTTTTTTTTTTTGTGTGTGTGTCTATCGGCGAACCTGTGCTTTGGGTAAGTCAAACAATCTTTATTTTGATACATATTTTTCCCACCAGGAAAGTTTTCTCTATAATATTCGTAACTATATATAGTGTGTTTTACCAAAATTTATTGGGAGTCCATTTGCAGAGAATCACTTAATAATTTGTTTGCTATTCTAGTTTATTCCTTTGATCTAAGATAATGGAATGAAGTATTTCATTAACTAAAACTTATTGTCTCTTCCGTGCACTTTTCATGGCTCTGAATGAGAAGTAAATGACCCTTAATAAGTTGTTCAACTAATTACAATACTGGATTGTGGGAAGATGGCAATACAGTGTAGGTGCCTTTGCACTGTCCACTATTTGCCAAATTCAAGAACAAGGTTATTGAAAGTCATATCTTAATACAGAAGGCACTATTATTAGCTGAACACATACTTATTATAGAATGGTACAGAGTGCACATTAGTTTATTAACCACAACAATCTTTTTGTCACTAGGCAGCAACTCTTCAGCTACACCAACTCAGTTGATGCAGTCCATCATAATATGACAAGACTTCAAAAAGTATAATAAATGATCCATGTGTTCCATTTGATTCTCAAGAGGTTGCAATTATGATCAAGAGATTATAAAAGTAACCGACCAACTAACTTTATTTGATGATCAAAATATCCACGGGTGTACTGCCGGTCTATAGTGTCCAACGGGCACAATATTTCGGCGATCATACATGTCGCCATCATCAGGTGAACTGACGGACTGAGCTCCTGGAAACACGCCGGCACGGAGATCCGCACGCTACGGCTGCTCGAAGGGAACTGGGTTCTAGCCCGGTAGCGGGCCATTTAAATACCCGCGGCCCGCGGAGCGATCCCTCCGCTGTCCGCGCCGCGGCCGCGCAGTGGAACCGATTGCGCCGGCGTCTGAGAAGACGTCGGTGTGAGGGCTCTGTCCGCCATGGTCGTCACTTCGTTACATTTGCTAGATTTACTCTTAATTAACCCAATCGCTGGTTCCCAAGCTTTGCTAAGCTTATAGCCAGAGTCATGGTTTATGAGGTCGTCACTTGTGCGAATTTCAATGCCCTCTCTAACGACGCAGTCCCAGTATCTCGACGTCTGTACCAAAATCCTAGTGTGTTCATACTCCATGGCGTGATTCTCCGACAAACAATGTTCAGCGACCGCCGACTTGCTCGGATACATCAATCGTGTGTGCCTCTGGTGTTCAACGCATCGATCCTCGACGGTACGCATCGTCTGTCCAATATATGACTTTCCACACTGACACGGAATCTGGTACACGCCCGCCTTCCTCAAACCAAGATCATCTTTAGCGCTCCCCACCAGTGCACGAATTTTATTCGGCAGAAAAAAACAGTTCCAACCTGGTGTTTTCTCAAAATGCGGGCGATCTTCCCTGAGAGTGCGCCGGTATATGGAACGAACGCAGTGCCTACATCCTCCCTTGCGTTTTCATCCGTTTCCACAGGTTGTGTTGTAGTGGTTGGGCGGAGAGCCCGCTGAATCTGCCACTCTGAGTACCCATTTTTTCGAAATACAGTTCTAGGTGTTCCAATTCCTGGGGTAGACTCTCTGCGTCGGAGATAGTGCGCGCCCTATGTACTAGAGTTTTAAGTACCCCCATTCCTCTGTGAAGGGTGATGACAGCTGTCTGCGTGTAAATACAGATCAGTGTGCGTTGTCTTCCGATATACACTATGACCCAGGGTGCCGTCAGCTCTTCTCTTGACCAAGACGTCAAGGAACGGAATTTACCCTCTGTTTCAGTATCCATAGTGAATTTGATGTTGGGGTGTATGGAGTTCAGATGTGTAAGGAAGTCAAGGAGTTTATCCATACCATGTGGCCAGATGACGCAAGTGTCGTCCACGTAACGGAAAAATCAAGTAGGTTTCCATTGAGATGATGCCAGGGCTTCCTCCTCGAAATTCTCCATGTATAAATTTGCGACCACAGGGGAGAGTGGGCTACCCATGGCGACTCCCTCCGTTTGTTCGTAGTATTCGCCATTGAAAAGAAAATACGTGGAGGTCAAGACATGCCTAAAAAGTTCGGTGGTCTTCTCGTCAAATTTCTGACCAATCAAATCTGACTCTCGAAGGGGCACCCTCGTAAACAACGAAACAACGTCAAAACTTACCATGATATCCGACTCATCCAGCCTGAAGTTGTTAAGGCGTTTCACAAAATCCACGGAATTACGTATGTGATGAGGGCATTTACCCACATAAGGACTAAATATTCCCGTCAAGTATTTGGCCAACAAATATGTAGGTGCCCTGATGTTACTGACAATGGGACGTAACGGCACCCCATCTTTGTGAACCTTAGGGAGTCCATAAAGTCTTGGCGGTACCGGACCTTGAGGTAAAAGTTTCTTGGCGACACCCTCCGGTAAATCCGCATCCTTGAGAAGCGCCCTGTTTTGTTTTCCACCTTCTTTGTGGGGTCAACGCTGATCTTCCGGTAGGAATCGTCATTTAGCAGGCTCTGCATCTTTTCAGTGTATTCCTTATGGGAGACAACAACCGTAGCATTGCCTTTATCAGCCGGTAAGACAACAATATCAGGGCGCTCCCTCAGGTCACGAATGGCCGCCCTCTCTTTACTAGTGATGTTTGACTTCGTGGGCTTGGATTTCGTCAATGCACGACAAGTTTCACTATGGAGACTGAAACGGAGGGTAAATTGCCGTTCCTTGACGTCTTGGTCAAGAGAAGAGCTGACGGCACCCTGGGTCATAGTGTATATCGGAAGACAACGCACACTGATCTGTATTTACACGCAGACAGCTGTCATCACCCTTCACAGAGGAATGGGGTACTTAAAACTCTAGTACATAGGGCGCGCACTATCTCCGACGCAGAGAGTCTACCCCAGGAATTGGAACACCTAGAACTGTATTTCGAAAAAATGGGTACTCAGAGTGGCAGATTCAGCGGGCTCTCCGCCCAACCACTACAACACAACCTGTGGAAACGGATGAAAACGCAAGGGAGGATGTAGGCACTGCGTTCGTTCCATATACCGGCGCACTCTCAGGGAAGATCGCCCGCATTTTGAGAAAACACCAGGTTGGAACTGTTTTTTTCTGCCGAATAAAATTCGTGCACTGGTGGGGAGCGCTAAAGATGATCTTGGTTTGAGGAAGGCGGGCGTGTACCAGATTCCGTGTCAGTGTGGAAAGTCATATATTGGACAGACGATGCGTACCGTCGAGGATCGATGCGTTGAACACCAGAGGCACACACGATTGATGTATCCGAGCAAGTCGGCGGTCGCTGAACATTGTTTGTCGGAGAATCACGCCATGGAGTATGAACACACTAGGATTTTGGTACAGACGTCGAGATACTGGGACTGCGTCGTTAGAGAGGGCATTGAAATTCGCACAAGTGACGACCTCATAAACCGTGACTCTGGCTATAAGCTTAGCAAAGCTTGGGAACCAGCGATTGGGTTAATTAAGAGTAAATCTAGCAAACGTAACGAAGTGACGACCACGGCAGACAGAGCCCTCACACCGACGTCTTCTCAGACGCCGGCGCAATCCGTTCCACTGCACGGCGCGAGGCGCGGACAGCGGAGGGATCGCTCCGCGGGCCGCGGGTATTTAAATGGCCCGCTACCGGGCTAGAACCCAGTTCCCTTCGAGCAGCCGTAGCGTGCGGACCTCCGTGCCGGCGCGTTTCCAGGAGCTCAGTCCGTGAGTTCACCTGATGATGGCGACATGTATGATCGCCGAAATATTGTGCCCGTTGGACACTATAGACCGGCAGTACACCCGTGGATATTTTGATCATCAAATACGCCGGGAGAAACTGAAGAATCATAACTTTATTTGATTTCAATATTTTGTTGAAAGGTCATCCAATAATTTTTTGAGGTATCAGTAATGTTTGTTATTTTCTTTTGTGGCTGAATTGATTCAAGTGTGTCAGGTAGTATTTAGTTTGTGTTCCTATTACAGATATTGTGTGAGGCCATGAAAAATTTTAATTTATTCACTACTACTTCCACTCATTCATTTTATGTTATTGCCTTTTAAATGCACTTTCAGGAGTCTAGCGGCTGGTTTGCTGATGAAGATGATGATGAAGATTTAAATTAGAGTGAAAGGGAAGACATATGAATTGGAAACTGCTCTCTAAATTAAATTATGGCATTCAACATATTCAAAAATGTGTATTTCAAATCACAACTCAGTGGTTTATGTTACTTATGGTTGTGACAAAAATAATTTTAAAAAGTGAAAATAGATTCACAGGAAAATTTGTGTTAGTTCCATTAAAACGGAAGTTATGGGCAAGAGTTATTGTGCAAGGAGTGTAAGTCAAAATAGCATTAGTGTGAACCTCCAACTTATTTTAAAGAGATATCTTCCAGTGGCCACAATCTAGAATTTTTCATCTCAATTCTATCACATTAATTAGTTATGGCTTCAATTTGGAAGTAAATATTTACTCCTTATAGCAGTTTGTAATGTTTAGGGTATAGACTTCTTCATTGGAGCAAGTATAAAAGTAAACAGGTAATTTTCAGGAAGTATGTTAGTGTAAAATGAGTAGAGGCAAAAATATATTTTATGGTTTTTAATAAGTAACAGAACTCTCAAAATTTCAAACAAAAAGTGTAGCTACAGTAAAGGTACAAATAAAATAGTAAAGCAATAATTTTCTATATATATAAAACTTATTTTTCTTGTAGTGAGACAAAGAATTTTCCATTGTAAACTGTCTGTATCGCTCATTACATAATGTAAATGAAAGTTTCAGTTTTGTCATCTAGAGTTTCATAACAATATTATTGCCAAAAGCAATACCATATTTATTATTAGTTTTACTTCCACAAAAACGTTTTTTATTAGTTAATATTGTGTGTTTATAAAAAGTAGTTTGTTTTACAATAATGGCATAAAAAAGATCTAGGTAGATAGTTTAAGCATATTTACTAGGTACAAAAATAATACATTGTTCAACTGTGGGTTTGTATTTGCGATTCAGAAATGAAAGATTTCTTGAAAAGCTTTGTGTTTTAATAAAATGAGTGTGTTAACAAATAGTTGTTGAATTAAAAGTGTGAAACAAAAGATGAGGGCGAGAGAGCCCCCATCTCTTACCTCCACCCCTCTCAGGAAACAGTGACCTGTAAGTGACTAATCAAGAATCTTTGATGGCCATTGATCACAAGGTGAAAATTGCTTCATCATTAGCAAGTAAAAATTTCTTACAATTTGTGCCATGAATAGTTCAAGCAAATATGATCAAATTATGATAGTTCATTTTGTGAAAATCCACATTCTACTTTCTAAACACGTATGTACAAAATATACCGCATGTCATCTACTCCAGGGCCTTATTTCAACTTAGGTCTTTCAATGCTCTGTCAAATTCTTATCTTAGTATAATAATAATAATAATAATAATAACTTTATTGTCATTAAACCATTATACCAATGGACAATGTCAATCACATAATACAATACAGTTTATAATATAGCACATTATAGTTATGGCAGTAGATAATGCCAAATACATAATATTATATAGTTGATAATATAACGCAATCTAGTTAGAAGCATTACATTTCTATTTTACAGATGCTAAATTCCGTTATATCATAGAATTAACCAGTTATATGATGTTTGCTTGAATTTGACTTCTGGGATATCTTGTATGTTTTGTAGAAGCTTATTAAATAATTTATGCCCTACAATTTCAGTGATTTTTACAGTCTGTGGTATGGCATGTAGATGTATTTATTGCTTCTTGTGCTGTAGCAATGTACATTTTCTCTACACTCTGCTTCAGGTAATTTCCTTTTGGTATAAATTAATATATATATAGATAGATAAAAAATAGATGAAGTACATTTACCAGGCGAAGGGGCACAGGCAGTGATAGCAACAAATAAACACACAGACACACACACACACACAAACGCAAGCTTTCACAGCCTAGCTGCTTCGTCAGGCAGAAGGGAAGGAGAGGGAAAACAAAGGGAAAAGGAAATTATGAGGGTTTTAAGGGAGTGGATAAGGACTCATTCCAATCCCGGGACAGGAAAGACTTACCTTGAGGGGAAAAAAGGAGGGTAAACAAATACACACACACCCACACATTTACACAGACGCAAGTACACTTAGGCAGACATACTGTAGAAAGCAAAGAAGTTAGACAGAGATGCCACTTGAGGCAGAGGCTCTGTCTAGAGAACCAAGGCAAAGATGTTAAGATGGTGGGTGGGAATTCGAATTTAGCGGAGGTTGAGACCAGGTGGGCAACGGGAAGAGAGAATATGCTGAAGGGGTTCCCATCTCCAGAGTTCTGAAGGATTGGTGTCAGTGGGAAGTATCCAGATAACCCGGACAGTGTAACACTGTGCCAAGATGTGCTGGTCGTGCCCAAGGCGTGTTTAACCACAGGGTGATCCTCATTACCAACAAACACTGTCTGCCTGTGACCATTCATGCGAATGGACAGTTTGTTGCTGGTCATTACCACATAGAACGCTTCACAGTGTAGGCATGTCAGTTGGTAAATCATGTGGGTGCTGTCGCAAGTGGCTCTGCCCTTGATTGTGTACACCCTCCGGGTTACGGGACTGGAGTAAGTGGTGGTGGAAGGGTGCATAGGGCAGGTTTTACAATGGGGGCGGTTACAAGGGTAGGAGCCAGAAGGTAAACCGGATACTTTCCGGGACTGGAGCGGACTCTGAATGTGGCTCTCCAGCAAGGATACGACTTCCTAAAATCCCGCCCTGAAATGAGATCCATCCTTCATGACATCCTCCCCACTCCTCCGAGAGTGTCTTTCCGCCGTCAACCTAACCTCCGTAACCTCCTAGTCCATCCTTATAAAATCCCCAAACCACCTTCCAGAAGGAGGAACTTCTTAACTTCTTTGCTTTCTACAGTATGTTGCCTAGGTGTACTTGTGTCTGTGTGAATGTGTAGGTGCATTTGTTTACCCTCCATTTTTCCCCCAAGGTAAGTCTTTCCTCTCCCGGGATTGGAATGGCTCCTTACCCCCTTCCTTATAACCCTCATCATTTCCTTTTCCCTCTCCTTCCCTTCTGCCTGAAGAAGCAACTGGGTTGCGAAAGCTCATTTGTGTGTGTGTTCATTTATTTGTTTGTGATACTGTGCTCCTTCGCCTGGTGAGTAATCTTCATCTATATTTTATATTTAATTTTTCCTGCTATGAATTTTTCGTCTTAATATTCGTATTTTATATATATATATATATATATATATATATATATATATATATATATATATATATTATAGAGGAAAAATTCCTAACAGGAAAAAAATATACGTAAAAAATAGATGAAGAACACTTACCAGGCGAAGGGGCACAGGCAGTAATAGCAACAAATAAACACACAGACACACACACACTCAAAAATGCTAGCTTTCGCAGCCTAGCTGCTTCATCAGGCAGAAGGGAAGGAGAGGGAAAAGGAAATGATGAGGGATTTAAGGAAGGGGGTAAGGAGCCATTCCTTAAATCCCTCATCATTTCCTTTTCCCTCTCCTTCCCTTCTGCCTGATGAAGCAGCTAGGCTGCGAAAGCTAGCATTTTTGAGTGTGTGTGTGTGTCTGTGTGTTTATTTGTTGCTATTACTGCCTATATATATATATATATATATATATATATATATATATATATATATGATCCCACCGACACCCCGCACCTTTACCTTCTACCTGCTTTCTAAGATTCAGAAACCTAATCCATCAGGCCGGCCGATTGTGGTCGGTCACCAAGCCCCCACAGAAGGAACCCCTCCTACATAGATCAACACCTTCAACCCATCATGTGCAGTCTCCCAAATCAAAGACACCAACCACTTCCTCGATCACCTGAAATCCTTACCCAGCCTGTTACCTCCTGAAACCATCCTTGTAACCATTGATGCCACTTCCTTATACACCAGTATCCCACATGCCCAGGGCCTCGCTGCGATGGGTTATTTCCTTTCACACTGACCACCCACTTCCCTACCTAAAACCTCTTTCCTTAATACCCTAGCCAGCTTCATCCTAACCCACAACTTCTTCACCTTTGAGGGCCAGACATAACAACAACTAAAGGGAACAGCCATGGGAACCAGGATGGCTCCATCGTACGCAAACTTATTTATGGGACACTTAGAGGAAGCCTTCCTGGATACCCAAGCCTGTCAACCCAAAGTTTGGTATAGATTAATTGATGACATCTTCATGATCTGGACCAACAGTGAAGAAGAACTCCATAATTTCCTCTCCAACCTCAACTCCTTTGGTCCCATCAAATTCACCTGGTCCTATTCCAAATCCCATGCCAATTTCCTTGATGTCGACCTCCATCTGTCCAATGGCCAACTTCACACATCAGTCCACATCAAACCAACCAACAAACAACAATACCTCCATTATGACAGCTGCCATCCATTCCACATCAAACGTTCTCTTCCCTATAGCTTAGGTCTTCGTGGCAGAAGAGTCTGCTCCAGTTCCGAATCCCTGAACCAGTACACCAATAACCTAATAACAGCTTTCACATCCCGCAGCTATCCTCCTGATCTGGTTCAGAAGCAAATTAACAGAGCCACCTCCTCATCCCCCCAAATCCAGAACCTTCCACCGAAAAACCCCAGAAGTGCCCCTTTTGTCACCGGATACTTTACGGGACTGGAGGGGACTCTGAATGTGGCTCTCCAGCAGGGATAGGACTTCTTTAAATCCTGCCCCGAAATGAAATCCATCCTTAATGACATCCTTCCCACTCCACCAAGAGTGTCTTTCTTCCGCCCGCCTAACGTTCATAACCTCCTAGTTCATCCCTATAAAATCCCCAAACCACCTTCCCTACTCTCTGGCTCCTACCCATGCAACTGCCCCCGTTGTAAAACCTGCCCTATGCACCCTTCCACCGCCACTTACTCCAGTCCAGTAACCTGGAAGGTGTACACGATCAAGGGCAGAGCCACTTGCAATAGCACCCACGTGATTTACCAACTGACATGCCTGCACTGTGAAGCGTTCTATGTGGGAATGACCAGCAACAAACTGTCCATTCGCATGAACGGTCACAGGCAGACAGTGTTTGTTGGTAATGAGGATCACCCTGTGGGTAAACATGCCTTGGTGCACGGCCAGCACATCTTGGTGCAGTGTTACACCGCTATGTGAACAAGAGCTTCTTTAATGACCAGACTGTCGACGGAACTTCAAAGACTAAATTTCTGAATTATTTCCTTCACAGTGTTCACACTTAATATTGTCACATTGCAAACAGCAGGTGGTGCCGAATTAGAAGGCTGGTTGGTAACAGCACTACACTTTACCCTTACAGCACGTTTATTGCGAACAGAAGCGTACACTCTGTAAAGACTGACTTCTGTCTGGAGTACTCCACTATTTATACAGAGAAGGACTTTGCTAGAACTTAATCAAACATAAGAAAGACGCAGAACATTCTAGAAATAATAAATACAAAGAAATAAATTCTCTTCTGCCTGTGTCAGGATTTGAACTGGGGACCGCAAACACAGCCATCTGTGATGCTAACCACTGCACTATACGTGCTGTCAGAAGACTCACCGCATTGCTCCCCATCCCGAAGTAACAGTGACCAGCTGTTAAGTTCCCTTTGCAGCCACCTGCAGTGTCCTGGATCTTGTTATGGGTCAAGAGTATGGCAGTTCCGGAGAATCCTTATCCTGTGCCTGAACGCCTTCCTTGCGGTGACGATGATTGGCACCAGGCCCTCCTGTTGTAGCTTCATCATTACCATGACGGTCTTCAGAGTCCTTGAACAAGAGTCCGTTTCTATTTGTTCTCTGGGATCGTTGTGAGGCTTCAGGCAGAGGACCTACACAACGTCTCTTCGTTTTTGTCGTTTTGAGGACGGCTCATAATCCGCAACTTCGTATGTGAAGTCTGAAAGGCGGTGTATGACACGATACGGACCAAAGTATCGCTTCAGTAACTTTTTCGATAACCCAACTTTCCGTACAGGGGTAAAAATCCATACCAGATCTCCTGGGCTGTACACAACAGGTCGGTGCTTGTCGTTATACCACTGGCGGTCCTTCTCCTGGGCGTCCAGTATTCGTATGCGAGCCAGATGACTTGCTTCTTCGACCCTGGTGATGAGCTGTTTCACATAGTCATCCGGTTGGAACGGAAACAGCGTATTCATTGTCGTCTCAACCTCACGACCATGGAGCAGGAGAAACGGCGTGAAGCCTGCGGTGTCTTGCCTTGCTGTATTATAAGCGATTCTCATGACTGGCGGTATTGTATCCCAATCCTTCTGCTCAACATCGACAACATACCTGCTAACGTCTTGTTAAAACGTTCTGTAAGACAATTTGACTGAGGGTGAAAGGCAGTTGTTATTCTGTGGACAATGTTGCAACATGACATTACCTCTGATACATGTTTTGACACGAATACTTTTCTTTGATCAGGTATCATCACACTTGGTGCACCATGCTTCAAAATAATGTCTTCCATTAAGAATTTTACGACCTCTGTGGTTTCTGCAGACGACACAGGTTTCGTGACAGCGTAGTGGGTGAGGTAGTCAGTGCAGACTATTATCCATCGGTTACCTGCTGTCGACTTCGGGAAAAGATCGATTCCAATCCGGTGGAATAGAGCTGCTGCAGGTGGAATTGGTACCAGATCACCTGGAGGTAATTGCGGCACATACTTCCGTCACTGGCACTCCTTACAGTGACTCACATTGTACTTGACTGATTTGTAGAGACCTTGCCAGTAATACCTGCGTCTGATTCTGTCTTCGGATCTTCATGAATCTTAGATGATCGGATATTGGAGAATCGAAATACTTGAAAAGAGCTAGCCAGAGATGAGCTGGAACAACCAGTAATCATTTGGGACCCAGTAGATCGTAGTTGCTCTTATACAATGTCCCATTTATAAGTTGAAACTCTCCTTTGATCGGTTCTCCTTGCTCCAAGGCCTCTATAGTCTGTAATAATGCTGGACCTTCCCTCTGTTCAGCTGTAATGTCACCTAACTCAGTGAATGCTGAAATTTCATCTATGCTTTTGTGTTTGGCTAATGGATTCCTCGAAAGGCAGTCTGCGTTCTTGTGTTTGCACCCATCTTTGAATACGACTGTGACATCGTACTTTTGGAGTCTTAGTGCCCATCTTGCTAGTCGACCTGATGGATCCTTCAAACTGGCCACCCAACATAAAGAATGGTGGTCTGTCACGACGGTGAATGGTTTACCGAATAGATATGGCCCGAACTTGTTGATAGACCAGATAACAGGGAGACACTCCTTCTCGGTTGTAGTGTAGTTCATCTTGGACTTTGAGAAAACTCTTGATGTATAAGCTATCACCTTTCCAGCACCTTCCTGAACCTGTACAAGCACTGAACCAATCCCATAACCACTGGCATCTGTGTGAAGTTCAGTTTTATCATTCTCATCGTACAAGGCTAGAGCTGGTGCACAAGTTAGAGCCTCCTTAAGTTCGTGGAAAGTTTGTTATTTCGTCTTACCCCAGTAAAACTTGGCGTTTCCCTGCAATTCCTGCAATGGACGTGCCTTATTACAAAAACCTTCCATCAAACGACAATACTATGAGCACAGCCCGAGGAAACTTCTCACATCACAGATGTGCTGAGGAGTTGGAAATGCTGTGACTGCCCTTACTTTATCTGAATCAGAACGCACCCCATCTCCGTTCACTAGGTGCCCCAGGATTTTTATCTCTTTGGCGACAAAGAGGCACTTCCTTGGGTTCTGGTGGAGTCCTGCTGCCTTTACGAACTTCAACACAGTTGACAGTCGGCTTAGATGTTCCGCAAATGTTCTTAAGAAAATGACAATGTCATCTAGATAACATAGACATGTCCTCCATTTAAGGTGTCGTAGCAAGTTGTCCATCATTCGTTCGAATGTGGCCAGGGCATTACATAGTCCAAACGGCATGACCTTGAATTCCTAGAGGCTGTCAGGTGTAATAAAAGCAGTCTTTAACCTGTCAACTTCAATTTGCCAGCAACCTGTCTGCATGTCCATTGTTGATAAGTATGTAGCTCCTTTCCAACAGTCTAATGTGTCGTCAATGCGCAGATGGGTAGACATCTTCCTTTGTGATTTTGTTCACCCTTCAATAGTCTAAACAGAAACGCCACATGCCATCCTTCTTCTTCACGAGTACCACCAGAGATGACCAGGGTTCTCTGAAGGTTGAATAATGTCATCGTGCAACATCATCTCGACTTTTTCTCGAATTATCCGTCTTTCAGTTGGTGACACTCTGTACGAAAGCTGGCTAATTGGTGGATGATCTCCTGTATTGATACGGTGTTCTATCGTGGGCCGTTTCATCTGGATCTTCTCCTGCCTGACTTGGAATACACCTGAAAATTGTTGTAGTGTGGGTAACACCTGCTGACGTTCCTGCATCAGACTGGGCCCTATATGCAATGCCATATTAGTTTCCTCTAGTGCGTTGATGGCAGTACCAGCAGAGCATGAGACTTCATTGCTGACATTGAGCTCACTGTCCTGGACTGGTTCGGCTGTTCCAGTACACATTCCTTTAGGAATGATTTGCAATTGCTCGTGAAAGTTTGTGATCCAAAGTCTCCTCAACCAACCGTAATGGTTATGATAGCCACTGGTATGTAGATTTCCTATGTTATACTGATTAGCTTTCTGCTGTTGACAAGCACTTCACTATCCAACTGGTCATTTCGGCTGTTGACTCTAACTCTTTTCATTGTTAACGGCGGTATCTCAGCATTCTCGACAGAAAACAACCTGCCAGGGAAGTCCATGTTACCTGTACTCGTCAGAACGGCTTTTTCAATTTGTAGCTCAGACCTTCTGCAGTCAATGACAGCCTGGGATGCCTGAAGGAAGTTCCATCCGAGGATGCCGTTACGGCCAGGATAGTATTTAGGGTATGCGACGCCCCTGTGCAATAATTTTATTTTACGCCTCCCCTTTCCCCTGGCATCTGAGATTAAAACTTGATTTCTCAAAAAAAGTACCTCTCTGGATACTCCACTGTTATCAACACAACAATCTGTATTTCAAAATTTAATGCAGTAATCGAAACTCTGAATAAAAATATCATTTAATCTACTATTTGTGAAACATATTCCACAACATTAAAATAATATTTAAAAAAATGTCGATGGCAAAATTTTGCCGCCCTGTGTAGCTGCACAAGTTGCACCTGCCTAAATACGGCCCTGGTTACGAATACATTCTGTTAAAACGACAAATTCAAAAGGCTGCGTCCTGTTGTTGATAGTTACTTTTGCAATACATGTTCCTGCCAGCTGGACATATTTTCCATTTCCGACCTTCAGCACTGTTGCTCTTGTATCACAGAACATGTCGTCTTTAGTTTGCGGCGGTCTTCATTCGACAGTACAGAGAAGGAAGTTCCTGAATCGACTAGTTCCCGGACAGGGTAGCCGTCGATGATGAGATTTCCCGACATCTTAGCGACTGTCGCCCATGGAGGATTTTCATCCGCGGCGGCCGCACCTCCGTAGATGGTCGCCTCGCCTAGTTTTCCTGAACACGGTGGCTAGGCGAGCGACTGATATCTCTGAAAGGGAACATATGTTCATATGTTTGTATAGATTATGGGACTTAACTATGGGGTCATCAGTCCCTAAACTTACAAACTACTTATGAAGTAACTAAGGACGGCACAAATATCCATGCCCGAGGGGGGATTCGAACCCCCAACCGTAATGGCCGTGCAGACCGTGACTGTAGCGCCTCAGTCCCCTCGGCCACCGCGGCCGGCTGAAAGGGGACAGTGAACGGCGGCGGCATGTTTGAGAGCGACCCCATCCAGGATACGGCGACGGGCCGCGTCCCGTAGGCCCACAGTAAATTTCTGCAGTTGACTCCCATTGAAAAGACTGCTCCGATGGTTGGAGTCTTGCTGCATAATAATTGTGAAATACTCGTCTTCTCTCCCTACAGTCTCGTTCGACATGTCCGGAAACGCCACAGTGAAAACACAATGGCGTGTTCTCGTCTGTCCTCCTGCGAGGCTTCACAGTTGCTGGAGGAGTTGGTTGTGTTCGCGTCGGTCGGTTCCTAAGCTGCCGTTTGGCGGCTGCGGCATAAGTCATACACTACGTTTACATGCAACACATCTTCCGGAAGACGAAAAGGCCGCGGTGGCCGAGGGGACTGAGGCGCTTCATTCACGGTCTGCACGGCCACTACGGTCGGGGGTTCGAATCCCCCCACGGGCATGGATATTTGTGCCGTCCTTAGTCTTAGTTAGTACATAAGTATTTTGTAAGTTTAGGGACTGATGACCCCGTAGTTAAGTCCCATAGACTATACAAACATTTTGAATTTTGGAAGACGAAAACCGATTTTCGTAAACCGTTTTTCGCTGTCATGTTTACATACTATATTCTGAATCGGATTTCCTAGCCCACTTAATATGGCGGCTGAAATACAGCTGATTGAGTTCCTGATTTAGTCCGCACAATCGCTATTTTTCTTTATTTAAATACACAGATTTATTTTCACTCTAATATTTATACTTTTATTTCACATTAGAAAATCTAAATCTCATCTACATTCATATTCCGCAAGCCACCCGACGGTGTGTGGCGGAGGGTACCTTGAGTACCACTATCGGTTCTCCCTCCTATTCCAGTCACGTAATGTTCGCAGAAAGGAAGATTGTCGGTATGCCTCTGTATGGACTCTAATCTCTCTGATTTTATCTTCATGATCTATTCGCGAGATATACGTAGCAGCAAGCAATATACCGCTAGACTCCTCGGTACATGTATGTTCTCGAAACTTCGACAAAAGCCTGCACCGAGCGACAGAGCGTCTCTCCTGCAGAGTCTTCCGCTAGAGTTTATCGATCATCTCCATAACGCTTTCACGATTACCAAATGATCCTGTAACGAAGCGCGCTGCTCTCCGTTGGATCCTCTCTACTTCCTCTATCAACCCCACCTGGTACGGATCCCACACCGGTGAGCAGTATTCAAGCTGTGGGCGAACAAGTGTACTGTAACCTACTTCCTTTGTTTTCGGACTGCATTTCTTTAGGATTCTTCCAATGAATCTAAGTCTGGCATCTGTTTTACCGACGATTGATTTATATGGTCGTTCCATTTTAAATCACTCTTAATGCCTACTCCCAGATAATTTATGGAATTAACTGCTTCCAGTTGCTGACCTGCTATAGTGTAGCTAAATGATACAGGATCTTTCTTTAGATGTATTCGCAGCACATTACACTTGTTTACATTGAGATTCAATTGCCATTCCCTGCATCATGCGTCAATTCGATGCAAATCCTCCTGCATTTCAGTACAATTTTCCAGTGTTACTACATCTCTATACACTACAGCATCATCCGCAAAAAAGCCTCAGTGAACTTCCGATGTTATCCGCAAGGTCATTTATATATATCGTGAACAACAACGGAACCACGACACTCCACTATGGCACCCCTGAAATCACTCTTACCTCGGAAGACTTCTCTCGATTGAGAATGACATCTGCATTCTGTTATCTAGGAACTCCTCAATCCAATCACACAATTGGTCTGATGGATCATATGCTCTTACTTTGTTCATTAAACGTCTGTGGAGAACTGTATCAAACGCCTTGCGGAAGTCAAGAAACATAGCATCTACCTGAGACCCGTGTCTATGGCCCCCTGAGTCTCGTGGACGAATAGCGCGAGTTGGGTTTCACACGATCTCCTTTTTCGAAACCCATGCTGATTCCTACAGAGCAGATTACTAGTCTCCAGAAATGTCATTATACTTGAACATAATACATGTTTCAAAATTCTACAACTGACCGACGTTAGAGATATAGGGGAGAGCGGGGCAAGACGGGGTACTGAAGCACTTAACAACTTTTTGTAGGCTTACAAAATGCTCTTGCAAAATACCAGATATTCCAGCTAAAACTTCAGTATTTCTAGAGTTTATAAAGAAAAATAGAACCAAAATTGTTAGTATTTACTATTAAAAAAATATTTTTTCCAGGGTTTACCAAGTACCCCATCTTGCCCTACAGTGAGGGCAAGATGGGGTACGCAGGTGGGGCAAGATGGTTATCTCAATACTGTATAAGGCAAAGGTAATTAAATTATTCAATGAACACAGGTTTACAAATTTATAAAAGAATTATTCTAATATCTAATGAAAACGCAAGAAGTAAACAATGTGTGTTGTTAAAGTTCAGTTTATTGTTATTCAGTTATGATCGTCGTTTTGTAAACAAAATTCGCACACATGATGTACCTCGGCATCCTCGTCCTCTTCTCCCGCACATTAACAGTTTGCGCATTTTTGCAAGAGACGCATGACACCCATCCTCCTGTTCACTGCGAGTAGAAATAGCGGCAATACAGGCACGAAATGTCATCTTCTTCTAATCTGCTTTCTTCTTCAATTTCTTTATCTTCTTTGCCAAGTTCGTCATTGCTTTTTTATTCTTCCCACTTTTGCCTTTACAAAGAAAGGGGGACTTTTTAACAGTCTTCTCAGGTGAATCTTTCCTTCTTGTATCTTATTTTTTCCAGGCTGAACTTTACTTGCACTCTTCAGGAATTCTCTTGTGTAAGGAGAGCTAGTAACAACAACAGTTTTTCCTTTTTTCAGGACTGTTGGATGTTTTTCTTTCCGACATGAGGGATCGGGACAATCTGTTCAGGTGAAACAGCAAATGACCTTAATTGGTTAGTGTTGTTCTCAGAAGCCTGCTTGTTTGTAGTGTGGTAATTTGGGATTATTATCATTCCAAAATTAGGACCCTGGACTTAGGCCTACAGCAAGTGCATCTTCGTTTTTAGTACCGGTTTGGTTAATAGGACCATCGCTTGTCTCTGGCATAAACTGCTTATGTGACCCAACTGAAGCCTCTCCTTGGTCATTATTGATCACTTGTAGTTAAACGAGTGTCTATAGTGACAGAAGCTTCAAACACTGAATCTGGGAAGATGTTTGGCCCTAAAGGGCAAATTCCTGTTTTCTCGAAACCGTTTATGGTAGTCGATATGGTTGCAGCTCATGTTATGTAATGTGGGGCAAGGCGGGGTACCTGCCACTAGGTATCCCGTCTTGCCCCCAAGGACCATTTTTGCGTTAGGTTAATATTATAGCACGAATGATATATTTAATTAGTTATTGCATCCATTAATTTATTGCTAAACAAGCTGTTTTTCATTGATAATACTTAAGAGAACGAAAAACAATTACTTCTCTTACCTTTTCACGTCTTAAAATGAGGAAAAATTATATCAGCACAGACGAAAACACGTTTGGATGTTTTCACTACGAATGGTTTGGTCGAAAGGGCTGCCAGCATTGTCAGGCACTCGCATAGCAAGTGCCTACTACTTCAACTATTCGCCACTAGGTTGCGATATCTTTCGTGGTAGAAATTACGAAAACCCCGTCTTGCCCTCCACCCCATCTTGCCCCGCTCTCCCCTAGGCCTATAGTTCTGCACATCTCTTCGACGTCCGTTCTTAAAAACGGGGGTGACCTGCGCCATTTTCCAATCTTTCAGAACACTATGCTCTGCTAGAGACCTACGGTACACCACTGCAAGAAGGGGGCCAAGTTCCTTCGCGTACTATGTGTAAAAACGAACTGGTATGTCATCTAGTCCTGCGGCCTTTCCTTTTTTGAACGATTTTAATTGTTTTTATATCCCTCTGTCAATTATTTTGATATCTGCCATTTTGCAATTTGTGCGGCAATCTAGAGAAGGAACTACAGTGCAATATTCCTCTGTGAAACAGCTTTGGAAAAAGTCGTTTAGTAATTCAGCCTTTAGAGTGTCATCCTCTATTTCAATTCCATTTTCGTCACAGTGTGGTCTGGAAATTTTGTTTTGATCCACCTACCGCTTTGACATAAGACCAAGATCTCTTAGAATTTTCAGCCAAGTCAGTACATAGAACTTTACTTTCGAACTCGTTGAACGTCTCTCGCATAGCTCTCCTCACGCTACTTTTCGCTTCGTTTAATTTTTGTTTATCTACAAGGCTTTGGCTATGATTATGTTTGCAGTGAAGTTCCTTTTGCTTCCGTAGCAGTTTTCTAATTCGGTTATTGTACCATGGTAGCTCCTTTCCATCTCTTACGATCTTGCTTGGATCATACTCATCTAACGCATATTGTTCGATGGCTTTGAACTTTGACGACTGTTCCTCAACACTATCTGTATTTGATATAAAATTTCTGTGTTGAGTCGTCAAGTATTCTGAAATCCGCTTTTTGTCACTTTTTCCGAACACAAAAATCTTCTTACATTTTTAATACATCTATTTAAGGCTGAAATTATCGATGCTGTAACCGCTCTATGATCGCTGATTTCCTGTTCTGCATTCACTGTTTCGAATAGTTCGGGTCTGTTTGTCGCCAGAAGGTCTAATATGTTGTTGCCACGAGTCGGTTCTGTGTTTAACTGCTCAAGGTAATTTTCAGATAATGCACTCAAAACAATTTCACTGGATTCTTAACAAGAAAACACAAAATGACAAGCCAAGAACGCTTCAAAAACGGTTGCGTTTACATGGGCACGAAAATCGATTGTGGAATTGGAAACCCACTTTAGAGAAGCTGATTTCCAGAATGGATTTTCGAGTGTTGCATGACCAATCAAAAGCGGAATTGGGAAGTCGGTGTACGAAATCCGGTTTTGGGAGCCCATGTAAAGGGGAAATAGTAGGGGGAGACCATTCTTCAAGTCGGGTGCGAGTTGGCGGGGCTGACAGGCGCTAATGTTTCAAATACCTCTTCCTCAGCAGCGTCGGCTCCCTCATGACATACGGGACTGACATCCATGGCCATAATCTGGTGCTAGCTTGGTTCAACAGTCCTCGTTGTCATAAACTGTTGTAATTCTTCTCTCACAATTTGTCGTATGAGGGAAGCAAAGTCATGATGGTCCTTCCACAACGGCCATAGGGACTACAATCGGGAGTCTGTCGTACTTCTTTCGTCCAAACCTCCTCCGTTGCATCTCTTCAATTATCTGGCACCATTGGATAAACGTTTGTGTCGTAGAAACGTCTTTTAACAGAAGAGCCTGATACATGTCTTTCGCAATGTCCTTCATCAGGTATGATACTTTATCAGCATATACTTTAAATATTCACAGTAGGAAAGAAGTATAACTTTCACAACATATTGTTCACTTTGAATTTAATAGAGGGGTGAAGGCGTTAGAGGCTGCTCTAAACCTTTGTTTTATGTGTTGACTGACTGTTTTGAGGCAAAACACGTCAGAAAATTATGTCATTGATTCAAGAAACATCGTTATGGTGTCAGTGGTTTCCCACGTTCAGCAGGTCTTTAATCTGACACAGGTGGTGGACTGTGGTTTTTAATCGTCGTGTAATAATTTCATTCACTTGGCAAGGTTCTGAAATTGGGTTCAGCTAGGAAATGAAAAGAGTGACTATTATTACGCCTTGTTCCAATCACCCCGTTTACATAGGCTCTCAAAACCGATTTCCCAATTCCGTTTTTGATTGGTCATGTAAACACTCCAAAATCGATTCTGGAATCCTCTTCTCTAAAGCGGTTTTCCAGTACCACAATCGATTTTCGTGCCCATGTAAACGCAACCGTGTTTGAAGCGTTCTTGGCTTGTCAGATTTGAGGGTTTTTTTAAAGAATTTTCGGCACTTATGGACAGAGTGATGTTTTCTAATGTGAAATAAAAGTATGAATATTAGAGTGTGCATGAATCTGTGTATTTAAGTAAAGAAAAATAGCGATTGTACTGACTAAATCAAGAACTGAATCAATTGTTTTTCAGGCGCCATCTTAAGTGGATTAGGAAATCCGATTCAGCCTGTGCCATGTAAACACGACAGCGAAAAACAGGTTTACGGAAATTGGTTTTCGTCTTCCGGAAGATGTTACCTGTAAACGTAGTGAATGTCTCAAGCTCTCTGAACATTCCCTCTTTCACTCGTCTTAGCCATTGAAAATGAAGAAATTAAAAATCAGGAACGTAAAGATTTCGTTATTACGATGTTTTGATTTCAACTTCGTCGACCTAGCGGTTGTGCCATTGTAGCCGCCTAGTATGTGTGTGGTACTGAAAATGAACCATTTAAACATCATCGACCCTGGAATGTGATTTCACATAACGTTTTTACTTTTGTGTGGCGTTTCTAGCATAGCGCCTGCTCGGCACGCAAGGTAGACGTTGTTACCACTGCAACATTCACTTATTTCAATGAGTAGTCAAGTCCTGTGGTTTTGGGGTAAAGCGCTAGACTGGAAACAAAAGAATCGCGAGTTCGAAACCCGTTTGGACTTCGGACTTCTTTTGTCTGCGTTTAATGCCATCCTTCACCTCTCAACGACGTGTGGAGTCACCAGAAACGACACAAGGTTCGAATTCCACCTTAAGCTGTAGGTTCCCTTCCCCGGCTAGGAACAGGCAAGACGTCGAAGTGGCGTCCAATTGAAAGACTTGCACCAGGCCAATGCGACACACAAAATTATTAGTATTATTCAATGCGTAATAGGAAATTCGACGACTTACAGATACGAACAAATTTATTACATTTTACCACTCTTAATCCTTCTTTTCTTGTGCTCTATTTTATTTGAACACTGTTGAAAAAACTAAGTAGCACAAACTTTAGGAAATTGGGAAATATTATAAGAGAAAATTTGCTGATGGATATACTTAAAAAAAAAAAAAAAAAAAAAAAAACAGTAAGCATAAACAATGCACATATGTGTGACTACGTATACAACTTCTCCTACTTACGTTTTTACGGAAGTGACTAATGGCAAAATCGTTCTAATTTTTGTTTTAAAGATACGGAGCGATGTTGCGCAGTGGAAATACACGGGGCTTGCATTCGGGTGAACGGTGGTTCACATCCAACTCCGGCCATCCAGATTTACGTTTTACTAGATTTCGCTAAATCCCTCCAGACAAATTCCGGAATGGTTCCTTTGAAAAGGCATGGCGGAATTCCTTCAGAATCCTTAAACAAAAATACTGGCGTGATCTCCATCTCTAATGTACACGCTATCGCCGGAACGTTAAACTGTTAGCTTAAAAATGTATTGTTTTTTTTTGTAACATTATGGGACATAACTACAGTGGTCATTATCCCTAAACTTACAGACTGCTTAAACTAACTTATGCTAACAACACACATGCCTGAAGGAGGACTCGAACCACCAACGGCGAATAACTGCTCGGACCACAGCAAAGCGCAGAGCCATTCCGCTGCGACAACCTTAGTTTCCTTGGTTCTTTCTTCATATTTAGAAAACTACTATTTTAATGAGCTTAAAATTGTTTGCATATGATGTTAAGAACAATTAGTACAGAATATTTGGAAAATTTAAGTAACTATATGTTATCAGCTGTTTTCTAAAACATCAACTTAGAGTAATTTTTTTTAAATATCAATGTTTGGCTCAATATATCTTCTAAACAATAAATAATTATTAATAATGTTATGTAAATAAAATATATTAGTTGATTTTTTAAAGAAATTAAAATCCGCCATTCAAGTCATATTCAATTAACATCGAAGACTTTTGTTTTAAAACACCCAGAAGCAATCTGTTGATATTTTGAGGTGTTTATTCTATTGGCAATCGTTGATGTATTTCTCTTACTATAGTGAAAACAGACGAGTTTATTTATAAATGATGCTTTCCTATTATGTAACAGTTTCATGTTGCTGGTGCCGATAACGCAAGCAGCATTTCAAAATAGGCTTCTTCCTCAGCCCTTTCCCGCACATGCAGGGTCGGCTTGTTATTCCGGATTTGGCGTGTTAATATTGACGGTGTGGCCGGATGCCCTTCCTGCTGCCACCCCCTGCCCCCGGGAGGAAATGTGTAGCCCAAATATCTGTGTATAGTATTATATGTGTGAAAGTGTAAAGTGTTATGAAATGTTTGCAAATTGTCTAACTGAGGCGGGACTTTGGGACCAGCGCGGTATTCACCTAGAGGATGTTGAAAACCGCCTAAAAACAACCTCCAGGCTTGCTTTTTTTTCCCCTCCAAACGTTAATACTCCGGACGGTTTCGAACCGGGGCCGGTACGCCTACCGGCACAGACAAATATATACAGACGGGAAACCTCCGTAAGGGCCCGGTCCTACGCTCAGGGGTGTGGGGAGGGAGGTTTTTCACCAGTTCCATAAGATGTCCCATGATGGCGCTGCGGTCAGAAGCAGCCCTTTAAACTGGCCAGAGCAGGCGGCAGGTAGCGGCTGCCCCCACCACCACCTCCCCTCAAACACCAGCAAGCCGGACACAGCCGTGGCCTCGTGGCAGGCGGCACGAGCTCTCCCCTCAGCCTCCCCTCCACGCTACCTTCTGATGTACGAGAGGCACCCTAAGCCAGCGATCCGCCTGACACCTGCTAGCATCTTACAGAACTACTAGCACAGTGTAGGACAGTGGTGTAGGGGTGGTTTCTTCTCTGTATATGATACTCTATGCTACCGGTCTCGTAAGGCGGTGCGTAAGAACGCACGGCTAACCGAGCGGGTGCAGTTCAAAGTAGTATGACTTGAGGCAAGCTGTATATCATTCCGTGACTGTTAGCTTCAATAGGTTGCGATTGAGATATTACAGGAATGATCCGCGTTATCTCAATTGCTGACTGATATGCGCGCAGCTTTCTTTCCTTACAAGAACTGTTTTCTTTATGAGATATGGTTTTCCTGATACAGAACTTCTAATGTGATCTGACCTAGTTTATAACGTTGTGCAGTGAATAAACCCGAGTTTTATGTTTCTTTATTTTCGTATATTCCATCTGCGGGTTGCCTTTTTTTGTCAATTATTGCGATGCTAAATGACAAGTGTAGAATAACTATATTAACTTGGTAACATAACAAGTCGTGAAGCTTTGGAAAATGTGTGTGTGTGGAGCATTAAAATTTTGTTGGTTGAATATTAACTTTGAAGGCTGCGGCCAGAAGCAGCTTTGGAAATCAAAGTTACTTCATAATGATTACAAGGCAGTTATATATTATTTTGAACATTAATGTCGCTAGCTGTTTCTATGATTTTTATTTCGAAGGTTTAGCTGCAGATTATCAGTTGACTGTGGGTGGAAGCTGATAGTTAAAGTAAGTGTGATGTACAACAGAAAATTAGTCACGTTCGAACATCTTGTCATTTAGTCTCTGTATCTGTCCCCGTCTTCAGAAATGGATATTGCAGACTATTTGTTTATCGTGTTCACAAAGGCATATTGCAGAATACTTGGAACAGAATTGGAATGTAGCCGCAGACAAATTCGGTGATCTAATTACCAAAGTTCTTTGTGATTGTAGTATACCATAAAAGCACGGAAATATTATGATTACAAGATCTCCGTGGCGTAAAGATTTAGTTTCCAGTTTGGAGATGATGTATATTGAATAATACGGAAAGTTTCGTATGATACTACTTAAGTAGTTTGATTGATAAGCACGAGGACAGTCGACGGCCTCTTTTTTTAAACTGATGACATTGAGCAGATTTTCAGAATTAATATTGACTCAAATTACTCTCGTACCAGAATAATTTAAAAATGCATTCAACAAAAACAATTGTCAAAAGTGCAATAAGCTGTGGCTAAGGTTCGTTGAAAATTATGATTTTATGAGACGACCTGAAATCCAACCCTTCCATCCCCAAAGGTACTGTGACCCAGCGCTGTGTATTAGTAATGGTAGGCTTCATTGAAAGGGACGCTAATGTAAATGCAAGACCAACTACAATATATTGTAGTTGGTCTTGTGTAAATGTTGACAAATAATTCAAAATTACGGAGATTCTTAAGCTGCCAGATTCGATGTTAGACCATGTTCGTTTCGCCCAATGTTGTTCTAAGCCGTATCATGTCCCTCGACTAATGAACATTCTAAAAGTGCTATAGATGATGCGCCAACATTTTTTAGAAGTTTGCTCATAAAACTGTTTCACACAGCTCAGATCATAATCCGAGCTTACCCACGACCGGCACAAATCCTTCCTGTATGGTGAAAAGTGTTTTCATTGGCTGTCATCGTTTGTAGCTTGTTCTAGTCACTCATAACTAATTCGATGCTACTTTAACTAGGGAACAGTCAATGGTCTTCGGTGTCGTGTTGAGGTCTTTTCTGCTTTTCCAGTCACTTGGCCGGCTGCGGTGGCCGAGGTGACTGAGGCGCTCCAGTCACGGTCAGCACGGCCACTACGGTCGGGGGTTCGAATCCCCCCTCGGGCATGGATATTTGTGACGTCCTTAGTATAAGGTAGTTGATAAGTAGTTTGTAAGTTTAGGGACTGATGACCCCGTAGTTAAGTCCCATAAGCTTTACAAACATTTGAACATTTGAACCAGTCACTTGTTGATAACGTTAGATCAAACCTAAATGACATACTTCGACTACCAAACGCCACTAGAAATTTCCTAAAATGAATCGCGACAACGGTGGAATTTCTTCTTCGCAGATGTACTCCGCTAATGTGGTCCGTTTACTGTCGAAGTAGCATATGTCCGGTAGTGCCATGAGCGGTATCGCCTCCGCCTTGTAAGATTCCAGGTTTTTCGAAAAGATAGTTTATGGTAAGGAAACCATGAAAGGAGTTTAAAATTTAATCAAATGTAATATCGAGTAGCCAATGGGTCAACGGACTTGCCGCAGTGGATACGCCTTTTCCCGTCAGAGCACTGAAGTTGAGATCTGTGTGTATCGGCTAGCACTTCGAAGTGTCACCGCCCGCGGCTGGCGAGCGCTGTTGGCTGCAGTCAGTCCTTGTGAGGACCCGTTGAGGAGCTACTTCAGTCAGAAGTTCAAATGTTTGTAAATCTATCGGACCAAACTGCGTGGTCATCAGTCCGTAGCTTACAAACTACTTAAACCTAGGTAAACTAACCTAGGGATAAAAAAACACACACACATGCCCCAGGGAGGACTCGAACCTCCACGGCGAGCAACCGCGCGCTCCGCAGCGAGGTGCTTTAGACCGCTCGGCTACTCCACCGCGGCTCAGTCAGAAGTAGCAGCTCTGGTCACTAAGACTGACTTCAGTGCCCGGGAGTGCGGTGTGAAAGCCGTTTCTATACGAGACGTGCAACACGCAAAAGTCGTTGTCAGCTGCAGCGCTCCTTGCGATTGACCGTCGAACTACAAAGAAGCGTTCAAACGGCACGCATTTGTCGAATCGTCTTCTTGACGTGTCTGCTTGGTTCGTTGTCAAATTACAGCAAATCACTTTTCGAAACTGTAAGATATAATATGATTATTGTGATGATTAAAGCATTTGTGTTGTAGACTGCCACTGTGAAACTGTTTTCGTGCAGTTCATGGTAACTACGTCGCTCAAATGTGTTAACGTCCTCGTTATAAAATGCGATTACATACTTCCAGTCCCTGCGGTTTGAGGCGCCTATGTATATGATGAACAATTTCAGTTGTCTATACATAGACCTTTAACTGTGATAAAGCTTCAAACAATGCTCACCAAAAACAAATATTTCATCTATTAACTACAGAATGTTTCAGGAAAAATAGCAAATATTTTAGAAGATGGCAATAAAGACGATTTGCAGTTAAAATTTCATATAACGTGTGTCCAGTTTTTATTGGGTTCAGAGATACAGCTCTTGGTATGTACATCAAATTTAAAGCTCATGCAAATTTGGATTTTTTGACTGATTCTTGCGTCGGTTCTTGGTAGATCACCATATTGATTTTTATTTAAACAACCTGTTTTCGACGTACTTTAAAGTCTGAATATGTCCTAGTAAGCCGAAAACCGGTTAGCTAAGTGGAAATGAATTTGTAGAACATACACAAAATTCTACTTTCAAGTCAGCGTGTTGTACTACCAAGAATCGACGGATAAATCAGTGAAAATGTCTTCATTTACATTTGCTCTAAGTTTGTTTGGTTTTCATATTAACAGCTATATGTCTGTATTCAATAAAAATTGTGCACATGTTATATGAAATTTTTAATGCAAAAACTTAGGCCTACGACTGAGTCGAAAAACTACGTTCCTCTGAGCAGGAGACAAGAATACATTCTCAAACTAATTCGCGACTTGGCTTCGTTTGTCTGCTGGGTTCCCCATTCGGTAGTCTGCGCCCATCCTATTCCGTCTAATAGCGATCGTATGCGTGCATCTTGTGCAAGTGGACACGTCTTCACTGTACCCGGCCGACGTAACCGGTGCATCATGGGTAATCTCGTAAGGTCTCATTTCCCGTGTAGAAAGGGCTTTAATTGCAAAATAGAATTGGTATCCCACCTGGTCAAGTGGCCTTTTCTCTGTTTAGCTGTTTCAATTGCTTTTCTATCCCTCTGACATTTATTTCAATATCTGCCACTCTGCCATTTGTGCGATGGCTTAGAGGGGAAACGTCAGTGCAATATTCCTCTTCGGAACAGGTTTGGTTAAATACATTTAGTATTCCCACCTTTTGCCTGTTTTTCCTCTGTTTCAACACCATTATGGTCACAGACTCTCTGAATATCTGGTTTCGGCCCGTTTTCCGATTTGACGTAGGACCGAACTTTCATAGGATTTTCTGCTAAGTCGGCACATAAAACATTGCTCTCAAAGTCGTTGAACGCCTTTTGCGTGGCAGTCCTTACGTTAAATTTGGCATCGTTAAACATTTGACTACGTTTATACTTTCAGTAAAGTTTTCTTTGCTTTCGTAACACTTTCCTAACTCGGTGGTTGAACCACGATTGGTCCTTCCTATCTCTCAAAATTTTACTCGACCCATGCCTATATGACGCGTACCGTACGGTGAACTTCGTCCATAGACGCTCAGCACTGTCAGATTTAGATATGAAACTTCTGTTTTGAGCAGTTAAGTATGAAATTAGTCCCTTTTCGCTTGAGATAAACAGGAAGATCTTCTAACCTTTCTTGATGCCTCTATTTACGGCCCTATGATCGCTGATGCCCTGTCATACGCGAATTGTGTCGATAAGTTGGGGACTGTTTGTCATCAGCATGTCTAACACGTTATCTCCACGAGTCGGCTCTCTGTTCAACTGCTCGAGGTAATTTTCGGATACAGCACTTAGAACAATATTGCTCGATTCTCTGCATCTGCCATCCGTCTTAAACACGTTAGTCTCCCACTCTCTACCGCGTAAGTTAAAATCTCCACCTAAAACCGTATCATTACTAAGAAATTTGCGGGAAAGACTATCCACGTTTTCCCTCATATGTTCCGCTGCTGCTGCTGAGCCAAGTGGTCTACAAAAACAACCAGTGACCAATGTTCGAGCCGCTGTTGGCCCTGTCCTTCGCCCAAATTGTTTCTCATTCCGGATCTGTAATAATTTCACTTGATACGATAGTATTTTTGTCGCTGTAAACATGCCTCTCCCTTCATGGTTCAGCCTATCTCTGCGGTGTACGTTAGAATACGAGTTTAGGATTTCGTTATTGTTGAAATCTGGTTAGAGCCAGCGTTCCCTCACTAGTACTATGTGGGCATTGTGATTGTCTAAAATAGAGCACTTTGGGATCTTCCCATAGACGCTCCTGCAGTTAATTATTACGAAATTAATCTTTCCTTTCTCTGTTCTATTGTGCCGAGTGCTGCCCTGACCGGAATCTAAAAATGTTCAAATGTTTGTAAATCTATCGGACCAAACTGTGTGGTCATCAGTCCGTAGCTCACAAACTACTTAAACCTAGGTAAACTACCCTAAGGACAACTCACACACCCATGCCCCAGGGAGGACTCGAACCTCCACGGCGAGCAACCGCGCGCTCCGCAGCGAGACGCTTTAGACCGCTCGGCTACTCCACCGCGGCGACCGGAATTTGTAAGCGTCTTAACGGACCTGTGGAAGGATTTCTTTATCCACCAAACTTTAACCTAGTTTCCGCTTTCTGCGTGTATGGCGTGCCTGACCTATTCAAGGGGCTCCTACATTTCTCCATTCGATAGCGGAGGCAGAGAAATTTGCACCCAGTTTCCCCACAGAATCGAGACTTGTTCGGACCGAGTTTGTTTTAATAAATAGTATGTATCGGAATCTGGGTATTGTATGACGTTAACTACCAGCAAACTAAAATAGAAACAGACTAGGACATGGCAAAGCAGGACTCTTCCCTTATAAGCAAAACTGCAGATTGTAAGTTGCTCGTCTGTGTAATGATGCGGATAAAGGTTTCAGAGTCTACATCCTTGCCATCCATTTCAGTTCGTAACCGTCACCTTTATCCATGTTACATGTTTCGCCAATCAGCGTTATGTGTGCCATCTCGCAGTGGGGGCAAAATGAGTGACCGCAATCTGGAAAGTGCTAGCAGCGTGTTCGCGGCCTATGTTATATGCAACCGAGGTTTCAATTAACATTAAACGTCGACGTTTGCGAAGTGGATCAGACGAGAGGAGGAGGATGGTAACTTGAACGAACGGCCTCATCCTGATGCTCGCCGCAATGATGTTCGGCCGATATGCCGTTCCAGCAGCGAAAACCAGCCATTCGTCAACGCGAGAGATTCAACACGCTTTGGTCACAGATATCAATAGAATCGTAATTCGTCGTTTAAGGGAAGGTGGACTAAGAGCAAGAAACGCTGCTCTGAAAGAAACGCAGAGAAGCTCACCATGCTTTTGTTGCTGCAAATGTGGACAGCTCTCTCCGTTTTGGAGTCGAGTGGTTTTCACAGACGAAAAAGTTTTCTGTACGGCATCGACAGGGAGAGTACTTGCTTTTCGACCCAAAGTTGATGGACAGAAACCGGTAACGGTCTGGGCATGGATATCGGTCCAAGGGTGCGACCTCCTATGCAAGGAAAACTGGATGCCCGCAACTGTGGGCCTAGTCAGAGGGAAGGTGTCTGGGGTTCAAACGCCTCCCGAAATATTGACAAAGCTTATAAAAGTAATCACTTCATAATGCATCATGGTAAAACCCACCTAAGTTTTACGAAGGCTGGGAATCCGTCACACATGTTCCATAAGTCCCGATTTCTTCCCATGCGATTCCCATACTTTTGGAGCCCTGAAGAAATACATTCATAGAGCCATCTGTATGTTTCGGCCGAAGAGGTACAAACCTTGGTAAAAATTACGGTCCTGTAACTTTGGTGTCTCGTTTCCGCCGGTTGTCCTTATTGTCGGTGGCCGAGTAGAGAGAGACCTATACAGGGAAATAGGATGCACGCGTGTGCGGATCCAGAGTCTGAGGTGACCAGCCGGTGGGACAGCAGAAACTAGAAACACTAGGCTAAATTACAACAAGATATATATTTCATAGAGATGGTGCAATACTTAACTTGGAGGGCAGCAGACTAGTGGAATGCTGGTACATAGTTAAACTACATTGCCGAGGTGGGGTGGCTTGCGTGCCTCAACGATACAAATAGCCGTACCGTAGGTGCAACCACAGCGGAGGGGTATCTGTGGAGAGGCCAGACAAACGTGTGGTTCCTGAAGAGGGGCAGCAGCCTTTTCAGTAGTTACAGGGGCAACAGTCTGAATGATTGACTGAGCTGGCCTTGTAACATTAGCTAATGTGGCTTTGCCACACAGCTACTGCCAACGGCTGAAAGCAAGGGGAAACTACAGCCGTTACTTTTCCCGAGGACATGCAGCTCTACTGTATGAACATATGATGATGGCGTCCTCTCGGGTAAAATATTCCGGAGGTAAAATAGTCCCCCATTCGGATCTCCGGGCGGGGACTACTCAGGAGGATGTTGTCATCAGGAAAGACAATACTAGCATTCTACGGATCGGAGCGTGGAATGTTAGATCCCTTAATCGGGTAGGAAAATTAGAAAATTTAAAAAGGGAAATGGATAGGTTGAGGTTAGATATAGTGGGGATTAGTGAAGTTCGGTGGCAGGATGAACAGGATTTCTGGTCAGGTGAGTACAGGATTATAAATACAAAATCAGTTGGGGGTATCACAGGAGTAGGACTGATAATGAATAAGAAAATAGGAATGCGGGTAAACTACTATGAGCAGCACAGTGATCGCATTATCATTGTCAAGATAGATACGAAGCCAACACCGACAACAGTAGTACAGGTTTATATGCCAACTAGCTCTGCTGATGATGAGGAGATCGAAGAAATATATGAGGAGCTAAAGGAAATTATTCAGACAGTTAAGGGAGAGGAAAACTTAATTGTGATGGGAGACTGGAATTCGGTTGTAGGAAAAGGAAGAGAAGGAAAAATAGTAGGTGAATACGGACTGGGCAGGAGGAATGAAAGAGGAAGTCGCCTGGTAGAATTTTGCACGGAACATGATTTAATCGTAACAAACACCTGGTTTAAGAATCACAAAAGAAGGTTGTATACATGGAAGAGACCAAGAGACACCGGAAGGTATCAGATAGATTTTATAATGGTAAGACATAGATTCCGGAACCAGGTTATAAACTGCAAGACGTACCCAGGGGCAGATATAGACTCTGACCATAACTTGTTAGTCATTAACTGTAGGCTGAAACTGAAAAAATTGCAGAAACGTAGGAAAATACAGAGATGGGACTTAGATAAATTGAAGGAAAGTGAAGTTCTGGAGAATTTCAGAGGGAGATTTAGGCAACAATTGACAGAAACAGGGGGAAATAAAACAGTAGAAGAGGAATGGGTAGCACTGAGAGATGAAATAGTGAAGGCAGCAGAGGACAAAATAGGTAGAAAGGCAAGACCTACAAAAAATCCTTGGATATCACAGGAAATACTAGATTTAATCGATGAAAGGAGAAAATATAAAAATGCAGTAAATGAAACAGGCAAAATGGAGTACAGACGATTAAAAAATGAGATTGACAGGAAGTGCAAAATGGCTAAGCAGGAGTGGCTAGAAGCCAAATGCAAATCTGTAGAAGAATGTATAAGAAGGGGAAAAGTAGATACCGCCTACAGGAAAATAAAAGAGACATTTGGGGACAAGAAAAGCAACTCTACGAATATCAAGAACTCAGATGGGAAGCCGGTTCTCAGCAAAGAAGGGAAAGCTGAAAGGTGGAAAGAGTACATAGAGCAGCTCTACAAAGGAAATGAACTTAGAGACGATGTTGTAGGAAGGGAAGAGGAAGTAGATCAAGATGAAATAGGAGATACTATACTGAGAGATGAATTTGACAGAGCCCTGAAAGACCTAGGTCGGAACAAGGCCCCAGGAGTAGATGACATACCCTCAGAGCTACTAAAGTCTCAGGAGAGCCAGCCATGACAAAACTATTTGAACTGGTGTGTAAGATGTATGAGACAGGCAAAATACCCTCAGACTTTAAGAAAAATGTAATAATCCCCATCCCAAAGAAATCGGGCGCAGACAGGTGTTAAAATTACAGAACCATCAGTTTGATAAGTCATGGTTGCAAAATTTTAAGGCGAATTATCTACAGGAGAATGGAAAAGCTGGTAGAAGCTGACTTCAGGGAAGATCAGTTTGGATTCAGGAGGAACGTAGGAACCCGGGAGGCAATGCTCACTTTACGTCTTATCTTAGAAGATAGATTAAGGAAAGGCAAACCTACATTTTTAGCTTTTGTAGATTTGGAGAAAGCATTTGACAATGTTGACTGGAATACACTGTTTCAAATTCTGAAGTCAGCAGAGGTAAAATATAGGGAAAGGAGAGTTATTTATAACTTGTACAAAAGCCAGACCGCAGTTATTAGACTCGAAGGGCATGAAAGGGAAGCATCAGTTGGGAAGGGAGTAAGACAGGGTTGTAGCCTTTCTCCGATGTTATTCAATTTGTACATCGAGCAGGTGGTGAATGAAAGCAAGGAAAAATTTAGAATAGGGATTAAAGTTTAGGGGGAAGAAATAAAAACATTGCGTTTTGCTGATGACATTGTAATTCTGTCAGAGACAGCAAAGGACCTGGAAGAGCAGTTGAATGGAATGGACAGTGTGTTGAAGAGAGCGTATAAAATGAACATTAACAAGAGCAAAACAAAAATAATGGAATGCGGTCTTAGAAAATCGGGCGATGCTGAAGGAATTAGATTAGGTAACGAAACAATGAAGGTGGTAGATGAGTTTTGTTACTTGGGTAGTAAAATAACATGTGATGGTCGCAGCACAGAGGATATAAAATGCAGAATGGCAATGGGAAGAAAAGCATTTTTGAAAAAGAGAAATTTGCTAACATCTAACATTAATTTAAGTGTAAGGAAGTCTTTTCTGAAGGCATTTGTGTGGAGTGTTGCCTTGTGCGGGAGTGAAACATGGACGATAAGCAGTGCGGACAGGAAGAGAATAGAGGCTTTTGAAATGTGGTGCTACAGAAGAGTGCTGAAGATTAGGTGGGTAGATCGCATAACCAATGAAGAAGTACTGAACAGAATTGGTGAGAAAAGGAATTTTTGGCATACCCTGGCTAAAAGGAGGGATCGCTTGGTAGGACACATTCTTAGACATCGAGGAATCGTAAATTTAGCATTGGAGGGAAGTGTGTGGGGTAAAAATCGCAGAGGGAGACCAATAGACGCGTATAGTAAGCAGATTCAAGTGGATGTGGGTTGCCGTTCTTATGAGGAGATGAAAAGGCTTGCTCAGGATAGAGTAGGATGGAGAGCTGCATCAAACCAGTCTCCGGACTGAAGACCATAACAACAACAACAGTTAAACTAGATAGAGGCCTGCCTACTGATGAGTCCTAGTGCCTGTCCTAATCCCAAGTGACCAATGCAGTTCATTTGTGGCCACGAGCGGGATTGCAGCAGAGGGCGCTCGTGGCTGACGTCGTAAGAACGCCGCACTGTGCTTGCAAGGCGGCGCGCGGTGAAAGTACGTGGCGCGCGCTTCAGACTTGTGCGACACCACAGTAGCTAATTGCAGACATTTGTGCGTGGAGGAATTGATCGTCTTGTCTCATAGTCGGTTAAATGTATTAACAGTTATGGCAATTACTACTGAAATAATAAGCAGTTTACTTACTTTTATTTTTTCTAAGTTCTCTTATCTCCTGATAAATGAGTGTGACTTGCCTGTTTTCCAATCACTAGGAACAATTCCTTGCTCAAGGTACCCCACGGTAAATTATTTTAAAGAGGGGGACTAATTCCGGCGGAGATTCAATGTAGAAACTGTTAATGACCCTGTCGGACCTTGGAGAGTCATTGCACTTTAGAGATTTGAGCGGTTTCTCACAATCACTATTAGTAATCACAATATCAGTCCGCAATATTTCTTGGTGTTCTTATGGAAATGATTCAAGGTTCCTGTCTAGTCAAAGAGTAAACTTTTTTTCCATTTTAGGTACTGCAAAAATTTGAATCAGGAAGTGCTTCTCTGATAATGCCTCAGAAGTTTTTTAAAGCTTCACGCACTGCCTTTCTGGTTGAACATTTGAACCTATTTTGGGGAATTAGCAGATTCTGAAGACGTTTACTAATTTTGTTTCATAGCATGGTGACACTCTTAGTCCTTTGAAATGAAATATAATGTATACAGTATTAATGCCGTTTGCAATTTGTAATAACGTCCATTCATTGCAAACCTCTCCCGAAATCATTTTCTGTCTACGCCTATGTGTGCAACTCAAAAAATGTTCAGGTGTTTCTAAATCTATGGGACTTAACTACTCTGGTTATCAGTCCCTAGGCTTACAAACTACCTAAAATAATTCAAGCTAAAAACAACAGATACACCCATGCCCGAAGGAGGACTCGCACTTTCGACGGCGAACAGCGGCGCGCTCCGCAGCTAGATGGCTGGCCGCAGTGACCGAGCGGTCTGCGGCGCGCCAGTCACAATCTGCACGGCCGCTACGGTTCAAGTAGTATTTGGAAGTGTGTACTATACCTATACAGAGTGTCATGTGGCGACGGCTAGTCATTCTTTAGTTACACGCCCTTAAATATAGGACGGAAATGCATTTCGGAGGGAGGCCGGAAATTGTAACGATATTCGAAAAATCATATCTCATAATCGGCTCGTTAATCTGCCTTAAAACTTTTTCAAGTAGTATTTGGAAGTGTGTGCTATACCTATACAGAGTGTCATGTGGCGACGGCTAGTAATTCTTTAGTTACACGGAGCGTGGCCGGAAATTTTAACGATATTCGAAAAATCATATCTCATAATCGGCTCGTTAATCTGCCTTCATTTTTTGTCACGTAGTATTTGGACGTGTGTGCTACACGTATAGAGAGTGTCATATGGCGACGACTAGTAGTTCTTTAGTTACACGCCCTTTAATTTAGCACGAAGAGGCAATTCCTTTCTACGCCGGAAATTTTTACCAATGTCTAAGAATCTTATTTCGTAATCTGCTCGGTAATCCGTTTCTTTCCGTCACTAAGGGCCTGTATGTTTCTGGTATGCCTCAGTAGAGTGTCATGAGTCGACGTCTATCATTTTTTTCGTTACTCAGGTTTGAGCTTACTATGAACGGTAGTTCGGTGACAAACAGAACTTTTTATGATTTTCTATGTACTGTACCTCCTGATCCTCTGTTTAATGTGCGTTGGTATGTTGTCAGGCTATACTTGGATGCGTATGCTGCACTTCTACAGACTGTTAAATGACGACAGTAAACACCTCATTGGATTTGTTTGCTTCAGTGTTGTAGGAAACGGGAGGATTGGGCTAACCGGAACTTTGCCGATTTTTAATAGGCTTATGAGCTTCGAATATCTTTTATGTTTTATCAAATATACAAGAGGAGGTATTTTTGGTGTTTCGGATGGAAGCATTGTATATGTACTGTTCCTGTATCCATTTACTTAATACTGGTGTATGGTTTATTGTTTATTTTGAATTCATATTTTACACTACTTTACTGATTCGTCGATGTAGTTCAGGTAATAAGATTCTGAATATTCTGTAAGCTACATTTCACTGAAATATCGCGCATAGCTTTATTTGTTGACCGTATAGTCGGTTTTTAGCGTGGAGGTTGGCACTACTCTCCCTTGGCTCGCTTGCGCCTGGGAGTTATTCCGCCCGCATGGTTTTCTCGAAACGAATCCGAAGCTAACTTCAAGCCGGCATTGTATTAAGTTCATAATTTCACTTGATTATTCGTGTAATTTCCATTGAATAATCTGACGTCTTTAACTCGCAGGGTGACATAAGGCTATTCATTCCTACTTTGGTCAAAAACCTGGGTACACGCATAAATTTCATCTAATCTCGCCTCCTAAGTTACGATTTATCTGTGATTACGAATAATGAAGGAAAAGGTAAGCTACATAGTTCCCCACCAGCTGTGAGGTAATGTCTTCGCCGTCTAAGCTAACTTGTTTTGGTGCATAATTCACGTCTCGCAGGACTAGAACTTTTTATGCTGATTGTGTAACAGGAGCGACAAGAAACTAGAGGAATTAGAATTTCAATTTAAACTGCTCTATTTCTTGAGTCTCTTTGGAAGGATGGAACAAAAGGAAAAGGAAAGCGAGACCGGAGTAAAATAAACAGAAAATGTTCTTATGTTTATAATGCTATGGGACTAAACTGCCGTGATCATCAATCCCTAGACTTATAATCTACTTTAACGTTTGATAAAGACAACACACACACACATACCCAAAGGAGGACTCGAACTTCCGCAGCAAGGCGCCTTAGAGCTCACGGCCACTCCCACGCGGAAAGGGAGAGAAAGAGATAAGGAACGGAAAATTTAAGGTGTTTTTCACATTTTAGGGCAGATGCAAGTGTTATCAGTGCAGGGGAAGAGAGAGGTAAATTTCATATAACGAAAAATAGTCCTCTTTGATTCGTTACAATTAATGTACGAAGGCAAAAAGAAAATGAAAAATAAATGCAATTCAAAATATCTTCTTTCTACTGGAAGAGTGACTATAGGAAAATATGACATATTTTATTACCTAGTGTTCGGTATGTTATGCTGCGAAGTGATCCTCCCCTGACTGACATAGACAGAAAATCTAGCAAGAGAACAACAGTACCCCAAAATTCAAGATGGCGGCCCGCATTTCCAACCTTGCCTACTCACTAGGAATAAACTCTTGTCGCCGCTCTCGTTGAAACAGCAGCCACTAGAGGCGCCACATAACAACCACACACGCGCGAAACTTGACTGAAGTGCGTTCTGCAACATTGCGTTGTAATGCACGTTGTGCACCCCAAAAGAGTGTAACTTACTATGTTTACGTGAAAATCTACAACTGTTTAAGTGTTTGTGGAAAATGGTATATTGTTGTGTGCCATTTTGCAATCAGGGCTCCCGAAATAAAGCTCCTGGAGTTAGTTTTCAAGAATTTCCGAGTAATGAATCCACGAGACAACTATGGATAAAAACAATAAGAAGACAAGATATGTACATTTCTAAGTGATCAGTGCTGGTATAATTTATTTTATTGTTGCCTAAATATTTCATTTTTATCTCTTACGTAGGTGATACAAAGGATATGGCAGTCCAATCAGCATTCTATGGTATGCAGTAACCATTTTCTTACCTCAGACTATAAATCCGGCCTGAAGATAAAGAAATTGAATCCTGATGCAGTTCCCAGTGTTTTCGAAATGTATCCGCCAAGCAAACGAATTACGATAAAAGAACCGAGAAGAGAAATTGAAAGATGTGGGACAAATTTTTGAAACAGAAGATCGGCAAAATCGCTACAGACAAGGGCAATGTAAGCGAAGAACTGTGCCACGAAAGCCATATTTCACAACCTCATAATAAAAGATGCCATAGTACAAACAAAGTTAAAGTGTACTGTCTCCGTCACCCATGATGGCCTTAATAAAAGGAATTGGCAGAGGTGGTCTTCGATACCCCAAAGCTACATTCGTCATGTTCCTGGCAAGACTAGAAATTGTGACTAACGAGACACTGAAATCAGTCATAGACTAGCCAAAAGTACAGTTCACACTTTTACATATGTTACTGCCTCATATTAGTCGCAAACCCGCATTGCAGTGCGGTAAGGATTCGCATGCAGGGCTACTGCGCAGATTAATACTGCAAAAATTTCTGCGGCCCTACTTAACTAATTTCACGAACAATATGACAGACCGGGTACGTAGGGAATATTTTGCGAAAAGAAATGAAAATTTAGAAAAGAAGCTCTCTAGAAAAAACTGCAAAACCATTTCAATCAATTAGGCAGAAGAATCAGTGTACATGATAATAAAAAGAAACAATCGATGTTATCTTTGTTAAATAAAGACAGTAACATGAACTTCAATATTTGTTCTCGACATCAGTGACCAAAATGAACCATTGTGCTACATGGACATATTTTTTAAGCCTTATTTCCTATTAGGTTCCATAAGAATGTACGCGGAATGAGGTTGGCTTGTGGCGCCAACAGCGGAAAAATTTTGAACCACAGCGGCGACACTGCTCATCAGAGGTAAGCTCCTAGTGAGTAGGCTTTGTATTATTTGGAGCAGGGCAGGCGCAAGGCACGTGCGAAACGTGCGGCCGCACAGGGCGGCACTTTCCGAGGGGCGGCAAATCTGCCGCCCCCCCCCCACCCCTTATTTTTGGTACGCCGGAGGAACAGTATTCTTATGAGTGGAGCGCTGCCAGCCTGTTACGCGCCGTGCGTTTACTCACAACTAATTTTGCAGGAGACGAAATCTCATTTGGAAATTCGAATGCAGTGTTCGATACTGCGATTATGTGTTAAGCCCGAAGCATTTTTTTCTAAGCCCTTCAATGGCAGTTTCCGAGTGTTTTATTCTTCCCCCATTATGGAAAAAAATCGTTGAACATTACTACAGTTAAACATGGCCGGCCGCGGTGGCCGAGGGGACAGTCTGCCGGCGGACGGCGAGGAGGAAGGTTGTGCCGTGCTGTACGCTGCGCCGACGCTGTTTACGAGTGGTGAGTCGCTGCGCTTGCTGTAGCGGTATTCGTTGTGCTGTACAGAAAATGAGAACGATTTCGTGATGACGCAGCCGGTTGTAAAGGATAGGAAAGATACCCTGAGGTTCACGTTTGATAAGAACTTGACCAAAATCGTTAGAAGTCGAGGAATGGTTAGAGGCTGAATTTAAACTAGGACTAGATGACATAATTGGGATCCATCTGTCGATTATAAGCAGCATGGTTTTCGTGAAATTAGCTCGATCTGATTTATGCTCGAAAATTGTCGAATCTTGTGGAGGCGAGGCAAAATTTAAATACAGTGACGGAAAAGTTGGCACTGTTTACGTCTCTCATGCTGGCTTTGGAATACGGACAGTTCGCATATTTGAACTTCCATTTGAAATAACCAGTGAAGAGATCGACGACGTAATTTCGAAGTATGGCAGGGTTATCAGTAACGTTGGCGAGAGATGGTCCAACTCCCATAAATTTCCGGTTTTAAACGGAGTGCGCCAATTGAAAGTCGATCTACGGAGACACATTCCATCGTACATTGAGGTTTGTGGTTACCGTGCGATAGTTATGTAAGGCGCGTGGCGCAGCTGCCCGCCGGCGAGGCAGACAGGCCCCCCGTGTTGACATCCATGCCCGTGACGTACGCCGCCGCGGCGCGCAGACCCGCTGCTACAACTGCGGCCCCCGAATTGAGTACGTTTTCTGAAGTACCTGAGGCAGATAACGTTATGGAGACTGTAGAAATTTCACAACAGAACCCCTCTACGCATATTGAAACTCCAACATCTGTTGTAGTCGTGGAGAAACAGGCTTCAGGTTTAATAACGGACACTAGTCCAGCGATAGTAGCAAACCGTCAAGAAGAAGAGGCTACTGCTGGTACTCAGACGGCACCGAGCGCAGAGCCTAATATTAATCTGAAGGACTTGACCGGAGAAAAAGACAAAAATCTAGAGGCTTCAACCACAAAAGTCAAAGACCATGTTCGAGAAACAACTGTCGCTATAGAAGACAGTGGAGCTTCTCCACAACGAAGTCCTACAAGAAGAAATAAGAAGAGGAGACTTGCTGCTAAGAATGCTGAAGAACTAGCACGTCCCTTGAGAGAAAAAGCTAAGGAGATCAGCAAGAAGCAACGTGAGGAATCACTAAAGACCTCGGTTGCGAGCACGCAGCACAGTTCATTGTGTCATATCCCACCGGAACAGCTGCCACAAGGAAAAACGCAGCAGAAACCCCCTTGCGATGTAAAGGTTTCTTCCGCAATACGAGATTCGAACTCGGACACCCTGAAGAGTAACCAGCACAAAAGCTGGGCAGAGGAGTTGAATGAAAGAAGTGCAGATGAAGAAATGGCGGATATTGTTACAACCGCGAAGCCCATTGATCTGCAAGAAGATTAACTGCGCGTGATGGATACAACTTCCTTGGAACAGATGAGTGGAACAGGGGATGTTTCCGACAGTACCTCATATGACGAATTTTAACATAAATTAGTAACAATATGAACGCAACACAAGCTTTCAAAGTCGCCACGCTAAATATTAATAAGATACGCTCTTCCATCCGTCTCCAACACGTGAAAGATTTTGCGCACGCAGCCGATATTGACATACTTCTTTTGCAGGAAGTATCAGATATCAATCTCGATGCGATACAGGGCTATAACGCAATCACCAACCCTGGCAACGGTGCAGAACTAGGAACCGCAATTCTAACGAAAGAAGGCATTCGAGTCGAAGAAATAGAAAAACTTGTAAGCAGCAGAGGACTTGCGGCAACTATCAACAACACGCGCATTATCAATGTGTACGCGCCATCCGGAAATAATAACAGGCGTGCGAGAGCGGAGTTTTATAGAAGTGACATCGTTCCTCTCTTCCGTAACCATAAAGATCATATTATCCTAGCCGGTGACTTCAATTGTGTTCTTAACCCCAAAGATCAGATACCGAACTGTAATAAATCCATCGAACTTGAGCGTATAGTACAACAACTGAAATTAACCGACACCTGGGAGCATACTCACGGTGCGGCACCTGGGTTTACTTACTTTACTAGTCATTCAGCCAGCAGGCTGGATAGAATTTATGTATCAGCTGATATGAAGGACCACATTCTCCAGTCTGAAGTGTGGCCCACCTGCTTCTCTGATCATGCGGCTTATATCACAACAATTAATTTGCAGAAACAAGAGACTTACCGAGCTAGAGGCTTATGGAAACTCAACATCTCACATCTGCAAGATGAGGAATGTCGCGTGGTGATCACCAATGTCTGGCAACAATGTGAGAACCGAATACCGTCATACAGCTCGATCACAGCTTGGTGGCTGCAGTGTGCGAAGCCAAAGATACGTAAAACTCTGATTGAATACTCACGACAGAGGAACTTTTGGTATAAAAAAAACGACTGAATTTTATTTTCAATGTCTTAGGGATTTGTACTCCATGGATGAACAAATGATAGACAATTACACAAGGATTCAGAAAATCAAAGCAAAAATTTTAGCTCTAAAACGGAAGCAAGCGGAAGGTTTTAAAATACGGTCTAGAGTGCAGAATAATATAGACGGGGAAGAACCGTCAATATTCCACGTTATGCGTGAAAACAAGAGAGGGAGTAGAAAAATCCTGACAGAACTTAAGTTACCTAATGGACAAACTCTTACGAAACAAAATGAAATTAAAGACGCAATTCATAACTATATATCGGAACTAATGACACATAAATCCACTGATGAAAATATGCAGGATGAGCTGACAAGGAACTTAACAGGAAGATCACTGTGAAGGAACGAGGACATCTCACAACGGATATAGAAGAGGAAGAGCTGAAAGATGCAATAGCACGGAGTCCTAAAAATAAATCCCCAGGACCTGATGTGATCCCCATAGAATTTTACCAAGTGTTCTGGCCTATACTGAAGAGCAAGTTACTAAGTATGTGTAACGAACTTCTGACCGGCAATGTCGACATCCCAAAAGAATACCCGGAGGGCATTATAGTCCTAATTCCAAAGAACTCAGCAAGCAAAGGAATTGAAAATTTACGTCCGATCACACTATTGAATAGTGACTATAAGATTTTTGCACGCATACTGGCAAGAAGAATGAAACTGATCATGAATTCAATAACTGGCCAGTACCAAAAATGTGTCGGTAAAGACAGAAGTATCTCACAAAATATATGCGAATACCGGGATATCATATCAACTGCGGAAGTCTGTCGAATAAAGTGCGCAATAGTGTCGTTAGACTTTGAGAAGGCATTTGACAGAATTAATCATCAATACCTACTTAATACCATGAAAGTAGTGGGGTTCTCTCCGGGTTTCCTGCGGATAATTGAACAAATATTACGTAATAGCGCAGCACGTATACTGATAAATGGACAATTAAGCCAGCCGACTATGATGGATTCCTCTGTAAGACAAGGATGTCCCATGTCAATGGCGTTATTTGCCATTGCGATCGAACCTCTGCTTTCCACGCTTAAACAACAACTACAAGGATTGCAGATAAATAGCCAGAAAATAGTATGTAACGCATATGCCGACGATGTTGGTTTTCTGGTTATGAACGAGCAAGAACTGGCGCAAGCTCTGCAGATCGTGCACAAATATGAACTGGCATCCGGAGCGAAGCTAAACAAAAGGAAATGTACGCCAAGCCTAGAACAGTTACCAGAAGTTGACCAACTCAAGTGCTTAGGGATTGAATTCAGGAATAATATCCAGCATACCATCGCTATAAACTACAGAAAACTACTTGCTAAAATACGTGCAGTTATTCAAGAAAACAGACTGAGGCACCTTGACGAACTTCAAAGAACCGCGCTTGTTAATGTATACATGACATCGAAACTTAATTATGTTGCACAAGCCTTTCCCGTACCGCACGGCATCGCCAACAGAATCATGTCGGCATTGGGGAACTTTGTCAGCCAAGGCAATATTTTTAAAGTGAATTTCAGCACACTCACACTTCCTACACAGAAAGGTGGACTGAACCTCACAGATGTCACCTATAAGTTAAGATCTTTGTATGTGTGCAAGACGTACAAGCTATGGAAAACGTCGCCCAACAGCCTCACAGCCCATCTGCTAAATGAAATAGCTCCTGTCAGCATACAACCTCCAATTGATGTACATCACATTCCTATTGGCTTTTATCATTTTAGACACTTTTTAGTCGAATATAGCTCTCTATCTTCGACAATAACAGCACAGAAGATGATGATCGTGAAGGAAGTTTACAAGGAACTCATGAAAACAAGGGAAATAATGTCATCGAACAAAAATATCCTGTTTACGACTGGCCAATAATTTGGAAAAATATTCACGACCCCAACCTTCCTTCTAAAGTAAAAGCCACATGGTACAAAGCTGTAAACCGGAAAATAACAACTAACGACAAACTTCATGCCATACATCTCGTCAACTCTCCCTTGTGTACATCATGCTATCTTACGGATACAGAAGAACACAGGCTGGTATGTGACAGCGTCAAGGACATTTGGCAGTTGGTCACACAGAAATTAGCGATTATCAATAGGACGACGCCTAATGTCTACAAACCATCAGATTTTCTGAATCCACAGGCAAATCCCTACCCCATGACCAAACGAAATGCCGTTAATTGGATAATAGGACACACAGTGCACTATATCATGACGCACGATAAAAAGAGCAAGGAAGATTACTGGCTCTACACCACGACCCAGCACCATACACTAACTCGAAGAAAAAATTACAAAAGCATTATGCCTGTTTTTTGAGAAGAACAATCATCTGAAACGGTGATAGTAACAATAAATTCTTAATGAAATATTAAGCGCTGAAATTCTCGGCCGGTTGCGTAATCGGAGTTAAGAGAAGCCCCAGTTTTGCAATAAATATTGATTAGATGAGAGGATGAACATTTTGCATTCGATTATCAATGGTAAACTACAAAATAAATTTCGAGAAGACGAACTCTGAGGGCATACACCGTGCTGGAAAAGGAACGCCTGTATAAAATGATGTGATTGATATATCACCCTTCTTCAAGACACCTTTATTTACAGCTCATGTGCATCCATAGAAGTTCAGGAGGAAGGAGAAAGATCAATTTTATTTATTTATTTTAGGTCCTGTTTATACTTAATTTGCCTTTCGCAGAAGAACGTTAAAAACAAAAACTTCGACGAAGAAGTTTCAATTTAGTTTCAGAAAAACATTTTCTTTCACATACTCTAGAAGAAGGAGTCCTCACGACAATTTAAATCTTTTACAAGGAGAAATTTTATTTCTCTCTAAAGAAGAAATTACTATATCATAGCTACTGAAGCTAGCCGATGAAGGCTATTTTGGCGAGCGGAAGGACGGGTTGTAGGAGAGGATGGAGACCAAAAAAAAAAAAAGGACTAAGGCGCTCCAGTCACGGTCTGCACGGCCACTACGGTCGGGAGTTCGAATCCCCCCTCGGGCATGGATACTTGTGCCGTCCTAGTTCGTAAGTAGTTCATAAGTAGTTTGTAAGTTTAGGGACTGATGACCCCGTAGTTTAGTCCCATAGACTATACAAACATTTGAACATTTTGAAGTTAAACATGTTCAACAATGGCTAGAAGATTCCGAATGGGTAAATACGCTGCGAGTAATTACAAGGGATATAGACATTGGTAGTCAGCCTGGCATAAGTTGGGTTTCGACGTATTTTTGAAAATTTTTGCTATCCGTTCTGAATGATCGTCGAACATTTTAATTTTGAGCCATGAAACACCTGTCTCAGCCTGCATGAACACCAATTAAAACTCTGACCGGTACTTTTGTTTGACAATACTACTCGCACACTATCACTTTACCAGCATTTATTTACTGTATACTGTTTTCCGTTGAATACATTATCTGTTCACAACCATTGAAAAATGTTTACTTATGTAAATTGTAAGTGCATGCCGCGCGGGATTAGCCGAGCGGTCTAAAGTGCTGCAGTCATGGACTGTGCGGCTGGTACCGGCGGAGGTTCGAGTCCTCCCTCGGGCATGGGTGTGTGCGTGTGTGTTTGTCCTTAGGATAATTTAGGTCGAGTAGTATGTAAGCTTAGGGACTGGTGGCCTTAGCAGACAAGTCCCATAAGATTTCACACACATTTGAACATTTTTGTAAATTCACAAGGTGTATTAAAAATCAGCTAGATTTCTTCAATCAGGTTTGACTCCATTTTTGAGATGGTAGCCAGCAACTGTTTTGTACAAATCTGTAGAGAATGTCACCAATTAGTTGGAATTTTTGTTTTTACTCTCCAGATCTACAAAGAATTCGGGCACAGTGTGGCTATTCTCAATGCTTTGAGTTATGTTTACATCCATTCCGTCATACTGAACGTAACTGTCAATATGACGGTTTGGATGTAAGCGCATATTAATAGCTTTGAGACTGGCCACTCAGTAGCCGAAACATACAAATTAGTTTAAATGAAATTCCACAAACATTTTGTAAAAAAATAAATTAAAAATTAAAAAACGGGGAAAGGGGGGGGGGCGGCAATTTAGCAGCTCGTACGGGGCGGCACCTGATTTGGAGGCTAAGGTCCAACTATCGTAAATGACAGGCGTCCCCCAAAATTCAATATAGTGGTCCGCACGCCCAGCTATCGGACGTTAGGAAAGAAAGTACTCGTAGCCGGAGCGCTTTTCGCGTCATCACGGACGTCGTAAACACATTACGCGACCTCCGCCTCCTGCACATCCGGCTACCGTTGCACGCAAGGACATTGGGAGGGAACTTTCGAATACGTCGCTGACCACAGCCAACGGCCTCCGATTAATTTTCTTAAATTTGTACATCAAATTAATTTTGAGCAGCTTAACCACCACTGCCCGCCACCGCCCCCCCCCCCCACCTCCATCACACTGACAGTCTAAATATTGTGCCCCCCCCCCCCCCGCGAGACCTGGTCCGGGACTCGAACACGCGCCCCTAATATACAAATTCCAAAAGTTATTACTTTCCACCTACACCAACATTGGGGAAAAAAGAAGTAAAAAAAATGTTCAAATGTTTGTTAAGCTTATGGGACTTAACTACGGGGTCATCAGTCCCTAAACTTACAAACTACTTATGAACTACTTACGAACTAGGACGACACAAATATCCATGCCCGAGGGGGGATTCGAACCCCCGACCGTAGTGGCCGTGCTGACCGTGACTGGAGCGCCTCAGTCACCTCGGCCACCGCGGCCGGCTAAAAAAGCAGTCATTATTATTATTGCATACTGCGGACAGTACAAGTACCGGGAATAACACGAGAGTTTCGTAAACAAATTGACCTCGCCAGCCGCCTGACCATCCACCACCGATCCCAATTATTAATTGCGACATCCAGGGTTTTAATTAGGACATTACGTCGCTACATGCCGTTTAATACATCGAATCAGGCTTTAAGCAAGTTTAGTTGCGTTGTATGCCTTGGATGGACTTGTTCTTCTGCTTAGATGTTAATGGAGAAGTGATTCGACATAGCATAGCGGTTAGGTATCTCGTATCTGGCTCCTCCTGCGTATACCCAACTAATGAATCTCTCCGTCCTGTTACAATGCAAACGATTCTTTACAACCAGTGGCGGCGCTAGGCGTCGGCGACGTCGGCAACCGCCGACGGCCTCGCGCCTGTGGGGACCTCGCAAAACATTGTTAAAATTTTAGTTTTTTTTCTTTTTTATATATTTAAAGTTTAACGGCGCTTTTCAACTGCTTGGTTATGTAGCGACGACCTACATCTAACGTACACTAACTTAACCAAAGGACAAACACAACAACCGTACCCAACAGTGGGATTCGACCTCAACAAGAGCGACCTCGCTTACCATGGTATGACGCCTTAGAGCGCTCAGCTATTCCCCGCCGGCAGCTATTTAGTTTCCTATTTATTTCTGAATGAGTGCAGCAGTGTAGTATTTTTTAGTTAAATACTAGAAACACAACTTCTTCAGTAAATTGTAGAAAACAATTTGTAAGTAGTACAGTATATCCAAATGCTTATATAACAATCAGAATCAAGCTCACAGTTAGTCAGTACAGCTTCGGCCGAAAAAAGTTTCTCAAAGTTAAAATTGATTAAGACATACTTGACAATCACAATGACACCCCCCCCCCAAATGCGTTGTCAGTACTATTAATTAAAGCCGAAACAGCGGATAGTATTAATTATGCTGTGAGTGTTAAAAAATCAGTGAGTCGAAAAGCCGAAAAGTTTCTCTATGTTAATTTATGTTTGTTTATTTTAATTTTTCTCACTGCAATAATACTTGTATATTATACTAATAAAAGTGTAGTATAATGATTATTGATGTACAATTCAGCTCATTTTATTTAACGTTTTCTTCCTTACTAATAAAAAAATGAAAGGGGCCTCGCAAAGACGTGTTCGCCGACGCCCAGTTTTCGTCTAGCGTCGCCACAGTTTACAACAGGTCAAATATCGATAATCGAGCACCCCATAAGACGTTTAAACCCTATTATACAACGGAGAGCTACAATAACAAAATATGCACGAAACAATCTACCGATTTCCGACCGTCTACACTATAACTTTTTTTTCTCTCGAAAGCGTTGACCTAACAACACCCTTAGTCGACAATACAGCAACCACGGAACCGAGGTAGTACGTTACCTGCCAAATACATTTTCAGTTCTGCAGAGCAAGCTCGACCAATCCTTTAACCACAAAAATTCCTCCTCCAAGTTCCTTTCTAGTGATCTCTTTTATCTTTCCACTAAATCGAACTCGGATTTTTTTTTTTTAAATTACAAGTAGCTATCTAACGCAAACTAGGATGCTAACCTACACTCACACTGCGCAACACCTGTTCCTTAAAAGAACATGGCGTGTCTTCACTTATTTGTTACAGCACAACTGAGTACGTGCAACGTAATGTTCGCAAACACTTATATCGCACCCCAACGCCCGCATACACCGATCATAACCTGCTCTCTAAGGAATGGATGAGAGAGACACACAGTACAGAGCCGCACTTTGTAAATATTGGGTATCCCCGTTTTCGATCTAGTATATATATATATATATAGTGTATATTGCAACCTCCAGACCGAAACGCTTGTTATAAAATAGATAAGGTGATTCGACAAATAAATGTATTCGTAGGCAATCGATTGCAACTGTCTTCTACAGCCTCCTTCCAAGCGAAAGTCACGGGTGGGTAGCCAGTTTGTTAAAAAGAAAAAATCCCAACGAAATCGTGTGGGATACCCAACAACACAAGGCTGGAGGTGAGAGCTCACTTTATAAGGTACAACCAAATGATTTCCTAGAGATGTTCTCCAGTGATTCCTTGTCGAGTTTCGCTCCAGTATGGCTATGCCGAGGGCTCTCACAACGCAGCCGCCAGGTAGGCGAAATGATAACACTGTCTCCATGACGAACAGTATAAGTTAAAAGATCAGCAATAATTTACCACCGCATACGTAAAATAAACACCACTAACACACGATCAAATAGGCAATACTTCTTATCGTACACAGCGTAGAGTTTTAAGAACGTAAACGCCTCGGTTGCATGCCGGGCGCCGTGGCTCAGCGCGCCCGGTCAGAGGGCTGAACGCCTCTCTGTAATAAAAAAGCTGAGCCAAGAAGTCATCGAACGACCACGAACAAGAAGGAACAACGACCGCAAAAAAAGTTGCACAGTGGTAGAGTGCCAGACTACAAATCCAAAGTTCGCGGGCTCGATCCCCGCCAGGTCCTAGGATTTTTATCTGTCCCTTTCCACTTCTTTCACCTCTGGCAGTATTGCTAATGAGAAAAATACCGAGTAGCACCGTGGTTCGGAACCCACGTTAAACTGTAGGCCCCCCTATAACTGGCTGGGTAAGTCAGTTCCAAGGTCGGAGAAAGGCAACGGCATACCACCTCCAAACAGGACCATGCCCAGTGTTCAAACCAATCTTCGGATTGTTGACTGTTTTACCTTAAACCTAAATCGACCAGCTCTATCGCAACACAACATCATCCACAACTGGAACTGGAAACACATATTGCTGCGCATAATTTAAACACTTTTTACTTAAATGCTATCCCAACCTGCCTACGTAACTACAACCACCTCCAATCCAATGACCGAACCACAACACTAACCTACAACAAACAGCCCTTTTTATAAATGTTTGTAAATCTAAGAGCCTTAACTACGGTGGTCATTACCCCCTACGCTTACATTAAGGACAACACACAAACACCCATGCCCGAAGGAGGACTCGAATCCCAACGGCGAACGGATGCGCGCACCGCAGCTGGACGCCTTAGTGCGCACGGCTATTCTGCCGCGGCAGTTCTTTTTTACTGAAGTTCTAAACTAACTAGCAAGCGGAGACAATCTAGGTATCTCTGTCTCGTGGGTGGATCCCTCTCAAACATCTAATCGATTGATCATGCATCTTTTTGGATTGATTGCCCCACCAGACAGGGCTCACTAGACCACATACCTAGTGTGTTCAACGAGCACTCGCACACAAGCAGATATCGTACCACCTTGTAACAAATCATTACTCTCGATAAACAACCACTTACATCGTAAAAATGACTGACGTGCACACAGAATAGCTAACAAGGAACGATCCAGATCAAAACCAAGTTCTTTTTCTTATATTCCGTACAACCAGCAACGTAAAATAGTCTACACCATTTCGAACTAATATAACACCCGAAATTTTAATCGAATGCCAAGAGCAATTGTTTAAGAGACTAAACAAACGATTAAAGGGGCTCCCAACTGAGGTAACTACCCAGCTTTAAATCGCCTAACCATTGGGTTTATCGAAATCGATGCTTCTCGACCTAAGAACAGTAATTTACCACCGTAAGCATTACCGCTACGCTACCGAGAGACGCCCATTCGTAAAGTAAACGAGATAAATACTCCACAGCCCTAACACTACTAAGTATCAACATGCAGTCCACAAATATAGAACATCTCTAGGTTGCAACGTACCGCACAACTAAACAGATCGAAATCGGTATTTCGCACAAGCCAGGATACATCCTACACACCAGATTACGAATACACGAGAGCTAATTTTACGAAGAAAGAATATTACATTACTTCTATCAACAGCCATAAGAATATGAAAAAAAAAAACGAACGACTTTTAAAGCTATACCAGTGCTCTTAATACAACCTCGACACAATAAAGGTCATCAATACAGGCCATAAAGAGACATACGCGCACAATCGCATTACCGACAAATACTGCAACACTTCTATGGATCATTTCCTCGCAGTTGACACAAACGAGGCATTTACCATAGAAGTTGACTACAACAGCCGTTACAATTAGCGATAACTTATTTTACACACACACACACATACATACATACACACAGTAGGATGAGCGCTAAATTTCGATGTAAAGTCAAACTCCGGTCCTTACACCAACACAACATCGATTTAAACGAGCGCTAGCTTAAATGCAGACTAGCACAGCACAGATCTCCGTTGACTGTCCAACTAACAAACACTCGATCAATCGAAACACTGCTCTGATGACACGTAAACTATCTTCCGGTATTTTCTCCTAGATCCATAGACCCGTAAAACCGAAACTTTCTACACGAAAAGCTATAAGTCTTAACAAAAAATAGCTGTTACAGATGCAAACTACTACATATTTTAGGTAATCACTTCGACGTTGGAGCGATCCCCAGCACACTTGATCCCCCTACAGATCTTATGATCTACAGCAAACACCTCTTAAGGTTGGCTATATACACCGCACGAGAGTAAAAGGCTATTTCTACAGAGGGAAGAGAAACCTAGAATGCGTTTAACCCACATCGCGAAAACGATACTGTGCTACAGCATATTAGATCCAACTTTAACCCCTTTTAAGGCATAGCGACGCACAGATCGGTGATTTTCGCATCAAAACCAAAGAATTACAACCCATCCGACCCTTAGGACGAAAAGATTCACATGTAGTAAGATACACAAATATTGCATGATCATTCTATAGGAAGAACCGCGTGTTACACCGGTCTTCTTACACGACAGAACCAGGGCCATTCATCTTACGTTCTACAGCAAAACAAGTAACGTTTGTACGTATAATGTATACGCACGTAAGGTAAAGTCTAGATCAGTGCTCCATCTAAGCTGGTTATTTGTCACATCCCGCATCGTGAAAATTGCACAGGGCTGCGGAAAAAAAAAAAAACACATCAGATCCAATTCTATCCATTTTAATAGATCCGTAGATCAATGAAATGCACATCACAACCTTCGATTGCTTTTCTATTAAGACAGCGGAATGTTCGTCTAATTATGCTTTTGTGTAATATCGTAGCTGAAGAACTAAATAGAGCTGATAGAATAATATAAACGCCTAGTTATGGTCATGCGTTATACTAACCACAGAATCAAACCAATCGTCGTCTGTGTTTTCCAGATAGAAGGCGATGCTGACATTAACGACCACACAACATTGAGAACCTGGGAAAAACACAAAATAGGGAGACAGAACACGGCATTCGTTATTCAACTCTTATTACATATAGCGTATACAGCACTCCCACCATACAGAATATAGCCATAGTAACAACTGTCTACAGTATTACTAACCATCTAACTCTGTGGAATACATACTGTATCGTATTTTAGGTAATCGTACTGTCACATCAGCGCACATCGATAACACTGCAGAAGCAGTATAAGACATCTTACGACACCAACAGACAATTCACGAGTGTCATGTACACACACTACCGAAGGGTAAAAGGGTCTGTCAACAGAAGAATATTCCTAGATTGCTTATATTCGCAACCAACAACACGAAAAATTGAACAGAGGCACGAAAACCTTGAAATGCAACAGACCGAACTCTATCTCTTTTTAGGGTGAATCAAGCTACTGAGCACAAAAATTCACACCACAACCAACGGACTATGTCCTAGTATAATTCTGACTCGTTCTCTAAATTTATGCTTTTGTGTGATATTTCTAGGCGAAATAAAACCCATATGGATTCTAGAGGTCAATTGATCATACATTTAGACCCCACACGGATAAGATTAATCTTAGATCAGGGTATAGACTAAGAAACAGTGATGATAAAATTGAATATAAACGCCTCTAATTATGGTCAGAACTATAGTAACCACAGAATCGAACCAATCATCTACTGCATTTTCCAGATAGAAGGCGATGCATACGTTGAGAACCACACAACATACCTCTAAGAACCCGGTAAAACACACAGTAGAGAGACAGAGCACTGTCTTCGTTATTCAAGTCTTATTACATGTAATGCACACACCACCCCCTCCATACAGAAATTGTCCTTGTAGAATACATACTGCATCGTATTTTAGGTAGTCATATCGTCGACTGCAGATGTATTAGAGCGCATCGATAACACTGCAACCTTACCTGTTTCCTGATGTCCGATAGCTGGGTGTGCGGGCCGCCTTATTGAATTTCGGGGTACGCCGATCATTTCTTAACTACTAACAACTAAAGAATAAAACATCTATTTCTGTAGTATTTCGTCCAGAATCCTTTGTTATTTATCACTTCAGTCATGCGTCTGGGCATGCATTCTATCAGGCGTTGGACGTAATTGCCACAAGAGGCAAATTCTTTCCAGGCTTCAAGAATGCAGTCCCAAAGAGCGTCAACTGTGAACGACTGATTTCGTGGCCAGTTATCTGCTAATGTTGGGGCAACCTCAGCCCACACGTTTGCCATGGAGTTCAGATGTGCAGACCGTGGCGGCCAGTCCACGGCGTCGACGCCCACGTTCGACAACTGCCGCAGAACGAACGCCGACTTATGGCCAGGTGAATGATCTTCCTGCAGACAGAATTCTCCATCGCCGTTCAGCATTACTACTTGCCATCAAGGTTTCCCTCAGTCGTGTGGAGTGCTCCTGCTCCTCTCGCAGAATTCACCCCCCAACAGGAAACCCATAGCAGCCCACTTCTTGTTTTCGTCGCTAGATATTTTTCGCAACGCCTTGTCCATCGCGGGCAGTATACTACCCTTGGACGGTCATTGCTCGTGGAATTCACCTTCTCATCGGTAAAAATAACGTTTACCCACGCCGTATGCAAATGGAGTTCTGCGATTGTCAGTCGGTATAAAAATTTTCCTCGCAGAGTTCCTGTTTTGTAGCGCATCTTCGTGCTTGCAGTCCAGATTCACTCAGCCTTCGACGATTTAGACAAAATTTCTACTTGGTGCGAAAATTGGCAATTGACACTAAATAAAGAAAAGTGTGAAGTAATACACATGACCACTAAAAGAAATCCACTGAACTTCAATTACGCGATAAATCAGTCAAACCTACCTACCTACCTAAATTCTACCAAATACCTAGGAGTTACAATTACGAACAACTTTGACTGGAGAGAACACATAGAAAATATTGTGGGGAAGGCGAATCAAAGGTTACGTTTCATTGGCAGAACGCTTCGAAGATGCACCAGCTCCACCACTCTCCTGGAGTACTGTTGCCCCTTGTGGGACCCACACCAGGTGGGACTGACGGAAGATATTGAGAAGGTTCAGAGAAGGGCAGCTCGTTTTGTTTTATCACGTTACGGGGGGAAAGCGTCACGGAAATGTTGCACGAATTGGGGTGGAAATCATTAAAAGAAAGACGTTATTCATTGCGGCGTGATCTGTTTGCGAAGTTTCAATCACCGACTTTTACTTATGAATGTGAAAATATTTTGCTAGCACCCACCTACTTAGGGAGACATGACCATCCCAATAAAATAAGAGAAATCAGATCGAAAACGGAACGATTTAGGTGTTCTTTCTTCCCGCGCGCTATTAGAGAATGGAACGGTAGAGAAAAGTTATGAAAGTGGTTACTGAACCTTCTGCCAGGCACTTAAATGCGATTTTCAGAGTATCTATGTAGATGTAGAACTGGGTTGCTGGAACCAAGTAAGTTGGTCTGTCGACGCAGCTGCTTCGCGTTCAAAGAGGGAACCTCTCTGGTATTACGCGCAAGCTCTTCGCCCTGCTGGTGTGTGCTCAGTGTCTTCCTGTCTGAGCCAGGAGTTCTGCTGGTAGTGGCTCGTTCGACTTAATTTTTTTATATAATCTTTCTGCAGTAGTAGATGGCACACGATACCTCCTGTCAGCATCTCTAACTGATAAATGGCCTTCTTCAACATAGCGACAGCTCTGTGTCGCGCAGACCGCTCCCAGTGAGCCACTGCAACTGCCGCGATGTGTTTGCTGCTTGCCGGTCTTACGCTAACGCCCCAGGAGGATGTAAGCGTATTGCCATCAAAACGAATGCCAGTGGTGACAGACTTGACACCACACCTCTGCTCGTAAGCATATGTGGCTCCAGCCTGTGGAGACCAACAAAGAATGACGGTTTTTGGTTGGTCGTGCGTTCGAATCCAGCCCAGGATAGGGATTACTTTGTCTTGATTTGCGTTCGTACAGTATATGTGTGTCTAATATTCATAGAATATATGACATCAACTGCGATTGGGCAAAGCTGAAAATGTGTACCCAGCCGGGATTCGAACCCGGGTGTCCTGCTTTCTAGGCAGTTGCGCTGACCCCTATACCACTGGGGACACAGTGATCACCGCACCTGCAAGGACTACCTAAGCACGCCTCCCGTCAGATACAAATTCTCAGCAGTTGATGTCATATATTCTATGAATATTAAATAATAACATCTGCTGTTCTTTCGGAAAGACGCCACATGTGTATATATAATATGCCGGTGACGGGCAATGATCCTATCGTTAGTGGGGAGGGGTGGGCAAGTTTGAAGCGCTTACTCTTATGGGAACTAGTTACATAACTACGAGTTTGAGTACTGTGGGCAGGGCAAAGCTGAGGATTTGTATCTGACGGGAGGCGTGCTTAGGTAGTCCTTGCAGGTGCGGTGATCACTGTTTCCCCAGTGGTGTAGGGGTCAGCGCAACTACCTAGAAAGCAGGACACCCGGGTTCGAATCCCGGCTGGGTACACATTTTCAGCTTTTCGCAATCGCAGTTGATGTCGTATATTCTATGAATATTAAATAATAACAACTGCAGGATCAGAAGTGACGTCTGTTCTTTCGGCACAGACGCCACATGTGTATATATGTGTGTCTCTGTGTATCCCGGAACAAAAGTTTTGTAACTATTTTTTTAACAAACTACACTGAATTTAAACAAATATTAGCTATTTGTGCTGTAAAATAGATAATGCCAGTTGTTGGCGGCTATCATAGTCAGGTATCAAAGTGCGATTTTTTTAAAAGATGTCATTATATGAGTACTTGAAGATGAAATGTTTTTAAATATTAATCATATAAGGAGGCCAATGTAAGTTACGTAAGTAGGAACGTGACTTGCAACAGATATGACAAAAATCATATATATATATACAAAGCCGTTAAGAGTGATAAGCGAAAGGAAATATTTTCATAAGTGTAAGTATGATGTCGTATTTCGTATCACATATTTAAAAAGCGTGATCGTCAACAGATAAAGTGCTCCCAACTTCTGCCTTGTGTGCCGATCTGGCGCTATGTAAAAAAAAACGCCACACAAAAGTAAAACGTTTTGTGACATCGCATACTAGGGACGTTGATGTTTAAATAGATCATTTTCATAACTGATAAGTCGAAAAATTTTAAATCAGAGTATTCTAATAACGACATATTATCGTAGTTATTTCGTTTAGTTTTCTGTAAGAGTAACTTTGTGGTCACTTTCTGTCGTTGCCGCAAAATTGTAAGTGCGTTCATAATTTTTAATTTATTGATTTTCAATGGCCATGACGAGGTAAAGAGGAAATAAGAGAGGTGGAAGAGAAGTAGATGGCCAGAGAAAGGAGAAGATGAACAGAGAAGCGAGTTGGATTGAGGAAGAAGGAGGTGAAGGAGGAGTAGGAAGAGGGAAGGAGTTGACTGCGAGGAGGAAACGGACAAACAGATAGAGGAGGGCGTGATTCTTCAGTTTCTCCCGGCGTATTTGATAATCAAAATATCCACGGGTGTACTGCCGATCTATAGTATCCAACGGGCACAATATTTCGGCGATCATACATGTCGCCATCATCAGGTGAACTGGCGGACTGAGCTCCTGGAAACGCGCCGGCACGGAGATCCGCACGCTACGGCTGCTCGAAGGGAACTGGGTTCTAGCCCAGTAGCGGGCCATTTAAATACCCTCGGCCCGCGGAGCGACCCCTCCGCGGTCCGCGCCCCGCGCCGCGGCCGCGCAGTGGAACCGAATGCGACGGCGTCTGAGATGACGTCGGTGTGAGGGCTCTGTCCGCCGTGGTCGTCACTTCGTTACGTTTGCTAGATTTACTCTTAATTAACCCAATCGCTGGTTCCCAAGCTTTGCTAAGATTATAAGCCAGAATCACGGTTTATGAGGTCGTCACTTGTGCGAATTTCAATGGCCTCTCTAACGACGCAGTCCCAGTATCTCGACGTGTGTACCAGAATCCTAGTTTGTTCATACTCCATGGCGTGATTCTCCGACAAACAATGTTCAGCGACCGCCGACTTGCTCGGATACATCAATCGTGTGTGCCTCTGGTGTTCAACGCATCGATCCTCGACGGTACGCATCGTCTGTCCAATATATGACTTTCCACACTGACACGGAATCTGGTACACGCCCGCCTTCCTCAAACCGAGATCATCTTTAGCGCTCCCCACCAGTGCACGAATTTTATTCGGCGGACAAAAAACAGTTCCAACCTGGTGTTTTCTCAAAATGCGGGCGATCTTCCCTGAGAGTGCGCCGGTATATGGAACGAACGCAGTGCCTACATCCTCCCTTGCGTTTTCATCCGTTTCCACAGGTTGTGTTGTAGTGGTTGGGCGGAGAGCCCGCTGAATCTGCCACTCTGAGTACCCATTTTTTCGAAATACAGTTCTCAGGTGTTCCAATTCCTGGGGTAGACTCTCTGCGTCGGAGATAGTGCGCGCCCTATGTACTATGTACATTCCTCTGTGAAGGGTGGTGACAGCTGTCTGCATGTAAATACAGATCAGTGTGCGTTGTCTTCCGATATACACTATGACCAAGGGTGCCATCAGCTCTTCTCTTGACCAAGACGTCAATTACCCTCCGTTTCAGTCTCCATAGTGAATTTGATGTTGGGGTGTATGGAGTTCAGATGTGTAAGGAAGTCAAGGAGTTTATCCATACCATGTGGCCAAATGACGCAAGTGTCGTCCACGTAACGGAAAAATCAAGTAGGTTTCCATTGAGATGATGCCAGGGCTTCCTCCTCGAAATTCTTCATGTACAAATTTGCTACCACAGGGTAGAGTGGGCTACCCATGGCAACTCCATTGAAAAGAAAATACGTAGAGGTCAGGACATGCCTAAAAAGTTCGGTGGTCTTCTTGTCGAATTTCTGACCAATCAAATCTAGTGACTCTCGAAGGGGCACCCTCGTAAACAACGAAACGACGTCGAAACTCACCACGATATCTGACTCATCCAGCCTGAAGTTGTTAAGGCGTTTAACAAAATCTACGAAATTACGGATGTGCATTCGAAAAACGGTCTAACCTGAATTAATATGCGGAAAACGGACAAAAAAAATTGGCAATCCACTTGACGGAACATTTTGTCTCGCTCATCATTTCACAAAGTCTCAAGAATGCAAAGCTGGGTACGTACCGCTGTGATTGAGGTCGGTGAGTGTTTGTTGAAAAGAACTCGTTTATTTACTTTCCATTTATTTAGTGTGAGACAATGAAGTGTGTTCGGTTTTAGCTAGTGTATCTAAATAGACAAACGTCTCCTGGCAGACCTTTTGACGCTGTTGACGTCTCCAATGCACAATTTGACGACAGGATAGTAAACCCTTATCCTTCTTCCTTCCTTTGATGAAAATGGAACTGAGGTAGTGAGACGGAGGTTGCCAGTTGGAATTTGGCCTAAAGTTGAGCCATTGTAATACACACGTGTCTAACACAGGAAGAAATAATCTTGACGTTTCGTAATTCCGATATATCTACAGCGAGCGTTTTAGATAGGAATTAACGTGAACGATGGTGTGATCAATTACAAGACTTATTGATCGCCTTCATTGCAAAAGAAATCGAGTTGCTTAAGGAACATGCAATAATGAGATTTTTGTTGTGAATAATAACTGGAAAAATGGGTCTTACTGTTTTTAGGGTGTGGGGGCGTTGATGCTATTGATGCACTGTTAATCGATTCTTTCGCAGGCAGAAATTAAGTCTAGGCCGTAATCCCACGTACTGGTAGTATGGGGTTGTCCATAATCAGCCTATCGATAGTCTTTGCAACTTATTTAATCATATTCTCATCTATGTGGTGGTGTTTTCTTACAAACGCGTAAGGGGCGAAACTGTAAAACACTCTATGCAGTCGTTGTACAAAATCTCAGCACCAACTATTGCTATTTCAGTTCTTTCCATCTTCATCGTACTACACAATGAATAAATCTTCAATAACTTGTAAGTATCGGTATGCGACATTCAATAAGAAAGTGGAATATATTTCAGACGAAATTCCTGCATCAAGAATCGCGTCTAAAATGAAACTAGATATAAAGCAATAATAATACTGCAATAGAAATTAGTTTTGCAGTTTGATAAATTATCTGGTATCAGATATAATGCATTTCGTGACTATGGGTAGTTGAGTAAAAATACTTGAAGTACAGTAAAGCAAAACCGCTATAAAGTAAGGCCAGGGCCAGGCCAGTTATATCATCATTATAATACAACATTTTATAATCTGCGTGAACAATATCCGACATTTTACCGCCTTATACTTTTCCGAGACTTGGTACACACAGTAAAAAATAGGAAGGGAGATAGCTTTGAATACAACAGTCTGCCTTAATTTACACTCCTCTATCCGTTACGCCACTAGTATTGGAAATGACAGTAGTTTCTTTGAGCACCTCAGTACACGCACTCTCGAAATGTTATGTTTATATGGACGAATTCATGAAAACAACTTGTTATAGAAATTGGTACTTCATTTTTTGTTAGGCTGGAAGGGAAGATATTGATTTCCTGTAGGAATATTCGGCAAAAGTTACGTAATGGACTCCGCTACCGCTTAAATCGAAATATGTGCTCTAAATATATGTAAGTTGAACCAAAATGACAGTAAAAAAAGGTTATATCGTATGGAACAATCACTGTATCTCTGGCACTTTTATTAATTTGTAATCGAAAGTATGTTAAATATAGAAAAAAATGTTGGCAATGACAGGTATTTCCGAAACACAGACATCGTCTAACCAATAGGAAAGCTCAGTTCATACATCGCCCGTGGCTGGGCTAAGGCGAATAGGGCCGATCGCGTAGCTGACTAGCAGGACGCTGTGGCCGAGCCCACTGCTTCGCACTGTCCAGTCAGTCAGATACGCGATCGGCCCTGTTCTGCTGATGACATATTCACCTGAGCTCCTGCCTGTATTTATCGTAGGCCACGCATATTGTTCAAAATGTTCAAATGTTTGTATAGCTTATGAGACTTAACTACGGGGTCATCAGTCCCTAAACTTACAAACTACTTATGAACTAGCTAATCCTAAGGACGGCACAAATATCCATGCCCGAGGGGGGTATTCGAACCCCGACCGTAGTGGCCGTGCAGACCGTGACTGGAGCGCCTCAGTCCCCTCGGCCACCGCGGCCGGCCACGCATATTGCCACAATGATACTACAGGCAGCGGGAAGGCAAACAATGAAAGAAGAAGCATTAAATTCAGATTTCGCTACCCATCTTGTTGATTGTCATCAGTCGTCTTGTCACATACCGGTACCTATTAGATAACTGCGTACACCCAAAAGAGAGACGCTGCAAGAGTTGGTATTCTGCAATGATTTCGGTATCTAAAGAGAACAGAGTTTTGGCACAAATGGAGGTAGTGCAAAATCGGCGTAACAATCGTGTACGAGTCATATAGGTTGTCTGCACACAAAAAACGTGATTTTCAAAATATATGCAGATTTGTATTGCAACCACATTATTTCGCGTGATTTGAAATAAACGTGTTCTTAATTGGAATGAAAATAGGAAAGAGTGTATTCAAATTTATTCTAAGGGAATAATCGTTTGTCGGGAGTAGATAATAGCAGAAACAGGAATCTGTTTTTTCCAAAGTGAAAACGATTAAGTGGCGAGTGGTATTCCGCTAAGTAAACAGAGATGCCGCCTGTAATTTCGGTGTTGCGACATATTGAGGCAAATCACACTAAAAAATATACATATATAAAAGCGACCAAGACCTGACCATAAACCACAAATAAAGTTCAAGGAAATAAAAACTGGTGAAATTAAAAATGCAGTATAGGAAACAAGCCCTTCTATTAAAAGATGTCTGCAAAACTCGTGGACAAGACAGTTCTTGAAAATGTATAGAGCTTGTTTTACCAGTTCGGATAATACAGACGATAAGCATAATTGTCAGAATACCTGAATAGGTGTTTTTCGTCGTTATTTTGTCTTTACCATACTTATTCAAATAAGTATAAATCAAGCAACCCTTTGCATTATCTTTTGCCTTAGGAGGATCTTTTAATTGCAGACATCGTTCTTTTAAGTCTATGTGTATGTGCTTATGTTTCAGGATCCTTGACATGAAGACTATGATATAGAAAGGTGCTTGAATGCTTCATTTTTCAGACACTTGTAGGAACTGCAATAATCAGTCAAAAATGTTCAAATATTTGTTAAGCTTATGGGACTTAACTACGGGGTCATCAGTCCCTAAACTTACAAACTACTTATGAACTAGGACGGCACAAATATCCATGCCCGAGGGGGGATTCGAACCCCCGACCGTAGTGGCCGTGCTGACCGTGACTGGAGCGCCTCAGTCACCTCGGCCACCGCGGCCGGCAATAATGAGTCACTATTGTTGTCCCAAGTAATATCATTTATTATCTCCAAAAGAGGTTCTTTTGAACTTTTGGTTCACAGTCGGGGGTTCGAATCCCCGCTCGGGCATGGATATTTGTGCCGTCCTTAGTGTTAGCTAGTTCATAAGTAGTTTGTAAGTTTAGGGACTGATGATCCCGTAGTTAAGTCCCATAAGCTATACAAACATTTGATTTATTTATTTATTTATTTTTTGTTCACGAAACGCGAGAAGAACTTACCACTCATTTAACCAACAGTGCCACATATCTATTGCTACGGTAGGTTATTGCCAATGCCACATTTCTTTCTGTCAAACAGAGATTAATGTTTCAACTACTACATCTTTCCCACTAAGTTATTCGTTTTTCTCTAAACAACAGAAACTGATACATCGCTGCAGTCCTCTTTCCAATCAACAACTCACTCAAACAACCAAGAATATGTCTTTCTTAAGTGGTTATTATAGGCAGTTTACTACCTGCAAACCAGGAAGTATTTCTGCTTCTTGTACCCATTATTGCTAGTTAAATGACACTATCAAATAAATCCGTCACTCAATCTCTTTTTGCACACAAGTTTCGTTAACCACTGACACACCTCACACATAATCTCTTTAATGATGAATCCGATTTCCATCAATTTTAACTACTTATCGCCCTTAAAAAAAAAAAAAAACAACATAGAAATGCCAACTGAATACTCTCGCTCATTTCTCATCAATGCTGAACTGTCTACACATTTGAAACAATCATTCACCAACTCAAAATCAAACTGTTGCCTTCCGTCCTAACACTGGAATTGGAGTGCACTTCAGAACAATCCATCATCTCAGATATCTATTTCAGTTTTCACATTTGCTTACTTCAAAAACTAACAACTACACTATTGCCTCCCAACCTAACATAGACCTTGGGTTGCGCTTCAGAATATTCCATCACATCAGATATATGTTACAGTTTTCACATTTGTTGTATTCAACAAATAATAAACAGTTGCCTCCCAACCTAATATGGACTTTGGACTTCACGTCAGAACTTTCTGTAATATCAGGCAGCTATTTCAACCTGCACACACTTTGGAGTCACCAATTCACAACCAGACGTCTGGCTCTCAATCTAACATAGACCTTGGGCTATACTGCAGGTCAATTCATCAACAAAAACAGTTTTCGAGCTTTCACTTTTATTGACTTTTCCAACTTGCAACCAAACTGTTGCCTCTGAACCTAACATACATCTTGGTTTTCAGTACACACCATCTATTTACCACATCCCGCTATTTCGACCCTCATATTCGTTGTCTTCGCCACCTCATATCCAAAGTAGCCTCCAAACGTAACATAGACCATGGCATAAGGTCCAGATCATTGGGCCAGCTCAATCAGTCATATCAAGTTTTACTTTCGATTGCTTAGTCAGGTCACAACCAATCTGTAACTTCCCAACCTAATACATCCTTTGTGTGCTACTATAGGCAATTCCTTTGCCAGAATATCCTAGTTACACCTTCGCATTCATTGGCATCGTCAACTCAGCTGTTGGTTTCCAACATTACATAGACCTTGGTATATTCTTCATAATATTCAACCAACTCGGATAGCTATTGCAGGATTCCTAATCGTTGGCTTCAACAACTCACAACCTAACAGTTGTCCCCAAAACTAACATAGACATAAGGTGATGCTCCAGATAATTCTGACATCACAACCAACTTATCACCTTTCACTTTTATTAACTTTGCCAACCCATAACCAAACTCTCACCTCCCAACCAAACCTAGAATTTGAGCTTTGCAACAGATCATTCTGTCACCTCAATCAGCTATGACATCTTCGACTTTTGTTTTATTCATCAGCCCACAATCAAACGTTTCCCCTGCAAACTTATACAGACCATCGCCTACACTACAGATAATTTTGCAACATCAGTCAGTTATTTTTACCCTCACTTTTAATAGATTCATCATGCTACGACCAAACTGTTACTTCCCACAGTAATATAGACCTTGAGCTACAATCAGAATCATTGTGTCACCACAATCAGTTTTGCAGATTTTAGCTTTACTGACTTCTTCTTCATCATATATCTGAACTGTTGCCTCTACACATAACCAGAAAATGAGCGTTATTACCAATCATTTCGTCACCACAACGAGGCTTCCAGCTTTCACTTTTATTGACTTCGTCAACTTACAACCAAACTGTTGCGTCACATCCTAAAGTAGATCTTGTTTTCCGCTACACATCATACGTTCACCTCATCCAGCTATTTCGTACTTCACGTATGTTGGATTTACCAACTCAGAACCAAATGGTTGTACCCACTCTAATATAGACGTTAGGCTATGCTAAATATCATTTGTCGGCACATGCAGCTTTTCACATTTCAGTTTTATTAACTTGTTCAACCCATATCCGAACAGTCACCGATCATTCCGTTACCACAACACATTTTCCAGATTTCACTTTTCTTGATGTCACCAAGTCACAGACACAATGTTGCCTCACAACCTAACGTAGATTTTGGAATTCGGTATAGACGATCCGTTCACTTCATCCAACTATTCCAGTCTTCTAATCTATTGGATTTACCAGCTCACTTCTAAACGGTTGTTTGCAATTGAACTTAGACCTTGGTTAATGCCAGAGATCATTGTGTTACGACAAAAAGGTTCTCTGATAACACTTTGGTTCCCTTTTAATGTAGATCTTGAGTTTCGATAAAGACTATCCATCTTATCCAGCTGTTTCAGTCTAAAAATTTGTTGGATCGACCAACTAACAACTAACGGGCCATTTCCAAACTAACATATACCTCGAGTTATGCTATAGATCAGTGCTTTTCAACCTGTGGTCGCGACCCCCATAAGGAAGAACTTGCACCAAAAAAATAATTAGTGATTCAGTAATACAAAACCGTATGCCTAAGCGAGATATATATTTAATGTTCAAACTATTCAGTTCCTTGTGTAACATTCATTATGAATTGATCATCAACTGTTTTATAATACAGTGTGTAAATGATGAATAAGTGCAAAGTCTGAAACTGTTTTCAGGAACCAATCGATAGGAAAAAACTAGATACAATAAGTTCTTCTGAAAAATTCGAAAAAAATCTACTTCTTTACAAATTGGGACCTACCTTAACAAGCTTAATTGGCTTCTGAGTCTTGCCTGAAATGTAAAGCAGTGGTTAAGCATAATATATATTTTTCTGTCGGAAATCCTGTAAAAATACCTTACATCTGTTTCATTGCGAAACATATTAAATAAAACTTTGGCCAACAATTTAAAAGACAGCTGAATTAAAAGAAAGAAGATCAAATTTGTTTCCTTAGAGATAGCATAGGTTTGGTATGGTTCATGAGGAGAATATTTTTATTTGGAAGGGAGTCACCACAAAAATTTTACTTCAAAGGGGTCACGTATTCGAAAAGGTTGAAAACACTGCTGTCTCACCACAACCAGCTTTTCAGATTTCACATTCATTGTCTTTCCAACCCATACCTAACGCACTGCTTCCACACATGAGCTAGACCTTGACCTTTGTTACCGATCATACAGTGACCACAACAAGTTTTCCAGCTTTCACTTTTATTGACATCGCTTACTCGTAACCAACCTGTTGCCTCACAACCTGACATAGTTCTTGTGTTTCACTACTGACCATTTGTTCACCTCATCCAGTTGTTTGACTTCACATTTCTTGGATTTACAAAATCACAACCATATAGTTCTACACAAACAAACATAGACGTTGAGTGACACTAAAGATCAGTCTGTCACCACAAACAGGTTTTTAGATTTCACTTTTATCGACTTTTAATGCAGATATTGTGTTTCGCTAATGGCCGTACACCTTTTGCAGCTATTTCAATCTATACATTTGTTGGATTTACCAACCCACCGGATGTTCCCAAACTAACATAGACATTGAGCTACACTGTAGATCATTCTGTTTGCACAACCAGCTTTTCAGATTTAACTTTAATGCCTTTTTAACCCATATCCAAATTGTTGGATCCATACCTAACCTAGATGTAGAGCTTTGTTACTGATCGTACCATCACCACAACAAGCTTTCCAGCTTTCACTTTTATTGACGTCACCAACTCGCATTCAGACTGTTGCCTCACAACCTAAAGTAATTCTTGGGTTTCGCTACAGACCATCCATTCACCTCATCAGGCTATTTCATCTTCAAATTTGTTGGATTTACCAACACAGAGCCAAACAGTCGTTGCCAATCTAACGTAGACCTTCAGTTAAGGTAAAGATCATTCTGTCACTACAACCACCTTTTCAGATTTCCACTAAAAACTATCCAGCTATTTCAGTTTAAACATTTGGTGGATTTACCAACACACAACCAACTGGACGTCCCCAAACAAACATAGACCTTGAGTTATGCAATAGATCATTCTGTCCCCTTCAACCAGCTTTTCACATTTCACTTTAATACTTATTCAGCCTATATCCGAACTGCTGCTTCCACACATAAACTACACCTTGAGTTTTGTTGCAAGTCATACTGTCACCACTACAAGTTTTCCAGCTTTCACTTTTATTGACATCACCAACTTACAACCATAATGTTTGCTCACAACGTAAGGTAGAACTTGGGTTTCGCTGTAGACCGTCCATTCACCCCATCAAGCTATTTCATCTTCAAATTTGTTGGATATACCAACTCACAACCTAACAAGTTTCCCCAGTACAACATAGACCTTGCGTTCCGCTAAAGATCATTGTGTCACCACAACCAACTTTTCAGCTTTCACTTTTATTGCCTTATCAACCAATATGCGAACCTTGGCTTCCACACGTAACCAAACCTTCAGCTTTGTTATTGATCATACCATCACCACAAGTTTTCCAGCCTTCTCTTTTAGTGACATCACCAACTCGCAGCCAGACTGTTGCCTCACAAAGTATCGAAGATCTTAGGTTTTGCTACAGACCAGCTGTTCACTCTATCTAGTTATTTCAGTCTTCACTTGTGTTGTATTTACCAATTCACAACCAAACTAGTCCGACATAGACCTTGGGTTATGCTAAAGATCATTGTTTCACCACAACCAGCTTTTCAGATTTCACTTTTATTCCCCTTTCAACCCATATCCGAACCGTTGCTTCCACACATAACTTAGACCTTGAGCTTTGCTACCCGTCATACCGTCACCACAACACGTTTTCAAGCGTTCACTTTTATTGACATCACCAACTCGCAACCAAACTGTTGACTGACAACGTAACATAGATTTTGGGCTTCGCTAAAGATCATCTGTTCAAGTTATCCAGTTATTTCAGCTTTCACATTTGTTGGCTTTATTAACTCACAACCAAACGGTTGTTCCCGGTATAACATAGACGTCGGGTTACTCTAAAGATTGTTCTTTTATCACAATGAGGTTTTGACATGTCACTTTCAATGACTTCTTGAACTCATATCCAGACTGTTGATTCCACACATAACATAGACCTTGAACTTTGTTACCAATCATTCCATGTTCACAACCAGTTTTCCACCTTTCACAATGCGTTTTACTAGTTCGTGGTAAATTTGGTGATAATGCCACACACAACTGTTTTATATAAGGTTCCGTATTTCATTCAGCAGACGCGTCGCAGTCAGCATGTATTACCTCTGCGAGCAAAATTCGGTGTTTGACTTCACTGAGGCTAGCTTATAATGACTACCATATGAATGAAATTCTTCTGGGTATGAAACAGCGTCGTCATTTTATAAACTGTACCGACGTTTTGGCCACTGTTGCAGGCGGCCTTCATCAGGGTCTGTGTCTGAAACCACACAGACCCTGATGAAGGCCGCCTGCAACAGTGGCCGAAACGTCGGTGGAATTTATAAAATGACGACGCGGTTTCATACCCAGAAGAATTTTATTGATAGTGACCACAGCCGCGGAAGCCTACATTTGCAACTAACATATGAGTTTATTAACGTCGGGGTAACAATTTTTACGCGCCACGTATGTGGCAACACAAAGCATAGAACGCATGACTGTACTGTAATTAAACTAGTCGATTCGCAACTGACTGGAACAGAGTTGGTTCAGATTTTGCTGTCAGAGGCAGAATGCGTTGTTGCAGAAACTGTAACTAGTAGGCTCTCTTACACTAACAATGTTATTTTCGTTCATGAACCATTGTCATGTAAGGTTAAAGGAACTTCATTTCGTATTATTAATGGTCTTTAGATTTCTTCAAATAATGGCACAGGACGAAGAGTCGAGCTGTGATTCCAATTTTTCTCTAAATTTTAACTTTTTGATACGATACTGCCCCACCATTTTATTGTTTCCTCAGGACACTAAAGCCGTCCAGATCTCCACAAACAGTGCGATCCCAGCTACAGTGAAGGAGAATGTGGTGGTTGACCCGCCGTGTAAGGTCAACAACGTCCATGTGCGGGGGTTGGAGTTCCAGGCAGCACAGAATTATACTTTACGTTATATCTAGTTGAACATGTATGCACCGGGCTGCTGCTGACGAAAGAATACATATATTCGTAGCTATACTACAGTGGCGAAATGTGACGGGTTCGAATCCCTGCCAAGCAAAAATCATTTGCATCGTCATTCAGACTCTAGTATCACGTTTTGGTGAACGTACTTAATATGTGACATCTCATTGTGCATAGTTAACAGTTCATATAGATATTTGGTTCTTATCTGCGTACATTACTGAAACTTTACTTCACGGCGTTTAGCACCTGTGCGTTGCCCTACATTACATATCTTTATCGGTTCTTTATGTACGGCAGTCCTGATGCAGTACTTGAATTATCTTAATTTATTTCGAAGTTCAGACACCCCCCTTGTAAGCCGATACTGGTGATATCGTCGAAATCTTACGTCTCTTTGGTAAAAGTTTTTTTATTTATTTTTATTTTTATTTTTTATTTTTTTTTTTTTTTTTTATATGGGACTTAACTACGGGATCATCAGTCCCTAAACTTACATACTACTTATGAACTACTTACGAACTAGGACGGCACAAATATCCATGCCCGAGGGGGGATTCGAACCCCCGACAGTAGTGGCCGTGCAGACCGTGACTGGAGCGCCTCAGTCTCCTCGGCCACCACGAACGGGACACTTGTATTGATAGAGACAGACTGACAGAGTTTTTTTTTTTTTTTAATTTTTACCAAAACGCCTTCATTTACGTAAAAATTGCTAATTAAGAAATGTGTAATACGCAGTTAGACGATTAAAAAAATTAAAATCGAATGATTAAGAGCGAAGTTACAGGGGTTTAACCGCGCGATTACTCCCCATATTTCCGCAGCTCCTCCCCACTCCCAGTCGCGGGTCTGAGATGTCCATCATCACTTTTCTCAAATCCTACCTTATAAGGAACAAAATGATGCCGCCGACAATACTGTACCATTAAACTGCACGCGGGATTAAGTGACAACAAGAAAACTGACTTACTAGCCTCTGATGAGCACTCGTCATCGAGGACAAGTTTTGTGTCTCGTTTCCGCTGGTTGTCCTGGGTGTCGGTGGCCGAGTAGAGAGAAGATAGGGAAAAAAAAAAAACAACAGGAAAATAGGATGCACGCGTGTACAGGTACGGAGGTGACCAGCCAGTGGGACAGCGGAAACTAGAAACACTAGGCTAAATTAGAACAAGTTTTATATTTCGTAGAAATAAGATAATACTTATCTTTTACAAAGTTCAAGACTGCAGATTGCTGACACATAGTTAAACTAGAGAGAGGCCTGCCTACTGATGAGTCCTAGTGCCTATCTGGTAGCCAAGTCTTGAATGGTGCCTATCTGATTCCCAAGTGAACGATGTCGTTCAGTGGTGGCCACGAGCGGGATAGCAGCAGAGGGCGCTCGTGGCCGACGTCGTAAGAGCGCCGTGCGTGCATGGCGGCGCGCGGCGATAGTACGTGGCGCACACTTCATACTTGTGCGACACCACAACAAGTACTGGGTTCCGTAATTAAGTAATCTTCGAGCCCTCATGACACAGATATTCAAAAGGTGTTCTCTGTACAGATATACACAGGTAGTCTGCATACGTCTCTACAGTGCAGGCCTTTTGAACATCTGGAGCTATACCCTCACTGGTCTTCTTGTAGCTGTCGCTCAAAAAATAGAATTACATGGTGATTATAATTAAAGTTAAACTTTCAGAACACTGGTCAGAATGACGTCAAATTGCATCGGAATATTATCGGAGAAGAGGGAAAATGTATGGCAGATTAAAAACGAGTAGTGTGAAAATTGATCAAAAGATGACGCTGTCAGCGTCATAATTTAATAGAGGTCGATGACAAATGCATCATACAGTAGTGCCTAATATGTAATTTAGACGTTAAACAAACTGCACTATTCAGTGTGCGTGGGTGTAAAGGTGTCATACTGTTAGTTACGTACGCCCATCCACCCAGGCAAGGTTGTATCAAATCGGATCGGAAAAATCCGATTCTAATTTCCGGAGTCCAAAAACCGAATAAAAAACATCAATCGAAAGCAAATCGTATTTTTAATTTCAGTGTGAATGGCGCAAAGCATGTTCAATATGCAGGCCACCATTTTCTGCAACAAGCTGCAAACAACATGTTCCGCAACTGGTCTCAGTGTGTCGGGGGTCACATCCAGAACGTGTTGAGCAAAGCTTGCCTTCAAAACTGCTAAGTTCGCAATCGGAACACAGCACACAATATCTTTCAGATAGCCCCACAGGCAGAAGTCACACAGATTAACTGCAGGTGAACGGAACGGCTAGGCTACAGAGAGATGGCTGCTGATAATCGTAGCATTTCCGAATGGTGCCTCAGCAGTTGCTTAAATGGATTTGCAGTGTGCGGAGGTGCGCCATCGTTCATAAAAATGATCCCATCCACACATGCACGCTGTTGGCGAGATGGAATGACGTGGTTGTGCAAAAGACACTCACAGCTCTCACCAGTAACGGTACAGCTAACAGCACCGGAATCATCTGTCTCTTCGAAACGCCCTATGATAAATGAAGCCGTAAACCCGCACCACACACTGACCTTTCCAGGATGAAGCAGTACTGGTTGATTTGCGTGTGAATTTTCTGTTGTCCCCATTCGACAATTCTTTGTATTGACCAGTGACGGTTGGTGCTTCACATGACTGGGGGTTCACTTCTTTCAGTGCCGGATCTTCGATATTTCCGAAGAGTGGCGTCTGGCGTCTGGTTAAATTTCGGGAACACTTTCTAAACTCATTTCGAACCACACACAAGACCACCGTATCTAATTTACAACGGCTGCTTCGTAACCAAGCTCATTTCACAATTGCGATGTAACCGCTCGACTTGGATTTCGCCACAACAGTTTCTAGCTCTCCACAGGGTTCTTTATGGTGCATTTAGAGCAATTGTTATCTCGGAGTTTGGTGTAACTTCTCGTAACTCCACATCTGGAATAACTATGATGCAGCAATCTCTATCACGTCGAATACGAGCAGCTGGACTCAATTACGGTGTACGCTATTGATTTGAAATTATGCAGAGTAACACCAGGTAAGTTTGAAAGGCAATTTGCATAATGCAGTAATAGGTGTCTCTTACGATGAAGAGACAAACTATCTTCGGGTCACGTGACACAGTAAGCAGCAGCCCCTCCTACCCTTACGCACTCGCAAACGCTGCTCTCCCCCACCTCTTTACAAACAGTTAAATATTTATTACAATGAAGAGTATAAATGTCATTTAGCCTCAAAATCGCGACACATTCGCAAAAACGTATAAATACATGTGGCAATTAACAATACAAAAGTCATTGTTGTTCATGTATCTTTTAAAAATTAGATTGGGTTAAAAATGCTTCCAGTCAGGCTTTAACCCACTACCTTTGACTCAACAGCACGATGCCGCTAACCACACGGCTATTCTTGCTTGGTGGAACGTAGTGATTTTATTATTATTATTCACGAAGGGATCTTCTGAAGGCTTTTTACAGTTGATGCGTTTTTAATTTATAGTTATAAAACATTTTACCAAATATGACGTGTCTTACATCACTCTTCATTGCTCCAAAAACAAATATGAAGGGCGCATGTTGTCTTAATGGAGATGCGCAAGGCGAGGAGTGCAGTAGCTTCACTGTCTTTGCTTCGGGACTATTCGAGTGTAACCGCCAGAACTCGAGTAGCCACGAGCTGGTGTCACTACTAGAGGTCTGCACCTCGCTCGGTTACTCGCTCGAATCGCGTGATACATGTCGTTAAGTGTCGGTACTGCAGCTTGCGGCAAGGCGTGTGGCTGCGCTCGACTTCCTCCTCGCTCGTTCGAGCGGCGCACGCTCGACCGGCCCGACCGTCCACACTGCCCGCTCGCCACTCGGTCGCCCACCGCAACGCCACTCGAGTCCAAGGCGAATGTCGGGAGCAAACTAGACGCTACAGAAAACATCCTGACTGCGAAATTTGGAATTGTTTCCTTTCCCGGGTGCTTCGAAAGCTGTTCTCTGGATCCAGTTGAACTAGCCATTCAGTTTCGCATTTTGTAATTTACCATACACATTATTATACGTGATAATATAAAGTTTCTGTGCTAAGATCATTTACTAAATGACTAATCCATGATCGTTCTTTCTTTCTTGTTCCCATTTTGTGGACTGTTAGTGCCTGTTTAGTGGTAGGTGTTACTTGCCGTCTTAACGAGGGAATGATTGTATTTTATATCCATTCCTCTCATCACTCTCAAGTCCTGAAATACTTTCTCCGTCTGTTATATTGATATTAAATACACGATATTGATGTACACCCGTTAGGTTTGTGCATCTCTCTCTGTTGCACCCGGCTAATATATATTCCCGTAGCATTTCGGCACTGTGCATGGTTGCTGCGCCTCTACCTTTTCCGAGTGAGTCCTTAACGGGAATTTTTCCAATTGCAACATTCATATATGCCCATATATCCCCATTGCAAGCATTTGTGCAATATATAGGATCCGCGCTTTCTTCCGTCGTCAGGGCCATATGCCGGTCTAACACTCATATATCCTGTAACTTTTTTAAATCCTCTTATTCCAATTGTTTACTTTACACAGCTGTACGAATTTATGGTGCTCGTGCTGTTTCAGCGATATCTGTTTGAAAATCATTAATGGCCGTCTGAAGAATGTCACCCGAGTGCACCAACCAAAAGAATGAACTGCATGTTTTCGGAATGGCTGGATAAGAGATCGGCATATGTACATTGCAGGGATAGTGGCAATTAGGGTGGCAGCTACCCCTAAAGTGACCAATTTTTTTGTGCTCAAAAATAGTTTTGATTTAATCGAAGTTGAATCAATGAATTTTGCTTTTATCAAAAGATACTTTCATACCAAAAATCATTAAAATCATTTCCCAATCTATAAGTTATCGCCATTTTTCTATTTTAGCCCAAATTTTGGAGGGACCGTTTCACCCCTTAAATATGTTTTTCCTCCGTTAAAAAAATTACGTGTCCCATAGTTTTTCATGTATTGTAATATATGCAAATTTCATAAAAATCGGAGAGTGACACTTGGGCAGGTTTGCTTGTGAGTACAGCGGCAGCACCACCCTGTGCGGCCTCTGCCCGCGCCGCCCCACGCAGCCTCGTTCGAGTGTCAACACGCTCGCTGCGAGCGAACACACTCGGCGGACACAACCGAGCGTTGCGCACTCGACCGAATACGAGCGAGCGAAATCGGCGATTTGCACACCTCTAGTCACTACCATCTCCAACGTCAATGTAAAAAGCGGCGGTTCCCCTCGTTCCTCCCTTCTGCGGGAACGCCCACATGCTGCCTCCAGAGGGTTCAGAAGAAAACTTGAACCTCAGCTGCGCATGCGCATTGCAACGCTGTGGGCACGGCCGCCTGTGTTAGGGTACGGCAATAGTGAACGGCCGGCCGCGGTGGCCGAGGGGACTGAGGCGCTCCAGTCACGGTCTGCACGGCCACTACGGTCGGGGGTTCGAATCCCCCCTCGGTTATGGATATTTGTGCCGTCCTAGTTTGTAAGTAGTTCATAAGTAGTTTGTAAGTTTAGGGACTGATGACCCCGTAGTTAAGTCCCATAAGCTTAACAAACATTTGAACATTTGAATAGTGAACGGTTCCCCGCTAGCTTCTCGGCCGCTTAACCTGCAGCGGTCGGACCGCGCGCGCTGCAACGGCGCGATGGCAGCTGGTGGCGGTGGCGGCCACAGTGCGCAGCCAACCGCGCGCCGGCTGATGCCAATACATGACCAAAATTACTTTTCGATTTTCCTGCTGAAAAAAAATACTGTATGTGTACGAAACGAAGCTACATCGCACTCCGGTGTCAATTTTTCGATAAAAATTCTGCTTCTGCTGTAAAAAATAAATAAATAAATAAATAAAAAATAAAATAAAATAAAATAAAATAAAATAAAAAGAAAAATAAAAACCACCTCTCCCGGTTTTGTGCGTTTTCCTTGACGTAGGATACTTCTCGCTCGATTCAGAGGAAACTATGTATCGTACCTCACTGAGTTTTGCACATCTTGCAAGCTAACATAACAGCTTCATAACGGAGTGTCTGTTTTTCCGGTATTCGCCATAGTTATTACGATACTTAATTTCCAGTTAACCTATCGCATAACATTTGAAGCTTTTGCAGTGAAAAATATAGTCGCTGACTACTTTTCGTTTGGTTAACTTTAGGTTGTACATTACTGCGTACTAAATGTAGCCAACATTGTGAAATTGTTTTTAAACCTGAATAGAAAGCGATACATCGCTCCAGTATAGCGAACTGGGTGATGAAATTTGAGGGCGCTAGCGCCGCGCGCTCTCCTTCGGCGCGCCATGTGCACAACTACTGAGCCTCTAGCCTGCAGCTCAGTCAGTCAGCCTTCGTAATAAAGCACATGCCCGAGCCAACAGAAAATGACATTAACAAATAGCAAAGTTGATCTGGGACAGATGCCAGTTCTCTAACTCGTTTTAAAATATTGGTGGCATACAAGTTTGGACAAAAAAAAAAAAAAAAAAAAAAAAAAAAAAGACGGTAAATCTGGTTCTATGTATTATAGTTACAAATATTGGATTGATAGCTGTCAATGACGGAAAATTGCAAGTTCATAATGAGGACTGCAGGGGTCTAAGGAAAAGAGAATGCTAGTGTTTGTGTTGAATGCCCCTTCCGACATGCAATAGAAATGGGAAGATTAAATTACCAGAAGAATTTAAGACAGGATCCAGTAGCATCCGTCTAAATGTTATCCAAGGCGCTGCAGCATTTTTTCTCTGAATCAATATTTAGACTTTCTCCACAAAAAACAGCGGGGGGACATTAAAGATGTTTTCAACGGCACTGTTAAGTTGGAATATGCAGTTCGTATGTGCAGCTTAAGTGCATCTTCTTTCTAGTTGAGTTTAATGCAAGTAAATCAGTGGTGCTATAATGTAACTGCTGTTATAACTTGGCACCATCCACGGATGATGATGACGAAAAAATGTTTTGATCGAAAATTGCATAAAATGCCAAAACTGGACTCACTAGTTGCTGCCGTGGGATAGTAACTGTTAGATCACGACAGGGAAAAAGTTGCAACTGCTGTCCTATAGCCTCAATACACATACAAAGTAACTATATAAGGCTTTCTATAGTCCATGGTGTGGCTGATACAGCAACCAGTCAAATTTTAATTTCAAGTAAAAACAGTCTTGGTTGCAAAGTGGTTTTATTAATTACCAATGACGCGTATCGCCCTAAAAAAAAAATGTTCAAATGTTTGTAAAGTCTATGGGACTTAACTACGGGGCTATCAGTCCCTAAACTTACAAACTACTTATGAACTACTTACGAACTAGGACGGCACAAATATCCATGCCCGAGGGGGGATTCGAACCCCCGACCGTAGTGGCCGTGCGGACCGTGACTGGAGCGCCTTAGTCCCCTCGGCCACCGCGGCCGGCGTCGCCCTCACAGCAGGGTATCATCACATTATCTGCATGACAAAAGTTATGCATATTGCTACAACAGCCCCTGTTTCACTACTTTAAATGTTGTGGTAATTCTTGCATAACATTTGTCATGCAGGTAAGATGATGGCCTGCTGTGAGGGCAGAACCACTTTGCAACCAAGACTGTTTTTACTTGAAATTACCCTTTAACTGACAGTGTACCGTCAGCCACAGTGTATGTATTTTGAGATTATAGTAGGACAGCAGTTACAATTATTTCACTGTCAAGGTTCCTAATCACATACCGACATTTTATACTGTTCATGAACAAAAAAAAATTTGGTAAGGTAAATTGACATGGAATGGCAGCAAAGTAATTAAGAATGAAGTAGCCTCATGTTAGTGGCTCACAAAAAAGCCAATTTCACGTGAAACCTTTAGCAAAGAAGTAACCATTTCATATTATGGGCTAAATAACCTATCTACACGTAAATTATCTTGAATGTCTAGTTGTAAAGTAAAGTACTGGTATTCTTGCACCAATATGAACAACAAGATGCAATTAAAGTCATTACAAAACCGGTTGTGCGAGTCTACAAAAGTTCAATAAAATTCAGCTACAGTGAATTAACGGCCCATAAGCTATACAAACATTTGAAACAGGGGCTGTTGTAGCAATTTGCGTAATGTTTGTCAAGCAGATAATGTGATGATACCCTGCTGTGAGGGCGAAACGCGTCATTGGTCATTAATAAAACCACTTTGCAACCAAGACTGGCTTTACTTGAAATTAAAATTTGATTGGTTGCTGTATCAGCCACACCACGGACTATACTTTGTATGTATATTGAGTTTACAGGACAGTAGTTGCAACTTTTTCCCTGTCGTGATATAACAGTTACTACCCCATGCCAGAAACTAGTGAGTCTAGTTTTGGCATTTTATGCAATTTCCGATCAAAACATTTTTTTTTTCGTCATCATCATCCGTGGATGGTGCCAAGTTATAACAGCAGTTACATTATAGCACCACTGATTTACTTGCATTAAACTCAACTAGAAAGACGATGTACTTAGCTGCACATACGAACTGCATATCCCAACTTAACAGTGCCGTTGAAAACATCTTTAATGTCCCCCCGCTGTTTTTTGTGGAGAAAGTCTAAATATTGATTCAGAGAAAAAATGCTGCAGCGCCTTGGATAACATTTAGACGCATGCTACTGGATCCTGTCTTAAATTCTTCTGGTAATTTAATCTTCCCATTTCTATTGCATGTCGGAAGGGGCATTCAACACAAACACTAGCATTCTCTTTTCCTTAGACCCCTGCAGTCCTCATTATGAACTTGCAATTTTCCGTCATTGACAGCTTGCAATCCAATATTTGTAACTATAATACATAGAACCAGATTTACCGTCTTTTTTTTTTTTTTTTTTTTTTTTTTTTTTTTTTTTTTTTGTCCAAACTTGTATGCCACCAATATTTTAAAACGAGTTAGAGAACTGGCATCTGTCCCAGATCAACTTTGCTATTTGTTAATGTCATTTTCTGTTGGCTCGGGCATGTGCTTTATTACGAAGGCTGACTGACCGAGCTGCAGGCTAGAGGCTCAGTAGTTGTGCACATGGCGCGCCGAAGGAGAGCGCGCGGCGCTAGCGCCCTCAAATTTCATCACCCAGTTCGCTATACTGGAGCGATGTATCGCTTTCTATTCAGGTTTAAAAACAATTTCAAAATGTTGGCTACATTTAGTACGCAGTAATTTATAACCTAAAGTTAACCAAACGAAAAGTAGTCAGCGACTATATTTTTCACTGCAAAAGCTTCAAATGTTATGCGATAGGTTAACTGGAAATTAAGTATCGTAATAACTATGGCGAATACCGGAAAAACAGACACTCCGTTATGAAGCTGTTATGTTAGCCTGCAAGATGTGCAAAACTTAGTGAGGTACGACAATTAGTTTCCTCAGAATCGAGTGAGAGGTATCCTGTGTCAAGGAAAACGCACAAAACCGGGAGAGGTGGTTTTTATTTGTTTACAGCAGAAGGAGAATTTTTATCGAGAAACTGACACCGGAGTGCGATGTAGCTTCGTTTCATACACATGCAGTATTTTTTTCAGCAAGAAATTCGATGAGTAATTTTGGTGATGTACTGGCATTAGCCGGCACGCGGTTGGCTGCGCACTGTGGCCGCCACCGCCGCCAGCTGCCATCGCGCCGTTGCAGCGCGCGCGGTCCGACCGCTGCGAGTTAAGCGGCCGAGCAGCTAGCGGGGAGCCGTTCACTAGGGCCGTACCCTTAGGCGGCCGCGCTACGACTCGTATACGTGATGTCTCAACGACGTAAAACGTTTCTTATGCGATAAAAATACTTTGAACGCGCATAAATTTATCTGATAGATGAACAAAACGAAGAATGATAGTTTAAAAACACTTTTTATTTTCTTTGTTTATATACCTTTTCGTTACTCGCATCTACCATATCGACACGAATTTACTTTTGTATCCATTTCGTTATTCGCATCTACCTTATCAATACGAACTCTGTAACGAAAACCAATATCGAGAATGCATATATCCTGTAATTCTTCTTCTTTTACGTGTCAACCACTATGGACTACGATTATTTCTACTGTTTCTCCTTTCTTTTCCTCCATATTTCTTTCATCATTTTCTGGTGTTTCTCTCTTTCTTCGGTCCACTTGGCTCCAGTCTTTTTCTTCGGTTTTTCCTGGAGACATTTGACATCCTTTAATTTCTTTCTAAGTGGTAGTCTTTTCTCAACATCTTGTTGGCTAATTTGGATCTCGTCCATGTCCCTTCTCTGCACTATGTATTATCCATTTTTAATTTACTGAAGTAACAGAACAGTCTTTTTGTCAGTCTGTTGGAATCCATCCTTTGTATGTGAGCGTAGAAAGATATTCTTCTTTTCCTAATTACATCAGTGATTTTTTCAATATGTGTATAGATTTCACTATTATGAAGCATTTTGTATTGCGTCTGCTCTTTAACTGGTCCTAAGATTTTCCTTAATATTTTTCTTTTAGTAATTTGCAGTGATTCCATCATTGCCTTTTTGTTCAGAGCCAAACATTCTGCTGCATAGAGTGCTTCTGGGCGAATTACTGTAGTCAAATGTTTGTAGAGCTTATGGGACTTAACTACGGGGTCATCAGTCCCTAAAAGTCCCTAAACTTACAAACTACTTATTAACTGGCTAATACTAAGGACGACACAAATATCCATGCCCGAGGGGGGATTAGAAGCCCCGACTGTAGTGGCCGTGCAGACCGTGACTGGCGCGCCGCAGTCCCCTCGGCCACCGCGGCCGGCGTAGAGTAGTCAGCCAGTTCAGCACTGAAGGATATTGATTTTTTATTACAAACGTCCTTAGTGAGGTAGTATGTTGTTTTCATCTTACTAACTCTTGCTTTAATGGCTTCTCCCTCGGAAATACCTTGTTCAATTACTTCTCCTAGATACCTGAACATATTTCTTCTCTCAATTTTTCCATATTTAGTTACCATTATGTTTGGAGCTGTGTTAATGTTTGTCATAAATGTGGTTTTCTCAAAGGGGATTTGTAAGCCCGCTTTTTCAGCTTGTTCTTTGAGCAATTAAATTTGTCTCATGGCTGTTTCCATTGAATCCGAAAAAATAGCTAAGTCATCTGCAAATGCTAAACAGTATTTGTAGGTGGTCCCTTTTGTAACCTAATCTAACTCCCTCATTGATTTGGCTTTCTCTTAATGACACTCTCCATTGCCTTATAACTTTTTCCAGAACACAATTAAAGAGCAATGGGGAGAGACCATCTCCCTGCCTCATTCCAGGTTTAATCTCAAAACTTCTGGATATTTCACCTCTGAATTTCACTTTGGAGTTTGTGTTTATTAGAGTTTGTTTAATTAGAGCTGTGGTTTTACTGTTTCAGCCCAGTTCATTCAGTATTTCAAACAGTGACTTCCTGACCATCGAGTCATAGGCTTTTCTGGAGTCAACAAACAAGATTACAAAGTTTTTTAAATCTTCGTTTCAGATACATTATTAACGTCTTTAAGTTGAGAATCTGTTCTGCACATGATCTACTCTTTCTAATACCAAATTGATATTCTACAATTTGTAAGTCGAGTTGTTGTTTTGCCCTAGCTAGTAATGCTTTTGATGAGATTTTGTACGCAACTGGTAGAAGAGACAGGCCTCTGTAGTTGTTAACATCAGTTTAATTACCAGATTTGTGGAGTGGGTGGATCAACGCTGTCTTCCGTTCTTTAGGATTCTCTTCTGTACACCAAATATTTTGTATAATTTCAGTTAGCTTCTCAAGAAATTTGTTCCCAGAATGAAACTTTAACTCTGCAGCGGAGTGTGCGCTGAGTGCAGAGTGAAAGTTTCATTCTGGAAACATCCCTTAGGCTGTGGCTAAGCCATGTTACCACCATATCCTTTCTTCCAGGAGTGCTAGTCTTGCATGTTTCGCAGGAGAGCTTCTGTGAAGTTTGAAAAGTAGGAGGCGAGATACTAGCGGAAGTAAAGTTGTGAGGCGGCATCGTGAGTCGTGTCGGGGTAGCTCAGTCGGTAGTGCACTTGCCCACGAAAGGCAAAGGTCCCAGGTTCGAGTCCCGGTTCCGGCACGCAATTTTAATCTGCCAGGAAGTTTCAAGAAATTTGTTGTTTGAGTATTTCCAAAGCTCTGCAATTATGGAGTCCTCTCCAGGTGCTTTGTTGTTTTTGAGATTTTTGATGATGTCCCTCATTTTCTCTTTCGTTGGGGGCGGTGAGTCCTGGAACTGTGTTTCTTCGTGTAAAGTTAAATCTTGATTTTGGATACTCACAGGTTAGTAAATTTTCAAAATAGTTTGCTAAAAGTCACAGTTTTCTTGGTTGTTGTGTGCTATTTTCCCATTTTCACCTTTAAAGCAAAGGTTTGATGGAGAGTTTTTATTTAAGTTTCTTTTGAAAGTCTTATATAAATTTTAGTGTTATTAATTTTGAAGTCGTGGTCTACCTGTTTTAATTGGTTTTTATCATAATTTCTCTTGGTGTTTCTGATTATTTTAGCGGTTTCCTTCCTCTTTACAATAAATCTTGTTTTGTTTTCCATATTCTTATCTTTATTCCATTTTTGCCGTGCATTTTGTCTTTCTCTGACTGCTTCATCACAGTCCACATTCCACCATGCATGCTTTTTTGTGTTTCGTTGCTAGAATGGTTTCTTTTGCTGTCTGAACAAGAGATTGCTTCAGTTGTTCTCAATTTTCTGGATTTTTGGTTTCCAGTATATCGGTGAAGTTACTTCCATGTTTGAGTTTTTCTATGTCAAATTTCATTCCGGACTTCTTGGAATGATTCTCTCGATATTGCCACATATGATCTATCTGAAACTCTCCTAAATAAGGATTTGGGGAGCACCATGTTTTCTGTTTTCTAGGAAGATGCTTGAAAACAGGGGATTTCGTTACTAGGTTAGTCGCTCTGCAGAGTTCTATCAGTTTTCACCATTCTTACGTGTTCTTTTGCGAGCTGGATAATTTCCTACAATGTACCTGAATTTTCTCTCTCTGCTGAACTGTGTATTAAAATCTCCCAGCAATATTACATTATGTTTCTTTGGAATTTTTACGATAATTTATTCCAGATCTTCCCAAAATTTATCTGTTTCTTCTCTGTTTGTTTTATTGGCCTGGCTCGGGCATGGATATTTGTGCCGTCCTTAGTCGTAGGTAGTTCATAAGTAGTTTGTAAGTTTAGGGACTGATGACCCCGTAGTTAAGTCCCTTAAGCTTAACAAACATTATTGGCCTGGTTGATTGGTGCGTGGACGTTGGCTAGTGCGTACAGCTTATTTGTGCATGTGAAGGAGAGCAGGGACATTCTTCCGGTAGGCGAGTAGAGATCTATTATGGAATCTAAAATTTTGTAGCTGTTCCTAAATGAGGGACATTTTTCATAACCTTTTTCTCCACTTTTCCTTTGAAAATTCTGCAGCTTTCTGATTCAAAGGCATGCTCGTCTGTAAAACTTGTTTCTTGTACAGCTGCAGTGAGTATGCTGTGTTTAATAAGGGCGTCTGTCATTTAAGTTTCCCTGTTTGCAGAAGTGAATTTATGTTAACTGTTGCAAAGACATTCTTTTATTCTGCCTGTTTCCGGAAAGCTCCGACTCTTTCCAGCATGTTGTTGCAAGTTCTCCAGAATCCGACGACATGCTTTTGCTGCCAGTGCCAACAGTGGACTGGATACCACCTGGAGTAGGTTTCCGTATTTGACTTTCCATCATGCTTTCCAGTTGAACATTAATTTCACTGAGGGGATAGCAATGTATCAGTTAACTTTCAAGATTGTTAGTCCTGAACGTCTATGCCGTTGACCTAGGTTGGCTCCTCCGCCTTCACGAACGATTTCTCATCCCAAGGGCAAGAGAGCGCCTTAGAAGGCCGTTGGCACCTGCTAGAGGTTGACGTCTTACCCCGTAAGTCACTCGGTCCCTTCCCATGTTGTTTACTAGGATGTTGACGATTTTCCACCACTAGCAGACGTGGGTTGGACTTTCCCTTTTTTTGCCATTGTTTTTCACGGTTTTCTCCGTTAGGTTCTTCCGCTCTCTCTCTGTCATTGGGTGTCGGGACTCCTCTTCCGCCTTCGAGACCGTTGACCGGGCTTCACCCGTAACCCTAGGCAGGGCCCTCACAGGGTGCTACCATCCGGAGCCAGAAGGACACAGGTTGTGTAACGGGTGTTACTCCTCCCCAGTGTTGCCAGATGTTAGTGAGAGAAAATACCTACAGGCTCACAAAAATGTACCTACGTTATCCCTACTTTCTGCCTACCACCTCATTAATGCCCCTACATCAGGGCTGAAGCCAGGATTTGGGTCTGCGAGGGGCTGAATTCAGGAGTCCGCAGTGGTTCAGAACGGCAGATTCGCTGGCCAAAAGTCGAAAAATGAAGGTTGAAAGATCAATGTTTTTGGAATGGATTTTTGTTGAGGAGGGTTTGGGGCTCTCAGATCTCATTAGCAGAGGTCACAATATTGTACACCTGCTTCCCTGCGACAGTCGTTAGTTGCCTCTCGTAGAAACACACGCGCGACGCGTTAGTGCCCAGTTATACAGTGCTTCAGAAAATCATACATAACCTTAAAACGAAGCATCCGATTCCAATATTCCAAAATGGAAAATGTTTATGAACGTATGTAGAAAAATTTTATGTACTTCAATGTTCGAAAATATTTGTTGTTGTTTATGAAACGTTATACTAAAGGTAATCGTGATTATCTTGTTTTTTCGCTTCTTTAGAAATACATTTCTGTCGATACAAAAAAATTTTAACACATTTTAACGCTGGAATTGACAGGGACATGTTTGTTGAACTATCTATTAATGAAATTTTGAAGAATTAGCTGCTCGAAAGTTGCTCATTTAGAATAATAACGATTTTAGTGTTACTGTGTACGCTGTCGTGCGCTGCGCATTACGCACTGTGACTCCCCTCAACTTCCTATATCTGAGGCTTGAAAGGTCACAGGCACGGAGGGTTTTTCGTAGATGTTTTCTATCTCTTTCTGAAGTATTGGTGAGATAAGTACGGTATATTATTGCAACGGTGTAGCATTGTGAATAAAGATTTTAAATAAAATTCCAACCTTAATGATCATTTTTACAGACATATGTTTACAAATGTGTTTCGAAGAACCAAAGGCCTTCTTCATCCCGTTACTGCAGACTGCTGCGTTTGCAATTATTGAAAGCAATCGTGAAAAATCGTGCAAAAAATATCGTTGAAAAGCAGATAGCATCTCTCGTCACATTCACTACGGTAACGGAGGGTACTAACGTTCAGATGTAATATGACTTATCTTTTACAATGATAGATGGAAACGTGAGAAATGCTATTACTGACTCTAAATCTGCACAAAGATGTTATTTATGTAATTTGACGTCGAAAAATTTCAACAATTTAGAATTGGTGGGACAAACAAAATGTGATAGCTCGAAACTGAATTTTGGAATTTCTTCCTTACACGCGTGGATAAGAATGAGGTTTATGAACTGAATAACGGAACGAATGGATGGAAAGAAAGTAGTTGAACATCGAAAGGAACAAATTCGAAAGAAATTTAAAACTGCTTTAGGTTTACATATCGATATGCCTAAGCAAGAATTTGGCAGTACAAATGACGGTAATACAGCCTTTCTGAGGACGCTCAATATTTGAGGAACAAGGACATTCGCCGGTACCGCGAAAATTTTTCTCGAAAATGTACGCGAGAGAAGTCAGTGTCTGACGTTTTTCGTCGGGTTCCTGCATCCTCGGACCCACTGATAACTAATTTTCAGAAATTAAAAGTAGTGCACCATTACCTTCTGATGTAATAGAACTTCTACGGGAAACACCAGAACAGTATGTCACAAATAGTAGCTTACCCTCAGCATAAATCGAAACATGTACGACGGATCCATCTGACGCAGATTATGATTTTTAATTAATCCAATGGATCAATCTAATGGAATGTACTGTGTGGAATTATGTACATAAAATAGAAATTTATATATTCTGCAAAATTGTTTTTCATTTTAGAATTTCAAATATCGTGAATCTATTATCAAATTCGTAATCAGCGACCCCAAAAACCTAAAACTGGAAATTTTGAAATTATTATTCTCACTTTTCGACTTTTGGCCAGGGATTAGGCCGTTCTGAACCACTGTGGTCCGGCCAGCAGAGGTTAACCCGTTGATTAATTTGACTAATTACAATTTTGAAAAACTTTAAAATAAATATTTGGCATCATGCTTCACTTGCTAGATATGTTTTTCCAGTGACTGATCGTTACTGATTGATGGAGTCAGTGTAGATTATGCCCCGAATTCCAAGTGCTCTGTTACAAGAGTATTATTGATTTATCGATCGGAGAAGGGTACGTCAAGAACCTGTCAACCATAGAGAGGAACAGCATTAATTAATTTCCCCAAATATGCCGCTAATTCCGAGTGCACTGTTACACGAGGATAACTGATTTATTGACTGCACAAAGATACATCGAGACACTGTCAACAATAGAGTAGGAACAGCAGTAATTATTTAGTTCACAGTCAGCACAAAAAAAGAAGTCCGTCACTCTACGTGATTCGATTTTCAAAGAGTTCATTATAAAGTTGGCTGTCGCAAATGTTTTAGCGTTTTCTTGTCAGCATCTTCTCATTTACAAGTAATAACTAGTATATCGTCCTGACGTAAATAAATAAGTCTAGTCAAGGTAATAAAACGTCTTTCGTTCATTGAAACAATGAAGTTTTCTTGGGCTGACATTTTCTAACACTATTCCAAACTGACTCTCCATTCCAATGATATACATTGAAATCATCATATTTCGCATCAGTTTTAATGTGTCTGAAACAAAGTATTCAAATTAATATTGTTTACTTTGAACAGAAAACAACTATGCCGTTTAAAATATCATTGGCTACTGCAAACTTTGCCACAATTGATCGGCTTCATTCCCGCGTGCTGACAACTGCTCTGTTGCCAACATTACCCGCTAGGCCTATGTCGGTGATTTTAAATTTTACCAAAGTACCTATGCGTTGGGGACTTTTGGATGAAAATTTCCTACGTGATTTTAATGCTTCAAAGTAGCTACGGTTGCTACCTCCCCTTCCCCTTCTGTCACGACTTGTCTCGACTGCCGCTCCGTCTAGGGAGAATACCCTACGTCTGCTTGGGACCGGCAGTGGCGGAGTTATATATTCTGTGATACTATTTATTATATTATGTGATACTATTTATTATGAGCTGAGTAATTTATATAGACATCCGTGAAAACTTCAAGTGTATATTGCGTGGCTCTACGTCTTTAGATGGTTATTTTTATTTTAAAACATTGTGAATTGTACTTTTTTGTCCGTGTTGTAGATTACTTCACGATGATCTGACGTCCGCTTTTGACGCAAACACGTTTTACTGTATTTTTTACCCTTAAAAGTTTGAGTTTAATGTTTAATTATTTGTTTTTGATCTTGTCTCCCATAAAAAAGTTTTATGAAAAGTACTCAAAAGTTAGCAACTAGACATATCAATGATGGCGGTATTATTGTAACTGTTACGGTGCGTTCACACTGCCGGCCGGGCCGAGCCGAGTTGAAAAAGAGGGGGGGGGGGGGGGGATAAATTTTAGCGATTTTCAAGTTGCAAGAAATTTTGACGGTATATAAAACCACTCCACATCGTTTTATCAACTTATTTTTTCCTTACAAGCTTTGCCTTGCCTGTAAAAAAATAAATAAATAAATAAATAAAATAAAATAAAAAGTCTACTTTTCATTCTGCGCAAGTTTTTAGTTCCATAACGCTCCTCACTCAATTTTGATGAAAGTATTTGGTTAAAAAACCTGATTTTTGGATACGTGGTACTACAACATCTTAGCTTTCGATTAAAACATTCACCTTTTCGAAATTCGTAGCAGTCGTTTTCAAATGATGCTTTTTGTCAAGTATGCACACTTGATTTACAAATCGTGTATTGAAAAAGTTCGATAGAGGGCAGCTTACTGTTCTATGCATTTTAGACCATACATTACAGCGAGTGAAATGGAGCTAAAAGTATAGAGAAGTTTTAGAACTAGTAGTCGCACCAATATCTACCTCCTTTCACAAGTAATTGCGAGTTATCTGAGCGGCATCATGCTGCGATCGAAAGTCTACGAACTCGGCAGGTGTTGAGCTAAGCGTGAAGCTCGGCAATGGCGAAAAATTTTAATTGCTGGTCACGTTTGTCACTCCCTCGTGATGTGTTAATAAACCATAACCAGAAAACAAGTATGAAGTAATTTTTCTTGGCTGGCAACCGATTACAATGGATAACGCTCTGCTACGGTTTTACTTCAGGTCATACTTGACTTTGTGAGAGGCATACAACTGGATTTTTCCCCACTCTAGTCAATAACGGAATATATATTTCATGTCTGGAACCAGAAGAGAGTAAAAAATTAATGTAAACTGCGTTTTACTGTTGATGGACTGAAATAAAATATTCTGACATTGTACTTAAGGCTTTCTAGTTGGAGAGATAAAAGAAGAAGCTCAAAAATACAATTATATTTATGGATGCATCTACTCCCAATACAAAACATATTAGTTTCGCTTTTGTAGCTCTCGAAAAATGTTGTACCACAACGTGAAAATAGTTGTACACAGCGTGTCCCACATAAAGGCGGTACCCTCACCTCTGATATTAAGCCGGCCGCGGTGGCCGAGGGGACTGAGGCGCTCCAGTCAAGGGTCTGCACGGCCACTACGGTCGGGGGTTCGAATCCCCCCCCCCCCTCGGGCATGGATATTTGTGCCGTCCTTAGTATAAGGTAGATCATAAGTAGTTTGTAAGTTTAGGGACTGATGACCCCGTAGTTAAGTCCCATAAGCTATACAAACATTTGAACATTTTTTTCTGATATTAAATTAAGAATGAATTAAGTAAAAAAAAAAAAAAAACACAGAGCAGTGACATTAAAAACACGTAGTTACCTCCTTATAAGAAATGCTGTAAGTGGTGGCTACGGACGTACGTGAGGTGTACCCGTTTTCTATGCGTCATGCTGTACTGTATTTTAGCCCACCTTCACGTTCAAAGAACTCTACACAACTATCAATTTTTTTTCAGATTTTTTTTAAGGAACTTGACTTAGGAGAACCGAGGGTCTATGAACATTTTACTGAATCATGTGATGACAATTTTCTTTGGATTATAGTACTTTCATTTCAAGTTTTGTACTTTGACTGGAAGAAAAATACGCTGATTTCGTTTAGACTCAGACAGTGCAGGAGAGAAGCGTCTCACATTTTTTAAAATTTCTTTTTTCCTTCTCGGTGGGTTTGTCCGCAGCAACAAGGAATCCCCACCCACTGTCAGCAGAAGATGGAAGGAAACGCGGGGGTGACCGAAACTTGCTCATTGCCGTCTACTTTGAGCCAGCTAACAGTTAATTGATTTTGTTATTTTAATACTTTTGTTTTCACGCTGTAGTGACTCATCGGATTTTAAGCACATAAGAAACAATTGGTAATGGGCTCACCCCATGAATTTCGACTGACATTTAGGAGAGTTTTTCTTTATGAGAATAGCTAAAAAACATGTCTGAATTTTTTATTCATTTTTTCAGAATTAATAACAATACAAGAAAAAAATAAACAGAACATCTTTCTAGCAACTTTTATTTATTTATTTTAAAGGTAACATGCAGAGAAACGTGTGTTGAGAACAGACTGGAGACGAGAGGTACTAGTTCTGCAGAAGCAATACCATAGCCCAATCAGCTCGCGCTGGAAATATTAAACATTCCGAATGTCGTCGGCTCGGAGTGAACCGGCTGAAGCGGAGTCCTCTCGGGCCGGCCGGCAGTGTGAACAGTGCAATGTAAAACAAAGTGTTTCAGGCCAGTATTACAGTATCAAATTTTCTTTGACAAAGAATCTTTGTCCAATATTCTTTGACAAAGAATCTTTGTCGTGGTGAAAAGGGGACATTACACTATCAAATTTTCTTTGACCAAGAATCTACCAAAATGCATCGAAAATGGCGGATGAATATCTGTTATTAACAAGGTTAGAATAGCCTCCTTGGTTATTAACCTCAGCTGTTGCTTCCGTAGCTTATAAATATCTATACACTATGATTGCATGTACGCCTAAACTAAGTGCAACGGCTAGACATTTGGAAGACTGATAACATTGGTGACGCTTGCGTCTGCAGTGGTATTCTGCTCTAAAAATTTTAAGAGGTCGAACCAGTACATTTGTCGCTGGTGAGGAGCCAGTGCCCTGTTTCCCTTTCGCTAGTGCTCTGTCGCGCCTGCAGTAAACAAAAACTTTCGAAATACGGTATTCATATTTTGTGTAAATATATTTCATGTAAATAATATTTGTCTGAATAAATATAGGCAGGAAATTAAACACTGTCATTATGTACTTTTGGTTTCTCTGCTGCAAAAGTGGCGCGGAAGCCATTAATTTTCTTTTTTTACGTAGTCTACCGTGAAACCAATACTCACTTGATCGCTAATGAATTCTGCAAGTGTCATCTAGTTTTCGGCTCGATGCAGCCGGTTTTTGTAATCAGCCTTATTTTACTGCATAAATTTTGTTGTTGCGACGACACGCAATCCGAATTACGTGGTCACGGTTTCAAACTATGTCAAAAATAGTTTGAAACCATGACCACGTAATTCGTATTGTGTGTCGTCGCAACAACTAAATGTATGCAGTAATTACATAAACTTAACCCCCTTGCGTCAAAAACTGCTACCGCGATGCTAACGCTTCAAGTGGTCACATTTCTCACCGCAGTTAACAAAAGACGAACGCTTTCTTTGATCAAATTTACGGTTAGTTGCTAGAGTTGATCAAAGAATTTTTGACAAAAGGCAACTTTGACAAAAGTTCCATATTACACTGTCCAATTTTCTTTGACAAAGAAAATTTGATAGAGTAATACCGGCCTTATCTCCCGGCTCGGCGCAACCGGCGGTGTGATCACGGCCTTATTGTCACAAAATACAGAACGACATTCGCAAATTTATTGCTACCAATATGACCGCCTCACACTGGCATTGTCACGAAATATTCCGAATTGATTCTGACATACCAAGCCTCTAAGTGCGGGATCAGTACTTAAAATGGAGGTCGCAGGTTGGTATCGTTAATTTTGATCAATTTGTATGACAATTGTGTTTTAATTGCGAGGGAAATGGACTGTAATGATCCTTTCCTCAGTAGTATTATTGCCTCAAAAAGCAGACAAAAAAATGTTCAAATGTTTGTAGAACTTGAAACGTGTCCATAAAAAATTATTTTTATAAGAAAATGTCTAATATTGTGCCTCCTGTTTTGTATCGAGTAACTTGCTTGCAAGAAAATGTATAATATCGCTTCTACTGTATGTATCGATATGTGTAAAGTTTCATCTCTGGCAAAGATCATGTATTGCATAGCATTGTAGCTCGCACTGAGAGAGAGTGGCACTAGTGGTTCAGCTCGCTTAGAGAGCGGTTGGGTTGTGTGTATGGCTCCGATGTAGAGCAGAGGCTGCTTTGCCAGCAAGTCAGAAGTTGTATCATGTAAGTAATGTAATGCTGTTTATCAATAATAAGCAAGTTAACCCTGTTTCATATTTCATTTACGTAGTTAGAAAATTAACCCACTTCCTTCATTTGATAATTACTTGATTTAGTGGAGTGTTGATTTGAACAATATTATTGGACATATTTCATTATTGGTGCCATAGTAAGATAATAGTTGATCTGGATTTCAATAATTGGAGGCTGACCTATATAGGTTCTCACAGTCAAGCATTAAGAAAGTGATTTGTGGTTTTTCTTATATCTTTCTCGCAGTCAAAATTCTTGAGTATAGTCAGTGTCTGTTTCAAAAGGTTACATGACACAGTTGTTTTGTTAAAAATATCCGTTGCGCACATAATCAATTTAATGCACTGTTTCTTGTACATTAATATCAGGGCCATAATTAAACCAAATAGCTAAGTTAATGAACAATTTATTGTCTGATTTAACGAAAGGTTCAACATTCCAAAACAAGCGTACAGCTTTTATCTGGCGACCCTGCCAGGATAGTTCACAAACAGGATCGTGACGTAGTTAGATACGTAGTTTTATTTCAGTTAGTTTGTCTTTTCCACTAACCAACTTACCTTTTGGCTCTTAATTTAATTTTTGCAGCACCATCCTCTGTTGTAGCAACAGTAGCATAGTAATTGTTTCTGTAGTCTGTTACTTACCATTCTTGAGATTGTGTAGTATTGTTTATAGTAGATGAATTGAATATACAAATAATTGCATTACTACTGAACAAGTCTTTCTTTTATATTGTCTGATGTTTGTTGTGATGAAAGCCATGGAAAACGTATTACCAAATGATTTCATGCAAATTTTATTGTCACAGCTCTCTAAATTAAATGAGAATAGTCAATTACAATTTCAGAAATTAAATGAAAAACTGGAGGAACATTTTCAGAAATTAAATGAAAAACTTGAGAAACAAGGTGAAAAACTGGAGGAACAATTTCAGAAATTAAATGAAAAACTTGACAATAATCAATTACAATTTCAGAAATTAGATGAAAAACTTGAGAAATTTGAACAAACGTGCGATTCGAGGTTTGCGAGTATTCAAAGTAGTATTAATAAAATAAATGAGGACAACAATCGATTCAGGGAACAACTGCTCAATACTTTCAAATGTGAATCTCAGCAAATAAGACAGGATATTCGCGACGAGATTAACCCGGTAGTGGAAAACCTTGCGTCACGAGTCGAAAATATAGAAACCACCGAACTCGCTCAATTGAAGCAACAGAGTAATCTATTTGATGAAAAGTTGCAAAACTTCCAGTCAGGCACGACGGAACAGATCAATAAAATTAATAAACAGTTTGAGGATATTACCGTTAAAATTACCCAAATCAGTGATAACAGTGACAAAAGTTCTGATGTAACGCATCCTACCCCGTTTAATGAAACAAACAGATATGATCGCCGGTCGCAACAAAGCCCGCCGCGTTCTAAACGTTATTCAGAGTACGACGATAAACAAAAAAATAATTCTTTCACTAATGAAACTTACAAACAAAGACGCGACAATGAGAACAGTGATTTTCATGATCGTGAAATTAACCATGGAAGTTTTCGTGGCCGCAACCGAGGTGGTGGTTTTGGTCGCGGAGGACGCAACAATAATTACTATCATAACAGCAATACTTCGAATGATAGCCGGCCGCGGTGGCCGAGGTGACTGAGGCGCTGCAGTCACAGTCAGCACGGCCACTACGGTCGGGGGTTCGAATCCCCCCTCGGGCATGGATATTTGTGCCGTCCTAGTTCGTAAGTAGTTCCTAAGTAGTTTGTAAGTTTAGGGACTGATGACCCCGTAGTTAAGTCCCATAAGCTTAACAAACATTTGAAATTTGAAATTTGAATGATACTAATTGGCGTGATAGACGCAATACTGATAGTGATCGCGAGACTGAAAATCACAACAATAACGCTGAGAAGCGTAGTCGGGAGGGCACACGCGATAATTCTCGTGATCGCATTGAAATTCAGTAATTTTGCTGGGGTAGAGAGTCCATTAATCTGTTTTGGACACACCAAGTGGCGATTGGTGCCCCGTTCTCGAGCTGAGTGTCACTATTCTTCCGCTTTTCCTTAGTGCGCTCTATCTACCTCTTTTTCTCACTGTTACTTTTCTCTAACTCTGAATACTTATGCTCTGTGCTACGCTGGGATATTGTCATACAAAACTATGTCTATCTTGCAATTTGCATATAACGAACTCTGTGGCTGTGCAAGACAAATAAAATTAATGGAAATTTTTGATTGTGTAATCTAATCAAGTTCCTATGTTTCAGAAAATATCAGATTTTTCTTCTGTGTTACTAATTGCATAACTTACGAAGTTCTGAGCAAGTGAAGAAGATTTTTGAGTTGACATGAGCATTTGGTAAGCCAAGAACATTATGGAGGATGATGAGTAAGGCAATACACAATATGTCATGGTGGTCTTTAAAATGCATTATTGTTTATGGATAAATGATGGTAAGGAAGGTATTGGTAACAGTCAAAGATGTTTGATAAATGTAATTATGTGGACGAGATTATATAATGATTATGAAGCAATTATGAGGAGAATCGCTATGTTGCTAATGATGACGAGATTATACAATGATTATGAAGCAATTATGAGGAGAATCGCTATGTTGCTAATGATGCTATGTTCTGTTCTTTTCTTATGTGCTTACTCGCACTGCCCTTTTGTGTTTTCTCTTTGTGCTTATGTGCACCATTTTGTATATTGATGCATTGTGCCTTCAATGGCATGTGTGATTGGTGAGATTCATATCCTTCTGATGATCTGTAATTATTTATAATTATGTGTAATGAATATTTCTAATTATGCTTGCAGCTATGCGTATTGCTCTTGTAATCAAAGCTTACCGCTATGCTCACTAATTATATACCTAAGCCCTACCACTATGCTAATTAATTTTATAATGAAGCTCAATGACAATGTATGGTTATGCTTATACGTTCCACACAGCCATCTATCTTGCAAACTTGCAGCTATGCCATAAACTGCGCCTAGTTAAGTCTAGAAAGATAATGCACAGAAATATTTTGCTTTTGCTTACTACTATCTTCCAAATTTTATTGATGATCTTGTTGATGAAAATCTGCAGCTATGCCTAACGAATATTACGTCTGTGTTTATGTTATTGGATGATTTACTGTGATGTACATCTATTACTGTGCCAAAATTTGCACTAATTGTTTTGTTTGACCCCACTGTTGACTCAGACAGACACAGACATGACCTGATGACTTGAACCTCTTTTGATATTCTCACGAAACTACCCTGATGTGTTATACCTTAAGGCAATGAAATATGTAGCTCAGTTGAGACAAAAGCCTGGCCATGGCAACTTATGTAATTTAAGTGTTATAATTTGTGGTAATGTAATCACCACCATAGTGATATATATTAATTTAAAGAGATATGAACTAATGGTAATTGGAATGTCAATTTAAGTTATATCATGCCAAATTGATGACAAGCACCCTCAATGTATTTCATACGATTATGTGTTTGTAAAGCAATATGTACATAGTATGTAAAGCCTTGTGCTTATATGAAATGACACTAATGTTGTAGATACTCTAAAATAAGAATTAAATTACTCATTAGTATTCAAATGTATCCGTCTTCAAGACACTACTTGTAATGTAAAAATATGGTTTAATACCATGACCCCATTTGTACCACTTGAATTTGTGGGAAAATATTTCTGTAGATATGTTCTAATCAATGACTTTTCTTTCAGTCTAAACTGAAATATCATGACTATGTTACTAATTTGTGTGTAAAATGCTTTATTTCATGTACTTTGGACACGCATGGGAAGTGGCGATTTCGCACACGAGATTCCAGAATGCACACAGAATAATGGACGAGTTACTATGCACCACTGATTTTGGGCCTTTTAATGAAGATGTTTGTTGGATGATGTTTGGCCACACAGTACTGTCCATTGCAGCCTTGGCCACCCACCACCAGTTTGCTCTAATTTTGGCTATGCTGATGCAGTCTGCTAATAGCTCTGTTGGTTGGAGCACACTTGGTTGTCGAATTGCATGGAGGAATACATCAGAACCTTTTCCCCATGACTTCCACTTCAATGCAACCAGCCAACCCGCCTACAGTGTGGTGTAATCTTACAGTGTTTTGTGTTCGTGTGCAGACCTAAAATGAATGTTAGGAGCTAATGTGCTATTCGTGTGCATATACTATTCAGTGCCTCCCATTGCAAACGTTGTCCACAGGTTCATTACCAGTGTTTAGGTATATTTCATGGTTCTTTCACAGTCAGTGACCAAAATAAAATTGTGCTCTTGATAGATACATATACTTAGTCTGAAATGTCATTGTGCCTATTCGATTGACAAACGTTATATTGAAATCCTATTGTGCTGAAGCAGTAACATTATTTTGTACATGATCAGAAGCCTATGTAGTCAAAAATTTTACATGTATGTTCTAGCATCCATGAAAGTATAGCATTTTAAAGGCATCACAGAATACAAAACTGACACTTTATCTTATACTAAGTGCACTAAAAAATTTACATAGACTACATTGTGCACAAGATACAAATGTTCATTTTATGTTCCCAAAATACTGATCTCTTGTACAAAATGTAAACCCATGGAACTTACACTACTGTGTGTATTACTTGTAATTACCACATTTTCTTTAACGAATGATGACATTAGTTAAAATATCTTTTGTAAAACTTTGTATATGTTCATGTTTATTATTGTATATTTTTTTCCATTTGTGTATTACTTCTAGCTATCTCATTTTCTCCACTATATCATTTGTCAAACTATGTTTTCTGAAATTCTATATATATACTTATGTTTACCATTATGTATAATTGTCATATATTCCACTTATTGCTGATGTTCTGTAAATTTTGACATTTGCTTATGCCTGTCACACCCTGTACCTCTCCATGCATGACTTTTGATGGTACTGTTCTGTAAAATGGCATGTATTTATGACTGTCACATTTTTTTAAAATTTTCTATGTACTCCATCTGTTGTTTTGATCTTGTTAAATTTTGGATGTCATTAATGGATTTTTGGACTTGAAATTCAGTAATTTTGCTGGCTAGGCAATGCCATTGGCATCACCCACCCTACAAAATTTTAATAGGTAGGAGGGGGGTGATGAAACGTGTCCATAAAAAATTATTTTTATAAGAAAATGTCTAATATTGTGCCTCCTGTTTTGTATCGAGTAACTTGCTTGCAAGAAAATGTATAATATCGCTTCTACTGTATGTATCGATATGTGTAAAGTTTCATCTCTGGCAAAGATCATGTATTGCATAGCATTGTAGCTCGCACTGAGAGAGAGTGGCACTAGTGGTTCAGCTCGCTTAGAGAGCGGTTGGGTTGTGTGTATGGCTCCGATGTAGAGCAGAGGCTGCTTTGCCAGCAAGTCAGAAGTTGTATCATGTAAGTAATGTAATGCTGTTTATCAATAATAAGCAAGTTAACCCTGTTTCATATTTCATTTACGTAGTTAGAAAATTAACCCACTTCCTTCATTTGATAATTACTTGATTTAGTGGAGTGTTGATTTGAACAATATTATTGGACATATTTCATTATTGGTGCCATAGTAAGATAATAGTTGATCTGGATTTCAATAATTGGAGGCTGACCTATATAGGTTCTCATAGTCAAGCATTAAGAAAGTGATTTGTGGTTTTTCTTATATCTTTCTCGCAGTCAAAATTCTTGAGTATAGTCAGTGTCTGTTTCAAAAGGTTACATGACACAGTTGTTTTGTTAAAAATATCCGTTGCGCACATAATCAATTTAATGCACTGTTTCTTGTACATTAATATCAGGGCCATAATTAAACCAAATAGCTAAGTTAATGAACAATTTATTGTCTGATTTAACGAAAGGTTCAACATTCCAAAACAAGCGTACAGCTTTTAAACTTATGGGACTTAACTACGGGGTCATCAGTCCCTAAGCTTGCAAACTACTTATGAACTAGCTAAGACTAAGTACGGCACAAGTATCCATGCCCGAGGGGGGATTTGAACCCCCGACCGTAGTGGCCGTGCAGACCGTGACTGGAGCGCCTCAGTCCCCTCGGCCACCGCGGCCGGCAGTGTATCTTAATTTAATTTGTGTCAAATTTAATTTTCCAGTCTAGTTCATTTTCCTTAGTACTTCTGTTTTAAGAGGTTTATTCCCGCGTACTTGGCAGATTTCGTTAGTACTACTGTTTTAATAGCTTATTCTATTGTATTTGATAAATACCGTTGTGTTTAGTCTTCGCCTTTGACTGGTGTATTTCAAAACATGTCAGATACCGTTACTATAGCTCGTTATCAGTCAGTCCAGTGGCAGCTGCCACCAGTGCCACATCGTAAACAGCGCTAAGCTAATACTCCCGCGCGTATGATAACGGTGTATTCCACAGATATTCTTGTTTATTTTGAAAACTGCCGGACTCAGTTTTGTTGATTTAACAGTGACCACAGTTCACTCAGCTGCCAGCCGCCTTTATTAGAGTACTAGGCTACGTAAAAGTTGATTTAGTTTTCTACTTTCTACAGTTAATTGTATCGATAGGATGGATAGGATGTGTGCCTGCTGTGTGCGGACGCAGGAGGAGTTGGCCGCGGTTCGCGAACAGCTGAGCGTGCTGTTGGCTACGGTCAGCCGTCTTCAGGCTGCTGTCTCGGGGTGCAGCGATGGTGGGGAGTCTGGTGCGTCGAGTGGGACACCTCAGGTGTCTCATGCTTCGCTCTCTGTCCCTACTACCGAGGCACCTTCAGGTGTACCGGACGCCGCCGAGCCGCCTTCTCCGCAAGGGGAGTGGCGGGTTGTACGGCGTTCGCGTCGCTCGAGGCGGAAGGTCAATGTGAAGGCTGGACGTCCGTCCGCGCCCGTTCGTCCTGTGAGTGAACGTGTGGCCACTCCTTCAGCAGGGTCCGAGCAGGTGCACGGGGGGAGGGGATTATTAGTTATTGGGAACTCCAATGTTAGGCGCGTGATGGAGCCCCTTAGGCAGATAGCGTCGAGATCCGGAAAGAATTCCAACGTGCACTCGGTGTGCCTGCCGGGGGGCCTCATCCGAGATGTGGAGGCGGCCTTGCCGGCGGCTATCGAGGGTGCGGGGTGCAGTCGACTGCAAGTCGTAGCTCACGTCGGCACCAATGACGCTTGTCGGTTGGGTTCTGAGGACATCCTCAGGTCCTACGGGCGGCTGGCGGAATTGGTGAAGGCTGCTGCCTTCGCACGCGGAGTGTAAGCAGAGCTGTCGATTTGTAGCATTGTTCCCAGGGTTGATCGGGGTCCTTCGGTTTGGAGCCGAGTGGAGGGTCAGAACCAGAGGCTTCGCCGACTCTGTGACAGTCATGGCTGCAGATTTCTGGATCTGCGTTATCGGGTGAGGAATTGTAGATCAGGGGTGCACTACACTAAGGAAGCAGCTACTCGGGTAGCAGAGTACTTGCGGAGTGCACATGACGGTTTTTTTTTTTTTTTTTTTTTTTTTAGGCTAGTCGCTAAATCTGATGAGCACACGCCTGTCAGCATTAGAACAGCGAATTCAAGCCACGTTCGGAACAAAAAACAAAAATTCGAACATCAAAATATTAGCCGCGAACTTACAGAGTATTAAAAACAAAGTTCCCGAATTTGCCGCACTGCATGGAAGTTATTGTGCTCAGATAGTTTTAGGCACCGAAAGCTGGCTAAATCATAATGTGGCAAGTTCAGAAATATTTAGCGAGGCGTGGAATGTATATCGGAAAGATATATCGGATACAACTGGAGGAGGAGTGTTCATCGCTGTGGACAAATATATTGTTTCTACTGAGATCGAGGTTGAAAGTAACTGTGAAGTTAGCTGGGCACGTATAACAGGTCTAAAGGAAGTAAAGTTAATAGTTGGGCGTTTTTACCGGCTCCCCATTGCTGCTGTAGCAGTTTTAGAATCATTCAAAGAAAGTCTACACCAGGTAGTGCAAATATATCCGGGCCATGTTATATTAGTCGGAGGAGACTTAAACCTTAAGAGTATAGATTGGGACCTCGCTAGTTACATTTCAGGCGGTACAGACAAGCAGTCTTGCGAGCTACTTTTGGACACATTCTCCGAAAACTGTCTTGAGCATTTAAACCGGCAAACCACGCGCAATGGAAATATTCTAGACCTTATAGCCACAAACAGGTCTGACCTTATTAACGATGTCTGTGTAGAGACAGGAATTAGTGATCATGATATCGTCATAGCGTCGATGGTGACCAAATTTCATAAACCAATGAAGAAGACTAGGAGCGTGTTTTTGTTGGGAACAGCCAATAAGAAAATGTTACGATCGCACTTAGAAAATGAATGGGCATCGTTTAATTCCGGGACTATGGATGTAGAGGAATTGTAGACTACATTTAAGTGCATTGTAAATAAAGGGTTAGAGAAATATGTGCCAGTAAAGACGATTAAAGAAGGAAAAGATCCACCGTGGTATAATAATAATGTTAGAAAGCTGCTGAGAAAGCAAAGACTGTTGCACTGTCGATTCAAAAAAGAACACGCAACACATGATGACAGGCAAAAGTTAGTAGAGTTTTGTGCGTCTATAAAAAGATTTATGCGCGAAGCATACAATAATTACCACAGCCATACCTTAGCGAAAGATCTTTCCGAGAACCCGAAAAAAATCTGGTCCTGTGTAAAATCGATAAGCGGGTCAAAGCCCACTGTCCAGTCACTCGTTGATCATTCCGGGGTAGTAATAGAAGAAAGCAAACGGAAAGCTGAAGTTCTAAATTTAATCTTTAAGAAATCTTTCGCGCAGGAGGACCGCACGAATGTACCATCGTTTGATCAACGTACTAATTCCGAAATGGGGGGACATAACAATAGGTATTTCCGGTGTAGAGAAGCAGCTGAGAGAGCTAAATACGAAAAAGTCTGCTGGTCCGGATGGAATACCAGTTCGGTTTTACAAAGAGTATTCTGCGATATTGGCCCCCTACTTAGCTCACATTAATCGCGAATCTTTAATTCAGCGCAAAGTTCCTAGTGATTGGAAAAAAGCGCAGGTGACTCCCGTTTATAAGAAAGGAAAGAGAACTGACCCACAGAATTACAGGCCAATATCGTTAACATCAGTTTCATGTAGAATTTTAGAGCATTTTCTCAGTTCGAATATAGCAAATTTCCTTGAAACGGAAAAGCTTCTTTCCATGAATCAGCACGGGCTTAGGAAACATCGTTCATGTGAAACTCAGCTTGCCCTTTTCTCACATGACATCTTGCGAGCCATGGATGAAGGGCAACAGGGGGATTGTGTTTTTCTCGACTTCAAAAAGGCGTTCGACGCGGTGCCACACTGCAGACTGCTAACGAAGATACGAACTTATAGAATAGGTTCACAGATTTCTGACTGGCTGGAAAACTTCGTAAGTAATAGAACGCAGTACGTTGTTCTCGACAGCGAGTGTTCATCAGAGACGAATGTATCGTCAGGCGTGCCCCAGGCAAGTGTGATAGGACCGTTATATAAATGATCTGATGGACAGAGTAAGTTGTAATTTGCGGTTGTTTGCTGATGATGCTGTGGTGTATGGGAGGGTGTCGTCTTTAACTGACTGTAATAGCATACAGGATGATTTAGACAAAATTTCTAGTTGGTGCGAAGAATGGCAGCTAGCTCTCAATGTAGAAAAATGTAAGGTGATGCGCATGAGTAGGAAAAACAATCATATAATATTTGAATACAGCATTAGTAGTGAGCTTCTTGATGCTGTCGCGTCGTTCAAATATCTAGGCGTAACATTGCAGAGCGATATGAAATGGAACGAACATGTAAGGACAGTTGTGAGTAAGGCGGACAGCCGACTTCGTTTTATTGGGAGAATTTTGGGAAGATGTACTTCAACTGTAAAGGAGACCGCGTATAAAACGCTTGTGCGACCACGTCTTGAGTATTGCTCAAGTGTTTGGGGCCCGCAGCAGATCTGTTTAAAGGAAGGCATAGAGGCGGTTCAGAGGCGAGCAGCTAGATTTGTTACCGGTAGGTTCGACCAATGCACGAGTGTCACGGAAATGCTGCGGCAACTCAATTGGGGATCGTTGGAGGAAAGACGACGTTCTTTTCGTGAAATTCTTTTGCGGAAATTTAGAGGGCTGGAATTTGAAGCTGAGTGTAGTATACGATTTTGTGCCGCCTACTTACATTTCGCCTAGTGATCACAAAGACAAGATAAGAGAAATTAGGGCTCGTACAAAGGCATTTAGGCATTCTTTTTTTCCTCGTTCTATTTGGGAGTGGAATAGGAAAGGAAATGCCTAGTAGTGGTACAGTGTACCCTCCGCCACGCAGCTTACGGTGAACTGCGGATTATGTATGTAGATGTAGATGTAGAGTATCAATAGTAACAGTTAAATTTTTTCACGGTTTCATATACAGTTACTGGCCGTATTTCTAAGTGGCACTGGTAACGAGAGTTTGTAACTAGTACTGTTTCTTTTAGTAACGTATACATACGGATAAACATCTTTTTGTTACTCTCACAGCTCTAGTGAACACACAGGACGCCACTGGTATTAACATATCCTTTTAGACTAAAATCACTCCACACTAGCTGAATCCCCGCTGCTTCGCATGCGTAGACTGGTTGGTCTGCACCAGTTGTTTCTTTTTAATCCTGTTGAAGAATCCATATTTTTCGTAGTTATAGCTTGAAATTTGAGTTAACAGCACCATATGTTTGAAAATCAATTTTTGCATCTCGTATTTCACCCCCTTATTGGTCGAATTACCAAAAATACCGAAACACGTGTCTTTTTAATTTGAATACCGAATCCAAATCCGAAAATTTGTAGTTCTAACATCAAAATTGCCTAAATAGCAACATATTTTCGAAAAACACCCCCTCTCCAATTTAACCCTCTTGATGGTTGAATTTCCAAAAATAACGAAACACGTATTTTTTAAATTCTAACCAACTATACAAATATCTATTTTTGCAACTCTAGCTTCAAAATTGTATCAGTAGCAACGTGTTTTCAAGAAGAATTTTTGATCCTCTATTTAACCCTCTTACTTGTTGAATTTCCAAGAATACTAAAAATCATGGATTTCTAATCCTCACCAAGATTCCATATCCAAAGTTTCGCTGTTGTAGCTTAAAATTAGAGTTAACAGGAACATATTTTTGAAAATCAATTTTTTGCGTCACCTATTTTACCCCCTTATTTGTCGAATTTCCAAAAATGCCGAAACACATGTCTTTTAAATTCGAACCCTGAATTAAAATCCGAAATTTTGTAGTTCTAGCTTCAAAATTGCCTATATAGCTACGTATTTTCAAAAAACCTTTCATCCCCTATTTCACGCCGTTACGGACGGAATATCGAAAAATCGCTTCTTAAATGACGCCTACAGAGTGAGATCAACACCCTCCACAAATTTCTAGTTTCTATCTTCAGTGGTTTGGGCTGGGCGATGATGAGTCAGTCAGTCAGTCAATCGGGACACTTCTTTTTATATATAGAGATGACGCATTTCGCCTCTTGTAGGCATCTTCAGAAGTTGAAAGGGGGAAAATTTACAAACTTGTTTAAAAAACGAGAGTTAACTAACAATATGTGAAATCTTTTCTAAGCAAGAAATATTAGAAATATGGAAGATGCAGACTGATAAAACTACAGGCCACATGACCACATTCACGTTTTGGGGTGGGGGTAGGGTTACCAGATGACGACCTTCAAAAAAAGAGGACATTTCTAGAGACATACCAAAATTTTCAAAGGTGGTATAGGTTATTCGGCATTTACCTAACTGATATTAAGATAAATTATAATTTTTACATGTAGTTTTATATCATGAAAATATTTTGTCATTTTTGTTCTTTATTTAGTTTAATAAATTGCAGCAATATTTGTGGCTGATTGGCTATGGAAGAAAGCTTCATTTTGTGCCGAAATAATTCGCTGGTAACTGTGGTAAGAGTGTGGCTGGAGTACTGCCCTCCAAGAGCATTTTTGTGGAGGAGCGAGGAACGAAATTCTGAAGCTGACTGCCGATGCGGCTCGGCGGAGCTTCAGATGCAGCGCTGTGCACGGCACGTTTGCTATACTTTTAAGAACTTTCCACACTTTTTGTTTACGCTATCCAGTCTCTGAGCAGCTCACAATTTGCATGATACAATACACAAGTAGTGTTGCCGTTTTATTTGGTGGATCTTGCATTCATTTTACTTTGCAGTTCAGAGCTACACAGACTAGGAAACTTTCACACTTTTCCCAAGCAGTCTTCCGTCTATATTTGAAGTGTCCTCCAAGGTCTTAACGATACATTTAGATCCAATAAAGCTTCAGCTAAGCAATTGTTTGAAGTTCGGATGCTAGGAACTTATTTTTTACAGTTGAATTACATGAGTAATTTTCATCAATTTATGTACCACAGTAGTTACAAAGACATAAATCGATGTTATTTAAGGCACACTTCCTTTGCAATTATAATCCCAACTGCCTGCATCCAATGCTGACTATATGATCCTTAACGTAAGAAATACTGTCCATTATTTGCAACTTTATTTTGTTGCCTCATTTTGACGGTGTTTGCGTTGTGCTGCCTTATAAGGCAATTTCTATCTATAGGCATCTATTTCAACTTTAATACCATCATCAGGTTATCTGAGAAAATGTGCATCTTTTCAGTATAATACATCGTATTTAATAACTAACTATAAGTTAAATTTATAAATACGTGTAGTTACATACGCCTGTTGGTCTTGACACCCATATATTCCAGTTGTTTTGCTATTGTCAAGCTGTTTATTTATACCCCTACTTTCTTACTGGAGCAATATTAGTTATAATTTTTATATAGGTTTTCGTAATTACTGTCTGACAGATCTTTGACAGATAAATCAACGAGTCTATATCGGTTACATGCAGTTAATTTATAATTTTCGTAATATTTGCAGTTGGAATCTTGTTGGTGTTTGTGATTTTTTGATGTGTCGTAATTTTTTATATTTTCACAAATGACCTGATTATGCCATTCAAGACGAAATAGATATATATCGTAATAAATAGAAACTGTCTGCTAAAGCTGCATTTGGGGTTTTAATTACATAATGTTCTTGAAAACATATATAATGCTGTGGGCCTAATAGACACAAAGAAAGATATCATTTACGGTTCAGGAATGCAAATGGTAAATAATTTTTGTTGGTTTTTGGGACTAAACAGCGACGGTTATTAGTCCCTGGTAAATAATTTTTAAAGAGTTCATACAAATGAAGTCAAATTCAGTAGTCGCTATTCCCATTACTATTTTTTTTCATATGCACAATATATGACATTAACTGCAAATGGGCAAAGCTAAAAATGTGTACTCAACCGGGATCCGAATCCGTGTCTCCCGCTTTCTAGGCAGTTGCGCTGACCACTACACCACTGGGGACACAATGATCACCGCACCCACAAGGACTACCTCGTCAGACAGAAATTCCCAGCTTCGCTCTCCCCACAGTACTCAAACTCGTAGTTTTGAAACTCATTCCCGTAAGAGTAAGGGCTCCAAACTTGCCCACCCCCATTTTCTTGTTTCTTTCTTTTTTTTTTATTATCGGTTTAAACGACCTCTACCCTCACTTTCAAATGATGTTATCACATCACTGTTTTCATACAGTCTTCAAATGTACGAAATGAAAATTACAAAAATACTAAGTTTTAAGCTGAGACAAAATCATATTTATAACTCAAATACTGGTGACTGTCCTATGTTATAAGAATCTTGTCTGTACTAAATCTAATGCATATTAAGGTATTTGTTCATCTTCTTACAATTTAAGAAGCATTAGATATTGACACCCGTGGAATCAATTACATGACTGCATAGCAGTGAAGTCCTAACATTTTATCATTTCACCACTTGTAATTTTCGTCTTAAGTGCTAAACATTTTTCCACGGTTGGTTGGTTGATTCAACACCATTGCCTTCGGAGGATGGGGAACTCCTTGGTACAACCCCCGTGCAAAATAATAATTACACACTGAATCAAAAATGATTCAGGGCATAAACACTGAACGATTTTAACCGAATTTCCACTCTCATAATTGGTGTTTACGCACAAACGTTTGGAAGATAATAAACCTTACCTTCGTCGACAATTGAAACGAATTTGCCTGGTGGGCATAGAGGACACATTCTGCCTTGGAGCTGTTTCCTGCCGGCCGCGGTGGCCGAGGGGACTGAGGCGCTCCAGTCACGGTGTGCACGGCCACTACGGTCGGGGGTTCGAATCCCCCCTCGGGCATGGATATTTGTGCCGTCCTTAGTCTTAGTTAGTTCATAAGTAGTTTGTAAGTTTAGGGACTGATGACCTCGTAGTTAAGTCCCATAGACTTTACAAACATTTAAACATTTTGAGCTGTTTCCTCCAGGCCTGAAGTCATGAAATCGTTTTTGTAGTTCCTCGTTTAAGATACATTTGCGTTTCGGCATGATTTCGATGAACGTGACCACTGCTTCCCTTCACAGCAACCGACAGACAACTGAGAGTTAAGCGGTTGTGAATAATCGTTCTAACGAGAAATTCTTAGAAGCTTGTGTATCTTGCATTGTTGCAGACCTGTGTCCTTAATTGACTGCCTCGCAGCTCCCATTCCGTGACAGTTGCCACGTCAGTTATTTCAATTGTTCTGAAGTAGCTTTACCTCAGAGCATCGGCGGCATAGAGAAAATTCTAGAAAAAAAATGACATTGTTTGAAGAACGGTTAAACTATCTAGATTTAGTGATTGTGACACGCATTTTGAAGTTGGAACCGTTGCATGACGCAAAAGAGAGGACATTTACTCATTTTCCTATAACCCCGGCCGGACCATTTTAGGGTCCAAAAAAGAGGACATGTCCGGGTAAAAGAGGACGTCTGGTAACCCTAGGTGGGGGAAATGAAGATTGAACTAATAAATACCGATTAACGAATAAAATTACTTATCACTGAGGTATCAGAGCGTCAAATTATTAAATTCCATAAAATAGAACCTTTGCAACAGATGTGGTAACTGTTTCTCAAGAGTGGGGAGGGGGGGGGGCAAATAGGGTTGCCAGATCTCCGGGCGCCGCCCTGAGTGCCCGGGCTTGGAATGAATTAAAAAAAAAATAAATAAATAAATAAATAAATAAAAAATAAAAAAAAAAATAAAAAAAATAAAAAAAAATGTTCAAATGTTTGTTAAGCTTATGGGGCTTAACTACGGGGTCATCAGTCCCTAAACTTACAAACTACTTATGAACTACTTACAAACATTTGAATACGAGTGCATGTTTATTAAATTATAACCCAAGTTTGATTATAAATCCTCATTCTACATTATTTCGTCTTCTCACATGTACACTTGACCCCAGAAAATGTGGACCACCCCTGAATTCCCATGTGTAGGCTGCACATGATTGCATGCAACCAAAACGTTTGTTAAGCTTATGGGACTTAACTACGGGGTCACCAGTCCCTAAACTTACAAACTACTTATGATCTACCTTATACTAAGGACGGCACAAATATCCATGCCCGAGGGGGGGATTCGAACCCCCGATCGTAGTGGCCGTGGTGGAATGAATTCTCCGGGTCTACGGACCAATGACTCTCACGTCCGGGCTTGAATGTAACCTTCATCATAACTTTTTTTTCGACGCTTTTTAAGTACTATGCTCATGTAGCGACGATCTACATCGAATTTAACGTAACTTAAACTAAGGACGAACAAAACTGGGGGGGGAGGAATCGAACCTCTGGCGGGAGCAGCCTCGCGCACCGTGGCAAGACACCTCAGTGCGCTGGGCCATTCCCGGCCGGCTCCTCTCTAGTAATTATGAATAACTTTATATAAATGTCATTTTTTTAGTGCAACAAAACGCTACTTTTCTGTTCTTCCTGTGAAAACTTTTCATTGTTGCGTCGGTAGTAATCGGCTAGCGCATTATTAAGCACACACTGTTGCGGCAACGTGTCAGCTGGCGACGTCTATTATTTGTTTTCGTTCGTTCGTTGTTTATTATCAGTTTACCGGCAATTTTTGAAATACTCGGATCGTGTGAGAACAGACAAGCTTACATTAACTCAGATTAGTGAGTAATAACAGTGAAATGAAGAGACGATATCTAAGTTCGTTCCGTGAAGAATGGTTGCAGAAAGAAAATTATAAAGAGTGGCTACAAAAGGTCGATACTGATGAGTGTATGTGTAAGTGCAGAATATGCAGTATCTCATTTACAAAAAAAAAGGATTCACGATTAATCCTGGTTGGGGGGGGGGTGAATCATTGGCCAAGGGGGAGGGGGGCACGTCTAGTCTCCGGGCCTGCCTCGAGTTCAATCTGGCAACCCTAGGGGCAAAACAAAGTAGGAGTGATTTCCGCGCGAAGCTCTGTCTACTTACGTAAGTGCCGCTCCCTGCCACAACCGCGGACCGATTCCGTGCGGAAGCGGTCCGCGTTTGTGGCAGGAAGTGAGTTTTACGTAAGTAAACGAAGCTTCGCGCGGTTAAATTAGGTTTTAGTCAGCCTGAGTGGAGTAGCTGTAAATAAAAGAACTCTAAAGGGCCCGACGGATTGCAGCAATCTGTTCAGGGCTCAGGCAATGCAGCAACCAGTTTCAAACAGTGGGTGCTAACTTATTTCATTGTCACAAACTCTTTGATGAGTTCACCAACATGGTTCCGCTTTGAAAGCAGTTGCTTGAAATGAGAGAAAAAGGGTTACCAAGGGAAGAGGAAGAAATGTTGTGTAATCGGTGCATAACATTTGTAGAAAGTCTGATTGAAGAAATAAAAAACAGGTTACCAGAAAATTTGTCGTTGATGAAAAAAATTTCCAGGATAAGTGTTGAACAAGCACTGAATCACAACAAAGAAAATCTGATCGATATAATTGCTCAGTTCAATAAAAGTGTGGAATTTATAGTAAGAGTGGATGATCAATGGCGACAAATTCATTTGTTGAGTTGGAACGAGACCAACGCTACAAACAAAATTTTGGAATGAAGTACTGTTTTAGAGATTCTCAAGGGGAGTCCACATTTGAGGAATTAGCGACCTTTGCGATTTCCCTCCTAATACTGCCTCATTCCAATGCTGATGTTGAGAGGTTATTTATTAGCAGTGTGAATGTAATAAAAAAACAAGCAGAGGAACAGAATGAAGTTACATCTTTCAACTGCTATATTAAGAATACGCTGTGGTTTGTGGTTGGCAGAAAATGTTGCAATGATTATGATATCCCAACAAACGTTGTAAAACAGATCGGCACCAAGGAATCGTACCTATTAGAAACCGCCAATGATTGTGATGCAGACAAAATGTGATTCTTCTTCAGAAGACGAATTCATTTAAATAACCAACATTTCTTATATAACTTTTTGTATGTTCTTGACCTTGAATTGCTGGTTTATACTACATTTCATGATTCTAAATATTTTATTACTTAGGAATAAAAGAGACTAATTACTAATACGGTATACTAAATGGTTCCTTTCATAGTAATTAAAAAACATTTAGTGGGTATTTTAGCGATTATGATAGTCGGGGCATTTTTGTTTGTGGTTTTGCACTTGAAACTGGTGGGGAGCTCACTTTAACTGTTGGCAACACTGCACGTGTGTGGACAAATCGCAGCGATCGATCGCCGATCGCTGATTGCATGGACATCCCAGGCAATCTGGCGGATCGCATACGATTCGTGGATGCGATGTGGCTGCCCGACTGCTTAGCACCGATGTGTGCCAATCAATATGCCTGTGACTCGTTTCTCTAGTTACCAACCGTGTTTCTGATTTATTTTGCTTTCCCACGTTCAATAATATCTTTACATTAGAATGAATAGTTTTCCAGGGTTCACGAATTACTCTAAGCAATGGAGCCAGCGTTTTCAATTATGTTAATAAGTAATACAAAATGCACCCTAGAATTTCTGCAGTGATCACAGTTTTGAAGCTTGTGCTCGTAGCACTGGAATTGGTAGGACGTTCATAGTAATAGCTAAGAAACACTGATTGCAATATAATGATTTCAATTTATTTATTAAACAATTGCAAATTTTATATAAAAAATTTAACTTCGAAACAGAATGATTAACAGGTACCAAATATTAATTGGATATTTCAGTGTAATTGTTCAGGGGATATCAATAAAGCTGTAGGGAAGCTGTAGTCGTTTCATACTAAATAACTCATTTCACTATTTATATTCACAGCCAGGGCTGGCGCAAGGCACGTGCGAAACGTGCGGCCGCACGGGGCGGCACTTTCCGAGGGACGGCAAATCTGTCCCCTCCCCCCCCCTTTTTTTTTAGGATAAACTCAACATTCATGCGCAAGAGGGGATTCGAAACCAAACCTCGGAGGGAGCGGCTTCGGAAACTGTGGTATGGCGCCTCGACAACTTGCCTGCCGCCCCTGTTTGTTGAGGGAGGTGGACTAATTTCTTACTCGCCACTGTGGCAGCACCGTCGTGTTTACGCCGCAGGAACAGCCAGGGAGGGGGAAGCAGTCTGGCGTACACACCGGACACCAGTATTCTTATGCGTAATCTAATTTGGAAATTCGAATGCAATATTCGATACAGCGGTTACATGTTAAGCATGAAGCAATTTTGTTCAGCCCTTTAATGACAGTTTCCGAATGTTTTACTCTTCCCGCATTACGGGGGAAAAAATGGTTGAACATTACTACATTCCAACATGTTCAACACCTACAGTGGCTAGAAGTATTCCGTATGGGTAAATACGCTGCGAGTAATTACAAGGAATGAAGACATTGGTAGTAAGCCAGGCATAAGTTGGGTAAAAAAAAAAATTGCTATTCGTTTCTGAGTGATAGTCGTTTTGATTTTTGAGCCATGAAACACCTATCTCCGCCTGTATGAACAACAATTAAACTCTGGCCGGCACTTTTGTTTGACAATACACACGATCACTTCGGCAACATTTATCTTCTTCTAATATATAAAGCAGTGTGTCCGTATGTTTGTACGTGTTGCATACAAATCTACAGTTTGTTCCAATCTTTGTGAAATTTTGTACACGTAAGCTTCAATCCGTGAGGACGGTCGCCGTAAGTGTAAGAATCACATACGATATATAGTTCACGAGATATGACGTCATAAACAATGAGATGCGCGAAAAACTGCTGCATTTTGCGACAACGCTGCTAATTTTCTCCTAAACCATTGGACCGATTTCAACCAAATTTGGTACACACATTCCTTACCGTAGGTAACAATTTCTGTATGGTTAAGAATCAAATACGGCACATACTTCAAAAGATATTACGTCCTAACCAATAGAAACCGCAAAAAATGCCATATAATGCGGCGAGACTTTCGAAATACACTGTATGAGAATGACAATACTTAGCTACTTGCAACAAACTTTAAACATAATTTCAAACTTTTATTAAACTTTTTCTCGCTGGCAACCATAGTAAAATGGTGAAAGGAAAAAAGTTTCTCGCTTACTACTTTTCCGCTGTTTTTGAGGTAAAACCACAGCATTCGGTATGACGTTACAGTTTATAATTCGTAATATACAAATTGTAGCCGGAGGAAATTTTACAGACAGTATACACGCATATAGCTGAGTGTACCTTTTAAATTGTATCACAGTACGACACGTAGTTCATGAGATATGAGCACATAAACAGTAACATACATGGAAAACCGCCTCTTCAAGCACCAAGTTTTAATATATTACTTCTTCAGTACTAATTGTATTCCCGAGAGATTTTACAGCTCTTACACAAATGAGTATATACCTAAACATAACAGTAATAAATAAATAAATACCTGGGCAACGCCGGGTTTTCAGCTAGTTTACTATATAATATGTGTGAATCCTTGTTTCATCTAAGTAAACTGCTGGTCGCTTTGATTCCGATGAAAACCTGAGAAAGTATGGTTTTTTAACAACAATGCCCTCTCGTCCGCACAAAACAAAACGTTAATTTTGACACCTAAAACGAAAATCCAGAGACAGAACATTGCTTCTAAAAGTTTCCTTGCTAGCTTTGAAGCTCATTTCTGTTTGATAAAAGTTGTGTAGTTTTCGTATTTCTTTCTATTATACGTAATGCCACAGAAATTGCTGCCTTATAATACATATATCCATATCATCGGTCACATACTTATTGTGAGCTTCTTGCTTCTTCTTCTTGGGCGCTAGTTTAACCGTAGCTGAGTTCAACCTTGTACCTTGGCATGTGACCTAGTTCCTGGCACTGCCGCGTCACCACTTCGCCCTTCCAAGCAATAGGTATTGTTGCGTTCGTTTGGCTAGTTGGTCGAGGGAGTCAAGATTGGTGAGGAGCACTTGCACTGCTTTTTGTAAGAACAGAAGAATTTGTGCGTCCGAATTTCTTGCAACTTGGAAAGTAATAGGTAAGTGCTTTTCATATAATGTACAATTAGTATTGCAGAATAGGAAAATTTATTTTTCTTATGAACAATTACTTCAAAAATTGGCAAGTCGGCAAATTAGCATGCGACGTCTCAATAGCTAGAATGAAAATAAAGCGAAGAAAAGTGAAGTGATACGACGATGACTAATTTGTTACCCTATATTCCATGATCATCTCCTTGTTCCTCCTCTTTCCATTGTCTTCCGCCCCACTCTTTGACCGTTTCACTTGCGTCTGTAGTGAAATTCGGCCTGACATTCAATTTCACGTGGCTCATTTCTTATGAGTTCATCTCCTGAACAGTGTATCCTACAGTAATATTTCACACGCATTTGAACATTTTTGTAAATTCACATGGCTTATTAAAATTAGTTAGATTTCTTCAGTCAGGTTTGACTCCATTTTTGAGCTGGTGCCCAGCGACTGTTTTGTACAAATCTGTAGAGAATGTCACCAATCAGTCACAATTTTTGTTTTTATTTTCCAGATCTATATAGATTTCGGAGTGTGATATTCCTGGCCTGTGGCCACTTCATATTTCTGGCCGCTGGCCGTTTCTTTGCTAACATTGTACGTGCCTTAAACGAGGAAGAAAGACAGCAGTGCAGCATATGTTGAAATGTGGGGTGGGGAGCAGTAGCATATGGCGCAGTAGGTGCTGGTTCCCGTGGGAAAGCTCGCCTATGTTACTGGTGCTCTCCTCGCATTGGCTGCTGCATTTCACGTCACATGATTTATTTTGAAATTACTTTTGTTTATTATAAACTAAATATTAATTATTCAGAGCTGAGAATTTTGTAATAAATATCTCTCAAGGACAGGCTAGGTTTTGACTGTTTAAAAAGTTTAAGGTGCCTTCTCTTACTGTAACAAGAGAAGAGCGATTTTGCAGAAGGCGCGCGACGGCCCTGTTTTGGTGCGAAATAGAGCGTCAGGTGCCCTCTCGCAACGCGCCGCAGTTTCAGACTTTGTCTCGAGCTGACCACTATACGCGCCGGACCGCGCCGGTCATGAGTATAGATAGTCGAGGTCTCAACATGAGCTATGGGCAGCATAGGCCGCATCATATGAACAATAGTTGCTATTTTTTTATTATTTATTTAATAAATGGCATCCCTGACAACTGAAAATCTCGCGAGTCACTTATTATGCTTACATCATACAGAACTTACTTTAGCCTCACTTGTATGCTGTAGAAGAACCAACGACCTGTGTGCTGTCTTCTGCGCTGGGGACACAACTATAGAAGACAACAGGTTAGACAGAACTCTATGCTTTCCGTAAAGTCTCGGAAAGCAAATACGACACCTCGTGCGTACTGTAGGGCGGTACAAACGCACACTGCTACGCAACAGCATCCGCAAGGATGTGCAGGTTTTTGGGGACTTGTGGGAGGAAGCAGTGTTAACTTCTCCGTCCGCAAATAAAACCCCAGGAAGATTGTAGGAGACAGTGTGGCTATTCTCAATGCTTTGAGTTATGTTTACTATACAGTCATGCTGAACGTAACTGTCAACTTGACGGTTTAGATGTAAGCACACATTAAAAGCTTTGAGACTGGCCACTCAGTAGCCGAAACCTACAAATTGGTTTAAATGAGCGCCGGTCTTGTTCACAGTAATCAGCAGTGCGGCATTTACAACATTTCTATAGACACACAGAGACTGAAAAACGAATTATGTTCCGTAGTTACTTGAAGTTAAAATATAACACGAACCAATAAAAATGAATTGAGGACTAATAAACGAAAAACAAATTGTGTCAGTACACCAGAACGATGTACACCCCCCACTTGGTGGCACTAAAAGTATAACATAACTAACACTTCCTACGAGAACCCATTCAAAACAAGTTTTGATATACAGTTCCCATTTTTAAAATTTTTGTTTCAAAGTTATTACTCGTGAAGATGCACACATTAACTGTGACTGCTGTTAACAATAATAGTCTTTTCAATTCCAGAATTTGCCGACACATTTGCGTTCGTAAATATCGTAGAAATTGCGTGACTAATAGCTCGCGTGTGGCGAGCGACGGATTGCAGCAGTATTCGTATTGCAGTATTGTGTGCAGTGGCGTAGCTATCATAGGGCTAGGCGGGGCAGTGCCCCGGGGCCCCCGAGATCAAGGGGCCCCTCGGCCTCCGTGTGCTAAGTTCGGAAAAAGTTACAGTAGAGCGTCATTTTTTTTTCATTTATTTATTTTAACTTCCCACCCTACCGTCCATCAATTTCCCCTCCCGTCAAACTAAGCTGCCCACAGTAGCCGCAGTAGCCACAGGGTGACGGAACGTTGCTTCTATTGGGGCCTGCTGACCGGCCAAGCCGACAGTCGCCGAGTAAGTGGCGTAACTATGGGGGGAGAGGGGATGACGGGGATAGAACCCACCCACCCCAGAACTCGAAAAAAAAAAAGAAAAGAAATCGTATAACAGCAATCTGGTAAAGGTAAATATTGAAAACTTGGGGTGTTTTACCATAATCTTTCATTGGATGGGAGTCAATTAGTTTGTTCAGTGGGAGTGGTAGATGGTAGTCTGTCTGGAAACTGACTAAAATTTCGCTCATCAAGCAGATCTATCCCCCCCCCCCCCCCACCAAAGCCAAGTCCTAGTTACGCCACTGCGCTGAGTACAACAATCGGCACACTCCAGTCGTCAGAAGTTGCTGCAGCATCACAGCTGCTCACAGCAACAGCTGCGCCTTCCGAGTGTTGCGGCGTGCCGCTCGGCGCAATGTGAAGGATCGCGCGACTCCAAATACTGTATAAATGCATTGACTGTACAGTACTTCTTATTGCCAAGTAGAAGTGTACAGTTCAAATACCCGAATAAAACGGTTTTCCGAATATCAATGTCCCCCAATTACACTTCGGATAATCGACGTTCTACTGTATATAATATTTCAGTTGAATGAAGAATTTTCGACATTTAACTTTTTCAACACTGCCAAGAAACTTCAACCGCACGAAGTGAAATCCAAAAATTATTCCCATCTCAGAACATAAACATAAAAAGGTATTGCTTGTCCGCTAAAACGTGCACCCTGCCACCTGCTGAATTACTAGCAGTGTGTGACAATACTGTTCATGGTTTGATTCGTGGCAGGGGGCCATATTTTCGTGGTTGAGTAAAACTTCAGTGTTCATTTTTATTAGCTTCTGCCTACGAATTCATTCACCTAGTACGAAGCAACTTCGAAAACTATTCCATGGTAATTTTATCTGTATTTCTACCCGGGTCCAACTCTATCCCTCTCCAAAATTTCATCCAAATCCACCCAGTAGTTTCTGCTTGAAAGCATAATTAACTTCCACAGTTATAATTACATTAAAGAGTACGATTAAATATTATCTGCTGCGTAACACACAGTAATTTACTTAAGAGTATTTAGGTTTGCTTTATTATGTCTTCCAGTAAGCGGTAAGGACCTGTTGAAGTAGTATTGCATCTGTATAGTTCATAGGCGACGATTACGGGTATGCTCGGTCGCTCAAGCGTGGGAGTAGGTATATTTTTTCTTTACGTTATATTTCTTGATTGTAATTAAATTCGACTCTCTCATTCCATTGATGGGCGGCTGGCTTTTGTAATACACCGCTGTAAAAAGATTATCTAAAACAAACAGGCAATTGAATTCGTAGGCATTAAAGTTCATGTTGATATCTGAGTGAAGTGCTGGAATGTTGCTGGAATGTTGCTTGAAAGGTCAATACCGTAAACTGAAGGCGGTAACCTTTAATTGTTGTATTAAATAACTAGAAATGAAGTGGGTTTGGTACGATTCGATGAAAATGTCTATACTACTAATTTAAAGTTTATGTATTCTCTTAGAAGTCAATTGTCTTCAAGGAATCGTGTTAGTGTTAAGTCATGACATTTTTCATCCTGTTTACTGAATTGGTGTGTGATGTAACAAAGTGTTGTGAACTTATTGGTATTGACAGACATGGTAAGACAGTAGAGGTGGTTATGGACTATTTTCGTAATACTGTATAGAAAATAAATCTGCAGAAGGAAGAAGGCAGGAAGACCATTCGATGTTAGTTTTTGCGATAATGAACACAGTATTCATAATACAGGCACATCATTATCTAATATATATGTCTAAGAAGACGAAAATTCTGAAAATGACTTCAGTAGTTACTACAACGGGAAAACAGGTTCAAATTGTCGCAATAGCCGCCCAGTAGTTCTGAAACGTGAAATTGAAATTAATGGCTGTTAATTTCTTTACTGTATGTTAAAAAATTATTTTTCTCGTTTCAGAGATTAAAATTGACCTTAATTAACACCAGATGAAGCAAAAAACAAGAAATACTACTAAAATAAAACAAAATTATTACTTTACCTTTGTACCTGGAACTGGAAAAATATAACAAATATTTTTTTTTTAGAAATACCTTTCGGGGGGGGGGGGGGGCAACTGCAGGCCGACAACCACCTTCCCCCTATTGGAAACGCTACTGAGCATACCCCAAGATTTTCAAAAGTCGGCGCCTTTGGTATAGTTTTAGTTTAGAGAGGGCCCCAACCTCATTTTTGCCCCGGGGCCCTTGGTCTAGTAGCTACGCCACTGATTGTGTGGGGCCCTTTAGAGGACGCTTGCAGTTGCGACAGTGTTGGGGCCCTACTACAAGTGCGAGACAGGAGTGATTGTATTTTTATGTACCTGACACTGAAAGGTAGAGTCGTAACTTCACGTTTAACTTCCGTGCCTTGCCGGTGAAATAACAGAAAAACCACAAGCTTCTCTTGCGATATTGTACCAGTTTGGGATTCCCCTTACTGGACGATTTCGTACGTCACGTGGCTTAGTCGACATGTGATTGGGTGTCTCTACACGTGGCTTGCATGACACAGCACCGTAACAGATAACAGCATGTGAGTACAATCAGTACATTCCGATTAGTATACGGACTGCCGCATGCAGCGTGTAGTGGCTACGTTATCATTTCCGCTCTACAGATTCACATTTTTTCTCGCTTTAATTTAATAATAGCCAAAATAAGCTACATATTAATAGGATGTGAGAAGCAAGTAAGAGTCGATGTGCACTGGGACATGCTTATGGAAATAATACGTGGTTGTCATTTTGGTAAATTGTGTGTTTGACGACATTGTAACGCAGGGCATGTATCAAATCATCTGTACGTATTATGTGAACTTCTGTCTGTGTGACTGAGGCTTAATGCTGTTATATGTGCCGGTACTTGTTTTAAGTTATTTCTTATCACAACGAATAGGCGTTGCGCATACAACATCCGCCTAAATGCTAATTTTATCTCATTATAGAACACATTCAATTGATAAATCCCCAATCTGAGAAACTGTGCTGGAATCATGAAGGGAAATATGAAGAAGGTGTTGAAGGAAAAGGTGAAGGTGCTGTATCCACGACAATGTAAGTAAAAACAATGAACAATAAATTGCAGAACTGTACTCCTAAAGTAGTCTGTACTGTAGGTCAATAGGCCTACGGTAACCGTCTTGTGAACTTAGACGATTTACCAAACCAGTTGATAACTAAATAAGAATCAAATCTGCACAAGTCTGCACAAGTGTATTTTTTTTTTTTTTTAATTGACATAGAAACCATCCTTTTTGCATTTTCGCACTGTGTAGTCACCGCAGTCGTTAGTGTGCGAAGTATAATGCGTTCTGTGATTTGTTAATAGTTGACTTTTCGCCGATCAATGTTTTACTATCTGTTTATTTCAAGAGCGCCGACGTGACAGATAATTGGTTGTAGGGAGGCAAGACCTGGAAGAGTACGCAGTATATTTAATAATTTGGAAGAAAAATAGTTATTGTAGATGCCAGTAACCATAGAGAATACCAGTTTCTAACCTAGGGGTGCCGATATGAATAACAAACTTGAACAGCAACGAACCTTTCCCCACCCCCCAGACGAATAAATTATTTCCGCCGCTGCTTATAAATGCAGCATGCAGTAGTTTATATTGGATTAGTATTTGTTCCTTAGATCATGAATATGACACTTCGTAATGATGTAGAACTTTTTAATAAAAAGTATTTTTAAAAAACAATGCACAAAATATTACATGACACTAATTTTTATTTTTTGATGATTTACAAATTTATATCTAAAAATTCATCTAATGAATAGAAGGAGTTGTCATTCAGAAATTCTTTCAATTTATTTTTAAATGCTAATTGGCTATTTGTCAAACTTGAGATGCTATTTGGTAAGTGACCAGACTTCTGTGCTGGCGTAATTCACCTCTTTCTGTGCCAACGCTGGATTTAACCTTGTACAGTGAACGTCATTCTTTCTCTTAGTGTTGTAGCTATACACACTGCTATTGTTTTTAAATTCGGTCGGATTGGTAATAGCAAATTTCACAAGTGAATATACCTATATATGCCCGCTGTAGGCTACTGTGAAGATTCCTAGCTCTTTAAATATGTGTCTGGAGAATGATCTCACCTTAATACTTTTTTACTCAATAATGAATTGGCCCAGAATATGATGCCATACGAAAGAAGAGAATGAAAATAGGTATATTAAGCTACAGGTAATTTAATGAGATGAAGGTAAAAAAAAAAAAAAAAAAAAAAAAAAAATGTCGTAGCATATGTATGACTTTACAGAAGTTTATAAAATTGACGGAAAGCTGCTACGGTTTCTTTACTCATTAATAATTATCAGAGAATAAATGTCTTTTACGTGAACCAATAGTTCTGTCTTGTTTACAGAGGCAATGTGGAAGTATTCAAGAATGCGATAACAGTGTCAACTTTGATCAGTCATATCAGACATATCAGTATGCCTACACGGCCGACTATCGTTGGCCACGAGTATGCCTAAGTATGACGTCACTGTGATGACGTCGTACCGGTAGTCATACAAATTTGCACGCACGCTCATGGACGTTGACCTCCACTGCTTATGGCTCGCTGTAGTATTACAAACATCAACATACCAAAAAAATTGTCTCTGCTTACCTGGTAGCAGTTTGTATTCCCAAAGAAATTCTATTAACTTGCCTCTAACTGTGATATGCCGACATAGGCCAAAGCCGATGTGTGGTATCCTGTGCTTCAGTTGACCCTGGCTTTTTAAAGACGTGTATGCAAAATATAGCACCTGAATCTGTAAAGACAAGGCCTACATGGAAATTGTTTTGGGTCTAACATTGTGATGTATTAATCATAGCTCATCTAATTTGTATTGTCACTAAAAAGCTGTTTTGGCATATAGGTTGAATCTAAGAATTCCAAGATCTGTAGTGAATCTTCTAGAAAACAGAACTAGTTATTTCAAGGTAACCATCATTTCTGGGTGTAGATCTATCTTGTATCTGTATTGATTTATAAGGGAATGTTGTACTGTAATGTGAAGTACACCTGTACAAAATAAGTGCCCTCCATTCTGTTAAAGCCAGTGCAATGTAACAATGAAATATACTTTTGAATGCAAAACACGTCAAACTGAAATTTATTATATGGTTAATAGATGGACTTCATTGTCTACACGATCATGTCATAGCGTTTATTTCTAGTGAGATCAAGTAATTTTTTAATCACTCACTCATCATGTTTCATAGACTCTATCAGGGAGGTGGAGTGAGTCATGCTATACTTTAACAGAATAGCTACAAACAAAGTTTATATTAAATTAGTAAATGATAACTATACAGCTTAATACTTTATTTGTGATTCTGTTGTTACATGCAGTTTGTATTTGTATTAAACCTATACTACGAAGTTACTGTTTAACTACTATTCATAGATTAATTTTTGCTTGATTACATTAGTATTTTTATGAGAAAGTAACAAAGTGACAAATCAGATTTGCTGCTTTTACAAACAATTTTTCTTGTCTAAGATTGCAATGTAGAAGTTAATTTAGTCAGTAACTGTTATTTTTGTACAATTGTTATCAATTTCTTATAAAAATTCTAACAAAGGGATTATTATCACTCATTCAAAATATTTCCTGTTTCACATGCCTTTGTGAATTCCTTTAATTATATACCCTTGTTACTAATTATTCCTACATCATGTTCATCTGTCTCCACATCACAAAATGTATTAGCTTATACACTTGGCATTTTATCTGTTATCTGGCTAACAGTGGTTTCACTATAAGAGATAATTTCTCCTAATTTTAGTCTGCTATCATCTTAGTTTCCACTTCCACAACTTCAGTTCCTCTTCTCTATCTTCAAACATTTATCACAACAAGGTTCACTTTTGATTTCTTTTTACATGATTTCAACAAGAAAGGCATTTTCCTCTTAGCTTCAATTTGAAAAACAACATTACACTTAAATAATGGGAACACTTTATTAATATATATTTCAATCTTTAAGCAATTGCATGCAATCGATGTCATCATTGGAGTATGTACAAAAGATTCTATACAGTATCACTCATAGATTTAAGAAACACATATTTGAGAGAATAACAGAAAATATGGTACAATGCTTTACTGGTACAACACAGGTATATTAACGTTACAGGTAAGATTATTATAGACGAAAAATTCCTAGCAGGAAAAATATATATTAAAAAGTAGATGAACATTACTCACCAGGCGAAGGAGCACAGGTGGTGATAATAGCACAAACAAATAAAACACACACACACAAATGCAAGCTTTCGCAACCCAGTTGCTTCTTCAGGCAGAAGGGAAGGAGAGGGAAAAGGAAATGATGAGGGTTTTAAGGGAGGGGGTAAGGAGCCATTCCAGTCCCGGGAGAGGAAAGACTTTCCTTGGGGGAAGAAAAGGAAGGTAAACAAATACACACACATTTACACAGACGCAAACACAGATAGGCAGACATACTGTAGAAAGCAAAAAAGCTTTGCCCAGGTTCCATCTCCTAACCTTTGTACCTTTCTGCAGTCTCCTAAGTTTTAATCTGCAGTTCATAACTATAAGTTATGGCCAGAGTCAATATCTGCCCCTGGATATGTCTTACAGTTTAGAACCTGGTTTCTAAATCTATTCCTTACCATTATAAAGTCAATCTGGTACCTTCCAGTGTCTCCTGGTCTCTTCCACGTTTACAGCCTTCTTTCGTGATGATTAAACCAATCATTAAATTGTGCTCTGCGCAAAACTCTACCAAGCAATCTCCTCTTTCATTCTTTTTTCCCAGTCCATATTCACCTACCACATTTCCTTCTGTTCCCTTTCCTACTACCGTGTTCCAGTTCCCCATCACAATCAAGTTTTCATCTCCCTTAACTTTCTGAATGATTTCTTTTATCTCCTCATACATTTTTTCGATATCCCCATCATCAGCCTTGCTAGTTGGCATATAAACTTGCACTACTGTGGTCGGTGTTGGCTTCATGTCTGTCTTTACAACAATAATACGTTCACTATACTGTTCATAGTAACTTACCCGCATTTCTATTTTCTTATTAATTATCAGACCTACTCCTGCATTACCACCAACTGCTTTTGTATTGATAACCCTGTACTCACCTGACCAGAAATCCTGTTCATCCTGCCACTGAACTTCACTAATCCCTACCATATATAACTTTAACCTATCCATTTCTCTTTTCAAATTTTCTAGCTTACCTACACGATTAAGGGTTAGAACATTCCACACTCCGACCCGTAGAATGCCTGTTTTGTTTTTCTTGATGACGACATCCTCCTGAGTAGTCCCCGCACGGAGATCTGAATGGGGGACTATTTTACCTCTGGAATATTTTACCCAATAAGATGCCATCATCACACAGTGAAGCTGCATATCCTCAGGAGAAGTAACGGCGTAGTTTCCCCTTGCTTTCAGCTGTTCGTAGTAACTGCATGGCCATGCCATGTTAACTGATATTACAAGACCAACTCAGTCAATCATCCAGACTGTTGCCCCTGTAACTACTGAAAAAGCTACTGCCCATCTTCAGGAACCACACGTTTGTCTGGCCTCTTCACAGATACCCCTCCGCTGTGGTTGCACCTATCTACATAATTGAGGCACGCAAGACCAACTCAGTCAATCATCCAGACTGTTGCCCCTGTAACTACTGAAAAAGCTACTGCCCATCTTCAGGAACCACACGTTTGTCTGGCCTCTTCACAGATACCCCTCCGCTGTGGTTGCACCTATCTACATAATTGAGGCACGCAAGCCACCGCACCTCGGCAATGTCTAAAGCAGAAACACCTTTAACAGTATTCCCTGGATAACGTACAACAGCAACAGTAATCCGACCATTACCACATTGATTGGTATCGCCCTGCATAAGTGTAAAATTAAGAACACATCCACAAAACACAGCAGGTCCTTTAATTATCTCCTGAGCACCCTTATTATTGACTGATATTTCCAAATCATCAATCGCCTTATAAACAGGAAGACGACGACGACGCATTCTATAACCACGACGACGATACATCATCACACAACGAACTCCTAACCCGGAGTGCCAGGCGGTGCAGCTGCGCGAGTATATATACTCGCATGCGGTTGCGCAGCAAAAAATGACCCGATGATGTCACCGGTCTATAAATAACTTGATTCTCAGCGGCCGGGCTCAAGTTAAAACTAGGAGCCCGGCCGGCCGCCCCACCCACCTCCCACACTATCAAGGTCACGCGCCAATAAGGCGACTGTCACTCCGCCAACCAACTTCTACTGCGAGAGCACAGAGGTGCCTCACATAGAGACCATCCCAGAGTGCCCCTGAGCGCTAGAACACCAAGAAGAATCGCTTCTCGGCTTTTGGCAAGATCAATGTGTTTTTTTTATTTAAAGGAAAGGAAAGGAAACTTTATTTCAATTTCTGTAATAATGTGTTACATCACCAGTAAGTTTAACCTTAGCACATCTACCGCCACCTTTAACCCAAACGCAAACACTTTCTTGCTCATGGGGTGGAGGGTGGAGTGCCATCTAATAGCCGCAATTACAATTCAGTTCAATTCTGTTTTCTCTGGACAGTAGCCTAATTGTAAGTGCCATCTAGTAGCCGCAATTACAATTAGGCTACTGTACAGAGAAAACAGAATTGAAAAAACAAATTGCTACAAGATGCTTTGTTTAACATGGGAGATGGCTGAGGCATCATTTTGGCAATACAATGGAGGTAGAGAAAATAAGCAAGTAACAAAGTTTTAAGAAGCATATTAGGTAAAAAAAAAAAAAAAAAAAAAAAAAAAAAAAAAAAAAAAAAAAAAAAAAAAAAAAAAAAAAAGAGAGAGAGACGTGTCAGCCATCTCTCATTTTAAACAAAGCAACTTGTAGCAATTTGTTTTTTCAGTTCTGTTTTCTCTGTACAGTAGCCTAATTGTAATTGCGGCTACTAGGTGGCACTACTGAGGTAACGTCTTCCTTATCACAACTTCACTTAGCACACACCAGTCTGTTGCCTCCATGCAGGTTTGCAGCCCATAGTAGCCATCTTTCTTTAAAAATTCTTTTTAAACTGTGTGATGTAATCTATACAGATGAATAGTATATTTTATTATGTAATTTGTTTTGTTTTATATTTTCTGATGAAGGCAATCTTAGTCATTGCTGAAACCTGGTCGAAATAATTTTAATTTGCGACCGAGGGCTGCTTGTTTATCCATTGACATAACGTTCACTGACAATAGCCGCTATGTTTAAAATTTTAATAATAATATGGTTTTCTGTTGCGCAGGACCTGATTGAGGAGTAAGACTCCATGGTCGTTAAACAAGTCAATACATGAAGTTTAACACAAGAATGGTAATAGAAAATTTTTAAGTAGTCCTATACACAGGACAATCTTAAGACAAAGTGAAAAGAATCAATAAAACAAGTAATTTGCTTAATTGTTTAACTTTTCTAGGAGTTCCACGACAGAATAAAAGGAGTGAGCCATTAGGTAACTCTTCAATTTAGATTTGAAAGTGTGTGGGTTAGTGCTAAGATTCTTTAGTTCTTGTGGCAGCGTATTGGAAATGGATGCTACAGAATACTGCACACCTTTCTGCACGAGAGTCAGGGTGGTGTGATGCAAATGTAGATTCGACTTCTGTTTAGTATTCACTGAGTGAAAGCTACTTACTCGTGGGAATAAGCTGATGTTATTAACAACAAACGACATTAAAGAAGAAACGTATTGTGACGGCAGTGTCAAAATTCCCAGACTACTGAAAAGGGGTCGACACGGCGTTTGCGAACTTACACCACATATTGCTTGAATCGCCTGTTTCTGAGCCAAAAATTCCTTTTTGTTTCTGTCAAGGTACCCCATAAAATAACGCCGCACGTCATAAGTGAGTGAAAGTAAACATAGTAAACTACTTTTTGTGTTGAAAAATCACTTATTTCAGATATTGTTCTCATGGTAAATATAGCAGAATTTAGTTTGGGAACAAGATACTGAACATGGGCTTTCCATGACAGTTTACTGTCTATCAGAACACCTAGACATTTGAACTGTTCAGTCTCACTTATCATATGCCTATTATGTGTAATCAAAATGTCACCTTCCATCAAATTATGTGTTAGAAATTGTAAAAATTGAGTTTTACTGTGATTTATCTTCAAATTGTTTTCTACAAGCCATGAACTTATCTCTTGAACTGCATTATTTGATACTGCGTCAGTATTACGAACAATATCCTTCACTACCAAGCTGATATCATCAGCAAACAAAAATATTTTACAATCACCTGTTATATTCGACAGCATATCACTTATATAAATAAGAAACAGCAACGGTCCCAAAACAGACCCCTGGGGCACCCCACACTTAATTGTGACCCATTGCGATTGTACATCATAGCCATTTTCTACACTGTGGAGAATTACCTTCTGTTGTCTATTATTAAAATAAAAGGTGAACCAGTTGTGAGCTACTCATCGTATTCCATAATGTTCCAACATCTGCAACAATATTTTGTGATCAACACAATCAAACACTTTTGTTAAATCAAAGAAGACGCCTAATGTCAGTCGTTAAACCACTTTTAAAACCAAACTGTACATTTGACAACAAATTATGTGAACTGAAATGGTCAATTAATCTTGAATATACAGCCTTTTCAATAAATTTAGAAAAAACTGATGGCATAGAAATAGATCTGTAGTTGTCTACATTATTCATTTCTCCTTTTTTATAAAGTGGTTTCAGTACTGAGTACTTTAATCTGTCAGGGAACTGACTATTCTGAAAGGAAATATACAAATATAGCTTAGTACTGGGCTAACATATGGAGAACAGTACTTTAAAATTCTGCTAGATACCCCATCATATCCACAAGAGACAAAGGTCTTTAGTGATATAATTATTGACTTAATCTCCCCTATGGAAATATCATGGAAATATCACGGAGGATCATTTCCGGTAACAGTCTCGGAAAGACATTTTCTAAAAAATGTTATATGATTACCTGTAGAAACTAGGGTTTTGTTTAGTTCACCTACTATATTCAGAAAGTTATTCTTGAATAATGCACATATCTAACTTGTCAGTGACAGAAACATTTCTACTACGCATTGACGTTATATCTTCTACCTGCTGCTGCTGACCAGACACTTCCTTCACGACTGACCAGTTTTAATTTTATCCTGAGAGTTTGCTATTCTTTTTGCATACCATATACTTTTTGCATTCTTAATATTGCAAGATTAATATAATATTAGGATTAATACAGTTTTGTAAATATTATTAACACACTTTGACATAGTGATACAATTTTACACATATAAGTTTGACCTAATTGGTCCATCAGAAATTACTTCAGCTTTTTAAAAATTATTATTATTATTTAATTTGCTAAGCTTTATCCTGTTGAAACTATGTCAGAACTTAAGATCATCTTTAGAGCACAAGTTAAATCCTTCTAGTGTATAAAATGCTTTCTCTTTAAGCCATTTCTGTATGGTATTTTTAAACTTACTCCGTGACACATTTTGTGCTTCTTCTGGCAACATGTTAATTAGTTTTATCCCATGTACACATAACTATCATATGTCTTCTTAAGTCTAGCAACTGTGATGTCAATATGCTGTTTGTTATGGCGATGGACATACTGTCGTAGTTTGTGACTGGTTAGGTTTTCTTTTGTATGTATTAGACAACTTAATATAAAGAGGGACACAACTGTTAGTATTTTTAGTTTCTTGAAATATGGTCTACAAGACTCATTATTCCAGACTCCACAGATGCATCTGATTGCCTTTTTTTGCCAAATGAAAACTTGTTTAGCTCCTGGGGAGTTTCCCCATAGTAAAACATCATATGTCAAGTGGGTGTGAAAAAAGGCATAGTACGCATTAAGCAATAGTTTATCACTTACACAGGATCTTAGTTTACCTAATAAATATATAACATGTGCTAACTTTATGTGCATACTCCCAGTATGACTTTTCCATGTTAATTTAGAGCCTAGATGTATACCAAGAAGTTTAGCTAAGGAACAATCATGGTTATGTTGTCTTGATATAATGTGTCTTTGCTGCTAGTGTTGTCATCTGCTTCTTACTCATTGGTTTACCTGAGATTTAAAGAAATCCAGATACATCCTGTTAGAAAAAAAAAAAGATTTTGAATTGACAGGTATTGAACTTATTGATATGCATTTGGTTATAGTAAATATATGCAGATCCCCAGATGGAGACTTTGAAGGCTTCTCATGTTAACTCGAAAGTGTGTTAAGTACCCTAGAACCTAACAAAATGAAAATTCTGTGTGGTGACTGTAATGTCGACTTCTTGAAATCCTCAAAATGAGGAGATGAATTACCAGTGCTGTATATGACAGAGAGTTTTAATTTAATCCCCACAGTTAACACACAAACAAGAATCTTTAAGGATACCACAACCACATTAGACAAAAGTTTTATTCAACAAGTCTGCTATCCACATAATATAGAAGTGATAAATATGTTCTACAATCACCATGAAGCTGTGCTGCTGTCAGTGGAATTATGTTCAGAGAAAAGGCCACCCACCAGACTGAAAGAGTGCAGGAACCTAAGTGATGGTAATATTATATATAAAAAATAGACGAAGATTACTCACCAGGTAAAGGAGCACAGGTGTGACAGCATCACAAATAGATACATAAATACACACACACACACAAACACAAGCTTTCGCAACCCAGTTGCTTCTTCAGGCAGAAGGGAAGGAGAGGGAAAAGGAAATGATGAGGGTTTTAAGGAAGGGGGTAAGGAGCCATTCCAATCCCGGGAGAGGAAAGACTTACCTTGGGGGAAGAAAAGGAAGGTGAACAAATACACACACACCCATACATTCACACAGATGCAAACACACCTAGGCAGACATACTATAGAAACCAAAAACTTCTTTGGTGCATGCTCAGATCCTGCAGAAGGATCGGCCAGCCAATCACTCGCGGGGGAATGGACGATGCCACATGGCAAGCCTCGACATTGTCCCTCCACCTTGAGCGACACAAACACGCTACCTGCCACTCACCCTGCAGATCAACTGCATCTGGTAAACGTGTAGTTGCTGTGGCAGCAGAGACTGTTGGCTACCCACCTGACACCTGAGGTGCTCTCCACTGCTGCCACACCTCAGCAACAGCCTGGAGATGGATGACCCTGGCCGAAAGTACATTCAGCTGTATGCGAACAGCAGCCAATTCCTAATGCATCTGCTCACACCCCATCCATCCTACCACTGCTTCTGAAATAGCTAAGGAGTGAAAACAAATAAAGCTGCTAAATACTTCAATTACTACTACACTAGTGCTTCGTTAATGGCAGCTATTAGCTGACTGAGATGTGATAAACGGTCCCACACTGTTTAGAACTCTTAAAACCGAACCTTTAACCAAATCTGCCAAGTACATGGGAATAAAGCTCTTAAAAACAGAAGAACTAGTGGAAATATAAGACTTGACCAGTAATGAAATCACACACAAATTAAATTATGTTTGGCCTGCTTAGACATCTGGACGATGTGACACTGGCATTAGGCAGCAGCATTCTAGTGTATTTGTGGACAGATGGTGATAAAATATATGAGCCTAATTAATAAATTATTCAATTTAGTTACATTTTGAAAGGGTGATTTAAAAAAAAAATACCTTTCTTGTGCTGTCAGAAAGGCATCTGCTTCTATTCTGCAATGTGTATCATCATATTATTATTATTATTATTATATTCGATTATTCCATTTAAAGAGATCATTTGAACTTGAATTCCTTTATGATGATTGTTTTTGTTTTCTCTGTGCCCAAATTTTCTTTGTAGCTGGTATCTTGCAAGGTATTCTTTAAAGGCCTTATACCGATAGAAATTTGCAGTGCGCCTCGGTTGCACAGTGGTAGAGTGCCAGACTACAAATCCAGAGGTCCCGGGTTCGATCCCCACTAGCCCCAGGATTTTTATCTGTCACTTTCCACTTCTTTCACCACTGGCAGTACTGCTCATGTGAAAAATACTGAGTAGCACTGTGGTTCGGAACCTACATTAAACTGTAGGTCCCCCTATAACTGGCTGGGTAAGTCAGATCGAAGGTCGGAGGAAGGCAACGGCATACCACCTCCAAACAGGACCATGCCTAGTATAGCACTGTGGTGTTCAAATCAATCTTCCGATTGTTGACTGCTTTACCTTACCTATTCTTCTTAATGTCTTGTTCTGTCTCGTCTAGTCACAGAGTGTCATAATTTCTTTTTCCCTCCATATTGTTTTTTGATGTTTGGTTTTGTATATTTAGAAATTGTTACCATTTTTCTGGTGTTTCATTACTATTGAAGTTTTTGCAGGCATTGGATCTTTTGTCTATTGCTTGCTCACCTATTATATCCCACCACCTGTGTTTCTCCTTCGTGGGGGTTGACCCAATTTCATCATAGATATGAGGATGTCCACAAGGTTTGTCCAGTTTTTGGTGTTTGATTTATTTCCTGTAAGGTGTTTTCCTGTTTGAATTTCATGTACCTGGGGTCTGGTATCGGCACTTAGTTTAGTTTTGGCTTTTTTTTCTGTTTGGTTGGAACATTGCACCAAAGAAGTTTTTGGTTTCTATAGTATGTCTGCCTAGGTGTGTTTGCGTCTGTGTGAATGTATGGGTGTGTGTGTATTTGTTCACCTTCCTTTTCTGTAAAAGATTGTGGTCTGCTTTAAAAAAATCCTCTTCTTGTTTTCACATTCAAAATTTCTGGTGTGCTACTTTTTGAGATAACCATATGGTCTATCTGGAATGCACCCAGCAATGTGTTGGGTGACTTCCAACTATACAGTTTCTTCTTGGGTTTCTCGAATTGTATGGTCATAATTATAAGGCAGAAATTTTCATAACCACTCCCATGAACCACAGACATTGCCGAGGTGGGGTGGCTTGCGTGCCTCAGCGATACAGATAGCCGTACCGTAGGTGCAACCACAGCGGAGGGGTATCTGTGGAGAGGCCAGACAAACATGTGGTTCCTGAAGAGGGGTAGCAGCCTTTTCAGTAGTTACAGGGGCAACAGTCTGAATGATTGACTGAGCTGACCTTGTAACATCAGCTAATGTGGCTTTGCCACACAGCTACTGCGAAGGGCTGAAAGCAAGGGGAAACTACAGCCGTTACCTTTCCTGAGGACATGCAGCTCTACTGTATGAACATATGATGATGGCATCCTCTCGGGTAAAATATTCCGGAAGTAAAATAGTCCCCCATTCGGATCTCCGGGTGGGGACTACACAGGAGGATGTGATCATCATTCTACAGGTCGGAGCGTGGAATGTTAGATCCCTTAATAGAGTAGGAAAATTAGAAAATTTAAAAAGGGAAATGGATAGGTTGAAGTTAGATATAGTGGGATTAGTGAAGTTCGGTGGCAGGATGAACAGGATTTCTGGTCAGGTGAGTACAGGATTATAAATACAAAATCAATTGGGGTATCACAGGAGTAGGATTGATAATGAAAAAGAAAATAGGAATGCGGGTAAACTACTATGAGCAGCACAGTGATCGCATTATCATTGTCAAGATAGATACGAAGCCAACACCGACAACAGTAGTACAGGTTTATATGCCAACTAGCTCTGCCGATGATGAGGAAATCGAAGAAATATATGAGGAACTAAAGGAAATTATTCAGACAATTAAGGGAGAGGAAAACTTAATTGTTATGGGAGACTGGAATTCGGTAGTAGGACAAGGAAGGGAAGGGAAGATAGTAGGTGAATATGGTCTGGGCAAAAGGAATGAAAGAGGAAGCCGCCTGGTAGAATTTTGTACAGAACATAATTTAGTTATAACAAACACCTGGTTCAAGAATCACAAAAGAAGGTTGTATACGTGGAAGAGACCAGGAGACACCGGGAGATGCCAGATAGATTTTATATTGGTAAGGCATAGATTTCGGAACCAGGTTTTACAGTGTAGGACGTACCCAGGGGCAGATATAGACTCTGACCATAACTTGTTGGTTATGAACTGTAGGCTGAAACTGAAGAAACTAAAAAAAGGTAGGAAAATAAGGAGATGGGACCTGGATAAATTGAAGGAACCTGAGGTTCTTAAGAATTTCAGAGGGAGCTTTAGGCAACAATTGACAGAAACAGGGGAAAATAAAACAGTAGAGGAGGAATGGGTAAAATTGATAGATGAAATAGTGAAGGTAGCAGAGAACAAAATAGGTAGGAAGGCAAGACCTACAAAAAATCCTTGGATAACACAGGAGATATTAAATTTAATCGATGAAAGGAGAAAATATAAAAATGCAGTAAATGAAACAGGCAAAATGGAGTACAGACGACTAAGAAATGAGATTGACAGGAAGTGCAAAATGGCTAAGCAGGAGTGGCTAGAAGGCAAAGCAAGGATGTAGAAGAATGTATAAATAGGGGAAAAATAGATACAGCCTACAGGAAAATAAAAGAAACACTTGGGGATAAGAAAAACAGCTCTCTGAATATCAAGGACACTGATGGAAAACCAGTTCTCAGCAAAGAAGGGAAAGCTGAAAGGTGGAAAGAGTATATAGAGGGGCTCTACAAAGGAAATGAACTTCGAGCCAATATTGTAGGAAGGAAAGAGGATGTAGATGAAGATGAAATAGGAGATACTGTACTGAGAGAAGAATTTGACAGAGCCCTGAAAGACCTAAGTCAAAACAAGGCCCCTGGAGTAGATGATATTCCCTCAGAGCTACTGAATTATCTGGGAGAACCAGCTATGACAAACCTGTTTCACCTGGTGTGTAAGATGTATGAGACAGGCGAAGTACCCTCAGTCTTTAAGAAAAAGACCATCAGTTTCATAAGTCATGGTTGCAAAATATTAACATGAATTATATACAGAAGGATGGAAAAACTGGTACAAGCCGACCTCAGGGAAGATCAGTTTGGGTTCAGGAGAAATGTAGGAACTCAGGAGGCAATACCCCCTTTACGGCTTATCCTAGAAGATAGATTAAGAAAAGGCAAACCTACATTTCTAGCTTTTGTAGATTTGGAGAAGGCTTTTGACAATGTTGATTGGAATAAACTCTTTCAAGTTCTGAAGCAAGCAGGGGTAAAATATAGGGAGCGTAAGGTTATTTACAACTTGTACAAAAACCAGACAGCGGTCGTCAGAGTTGAAGGGCATGAAAGGGATGCAGTGGTTGGAAAGGGAGTAAGTCAGGGTTGTAGTCTTTCTCCATTGTTATTCAATCTGTACATTGAGCAAGCTATAAAGGAAAGCAAGGAAAAATTTGGAGAAGGAATTAAAGTTCAGGGTGAAGAATTAAAAACATTGCCTTTTGCCGACGACATAGTAATTATGTCAGATACAGCAAAGGACCTGGAAGAGCAATTGAACGGAATGGACAGTGTGCTGAAAGGTGCATATAAGATGAATATTAACAAGAGCAAAACTAAGGTAATGGAGTGCAGTGTAATAAAATTAGGCGATGCTGAAGGAATTAGACTGGTAAACGAAGCAATAAAGGAGGTAGATGAGTTTTGTTACTTGGACAGTAAAATAACAAACGATGGTCGCAGTACAGAAGATATAAAATGCAGAATGGCAATGGGTAGAAAAGCGTTTTTGAAAAAGAGAAATTTGTTAACATCAAATATTGATTTAAGCCTAAGGAAGTCCTTTCTGAAGGCATTTGTATGGAGTGTTGCCTTGTATGGGAGTGAGACATGGACGATAAACAGTGTGGACAGGAAGAGGATTGACACTTTTGAAATATGGTGCTACAGAAGAATGCTGAAGATTAGGTGGGTGGATCGCGTAACTAATGAGGAGGTACTGAACAGAATTGGGGAGAAAAGAAATTTCTGGCATACCTTGACTAAAAGAAGGGATAGATTGGTAGGACTCATTCTTAGACATCAAGGAATTGTGAATTTAGCGTTGGAGGGAAGTGTGTGGGGTAAAAACCACAGAGGAAGACGAAGAGATGGATACAGTAAGCAGATTCATGAAGAGGCTTGCTCAGGATAGGGTATTGTGGAGAGCTGCATCAAACCAGTCTCCGGACTGAAGACCACAACAACAACAACAACAACAACAACAATTTTCACAAAAGCTTATTGGTCTTCCCTCATTCCTGTTAGTTCTGTTGTGAGCTCTATGGATTCTTGTGATTTTCCTGTATTTTTTTCTCTTTGTCTAATTATATGTTACAGTCCCCGAATAAGATTATTACATGTTGTTTGTCAACTTTGTTTTTTGTCATTTCTTCCAGCTCATTGCAGAAGTCATCCATTTTCTTGGGGGTTCTTGTTATAATCATTTGTGAGCGTGTGTGCATTGATCATGGTATATGTTTTGTTGGCTGATTTGATGGAGTGCGTTGATATGGTTTCTGTCTATGACAGAGTCTTCGATGGATTTGTAGACTGTAAATCTGTACCCATCTGTTTGAGTCCTTTCTCATTAGTCCTAACTGCTGGTTTTCCTTTGTAGATACTGTAATTTTCTGTGTCAAAATGGTTTTCACCTGAAAAAAGGCATTTCCTTGATTGCAAGGATCTTGATCTGGAAATTTTGCAACATGTCTGTAGGTTATTTAACCTTGCCCAGTTTGCAGAGAGTGTTAATATTAAGCAGACTGATGAAGTGGCTGTGTTTTGTGCATAATAAGTTTGATATCTTATTGTTCGTTGTCATCATGTTTGGTTTTGGAGAGGCAATGCATTTTCCTTGACTTTTAGGGAGCACCTCAAAAGCTGCATTTTTTATGTTGGACCCGAGGATGGAGAAAGTAGATGGCACAGACAGAATAATGGTCAGCTTCACAAACAACATATGAAGCTGATGGTACATTTCTGATTGTTCGGGGCATCATGTATGAGGAATTTGAAGCAAGTCTCATGAAATTCTTAGTGAAGTTCTGTAAAATCTATCTACAGCTAACTTATACTTAACCTCACAGAAACCCATATTTGTGAATTTCATCTCAACAACAGACATATATCCCAAAAGGCTCCAGGTTACATATGAAAAGGGAAAGAAACACTATTGCTTGCTGTCCTTATTCCAAATAGTTGGGCACGACCGTGAATGAGTCCCTGAGACATGAGCAATGCTGCTCGACCAGTGGCGGCTACTCTTTGAGGACTCTGGGGTGGCGCCCTCCCAAAAGTATCCAACATGGAATACGTACCAGTAGTTAATAACAAACCGACTTGAATAATTTTATGTAGCAGCAGCCCGTGGAAGTGAATGATCAATGTTTTTAGACTAGGTAGTCTGCCAGCCAGGGTCAGCGAATGTTTTCAGAATGGGCTGACTGTCGGACTCTACACGATCCATCCGCGCCATGTAAAGGCTGGCAACGGGCGCTTCGATTGAGTGGGGGTACTGGGGGTTGGGTGGTAGTAGTGTGCTGAACGGGGCCCCTTAGAACGGCGTCCGCGCCAAGGGCGCAAAATATACAAAACCGGTCAGGCAGTTTCTAACAGGTGCAGTGCATGTGATACTAAGTGTCATTGTTGTGAAGGTGCATGTAGTTGCCTAACTGTTTTTCTAGTTTCCTATTTAGTATGAATAATACAAATAGCGTAAGTCAAAAATTGACTTTTGAGGGAATGTTGGAATTAAAAAGTGTAGGACCACCGAGACCTGATTTGAACATTGTACAGACACAAAATGCGTGCAAAATCAAAAGTAGTTTCACTAGAAAATTTAATCCTGCTTAAACATGCAGACTGGCTTTGTGGATATGAAATAAGAAATGGTTTCTTCTGAACTGCGTCAGGAATTGACAGTCATATAGGCCTGCAGTAAAAATGATTTCCAAACAGCAAACGGAGCGTTAACACTTCTCAATTGCATATACGATTATAATTTAGAAACTGCTACTGGAATCAGTGAAACTCATGCATATTATTTGTACAATACCAATGATAACAGCAAAAAGTGAGAGGTGTTTCTCTACACTCAAAAGAATCAAGACTTTAACCAGAAACACAATGAAAACGGAGAGACTAGCGCATTTTCCTATGTGCTCTATAGAAAAAAATGCTTTTAAATGTGCATAATTTTAATGAACTTTTAATTGACCATTTTGCTGTAGGGAAGGAGAGAAGACTGGACTTCGTCTACAAACATATTAATTAAAAGTAAGAACGCTATTTTGATATTTTTTTCATACCAATGGTAAGCAATGAAACCTCGTTACTACATTTGTTGGTGATAGTCTTCTAATTTCTATGTTTGTCACTGACGAAGCATTTGTGTTCTCTGAACAAAATGTTCAAATGTTTGTAATTCTATCGGACCAAACTGCGTGGTCATCAGTCCGTGCTTACAAACTACTTAAACTAAGGTAAACTAACCTATGGACAAACACACACACCCATGCCCTAGGGAGGACTTGAACCTCCACGGCAAGCAACCGCGCGCTCTGCAGCGAGGCGCTTTAGACCGCTCGGCTACTCCACCGCAGCTTCTCTGAACGCTTACTTATATAGTTACACATACAACGAATTTACTTCTTACCACTTTGTATTATTTTAAGGTACAGTTTTTTGGTCTGTTGTAAAATCTAATAAAATGGAGTTAAGACGTTTTCATTGCCTGCAGAAAATATTAAAAACTACATATTTGTGCGTAAATTTGTCCGTATTTTGGTATAAGAGGAAAAAGTCATCTTAGATGAAGGGTTAAATTACGTAACTAGCTAATAAAATTAGTGCTATATTCTCCCCATTCAAGAAATGTTCTGAAGGGGCAAAATGTCATGTACAATTGTAGAGACATGGCGCCCCTCCTAATAAACAGCCCACCAGCCGCCACTGTGCTCAGCATCCAAAATCGAAGCAAAGCCATATTCTATGCTGTGGAAAAGTGTTGACACAAATTGAGGTACTAAATAACAAGTGATAAAAGCATCAACATCTAGTATAAATCTGCCTACACTAAGATAGTTCAAGTCACACTTGGCAAAATAAACTGAAACATCATGAACAATTGCAAAACTACTCTTACATGTTAGCCCTACAAGTTAGCTAAAATTGAATCCTTGATAACTGAAGCTTCACAATGGGGTGTCTAAGGATTCCTGTCTTCTTCTTCTTATATAGATGAAGATGATTAACCCTTTGTTTGTGTGTTTGTTTGTAATGCATACAAATTTACAGTTTTAGTCCAATCTTGATGATATTTTCCACACTTGACCTTCAGAACAAGATCAAGGTCACATGCCTACATACAATGTTGTACAGTGAATGGCGAAGGATACTTTAAAATAGACTTTGAGATCAATTTGCAGTGTTACTCTGATTTCGATAAAATTTTCCACATCTGACCTTTGAAACAAGATCAAGATCACCATCTGCATAAGATTTCTTATGGTGTATGGCAGAGAGTACCTTTCAACAGACTACAACAAGGTTTCACTGGTGACAATGAAACTATAAGAACAGGGTGACACAAAATAACAGGACTTTTTGAAATGTGCAGTGGCAGCCATGTGGGACAGTCTGCTTGAGCAAATAAACACTGACAGTTTAGTAGCCATGGAGCAGTGAAATGGGCAACAGCATGTCTTAGTTATAGAAATGTTTCATAAAAACAGTGATAGCTTGGAAGCTTTACAGTGAGAGTTCAGATGTTTCTGCACTTAGGATGTCATGAAGCAGTTCTGTCAAAACATGCATTAAGAAGTTAGGTTTATAGTTTTGAAGAGACTGGATCTGCCCTGAAGTAGAAACCAACAGAACAGAATACATGGAGGTGGAGATACAATGAGAGAGGCGGAAGAGAAAATGTACAGAGAAAGAGGAGAAGATGATGAAAAGAGATGTGGGATTAGAGATGAAGAGGGAGAGGAGGAGATCAACAGAGAGGGCAGGGAGAAAATAGTGGACAAGTGAGGCAAGCAGATGAGCAGATTTAGGGTGAGGAGGAGGTGAACAAGTGAGGGGAGAGGCGGATAAATGTATGATTGTAATAAATATGTAATGTAGGAATATTATTGTGAATTATATGCCCCATCATTTGTATCAGGAGATGTTATGTCTTCGCAGGAGTGTTAGTAGTTAAGGGAGATGGCACTAGAACATTCAGAGTGAGGAGACAATCAACACTTTAACAGTCTACACAAAATAATAAAAAGGTATTGGTCCAGCTACTCTGCTGATCCAGTTCGCATAGCGTGCTTACTAGAGCAATGTACACTTGTCTGTAACATGAGATATCACAAGCAGGTGGCATGTTGGCCTGAGGACTCATAGTTGGCTGCTTGAAATCTCGCACCAGGCTGCACATGAGCTCTCTGGCCTGTGCGTGCTGCCTTTTGGCTGAGGGTGCTGCAGGGTCAGTGTCTGGGTGCGGATTGGAGGCTGCTCACGTGGCTTGAGCTACCAACCTCTGTGAATGTCCTGACTGGTGGTGTGATCGATAATTGAGGACTCCACAGCGCCACCCCCCCTCCAAAATCTCCTCACCACGGCATCTTACACTGCTGGTGGTGGTAATGACAACATGGGGTGGTCTCGATGCAGGTGCATCAGAAGAGGTGGGAGTGACAACTTTGGGTGATCCAAAGTTCCCAATCTCACCCTGGCCTAAACCATGTGCTCACCTAGGAAAACAACCCGAGAAACTGGAAAAAGAGTATGCACCCATGGGCAGTGACGAACCGGCATCATCTTCCATCGGTGAGGACACTGGTGATGGTGGGGAGTTTGTGGCAGCCCTCTGGAATGCAGCCGGGCAGAGGCGGTCCAATCGCTGCTCGGAAGGTGGCTTCGTCAACATCCATGTACTTCCCATCTGGCATTGGTGTCGCAGGACCCAAGGGAGGCAAAGGCAACAGGTCTAGGAGGTTCTTCTGGGCCCAGTCTGTAAAAGCAGGAGCACTGGAGGGTCTGTTCCATGTCTGAGAATGGTAGGAGGCTAAAAACAGCAAAAGAGCTCCCTTCATGATTGAGAAGCATGCAACTTTGACATGTGTTGTTTAAAAGTCTGAACCAATGCCTCACTGTTAGATTTGGGGATGAAATGATGCAGTTGTGATTTGTTTTATGGCATTATCAACACAAAAGTCATGAAACTCTGCTGATGTAAACTGGACCATTGTCTGAAATTATCTCTTCCGGAAGGCCCTCTATGCGAAAAATAGACTCCTGAGTTGTCACTGTAATGCCTATAGTGATGGAATCATGGGAAACACAAATGGAAACTTGCTGTATGTGTCAACAAATAGAAGCCAGTCTGTTTTCCAGAGAGAACCTGCATAATTAATGTGTACTCAAGCCAATGGGCACTAGATTGATGACAATAAAATAATGTTTGTGGGGAGAAGCCTGGTACTCTGTGCAAACCCTACACTCTGTTGCTCAATTTATTTGACCATGCCGAACCACTAGGACTGGGGTCTGGCAATCTGCTTACTTCAAACCATGCCCAAATGGCCTTGATGGAGGAGACAAAGAACTTCCTGCTGAAGTGAGCAAGGAATCACCATCCAAGAGTACTGTAATTATTGTGAGTTGAAGGAAAATAACACTGTGTCAGACAGAAAAATTATGGGCCTTGTACTACAGTTTTGATGTGAAGGTAATGGGTCTGTCAAAAGATCCAACTCTGTGTGAGAGAACTGCACTGACCCCATGGAACAAAACATCAACAGCAAGCACCATTGGATTTGTTGGATCAAAATGAACCAAACAGCAGTCACTAAGTAAGGCATCTTTCAGTTTCTGATAGGCAACATCACACTTGCAAGACCACACAAATGGAATCTGCTTTTTGCGAAGGTGATGCCGTGGGGTAGCAATCTGCACAGCCTATGGGATGAAGTGAATATAACATGCAATTTTCTCCAATACTGCTTCTAATTCCCTAAGTTGTGAGGAAAAGGCATATTCTATATGATTCTCAAGTATGACTGCAATGGGTGAGTACCTTGACAGGTAATAACATGTCCAAGATATTCTATCTCTGGTTGAAAGAGTGAATATTTGTCTTTATTACAATGTAACTGTGCATTAGAGAGCACTTGAAAAAGTTTTCATAAATAGGCCAAATACTCCTCAGCTGTAAGTTCCAAAACCACAATGTCATCTAAGTAATTTGTACAAGATGGGACTTGAATCATTAAATATATCTTTGAAAAATAGCAGCATAAGAAGCACTGTCGAACAGCAACCACAAAAATTTGAATAGCCCTTGATGGCTGTCGATACTGTAGAATTTTGTGGCAGTTCATCAAGAAGCAACTGCAAGTAAGCATGATGTAAATATGTCTTTGAATAAATGCAACCAGCGCCCAATTTGTCCATCAGCTCCTCAGGATGCGGCAAAGGATAGGCATCTATCATAGTTAGCGGGTTGACAGTTGACTTAAAGTCCCCACACAAATGTAGTTTTTCCTATGGCTTGTGTAGAATAACTGATTGTGAAGACCACTGGCTAGCACTGATGGGTGCAATCGCTATACTTTCTGCCAAGCTAGTAGTTCCTCAGCAGCCTGGTCTCTTACGGCATATGGAACACTGTGATCATGTACAAAGCAAGGTTGAGGATTGTCTTTCATGTGGATAAGAACATCAAAGTTGTTCGCCCTGCCGACACTCTTGTAAAATTTTTAATCTCATTGCAAAGTTCAGCTACATGAGTGGTAGGCATGATCAAGTTTATGGATGACACACTCTCTTGTACTTTCAATCCATTCCAAAAATATTTTCACAGTCATGCAAACACAACATGACAAATGTAGCAGAAAGACTGAACACCCACAACACTGGAATATGTTGTCCATTGTAGGCAGACAACAAAGGGAGAGATTGAAGCAACTGTGGCCTGACAAACAATTCACAAGCTTTTTGTTGGACAATGTAACTGTAGAACCATGTCCAATTTAAAGTGAATATTCCAGCTGGCAATTTACAATGAGGCAAAAAGTTTGTTATAAAGCCACTGAATGGAGGGAGTGTGTGACTGTTGACGTAAAGCAGTGAAATATGCTCCAGCTTCATGAGAGTCACAACTAGGCTGTGAAGAAATGGCAGTGATGAATGCAATGAGTGATTATGCACTTTTTTCTTTGCAAACACACAGTCTGGATGCGTACAAATTTTCCCAAATGGAAGCATTTAGCATCTTGGGAGGGACAGGTCTGGCATTGGTGCTTTTTGAAGCAATATGGAATGCTGTGCTGGATCCCAACGGTCTCGTATCGACTAGCAGTCAAGATGACAGGCATCTTTTTCAATATACAACTGCAGCCCATATGCGATACGACGGAATGGCAAAAACTTTAGCCACCACTAAACGCAGGTTACGAACTCACTGCCGACATGCTACTGCCCCGCTCTGCCGTCGGTGGGAGACTGCCGCACCCCAGCCAACAAACAAAGAAGATGCCATTTGTAACGTCACTGCTGCATCCACCTAATCCTCGATGGGCGAAGTTGCCATTACATTCTATTTTATGCTTAATCATTTAATAATTGTTCCAATGATTTGACGGTATGGAATGCGGACAATTACTAGGTTGATCCATAACAGTAAACTTTGTTAACTTCCTTTATTATGGAACGACAAATGTTAAAAACTCTTCCCTTTAAATACACTGATTAAATAAGTGTGTGCCACTACGATGAATGTCTACAAGTCCACACTGAAACATATCAATATACAACTGCAACCCGTATGCGATACGACGGAATAGCAAAAACTTTAGCCACCACTAAACGCAGGTTACGAACTCACTGCCGACATGCTACCGCCTCGCTCTGCGGTCGGCGGGAGACTGCCGCACCCCGGCCAACAAGGCTGTAATGGATCATGCAGCCACGCCTCGATCCCTGAGTCAATAGATGGGGACATTTGCAAGACAACAACCATCTACATGAACAGCTCGACGACATTTGCAGCGACATGGACTATCAGCTTGGAGACTATGGCTGCGGTTACTCTTGATGCTGCATCACAGGCAGGAGCACCTGCAATGGTGAACACAACGATGAACCTGGGTGCATGAATGGCAAAGAATCATTTTCTTGGATGAATTCAGGTTCTGTTTACTGCATCATGGTGGTCGCATCCATGTTTGGCGACATCGTGGTGAACGCACATTGGAAGCATGTATTCGTCATCGGCATACTGGTGTATCAGCTGGTGTGATGGTATGGGGTGCCATTGGTTACACATCTCGGTTACCTCTTGTTCGCATCGATGGTCCTTTGAGCAGTGGCCGTTCAGATGTGTTACGAACCGTGGCTCTACCCTTCATTCGATCCCTGCGAAATCCTACATTTCAGCAGGATAATGCACGAGCGCATCTTGCACGTCCTGTATGGGCCTTTCTAGATACAGAAAATGTTAACTGCTGCCCTGGTCAGCACATTCTCCAGATCTCTCACCAATTGAAAACGTCTGGTCAATGGTGGCTGAGCAACTGGCTCATCACAATACGTCAGTCACTACTCTTGATGAACTGTGGTATCATTTTGAAGCTGTATGGGCATCTGTACCTGTAGTCACCATTCAAGCTCTGTTTGACTCAATGCCCAGGTATATGAAGACCATTATTATGGTCAGAGGTGGTTGTTTTGGGTACTGATTTCTCAGGATCTATGTACCCAAATTGCGTGAGATTTTAATCGCATGTCAGTTCTAGTATAATATATTTGTCCAATGAATACCTGTTTATCATCTGCATTTCTTCTTGGTGTAGCAATTTTAATGGCCACTAGTGTATTATCCTTGCACTGTTACCTGAGCCCTGGGCAATTGGCCGAAGTCGACTGGGTTCGTGCAGCTCCGGAACGTTTATGCTCTCTACCAAACTTACCGATGTAAACAGCAGTATGCGCCATAACCATTGTGTCTTTATTGTTGATTTGTGAGTGTTGTTTTTATTTCTAACTATTCTTTCCTTGCAGTTTCATAAGTAACAGTTATTTTGTACAAATAAGTTTCGATTACTCAAACAGAATGGAGAGAGAGCACTGACAGCTGTGGGCGAAAAGGTGTGGAATGAGCTTGTAATTTCAGTTAAGTTTTTACTTATATTGTTCATAATTAGTAGCATAAGTTTATATTTTCGATTAGTGTACATTAAAGTGATGCTTAATTTTGTGTCCCTTCTGCAACACATAAAGCCATTACACTTCCATTCAAAAGCACTCAGCTATACTGTATGAGCTGGCTGCACTGGGAAAAGGAGGTGGGGCCTAACATAACAGCCAATGAGCTACGAGCTGAATGTAAAATCCGCTCCCACGAGTCTCCGCTCAGGGCTCAGGTAAAAGTGTGAGAATAATATATACTTATTAAACTGGAGTTTCAAGAGCTCCAACGACCAGACAACACACTCTCTGTATCGTGCCTGGCTCTGGAGGCAGTGCTGCCATATATCAATAATATTGTAATGTCAATAATGTAAAGAGGCTCACTGAGCTGTTGACACAATCACACAACTTAAATTTTCGGCCATAGCCTTCGTCAGAAAAAGAAACACATACATTCACGCAATCACTCAGACAACTATACATACACAACCATCATGTCTGGCCACTCCAGTGACACAGACATCTAGACTGTAAGTGATGTGGTGAGTGGAGGGGGAAGGATGCTAGGTAAAGGTGGGGATGTAAAGTTCCGCGTTGCATGATGGATTTTAAAGGCTCTGATAGGGGGGAATTTGAATTGTGGCAATGAATACAGTGAAGAGAAGGGGTGGGAAAGGGTAAAAGGGAGGTGTGGGGAGGGAGTGGGGGGGGGGGGATTTTAAATGATAAAAATAATAAGGGGGAAAAAAAGAAAAAGAAAGTTATACTTCTGTATGTCCACTCAAACTGCTTCCTACTTGCAACACTAGCTGTCCATAAACTGAGTGACACAAAACTTTTCCACAGCCTTACTTTCACTTGACATACATTACAATTTTATTTAAATTCATGAGCTTTACTTCCTCTGTCTTCCATTAACTCTACAATATTGTGTGTTCGGAAGCAACATCCAGCAGTAAGACATTCTTTTGCCACACCCCACACCCCAAGAAAGTCTGAATATTGTATGGTAAGCGCAGTGGTCACTAAAACTAACTGGCCATATTTTACACTCATGAACAGTTACTTGTTTAAACAAAATACTAGTACCTGCTTCATTGCTGATATTTATTATGGTGTTATAACCTGTAATCTGATTATGTTTGATGTTAAAACTTCTTGAAGCAAAGCGATGCCTACATGGACAGCATACGATTAGTCTGTCAGACACTTTATATTAATAGCAGATTCGATTCTGTTTAAGTTTACTGTCACTATTTTATAAGCTTGCATCTGGCATATGCAAGTGGGTGGTGCCCATGTCCTCTGATCCCGACTGTCTATGTTCATCCTTTCACCTCCTCATATGTTCTGAGGCTTGGCCACCATCCTTAGTATTCTTGTTTTCCTCAGTGTTCACCTGCTTAATATTTCACTTAAGTTTCTTTTTCAGGGTGTGTGTCTCCTTCTCACTCTCCTTCTGTGAAGGTTTATTTGCTTTAGACTTTCTTTGTGGGCATGCTTCTTTGTCAGAGCCATGTTTTGTGTCGGCAGTAGAGGCAATTGCTGCAACCTTAGGCAAAATTTCTTTGGCAGCACGTACTTGTGATTGCGACAAGAATTTGAAAATGGGAGAAACTTGCACTTCTCTGTCAACATTATGTTCTGAAATCTCCATGGGGATGTTCATGACACTACTGGAATCCTGAAATTAAAGTTCAGGGCTGTGTCATTCCATGAAACTGCCTGTTTGCAAGTCATAGGGGATTGTTTACTCTGTTACGAGATTAGCCTGTTTGGTTGGCCATTGTGTTGTTGACATCAGCCGTGTGCACTTCTGGGGCTGCAATAGCCATAGGCAGCTCCTGCACTGCTACGCCTCTCGTTGGTGTTCCGATAAGTGTGTCCTCATATGTGGTTCTGTTACTATCCTGCTCACCCACAGGTGCAAGAAGCTGTGGTGCACTTCTACGCACAGTTTTATGTGAGGGCACATGGATTTCAAATTGTCAGTTGAGCTGCAGAGGACACAAGTTCGCTGCTTCTTGTCGTACATTAGAAGGGCTCAGAATCCATTTACAAAAATGTTGGATAGGATATGATTTGTAAAGTCTGTTTTAGCATTCTCACACTGTTATCTGTACTGAAATGTGTAAAACAGGACCACTTTGTTGCGTAAATCTCCACAATGTTGACATATTCTGAAAGGGCTTGTTGAATACTGTCAAGTGCAATCTCACATGGCAAATTAAATATGCAGACCCTGACCAGACTAAAATTCTGCAAATTTTGCTCTCGAATTCAAGAATTGAGTGATACCCTCCGTTAATGCCATTACACATAAGCATGGGTCATCACTGATGAGTTTTACAAACATGGTGTTAACAAATAAAACATACTAAAAACCAAGCACTTCTTCATCTTTCAGTCTTAATTGTTGAAGACCCAATCTACTAATGCGTGAACTTTTGGTCAGATGCATCCATATAGGAATTGAAAACGTAGCGTGTATCATCATAATTGATCCTCAATGGTATATATCATAGTACTCACAGTTCCTGTTTCTGAAGCACCTTGCTCATATGCACACAGTCGCTGAGGGGCTGCACTTGTATTGGTATGGTCTCTTGCTATTTTCTACATCTTATTTTCCAAAGTGAACAGGTATCTGTACCTGTCATAATGCAGTAGGAGAGTCACAATGTCAGGGTGAATATATCTGAATCCCACCGGTAGACTAAAAACTGCCCAACTGCACCATTTCTTCGACTTCCTACTTTATACTGCTGACAGTTGAGGCAAGTGTGAGACCAGTTGTGGCGAGTTTTCCATAATCTGTGGCTACATAAAATCTTCCATTATTATTTTCCCAGTGGTGCTTGACCTTGGCTGTGATAGTCTGTGCATGCTGTTGAAAACTATCTTGCACAGTTGTGGTGTGATATCAGGACATGGCCCAAGCCAAGAGAATCACATCGTAATTTGACATCACCACATGCTAACTCAACTTACAGTAAATGCAGACTTGACTACTGATCTATCAGTAGGTCTTGCAGCTTATGATCTGTCATTTGTGCTTTGGGGAGGTCATTGGACTTTAGGATTGTAGCAGGCTTCACATGCACAAAAGAGGTAGTTGATCGCTATATTCTCCACACCTAGAATATGCTGCACGTCCATAGTGACCTGAATAACAAAGTCAGTGTATCTTATTAATGTAAAGAGAAATGCCAAGATCATAATTTTTATCTTTTATTTGTTTAAGACAGTCAGTTTTAACACTCAATGGTGTCATCTTCTTATCTCATAGAATTGGCATATGGCTGCTTATTAAGATGCTCTGGTTGATAGTCAGATATAAAATATTGTGCTGGTGGATAATCAGATATAAAATGGATGGCTAGTCAAAATTAAAACAGTAAAATATACATAAAATAAGAACCACTATAGTGCACATTTTTGTGGAGCATCTCCATAAAACCAATAAGCTGTCTAATGCCAAATGTTGAAGTCCAGAAGATGTCACCATTGAGTGTTGAAACTGGTCATCTTAAATAAAAGAAAGATAAAAATTGCATTCATAGCATTTTTCTTTATTTTAATACAATAAGATACCCTCTATAATGAGTATATTGTCAATGTATATCAATGTATATTATCAACTGGAAAGTTAGCAATTATCACATGTGTTGTAGAGAGCAGACAGTCGTCTTGTGATCTGTGTAAATTGTTGTTCAGCTGCCGAAAATTTAGAATTGTGTGTGTGTTTGTGTGTCTTTTGTCTCTGTCGGCGGCTTGACATTTGTCTTTACGGTGAGTTGTTCCCTATCTACATATTATTATTAAAAATGTATACAAAGCATACAATTTTAATTGGTGACAACTTTAACTTACCCTTGATATGTTGGCAAAAATACATGTTCAAACCTGGAGGCAAGCATAAAACATCATCTGAAATTGTACTGAACACATTGTCCAAAAATTATTTCAAATAATTAGTTCATGATCCCACTGGAATAGTAAATGGTTGTGAGGACATACTTGACTCCTAGCTACAAATAATCCAGAGCTGATAAAGAGCATCAAAACAGACACAGCTATTAGTGAACAAACAGTTGTCATAGTAAGACTGAATATCAGACTTTCCAAATTTACCAAAATTAAAAGAAAATTATATTTATCCAAAAAAGCAGATAAAAATTCAATTAACACTTTCCTGAGTGGGAATTTCCATTCTTTTGAAACTGAAAATGGGAGTGTAGATTAGTTATGGCTTACATTCAAAGAAATAATATCAACAACCATTGACAGATTCATACAAACAAATTAACAATAGAGAGGGCTGACCTGCCGTGGAACACAAAACAGGTTTGATCACTTTTGTGAAAGCAAAGAACAACGCATGTCAAATTTAAATGCACCAAAATCTTCAAGACTGGCAGTCATTTACAGAAACTAAAAATTTAGCTCAAACTTCAATGCGACAAGCTTACAATAGTTACCACAATGAAACCCTGTCATGTAATTTGGTAGATGTATGTAAAGTATACTAGTGGCAAAACACAATCAATACCTGTGTTACATGATAGAAATATTGATGCTACTGATGACATTTCTGCTAAGGCAGAATTGCTGAATAAAAGCTTCCAGAAATTCTTTCACTAAAGAGGACAAAGAAAATACCCCAGAATTTGAATCAGTAACAGCTACCAGTATGCGTAATGTAGAAGTAGATATATCCCTGAAGTATTAAAGCAACTTAAATTACTTAACAAAAGTAAGTCTCCTTGTCCTGCTTATACACTAATTAGGTACCTTTCAGAGTCTGCTGATGCAATAGCCCTATACCTGGCTATCATATACAACTGCTCACTCAGCAAACATTCTGTACCCAAAGACAGGAAAGTTGCACAGGTCACTCCGATATTCAAGAAAGGCAATAGGTGTGATCCACAGAATTACAGACGTGTATCATTGATGTCAGTTTGCAGCAGGATTTTAGAACATGAACATCTTATTGATCCATAGTCAACACATGGATTGATCCATAGTCAACACAGGTGAAGGAAAGCAGGGAAAAATTTGGAATAGGGATTAAAATTCAGGGCGAAGAAATAAAAACATTGCGTTTTGCTGATGACATTGTAATTCTATCAGAGACAGCAAAGGACCTGGAAGAGCAGTTGAATGGAATGGACAGTGTGTTGAAGAGAGCGTATAAAATGAATATTAACAAGTGCAAAACAAAAATAATGGAATGCGGTCTTAGAAAATCAGGCGATGCGGAAGGAATTAGATTAGGTAACGAAACAATGAAGGTGGTAGATGAGTTTTGTTACTTGGGTAGTAAAATAACATGCGATGGTCGTAGTACAGAGGATACAAAATGCAGAATGGCAATGGGAAGAAAAGCATTTCTGAAAAAGAGAAATTTGCTAACATCGAATATTAATTTAAGTGTAAGGAAGTCTTTTCTGAAGGCATTTGTGTGGAGTGTTGCCTTGTACGGGAGTGAAACATGGACGATAAGCAGTGCGGACAGGAAGAGAATAGAGGCTTTTGAAATGTGGTGCTACAGAAGAATGCTGAAGATTAGGTGGGTAGATCGCATAACTAATGAAGAGGTACTGAACAGAATTGGTGAGAAAAGGAATTTTTGGCATACCCTGACTAAAAGAAGGGATCGCTTGGTAGGACACATTCTTAGACATCAAGGACTTGTGAATTTAGCGATGGAGGGAAGTGTGTGGGGTAAAAACCGCAGAGGGAGACCAAGAGACGCGTATAGTAAGCAGATTCAAATAGATGTGGGTTGCCGTTCTTATGAGGAGATGAAAAGGCTTGCTCAGGATAGAGTAGGGTGGAGAGCTGCATCAAACCAGTCTCCGGACTGAAGACCATAACAACAACAACAACAACAGTCAACACAGATTCAGAAAGTATCATTCTTGTGAAGCACAGCTAGCTCTTTACACACATGATGTGATGAGTGCTATTGACAAGGGATGTCAAATAGATTCCATATTTCTAGAATTATGGAAGACTTTTGACATTGTACTTCAAAAGCATCTTCTAATCAAATTGAATGCTCGTGGAATGTCATCACAATTGTGTGACTGGATTTGTGATTTCCTGTCAGAAAGGACACAGAACATTGTAATTGATGGTAAATCATCGAGTAGAACAGAAGCGATATCTGCCATTCCCGAGGGAAATGTTACAGGGCTCCTACTATTTTTATAAACGATTTAGGAGACAATCTGAGTAGCTCTCTTAGACTGTTCACAGCTGATGCTCTCATTTATCTATTAGTAAAGTCTCCAGAAGATCAAAAGCTACTGTAACATGATTTACATAAGATATCTGCATGGTGCAAAACTTGGAAATTGACCCTTAATAATGATAAATGTGAAGTCATTCATATGCCCACTAAAAGAAATCCATTACACTTCATTCATATGATAAATCAGTCAAATCTACAGGCCGTCAGTTCAACTAAATACCTAGGAGTTACAATTATGAACAACTTAAACAGTTCTACCAAAGAAACTGCAGACTATACACTTGTGCGTCCTATTTTGGAGTGTGCAATATGGGATCCACACCAGGTGGATTTGACTTGTGATTTAGAGAAAGTTCAGAGAAGGTCAGCTCATTTTGTATTATTGCAATGTGGGATCCACACCGGGTGGATCTGACTTATGATTTAGAGAAAGTTCAGAGAAGGTCAGCTCTTTTTGTATTATTGCGATATAGGGGAGAGAGTGTCATGGAAATGATGCAGGAGTTGTGATGGAAATCATTAAAAGAAAGGTAATATTTGTTGCGTTGAGATCTATTTGTGAAATTTCTTTCATCAACTTTCTCTTCCAAAGGCAAACATATATTGTTAGAAGCCACCTACATAGGGAGACATGATCATCATAATAAAATAAATGAAATCAGAATGAAAACAGAAAGATTTAGGTGTTCCTTTATCCCATGAGCTATTAGAGAATGGAACTATAGAGAAATATCATGAAAGTGGTTTGGTGAACCCAATACACTTCAGTGTGACTTGTAGAGTATCCATCTAGACATAGAAAGTAAAGCAGTGAACAATCGAAAGATTTGTTTGAACTCCACAGTTCAATGCCGTTGCATTCCTCCGACCTTCAAAGTGACTTACCCAACACCAGTTATAGGTGACCTACAGTTTAGTGTGGATTCTCAACCATGGTGCTACTTGACATTTTCTCATATCAGAAACATTGACAGAGCTGAAAGAAGTGAATAGTGACAAATAAAAATCTTAACACATAGCAGGGATTGAACCCATGACCTTTGGATTCATAGTCTGGCACTATTCTAGTGTGCTACCAAGTCACACTTGTATACCATACGCTATGAAAATGGAAAATATCAAGAGTTGTGGTGTGATTGAATGTCTTCATTTGAAAGGATGACACCCAAGCAAATTGTTGAGAACATGCAGAATATACTTATGGACAGTGATCCATCTTATGTATCAGTGAAAAACTGGTTGTCCAACTTTAAATGTTAAAGAATGAGAAGGGAAGAGGCGCCAAAGAGCAGAAGGCGTGTCACCTTTGCCACTGATGAAACAGTGACTGAATTTCATAATATGTTTATGCAAGATTGTTGAACAACATTGGAACACATTGAAACCACGTTTGGAACCTTCCCCGGGTTTTCTCATGACATTGTTGTAGATATTCTGGAAAAGCAGAAAGTTTCATCTTGATGGATCCCAAAAGATTTGAATGCAGATAAGAAGATAAGAGGCAGGAGCATGTACAGCATTGTGAAGAAATCATTCAGCAATTTAAAGTGGATGAAGACGGCTTTCTTGCAATGTATGTGACGTTGGATGAAATGTAGGTTCACTAGTTTGATTTTGAGACAAAACAATGTTCACAACAATGGAAACATCCTTTATTCCCTAAAAAAGGAGAAAGAGAGATAGACAAAATATCCAGGTGCAAAAAGCAGACAGCAATATGTTAGCATTGGTTTTCTGGGTTGCAGAAGCAGTAATTATGGTGGATTACTTACACTGTTGCACCCTCTTGCACCATTTGAGAAAAGTAACATGGAATGTAATTGACACACAAGGCTCTTTTGCATCAGGACAACATACTGGTGCACAAAGCCCTTGTGACAATAGAAACTCTGTGGAAATGCAGGTTCAAATTGTTATGTCATGTGCCTTATTCTACAGATTTGTCTCCATCAGACTCTTTCCTTTTCTAAAATCTAAAACAAAAGACCTAAAAGAACAGCAATATGACAATGATGATGCTGTGAACTCTTGATTGGACTTGAAATCGAAGCCCTTCTATTTGAATACTTTCAAGTTATCAGAGTGTGTCCACAAGTTTATTAGTGTACACAGTTATTATATTGAAAAATAAATAGGTATTATGAAAGTTCTGTCTTGCTTTATTTTTTAGGCTAGAAATTTTTGACCCCCGTCGTATTTGAAAATATTTTCTGAAATTGAAAAACCATATCTCAGGTTGTGCAAGCAAAAACAGTGTGGCTTTTAACTCTAACTGTGGCTTGGATGACATTAAGAAAGTGTTTCAATTGTGGCCCTTCAGTGAAAGTGTACTTTTGTGGCACAGAAGATGTTGCTGCAGTTTCTAATTTTTCTCTGACTGAATTATGGGTGTAACAATATTTTGGAAAGGATAGGTTGCTACTCACCACAGAGATGTCCGATGAGCTACAGAAAGGCATACAAAACAGAATAAACAGAAATGAAGCTTTCGGCTTTTAAGCCTTCATCTGCCACAAAGAACACACACACACACACACACACACACACACTCACACTCACACATACCCAACCACCGTCTCCGGCTATTGCGGCTGGAATTATGGGTGTAGAAGCCTCCAGAACTTCTATGCCACATCTTTCTTGACTGAGAAAAATAGTACTTTACTTGGGAAGCTACTTATTCTGACAGCTACATAATGTACATAAGTATTCACTGTCAAGCTAGGTGGTAAGTAGGACTGTATTGTAACTCAGTCACTGTTGTTGCAGTTGTATGTGACAGTGTAATCTAATAATTATTCTGCCACCATCGATGATAGAAAAAAATCTATTTAGTATAACTAAGGTAATTTGACTAGCTTTAGTTGGCTTAAATGCATATAGTATAAATGATATAGTGGTAATTTATGGTGACTACTGTGTTTGTAAAGTTGTATAATATTGTTATCTTTTATCAAATATATCTTGATTCAGTCTACATTCTTGCAGGTTCTTCTCCTTGTTGGAATCTATGAAGTGCCACCAATGAATGAATTTACATATTGATTGTACAGTGTCAAAAGATATATGAAAGTAAATGCTAAAAAATATAGTGTACCACTTCTTTATGTGTATATTTTAAACTGTCCTCTGGTTTACAGATGTTGCAGTTGCACAACACTGTGCAATATATTTCTGCACCAAAGGGTACATAGGCCAAGATGATAATTATACCATTAGCAAAGAGAAATTCAAGAACATATTTGAAGAAGAATACAAGCAGAAGTATCCTGTTCGTGCTAGTTGTTCAAATATTCTGTCTGCATTGAATTTTTTAAAATTGATTAAGGGGAGAAGCTACTCAGCCCCAGATAATATACATTTCATTAGAAAGGGTATTGAGACACTCAAGGAGCAAAAATCTAATGGTAAGCATTATTATAATTATTTGCACTCAACATACCCATTTTCCTGTAATTTGTAATGCTCAGCATCTAAATTGAGTTAATGTCATGACATAAAAAACCATTGTATTAAGCTCCAAAAAATTGCTAAAAAGTAAACTAATGCATATTCTAATGAGAAAAAAATTAAATGGTGAAAGCACTTAAATGGTGTGACATATCAAGTGCTTAAGGCAGTAGTCTTCTTATCGTGGTAAGTTACTATGACTCCCAAGGCATGGTGCTATGTTTCAAAACACCACTTGTGAAAATGTGATTTATTGGGGGTTTTAGCCTGTTTGTGTTTCTATTGATCATAGAAATAAGCAGATTTTAGTTTTTATAGTCCTTGGCGTAGCAACATTTTTGTACCTATCTCAATAATTGGCTTACTGTAGCTATCCTGCAGTACAGTGTCAAAATACAAACGTTGGTTGGTTGGCAGGTTGGATGTTTAAGGGGGACAAAACTGCAATGGTTATCAGTCCCTCAAAATACAAATGTGAGACATTTCTTCCAACCCAGATAAGATGAGGAAACTCATTGTTTCTTTTGCAGTAGGTGTGGTCTATTCTCCTTCTTCAAAACCTCAGCTCCTTCTCTATCATCCACTTCTGGTCTTTCTCAACCCTCCTTGCCTTTTTCCAGGATGTCAGCCTCCACCTCACTGGTGCCTCCATCCACACTTCCATCCACATTAAACCTACCAACCATCAACAGTACCTATGCTTCGACAGTTGCCATCCCTCCCACATCAAAAAAATTCCTCTCTTACAGCCTGTCCACCCATGAACAGCATTTCAGCAGTGACAAGAATTCTCTTTCTCAATATGCTGAGGCTCTAGCAAAGCCCTTCGCATGAAGAAACTACCCAACAGAACTAATCTGCAAACAGATCTACCGTGCCATATCCCCACACGTCTCAAATCCTCCCTCTATCACCAGTAACCATCCACAAAAGAGTTCTCCCATTGTCATCTAGTACTACACTGGGCTTGAACAACTAAATTTGCCAAGGTTTTGATTTTCTCCCTCATGCCTAGAAATGAGAGACATCCTGCCCAAGATCTTTCCAACCCCTTCTACAATAGTGTTCCATGACCCTCCCAATCTCCATAACATCCTAGTCCATCCCCATGCCGCTCCGAAACCAAGCCCACCGCCACAGGGATCATATCCCTGTGGAAGACCCCCTGCAAGACCTGTCTAATCCACCCACCCAGCACTTCCTATTTCAGTCCTGTCACAGGCTTATCCTACCCTATCAGAGGCCGGTCCACCTGTGAGAGCAGCCATGTAATTCATCAGCTGTGCTGCAATCACTGTGGGGCTTTCTACATTGTCATGACCACTAACCAGCTGTCCATTAGAATGAATGGCCACAGACAAACTATGGCCAGAAACCAGGTGGACCACTCTGTGGCACAGCATGCAGCAGAACATATGCTTGATTTCAATGACTGCTTGACGACCTGGGCAACCTGGATCCTCCCACCCACCACCAGTGTTTCTGAACTGCACAGATGGGAGTTAGCCCTACAGTACATTCTCTGGCCCCAAAAATTATCCAGGCCTCAACCTACGATAACTTCCCTTTGTTCTGCACCCAACAGTTCACACCTCTCCATCCTAAACTTCTACTATTTTTCGTGGTGTCTGTATGTGTTCATTTTATTTTATTTTCCTCCACTCACTTGCCTCCGCACTCCATCCCTAAGCTGCATCTCATCCCTTCCATCTAATACTTACATACTCTGGAAGGCTCTGCAGTACCCATCCCCATCACCATGACACAACCTCCCCTCCCCTGTTTCCACACCACAGAGTGTGATTCAAAGTGTAGCAGCCAGATATGACGGCTGTGTCACTGTGTTGTGTGCCTGTCCTGTGTGATTGCGTAAATGTTCCTATTTCTGAAGAAGGCCAAGGCCTATAGTTGAAAAGTGTTGTGTGTGTGTCTGTTGTGTGACTGTTGCAGCTCGTCGCCACATCTTTGCAGTTAGTTTTAAAGTGTCCTATTACTATATTATTGAGGTTGACGTTGTTATAGAACGTTGTTTGTCTTTGTTCTTTAACAAGGACTTGTCCTATAGCATGTGCACTTATGTACAATATGTGATACGAATATTAAGACGAAAAATTCCTAGCAGGAAAAATTAAATATAAAAAATAGACGAAGATTACTCACCAGGTGAAGGAGCACAGGTGTAACAGCATCACAAATAAATAAATGAATACACACACACACACACACACACACACACACACAAATGAGCTTTCGCACCCAGTTGTTTCTTCAGGCAGAAGGGAAGGAGAGGGAAAAGGAAATGATGAGGGTTTTAAGGAACGGGGTAAGGAGCCATTCCAGTCCCGGGAGAGGAAAGACTTACCTTGGGGGAAAAAATGGAGGGTAAACAAATGCACACACACCCACACATTCACACAGACACAAGTACACCTAGGCAGACTGCCTAGGTGTACTTGTGTCTGTGTGAATATGTGGGTGTGTGTGCAACCCTCATCATTTCCTTTTCCCTCTCCTTCCCTTCTGCCTGATGAAGCAGCTAGGCTGCGAAAGCTAGCGTTTGTGTGTGTGTGTGTTTATTTGTTGCTATCACTACCTGTGCCCCTTCGCCTGGTAAGTGTACTTCATCTATTTTTTACATATATTTTTCCTGTTAGGAATTTTTCCTCTATATATGTGTGTGTGTGTGTATAAAATAAAGATTGTTTGACTTACCAAAAGTACAGGCTCGCCAATAGAAACATACAACACAAATAAAAACACACAAACATTGAAGCTTTCACCAGTGCTGGCAGCTTCTTCAGGAAAAAGAAGAAAGAAGGAGAGGAGAAAGGGAAGGATACAGGTTTTAAGAAAGTGGAAAAGGAGTCATTCCAATCCCAGGAGTGGAAGGACTTACCTTAGGGGACAAAAAGGAATGTAAAAAAATACACACACGCTCATACATATTCACACGCAATCACACCTAGGCAGACATTTTAAGAAACCAAAGAAATTGGTCAGCGTTACCACATGAGGCAGAGGCTCTGTCCACAGAACCGAGGCAAACATGATAAAGATGGTGGGTGGGAATATGAATTTAGTGGAGGTTGAGACCAGGTGGGCAACGGGATGTTGAAGGGCAAGTTCCCATCTCCGGACTTCTGAAAGATTGGTGTTGGTGGGTAGTATCCAGATAACCTGGATGGTGTAACACTGTGCCAAGATGTTCTGGTTGTGCACCAAGGCATGTTTAGCCACAGGGTGATCCTCATTACCAGTAAACACTGTCTGCCTGTGATCGTTCATGTGAATGGACAATTTGTTGCTGGTCATTCCCACATAGAACGCTTCACAGTGCAGGCATGTCAGTTGGTAAATTACATGGGTGCTATCGCAAGTGACTCTGCCCTTGATCGTTTATACCTTCCAGATTACAGGACTGGAGTAAGTGGTGGTGGAAGGGTGAATAGGACAGGTTTTACAACGGGGGCAATTACAAGGGTAGGAGATAGAGGGTAGGGAAGATGGTTTGGGGATTTCATAGGGATAGACTAGGAGGTTACGGAGGTTAGGTGGACAGCGGAAAGACACTCTCGGTGGAGTGGGCTGGATGTCATGAAGGATGAATCTCATTTCGGGGCAGGATTTAAGGAAATCGTATCCTTGCTGGAGAGCCACATTCAGAGTCCGCTCCAGTCCCGGAAAGTATTGGGTGACAAGAGGGGCACTTCTGGGGTTCTTCTGTGGGGGGTTCTGAATTTGGGGGGATGAGGAAGTGGCTCTGGCAATTTGTTTCTGTACCAGATGAGGAGGATAGCTGCGGGATTTGAGATGTGAGAGCTGTTATTAGGTTATTCGTGTACTGGTTCAGGGATTCGGGACTGGAGCAGACTCGTTTCCATGAAGACCTAAGCTGTAGGTAAGGGAATGTTTGATGTGGAATGGATGGCAGCTGTCGTAGTGGAGGTACTGTTCTTTATTAGTTGGTTTGATGTGGACGGATGTGTGAAGTTGGCCATTGGACAGATGGAGGTTGACATCAAGGAAAGTTGCATGGGATTTGGAATAGGACCAGGTGAATTTGATGGGACCAAAGGAGTTGAGGTTGAAGAGGAAATTCTGGAGTTCTTCTTCACTGTGAGTCCAGATCGTAAAGATGTCGTCAATGAATCTATACCAAAATTTGGGTTGACAGGCTTGGATATCCAGGAAGGCTTCCTCTAAGTGTCCCATAAATAAGTTTGCGTACGAGGGGGCCATCCTGGTTTCCATGGCTGTTCCCTTTAGTTGTTGGTATGTTTGGCCCTCAAAAGTGAAGAAGTTGTGGGTTAGGCTAGGGTATTAAGGAAAGAGGTTTTAGGTAGGGAAGTGGGTGGTCAGCGTGAAAGGAAATACTCCATCGCAGCGAGGCCCTGGGCATGTGCGATATTTGTGTACAAGGAAGTGGCATCAATGGTTACAAGGATGGTTACTGGAGGTAACAGTCTGGGTAAGGATTTCAGGTGATCGAGGAAGTGGTTGGTGTCTTTGATGAACTGCACATGATGGGTTGAAGGTGTTGGTCTATGTAGGCAGAGATTCGTTCTGTAGGGTCTTGGGAAGTAGGTAGAAGGTGGGGGTGCGGTGTGTTGGTGGAGTCAGGAGCTTAATGGAGTCAGGTGAAAGGTTTTGTAGGGGGCCTAAGGTTTTGAGGATTCCTTGGAGCTCTGCCTGGACATCAGGGATAGGACTGTCTCGACAAACTTTGTAGGTCGTGTTGTCTGAAAGATGACGCAGTCCCCCAGACACATACTCGCGCCGATCAAGTACCACGGTTGTGGATCCCTTGTCGGCTGGGAGAATGACAATGGAATGGTCAGCTTTCAGATCACGGATGGCTCAGGATTCAGCTGTGGTAATGTTGGGAGTAGGATTAAGGTTTCTTAGGAAAGACTGAGAGGCAAGATTGGAAGTAAGGAATTCCTGGAAGGTTTGAAGAGGGTGATTTTGAGGAAGAGCTGTTCCAGGCAAGGTTCTATTTGAATGATGTCTTGGGGAGCTGGATCATTAGGAGTAGGATTATTTTTCTTCATGGCAAAGTGATATCTCCAGCAAAGGCTACGAGTATAGGATAGTAAATCTTTGACAAGGGCTGTTTGGTTGAATTTGGGATTAGGGCTAAAGGCAAGGCCTTTGGATAGGACAGAGGTTTCACATTGGGAGAGAGGTTTAAAGGAGAGTTTGACTACTGAATTGGGATGTTGTGGTTCCGGATTGTGTGGAGTAGGATTTAAAGGTTTGGGGGGGGGGGGGAGTGGAGCTGGAAGTGGGATATTGAGTATATGGTGGGCGGAAATTTGAATTTGCCCACCTGGTCTCAACCTCCGTTAAATTGCTCACATGGTGTGTCATGTTGATTTCCATTTGAATTCCATAGAGGTTGTCTGATAAAATAGATGAAGTCCACTTACCAGACGAAGGAGAACAGGCAGTGATAGCAACAAATAAACACACAGACACACACACACACACACAGACACACAGACACACAGACACACACACACACACACACACACACACACACACACACACACACACAAACGCTAGCTTTCGCAGCCTAGCTGCTTCGTCAGGAAGAAGGGAAGGAGAGGGAAAAGGAAATGATGAGGGTTTTAAGGGAGCGGTTAAGGAGTCATTCCAATCCCGGGACAGGAAAGACTTACCTTGGGGGGAGAAAAGGAGGGTAAACAAATACACACACATACACACACACACACATTTTCACAGACGCAAGTACACTTAGGCAGACATACTGTAGAAAGCAAAGAAGTTAAGAAGTTAGACAGAGATGCCACTTGACGCAGAGGCTCTGTCCAGAGAACTGAGGCAAAGATGTTAAGATGGTGGGTGGGAATCCGAATTGAGACCAGGTGGGCAATGGGAAGAGAGAATATGCTGAAGGGCTAGTAAGTGGTGGTGGAAGGGTGCATAGGGCAGGTTTTACAACGGGGGCGGTTACAAGGGTAGGAGCCAGAAGGTAGGGAAGGTGGTTTGGGGATTTCATAGGGATGGACTAGGAGGTTACGGAGGTTAGGTGGGCGGCAGAAAGATACTCTCGGAGGAGTGTGGAGGATGTCATGAAGGATGGATCTCATTTTGGGGCAGGATTTAAGGAAGTTGTATCTTTGCTGCAGAGCCACATTCAGAGTCCACTCCAGTCCCAGAAAGTATCCGGTGACAAGAGGGGCACTTCCCGGGACAGGAAAGACTTACCTTGGTGGAAAAAAAGGAGGGTAAACAAATACACACACACCCACAAATATACACAAACGCAAGCACACCTAGGCAGACATACTGTGGAAAGCAAAGAAGTTAGACAGAGGTACCACTTGAGGCAGAGGCTCTTTTCAGAGAATCAAGGCAAAGATGTTCAAGATGGTGGGTGGGAATTTGAATTTGCCCACCTGGTCTCAACCTCCGCTAAATTGCTCACATGGTATGGCATGTTGATTTCCATTTGAATTCCATAGAGGTTGTCTGTAATGCACTAGGCATATGGGTTGCATCATATTCACATCCATCAGCCACTGTCTAAGACTTACGAGCAGCTCTTCAGGAAGAATGGTCAAATCTACCACCACATGAGATTATGTCAGAATGTGAAATCTGTTAAATTGGGTAAGGGAAAAAAACACACACATATTGTTGTCTACCATTTTGCATGTTGCACTTGTTTCTGTTCTGCATTCTTTACATTTTTCCTACTTTACTATTTCCTGTTTACATTGTTTTGTGGCAAAATGAGCACAACTGTGGAAAAATTCCATTTGTTGCTTTAATTTGGGGGTACCAGTGTATTTACTGGGGTTCCTTATGAAGAATTACAAGATGTGTCTGAAAAGGTTGGTGAATGGTCTCAGGAAATAAAGGAAACAAGAGTTACAAACAAAATACCTTTACTGGCCTCAAAGTAATCACCATTGGGTACAATTCACTTCTGACATTGGTTGAACAGCTGTAGGAAACTGTCAGGAAACACTTATTGTGGAATCGCTTGAAGCACTGAGATCACTCTTTGTTGGATCTCCATAGCTGTTTCAAAGCGTAAGCATATCAGAGCCATCATTCTCAAAGAGAGCCACCAATCATCCGCAATCATCTCTCGCTCTTGTTCAATGTTGTCTGAGACTGTGATTGTGGACGTTCAACTCAAACGTGACTCATTCTCAATGCTTTACTTCCCATCTATAAAGTGCTTAAACCACTCAAACACATACTGATTGTTTCTGGCTGATTCAACACCATACATTTGCACTAACAGCCCATGGATATCCATTGCCAATTTTCCTCATTTGAATCTACACTTAATGTTAATGCGTTGCTCCATATTGCAATGACATGAATTTTCGCACTGACCCTATTAGCTGGGTTGCAGCATGTACCAACAATTCACTGCAGTTCTTTCCACAATAGGGTGTTCTTGATCACATGTTCCTCATTGTGTATGCATGGGTGCCTCATCCTCACCAGTGTTGTTTGTAAAATATGGGACCATTCACTGAACTTTTCAGACACACCTAGTATATTAGAATTTAAAGATGGGAATGTAAAAGTTTTTGTGACTTTTCTCCTCTATGTTAACTCAGATATATTGCTGAAGCACCCTGATGAAAATTTGGCAAAACCAAAATATCAGGTACTTGTGAGTCGTCAGAGTGCTTTCCAGCCCAAAGAAGAAAAGGCACCAGATATAATAGGACTACATTGTTTGTTATGCAAAGTACTTCTCTCATCAGAATTTGAGTTGGACCTGCATATACATGAGATTACTCATAAGCTGAGGTCTTTATATCGTAACAACAGGTAAATTCTAGCACTTTATATAATTTTCTTGTTAAATGGTATAAGCAATATCTCTCTTGAAAGATTCTCATTTCAAGTTTTGCTGACACTACTGTAATTTTATTTCTTATCAATGAAAAGAGAATGTAATTAATCAACAAACTCTACTTAAGAAGTGTCTTTATTTAGGAGGCACTAAAACCAACCTGAGGAGATATGCAGTCATTTTTCTTACTTTGCTGTTATTTTCTTCCTAAACCCATCACCATAAATCAAGAGATTTTACTATGCACAATCTCACTTCAATAGCTTATTTCTAAACAGTTCATTCTCACTCAACCCTTTTGATTGGTTGGCACAAGAGTATGAGTTGTGCTCCTTGAAGCTACCACTTCCTTGAATTTCTACATTAAAATATATCTTTCTGTTATATACAGAATGACTATCCTTTGCACTTTTATACTATAAAATATATATTTTAGTTTATGTCACATGATTAACCATCTGGTTATCCTCCTTTGTGCTCACTTCCCCAAGTTAGTGAATGGTTTCATTATTAATGCTGTCCTATACATATGTTAATTGCTGTATACTTTAAACTCACCAATGCTGAAATAAAAATAAAACTGAGAAAAACTGTCTGTTTCACCACAAAGAATTTTCCAAATTTTGTATTTACCAGTCTAGCCCCCAATCAAAATGACATTCTTTGATACATGTACAACCATGAACTTCTGGCATCATTTTTGGTGATAATTTGTGCAATACCAATGAGGTTATTCAGACCTTCTTCTCAAGGTCCATTCTTTTAATCTCTATAGTTAGGCATATTTCTCATCATCTACTCGGTTCTCCACTCCGACTCTTCGACTTTCTCTATTTTTCTCTATTACTCGTTATTGTTTGCCATTTAGTGATTCCTTTGCTATGCTTAAATAATCACGTACATACTGTTCATAATTAGGTTTATAGAATTTAAATATTGCCGCGAGAAACGGCAAACACCGATTGCCGGCGTGGCACAGGGGCTAGCATCATGGACTACGGTGCAGAAGGTCGCCGGTTCAATCCCGCCCACCAGCAATAAAAATTTATTTCTTTGTAATTAACAATTCCAGAAGGTTCTACATCTTTCTTATGTTCACTTGTAAATTCTACTTGTTTCTTATGTTAACTGTTCTTCTAATTTCTGGTAAATTCTGTCTGTGTATAAATAGCAGAACACTCTGCCTGAGAGGCAGTCAGTGCTACGTGTATGTTGAGTTTGTAATAAACGTGCTTCGAGTATAAGTGCTGCGTTCAGTTGCCTTCGAAGTCAAGCCTGCTCCCATTGCAATGTGACATTGTTTGGTGGAGGTGCCGGGTACACTGTGCAACAGCTGCATCACTGTGGCTCCGATTAGGCAACGTACAAGCCGTCGCTTACACGGACTGGAACTGGAATACAAGGGATACACCGAGTACATCCTTCAAAACATCCGTATTATAAGAAGAACGATGGAGACGAAACCAGCAATAAGCCAGCTGCACATTAGACACCCGTCGGTGTTCTCTGGAGATGCTGGACAGGACCCCAACAAATGGCTAAAAGGGTTCGACCGAGTCGCCAAGTACAACAGGTGGGATCATACGATGTGCTTGGCCAACATTTATTTCTAACTGGACGGAACAGCCCAGCAATGGTTCGAAAAAAAAAGAAATGACTGTGAGACTTTCCATGAGGAACTTAAGAACACGTTTGGAGACCGCCAGTGACAAATCCGCTTTGCGGAAGAACAACTGAATAACTGGGCCCAACAACATGGTGAGCCGACACAATTGTACATACAGAATGTTTTGGCCCTGTGTAACATAGTCAATCCGAACATGACTGAGGCGGACAAAATCACGCACCTCATGAAGGGAATTGCAGAAGATATGTACCAAGCACTTCTGATAAAAGACGTCACTATGACAGAAGAGTTCATCAAGTGGTGCCAGCGTATTGAAGAGATGCAACAAAGGAGGGTTGGACGCAAGAAGTATGACAGACTCCCAAATGTAGTCCCTATGGCCGTTGTGGAAGACCAGCATGACTTCGCTTCTCTCATACGACAAATCGTGAGAGACGAATTACAACAGTGCATGGCAGCCGGGACTATTAGACCGAGCGAGCATCAGATTATGGCCACGGATGTGAGCCCTGTAAGTCACGAGGGAGCCGACGCCACTAAGGACGATGTATTTCAAACATTAGCTCCGGTCTGCCCCGTCAATCGTACCCGACGTGAAGAATGGCGTCGCTCTGCTATGACTTACACCGCAGCTGCCAAATGGCAGCCCATGAACCGGCCGACATGACCACAACCAACTCCCCCGGTAACTATGATGCCCCGCAGAAGAACAGATGTCTGGAGGACAGAAGACAACACACTACTGTGTTTCCAATGTGGACGCCCTGGACATGTCGTACGCTACTGCAGAAAGAGGAGGCGAGTATGCGATGATTATCTTACCGCAAGACGTCAGCCATCGGAGCAGTTCTATCTCAGGCAGTCACCTGCTGATGAGTTCAGTCGACCTATGGGAAGAAGCCCATCGCCGTACCCTAGATGAGGTCGCTCCGCAACACACCGCAACCGTTCACCGTCGCCGTTCAGAGGTACCAGCCGCTCCCCTAGCCGCCACGCCCAGGAAAACTAAGCGAGGAGGTGAGGCCTCCGCAGATGAAAATCCTCCATGGACGACAGTCGCTAAGATGTAGGGAAATCTCATCAACGTCATAATCGATGGCCAACCTGTCCGGGCACTTGTTGATTCAGGAGTGTCTTTTTCTGTATTGTCGGATAATTTCCACTGCACACTAAAGAAGACAATGTTCTGTGATACAGGGACAACTGTGCTGAAGGTTGCGAATGGAAAGTACATCCATCCAGCTGGAACTTGTGTCGCAAGAATAACCATCAACAACAGGACCCAGCCGTTTGAATTTGTCGTGTTAACAGAATGTAGTCACAATTTCATCGTCGGATGGGACTTCCTTCAGGCACCCCAAGCTATCATTGACTGTGGGAGATCTGAGATGCAAACTGAAGAAGTTGTTCCGACGGATACACTTTCTGGGAACTTATTCGTCGTTGACAATGTGACGATTCCGCCGTTGACAATGAGAAGAGTTGCAGTCACAAACACAGATGACCGGTTAAACTGTGAAGTTCTTGTTGATAGTAAAAAGTTTATCAGGCTCACAAAACAAATTTACATACCAGTGGCTATCATAAGCATTACCGGTAGTCAAGGAGACATTTGGATCACAAATTGTCACAGCAGTCGCAAATTATCCCCAAAGGAATGTGTATTGGTACAGCTGAACTAATCCAGGACGGTGAGTCCAACGTCATCAATAAAGACCCATGCCTGGCTGTTAGTACAGAACATACGCTGGAGGAAGCAAACGTGGAACTGCCAATAGGGCCTGGACTGACCAAGGAACAACGCCAGCGGGTGTTAGCTGTACTACGTCAAGTTTTGGGTGCATTCACACCTCAGCAGGGGAAACATCAGACAAAATGGCCCACGATAAAACATCATATCTATACTGGGGATCATCCACCAATTAGCCAGCATTCGTATAGAGTGTAGCCAGCTGAAAGACGGATATTTTGGGAGGAAGTGGAGAAGATGATGCACGATGACATTATTCAACCTTCGGAGAGTTCTTGGTCGTCTCTAGTGGTCCTTGTAAACAAGAAGGATGGCACGTGGCGATTCTGTGTCGACTATCGGTGGCTGAACAAAATCACAAAGAAAGATGTCTACCAACTGCCCCACATTGATGACACCTTAGACTGCTTGAGAGGAGCTACATGCTTCTCAACTATGGACATGCAGACAGGTTACTGGCAAATCGATGTTGACGAAGCTGACAGGGAGAAGACTGCTTTCATTACACCTGATGGCCTCTATGAATTCAAAGTAATGCCATTTGGATTATGTAATGCTCCAGCCACATTCGAACACTTGAGGGACAACTTGCTTTGACACCTAAAGTAGACGACGTGTCTCTGCTATTTAGATGACATTGTCGTTTTCTTGAAAACATTTGAAGAACATCTGAGTCGCCTGTGAACTGTGTTGAAGTGTGTTCAGGCTGCAGGTCTCTGCCTCAATCCAAAGAAGTGCCTCTTCATCACCAAAGAGATAAAAATCCTGGGGCACCTAGTCAACGGAGATGGTGTCCGCCCTGATCCAGATAAAGTAAGGGCAGTCACGGAATTTCCAACTCCTCAGCACATTCGTGATGTGAGAAGTTTTCTCGGGCTGTGCTCATACTACCGACGTTTCATAAAAGGATTTTGTAACAAGGTACATCCATTACAAGAACTTCTGCAGGGAGATGCCAAGTTTTACTGGGATGAGACAAAACAAAGAGCTTTCCGGGCACTTACGGAGGCTCTAACTTCTGCACCAGTGCTCACCTTGTACGACGAGAATGTAGAAACGGAACTTCACACAATCGCCAGTGGTTATGGGATTGGTGCAGTGCTTGTACAAGTTCAGGAAGGTGCTGAAAAAGTGATAGCCTATGTGTCAAGAGTACTCTCAGAGTCCGAGATAAACTACAACTGAAAAAGAATGTCTTGCGGTTATCTGGGCTATCAACAAGTTCCGGCCGTATTTATTTGGCAAACCATTCACTGTCGTGACAGACCACCATTCTTTATATTGGCTGACTAGCTTGAAGGATCCATCAGGTCGACTAGCAAGGTGGGCACTAAGACTCCAAGAGTACGATGTCACAGTGGTATTCAAGAACGGGTGCAAACACAAGGCTGCTGACTGCCTTTCAAGAAATCCATTAGTGGAACACAACAGCATGAATGAAATTTCAGCTCTAACTGAATTAGATGACGTTACAGCTGAACAGAGGGAAGATCCAGCACTATTAAAAACGATAGAGGCCTTGGAGAAAGGAGAACCGACCAATGGAGAGTTCCAACTTATAAACGGAACATTGTATAAGAGCAACTACGATCCACTGTGTGCCAAATGGCTACTTGTTGTTCCAGCTCATCTCCAGCCAGCTATTCTCAAATATTTCTACGATGCTCCAATATCCGGTCATCTGGGATTCGTGAAGACCCTAGACAGTATCAGACGCAGGTATTACTGGAAGGGTCTCTACCGATCTGTCAAGCACTATGTGACTCACTGTAAAGAGTGCAAACGACGGAAGCATGTGCCACAATTACCTCCAGGACATCTCATACCGATTCCGCTGGCAGCAGCTCCATTCCACTGAGTTGGGATCGATTTTTTAGGGAGGTTCCCGAAGTCGATAACCGGAAACTGTTGGATAACAGTGTGCCGACTGCAGAAGCTCCAGAGATCGCAAAATTCCTTGTAGAAGACATTATTTTGAAGCACGGAGCACCACATGTGATGATATCTGATCGTGGAAAACTATTCCAGTCAAAACTAGTATCAGAGGTAATTTCACGCTGCAACATTGTCCACAAAATGACAACTGCATACCATCCTCAGACAAATGGTCTTACGGAACGTTTTAACAAGACATTAGCCGACATGCTGTCGATGTACGTCGATGTTGAGCAGAAGGATTGGGATACAATTCTGCCAGTTGTGACATATGCTTACAATACCGCAAGACAAGACACCACAGGCTTCACTCCGTTTTTCCTGCTCCATGGCCGTGAAGCTGAGACGACAATGGACACGCTGTTCCCGTTCCAACTGGACAACACTCAAGATGACTATGTTAAACAGCTCATCACCAGGGTCAAAGAAGCAAGACAGCTGGCTCGCATACAGACACTGGACGCCCAGGAGAATGACCGTCAGCGGTATAACGACAAGCACCGACCTGTTGCGTACAGTCCAGGAGATCTGGTATGGATTTTTACCCCTGTACGGAAGGTTGGACTGTCAGAAAAGTCATTCAAGCAATACTTTGGTCCGTATTGTGTCATACGCCGCCTGTCAGAGGTCACATACAAAGTTGAGGACTATGAGCCGTCGTCGAAACGTCAAAAACAAAGAGACATTGTTCACGTCCTGCGCATGAAGCCTTACTACGATCCTGAAGAGCAGGTAGACAACAATGGCTTCTTGTTCAAGGACTTTAAGGATGATAATGTTCCTGATGAAGCCACGACAGGAATGTCTGTCGTCGATAATCGCGGAGAAGGGAAGGATTCTCTTCAACTGTCATATAGAGGACCCATGACACGGTCAAGATCCAGGACATTGCAGCTGGCTCCACAGGGATCATAACAGCGGGTCACTGTTTCTCCAGGAGAGGGAGCAATGCCGCGAGAGACGACGAACACCGACTGCCGACATGACGCAGGGGATAGCGTCACGGACTACTGTGCAGAAGGTCGCCGGTTCAATCCCGCCCACCGGCAATAAAAATTTATTTCCTTGTAATTAACAATTCCAGAATGTTCTACATCTTTATTATGTTCACTTGTAACTTCCACTTGTTTCTTATGTTAACTGCTCTTCTAATTTCTGTAAATTCTGTTTGTGTATAAATAGCAGAGCACTCTGCCTGATAGGCAGTCAGTGCTGCGTGTATGAAATATTTGTCTGATACTTTGCAAAATATGGTATTATTATCTTGGGCATTTCTTGGATATATAGCATAAGGAAGTGGCTTTTCTGAAGAGTTACATAGTTTTGATTGGACATTCACAAATTATATCTTCAAATACTAAAGTAAAGGAAAATGGTACTTATGGTTAATTGTACATATTTTACCAATTACATGTTACACTTTCATTAACTTGTAGAAATATTTCTGTGTTTTTTTTATTCTTTTGTACTTTACAAAAAACAGTGCCAATGTGTTTTATTAGGTACCATGTAACAAATTCAGGTGAATGTTAAATGCAGATAATATCAAAATTTACATATTCAGTTTATAATCATACAATAAGGATAGCTTTCAATTCACCTTAAATGTGATGACTGAGCTGTAGAGAGGCATAAAGAAAAGACAATCATATTCACTCAACTTAAACTGTAAATTCAATAAGTTCTGAGGAAGGCTGTGATTAAACATTTAACTTTTGTGAATGTGATTGTCTTTTCTATGTGCCTTCTCTGGTTCAGTGAAGATCTTCATGGTGAATTTCAACCTGTTCTTATTATGTTATTGACATTCCAATCTGGACTAATCAACTTTTCTTTTTAAACAAATAGACAATCAAATTTACAAATTTTCAGCCATGACCTTCATCAGAAAAAGAAGCACTTGTATTCACATAATCACTTGGACATAACTGAAGCAGACATGGCCATCGTTTCTGACCGTTCCAGTGAACGACCATCTTTCAGTGAGTGGGGACAGGAAGAGTGTGTGTGTGGGGGGGGGGGGGGGGGGGGGAGATGCCGAGTAAAGGTGGTGATGAAAATTCTGGATTGTATGACACATTGTGAAGGCTGTGATAGGTGGGAATGTGAGATGCAGCATGGTATGTAGTAAAGGAAAGGGTTAGGAGAGGCGTAGAGTTGCGTGTCGGTGGGGGGGGGGGGGGGAATTAAAGGGATATTGAAATAATAAAGAAAGGAAAATACAGTAAAAAAGAGGGGTGACACACTTGAAATCAAGTGTGTTGTGTTCATCTGCATGCTGTGCCACAGGTTGGTCCATCAAGCTTTTTCCAGTTTGATAGTAGCCTTTCATCCTGATGGAGAGCAGGTTTTTTGTCATGCTGATGTGAAACGCTGTGCAGTGATTGTAGCACTGTTGCTAAATCACCTGGCTGCTTTGACGGGTAGCTCATCGTCTGATGGTTTATTTTGGTGTACGTGTAATGCTGACTTTTTGTCTGTTATTTGATACCTGCCTTCTCTCCTTCACTTGTTGTTCGTAATTTATTCCAATTCCAAATAGTTATTTTGAGGTACTGCAAAAATATTTACATATTTTTATAATAATTTATTCCATCTTGCTGATAAGTCCAAATCTAAAATTCTATATTATAGTTCAACAGTCATCTGAGCATGATTTTAAGCAAAAGAGAACTGCTGAAAACTACCACAATACAACTGTGAATCATGCACTGCTGTGCTACAACATAAATATGAAGCCTGGCTGTTATTAGTCTTCAGCATTTAACAATAGAAAAAACATGATCACTGATTTGCAGACAGACACATAAAAAAGAACATTGTGATGTCTCGGCCGTGAAATTTGCTTAGACACTACACTTAATGTATATCACGAAGAGATTGCTCGTTTAAAGTTGACAGGCAAAATGTTTTTACTAATGACGGAACCATCTAGTCTGTTTCCGTAATGATGTTTCTACAACTCATATTTTCACACTTCAATCTTCCGAACATCCAGTTAATGTATTAAATTATATCAATACTTACACTTTATATTATAAATAACGTCTTCACACATATTTTAAATTCATTTCCAAGTTTTATTCCATCTTAATACATCACTTAATCGTCTTTACATTATGAAGACCAATGTAAAAGTATGATAAAACAGAATACTCTTATAGAACTTGAAGTTTTTAATAATACATTTCTTTTGTTTTTATTCCGCCATGGAGCTTCTAGGTATAAGTTCTTCTGTCCATCATAGAACTTCTTAGATGTGGCAGCTCAAACACTTAGCGTTTACCCGGAACCTGTAAAGACAGAGTTCCCTGGGCAGTTTCTAGCATTAAAGAACTTAATACCCCATAAATAAATAATTTGATTATCTGTATATGAGCTTGAGACATGTAGTGAACCTTGTTACACTACAACGTCTCATTCAGATAACTTATAGTTTTCGCAACAGTGTCATTAGATAAAGAGCATATATGTGTCAATAATGAAAGATGGATAACAACTCACCATAAAAAGGCTTTCTGTGCTGATGACAGGCACAAGAAATAAACAATCTCATTCACATAACTTTTATTTTTATGATGGCATTCTTAAGAAAAAGAAACACATACTTTCACACATTTACTCAGACAACTATACAAACACAACTACCATTGCTGACTGCTCCAGTGTGAGTGAGTGAAGTGGGGAGTGGAGTTAGAAGGTTGCCAGCTAAGGGTGGGGATGGAAAGTTCTGCATTGCATCATGAATTGTAAAGGCTTAGATAGGTGGCTTAAATAGGTGGGAATGTGTGATGCAGCATTAAATACAGTGAAGGGAAGGGGCAGGAGAGGATAAAAGGGAGGTATAAAGAAGTGGAGGGAGTGAGTGAGGGATTTGAAATGACAGAAACAATAAGGAAAAAATAAAACTACAAAAGTAATTAATTAAGGGGACATTGTAAGGGGTTTCACACAGTTGGAGGGAAGATATGATTGTAGGGTAGTGGATAACAAGTGGAGAAAGGGATGGGGGGGGGGGGGAATGAGAGGCATAGGGTGTAGGGATGGCAAGTTATCTGAGGTTGAGGTCAGGATTGTTGTGGGACTGTGGAATGTGTTGAAGGGACAACTCCAATCTGCACAGTTCAGAAGCACTGGTGATCGAGTGGAGGCTCCAGATGGCTCGGGTAGTACTTCTGAACTGTGCAGATGGAAGTTGTCCCTCCTACACAATGTTCAGTCCCGCAAGCACCTTTGCCTTGACCTAAGATAGCTTGCCATCCCTACAACCTATGCCTAAGATTCTTTCCCCCTCCCCCCCCTTCCCAACTCATTACCCTGTATCCCTCCTATTATTATCGTCCTTCCAACTATGTGTTGCCCCTTACCTAGGAACAATAACATCTGAAAGTGGTGTTTAAGCACAATGGGTACACATGGGTATCTGTCATGCCAAGCAGATTGGGCCATCACCAAAACCAGAAGAGGACCAATGCAGATCAATTGCTTTCCTGCCATATGCCGGAAGTGTGTCTTCAAAAATAGGAAGGATCTTAAAAAAGTTTAATATCAAAAGTGTGTTTCGACCACCTGCTAAGACTAGGGCTCTTCTTGGCTCAGTGAAAGACGATTTCGGGCTGAGAAAGTCCGGTGTTTATAAGATTCCTTGCCACTGTGGGAAAGCATATACAGGACAAACGATTCACACCGTTAATGATTGATGCATCGAGCACCACAGGCACATACGGTTGTTGCAACCTGACAAGTCTGCCATAGCAGAGCATTGTCTAACCAAAGGACACAGAATGAAGTATGACAAAACATGTGTACTTGCTTCTATGTCTCGCTATTGGGAATGCATTTTAAAGGAATCGATTGAGATTAGTTTGGCGGATGATTTAAAATCTAGACAAGGGGTTCCCTCTAAGGAACATGTAGAATCCGGTTCTGTCTAATCTTAAAAAAACAGCGCACTCTTTTCTCCACCTGTGACAACTAGCGCATGTGAGTGATACATCGTTCCTGCCAGTTTTCTCCATTGAGGCGCTGCACCGGCTATTTGCGGCAGAGGACGCAGCAACGACTCTCTGGCGCACGCGCCATTAGTACTTCGCGGCATACATAAGGCCACCGAACAAGGCAAGACTTCAGTTTCCAACGAGACTCAGCAGCATCCATATCACCTGAAGATGGCGGCCAGGTGGTCCGCAGATATATTGCGTCTAGATGACTCTACAATCCGGCTAGTAATCTTACATGAATATCAACTTCGTGTCCTGTTTAGTCGACGAGAAAAGTTCATTGCCTCAGTATTATTCATTCAAAGCCTGCAATAAATTTTAAGCGCAAATAAAGTGATAAGTATTAAACTACTGATTACTCTGTTTAGTGACCAGCGCAAGGCACTTACAACCATTATTTTTCAGCACTGCAAGAGAAATGAGACAGCATTCCCAACAAATGGATGTCCATCTTCTTTCGCTCACTGAAATATATGAATTCTCGCTTCAATGCCGAATTCCTGCCGATTTCAGTTTTCTCTTCGCTGCACCTTACTAAATCTATAGCTACACCACGGGTCAATTTATTTTTATGTTCAAATGTTTGTTAAGCTTAAGGGACTTAACTGCGGGGTCATCGGTCACTAAACTTACAAACTACTTATGAACTAACATCCATGCCTGAGGGAGGATGTGAACCCCCAATGGGGAACGGCCCTGTGCATCGGATCATAGCACCTCGATGCGCTCGGCCACTCTGCCGCAGTGATTCTTTTCTCTTCTTCTTCTTCTTCTTTTTAAATATATGTAACGTGATGTATAATGCAGCACAGACATACAATAGAATTAATAGAAAGAAACTAGACATAAGAATATTGGGTTTCTTCATATGTCAGTACCAGTGGCACAAGAGATCATGTCCGATTACACTAGGAAATGAGTAACTAGATGGGCATCTGCGACCTGTAAGTTAAAATGTGCGCAAGGAGGCGCTGACTTAATGCAGGCTCGGTGCTATCAGTTCACGTTAGGGCACTACTCGATGCCAAGCACTTCTTTCACTGATCGCCTGCTGCAGTGCAGATTTCATTGCCGAAGTAATGTTACGTGTTTAACACATTATACAGATGTTCCTATTCAGATGTGTTACTTATTAGTGGCAAAGAACACAACAGCATTACAATTAGCTTTGCCACGGGTGATACTATAACTGGTACATTTTTACCTTTGACAGCAATGCCAAAAAGAGGATAGTCGATGTGAAGTGGTGTTTAAGCAAGAGATATGGGACGAAACCGAACTGCAAGCCCATTGAATAGCTATTCTTGTGCCAACTGTAAGTGTGTAATGAAATATTGCATTTTTGTCAGCTTCATATCAAATACATTTGATATCCTGCCTAAGTGAATTATACCATTTCCAAATAGTCCATTTCATTGACAAGTTCTGACAGTTTTACCTAACCACATCGGGGGCAGATCGAGGCGCTCCCGGACATCCGGCACTTGTGTGTGACAGACACATTCCACACGTGGGCGGTGCGCTCCTGACTGAAATCTGCAGACTGGCTGGTGCTTTGACAGTGAATAGGAGTGCGAGGGGAGGAGGAAGGACGCAGTGCAAGGATGAGGAAAGAGGGTTCAGTGCTGTTTGGAGGAGCATGCAGGCGCTGATAGTTGGGAAGGCAGCGAATGGGGTGGGGGCGTGCAGGCAAGAGGAAAGAAGAAAAAATACGGCATAAAGTTGGGAGAGAGACAGGAATTGGGTGGAGGTGTAGGATGTGGGCAGAAGACTGCTGGGTGTATGATCAAAGGACTGTAGGTTACTTTAGGTTGAGGCCAGGGCAGTTGTGAGGATAGCTCCCACTGGCACAGCTCAGACAAGCTGATAGTGGAGGGGAGGATCCAGATGGCCTGGGTTGTAAAATGGACACCACTAAACTGGGCATATTACTTCATATACTCAAGTAATCCATGCATGCCAAATTTTGTCGACGAAAAAAAAAAAAATAATAATAATAAATACATAATAAAAAAGAAATATGAAAACAGTTGACACCTCACTGATTCGAGAGAGAGGCGCACAGGGTTGTCACATTCAGAGCATGTGATCTTGTACCAAACCCATCAAATTCATGTATTTTACCTACTAAATGTTCTCATACAAACTGAAAAATATTTCTTTCATAAAGTATTACTGTAAAAACGTACTCACAGTAACTCACACTGAAATAAATGCTTATAGAATATGAACAGTTAATAAATAAATGGAGCCGAGACTGGTATTACACGTTCATATATCTTTGTCAAAGTCAAAGATATTTGATTGTGTAATAGGGAACTTTGACTTACAGGTATTATTCATCAAAGAAATATCATCAAATGTAGCGCCTCAACATATATTTTATAAAAGTTACTTGTCTTCTGTTCGTTGCAATGCAAAATGTAACCACTCTGAGTGCTAGCATTGCCGTTGCTAACCAATGTGTGCATGTGTTTGAACATAGCTGCAACGCTGTGCCATAATTAACGTTTAACCCCAGTAGCAAGAAGTAGCTGTAAACCTGTCTTCTCCAGATATAGTCTTCGTCATGTGTCGATACCGGTGTGAGTACTAAGTTAGTATTGAACAGAATAATACCCACGTACTTTATTACTCAGAAAGATGGTCCAACAAGCAAATGCAACTAGTCATTCTTACATCAACAAAGCAACTGTTCGTATTTCATACGCATCAGCCACTTGGCAAAGAAACTGGCGTAAAGAGATGCTACTTCAACACACCAGTTTGTGACGTGATTATAGAATTACTGATCACTGTCACTGTCAAGTAAATTACTGTATATGCTGTTTTGATAGTGGCTAAGGCAGTGCACAATAAAAAGTTATTATTATCTGCTATCTTGAAATATGATGACCATAATACCCCTTTTTAACACCATGATGAAGATTATGTCTAAGAAATATTACGAATATTTGATAATATTTCGTTGTCAAGATTTCTTTGAAAATATTATCGTATAATACTGGCCTAAGGGGATCTGTTTTTTAAAGTGGAGTAATACCTGCCTAGTGTGTTTTGTTGTTGCATATGGAGTAATATAACCTAAATTCGAGTAATCTGTGCAACCCAGTTTTTCGTTCATAAATTTGGAAAAAATATGCGTGGATTACTCGAGTATATAAGGTAATCAGCTGTGTGCCGTGCTACAAGGCAGCCATTCTGCTATTGACCACATTTCAGTGGTGGCCATCCATTCTGATGGACATCTGGTTAAGAGTTATACCATATAAAAGGCTGTGCAATAATTGTAGCGGATTCAGTAAATAATATGGCTGCTGTAGTCAAGCCTATGGTGTGGTGGGCTTTTCGACAGGGATATGATCCATGGTATTGGGTTAGGGATGGGTGTGGTGTAGAGATGGAGTGGGACTTGGCTTTGGAACACCAGTTTAGGAGGGGTCGGAAGGATGAGACCAGGAGACAAATACAGTAAGCAGGTTCAAATATACTCCTGGCCATTAAAATTGCTACACTAAAAAAATGACATGCTACAGGTGCGAAATTTAACCGACAGGAAGAAGATGATGTGATATGCAAATGATTAGCATTTCAGAGCATTCACACAAGGTTGGCACCTGTGGCGACACCTACAACGTGCTGACACGAGGAAAGTTTCTAACCGATTTCTCATACACAAACAGCAGTTGACTGGCATTGCCTGGTGAAATGTTGTTGTGATGCCTTGTGTAAGGAAGAGAAAGGTCTACCATCATGTTTCTAACTTTGATAAATGTCGGATTGTAGCCTCTCATTATTGCAGTTTATTGTATCGCGACATTGCTGCTCACATTGGTTGCGATCCAATGACTGTTAGCGGAATATGGAATCGGTGAGTTCAGGAAGGCAATATGGAATGCCGTGCTGGATCCCGACGGTCTCGTATCGACTAGCAGTCGAGATGACAGGCATCGTATCTGTAAGGCTGTAATGGAACATGCAGCCACACCTCGATCCCTGACTCAATAGATGGGGACATTTGCAAGACAACAACCATCTGCACAAACAGCTCGATGACATTTGCAGCGATATGGACTATCAGCTCGGAGACCATGGTGCTGTTACCCTTGACGCTGCATCAGAGACAGGAGCGCCTGCGATGGTGTACGCAACGATGAACCTGGGTGCAGAAATGGCAAAACGTCATTTTTTTGGGTGAATCCAGGTTCAGTTTACAGCATCATGAAAGTCACATCTGTGTTTGGTCACATCGCGGTGAACACACGTTGGTAGCATCTATCCGTCATCGCCATACTGCTCGTATCACCTGGTGTAATGGTATGGGGTGCCATTGGTTACACATCTTGGTAACTTCTTGTTCGCATCGACAGCACTTTGAACAGCACTTTCAGATGTGTTACGACCCATGGCTCTTCCCTTCATTCGATCCCTGTGAAACCCTACATTCCAACAGGATAATGCACGACCACATGTTGCTTGTCTGACTCAAAGCCCAGGCGTATCAAGGCCGTTATTACGGCCAGAGGTGGTTGATCTGGGTACTGATTTCTCAGGATCTATGCACCCAATTTGCGTGAAAATGTAATCACATGTCAGTTCTGGTATAATATATTTGTCCAATGAATACCCATTTATCATCTGCATTTCTTCTTGGTGTAGCAATTTTAATGGCCAGCAGTGTAGATATGGACTTCCATTCTTATGAGGAGATGAAGAGGCTTGTTCAAGACAGAGTAGGGTGGAGAGCTGCATCAAACCAGTCTCTGGACTGAAGATCACAATAAAAACAATCCTTCTTTCCTTTTCTCTGCATGCTCCCTTTCTGATCGACCCCGTTTGCTGCACTCCATGATGCATCACATCCCAACCTATAAGCCCCTGCCAGGCGGTGTGAAGTGTTCTCTGCTCATCCTAGCCCTCCATCCTTCTCCCTCCCCTCCCCATCCTAGTCACTGTTGAAGTACTGTTCAGGCCAGAGCTTGCAGTCATGTATGCATGAGCTCTGATGTGACCAAGTAACTGTGTGAATGTACATGTGCTCTTTTCCTGATGACAGCTGTAACCAAAAATTCAAATTGTGTGAATGTGATTGTCATTTGCACATGTCTGACTATGGCTAAGAGATCATCTTTATGGTGAATTACTACCTAGCTTCATTGTAGTCTTAAGCATTATCAGACACAATATTATAATCAACTTACAGTATATTATATAAGACATTAATGAAATTAGTATATTATATTAGACATTAATGAAATTATTTAAGCCTATTTAAGATTAGTTCATCAAATAGAAATGCATTTTTCTGCAAAATATATATTGTGAGGATTTGTAACACTTAGTTTTATAATGGGTTATTTTTTAACATAATTAAATTGGTATTTCACTTACTGACATTGTGGTACTTTATTGTGACAAATTACTCCATTCCAAATTGTATTGAAAATTGGAAAAGTAAAATTGTTTACATTATAAACAGTTATTCACCTACTTTTTCTTTATAGAGATTGAACAAAGATTCTACTAAACTAATAACTATATATATTGAATATTCATGAAAATTAGTGTCTACTCTACTCCCAGAATTACGTACATAATATTAATGCATGAGTTTCTGCCAGAGTAAAGCAACAGAAATGGAAGAAAAACTTACATGCCAGAATTGTGTTAACAATGGGTGAACAAAATTGCAACTCGTCTTGATTGTCGTGGACACCCCTGGAAAGATTTTGTATTGCCTTTATAGAAGGAGACTTTCCTGGTGGGAAAAATATGTATAAAATAAAGATTTTTGACTTACCTAAAGTGCAGGCTCGTCGACAGGAACATAAAACACACACAAAAACACACAAATATTCAAGCTTTGTTTACCTTCCTTTTTGTCCCCTAAGGTAAGTCCTTCCACTCCTGGGATTGGAACGGCTCCTTTTCCACTTCCTTAAAACCCATATCCTTCCCTTTCTCCTCTCCTTCCTTCCTCTTTTTCCCGAAGAAGCTGCCGATTTTTGACTTACCTAAAGTGCAGGCTCATCGACAGAAACATAAAACACACACAAAAACACACAAACATTCGAGCTTTCGCCACCACTGGCAGCTTCTTCGGGAAAAAAAGGAAGAGGAGAGGAGAAAGGGAAGGATATGGGTTTAAGGAAGTGCAAAAGGAGCCATTCCAATCCCAGGAGTGGAAGGACTTACCTTAGGGGACAAAAAGGAAGGTAAACAAATACACACACACTCACACATATCCACATGCAAACACACCTAGGCAGACATATAGGCAGGCAGAGGAAAAAAATCCTAACAGGAAAAAATATATGTAAAAATATAGATGAAGTCTACTTACCAGGTGAAGGAGCACAGGCAGTGATAGTAACAAATAAACACACACACACACACACACACACACACACACACACACAAATGCTAGCTTTCGCAGCCTAGCTGCTTCGTCAGGCAGAAGGGAAGGAGAGGGAAAAGGAAATGATGAGGGTTTTAATGGAGTGGGTAAGGAGTCATTCCAATCCTGGGACAGGAAAGACTTACCTTGGGGGAAAAAAAGGAGGGTAAACAAATACACACACACACACACATATTTACACACACGCAAGTACACTTAGGCAGACATACTGTCTGCCACATCAAACCTACCAATAAACAACAGTACCTGCATTATGACAGCTGCCATCTATTCCATGTCAAACGTTCCCTTCCCTACTGCTTAGGTCTTCGTGGCAAATGAGTTTGCTCCAGTCCCGAAGCTCTGAACCAGTACACCAACAACCTAATAACAGCTTTCACATCCCGCAGCTATCCTCCTAATCTGGTAGAGAAGCCACTTCCTCATCCCCTCCAAATTCAGAATCTTCAACAGAAGAATCCCAGAAGTTCTCCTCCTGTCACCGGATACTTTCCGGGACTGGAGTGGACTCTGAATGTGGCTCTGCAGCAAGGATACAACTTCCTTAAATCCTGCCCCAAAATGAGATCCATCCTTCATGACATCCTTCCCACTCCACCGAGAGTGTCTTTCCGCCGCCCACCTAACCTCCGTAACCTCCTAGTGCATCCCTATGAAATCCCCAAACCACCTTCCCTACCCTCTGGCTCCTATCCTTGTAACCACCCCCATTGTAAAACCTGCCCTATGCACCCTTCCACCACCACTTACTCGAGTCCTGTAACCCGGAAGGTGTACACGATCAAAGGCAGAGCCACTTGCGATAGTATCCATGTGATATACCAACTTACATGCCTGCACTGTGAAGCGTTCTATGTGGGAATGACCAGCAACAAACTGTCCATTCGCATGAATGGACACAGGCAGACAGTGTTTGTTGGTAACAAGGATCACCCTGTGGCTAAACACACCTTGGTGCATCGCCAGCACATCTTGGCACAGTGGTACACCGTCCAGGTTATCTGGATACTTCCCACCAACACCAATCCTTCAGAACTCTGGAGATGGAAACTAGCCCTTCCACATATTCTCACTTCCCGTTGCCCACCTGGTCTTAACCTCCGCTAAATTTGAATCCTCACCCGCCATCTTTAAAATCTTTGCCTCGGTTCTCAGGACAGAGCCCTGCCTCAAGAGGCATCTCTGTATAACTTCTAACTTCTTTGCTTTCTACAGTTCTACAGTATGTCTGCCAACTGTACTTGCATCTGTCTAAATGTGTGGGTGTGAGTGTATTTGTTTACCCTCCTTTTTTCCCCCCAAGGTAAGTCTTTCCTGTCCCGGGATTGGAATGACTCCTTACCCACTCCCTTAAAACCCTCATTATTTCCTTTTCCCTCTCCCTTCCTTCTGCCTGACGAAGCAGCTAGGCTGCGAAAGCTTGCGTTTGTGTATGTGTGTGTATGTGTGTGTGTCTATGTGTTTATTTATTTATTTGTTGCTATCACTGCTTGTGCTCCTTCACCTGGTAAGTGGACTCCATCTATTTTTTACGTATAATTATATACTCATCTTGATTTGGTGGTCTATTCTTTGTTGTTGCTTTGCTTAATTCTTCTTTTATTCTTGGCCTTGAGTTGTGAGTTCTGCTAGAGCTCAAACTTGTCACAAATTTGCAGGAAGTCTAATTACTGTGGATACTTTTCTGGAAATAATACACTTCACTTTACGCTTTTAAAAATTTTATTTTCTGCCTCTAGTGGCATCTCTGTCTAACTTCTTAACTTCTTTGGTTTCTATAGTATGTCTGCCTAGGCGTGTTTGAATCTGTGTATTTTTTCACCTTCCTTTTCTTCCCCCAAGGTAAGTCTTTCCTGTCCCAAGATTGGAATGGCTCCTTACCCACTTCCTTAAAACCCTCATCATTTCCTTTTCCCTCTCCTTCCCTTCCGCTTGATGAAGCAGCTAGGCTGCGAAAGCTAGCATTTGTGTGTGTTCTATTTATTTGTGCTGCTGTCACACCTGTGCTCCTTCGCCTGGTGAGTAATCTTCATCTATTTTTTTTATATATAATTTTTCCTGCTAGGAATTTTTCGTCATATATATAATAGAAATCGGATGACTTACCAAAAGGACTGGCTCGTCAATAGGCACAAATAATCACACACAAACACACATACAAGCTTTCGCCACCACTGGCAGCTTCTTCAGGAAAAAGAGGAAAAAAGGGGAGGAAAAAGGGAAGGATATGGGTTTTAAGGAAGTGGAAAAGGAGTCATTCCAATCCCAGGAGTGGAAGGACTTACCCTAGGGGAAAAAAAAGAAGGTAAACAAATACACACACACTCAGACATATCGAAATGCAAACCGCAAACCCAAACGCAAATGCAAACGCAAACCGCAACCGCTAGCTTTCGCAGCCTAGCTGCTTCGTCAGGCAGAAGGGAAGGAGAGGGAAAAGGAAATGATGAGGGTTTAAAGGAATGGGTAAGGAGTCATTCCAATCCCGGGACAGGAAAGACTTACCTTGGGGGGGGGGGGGAAGGAGGGTAAACAAATACATACACACACCCACACATTTACACAGACGCAAGTACACCTAGGCAGACATACTGTAGACAGCAAAGAAGTTAAGAAGTTAGACAGAGAAACCACTTGAGACAGAGGCTCTGTCCAGAGAACTGAGGCAGAGATATTAAGATGGTGGGTGGGAATTCGAATTTAGCAGAGGTTGAGACCAGGTGGGCAATGGGAAGAGAGAATATGCTGAAGGGCTAGTTCCCATCTCCGGAGTTCTGATGGATTGGTGTCGGTGGGAAGTATCCAGATAACCTGTGTGGTGTAACACTGTGCCAAGATGTGGTGGCCATGCCCCAAGGCGTGTTTAGCCACAGGGTGATCCCCATTACCAACAAACACTGTCTGCCTGTGACCATTCATGCGAATGGACAGTTTGTTGCTGGTCATTCCCACATAGAACGCTTCACAGTGCAGGAATGTCAGTTGGTAAATCACTTGGGTGCTGTCGCAAGTGGCTCTGCCCTTGATGGTGTACACCCTCCGGGTTACTGGTCTGGAGTAAGTGGTGGTGGAACGGTGCATAGGGCAGGTTTTACAATGGGGGCAGTTACAAGGGTAGGAGCCAGAAGGTAGGGAAGGTGGTTTGGGGATTTCATAGGGATGGACTAGGAGGTTATGGAGGTTAGGTGGGCGGCAGAAAGACACTCTCTGTGGAGTGGGGATAATTATATAAAAAAAATAGATGAAGTCTACTTACCAGGTGAAGGAGCACAGGCAGTGAAAGTAACAAATAAAAAAAAAAAAAAAACACACACACACACACACACACACACACAAACGCTAGCTTTTGCAGCCTAACTGCTTCGTCAGGCAGAAGGGAAGGAGAGGGAAAAGGAAATGATGAGGGTTTTAAGGGAGTGATAAGGAGTCATTCCAATCCCGGGGCAGGAAAGACCTACCATTGGGGGGAAAAAAGGAGGGTAAACAAATACACACCCACCCACACATTTACACAGACGCATATATACATATAGTCTTCAACTTTATTTTGTCCCGTGTTTCTTGAGTCCATTCATCCATCTTCATTTCCTTTGAGTAAACTGTTGCTTGAATTCTTTACTCAGTGAAATCTCTTTTCCATTAACTGTTGCTTGAATTCTTTACTCAGTGAAATCTCTTTTCCATTAGTTGCATTACAAGCTAGTTATTTGGGGAGTATGTGTGTATCCGCTGGGACCAGTGGCCAAATACACAAACTTTGCTGAAAAATTGCTTATTGTAGAATACAGTGACACAGGATAGACTATGAGAAACACCTTCGGTAGAACTTCTTGGCTTTCAGCATTGCTGACCAATAAACTTAGAAGTCTTTATTCCTTTCGTGGATTTTGCCAAAATTGTATTATCTGTTGTCTCAACTAGCACCGTTGAAAGAACCTTCCTTGTTGTCTTTTGATGAAATGTGTACTCTTCTTTCAACATATTTTCAAAAACAGACACACGTTGTCACATCTCTCGTTGCATTCTATAGGTGTAAAAAACAGCCGAATTAGAGCTGTCATGCTTGGGCTGCACTGAGTCTGCACTGAGAAATATGCAGGAAAGTCTGCAGGATTTGATGAGCTAAGCGCAGATATGATGAAGGCAGCCAGAACACCTGCCCTACAATGGAGTTCTGTCAGTCATCTGGACAAACAACAAAATTCCAGATGACTGGACAGAAGGAATCATCATTCCACTGTTTAAAAAAGGAGACTGAAAGAAGTGTGGAAACTATACCCGTATCACCCTACTTTCACATATCCTAAAGCTACTGGAAAAAAATCATAGAAAACAGACTTAGGAAGATAGTTGAACCCTTATTAGAAGAAGAACAGCATGGCTTCAGGAAAGGGCAAAGTACTATAGACCTCATATTTGTGGTAACGATTTGGGCAGAGAAATACTGGGAACATGGAAAGAACTTAGTGATGGTGTTCTTAGACCTGGAGAAGGCATATGATGTTGTAATATGGAGAGAAACAGAAACGGAAGTGCAGAAGAGCCTGACTGTCTGGAACAATAAATTTAAAGAATTTAACCTAAAAATCAGCAAGACCAATACGGTCGAGATGACCATAAGCAGAGAGGGAACAAATTCAAACATCTACTTGGAGGGAACAAAAATTAAATCAGTTTCCCACTTTCAGTACCTTGGAAGTATAATCTCCAAGGACAACACCATCTGGCAAGAAATCCTCAACAGAACACAAAAAGCATCAAATTTCTACATGCAAGTTCGGAATCTACTCTGGGACATACAAGTACCCCAGGCAGCAAAGTTAACTTTGTATAACACTTACTTCACTCCAATACTTATATAAGGCATGGAAACATGTACATTGTTAAAAAAGGATTACAGCAGAATCCAAGCAACAGAAATGAGGTTTATCAGGACTATGAATCAAAATACCAGGAGAGACAAGATCAGAAATGAGGTACACAGGGAAACAGCTGGTATCAGGGTCCCTATTGCGAACATCTTGGGGAAATGAAGACTGCTGTGGTATGGCCATGTAATGAGAATGGATAGCACAAGAACGGCTAAAAAATACTTCAGAATGGAAGTGGGAGGAAGAAGACCAAGAGGAAGGCCAAGGAGACGATGGATAGAGGCAGTTAAATCAGACATATAGAAGAACGGTTTTAACTGGGATGATGTCCAAGACCAAATGTTATATCAAGATTGGCCGAGATGGAGGGTGCTTGTTAGCCACACCCGGGAAACTGGAGATGGAAAATTATGATGATGATGATGCTTGGGCTACTGAATTACAAGGACTCAGTTACAAATGCCAATTTGTAACAGAAATTCACAAAGAATCATATGCTTACTCTATGGTAAGGGATGCGATTTTGTGTTCTGCACCAGATAAAGAAGTTCACCAATGAGGTCTTCAGTTAGATAATCCCACGTTGAATGAAGTACTTTCCATAGCACAGTCCTTTGAAATCACTCATGCCATGGGCACTCATTTAGAGGCATGGAGTGATGTTGGCGAGATACAGTCAGATCAGGTAGATTATGACGTGCCATGCGCTAGTGCAAACAAGGTTGTTGCAGCACTAAACACGCATCCGCAACATTGGCCAGGCAGTCAACACACCATGATGCAGCAGAACAGAGGGTCGAGTTCTCTTCCTTCCTGCCCTTCTTGTTTCACCAAGCATGTGTGTGAAGATTGTCCACAGCAATGGGTGACTTACCACCGATGCAAAAAGAAGGGACATGTTTCGTCTGTTTTCAAGTTGGAAAAAGTAAATGATGTGAACGATGGGGTTGCTGATGATGATTCTGTACTGTATGTAAATTGCTTGTCCCCTTATACTGGCAAACCTTAGCTCACTGTTCAAATGCTGCGAAAGGATGTGAGGATGCAGATTGACACCAGTTGCATGGGCACTATTATTAACTCATAGACATGTTTAAGGCTGGGTTCTCTGCTGTTGTCGGCCATTACGCATCACCTATGCACTTATAATCAGCAGAAGATTTCACTTCTGAGTCAGTTTGACATAGATATTTCCTACAAATCTGTTGTGTGCACCGTCACTGTGTTTGCTGTTGACAGCAGTGGCACTGAGAATTTATTTGGGTACAATGCCTTTCACATTTTTGGATTCTCAGTATATGACACAGTGGGCTTCTTCTCCAATGACATTTCTTATGCTCAGCTTGATTCCTTATCAGAAGCCTTTTCTACATTTTTTTTTATTTCTCCTGGTCTAGATTGTGCCACCGTTTCTGAGGCACATATTACTCTCAAACCTGGTGCCTGGCCAAGGTTTATTCAGGCCTGACCTATTCCTGTTGCCTTGCATGACTTGGTCAAATGGGGGGCTTGATGGGCTGATTGTTTCAGGTGTATTGCATCCCATCTCTTCCTGTGAGTGGTCCTCTCTCCTCATTATCATTAAAAAACCCAATGGTAGTTTTTGACTCTGTGGAGATTTCAAAGTGTCCGTCAACGCTCAGTGCCTTGTTGCCACATATCCTATGCCTCGCCCTGAAGAATTGTTTTGACAGTCGAGCGGGGGTCAGTACTTTTCTAAGATCGACCTGTCTGAAACATATCACCAGCTTCCATTAGACGCTGAATCTTGGCAGTTTCTTGTTCTCAACACTCCATTTGGTCTTTATCAGTATCAAAGGTTGCTGCTTGGGGCTGCTAGTTCCCCTGCCATCTATCAATGATTTTTGGAACAGTTGCTTGCCATTGTTCCTGGCTGTATCAATTATCAAGATGACATTGTTGTGACCGGGGGGCACCATTGTCGAACATCCCAGCAACCTCCGGACCCACTTCACGGTTTTGCAATCTGTTGTTGTCGTTATGGTCTTCAGTCCACAGATTGGTTTGATTCAGCTCTCGACACTACCCTGTCCTGTGCAATTCTCGTCATCTAAGAATACGTTCAGCAACCTACATATTTTGGAATCTGCTTACTGTTTCGTCCCTCAATCTCCCTCTACGATTTTTAACCCATACACTTCCTTCTAATGCTAAGCCAATAATTCCTTGATGTCTCAGAATGTGTCCAACCTACCTATCCCTTCTCTTAGTCAGCATATGCTACAAACTCCTTTTCTTCCTGATCCTGTTGAGCACCACCTCATTAGTTACATGACCTACCCATCTAATTTTCATCATTCATCTGTAGCACTACATTCCAAAAGCTTCTATCATCTTTTTGTCTGAACTCCTGATCATCTACGTTTCACTCCCATACAATGCTACACTCAAGACAAATGCTTTCAGAAATGACTTCCTAACATTTAAACTAATATTGGATGTCAACAAATTTCACTTCTTCAGAACGCTTCTCTTTCCATAGCCATTCTGCATTTTATGTCTTTGTGTCATTTCTTCTTCTTTGTTTTCCAATCTACTCCCCTCTTGTCGTCTACATATACAATACGTAGTTTTGGGCAAGTCGAAAGTTTATGTTGTTGGCTTGTGGAAGAAGGGCCCACAAAAATAAACGAAAGTGAAACCGCAAAGCATATTAATTATATCCAGGAAGCCTTCCTGGACACCCAAGCCTGTCAACCCAATGTTTGGTATAGATTCATTGACGACATCTTCATGATCTGGACTCACAGTGAAGAAGAACTCCAGAATTTCCTCTCCAACCTCAACTCCTTTGGTCCCATCAAATTCACCTGGTCCTATTCCAAATCCCATGCCACTTTCCTCGATGTCAACCTCCATCTATCCAACGGCCAACTACACACATCCGTCCACATCAAACCTACCAATAAACAACAGTACCTGCATTTGGGTGTGTGTGTGTTTTATTTATTTGTGCTACTATAAATACCTGTGCCCCTTCGCCTGGTGAGTAATCCATCATCTATTTTTCATATATATTTCCTGCTAGGAATTTTTCGTCTATTATATATATATATATATATATATATATATATATATATATATATAAGACGAAGATTACTCACCAGGCGAAGGAGCACAGGTGTGACAGCATCACAAATAAATAAATGAATACACACACACACACACACACAATCGCAAGCTTTCGCAACCCAGTTGCGTCTTCAGGCAGTAGGGAAGGAGAGGGAAAAGGAAATGATGAGGGTTTTAAGGAAGGGGGTAAGGAGCCATTCCAATCCCGGGAGAGGAAAGACTTACCTTGGGGGAAAAAATGGAGGGTAAACAAATGCACACATGCCCACACATTCACACAGACACAAGTACACCTAGGCATGTCTGCCTAGGTGTACTTGTGTCTGTGTGAATGTGTGGGCATGTGTGCATTTGTTTACCCTCCATTTTTTCCCCCAAGGTAAGTCTTTCCTCTCCCGGGATTGGAATGGCTCCTTACCCCCTTCCTTAAAACCCTTATCATTTCCTTTTCCCTCTCCTTCCCTACTGCCTGAAGACGCAACTGGGTTGCGAAAGCTTGCGATTGTGTGTGTGTGTGTGTGTGTGTATTCATTTATTTATTTGTGATGCTGTCACACCTGTGCTCCTTCGCCTGGTGAGTAATCTTCGTCTATTTTTTATATTTTATTTTTCCTGCTAGGAATTTTTCGTCTTAATAATCGTTTCATTAATTATATATATATATATATTAAGACGAAAAATTCCTAGCAGGAAAAATTATATATAAAAAATAGATGAAGATTTCTCACCAGGCGAAGGAGCACAGGTGTGACAGCATCACAAATAAATAAATGAATACACACACACACACACACACACACACACACACACACACAAATGCAAGCTTTCGCAACCCAGTTGCTTCTTCAGGCAGAAGGGAAGGAGAGGGAAAAGGAAATGATGAGGGTTTTAAGGAAGGGGGTAAGGAGCCATTCCAATCCCGGGAGAGGAAAGACTTACCTTGGGGGTAAGGGTATAATTTTCGTTTTATATAAGTGTACTTGCGTCTGTGTAAATGTGTGGGTGTGTGTGTATTTGTTTACCCTCCTTTTTTCTCCCCAAGGTAAGTCTTTCCTGTCCCGGGATTGGAATGACTCCTTATCCACTCCCTTAAAACCCTCATTATTTCCTTTTCCCTCTCCTTCCCATCTGCCTGACGAAGCAGCTAGGCTGCGAAAGCTTGCGTTTGTATGTGTGTGTGTGTGTCTGTGTGTTTATTTATTTATTTGTTGCTGTCACTGCCTGTGCTCCTTCGCCTGGTAAGGGGACTCCATCTATTTTTTACGTATAATTATATACTCATCTTGATTTGGTGGTCTATTCTTTGTTGTTGCTTTGCTTAATCCTTCTTTTATTCTTGGCCTTGAGTTGTGAGTTCTGCTAGAGCTGAAACTTGTCACAAATTTGCAGGAAGTCTAATTACTGTGGATACTTTTCTGGAAATAATACACTTCACTTTACGCTTTTAAAAATTTTATTTTCTATAACAAGTTTGCTTTTCTCAAACATGTATGGCTACAAGTCATTACAAAAGCGTCTCTCACTCACCACATCCAAGCAGACAGTGTCAGTAATGGCAAATCTTGTCTTCCACTCCTCTTTCACCTCTCAATACAAATGAGTGTTTATTTTATTGACAGTTTTTCAAGATTGTTGAACATAGAAAGATTCTAACATAAATAAAGTCCATAACTTAAGTATTTTGTTTTCTTATTTTAATTCTGTGTGTGTTGTCGTGAGTAATCATAAATACATTTTGAAATGTGTTGTTGACATGTGTTTTATTTTGACTTGGATAAATGGCGTCATTTTGTTTATCAACAAAAATATAATGTTTTGACACTTTGCATGACAGTTCAGTCGAGTTTGTGTGTGTTATCAAATGGTATGTTATTTTATTGAGTGTATTTTGGTGTAATTATTTCGTTTGTTTGTGATCAACATTTATCTTGATTTGAAAAGTATCATTATATTTATTTATTGGATAATTACTTGTGTGATTAGCATTAATTGCATCTGTGAGAGCAGTATTTGTTGTCCGTGCATCGTAATGATTCTAGTGGGATAATAGGTTTTGTTTTTGTTGTCCTATTTTTATTTATAATATTTACTTATTTGCATCATATGCCAATGATGATTGCATCATCGAATACTACTAACACTTAATAAACAGGTTTGTGATGTATGTGTATAGTTCGTAAATGGGTTTCAGAATACTATTTTATATATTATGTTTATGGTTACTTAAACTTTTTTGAGTTGAAAAATATAAATTGTTTACATTTGCGTTTTAGTAAAGGCATCATAATGAAAAGCAGCTGATTAGAATGTTGTATATGTGTACTAATATTATTTTATACCAATGGTATAGTTTTTTGGGACAGAAATGTACTAAGATTTGGGACTGAACTAATGGGTATAAATGTTACATCTTCTTTATTTCAGCCATAAGAAGTTATCTTGCTACCTAAATAACAAAACTCATCTACAACTTTTATTGTCTCATTACCTAATCTAATTCCTTCAGCATCGCCTGATTTTCTAACACTACATTTCACTAACCTTGTTTTACTCTTGTTAATGTTCATCTTATGCCTTCCTTTCAAGACACTGTCCATTCGGTTTAATTGCCGTTACAATCTGCAGGGTTAAAATCCAACCTGCAGATATCTCATATTTTCAACAGTCGATTGTCTGCTAGGCTTTTCAGTTATCGAGCGAAGGTATACATCCTGGACAGCATGTTGCTGCTATTGAGGTTCTCCCTCATCCAACATAGGTTAAGGAGCTTCAGGCCTTTCTAGGACAAAAAGCCTACTATCACTTGCTGTCTGCTGCAATGGTGGCACATACACTACACCGGTTGCTTCATAAGTATGTGCCTTTTTATTGGTCCGCTGATTGTGATACTGCTTTTCTTCGTCTCATAGAACATCTACAGCAGGTCCCTTGTCTTGCCACATATTGCCCTGGACAACATTTGGTTCTAGCCACCGATGCCTCCCACTATGTGATCAGGGCTGTTTTGGCACATTGATACACTAATGGCTCCGAATGTCCAATTTCTTATGCATCAAAGACTCTCATGGATACACAGCGGAAGTATTCCCAGATAGAAAAGGGGGCTCTGACCATTGTGAATGCCTTAAAAAAGTTCCATGTCTTTCTTTATGGGACAAAGTTTTGTCTAATCACTGATCACAAGCCATTAGTTTCTCTCTTCCATCCCTCAGCCACGCTTCCTGACAAGGTGGTCCACCGCCTACAACATTGTGCTCCGTTCCTTTCTCGCTTCAACTGTGAGATTCATTACCAACCCACTGCTCAGCATGTCAATGCTGATGCGTTGCCTCATTTGCCAATTGGGCCGGACCCTACTTTCGACCGTGATGAGCTGCTCTGCTTTCATGTGAACGATGCCGAACAAAGCATTGTTGACGGGTTCCCCATCAATGGTGACGGGTTATCCATGGCTATTGTTTCTGATTCTGTTCTGTGTCATGTTCTGCATTTCATTCAACAGGTTTGGCCTTCACTGCTCATAACAGTATTGTCCTCCTCTCCAACTATGGGGCCTCACTGCAAGTGGTCATTCCTGCATCCCTATGGGCTTCTGTTGTCCACGGGGGTGTCTCACACAAAGAGGTTGACATGTCAACATGTCTACTGAGCAGGCATTGATGCGGACATCAACAAATGGTCACTGCTTCCGAACCACTTGCTAACCAGGCTCCTGCTGGAAAGACATCTCTTTCTCTGTGGCTTACACCCTCACGTCTGTGGGAGCGCATTAAATATGTGGGTCCCTTCCTTGACACCTACTGGCTTCTTGTGGTGGATGCCTATTCATGGTGTCCACCGAACCTGGAAATCTTGAAAACCGAGAAAAAACCTGGAATTTTCAAAATCTGGAAGGGGGGGGGGGCAGGATATATCCTTGAATTTTACCAAAAAACCTTGAATTTTTTAATATTTTATTCAATTCCACGTACTGTGAAACCCTGCTTTTATGTTTTCCCACCTTTTACACAGTTTTTTGTCAGTTCACAATTTTAATTCACCCCGGCTTTTGCGTTAAGGTATTTACATTTTTCCTGCAATTTACCGGTATGTTTTATGAAACCATGTTTGAGGAGTTAAAAACTTACATAATTGACATAAATTGAATCTGGCATGATTTTTGCCTTCAAGTTATGCTTAAAACATTGCACAGTACAGTTGTTTTACATTTTTCATGTTTATTAGAATGCATAGTTGGCGTTTTGTTATTTATAGTTCACGCTAAGTTGCCATATGATGCAGTGACTGATAGGCACGACTGTAATTTACAGTCACTACCATCAGCCTCTGTACCTACTGTTTATTCAAATGCCATTTTTCGCACTTATTATGATGAGTTTCAAGTATGAATTTTATCTTATTGTGAACTGAAAATATTTATGTAACTACTTTTGTGACGTTTCATAAACAATGAGAAAGATAATTTGTGTATGTGTGATTTTTTGCACATTGGAAAGGGCAAAGTACGTTATAACCTCAAAAATCCAGTACGGTACAAGAGATATTTTTGCTTGACATCGCAATTAAATTATCAACAATTGATGTCTGAAGTATGGGGGGGGGGGGGGGGGGGAAACCATGAAGCGTGAAGAAATTCACAGCTGGTGGAGTGTTTCATTATTAAAGAATGAATGACACAGATGCACCCTTCATGAAAACATTGATTATGATGAATAAAATTATGTCAAATGTTTCCTATGAAGTTACCAGTTTCAGTTATGCTTCGAAATTCAGATAACTTTTATTACATAATAAAAACAGGCCCTGGGTATTGTGATGTCTATTACATTACAAATCGTATGAAAATTACTAAAATGCAAGTGCGAACCTGTGAGCAAATTTTAGTGCTTAAAAAGTTATTTCGCGTATTTTACACCATTTTTTTGAAACCCCATTCAAAACGTTAAATTGGGGCTCCACTGTATTTATATTTCACAATTATGTCAGTATTTTATTGATTTGAATAGCATATCATAGCACACCAATAACATAGTAAATTGCTATATTACAGGCAAGTTTTCCATTTGTCCGAAAGGAATGTGGCAAGGGAAGAAATTCTAAGACATCGCACACCATTAATTAGAACGAATTTGCCGAAAAACATGAGTATTTTTTCTAAGTTGCTGAGGTGCATACCTGTACTTTTATTAATTTAAAAACAATGGTTTTAAATAAACTAAAAATTTTCTCAAGTGTTAGGCCTGTACATTAATTTTTGGCTTGAATTTTTAATGGATATACGATGATACCGATAATTATGTATTAAGGAATGTAATTGTGGATCTTTGTGAACATTTTGGATCACTCACGGGATATTCATGTATAAAAATGCTTTCCTTCAAATGAACTGATAGATTCGGCACTTTTGATTTGCAAGCAGTTGAAGGTAGTAGAAAAACTGTTAAAGAATTAAACAAAAGAAATCTATATTCTTTATTGCGGGGGTGGGAGAGGGACCTTGAAAAAATGATTATTTCTTGAAAAACCTGGAAAAAACTTTTAATTTGAAAATTATGGACACCTTGCTATTCTAACTTTCCCTTTATTGTACGTTGTTTGTCACCTTCCACAGCAGCAGTCACCCTGGTGCTAGCCAGAATATTCTCCTTGGAAGGTCTCCCTTCCATGCTGATCTCGGACAATGGTCTGCAATTTACTTTCTTTGAATTCTCTGATTTTTGTACTCAATATGGTGTTACGCACATCAATGCTCCACCCTTCCATTCTCGAACAAACAGCTTAGGAAGAGTCATCCTTATCCCCTCCTGATCGAACACAAGGCTCACCGGTCATTCGAACGCACTATCGTGCATCATGTGTCCCACACTGGTAGCAAACATCAAGCAGCTCTACAATGTCCCAAATCATCGCTTCAAGGCATCTTCCTACTAGACTGGGGTCTAGTCAGGGACACTTTCGTTCATATGGACATCGGTGCTCTTCACTACAACAAGTGAGTTCTCAAACCAAAAGGGGGAGAAGTATTGTGGTTTCATGCAATGTTTAACAAGGCCTTCATGTGATTCCGCATGACTGACTATAGGAGTGCTGCCCTCAAAATATATTGCTATGGAAGCACCAACCAGAATGCAGTGTCAGAAAGTGCACAGCTATGAAGACAGTTCCTGTAGAACCACTTTAGTGTGTACATTTATCAGCTTTTCAAATGTGTTTTGTTCTGTATGAATTCCAGAAGGGGAAATAAAGTTCATTTAAAGTTACTATACATGATTAACACAATTTTACAAATATTATGGCATTAGTACACTTTGACACACTTACATTTTTACAAACAAATGGTTGTCATACTTTTACATTATAAAACTCCATTTTATTTTGTGAGGAATTCATCTGCAGAGTAAAAACTGTGGTCATAAAAAATGACTTCAGTTATTTTTGAACATATTCTCTTCTTTTAACAACTTCCTGTTGTCATGTAGGTGATTTGCAGTCATGTACCTCTATGGAGAACAATTATCAGATCAGCTGCTGTTGTGGCATAGCAGACATGGATATTATTGCCATTTCTTGTTCCATGACTGATAAGCACTGGTGGTTCCTTAATTATCCCTTTAAAATACTACTGTTTCAAATATAAACATGACTGGTAGATTCAGTATCTTTAGAGTAGGAACGGAGGTCAACATGAATCCAGCCACTTCATTTTGCTTTTAGGTTTTGAATACAGACTGACTACAACATGCAGTCTCCCAGAACATTATCTAGTGTGTGTGTGATTTATATATGAGGAAAAGGAATTTGTATGAAAGCTTAAGTTTACAGCAATCAATCTGTGACAAAAATTCTGTTTAGAAGTTTCTATTGCTATACAAAATGAGTAAAAACCAGTTATTTTCTTTCAGAAATCACATATTATTATTATGTTACAATGTAAAGTCGCAACTCTAAAGTTCAATAATTCAACTACCTATTTTTCCCTTTTGGATAGGGGAGCCCTTGATGGAAAACTTTACTACGTGGATACAACAACAGTATCTGAGAGTATTAAGGTACAAAATGGAGAATGTTTAGTGAGAATGGGAAAAACAGTAAATGCTGTAATAGTACTTGCCAATAAAGACAAGATATTATGCACTGTTACTGATGTTACTCAGTTAATACCTTCATCTGATATTGAATTGAATTACTGCACACCATCAGTTATAATACCAGGTGAGTATACCAACTGTTATGACACTAGTGTAACTTTCATAATTGTTCTTGTTTTAAATTTTTAGCAAAAATAGTTCCCATATTTGTACCTGGTGTTTGTGGGGGTGATTGTTTGGGTATATGTTCCAGAATTTTGAAATGTTATAGATGTAAAATGGTAGCATGTAAGCATAACTGTGGAATGCTAGAAATAATTTCAACCAAACTTGTTACACTTCTGACTTGCTATCTGGGTTAAGATACTTCCAGTACTCTCAGTGCTGTAGTAATTATATGAAATGAGGGTCATTAACAAAGAAAATTAAATAAAAACTACATTAGTATACAATCCACAGTTTTAGTTACTGGACTAACCGGTGCCAACTAGCCAATGTATATCTTCTAGGTGTGTGTGTAGCAATAGGAAAGGATAATGTGTAAATCATATGTCTAAAAGACCTCGAGTACATTGTTCTTCATACATAAATGACCTATTGGGCATAAAAAGTATAATACGAATATTTGTGTGTTCGTATTTTATGCACAGTCATACTGTTCAATCAATTGCGATGAAATTTTGTCAATATACTGCTTGCACTTTTGTGACGGTCATAGGCATCATTAAATGACTGTATGACAAATAATTCAGGAGATATGACATAATAAATCAGTGATGGCCTTGGCATGCCAAACTGCACACGTATACAGATGTGCAGCATGCGTGACGTTCAGGACTCGGCCCACCTTGCCACTACTCGGCTTTCCTCAGTCTTTCGCGGCACTGCTTGGCACGGTGTGACATTAGACTAAGGCCACACAGAGGTTGTTTCTCACTCGTCTTTGGCGCGACTTGTGTCTCGTCCGTCAAGCGCGTCTTGTGTGAACCTCGCAACGCAAGCGACAGCCGTCCGCACACGGTTGGATTGGCACTAGTCACAGGTGCGATTTTCATTCAGTCAGCTTGCGACTTCCAACAGCCAGCTACAAAACTGTGGTGGTTATTTCCTCCAATAATTACCAATATAATGGGCAGTTCTAATGATGAGGGGGTCGTTGTGATGTTTTACTGGTATCAGTGTGAGAAAAGTAAGGCACAAAGAGTGTTATGGATGATACATGAGTTATTGCATGTAGATTTCATGGTCTCTAAAGAGTTCTATGCACTGGAAATACAGAAAAATACATGGTTAATTACCTCCATGACATACGATCTGCTCGTCATGCTCAAACTTTCCTGTGCACTGCAGGTCGCAGGAGACGAGCTTTGCTTGCAACGACTTCAGGACGCTTACGAGATGCGTGCAAATCGATCTGTTGGTGGCCTCCCATATACTTACATGGGAAGTTGGATGGGGTTGCAATTGCATCGAGGATGAGTCGTAGCCATGATGAGTGTGAATCAACCCATGTGTGGATGACCTAACTGTGCAATGCGACATGTGTTTTTGAATTATTTTCTAGACCCTTTACCGTTTCAGTTGAAAGTGCTCCTGTGTATTTGCAAATGAAATTGATCGATCAACAGTGTTATTCCTGTTTAAAGGACAAATATTTTTATGTAAAAACGTTTATGAAGAATTTCCTCAGGAACAGTTTCCCTGTCTCCACAATGAGGCTGCAAAAGTTATATCAGTGTTTGGATCGACATACTTGTGTGAAAGGTTTTTTTCGATTATGAAACTAAATAAGTCACGATTATGTGGGAATCTAAGTGATGAAAATATGAGAAACTGTATGCGTTTGTCCGTGTGCCGTCAGTTTGTGCCAGACATGAACTTTATTATTTTATTATGTCTACAGTGAACCAAAAATAATTAAATTAATGGTGAAAATTTTGTTGAACTTGTCATTTGATTTGTTGAGAACTGTAGTTATCGCAAATTCTGTACAGCAGTTCCATATAATAAAATTTGCTTGTTTCACATGTAGTTGGAATCATTTATTCCACATCATACTGCATGCTGTAGACAAATTTTACATTTGTTTCTATATCTCAGCTTAAATGTTGTAAGAATTGTACAAGTGACAATGTGAGAAGCACGATATTGTTGGTGTAATGCAGTTTCAAACCCAGCATTATTGTTATTTTTCTGTATGTGTGCCAACAACCAACAAAGGTTCAGTATTGCTCAACATGATACATTATACAGAGCTTAATATTTTCAAAAGTCGTAATATGAAACTAAACCACATGGTAGCAGGGCAGTGTTCCTTACACAAATGCACTGTCACATGTGGCATGTTCATAGTTTCACGCATGCGCACACAGTCATCTGGCGTGGTAGTGGTGGACGTGTGAAGTTCAAAGGGAGAGATCCACATGCTTGTAAAAGGTCGGCACGCATGCATGCACACGTGCCATATTCTTGGCTGTCCCTGTAATAAACTATGAAATGCGCGGAGAAGTATTGCATCATGCATTGTCTGCTTCTAAACCACTGTACCGAATTCAACCAAATTTGGTACACATATTCCTTCCATGAGGTAGCAATTGATGTAGGAGTAAGATCTGCTTACAACATATAGTTCAGGACATATGATGTCATAAACAGTTATGTTGTCAGAAACCTGTGGCCACATGTGACATGCGAATAAGGACTCTTTATTCATCCTAAAAACTTCATGACATTTTGGATACTTGACCTTCAAAATAAGAGGAAGGTCACAGTAACATAAAATTTTCGATGGTGCATGACGGAGGATACTTCACGTATGGACTTCATCAGATTCTACAGTTGTATTCCGATCCTGATTAAATTTTTAAATATGATTGAGCAGTTTAGTTTATCAGTGCAGTATTAATATATTCACATTACCTACAACCATTTCAATTAAATAAAGTGACTAAACAGTTAATTTTCAGATTTTGGCAAAGTTTCATTTTATTTTTATTTTTATTTAATGCACAACCATACCATACATCCGATTGTGAAAAAATGTTGTCAGCTCATTGCTCGCACTCTTGCGAAGGTTGTAGGCATACAAAAATTTACTTTGTATGGTGCAAGGTGGAGGGTGTTTTATAATTAATTAATTCATTTCTTACACCTTCATGCTGAAATGGCTAGACGAATATGAAAGAAATTTGGAACAGAGGTAGATTATACCATGATTAATACATGGGATACCTTAGTAAGTCACTGTATGGTGCATTGTGGAGGGTACCTTACTGTGCATTAACATGTTTGTTACTTTTCACACTGAAACGGCTGGACAGAATTGAATGAAATGTGGAATGAAGATAGCTTATACTCCGAATTAATACATGGGCTACCTTTCGTAAGCCTCCGTAGGTCCACGGGAGAGAGCACATTACAACAAACATCCACCATGAAAGTCAGCACATAAATGTACATTTTCATGAAGGAGATTTTTGTGATGTGTAAGCCATAGAATTTAGCATGGAGGAAGGTAAATTGCGACATTGAGACCATTTGAGCAGTCACCATGAAACTTGGCACATATATGTTGTTTTCATACATAGGAGGTAGAGGAGTAGATGGAGAAATAGACAGGCAGAAAGGGGAGGGAGGAGATGGCCAGAGAGAGGAGGGAGAGAAGGAGAATGAGAGAGAGAGGAGATGATAATAGACAGGTGAAAGAAGATGAACAGAGGGAGGGGAGGAGGAGATTAACAAACAGACAGAGGGGAGGAGATGAATAGAGAGTGAAGGAAGAGAACATGTACAGAGAGAGAAAAGGGAAGATGAACACTGGAATAAAGAATTACCTGGGCGATGCCAGGTTTGCAGCTAGTAATGCATAAAGAAAAAGGGCATAATGTTCAAAAGAAAAGTATGTATCATAGTTTGGTACTGCTGATAGTCCTCCTACCACCAGTACCTCAGAGCTACAGAGATGGAAACTTGTCCTACAGCACATCATCTCCTCCCGTGATCCTCCAAGTCTAAACTTACGTTAACTTTTCCCACTCACCATCCACAACTCACTTATTCATTAGTCATTTCTCACCTTCCATTGTGTATGTGTGTTTGTGTTTATGTGTGTGCGTGTTTGTTTCTAATCTTTCCTTTTTAATTTTTTATCAACACCCCCCACCCACCTCCCCACCTCCAATCAGCATCATTTACTTCACTTCTTGATCTAACCTCTTTGGTTTGCTTTGGCATGACATTCATGCAACATCTCTGAAGATGCAACATCTCTGACATCCACATTCACCCACCCCACCTCATGACCTAGGTGAGAGTAACCTTTCCCTTCCGTCCCCTTTCCTTCCCTCTTCATACCTGATGAAGGAAATATAAATTTCCAAAAGTTAGTGGAAACATTTAGTTTTGTTCCCATTTCGGTCTTTTTTCTCTTTTGAACATTATTTTTAGATCTCAGTAGATAATTTCCATAATTAATCATGAATAGGGGCAGCTGATTAATAATTGGGTTCATCCAAGAATGAATTTAGTCTTACACCTGGAAAGGAAACTAAAACTATTGTATACAGGATGGTAGAAAAGTCACTGGACACCAAAGACTGATGTAAATGAAAAACTGAATTTTTGTCTCATTATAAATACATGCAGTACATGCAGTTACTTTTTATGTTCAAACTATCTTCCATCTTCATTAATACATTTTTAACTCATTTTGAAACTCTTTGGAATAGTCTTGTAGCATTTCCCAAATCATGAGACGTGTCATGTACCTTGGTCTTTTATTTCAGCAATGGTCTGACACTTTTGAGAATAAACAGAGTCCTTGATAACTAACAACCCACAGGAAAAAGATCCATGGATGTGATATCTGGTGAATGCGGAGAATTCTCAATATCAGTCCATCGACCAGTCACTTTTATTTGGAAATTTATGTGTAAATAATTGTGAGCAAATAGTGTAGTGGTACACCATCATGTTAAAAGTAAATTTTTTGAAAGTGTTCAGCACATGTCGTAAGTCCTGGAACCACATAATTGTGAGGTGTATTGAAATAGTAATCTTCTGCCACTCTTCTTTAAAAATAAAAGTATGGTCGAAGTTTAGCAAAAGATGACATTGCACCCAGTTGTTGTTTTAACAAAAGATTTTGTTTGCCAGGGTATCAGTAAGCTCAGTTAACTTAATATTGACCTTGTCAAACTACACTATTTTACTGAGTGGCTAGGATCATGTTTCTGTTGGTCAGTCATCAATTCACTGTTAATGTCTTTAAGTAACTCGTGTCTTAAATGTGGAATATAAACTTTAAACTTCTGCTTTTGTAACCTTCTTTGCCCTGTCCTTTGTGATATATCCAGTTTGATTATCAATCATTGGGGTCATTTTTGTAGACTATGGGTGACAGGTAAATATATCACAAATCATTTTCCTTATTTTTTTACTGTTCATGGGTAGTTAGTACATCCAAGTTTGTCTCATATGTCATACTTCATTTGTCTAGGTGGTGGTATGGATCTAAAGTGTCTCCCCATTCACTAACAACTGCAGCAGCACCACTTTTATAAAACCTTTTAATGCAGAATTCCTTTCTTCTTTCATTGCATTTGTGACAATTTGGAAACTGTATCTCACAGATCACACTTTCAGCAATTCACTAGTTTGATTATTGTGTTCATTTTGTTTGCCATTGCATTGTATACCAATTTGACAAGGTGTAATTAATCACCATTTGCTAATAACGACTTAATGGGTTGAAACTTCCTGCTGTACTATGTCTTGCTGTTGCTTTTGTTTTCTTTTAACTCACTGTCCAGTGACTCTTGCACCACCCTGTTTATCAACTTTTGTTTTGAATTATTATAATGAATTTTCAACCAATCTGGCAGATATTAGCAATACTGAGGTTTTGCCCTCTTTAGCTTCAGCTTTGTCGGGGAGCCCACACCCCACAGTCTCATACATCTTCCTCAGTGTCTTATCCATCGTCCATTCCTGCATATCATGAGACCATGGAAGAGTGGGAGGCCTACAAAAAACGATTGCAGTAACACTTTTGGGGGTTTGGAGTACAGGATGCCCTTCTTTGTTGAGCCCTATTCCTCTTGTGAGTTTCCCCCCAGGTTTTATTACTTGCTGTGTCAACTGGCTCCCTTGCGAGATCCTGTGCCTATTACTTTTGCACAAATGTGTCAGTTGCTGCCCTCACATTACTGCAAGTGCACTCATGTCGTAGCTTCTTGAGTGGAATTTTACAGATGTAGTAAATGACCATTCCAATCGTATCAAGCATGGGCAGCTGAATTACATGGCATGAGTTGCCATTGTAATATCATGTCTAAGGTTCACAAGGAATTGTACACCATTCAGATGGTTAGGGATGTGATTATTTGCCTTGCAACTGATAGAGAAGTGAGGGAGCGAGCTTTGCTAAATGAAAACTCCTCATTGCTTGATGTTCTAAACATTGCTCAAGCTTTACAGGTTTTGAGGGCTTTGGGAAACCAAATTGAGGCTTGGTGTGAGGTGTCGGCTGTTCAGCCCTCCACCCCTTGCCAGCCAATGGCAGACGAGCCTACCGTCACTGATGTGGCCACCATTCAACAACATTCAGAGTGGTCAGGCAGTCGGCATCGTACACAGCAGCAGCCAAGGGTATGCGGCTCGTAACAACAAATAACACAGGTTCACTCTCGTTCTCCATTGCCTTCCTGCCCTTCTTGTTTTGTCAATCACATTCATACTGTTTGTCCTTAGCACTGGGCCACATGTCATTGTTGCAGAAAGAAGATTATATTGTGTCTCTTTGTAGATAAAACTCCCCCCTTCCCATGCATGATCAGTATATGGATACCAATGTAAATTGTGTTGCAGTGGTACAACTCCCATTTCTTCCTTCACCTTAAAGTATTTTTGAAGGTTCTTTGTATGTAAGTTGTTAAGGAGACAGCATTTACCTTGTTAAATTCACAAACATATGTTGACTTGGGCTTACCGCCCCCCCCCCCCTCCCCACCAATCGCTCGCAAGCTGCTGAGCTGTAATAAACAATAAATTCCTTTGCTTTGCCGGCAACCTACTACACAGTGACTCACCCTTTAACATTTCTGGTGGTGGACAATGCATCCACAAAAACGTTTTTAGCGTCTTTGGTATGGATGCTTTTCAGCTATTTGGGTATTCTGTTTCTGATGAGAACAATTTAGTCTTTGATGATGTAACATACGCACTATGCATGGATTTTTCAGCCTTATGTACCCTGGGGTTGGGTTGCGCTATGTCATTCCAGGCTCACATCACAAAAAACTTGGCTGCTTTTTTTTTTTTTTTTTTTTTTTTTTTTTTGTGCACACCCGTTTTGAAGGTCACAATAAATGCCCAGTCCATTATAGATACTTACCTGTTATCTCACCAGGAGGAGTTGCTAGCTAAATTGGTGGGATGATTTTTTTTTTTCCAAGATATATTTGGCAGAAGCCTACCTTCAGCTCCCCTTAGACGGGGCTTCCCAACATTCGTTGGTGGTTAACACTGACTTTGGGCTGCATCAATATTTATGGCTCCCATTTGGGGTGGCCAGTGCTTCCATTGTTTTTCAGCAATTCCTAGAACACCTCACTGCTCCAATCGCGGACTGTATAAATTACCTGGATGACATTGTGGTTTACAACAAATCCACAAATGACCACTTACGCAACCTATGGCCCTACAGTTTGCCAGTCTTAAATTCAATCTGAATAAGTGCCAATTTTTCCAACCCTCTATTGACTGGGCTTTCACATCTTCCGTGAAGGTATTTCCCCTTTACGCCATCACATTACAGCAATTTCAACTTTGCCTCATCCTACGTTGGTGAAGGAGTTGCAGGTCTTTCTAGGCCAGATTGTGTATTATCATAAATTCGTTCCAAATGCACAAAGGCATGCAGTTTCACTGGTCCCCAGCATGTAAAAAAAACCATTTATCTTTTCATACAAAAGCTGCAGTCACATCCTTGCTTGGTTTCCTTCCAGCCTGGCCAGCACTTAGTCTTGGCCACAGACACATCCCAACATTGAGCAGGTGCCATTTTGGCATGAAGATGGTACAGAGTGGCCCATTGCTTAAGCATTGAAGACATTGAACTTGGCACAAGTCAAATACTTGCAGATCGAAAAAGAGGCACTTGCATTGTCTATGCATTACTCAAATTGTACTTCTTCTTGTATGGCACAAAATTCCATTTGGTTGTGGACCATAAACCTCTGATATCATTGTTTAGCCTTTCAACATCACTTCTAGATAAAACCACACTCCGCCTTCAATGATGGGCTCTCTTTTTGTCTAGATTGAATTATGAAATCCATTTCTGTCCTACGGTTCAACAAACAAATGCTGATGCACTCCCCTGTCTTCGTATTGGCCCTGACCCTGTTTGCGACAGCAAAGAACTGCTTTATTTTTCACCTGCATGTAGAGGCTCAACAGGTTTAAAAAAAAAAAAAAAAAAAAAAAAAAAAAAAAAAAAAAAAAAAAAAGTGCTATAAATTGTAATATGCACCTAGTATATTTGTATGCAGTAATAAGTTTTATACCCTATAAGATGTAAATATTCTTAAGATAATTGTTTTTCCTGACCAATTACACACCCACAAGGGCAATTACATTTGGGATCTGTGGAAGGTACATTAACAGATATACTCTCTTTTTGTAAGTATATATTATGTATTTTGTTCTGACATGTTCTACATCCAAGAAAATTTCCTCAATTCGTATCTACTGGAATGAAAAGTACATCTAATCTAATCAGTGGATGGTTATCACATTACCACATCATGGATAGTGTCGGCCAACTCCGCCGAACCCATGCTACGACAGGTGGTGTTGTGTGTACAACAGCTGGCCAGAAAGGCTGTGGTTCCGACCTGCTTTGCAATTATTTCTCATTTCTGTACATGTTTTCGGTCCAGGAAGGCATCTTCTTGTTATCTTCATCAGATGGAGATATTGTCCACCTTGTTTCTCCCTGTTTGAAATGTGCCACCCACATGAAAGCTCCCAACGTGTCTTTATCTCCGTGGCTGGAACCAAGACAAACATTGGAACAAGTTCATGCGGACTTCAAGGGTCCGTTTCTGCATTCTTTTTGGATGTTGGTGGTAGATGCATTCTCAAAGTTTACATATGTGATTCGTTGTAGTTCTACATCAACAGTGGTAACAGTCATGGCGCATTCAAAATTCTTTTCTTTAGAATGTTTGACAGTCACATTGGTTGCAGGTAATTGCCCACAGTTCTCTTCTCAAGTGTTTTCAGACTTCTGTGCCCACAAGGGAATCTGTCATGCTTTGGCTCCTCCGTTCCACCCCGAATGCAATGGGGAGCTGGAATGGCTAGTCAGAATGTTCAAGACCCACACGAGGAAATATGTGGCTCAGACGTAGCCCAATGTTGCCTTAGAGAAATTCCTGGCATCCTATTGGTTTACACTGATTGGTGGGTGACAAGAGTCGGGCTGAGCTTCCACATGGCTGCCAGCTGCAGACACCGCCTCACCTTCTGCAGCCCCTGCCAGGACAGATTCACAAGTCACCATGACCCGTTTCCAGCTGGGGGCGACTGTATGAGCATGTGGTATCAGCTTCATCCTAAATGGATTCCAGCAGTCGTCACGTGCTGTTCTGGTTCCCATCTCTGTGAGGTTGGCACAGAGAATGGTCTCGCATCCTGACATGTTGATCAACTATGACCTCGAGTAGCAAGACAAGAGTGGGAGGACATGCATCAGCCCCCTAGGGGCTCCCATCAGTTTCACAGAACGACCGCCGAGCTCAGTTTCATCCAGGCCAATCCTCCACGGTGAGTAGGGAGCTGTGGCCCATGACATCAAAACCTGCCAGCGGTAGCCCCACCTGCTACACCAGCTTCACCACCATTGTCTCCTACTCCATCTCCGATTGAGTCTACACCCCCGAAGGTACCTCTAACTGTACCAAATAAAACATAGGAGAAAATTTACTGACTTACAAGCTACTCATAGGATAGTGGAAGAAGAATGGAGTGACCTAAGAAATGAAGAATAGTATCATCCAGCTGAGGGAAGGCATTACTCACTGAGTAATGTATTCGTCAAAGAATGACAAACCCCCTACTGTGTGATTTTGTGAGTGTTTTATTTTCTGAAGAAGGCCATGGCCGATAGCTGAATGTGTTGTATGTGTGTGTCTTTTGTATGTGCCTGTTGCAGCTCGTCGCCACGTCTTTGCGGTGAGTTGTAAACTATCCTCACTATATTATTAGTTCCAACCTGGACTTTCCATTATTACATTAAACCCTCTACCTACTTAGTTAAACTTACCAATAGCAGACTCAATATTTACACATCTTTTACATAAAAATTGTGGTCCAAGGACCATATCACTACTAGGATGTGGTATAATTAAGAAATTACACACTGTCTTTTGTACAGCTAGCTTCACTGATACAAGGAGTTCCTGCTTCACACTTTTTGATAACTTACCAGTAGCACAAATATTCTTTATTCTAGAAACATGCATGATCACTTTTATATCTTTATTCTTAATTGATTCAACCAAAGTCTGTTTAATGAGATTAAGATCGTATTACGGTCTAGAAAGCATTTTACAGGTACATGTTGCACATTAGTTGACACTACTGGATACCACACCTTATCAATACTTACTATTGCATCTTTTTCATACAACAGATCAGTAATTGTTTCCCTAGATAAGCAATAATTCATTTCAGACAAATTATTTGAAGCTACAGTTAAGTGACACACATTATGGTCTGTTTCCACATACCTAACATTTTCTAGCTCTAAATCTGCATTTTTCTCTTGCTCACTAATTCTTTCTACCTTAGTCTTAATAACTACTTTGCTATCATTATTAAAAATAGATTAATTTACCACAACTTTCTCATCACTAGATTCGTCACTATTTTCACAATTACTGGTTCCTGAACTCCCAACACTATCACTTATTTCAAACAAATTATTTACCACTTTATCTATATCCTCAACATTTGATCACAATGCCTGGCACATAGGTTCTTCGTGTAGTCTTAATGATTGCCCATCATCATTAAGTTCAAAGTCATTGAATTCTTTACAGTTATCAATAGATACATTACTACCCCCAACACATGCATTAATCTTGACATCATCTACATTTTCCATTTCCTGTTCAATTTCTACAAAATTAGAATCTGCATCCTCAATTTTTTCTACCACATATACTGAATTTCCTTCCACTTTATCCTCGACAGTGCCCATCTTAGTTTCTAATTCAGATTTTACCTGACCAATTTGATTTTCAAGTTCCTCTTTATTCTCTGTACAAGATTTCCTGACAGACAGAAACCTATTATTACAAGCACTAGCAACATTTTCCACTCTTTATTCACATAAGGTAATTCTGTTATGATTATTTACACATGACTTAACATAATGTCAGTTTTTATTTCATTTTCACTAATAGCTTCCACTTCAGTTTTCTTATTGCAACCTACTAAACCACTATTTACTGCAGCTACTTCCTGATGAAAATTAAAATTTCACTACATATTTTCCTTTCAATGTTATTATTGTTTTTATCCATTTTCTTATTTAAATCCCGATGCAAAATACCAGTTCCACTACTGATTTTACTATCAATCTTTTTAATTGTAAACAATAGTGTTGCCCAACCATCATCACCTAGTCCAGCTACATTACCTATCATAGTGGATGAAGCTTTTGTTTTCTCATCCATTATTCCACTTATATCAGACAAAGATTGATCTAATTCAGATTTATAACCCCTGTCTCCTATGGTATCTGATTCTCCGCCAATTCTGCCCTCATTTTCCAAGCAAACTTCTTACTTTACATCATTAGTCCTAACATTTGCTTCTTGCTGTTTATTGTCCAATAATAGATCAAGTTTTCACATTTATCATCTGTGGTTAATTTTTAAGAACTTTACCTTAGAAATACAATGTTTTCTGGTGGCAATCTGCGATGAATAGCATTGCTTTCTGCATGATGATCTAAGGCCGGCTGCTAATGCGATTTCAAAGACCGCAGTGGAATTTCTCCCATCTGTTTACAAGCCATCTCAGAATGCTGACTGGCTAATTTTCCATGATGACGTCAGTGTTGCTCGTTCCTCTATTGGCTGCCTCACGACGTAGATTTTTGCATACAGCAACAGATGCAACTTTGAAATTCGTAGACGTAGGTGATTGTTTTGAAAACTGTCTTGAAATAACACTCGTGTATCACTAATGATTTTTCTACTGTTCACTGTGCCACATGAAGTATTTTCAGTTTCACAGTTACGTCTGTGTACACCTCACTATTTATAATGCACTGTTTGTAAATCATTGGATGTTGTAAGCTCCAAACTTATGCAGAAGAGTTCCTTAACTTGGGGTACCATATGTGCTGTTACCTGGTCATGGATCGATGGTTCTTGATGTTGAAGATTGTTGCTCTCGGTAGCAACTAGCTAAAATCTCATGGGGCGAAAACTAATTCACTACAAATGACGAAGGTAACACACAGAATTGAAGTTCTTTGGCACTTTTAACGATTTATTGTTAGTGTTTGATTGTCCCCATTTATGTCCAGCTTACAAGTCTCATTAATTACTGTTAGTGTGACAGTAACACACATTCCACACATCAATAATACGACTTTACAATACATTTCTTGTGTGGAATAGAAATTTCGAGGTGTACATCTTCATGTGGCACAAGTATTAATTGTTCATTTGTAATAGCTGTATAAACACTTTCCACTCGAATAACATTGACAAATTTCTACATAATTGTTCAAAATTAAAATTGCAAATATCCCAGCTTGTGCCTCAGATCGCAGCCAAAACAATACTCTGAACTTATGTAGATTCTGCAGCAGATGAAGGATAAAACAATACCCTCAACTAGCATGGGGTGAAACAATACTCTATTACATGCCGCGAACACATCCTGTTTATATCTTTCAAACAATGTCACTGAAAATTATCTATTGTAAATTGAGTTCTTTACATTTAATTATAATGGGAAAGTAAACAATTACATGCCACTGGTTATAGTAGAAGATAGCATAAATAATAATGATTAAATTAATACACAAATCTGGGTTCAATTAATAGTATTTCATTTACTTATTTAAAAAATAGTGCGGCTCCGTAGCACAGTGGTAAAGTGCCAGACTACAAATCCAAAGGTTGTGTGTTTGATCCCCGTCAGGTCCTAGGATTTTTATCTGTCACTTTACACTTCTTTCACCTCTGGCAGTATTGCTCCTGTGAAAAATACCGAGTAGCACCGTGGTTCAGAACCCACGTTAAACTGTAGGTCCCCCTATAACTGGCTGGGTAAGTCAGTTCAAGGTCGGAGGAAGGCAATGGCATACCACCTCCAAACAGGACCATGCCTAGTAAAGCACTGTAGTGTTCAAACCAATCTTCGGATTGTTGACTGCTTTACCTTACCTTTATTTAAAAAATAATTTCATCACCAATACGTTTATAATTAATGGTAATTATACAGAAACTAAAGTGGACAAAACTTTCCATACATTACTTGTGAAACATAGTAATACCTACTTCAATATTATGAGAAAATAATTTACTTAGTTTTAACAGAAATACTAATTATCATACTATCTCAACTTTGCCAATATGTCTCTGACATTAACTAATTAATATTTGCTAATAAACAAACTTCTCTGGTGTCAAATAATAGAAATTGGCTTCAACTAATTACATTAGAAAAAAGAATAACAAAAGTTTTGTAAAAGATAATGATAATATATTAATTACATTCATATCAATTATTATGCAACAATGGTATCGAGAGGTTGAGTAATGCAATCAGATGGGAATAAATCCCACATGATTTGTTACAGTGAGTTATTCTTCCACCTCACAAGTCTCATGGGAACAAGGAAAGTTCCCAGCGGAACACAGCAAAATCAGAAGATAACACCCATTCCTGTACTAAATCAACCATGGATCATGATTTCACTAGAGCTGGAAAAGAAACTATTACATAACTTCTGATAGCCTGAAGCCTTACACAATTTCAAACTTCATATAAGTGAAACAGATCAAGCTTGCAAAATGATGTTACCTTACCAGTGATCAGCGCCAGAGTGCCGTCTCCAGGACTCCAGCCAGCAAACTACCTATTGATAACAGAAGTGACCAGAGGGGTCTCTTCTAACACCAACTTAATAACCTGTGTCTGAAGAAGCCTCTGATAGAAACCTCTTTGCCTTCATGAAGTTACCCAACGATGGTCAAACTGTAGCTACAGCAGACAGAAGCAGAATTCTATCAGCCATATTGTAAATCCACAGCAGGCAGGCATAGTCACTAACTCTTTCAAGTAAAATAGGGCTGATAGGAATTAACACAGGAATATAATTTTGACATATTGTAGAATAAAGTTATAGAGCAAACTATTGAATCATATGTAAAAGATTTCATCTATAAATGAGATTAAAATTAATGCTGCACGCATGTCTGCATCATGACTTTGCAAATGGTAAATTATAAATGTTACTGCTCAGACTCCTCCCAGGTAAAGTTTCAAAACTGCACTGAAAGTTATCGGTGCCAGTGTTAATACTAGTAGCCACAGAGCACACGAGAAATGCGTGTCTGTGGGGTGATGATACACTGAGTTTGATAGTTTGTGATGCATCAAAAATGTGTATGGGGTTTGAACATGTAAAATCAGTGAGGCGATAGCTCAAAACCACAACACTTTCAATGTTTAAACTCGCGAGAGGTGGCTGCTCGAAGCGTGCTGCAACAGCACTGTCTGTAATGTTCATTGCATGCACAAAAATAGGTGCGCTCGAGGTGCAAGAAAACTGTTCAGAACTTTAAGAAGAGTTTGTAGAAGAGCCTGAAATTGCATTTTGAACAAAGTCACTGTACCCTGAGGTTGAAAAAAGCTATTGCTGTGGCAGGTGAATTACACTTTGTTGGCTGACCACATGCCCGCAGAGTGATATCCCAGCATGCCTAGCAGGGCAGTTGCAGGTCTATTGTTCAAATTGTGAAAATTTGAATTGTTCATATTGGCAGTAGGTAATTTGTAAGCACATGTGGAAATGTTCTGCTTTGGATTAACACTATCACAGCCGAAACAAGGAGGAGCACATTGGGCATAACAAAACCTGAGACACACTGAGAATATTTAACTTCACTGATGGAACGCAGCATTGAAAATATGTCTTCAGAAAGCTGTGAAACTGGAAACAGCAGAACAGAAGATGAAGCACTCATTGACCCAAGCAAGTTAGGCACGTGTGATGCAGAAAGAGAATTGAAGTGAAAACCAGGCGGAGTTTGGACTGGCGAAGTCGTCACAACCATTAAACAGATGCAGTGACAAAACCAGTATGGGAGCCATGGAAATACTTCAGACAAATAAAAAACACAGTTTCTGAAACTAGAGTGTCACCACTATGGGAACTGCTAGCGTTGTGTGCCCTAAATAAACTCCATGTTAGTAATTAAAAATGTTCAGTCTCTGTTGCAATATATTGCAACAGCGATTGAACATTTTTAATTATTCAACACTGTTGCTGCACCAGCCGCCACCACCACCATCATGGAATGGAATGAAATGTATCCATGTTAGTATGTAGATAGGGAACAACTCACCTGGGTAAAGACGAATGTTGAGCCACTGACAGGCACAAATAAAACACACACTAACAAACACACACAATTCTAAATTTTCGGCTGTGGTCTTCCTCAGAAAGAGAACACTTATCCACACAATCACTAAGGCACACACATCCACACATGTCAGCCATCTCTGGCCACCCAAAGCAGTCTGACTACACAACAAGCGGAAGGGATGGGAAGGGGGAGGGGGAAGAAGCAGAGGAAGGGAAAGGGAGGAGTGGAGAGGGAAAATAATGTTTGGGATACAACAAGAAGAGGTGATCTCAGGCAGAAAATGAGATGCAGTATAAAAAGGTGTGTGTGTGTGTAGATTTAAAAAGGGAGAGAGAGAGAGAGAGAGAGAGAGAGAGAGAGAGAGAGAGAGAGAGAGAGAGATAAGGGGAAGCACAGAATAGGGAAAGGGCATGAATTTGAAGGAAATGTAGAATGTGAGGGGGAGGGGGACTGTGGGGAATGGAATGTAGGCTGTTAGGTTATCTGAGGTTGACCCAGGATGGTTGCAGGGTGTAGGATGTGCTGTAGGGATAACTCCCAGCTCCGCAGTTCAGAAAAGCTGGTGGAGGATGGGAGGATCCAGATGGCTCGGGTGGTGAAGCAGCTATTAAAGTCCCAGGTGTTGTGCTCCTCTGCATGCTGCGCCACAGGATTGTCCATATTGCTCTTGGCCACAGTTTGATGGTGGCCATTCATCCTGATGGAGAGCCGGTTAGTTGTCATTCCAATGTAGAATGCAGAGCAGTGATTTCAGCAGAGTTGGTATATTACGTGGCTGCTTTCACAGGTGGCTCGGCCTCTGATGGGGTAGGACAAGCCTGTAACAGGACTGGTACAGTAAGTGCTGGGTGGGTGGATTGGGCAGGTTTTGCATCAGGGGCCTTCCACAGGGATGTGATCCTGTGGTAAGGGGTTGAGATTAGGAGTGGCATAGGGCTGGACTAAGATGTGGAGGTGTTAGACTGTATTAACACTGAATTTTATAGTGCATCACAAAACTACAAAGCACAGACTAAAGGTTTGAGTAATAGTGACATCTTGGCAGAGGGAGTCTCCAAAGAACCTGAATCAGAGATATAAGTACAGTTTGTCATGTATTGATAGAGTCAGTTTAGTTGCACCACCACAGGTTTTGCTTCCAAATTGTGTGACAGGGTTTTGTTGTGGAATCTATTATAAGCTTCTCACATTGAAGTTCGAACTAAATTTTGAGTTTCTTTAAAAGATTGCAAGTCTTGGGATTTTGTGTCTGTTTGAATTTCACATGCTTTTTTCTTTGCTTTTGTGTGCCATGGTGGGTCAACCCCATCTTTTGTTAATTTGTTTGGTATAAATTTGTCAATAGCTGTTGATATTATTTTTTGGAATATAAACAACATTTGATCTAACTGCCGTTTTTAGCTTCAAATAACTGGATATTCTTACTCAGATAAGTATTAATTGAATTTGTATCTGATTTTATGAATAAATATATTTTTCCATTTAATTTTGATGGATTTGGGAAATCTCATATTCAGTTTAACTCTGACAATTCTGAGAGGTCAAGGAAATTTTCACAATCATTTACTATTCTAGTGAGTTCATTAACTAATTGCTCGAGATAATTCTCAGGGAATGCATTCAGTACAGTTTCAGACAATGTTTTATGCTTGCCTCTGGTTTTAAACATGTATTTTTGCCAACTTATTGAGGGCAAGTTAAAGTTGCCACCAATTAAAATAATATGCTTTGAGTATGTTTTTCAAATTTGATCCAAGCTTGCTTTGAAAATTTCTGCAATCTAATCGCCTGAGTCAAGGTGAATTATTAATTTATTCCAGTTGCCAGGTATAACCTCTACCCTTACCAACTCACAGGAACTATCTACTTTAGTTTAACTAAAGGCTAACCAGCTTGTGATATCAACAATATGCCACCACCTATTTTATTTAATTCCTAAGTGTACTTGTGTCTGTGTAAATGTGTGGGTGTGTGTGTATTTGCTTACCCTCCTTTTTTCCCTCCAAGGTAAGTCTTTCCTGTCCCGGAATTGGAATGACTCCTTATCCACTCCCCTAAAACCCTCATCATTTCCTTTTCCCTCTCCTTCCCTTCTGCTTGACGAAGCAGCTAGGCTGCGAAAGCTTGGGTTTGTGTATGTGGGTGTGTCTGTGTGTTTATTTGTTGCTATCACTGCCTGTGCTCCTTCGCCTGATAAGTGGATTTCATCTATTTTTTACGTATATTTTTCTTGTTAGTTAAAGTGTTATGCAAGAATTCCGTGGCTTTCTTTGCAGAACCTATGCATCCCATTTGGTTAGTGACTGTTAGGAAATGATTGTTAAAAATATTAGCCACTATTTCAGGATCATCCACTGCATTGCACCCATTGCTCAAGGTAATCACTACTTTCGTAGCTGAGCTTTTCCCTGTCTCGCTTTTCACAAATTACCACATAGTTTTCATTTTGTTATCACATTTTTCAATTTCCTTTTTTAAATACATACCTTTTTGATTTCTGTATTACCTTCCTTAATAACTTAGAGTATACTTTATAATGCTCCAATGCTGCAGCGTTATTAGACAGTCTGACTGAAGCATACAATTCTCTTTTTGTTCTACATGAATATTTAATGCCCTTAGTAATCCATGGTTTGAAAGTAGGATTACCTTGCCTTTCTCTGATTCTTTTATTTGGAAACACCTCCTCAGAATGGATTGTTATTTGGTTAATAAATATATTAAATTTTGAGTTGACTTCAACTGTATTGTTCACTTGCGTGAATGTTCTGTTTTCTGTAGAATGCCATGGCTGATAGTTGAAAGTGTTGTTATCTCTGTGTCTTTTGTATGTGCCTGTCACAGCTCATTGCCACATGTTTGCAGTGAGTTGTAAACTGTCCTTATTACTATATTGTTAATTCCAACCTGGACTTTTCAGTATTAGATAATCTTTTTAAAGTCACTCTGTGACCTAATAAGCGGTATATGTTTTAAGTGTGTGTGTTTGTGTTACTTGTTAGAAAAGCTACTGTGAAACAACTAGGTTCTCCTGCAAAGTTTTGGTTTATCCCATTTTTGGAGAAGGTACTATGGCACAAAACAAGAAAAAATATGTACTAAACATGTAGCCTAAAACTGTTACAGTAAGGTGTATGCACATTAGTTCAGTAAAAGGGGTGTGTTTTGCAATATGAAAGATGAACAAGTGCTCGTACCTTTAAAGGCAAGCATTTCAGTTCCCATGTTTATTGAACTATTTTCTTCTTGGTTTGCTTCATGCTACTACCTCTCAAATGGAAAACCAAAGATCTTTCAGGGCAAGATATTTGTTTCACAATACAGAAGATGAAGTTTAACTCATAGCCTTTGCAGTATGAATTTTCATAGCACATGTTTTCTAGACTTCTTTCATTCAAGTGTTTCTTCCCATCATATCCCTGAATATTAATAACCTCCATTTCAGTGTATTTGTACTTCTTTAAAATTGCCTTGTAAGACATATTCAAAATAATGTTAAAATTACCTTCATAAAATACATAAATAATTTTTATATCTTGAATTGTGATGTGAAAAATCAGTGTTAATCTTCAGTGAATTTTTTTAAATATTAGCTACAAATGCCATTAAAGGAGCAAATCTGCTGAAAAATAAATGTAGAAATACCAAAGACTTTGCAGATGCCTTTGTAAATTGTGTCATTGCTTACTGTGTACAGACTTCATTGGCGAATAAGTACATAATTTTCTGTAACCCCCATGAACCACGGACATTGCCGAGGTGGGGTGGCTTGCATACTTCAACGATACAGATAGCTGTACCGTAGGTGCAACCACAGCAGAGGGGTATCTGTGGAGAGGCCAGACAAACATGTACATGTGGTTCCTGAAGATGGGCAGCAACCTTTTCAGTAGTTACAGTGGCAACAGTCTGGATGATTGACTGAGCTGGCCTTGTAACATCCATCAGCTAACATGGACTGAAACAGGGGGAAACTACAGTCATTACTTCTCTCGAGGACATACTGTTTGAATATATGACGATGGCATCTTCTTGGGTAAAATATTCTGGATGTAAAATAGTTCCCCATTCAGATCTCCAGACAGGGACTAATCATGAGGTTGTTGTCTTCAAGAAAAACAAAACAAGCATTCTACGGATCGGATTGTGGAATGTTCTAACACTTAATCGCATAGGTAAGTTAGAAAATTGAAAAGAGAAATGAATATGTTAAAGTTAGATATGGTAGGGATTAGTGAAGTTTGGTGGCAGGATAAACAGGATTTCTGTTCAGGTGAGTACAGAGTTACAAACACAAAATCAGTTGGTGGTAATGCAGGAGTAGGTCTGAAAATAAATAAGAAAATAGGAATGCGGATAAGTTACTATGAACAGCATAGTGAACGCTGTAGTGTAATGACTCAATAGTCGTTACCTGTGTAATAGTAATCTGAAAGAAGATAATTGCTAGTAACATTTTATTAAAGAAATGGAAAACTGTGTGCCTGTAATGTTGTTTATAGGGCGCAAGGTAATTTTAGGTTGGTGCATCTGAGTGGGTATTTTGGCCTGCAGTGGAGCAAAGTGGCAAAGAGTGTGCAGTCTAAGTGAGATTATGACACTTCAAAGAAGTTGTAAATATTCATAATATAAACTCTTAGTGTTGTGCTTTTGTTTGGATTGTTTTAAGAGTAAGGATTATGAGAATTGTTTCTGAGGAGAGAGAGGCTTGAACTGAAATGTATAATCAGTATGTAACCTGTGAATTAAGAATTTTCAATACACATGTTAAAACAAGTCAAGTGTTCATCCTTTTAAATAGTCATCTCTACATATGTTTTATATTCTGTGGAAATTTCCCTTGCCAGTGAGATTGACGTCTGATGCCGAGAATTGGATCGAGGAAACCGACTAGCAGGTTCCTAATAACTCATCCTTATAAGCAAATTCTAGGCGACTGTCAGTGCAATTCTGCAGTAAATTTCAGATATGCAATAATGGAGTCTTCTATGGTGTGGCATTTGTGAAAGATCTGGAAGCTGCAGCCTGGCTGGCTTCGTATAAAACAGATACTCACAGAACAATAATTCCGCTACACCTCAATGCATAATCATAGCAAAGATAGACACAAAACCAACACCAACCACAGTAGTACAAGTTTATATGCCAACTAGCTGTGCCAATGATTAGGGCATCAAAGAAATGTATGAGGAGATAAAAGAAATTATTCAGAAAATTAAGGGAGATGTAAACTTGATTGTGATGGGAGACTGAAATTTGAAAGTAGGAACTGGAAGAGAAGGAATTGTTGTAAGTGAATATGGTTTGGGAAAAAGGAATGAAAAAGGAGATCGCTTGGTGGAATTTTGCACAGAGCACAATTTAATGATCACCAACACTTGGTTCAAACATCATGAAAGAAGGCTGTGTATATGGAAGAGACCAGGAGACACTGGACAGTACCAGACTGACTTTATGATGGTAAGGAGTAGATTTAGGAACCAGATTTTAAACTGTAAGACATATCCCAGTGCAGATATAGACTCTGACTGTAACTTGTTGGTAATGAACTGTAGACTGCAGAAATGTAGAAAAGTTATGAGATGGAACCTGGACAAACTGAAGGAACCAGAGGTGGTTGAGAGTTTCAGTAGAAGAAGAATGGGTAGGTCTGAGAGATAGAGTAGTGAAAGCAGCAGAGGATCATACAGGTAAAAGGACAAGGCCTAATAGAAATCCCTGGATAACATAGGATACATTCGACTTAATTGTTGAGAGGAGAAAATATAAAAATGCATCAAGTGAAGCAGGCAAAAGGGACTATGAACATCTGAAAAATGGGATTGAAGGACGTGCAGACTGGCTTATCAGAAATGGGTAGAGGACAAATGCAGAGCCATAGAAGAATGTATAACCAGGGAAAAGATAGATAATGCCTACAGGAAATTAAAAGAGATATTTGGAGACAAGAAAATCAGCTATTTGAATATCAAGAACCCAGAAGGAAAACCAGTACTAAGCAAAGAGGGGAAAGCTGAAATGTGGAAGGAATATAGAGACAGGCTGTACAAAGGAAATAAACTTCAAGGTAGTATTCTAGGCAAAATGGAGGGAAGAGGAGATAGGAGATACAATACTTCGAGAGGAATTTGACAGGGTGCTGAAAGATTTGAGTTGAAACAAGACCCCTGGAATAGATGAAATTCCCTCTGATTTGCTAATATCGTTATGAGAGCCAGTTATGAAAAAAATTGTTCCACCTGGTATACAAGATGTATGGGACAGGGGAAATACCCTCCGACTTCAAGAAGAATATAGTAATTCCAATTCCAAAGAAAGCAATTGCAGACAAATGTGAAAATTACAGAACTACCAGTTTAATAAGACATTGTTGCAAAATACTAACACGAGTTATTTACAGACCAATGGAAAAACTTGTGGAATCCAACCTTGGGGAAGATCAGTTTGGATTTAGGAGAAATGTAGGAACACGGGAGGCAATACTCACATTACGACTTATCTTAGAAAATAGGTTAAGGAAAGGCAAACGTATATTTTTAGCATTTTTATATTTGGAAAATTCTTTTGACAATGTGGACTGGAATAAACTCTTTCAAATACTGAAGGTAACAGGGGTTAACGGGAGGCAATACTCACATTACAACTTATCTTAGAAAATAGGTTAAGGAAAGGCAAACCTACATTTTAAGCATTTGTATATTTGGAGAATTCTTTTGACAATGTGGACTGGAATAAACTCTTTCAAGTGCTGAAGGTAATGGGGGTTAAATATAGGGATCAAAGAGTTATATTCAACTTATACAAAAACCAGATAGCGGTTATTAGAGTTGAAGGGAATGAAAGGGATGCAGAGGTTGTGAAGGGAGTAAGACAGGATTGTAGCCTTTCCTCAATGTTCTTCAATCTGTACATTGAGCAAGCAGTGAAGGAATGCAAGGAGAAATTTGGAGAGGGAATTTAAGTTCATGGAGACAAAATAAAAACTTTGCAGTTTGCCGATGACATAGTAATTCTGTCAGAGACTGCGAAGGATCTGAAATAGCAATGGAATGGACAGTGTTTTGAAAAGGGGGTATAAGATAAAAATCAACAAGAGTAAAACAAGGATAATGGAATGTAGCATAAGAAAGTCAGGCGATGCTGAATGAAATAGATTAGGTAATGAGACATTAAAAGTAGTAGGTGAGTTTTGTTATTTGCGTAGCAAGATAACTTCTGATGGCCGAAGTAAAGAAGATATAAAATGGAGAATAACCATAGGAAGAAAAGCATTTCTGAAAAGTGAAATTTGTTGACATCCAATATTAATTTAAATGTTAGGAAGTCCTTTCTGAAAATATTAATTTGAAGTATAGCATTGTATGGGAGTGAAATGTGGACAATAAGGAGTTCAGACAAAAAATGATAGAAGCTTTTGAAATGTGGTGCTACAGAGAAATGATGAAAATTAAATGGGCAGATCATGTAACCAATGAGGAGGTGCTTAACTGAATTGTGGAGAAAAGGAGTTTCTGGCATATCCTGACTAAGAGAAGGGATAGGTTGGTGGGACACATTCTGAGACATCAAGGGATTGTCTACTTAGCATTAGAGGGAAGTGTGCGGGGTAAAAATCATAGAGGGAGACTGAGAGATGAATACAGTAAGCAGATTCAAAAGGATGTAGGTTGCTGCAATTATTCTCAGATGAAGAGACTTGCACAGGACAGGGTAGCGTGGAGAGCTGCATCAAACCAGTCTGTGGACTGAAGACCACAACAACAACAACTGTAACATTTCTAAATCCTATAAGCTGAGTAGAGAAAGTAGAGAAATTCTGCAAAGTAAATTAGCATCTTTACACATGTATAACTTAGATTATTTATTACAATTGTGTAATATGAGTGATAACAGAAATAAGTATAATAAATAATATGAAATGTTGTAACAAAGTCTGATTTTTTCTGTAATTATAAACATTCAGAATGAACTGGAGTTGAATCAATGTAAGTAATATTAATTTATATTAATTATTTAATTTAATTCTGTCTTCCAGAATAATTGATGACTGATGTATGGGATTACTTCTCTCTATATTATTGTAACAATTTTGTTTCAGGGAAAGGTATACAGTTTGCTATCAAAGCTAGTTTCCATGAACTTGCTGCAGTGGTATATCCTGTAGTTTTCCACATTACCAAGGAAAACAGGCAAATATTCGTGCTGCATGAAATAGTGAGTCAGTTATATTCAATATTTAACATAATGTGATAGTAATTCAGGAACCTTAAAAGAGAGGAATTATTTCACTGTTATGTAACCAAGAAGTCAAGAACATGGAGAATTTTCCCAGTTAAACAGAATTTTGTTTCCTCATCATATGGTACTTAGATAAGATATCTCTTTCCTTTCCTATATTATGAAATTAGGAGACAGTGGCTGTGTGTGTGTTGTGTGTGTGTGTGTGTGTGTGTGTGTGTGTGTGTGTGCGTGTGCGTGTGCGTGTGCGTGTCGATTATGTGAATGAGTGTTTCAGTATCTATTTTTGAAGGAGACCTTTGGGGCCTAAAGATGAACTATCAGAAAGCCTTTTAATTGTACCTGTCTGTGACTCATTATGACATCTGCATAGATTGTAAGAATTTATCCTTTTAAAAATATTGTTATAATTCCTCATTGGATTCTCCAGTGATTGATTTCACACAACAGTTTTTTCCACTCCACAACTCAGAGCTGTTTTTCTTTCTTTGTTTACTATTCTCTAATGTATTACTTCTCTTATTGTCCATCTTTTTCTTCTTTTCCGTATTTTTTCCTGTCTTCTGTACCACATATAAGTCACTTAAGTCATCATGGATCAACAGTTTCAGCCACACACAGTACATTGATGTAGCTTCCCATTTTCTAAAAATCTTTCCACTGATGTTGTGGCAGACCCGAGTGTTAAGCTATGTAAATTATATCTCTGAACTCCATTCACATTTTATTTCTTCAAATGTTTTTAATTCGTTTTCTGTTCTTGTTTCTTTTCTACAATTTTTTGAGTTATAAACACATCCTTTCTCTCCTTTATGAATCTGATACTCAAACCAATAAGCATATTGGTGACCCCAAAGTGAAAAACTGAGCTTCAATTTGAAGAAACCATACTTTTATGTTTTTCTTCCAGATGGACGGAATCTTCACCTCACAAATTAAAAATGCCTTCCGCTCTGTATTAATCACGATGGGGTTGCCAAGTTTACCACGTTGGGTATCACTAACAAATCCATGAAATTTAATCATGTTGTGGCATCATTAGGATGGATGTTGTGGAATAAATTTCCGACATTTTAACTAGACCATTATGCACCACTCCATTCACAGAGCTTAAAACAAGATTAATTCAGGAATTTGAAGAGTCAGAAAATAGAAAAATAACAAAATTATAACAGAACTGGAATTAGGTGATAAGAGGCCAACTCAGCTCTTACGTGAGATGCGAACTTTAGCTGGTATACAAGTCAAGGATGATTTTTTGAAAACCATATTTATACAGCGGCTTCCTGTTACCACATGTTCTCTACTAGCTACAAGTAGAGATGATCTTGATACCTTAGCCACCATTGCTGACAAGAATGTTGAATTTTCACAACCAGGATCGAATATTTGTGCTCAAACATTGCATCATTCAGTATTGCAGCCAGTAAAATAAATGATACAAATAATGATAATATTTCAAGACTAGAAAAGCAGATCGCCGAATTAATGCTGACTGTCAATGAATTGAAAACTCAGTCACATTGAAGAAGCAGCTCAGGTTCATCTCATTCCTCATGAAGTAGATCATGAGACAGGTTACTTTCATTCCAGTGCTTTAATCCTAATGGAGCACTATGTTGGTATCACTTTAAATACTGAGCCAGGGGAAATAAATGTCAGAGCCCATGCTCGTATCAACCACCTCCCGGTCAAAATTACTACAAGCAGTCAAACTCAAATACTCCACATTAGAGGTGGCAAGTGACTGGAGCAATTTTTCACACCGCCTATTTCTCACAGATAGAAGTAGTGGAAGATGTTACCTAATTGACACCGGAGCTGACATTTCTGTGATTCCGCCTTCGGATAGTGACCGCCGAAGTAAAACAGACCATAAACTTTATGCAGCAAACGACACATGTATTAATATTTTTGGAGAGCATCTGTTAGTACTCATTTTGGGTTTACGGGGCAATTTCATGTGGAATTTCGTAATTGGAGATGTACAATCGCCGATTATCAGAGCCTACTTCATTCATCATTACAATCTTTTAGTAGATTTCAAGAACAGGTGACTAATCGACCCATTAATGTCAGCAGCAACACCTGGCACACTGTTTAAAGTCTCGGGCATAGAAACAGTTTATATAATGCCTCCAGATCAAAAACATGCTGACATTCTAAAGAAATTTCCCTGCTTGCTTCATGAAATCATCCATTTTGACATTCTAGATACAACTGTTTTTCATATGATTGTCACAGAAGGACATCCGGTAGCAGCAAAGGCATGACAACTACCACCACATAAACTCAAGGCAGTTGAAACAGAGTTCCAACAAATGATTAATATGAAAATCTGCCAGCCGTCAAAGAGTGCCTGGTCAAGTCCCCTCCATTTAGTTCCCAGGAAAGACGGATTCTGGAGGCATTGCGGAGATTACCGTGCTCTCAACATCACCAACCCTGACAGATATCCTATTCCTAATCTTCAAGATTTTAACAGTCAACTGCATGGAAAATGATTATTTTCAAAGATAGATCTGGTCAGAGCTTATCATCACATCCCTGTACATCCAGACAATGTACCTAAGACAGCTGTGATAACTCCATTTGGTTTGTTTGAATTTTTGTGAATTCCATTTGGACTCCAAAACGCGGCTCAAACTTTTCAAAGATATATCGACAATATACTGAGAGACCTTTATTTTGTGTACTGTTATATAGATGACATTCTAGTGGCATCACAAGATGATGAAGAGCACAAGAATCATCTTCAACTGCTTTTCGAATGCCTCAGTAAGTTCAACATCAGAATCAATCTCAATAAATGCATTTTCAGTTCAACAGAAGTACCTTTTCTGGGATATATATATGGTAGCTGCAGAAGTAATCAGACCACTACCAGAGCTATGACAAAACATTGTTGACTATCCAATACCTACAACAGTAAAAGAACTGCGTCGATTTCTTGGCCTCATTAATTTTTATCGAAAAGCACTACTAAATTCAGCTGGTAAACAAACAGATCTTTTGAACTTGCTCCACGAAACGAAGAAAAATGATAAGAGGAAAATTAATTGGACAGAAAATTTTTGACAGGCCTTTAATGACCTGAAAAATAGCTTGGGTTGATTCAGAACTTCTGGCTCATCAATCTTCAAGTTTACCTTTAATTTTAATGGTTGACGCCTCAGATTATGCTATTGGTGTATCTTTACAACAAATTAGTGACAATAATCTGCAGCCATTAGCATTCTTCTCCAAGAAACTATCAAAAGCAGAAAGGAATTACTCAACCTATGACAGAGAACTACTGGCTGCCTACTCAGCCGTGAAGCACTTTCAGTACGTACTTGAAGGACGTGATTTTCTGATTTACACCGACCACAAGCCACTCAACTTCATGTTCAAGCAATGTCCAGACAAAGCTTCTCCACGTCAGATCCGACACATTACTAACAGTCATTGATCGTTTCTCTCGATGGCCAGAAGCAGTTCCATTAACGGACATCACAGCAGAGACAGTTTCATTTCCCATAGTCTCAACATGGATATCTCATTTTGGTGTGCCTCAAATCAAAACTACTGATTGTGGAAGGCAGTTAGAGTGTCAACTTTTCAAATGTCTTACAAGCACACTGGGCATTGTCCGCATTAAAACTACAGCATATCATCCTGCAGCAAATGAAAAACTGAACGCTGGCACCATCAGTTAAAATCTGCCTTAAAAGCATATATGTCTGATGATTGGGTTTCGAAGCTTCCTCTGGTCATGTTAGGACTTCGCTCCTAAATAATTCCACAAGTCAATACCTCACCAGTGGAAACGACTTATGGTTCAACAATTATGTTACCAGGAGCATTTCTCAATGAACAGAAATTAGTAACTGACATGCCATCCTTTGTCTTCAAATGGAAGGAACAGATGAGAAGCCTAAGACCAGTTCCAGCAGAACATAACGCCTACAAAAAGATCTTTATTCTCTCACAACTGATGACAAGCAAGTTTGTTTTCGTGCAACATGATGCTGTCCAAACACCTCTTCAGCCAGCATATGCGGACCATATCCAGTCTTTTCTCGCAGTGACAAGCTGTCACTGCGTAGGGAGTGTGTGGTGGACCTGAGTGTTAAGCTATGTAAATTATATATCTGAACTTCATTCATGTTTTATTACTTCAGATGTTTTGAATTTGTTTTCTGTTCTTGTTTCTTTTCGGCAATGTTTTTAGTGCCAATTAAAAGTTATGTTATCCTTTCTCTCCTTTATGAACCTTTTACTCAAACCAATAAGCATAATGTAGTTACTGCTAGACTTCCAACCTGATGTAAGTTTTTGTTCTGCTATAGTTTCCCCCCCTCCCAATGTTAGGGTTCTTGTTTCTCCCCTCTTTTTTGCCCCTCTGTGAGTTTTACGTTGTTTTTTAAGTTTTTAAATATTTATGTACATTATTGCATTAATTTATACATTTTTTCATGCATACTTATGTATGTTTACATGCCCTTGCATAACTTTATGTACCTATTCTTGATTTTGATTTTTTCTGTGCATTCCTGCTTATTTGAGTGTCAGTAATATGGGGATAAGAGGCAATGCACCAAAGGCAATCCTTGAGCTGCAGATAGGCACATAGAATAGACAAACAAATATGCATAACTTCATCAGAAAAAGATACATTTGCAGTTACACAGTAATTCAGATGTAACTCATGCAGACATGACCACTATAGCGCAACTACCATCTTTACAATTAAGGGTATATTATATGGAGTGTATTTGGGCATTAGTTGCTGGTGTCTGTTGTCGCTCGGTGTATTAACGAATAGCGAATGAATATGCTGACACAGTGACTTGAGATGCTAGCATCTTTGTATAAATAACTGAAACATGACGTAGCATATGACATTGTTTTAAAGGTTAGGTGATACCAAACAGTTCTGTTTCTCACCAAACAAAATGTGAAGTTAAATTGTAATAAAAGTTCCAAATTTCTGGAAATTTATCAAAGTTTTCCCGTATTATGGGGCATTAGGAATAAGGATTATTTAAATACTAAACATAAAGACACTTAATTTAACCAAGGACTTGTGGAATAAACTTGGATGTAGAAGATTGGGGTATTCGAAACAGGAATTCAAGTGTTTGAAGCTATCACCTGTTGCCAAATTACACGTTTAACATCCTCATGACGGTATTCTGTTTCCTTATTTTATCCTCTACCATTTGCAGTAATGTATCAAAATTTTATGATGTCATCCTCATTATATTTCTGTAGGCAGAAGGATTTTCACATGATAATTCTCTCAAAAGATTTGCAGAAGCACCACATTTAGCCCTCCTCGCAATCAACCTTCTTATCAATTTTATTTTATTTTTTATATAATATAGTGAGGACAGTTTACTACTCACCGCAAAGACGTGGCGACGAGCTGCGACAGGCACATACAAAAGACACACACATACAACACATTCAGCTATCGGCCATGGCCTTCTTCAGAAATAGAGCACTCACGCAATCACACAGGCACAAAACACAGTCATACAACCATCACCTCCGACTGCCACACTTCGAATCACGCTCTGCAGCGAATCGGGGACGGGAGGGGAGGGGAGGGGGAGGGGATAGAAAGGTTACGTCACGGTGGTGGGGATGGGTTAGATGGGAATAACGAGATGCAGCTTTGGAATGGAGTGGGGAGGCGGGTGAGGGGAGAAAATAAAATAAAATAAAATAAAGTAAAATAATTCATGTACACTGCAAGTGCACAAGACCACACACACACACACACACACACACACACACACACACATACATATACACACACACGATCACACATTCACACACCACTCAAATCAGGCGAGGTTTAGGATACAGAGGTAGGAACTGTAAGGTATGGAAGGGGTAAAAAAAAAAAAAAAAAAAAAAAAAAAAAAATAATAATAATAATAATGAAGTTATCGTAGGTTGAGGCCTGGTTGATTTCGGGATCGGAGAATGTATTGTAGGGATAACTCCCATCTGTGCAGTTCAGAAAAGCTGGTGGTGGATGGGAGGATCCAGATGGCCCGGGTTGTGAAGCAGCCATTGAAATCAAGCATGTGCTCCGCTGCATGCTGTGCCACAGGGTGGTCCACCTTGTTTTTGGCCACAGTTTGGCGGTGGCCATTCATCCTAATGGACAGCTGGTTGGTGGTCATGCCAATATAGAAAGCTGTACAGTGCTTGCAGCACAGTTGGTAAATTAAGTGGCTGCTTTCACAAGTGGCCCGGCCTCTGATGGGGTAGGATAAGCCTGTGACAGGACTGGAGTAGGAAGTGCTGGGTGGGTGGATTGGACAGGTCTTGCAGCGGGGTCTTCCACAAGGATATGATCCCTGTGGCAGTGAGCTGGGTTTCAGGGTGGCATAAGGATGAACTAGGATGTTGTGAAGGTTGGGAGGGCGACGGAACACCACTTTAGGAGGGGTGGGAAGGATCTTGGGCAGGATGTCTCTCATTTCAGGGCATGAGGATAGAAAGTCAAAACCTTGGCGAAGGATGGAATTTAGTTGTTCGAGACCAGGGTAGTACTGGGTGACAAGGGGAGCGCTCTTTTGTGGATGGTTACTAGTGTTAGGAAGAGGATTTGGGGTGTGTGAGGATATGGCACGGGAGATTTGTTTGCGGACTAGGTCTGTGGGGTAGTTTCTGTTTGTGAAGGCCTTTGTGAGACCTTCAGCATATTCAGAAAGGGAATTCTTGTCACTGCAGATATGCCGTCCACGGGTGGCCAGGCTGTAAGGGAGGGATTTTTTGACGTGGAAGGGATGGCAACTGTCAAAATGTAGGTACTATTGGTGGTTGGTAGGTTTAATATGGATGGAAGTGTGGATGGAGCCATCATTGAGGTGGAGGTTGACATCCAGGAATGTGGCATGGTTGGTTGAGGAAGACCAGGTGAAGTGGATGGGAGAGAAGGAATTGAGGTTCTGAAGAAAGGAGGATAGGGTGTCCTGGCCGTGAGTCCAGATCATGAAAATATCATCAATGAACCGGAACCAGGCCAGAGGCTTGAGGTTTTGGGATGCTAGGAAGGATTCCTCCAGACGGCCCATGAACAGGTTGGCATAGGAGGGTGCCATGCGGGTGCCCATGGCTGTGCCTTGGATTTGATGGTAAACTTTCCCCTCAAAGGAAAAGTAGTTGTTAAGTAGGATGAAATTGGTAAGGGTTATGAGAAATGAGGTATCAGGCTTGCGTTCAGTGGGACGTTGGGAGAGGTAGTGTTCCAGAGCGGCAAGGCCATGGGCATGTGGGATGTTGGTGTATAGGGAGGTGGCATCCACTGTGACAAGTAAAGATCCAGGAGGCAAAGGGGTGGGAATGGTGGAGAGTCGGTGAAGGAAGTGGTTGGTATCCTTGATGTGGGAAGGTAGATTTTGGACAATAGGTTGGAGGTGTTGGTCAACTAGGGCTGAAATTCGTTCGGTAGGCGCACAGTAACCAGCCACAATAGGGCGTCCAGGATTATTAGGTTTGTGGATTTTGGGGAGCATGTAAAAGGTGGGTGTGCGGGGTGCTGCTGGGGTGAGGAGGGAGATGGATTCAGGGGAGAGTTTCTGGGAGGGGCCATAGGATTTTAGTAGGGATTGAAGATCTTGTTGGACTTTGGGGATGGAGTCAATCTGGCTCCCTGCTGATAAAGGTTCCACCACTGTTGTTATGGATCACAGTGACTACCTGGCAGAAGGGCTCCGCCAACTATCTGACTCCTCCACCTACAAGTTGTGCCTCAACCTACGATAACTTCATTATTATTATTATTATTATTTTTTTTTTTTTTTTTTTTTTTTTTTTACCCCTTCCATACCTTACAGTTCCTACCTCTGTATCCTAAACCTCGCCTGATTTGAGTGGTGTGTGAATGTGTGATCGTGTGTGTGTATATGTATGTGTGTGTGTGTGTGTGTGTGTGTGTGTGTGTGTGTGTGTGTGTGGTCTTGTGCACTTGCAGTGTACATGAATTATTTTACTTTATTTTATTTTATTTTATTTTATTTTCTCCCCTCACCCGCCTCCCCACTCCATTCCTAAGCTGCATCTCGTTATTCCCATCTAACCCATCCCCACCACCGTGACGTAACCTTTCTATCCCCTCCCCCTCCCCTCCCCTCCCGTCCCCGATTCGCTGCAGAGCGTGATTCGAAGTGTGGCAGTCGGAGGTGATGGTTGTATGACTGTGTTGTGTGCCTGTGTGATTGCGTGAGTGCTCTATTTCTGAAGAAGGCCATGGCCGATAGCTGAATGTGTTGTATGTGTGTGTCTTTTGTATGTGCCTGTCGCAGCTCGTCGCCACGTCTTTGCGGTGAGTAGTAAACTGTCCTCACTATATTATTTATTCCAACCTGGACTTTCCATTATTATTTTATTTTTTCCTATTTTTCCATTTTGCCTTTGGTAGATTAATTGTTCTTTTAAGACTGTTGCATTTATTACTTCCTCTGACATTTTGACTCGGCTTGTGGCTACTTTATATGCTCCTGATATGACACAGGGCAACCAACACTTGAAAGCGACCACAAACACCAGGGACCAGCGTCTAAAGTAGCCCGCCCTTCAACTTTAGACGCTCGCGTTATGGAGCAGCGACTTGTTCGCTGTCCTTGTTTATACAGAGTGAATTTAGCAGCTGTGTCTAAATATGCCAGAGACTAGCAACCAAATACGCTTTGTGTAATATACCGTTAAGTGATGAGGGGAGAATAGTGGTGGGGGAAAAGAAATTGGGCATGGGTGGAGATAGGATGTTTCACACTGTATGTCAAAGAGTAAAGCCACTGACAGGTAAGAATGGGAGATGAAATTTGGAATGAAAGTGAAGAATGGGAGATGAAATTTGGAATGAAAGTGAAGAGTACAGTTGGGGGGGGGGGGGGGGCAGATGTTATAAAATATAAAAGGCAAGTGTAGAGGTGTGTGTGTGTGTGTGTGTGTGTGTGTGTGTGTGTGTGTGGGTGGGTGGGTAATAATAACAAAGGTGGAAGATGAATTTTGTTACTGGAGCGGTGGAATTACATATAAAATACAACTTGGCAATGGAAATAAAAGCATTTTTGAAAAAGAGAAATTTGTTAAAATTAATTTGAGTATAAGGAAATCTTTTCCAAAGGCATTACGTTTGTGCTTGTGTTGTTATTTTAAGAATTTCATAGTCTCTAGTTCATTTAGGCATGGTAGTGGTAGGATCTCCGGCTTCCTGAAGATAGGTTTGAAGGAGTCTCTATTTTTGATGCCACTTATCTTCCTCACAGCTTTCGTCTGGATTCGGAAGGTGCTTGAGTTGTTACTGATTCTGGAGATTGCCTAAATGCTTGTGACCATGTACCTCCACAATAACACAGTCCTTAGAGTCCTATCACTTGATAGGTTGTACCGAAATATTAAAAAATAGTTGCTTCCAGCTTCTTGTTAGAGGTCCTGATATTCAGTGCCTCTACTCTAGAAGTTATCTCTTTGAAGGATAAGGCATTAAACTTCAGCATGGTTCAGATATATCATTCTATATATCTTGAAGTTGTGAGTCATCAAACTCATGAATGAAATACTTCTAGTTCAGTAGTAAAAAATATTGTGGGTTTATTGTCCCAGAACTACAAGATAATCGACAGGAACAACATACAGTAAAAGTTAATGTTATACATCTCCCTGGACACTAGAGCTGGGCAAACAATACTCGCATTCGAACATGCTTGAAATTTTGCAATACAGGGGAGAACTTGATGCAGTGTCGAACTGTTTGAACACTCAGATAAAGAATGACTTGCACTACATATCTGCAAATGGTACTCAGCAAATTTTGAAGTTACTGGGCTATTGCTTTGCTCAGAACTAATTTCATAGGATGTATAAGTACATGTAAAAGAAAAAAGAAGGGCATCACTTTGAAAAACTGTATGATTTCTTTAAAACAGTGCACACGCGACTAATCCAATATCACCACAAGATATGATCCATTGATAAACAAAATATCTGCTTTTATAACAGAACTACTGCATCAAATTACTGAAAAGCTAACACTTAAAGGAAAAAAAAAAAAAAATGTTGATCTGGAAGTATGTTACATGACTGAATCCTTCATAGGCAGAAATTATGTTTAATGTGATAAGACGTAAGTTTCAAATGACAATTCCATTTACTGTTCATACAGTACAGTAAGAGATAAAAATGTTAACACTTTTAATTGTCTTTAAACAAATTAAAGAGATGAAATAGAAATTTAATATCCAATAATGGAAAGAAATCATTAAAAAATTAACTGTAATTGCAACCACAGAATAAACAGTGCATGACCTTCTGTATATGTACTATCAACAGGTGTCATTAGATAGCAGCACTACTGTCATTTAGGTATAGCCTGTATTTGTTACTCTTTTTACTTGTGACCTGCACCCTAGAAGTTACTACAGTCTGCATTTCACACTTATTTATTCCCATAGTGCATTATATATCTTCTTTATAAATAGTTTACTACACAGGACCATAAAGATTTATGAATATCATTGCTGTAAATCATAGAGATAATTCCTCCTGAAATTGCTAGGTAGTGTCGTGATTTAATGTTTGAACATATCCCGAGATTTCCCAAACTTTGATGTAAATTGCTTGAACAGTTCAAGTCATTTCAAACGCAGCTCTACTTGACACATTCACAGTTCAGTCCAAAAGTAATAATAACAATGGAAGTTAATATTCTTCACGATCACAGAAGTTACATATTTCAGGGAATGATTGCTTCATGATACACTGTATATTCAGCTTCACTATAAATTCTTTGTCCATTGCTCTGACACCAGGAACCTGTGCAAAAAACAAGTTCCTGCACCATTCTCTGTTCCTAAATAATATACTTAACACAAAATAAATTATTTGATGCACTTGAGGCAATCTAGAGAACATGTAATGTAACATGTTACATTTACATGCTGAGGGCAGTAGGAGAATTACACCAGAAGATATCTTAGTCGGGCCTGTATGTATGCATAGTATGTACTTATTACTGTTTAAGGCTGGTTCATAATTTCAGTACACTTGGTGCATAGCAGCCAGTACTTTGGCATTGACCTTTTCAGTATTTCTATCCCATTTTAGATTGTCTTCTACCCATAATCCCAGGAATTTGAAATCTGTATTAGTATATATGTGTTAGCCGTTTACTTTTACAAGTGATTGAAAGGGGTCAGCATTTTGTGAGGTGTGAAAGTTCATGGAAACTGTCTTTTTTGTGTTAATTGTTAGCTTGCTTACTGTAGCCCAATTGCTTAGTTACTCAGTGGCTAGATTCACTGATTTCTGAACTGCCTCTGTCCCCCTTTAGGAGTACAGTTGTATCACCAATAAATATTACGATTTAGTGTGCATCGACATTCAGGCTCGCATTACTAAAGTACAGGAGAAACAGTAAGGGTCCCAATACAGAGTCCTGTGACACACCTTGTTTCACAGATTGACTACTGGACAGGATTTCTATTGCTGAATTAAGTTGTTTGTTGGTACATTTTATGTCAACCTTTTGTGTGTGATTGCTTAGGAACAATGCTAGCCACTTTTTTGCAACTCTTGTACCATACAGTTCCCTTTTTTCCTGTAATGTTTTGTGATCCACTGTGTTAGAGGCCTTTGACAGATCTGTTGTTGTTGTTGTTGTTGGTTGTTTAAGGGGGACAAAACTGCAATGGTCATCAGTCCCCCATTCCACCTCTAGGCGACAAAAGCAAAACCATACATGTGAAAGATATCACGCACAGAGTTTAAAGTTACGATGTGGGAGAGGAGTCCCACTGAGTCAATAAAACATCATCAAGAATAACAAGACAAAACGAAAAGACGGATACACAGAGACAACTTACAACAAAGAAACCGATGGCCGTGGTTGACCGACCATAAGAATAAAAAAGGAAAAGTCAACCACTCGGTTTCACAAAGAAATCTCCAGTTAGAGAGAACGATAAAATCCCCCTGCTCGAATAAAACGTAAAACGGTATCTGCCATTGTGGCATCGTCACCTAAAACTTCCGATAAAACAGCAGGGAGGTTAAAATGTCTCCGCAAGGCGGCTAAAAGGGGGCAGTCCAACAATATGTGGACGACTGTCAAATGGGAGCCACACCGACATTGGGCTGGGTCCTCACCCTGAAGGAGATGTCCATGGGTGAGCCACGTATGCCCAATGCGGAGGCGACATAAAACCACTGAGTCCCGTCGTGAACCGCGCATGGAGGAGCGCCATGCAACCATCGTTTCCTTGACCACCCGGAGCTTGTTGGGCGTGCGCAGGCTACGCCACTCAGTATCCCAAAGCTGACGTACTTGCTGGCGCAACAATGAACGGAGATCAGAAGCCGGGAGGCCGATCTCTAGACAGGACATACCTACAGCCTGCTTGGCAAGCCTGTCAACACGTACATTGCCCGGGATACCAACATGACCTGGAGACCAGATGAACACCACCGATCGCCCGGACCGTGTAATGGCATAAAGTGTCTCCTGAACGGCCAACAACAGGGTAGACCGCGGGTAACACTGCTCCAGAGCTCGGAGGCTGCTCAGGGAGTCGCTGCAAACAACAAAAGACTCGCCTGAGCAAGACCGTATATGCACAAGAGCTCTGTGAATGGCCACCAGCTCTGCAGTGTAAACACTGCAGCCATTCGGCAGAGAGTGCCGTTCCAAATGGTCACCGTGTGTATAGGCAAATCCGACATGGTCATCCACCATTGAGCCATCGGTGTAGATCAGGTCATAACCACGGGACTCCGCTATGACAGCCGAGAACTGACGGCGGAGCGCCTCCAGTGGTACTTAGTCTTTGGGCCCATGGGCCAAGTCCAGCCGAATAGACGGCCTTGTCAAACACCATGGAGGTGTATGCACCTGGACCCGATATGGAGATGGAAGGGGCAAAGACTCAAGTTCCAGGAGGAGGGACCGAACTCTATAGGCTATCGTTAGACCTGACCTGGGGCGTCGCTGATGGTGAGGGACAACCACATTAGAAAAGAGAAGATGACGGTTTGGGTGGCCTGGGGAGCAATATACGTTCGCTGCATAAGCTGCGAGCAGGTGTTGGCGGCGGATCCCCAAAGGTGGGATCCCAGCCTCCACTAGTAAACTGTTCACCGGGCTGGTGCGGAAAGCGCCCATCGCAATGCGGACCCCACAGTTGTGAATGGGGTCCAGGAGATGCAGTGCCAAAGGTGCCGCAGACCCATAGGCAATGCACCCAAAATCGAGACGGGACTGCACCAGCGCCGTGTAAAGCCGCAACAGTGTGGAGCGGTCGGCACCCCAGTTCGTATGACCCAAGTGTCTGAGAAGGTTGAGATGGCGCCAGCACTTCCGTTTCAGCTGACGAATGTGGGGGATCCATGTCAGCCGGGCGTCAAAGACCAGTCCTAAAAAACGATGAATTTCAACTACAATAAGTAGTTCGTCATTAATATAAAGGTCAGGGTGCGGGTGGACAGTCCGACGCCGACAGAAGTGCATCACTCTGGTCTTGGAGGCAGAAAACTGAAAGCCGTGGGTAAGCGCCCAGGTCTGCGCCTTCTGAATAGCACCTTGCAACCTGTGCTCGGCAACTTGGGTGCTGCAGGAACTAAAAGAGAGACAAAAGTCGTCAGCATAAAGAGAGGGGGACACCGATGATCCAACCGCTGTGGCTAAACCATTGATGGCGATTAAAAATAATGGGACGCTTAAAACGGAACCCTGAGGAACCCCACTTTCCTGGATATGAGAGGAGCTCAGGGAAGCACCAATTTGAACACGAAAGGTACGGACGGCTAAAAAATTCTGAATAAAAATCGGTAGGGAGCCCCGGAGGCCCCAGTCATATAAAGTGTTGAGGATGTGTCGTCGCCAGGTTGTATCGTATGCTTTGTGCATATCGAAGAAGACGGCAACAAGGTGTTGGCGCCGGGAAAAGGCTGTGTGGATTGCAGACTCGAGGTACACCAGATTATCGGAGGTAGACCGACCCTGGCGAAAACCGCCCTGGCATGGAGCCAATAATCCCCGAGTCTCAAGAATCCAACACAACCGCCGACTGACCATCCGCTCCAACAGTTTGCATGGCACGTTAGTCAGGTTAATGGGCCGATAGCTATCCAAGTTCAGAGGATGTTTGTCGGGCTTAAGCACTGGGATGATGATACTCTCCCGCCACTGTGGCGGGAAAACACCATCACACCAAATGCGGTTATAGACCGCAAGGAGGTTACGCCGACTATCTGCTGAGAGATGTTTCAGCATTTGACTATGGATGCTATCAGGCCCTGGCGCCGTGTCTGGACATTGTTGAAGAGCACTGAGGAGCTCCCACTCAGTAAAGGGAGTGTTGTAAGATTCAGTGCGGCGGGTACGAAAGGAGAGGGGCTGGCGTTCCATCCTCTCCTTCAATGTACGGAAGGCCGGTGGATAGTGTGCAGAGGCAAAGGCGTGGGCATAATGCTCAGCAAACATCTCTGCAATAGTGGCCGGGTCCGTACAAACGACTCCATTTGAGGAGATCCCAGGGATTCCCACTGGTGTCCGTAATCCCTGTAGCCGCCTGATCTTACTCCAGACCTGCGAGGCTGAGGTGCCTGTCCCAATAGTGGAAACGTACCTCTCCCAGCACTCCTGTTTCCGTCTTCTTATTAACTGGCGAGCACGAGCGCGAAGCCGTTTAAAATCAATGAGATGCTCCTGAGAGGGGCGACGCTTATAGCGCTGTAAGGCCCGCCTACGATCTCTAATAGCCTCAGCTATTTCCAGCGACCACCACGGCACTGCCTTATGCCGTGGGCACCCTGTGGAGCATGGAATTGCAGCTTTTGCAGCAGAAACAATGGTGTGAGTGACGCCCTCGACCACCACATCGATGGAATCGAGTGGGGGAGGTTGAACAATATCAGTGGACGTGTAATCTTCCCAGATAGCCCTGCCTAAAGCCCACCTGGGGGGGCGTTCTGGGGACTGACGTTGTGGGAGTGACAGAAAAAGCGGAAAATGGTCACTGCCACACAGATCGTCGTGGGCTCTCCAGTGGACAGATGGTGGAAGGCTGTGGCTGCAGATCGATAAATCAATGGCCGAGAACGTGCCATGTGCCACACTAAAGTGTGTGGGGGCACCAGTATTTAATAGGCAGAGGTCGAGTTGAGAAAGTAAAGACTCCACTACTCTGCCTCGGCCAGAAAGCGAAGTACTACCCCACAATGGGTTATGGGCATTGAAGTCGCCCAATAAGAAGAAAGGCGGGGGTAGTTGCGATATAAGTGCAGCCAAAACATTCAAAGAAATATCACCATCTGGAGGGGGATAAAGGCTGCAGACGGTAAACTCTTGTGTTGTCCTTACCCTGACAGCCACTGCTTCTAGTGGTGTACGAAGGGGCACAGGTTCACTATGAACAGAGGTAAGGACATACACACATACACCACCTGAGACCCTGTTATATGAGCTACGGTTACAGTAATATCCCCTGTAGCCACGAAGGGCTGGGGTCCGCATTGCTGGAAACCATGTTTCCTGTAAGGCAATGCAGAAGGCAGGTGTTGTGCTTAAAAGGTGTCGTAGCTCAGCCAGGTGGGGGAAGAAACCGCCGCAGTTCCACTGGAGGATAATGCTGTCTGATAACTGGGAAGACATGGAGATTACAAATCAGCGTCACTCAAATCCGCTGTCTGCCTTTGTTCTGGCTCAGTATCCATAATTTCTGTGATGTCCCCGACTGCGAGGTCGTCTGGGGACGCTAGAATTTCCACCTCGTCCCCAGAGGTCGAGGTGGAGTGGTGAGGTGGCTCGGGAGCCACCGTGGTATCCTTCACGTCGTTGTTTTCAACCTTTTTCCTCCGGTCCTTCTTGCCCCTCGGGGACTTCGCCGGCAGGGCTGGCTTCTCAGACTCAGCCTCAGGGACTGAGGAGGAGCATGAGGCCCTGCGTCCAGCAGCCTTCGGTTTGGCCTGCTGCTGGCGTGTGTCAGAAGTGACACAGGCGGAACCCTCGGAAGGGAGTGTCCCAAGGGACCCCTTCCGAACAAGGGGTGCCGGAGTGGGTTGTTGTGTCTCCGGCAGAAGGGTGGAGGTTGCTCCCAAGGCAGTTACCTGGGGAGCAGAAGAAGGAAGGGGGCCCCCAACCACCTTGGGGGCAGATGTAGGTTTGCGGCCCTGGGGGCCTACAGAAAAAGAATAAGCAGACAAGATGGGTGTCGCCACAGATGATGAAGATGATGATGCAATTGCCGCAAAAGACGTTGTCATGGCCACTGGGTGTAAGCACTCAAATTTCTTTTTTGCCTCAGTATAGGTCAACTGGTCCAAGGTCTTATATTCGATGATTTTCCTTTCTTTCCGGAGCATAGGGCATTGTGATGAACAGGGAGGATGCTCCTGGCCACAGTTCACGCAGATGGGCGGCGGAGGACATGGGGCCTCCGGGTGGGCTGGACGTCCACAATCCCGGCAAGTGGCGCTGGAAGGGCAACGGGACGACATATGCCCAAACTTCCAGCACTGGAAGCATCTCATAGGAGGAGGGATGTAGGGTTTTACATCAACCCGGTAGCACATCACCTTCACCTTCTCTGGCAGTGTATCGCCTTCAAAGGCTACGATGAAGGCACCGGTGGCCACCCTATTATCTTTCGACCCACGATGGATGCGCCGGACGAAGTGAACACCTCGCCGCTCGAGGTTGGCGCGCAGCTCCTCATCAGATTGTAAGAGGAGATCCCGATGAAAAATAATACCCTGGACCAGATTGAGGGACCTATGTGGCGCAATGTTGACTGCGATATCTCCCAGCTTATCGCAGGTAAGCAATGCCCGCGACTGGGCAGGGGATGCGGTGTGAATCAACACAGAGCCATTGTGCATCTTGGAGAGGGACTCCACATCTCCAAACTTCTCCTCCAGATGGTCTACGAAGAATTGAGGCTTTACGGTCATAAATGATTCCCCATCAACCCTTGTACAGACTAAATATCGAGGCGAATATGGCTCATTGATGGTAGCAGCCCTGCGTTCCTCCCAGGGCGTGGCCAAGGAAGGGAACGACTTGGGGTCATATGAAGAGGCATAAAACTTACCACGCTTTGAGATGGTGGTTATACGTCCACCAACGTTTTCTTTTGCTCGTTTCATGTTGTTCCCACGAGCAGCTAGGGATCTAAAGGTCCACCCAGGCAGAGCCCCGCTTGCCTGGGTAAGCCTTATACAACTGAGGTGCGGCAGGTTCCCCAGAGGTTGCTCGCTAACGACTGTTCAACCTCAACAGCCATGCATCTCCTCGGCACGTAGCACACCTTGAGATTGAGGTTTTTTTTATAGAGGTTTGTACCATCCTCGCGATCCGGGCGATTAAGCCAAGATCCCCGGCCTCTGAGACGTACAACGTTCCACCGTCGCGCCAAACGATGGTCGTTGAGGCACGCACAGAGCTTACGGTGTAGCGGACTGTTGGCGCGACACAGCCCACAGCTCAGGACCCCGGGTTCGCCAAGCCCGTACTCAGCAAATTAATGCTGAGCCCCTGAGGGGTTGACAGATCTAGAAATATACATGTAGTGGACTAGTATCATACCGTTCAAATGGAGCAGTAACTTTGCTGGCTGGAAGTACTGGCCTGGGATTAACACCAAATCCAATTCATCAATTGAACAATCTTTATTATTATCATAGAACATTAAAGGAAATAGTTCCAAAAACAACAACTGAGTTAAGCTCAAATTCAAAAACAGGAATTCACACATCAAAAATTATAGCAATTAGAAAACAATTCCATGAATAGAACAACTGTGTTAACAAACAATACATTCAACAAGGATTAACGTAAATAGGAATTCACACTCCAAAAATCATAGAATTAGAAAACAATTCCATGAATAGAACAACTGTACGAACAGTACCTACAACAAAGATTACATGGCTTAATGAAAATAATGACCACACAATCAGAATTAAAGATAGTTTGAGGAGAATTACTAACCCTAAAACAAGTGTCTAAAACCCTCTATTCTAAACAACATAATTCATGAAGTTACTAAAGGACATGCAATTGGCCAGGAAGCAATTCTTGTAACATAAGTTCCAGGTGGCCAAAACCAACAACAACTACCCTTAACCTGTCCGACACCACCCCCAAGGACTCATGGAGTAAAATGCAACTTGTGGATTAGAATGCTCCAAAATTTCCACCTGAGCAACGCTCGAAATCAAAATCAAGTCTGTGAGTGCTAATCGGAATTGATGCCTCATGCAAAATTTGAGTTACACCAAAAGAATCAAAACTTGTTAAACATCATTTTAAATTTCAACATTAAACCTTAATGGACAACACACTTACGCCTGAAGGGGTGCCTAACATATCCTGTTCTACGAAAACTTGAGCAGTTCCACATGAAATCTGAACTTCTCCAGGGCAAACAAGACCACCAACACTTCGCATTCATATACAGAATACCTTGACTGGACCGGCGGGTCTTCTGTAGGTGTACACAACAGGATGTCTTTCCCTCCTGTTCTTGCAGTAAAACAGCCACCACCCCCAAATTGCACGCATCAGTTTGAACAATGAAGGGAAGTTTGAAATTCAGGATAGCCAGAACTGGTGGGTTACTGAGCGCAACCTTGATGGCCTCTAATGATGCCTGATGACTTTTGTCCCACATACAAGCTACTCCCTTTTTACGTAGATCTTTAAGAAGACTGGCTAGCTTTGCAAAATTTGGCACAAAGTTTGAAAAAAATCTGGCTATAGCCTTTTTATTAGCCGGCACCGGAACTTAACAAAGGTTGCTGGTTCGCTCTTGATCAATTCGGCCGCCATCAGTTGACACTAAATGACCCAGGAAAGAAATCTGCCACCTTGCCATAGTAATTTTAGATAGTTTAACCATCAGTCCAGCCTCCAGAAACCTAACAAAAATGGCTTCTATGTCTTCTAAATGTTCGGCAAAGGTTGAACTATAAATCAGCATGTCATCCAGATAGTGATAGACTAAATTTTAAGTCATCCAATGCATAATCCAACAGGCACAACAATACAGCAGCACCAGTCGCAAGGCCAAACTCAGATTTACTGGAGTTGATATTACAAATCCCTAACGAACTATGGCAGGAACACAATGCTAATCTCTATCTGAGGGCCGGAACTTAAAATAAAAAAAATCCTCTCCTTGCAAACCAACATTAAGCCCATATGATGTATGAACTCACGCCCTAAAATAACATTTACAGATAAACCCCCCCACCACCACCAAATCAGTAGGCCACAAGAACCCTAATACACTCAATTTTGAGTGCATTTCACCTAACTAAGGCAATCTGCCACCATTTACTACTCGACATGTGTAACACTGCACTAAGATGTGCTGGCCGTGCACCAAGGCATATTTAGCCACAGGGTGATCCTCACTACCAACACACACTGTCTGCCTGTCTGTCCATGCAAATGGACAGTTTGTTGTGGTCATTCCCATATAGAACGCTTCACAGTGCAGGCATGTCAGTTGGTAAATCACGTGGGTTCTGTCGCAAGTGGCTCTGCCCTTGATCATGTACACCTTCCGGTTTACTGGACTGGAGTAAGTGGTGGTGGAAGGTTGCATAGGGCAGGTTTTACAATGGGGGCGGTTGCATGGGTAGGTGGTTTGGGGATTTCATAGGGATGGACTAGGAGGTTACGAAGGTTAGGTGGGCGGCGGAAAGACATTCTTGGTGGAGTGGGAAGGATGTCATTAAGGATGTATCTCATTTCGGGGCAGGATTTAATGAAGTTGTATCCTTGCTGGAGACCCACATTCAGAGTCTGCTCCAGTCCCGGAAAGTATCCGGTGACAAAAGGGGCACTTCTGGGGTTCTTCGGTGGAAAGTTCTGGTTTTGAGGGGATGAGGAGATGGCTCTGGTAATTTGCTTCTGAACCAAATAGCTGTGGGATGTGAAAGCTGTTATTAGGTTATTGGTGTACTGGTTCAGGGATTCGGAACTGGAGCAGACTCTTTTGCCACGAAGACCTAAGCTGTAGGGAAGGGAACGTTTGATGTGGAATGGATGGCAGCTGTCATAATGGTGGTACTGTTGTTTGTTGGTTGGTTTGATGTGGACGGATGTGTGAAGTTGGCCATTGGACAGATGGAGGTTGACATGGAGGAAAGTGACATGGGATTTGATGGTCCCATCATAAACCGTGCACTTTCTGTAACAAACTCACAAAGACATCGTCACAGTGCAGCTCACAGTGATATATCAACATGCCAACACAGATCAACTGCAGAATCGTTGACTTTGAAGGCAACTGAACACAGCACTTATACTGAAAGCGTGTTTATTACGCAGCACTAAATGCCTCTCGGGCAGAGTGCTCTGCTATTTATACACAGACAGAATGTACCAGAAATTAGAAGAACAGTTAACATAAGAAACAAGTAAAATTTAAAAGTGAATATAAGAAAGATGTAGAACATTCGGGAATTGTTAATTACAAAGAAATAATATTTTTGCTGGTGGGCAGGCTTGAATCGGTGACCTTCAGCACTGCAGTCAGTGACGCTATCCCTTGCGCCACGCCGCCAGTTGGTTTACGTGGTATCTCGTGGCAATAAAAACAGACACATACACCCAAAACCTTAACTTTTGCAAGCCTAGGTTTCTTCTTCAGAGAAAGAGCAAGGAAGGAGAGGGAAAAGGAAAGCATGCAGGTTTTAAGGAAGTGGATTAATAGTTGTTCCAATCCCGGGAGTGGAAGGACTTACCTTAGGGGGAAAAAAAGGAAAGGTAAACAAGCACACACACACACACACACACACACACACACCAAGGCAGACATTTGTAGAAAGCAAATAATTTGGACAGAGTTACCAGTTGAGGCAGAGCCTCTGTCCAGAGAACCGAGGCAAAAAATACTTCCCACCAACACCAATCTTTCAGTGCTCCGGAGGTAGGAACTTGCCCTTCAGCATATTCTCTCTTCCCGTTGCCCACCTGGTCTCAACCTCCGCTAAATTCGAATTCCCACCCACCTTTCTATAACATCTTTGCCACGGTTTTCTGGACAGATCCTCTGCCTTAACTGGTATCTCTGTCCAACTTATTTGCTTTCTACAAATGTCTGCCTTGGTCTGTTTGCGTGTGTATATGTGTGGGTGTGTGCTTGCTTGTTTACCCTTCCTTTTTTCCCTAAGGTAAGTCCTTCCACTCCCGGAAATGGAATGACTCCCCATCCACCACCTCAAAACCTGCACCCCTAACTTTTTCACCTCCTTCCTTCCTCTTTTCCTGATGAAGCGGCAAACGGTTGCGAAAGCTTGAATCTGTGTTTGTGTGTGTTTTTATTTGTTTTGTGTCTGTCAACGAACTTGTACTTTGGAAAGTTAAACGACCTCTATTTTCTATACCTATTTTCTCTACCAGGAAAGTTTCCCTCTATAATACTTTCTCTCTCTCTCTCTCTCTCTCTCTCTCTCTCTCTCTCTCTCTCTCTCTCTCTCTCTCTCTCTATCTCGATGTGACTTCCTTATACACAAATATCCCACATGCCCAGGGCCTCGCTGCGATGGAGTATTTCCTTTCACGCCGACCACCCACTTCCCTACCTAAAACCTCTTTCCTTAATACCCTAGCCAGCTTCATCCTAACCCACAACTTCTTCACTTTTGAGGGCCAAACATACCAACAACTAAAGGGAACAGCCATGGGAAACAGGTTGGCTCCATCAAACGCAAACTTATTTATGGGACGCTTAGAGGAAGCCTTCCTGGATACCCAAGCCTGTCAACCCAAAGTCTGGTACAGATTCACTGATGACATCTTCATGATCTGGACTAACAGTGAAGAAGAACTCCAGCATTTCCTCTTCAACCTCAACTCCTTTGGTCCCATCCAATGTAAGGAAGGCCAAATTCTCATGGAATTTTGTGTAAACTTCAGATTTTCCGAGCAGCAAATCATCTTTGATGGAGCCTACAAGTGCAGCTGTCTTGGGTGGATGACGAAACATCACTTTCATTTTGTGTCTGCTGAGAATCCGTCCTATTTTTGATGAGATATGTGGCAGGAAAGCCATTCATTTGCAATGCAATGCATGGGTACTCTCCACAGCAGATACAGAAGGAACTGCAAATGAAACCAAAGAAGCCACTAAGAATACAGAAAAAGTTGAAGAAACCTCTGGCACATATGTACATGTGGCCGCATGCACGGTTTCATAATGCGGGAGTATAAAGAGCCGAAGCGAACACTGGGGAATCAGTCTAACGGCTCACTCTTTAGATGATGTAGCTGCCAAAATTTCAACATTGTCATACAACATACTGTGACCAGTGTCAATACAGTGCTCTCTCTCTCTCTCTCTCTCTCTCTCTCTCTATCTATCTATCTCCCCTCCCTCCCTCTCACTCCCTCTCTCCCTTCCCCCCTCTCTCCCTCCCTCCCCATCCCCCTCTCTCTTTCTCTGTGAGTCTGAGATAGATACATCAAAGTTTATAATCAATGTTTTTCTTTTTCCAGGTATTTAGAGTTCAGAATGCTGAAGTTGATGAGTTGGGTCCAACTGCACCTTACAAAAGATTAGAACCAGTTCAAGTGTCAGTAGAGTATCCTGTAATAAGTGGAGTGCCACCTCCCTCGTAAGTGTTGCATTTCAAGTAATAATTAAATCAGTGCAGTACCAGTCTAGCTAAAGATAGGTGAAATTGCGTACTCTGTTCCTAAGTGGGCCAATTAGACCATGCTTTGTGAATTGTGTGATTGAATGTGGTATGAAGGGGCATGTGGTCAGTGCACCTCTATCTTAGTTTCTTGTTTTTGGAACTGCTACTACCATGTCAAGTAACTCTTCAGTTGGCATTGTGTGGCTGAGTACAACATTTGACAACACTGTGCCTGCGTGTATGTTCCGAATATTTGCTGCAGTAAATAATCACAAAAACTGTTGTTTCTAAGCTATTTTTAAACGTTTCAAGTTGTTATAAATATAAGTGTTGTTATATTAGTGGAAGTGTTAGCGTAGTGTTAAATAAGTTAAACGGCGTAAAAAGTGTATTTTTCTTCTCGTGCCTATATCACGTATTTGTAACCCTAATTTAATGCTCACAAATCATTGTAAACAGTGACTAAAACTTGTATCTATTTACCCATTCTTCTATTTTTCATGTGCTGCATATAGAAGTTAAGGTTTAAAAAGTCTATCAACCACAAATAAATGTAAAAAAGTGTAGATGAAAATTTCGTGGTTTAGCAAAAGTGTGTAGTTAGCCATGTTTGTAGGCCTAATTTTGTTTTCGTGCACGAGTTTCTTCTTATTCAGTGCCCTTTCAGTTTATTCTATTTAAAGCTGTGTGAACAGTTTTTTAAGTGCCTATTGTTGTAACTTTTATGTTTTTAGTGAATACTTCATGAAGTTTTTAAGATTTCTGTTTTTACCATGGGTGAGAAGTGGTTTTGTAGGACCTGCACTAGAGATAGGAAAATAGTGGAGCAGGAGGAGAAAACTGCAGCTCTTCAATCTGAATTAGATAAGGCAAGGGAGAACCTGAGCAGGTTAAAGAGGGAGAAGGGTGAACTGTAGTGGGAAGTGGCAACAGGTAACAGGGGGAACAGGAGTAGGACAGTTTCAGACAGCTTTATCATTAACATGAAAAATAGAAGTGGCCTATTTCCTCAGTCAAAATAGGATGAGCCTCATATAGCTGAAGCTGTAGAGAGGGCACAACAAACTTTCAAGAAGAATTTGAAAAAAGGTAGGGAAATTCGTTAAAAGAAAGGAAGTCTTGTTGTTAGGTAGCTCTCACGGTAGAGATGTTGGCCAACTACTGCAGGAAGGTCAGGTCCAGAGTAGCAGGTCACAAACTTTTTCAAACTAAATGCTGGTCTGAGTCAGGTAACAGATGATATAGGTTCTTTATGCAAAGATTTCACAAAGGAGGAAACCGTGGTTATAGTGGGTGGTCCGGGAAATAGCATTGACAAAGACTCTGAATATTCCATAGAGAGTGACCTCGTGAAGTTAGCATCAGCAACAAAGCATACTAGTGTGGGATTTATGTCTGTTTTGAGATGGCATGATCGGCCTCATTTGAACTCTTCTGTCAAGAGAGTGAACTTGGAGCTGGAACGACTGCTCATGTCAGAGATGGGGTCTCATATTGGTTTGATTTCTGTGGATGCTATCTGTAGGTGGGACTTTACTAGGCATGACTTCACCTCAACAGGAAACAGGAAAGGGAAGGGAAAACTGTCTGGGTTCATTACAAGTAACTTAGGGGGCAGGAGGGGGGGGGGGGGTGGGAGCACTGTCACAAATGGTAAAATACCAGTGATTACAGATATCAGAGGGATGCCTTTTTTAGGATAGGGAGGGGGGAAAGAAAACCAGTTTTGAGATAGCTTGGAAAACTTTCTCAGTTTGAGAAAACAGATAAACACTAGATAGATTTTAGCAAAGAATGTTTAATAGAAAGTACTCCGAATCTGCGAGCAAATATTTGTTCTACTATTAGTATGCAATATCAGTTATATTTATTACATCAGAACATCCCAGGACTCAGAAATCAACTTGATGAACTACTCATTTGTATTTATGAAATAGAGTCCTCTAACCCTATTGACATAATTTGCCTCTCTGAATATCATGTGACCACTGGTATAGATATTGCCGCGAGAGAACATTAACTCCGACTGTCGGCGTGGCGCAGGGGATAGCATCATGGACTGCAGTACAGAAGGTCGCCGGTTCCATCCCGCCCCACGGCGAAAATTTATTTCTTTGTAATTAACAATTCCAGAAGGTTCTACATCTTTCTTATGTTCACTTGTAATTTCTACTTGTTTCTTATGTTAACTGTTCTTCTAACTTCTGGTAAATTCTGTCTGTGTATAAATAGCAGAGCACTCTGCCTGAGAGGCAGTCAGTGCTGCGTGTATGTTGACTTCTTAATAAACGTGCTTTGAGTATAAGTGCTGTATTCAGTTGTCTTCGAAGTCAAGCCTGCTTCCATTGCAACGCGACATTGTTTGGTGGAGGTGCTGGGTACACTGTGCAACAGCTGCATCACCGTGGCTCCGATTAGGCAACGTAAAAGCCGTCACTTACATGGACTGGAACTGGAATACAAGGGATATACCGAGTACATCCTTCCTAAAGTCCGTATTATCAGAAGAACGATGGATACGAAACCAGCAATAAGACAGCTGCACATCAGACACCCGTCGGTGTTCTCTGAAGATGCTGGACAGGACCCCAACAAATGGCTAAAACGGTTCGACCGAGTCGTCAAGTACAACAGGAGGGATCATACGATGTGCTTGGCCAACGTTTATTTCTACCTGGACGGAACAGCCCAGCAATGGTTCGAAAACAATGAAGACAAGTTGAATGACTGGGAGACGTTCCAGGAGGAACTTAAGAAGATGATGGAGATCACCAGCGACAAATCCGCTCGATGGAAGAACAACTGAAGAACCGGGCCCAACGACATGGTGAGCCGACACAATCGTACATACAGAATGTTTTGGCCCTGTGTAACATAGTCAATATGAACATGACTGAGGTGGACAAAATCACGCACCTCATGAAGGGAATTGCAGAAGATATGTACCAAGCTCTTCTGATAAAAGACGTCACTACGACAGAAGAGTTCATCAATTGGTGCCAGCGTATTGAAGAGATGCAACAAAGGAGGGTTGGACGCAAGAAGTATGACAGACTCCCAAATGTAGTCCCTACGGCCGTTGTGGAAGACCAGCATGACTTCGCTTCTCTCATACGACAAATCGTGATAGAAGAATTACAACAGTGCACGGCAGCCGGGACTATTAGACCGAGCGAGCATCAGATTATGGCCATGGATGTGAGCCCTGTAAGTCACAAGGGAGCCGACGCCACTGAGGACGAGGTATTTCAAACATTAGCTCCTGTCTGCCCCGTCAATCGCATCCAACGTGAAGAATGGCATCGCCCCGCTATGACTTACGCTGCGGCCGCCAAACGGCAGCCCATGAACCGGCCGACGCGAACACAGCCATCTCCCCCAGTAACTATGATGCCCCGCAGAAGAACAGACATCTGGAGGACAGAAGACAACACACCACTGTGTTTCCACTGTGGACGCCCTGGACATGCCGTAAGCTACTGCAGAGAGAGGAGGCGAGTATTCGATGATTATTTTGCCGCAAGATGTCAGCCGTCGGAGCAGTTCTATCCCAGGCAGTCACCTGTCAGTCGACCTATGGAAAGAAGCCCATCGCCGTACCCTAGACGAGGTCGCTCCCTGACGCGCCGCAGCCGTTCACCGTCGCCGTACAGAGGTACCAGCCGCTCCCCTAGCCGCCGCGCCCAGGAAAACTAAGCGAGGTGACCATCTGTGGAGGTGAGGCCGCCGCCGATGAAAATCCTCCATGGACAACAGTTGCTAAGATGCTGGGAAATCTCATCAACGTCACAATCGACGGCCAACCTGTCTGGGCACTTGTTGATTCAGGAGACTCTTTTTCTATATTGTCGGATAATTACTGCCGCATACTAAAGAAGACAATGTTCTGTGATATGGGGGCAACTGTGCTGAAGGTCACGAATGGAAAGTCCGTCAATCCAGCAGGAACTTGTGTCGCACGAATAACCATCAACAACAGGAACCAGCCGTTTGAATTTGTCGTGTTAACAGAATGTAGTCACAATGTCATCCTAGGGTGGGACTTCCTTCAGGCATCCCAAGCTATCATTGACTGTGGAAGATCTGAGCTGCAAATTGAAGAAGTTGTTCCGACGGATACAAGTAATACAGAATTTTTTGGGAAGTTATTCGTCGTTGACAATGTGACGATACCACCATTGACATTGAGAAGAGTTGCAGTCACAAACACAGATGACCGGTTAAACTGTGAAGTTCTTGTTGATAGTAAATAGTTTATCAGGCTCACAAAATAAATTTACATCATAAGCATTACTGGTGGTCAAGGAGAGATATGGATCACAAATTGTCACGAGCAGACAATTTATCTCCAAGGGAATAACCAATCCAGGACGGTGAGCTCATCGTCATCAATGAAGACCCATGTCCTGCTGTTAGTACAGACAACACGCTGGAGGAAACGAATGTGGAACTGCCAATAGGGCCTGGACTGACCAAGCAACAACGCCAGCAGCTGTTAGGTATACTACGCCAATTTTTGGATGCATTCTCACCTCAGCAGAGGAAAAGTCAGATGAAACGGCCCACGATAAAGCACAGTATCAATACTGGGGATCATCCGCCAATTAGCCAGTGTTCGTATAGAGTGTCGCCAGCTGAAAGACAGATAATTCGGGAGGAAGTGGAGAAGATGTTGCGAGATGACATTATTCAACCTTCGGAGAGTCCTTGGTCGTCTCCGGTGGTCCTCGTAAAGAAGAAGGATGGCATGTGGAAATTCTGTGTCGACTATCGGCGGCTGAACAGAATCACAAAGAAAGATGTCTAACCATTGCCGCGTGTTGACGACACCTTAGACTGCTTGAAAGGAGCTACATACTTCTCAACTATGGACATGCAGATAGGTTACTGGGAAATCGAGGTTGACGAAGCTGACAGGGAGAAGACGGCTTTTATTACACCTGACGGCCTCTATGAATTTAAAGTAATGCCATTTGGATTATGTAATGCTCCAGCCACATTCGAACGCATGATGGACAACTTGCTTCGACACCTTAAGTGGACAACGTGTCTCTGCTATTTAGATGACATTGTCGTTTTCTCGAAAACATTTGAAGAACATCTGAGTCGCTGCCAACTGTGCTGAAGTGTGTACAGGCTGCAGGTCTCCGCCTCGGTCCAAAGAAGTGCCTTTTCGTCGCCAAAGAGATAAAAATCCTGGGGCACCTAGTCAACAGAGATGCTGTCAGTCCTGATCCAGATAAAGTAAGGGCAGAATATCCAACTCCTCAGCACATTCGTGATGTGAGAAGTTTTCTCGGGCTGTGCTCATACTTCCGACGTTTCATAAAAGGATTTTGTAACAAGGCACGTCCATTATATGAACTTCTGCAGGGTGACACCAAATTTTACTGGGATGAGAAAAAAGAAAGAGCTTTCCTGGCACTTAAGGAGGCTCTAACTTCCGCACCAGTGCTAGCCTTGTACGACGAGAATGCAGAAACGGAACTTCACACAGAGGCCAGTGGTTATGGGATTGGTGCAGTGCTTGTACAAGTATTCTGAAAAAGTGATAGCCTATGCGTCAAGAGTACTCTCGAAGTCCGAGATAAACTACTCTACAACTGAAAAAGAATGTCTCGCAGTTATCTGGGCTATTAACAAGTTCCGGCAGTATTTATTCGTCGTGACACACCACCATTCTTTGTGTTGGCTGACTAACTTGAGGGATCTATCAGGTTGACTAGCAAGATAGGCACTAAGACTCCAAGAGTACGATGTCACAGTGGTATTCAAGAACGGGCGCAAACACAAGGATGCTGACTGTCTTTCGAGGAATCCGTTAGTAGAACGCAACAGCATGAATGAAATTTCAGCCCTCACTGAATTATATGACATTACAGCTGAACAGAGGGAAGATCCAGCACTATGAAATACTATAGAGGCCTTGGAGAAATGCGAACCAACCAATGGAGAGTTCCAACTTATAAACGGAACATTGTATAAGAGCAACTACAATCCACTGGGCCCCAAATGGCTACTGGTTGTTCCAGCTCATCTCCAGCCAGCTATTCTCAAATATTTCCATGATGCTCCAATATCCGCTCATCTGGGATTCGTGAAGACCCTAGACAGAATCAGACGCAGGTATTACTGGAAAGGTCTCTACCGATCTGTCAAGCACTATGTGAGTCACTGTAAAGAGTGTCAGCAATGGAAGCATGTGCCACAGTTATCTCCAGGACATCTCATACCGATTCCACCGGCAGCAGCTCCATTGATCTTTTAGGGAGGTTCCCGAAGTCGACAACCCGGTAACCGTTGGATAATAGTCTGCACTGATTACCTCACACGCTGTGCTGTCACTAAACCTGTGCCGACTGCAGAAGCTCCAGAGATCGCAAAATTCCTTGTAGAAGACATTATTTTGTAGCATGGAGCACCACGCGTCATGATATCTGATCGTGGAAAAGTATTCTAGTAAAAACTAGTATCAGAGGTAATGTCATGGTGAAACATTGTCCACAGAATGACAACTGCGTACCATCCTCAGACAAATGGTCTTACGGAACATTTTAACAAGACGTTAGCCGACATGCTGTCGATGTTGAGCAGAAGGATTGGGATACAATTTTGCCATACGTGACATTTGCTTACAATACCGCAAGACAAGAAGCCACAGGCTTCACGCCGTTTTTCCTGCTCCATGGCCATGAAGCTGAGATGACAATGGGTACGCTGTTCCCGTTCCAACCAGCCAACACTCAGGACGACTATGTTAAACAGCTCATCACCAGGGTCAAAGAAGCAAGACAGCTTGCTCGCATACGGACACTGGACGCCCAGGAGAAGGACCGTCAGCAGTATAACGACAAGCACTGACCTGTTGTGTACAGGCCAGGAGATCTGGTATGGATGTTTACCCCTGTACGGAAGGTTGGACTGTCAGAAAAGTTATTGAAGTGATACTTTGGTCCGTATCATGTCATACGCCGCCTGTCAGACGTTACATACGAAATTGAGGATTATGAGCCATCGTCGAAACGTCAAAAACGAAGAGACATTGTTCATGTCCTGCGCATGAAGCCTTACTACGATCGTGAAGAGCAGCTAGACGACAATGGCTTCTTGTTCAAGGACTTTAAGGACAGTAATGTTCCTTATGAAGCCATGACAGGAACATCTGTCGTCAATAATCGTGGAGAAGGGAAGGATTCTCTTGAAAGGTCATACAGAGGACCCATGACACGTCAAAATCCAGGACATTGCAGCTGGCTCCACAGGGATCATAACAGCGGGTCGCTGTTTCTCCAGGAGAGGGTGCAATGCTGCGAGAGATCACAAATACCGACTGCCAGCGTGGCGCAGGGGATAGCATCATGGACTGCGGTACAGAAGGTCGCCGGTTCCATCCCGCTCCACGGCGAAAATTTATTTCTTTGTAATTAACAATTCCAGAAGGTTCTACATCTTTCTTATGTTCACTTGTAATTTCTACTTGTTTCTTATGTTAACTGTTCTTCTAACTTCTGGTAAATTCTGTCTGTGTATAAATAGCAGAGCACTCTGCCTGAGAGGCAGTCAGTGATGCGGGTATGTTGAGTTCGTAATAAACGTGCTTTGAGTATAAGTGCTGTGATCAATTGTCTTCGAAGTCAAGCCTACTTCCATTGCAACATGACAATATGTTAAATATTCCAGGATTTCATTTAGCTCTATATTTCAGTAAAGCAGATATGGAAGGAGGAGGAGTTGCCACACTTATTAAAAACTACTAGAAATTCAAGAATATTGATATTAATAAATACTGTCTGGAGCAGCATTTTTAAGCTTGTGCAACAGAAATAGAGCCCCATAACAGACGCTATATAATAGTAACTATTTAGGTGAGCATCTGCAAGAAATTTTAATCTATTCCTAAATCATCTAGAAGCTCTATTGGATTATTTAACAGGAAGAAACAAAGAAATCTTGGTTGCTGGCGACTTTAATACAGATTTTCTTTCAGTAAACATTTATTGCAGTCAGTAACATTGCCTTTCAGTCTAACTCATACTGTAAACTTTCCAACTAGGATAACTAAATCATCTAGGACAGCCATTGATAATATTTTATAGACAAATCAAAGATAACAAAATCATAAGACCAATAATTAATGGCCTATCAGATGATGATATGCAGCTCCTTCTTTTAGGTACAGATTCTAAGCAGATTATGAAGACTGCTAAATCTACATACAAGAGAGTAGTCAATCCACCAAAAATTGAGAATTTTAGAAAACTGCTCAAAAATATGAACTGGAAAGATGTTTATAGTGCTCATGGCATGAATGAAGAATACAACATATTCATTAATAATGTTAGTATTTTGTTTGAAAACTGTTTTCCTCTATCAGTAACTCAAATTAAACAGAAGTCTGTAATAAAATTATGGATTACACAAGGAATAAAGATTTCATGCAAGAACAAAAAGGAAAATGTATCTATCAGCTAAAAGTAGTTTCAATGATAATGACTTAGCTAAATATAAGGAATACTGTAAACTATGTAACCGAGCGGAGATTGCTGCCGTGGGTCATTGTGAATACGCCCATCTGTAACTGACGTGCTGCGCGGGCATTTTCAACACTACGGGGGGCGAGCTGTCACTGGTGCTGTTTGCCACCACTAGTACAGTGACGAGAGTGAATACCATTTGGTGAGCATAAGTGATGTTATATAAATTGTAGAAAGTGATTATTGTAGACTTAAAGATGATCATAGTATATGCCTATCACGAGAAAGACAGCTAGGTTAATGGCATCTACTAGCGATCCCGAACTTATCAGAAAATTATTAGAAGAACAATTTGCTAGTTTTAGGGAGGAAGTAAATAGATTATCTAAGAAAATAGACTCACATACAACTGAACAGAATAAAATGTTGTCTGAGCAAAATAAACAATTTAATGAGTTATGTAAAGATGTCAAGTCAAGTTTTGAAGGTTTTAAAATGTGAAATTCAATTGACATTAAATGAACATACTGAGAAAGTGGAGAATTTTCAGGACACTCTTCAGAAACACGTTGATGAATGTAAAGAACTGTATAATAATCTTTCTGAAGAAATTAATGCTATGAAAAATTCTACACTTCCTTCGGAAGAGATAGTTACTTTAACTAGGAGATAATTGACAAAAAAACTTGATTTGATGTAACAAAACATAAAAGAGGAACAGTTCAATAATATAAAACAAACTTGTAATGAGGTGTTTGTCGTAAATGAAGTAGATAACAAAATTTCTATTCTTAATGAAAGATTTAAAGCCATTTCAGCTAGTGTCAATGTGTTACGACATGAGACTGATTTTGAGCTTTCACAAATGAAAGAAAAGATAACTAATATGGAAAACAAATTAATTTCTATACAGAATAAAAAATGTGATACCACTAATGACCTAACTGGTGTTTGGAAAAGTAAGATCGAAGAGGTAATTAACAAATAACTTAAGGAGAATGTTATTTGTAATGTAGGAAACCATGATACGTTGAACCACCAAACAGTCAGTCATCATCTAGTGGATCTTCCACTCCTGTAGAAGTATATAGTGGTCATGCTTTGTATAATCAACAACAGAGGCGATCAGGGTGCAATAATAATTCGGGATCTGGAGTGAATTTATTAAAACAACTACCTAAGTTTACTCCAGATGGAGAAATAAATCCAAATCAGTTTGTTCGTAAGTTGTCCAGCAATTTAGCAAGGGATTGGACTGATTTACAATAGATAGATTTTGCAATACGCTATATGCAAGGGGAGGCGGCACAATGGGCCTCAGCCCATATAGATGAGTTTACTACGTGGACAGATTTCAAGATTAAATTTAAGGAGACGTATTGGTCTAATAACACACACAGGACAACTTAAAATTTGACATATCTGACCCAAAACCATACGACAAATCTTGTGATACAATTAAGACGTATTTGCAAGAATATTTTACTAAAGCAAAATTTCTAGATAAACCCATTGACGAGGAGTATTAGGTGAAAGCTTTAGTTAGAAGACTACCTCCTTATGCACAAAAAGCCATTTGGTATAAAGAGTGGAAAACTGTAAATGAATTAATTGATGTAGCAGAAGGTGTAGATACTTTACATAAAACACAGGACAGCTACCACGTTAACAGAGTACAAAATGACAACAGTAACAACAAAAAAGTTTGTATATGTCAAGTACAACACCAACCAACAAACAATAAAAGTAAGAATTTTAAACATCGTAAATACTTTAATGGTAATAATTCAAACTATCAACAAAGGTATTACATTACGGAAGCAGTTCCAATGCCAACACAAACAGAAGAGACGAGTTGTTACCAACATAATAGTGTAGTTGTTGAAAATACCATGGAAAACGGACAGCATATGGGTTTGGGGGTCCTATCTCAGAATGCAATAACTGGTATAGATAAAGGACAGTATAACATCGACCTGATTAGACCTTATATAAAACCTTAAGGCACTAACACTTTGTTAGTGAAACAGCTAGCGACTGTTAGGTACCTTAGTCATGTATCTTGTTATTTCCTGTTTATTTTTCTGCAGGATACACCTATCTATTTTCGACTATTCTATAATATTTCATCTCTAGGGCATTAACAGTGTGTTAGTGAAACATTTAACTACTGTTGAGTTCCTGAGTTGTATGCATTGTTTTTCTTTCATTTTTGTGGTGCATACTTGTTCCTCCTTGACTTTTCTAATTATCTTTTTCTCTTTCTCTGGAGTAGGACTAATTTGTAACAAATTTATGTTCTAGCATGCACATACAGTTATTAAAAAGTACCCAGATAAACCGATGAAAGTTACATTTAGGTAGGAAGATAGTAACAGACGGCGTAAGCAAGGATGGTGAATCTAGTAGAATTGCTCATCCACAGATGGCATTCGAGTGGAAGGAGCAAAGTGCTATACGAATTATTACAGCATAAGTAGTGTGGCTGATAGCCGCGAGAGGGTACTACTGGTATTGATAAGCTTAAAGAGTTGACAGAAATCCTCAATTATTGGATAATAAGCTGAACCATAACTGGAGCTAGATTAAATTTGTATTAAACTGAATGTGATAATTACTAAAATGACATGACTGGGACAAATAGTAATGAACAATTAGTTGTAAGTTTTACATTTTTTTAAATATTTCATTGGATTTTATTGTGTGTATTTATGTATGTCTTGTAATGGAAAAAAATGACTTACATTATTAATACAAGGATGGTTCAAAGAAACTTGTTACTTGTAGTCATGAAGTAATCTGTAGTTTTCTCAACAAACTGAGATGACTGTGGATTGAGCACATGATGTGTTGTCCTGACATTTACTACAGATTGCATGATTTTAACTTGGTATGTAAGTTTTATAGGGAATTTTTTTTAAATATTATGGGGAGGTTTATATATTTTGTAATAGGGGTTGGTTTATTACACACATTTACACACATACAGTTACACTTACACAATTGCACACACATTTACGCCACACAAACACATGTCACTATGAGTAGCCAGGTGGTGGATTTGACAATAGGGGTTATTTGGAGCTACCTTTCAGGGGAGTTTCGATTCTGAAAAACATTGATCACCATTGGTGCAGAAGGTCAGCGAACAACAGCTCACCAAAATCCTCTGGTGACATGATGAATAGGAGGAGGACTCTCGGGTCCCTTGGGGGGGGGGGGGGGGGGGTTGAAGGGTTTCCAGTCTTTTTCATCTATCTTCTTTTCTTCTTCGGCTCAAAGTTTCCCATCTTTCTTTTCCTTTCTTACTTCCTTCATGTAAGGTATCATGCTATCTTCCCTCTTTCCATAACGCTAATGGCATCACATCTGGCCTTCCCAGAATTTCAGTGAAATAATTAAATAATTCTGTTGTACATATACAAACATATGTACACCCAATCGAAGCCATCTGTGTCTCGGGAGTTAAGCTGCTCCTAGTAAGTCCGAGACTGACGTTAACATTACATTATGACACTCATACACGTTACACAAACATATGTGACACCCAGTGTTACCAACTGTGTTGTTAAGACATAAACACGTACATAAAATGAAACAAAACAAACATGATACATACACACCCATTAGTTTTAAGTAGGGTTTAGAGTAGTCTTTTTTTTTAAGTTAGGTTAAGCAACTATTTTTTTATTTGTTATGGAATACACAGGTCATAGGCAATTTCACAGTAACAATATAGAGCCTACATACAATTTCATAATGATATTAGAATAGTGCTTCACTACAAAAAACGAATAGATGAAGTTCAGCATTTCTCCTACTTTTATAGCACACTCATTTTCCCGAGGAGGAAATAATAAGAGATAATTGCTAGAGAAATGAGTCTTCACTAGCGCAGTCTGAAATGCAAGACCTTGATAAAATGTGGGAATAGAGGTGTAATTTTCATCTTTCTGTTGTAAACTAGGAATAGGGTGAAAATAGTTTTTATTATGGGACATGTAGAGAATTGATATTGTTTGGAGTGGCAGACCTACAGAATGGCTGTCATCTCTTGTTAGGTACCCTAAAAGAGGACCTACCTGGTTGTGGTACCCAAGAATGAGGCCCCAACCTACATATATATTTTTTAAATTCTCTCACTGTTCGATTTTATTTATTGAATAATGCATACCCTGATAATGATTTTTGGGAGAGAAGTTTACCTCTGACCAAAGATAAATTGGTTTTCCCAAACACTAAATTACTTAAAGGGAGTTATAATTACGTATGTCATACTTAAAGGGAGGTTACAGGTCAATTTCATAGGCAGATTTTAGGGAAATGCTAACTGTCAATTTTAATTACTTGATATATCTGTATCTGTATCTAAATTCAACTTGTTTTCGTGAGTTTGGGGGGAGGGGGGGATATGTAGTGTAACAGCTTACACTACATGTTTCCTGCTAGAGGCTCAAGAAAGTCAAGTATAATTATTTAATGAGTCATATTTAATTTAGCAAAGTGGTAGGAGAATATTTTCTGGCTCCAGTTTTTCTCTGTGCAGGTTTTGTGCAGAAGAAAAAGAATTGGCGAAGAATCCATTGTGCAAGTGATATAATTATTCCGAGATAAAGTAAACCTATGGACTATATGTATATTCTGAAGCTTTTACTATGTTATAATTATTCTTTGGCTGGATATATTGGGGAAACAAGGCAGATAATAAGCCTTTGTATGTATGTAATTAAGTGATAAAATAAACAGTGTACTGGTTCTAGTAACATACTGCTTGCGTGAATTAATAATGGTTTAAATGAGAAGTGTTTGCTATTTTGGGTTCTCTTGTGATGATTGGAAAAGAGTTAACACCCAAGAAGACCTATCAAGATATGTTGCTATGTTAGGACTAGCCGTTCCTCTTATATTTGGCAACTACATTCTTATTACACACATTTAACAACTGAAGAGATCTTATCATAAAGAAGTGGTAATGAGATTATTCCCAACACAAACGGTCAGTTGAGTTACTTAAACAGTAGACACCGTCAGAACAACTCAAGTTATTTGTGTAACCAGTCTATTATAACTGAAACATTTCCTAATTGGTTGAAATATGTCGATATTAAACCTCTATTTAAGAAAGAGGATAAAGAGATCCCATAAAAATTCAGACCAATTTCACTTTTACCAGCATTCTCAAAAATTCTAGAAAAGGTAATGAACAAGCTGCTTCTCAACCACATAACCTCAAATGACATATTGTCCAGAATACAGTTTGGATTTCTGAAAGGTTCCAATATTGAGAAGGTTATTTACACCGTCACTGAGAATGTACTTATTTCATTAGATAATAAATTACAAGCGGCAGGTATTTTCTGTGATTTATCAAAGGCATTTGATTGTGTGAACCGTAACATCCTTTTAGGTAAATTGGAATTTTGTGAAGTCATGGGAATTGCTGCAAAATATTCAAGTCAACAGAAAGCAAAGGGTGTCATTGTAAGGGACTGGTGAATTAAGCCAACAGTCATCATCAGATTGGGAAGAAGTTACATGTGGTGTTCCACAAGGATCCATCTTAGGGCCGTTATTTTTCTCGTGTACATTAATGACCTCTCACCAGTTACACTGCCAGAAGCAGAGTTTATTTTGTTTGCATATGATACAAGTATTGCAATAAACAGAATGTTGAGCTTGGTTTTAGAAAGATCTGCTAATGATATTTTCATTAACATTAATAAATGGTTTAAAGCCAACTCCTTGACATTAAACTTTGAAAAGACTCACTACATGCAGTTCAGAATAAGTAAGGGATTCCCATCTAGTATATGCATAAAGTATGAAAAAGAGCAGATAGAAGAGGCTGACTGTATAAAATTCTGGAATTACTGCTTGATAATATATTTAGTTGGGAGGAACACACGACAGAACTGCAGAAGTGACTGAACAAATCTCTATTTGCAGTACGAGTGGTATCAGACGTAGGAGACATAAAAATTAAAAATCTTGCACACTTTGCTTACTTTTACTCCATAATGTCATATGGTATAATATTTTCAGGTAACTCTTTAAGTCAAGCAAAAGTTTTCAGAGTCCAAAAGCATGTAACATGTATTATTTGTGGTGTAAACTCATGGACATCCTGCAGAAGACTCTTCAAAGAACTGGGTATACTAACTACTGCCTCTCATTATATTTATTTTTTAATGAAACTTGTCATAAATAATATATATCTGTTTTCCCAACAAACAGCTCAGTTCATACTTACCATACTAGGAACAAAAATGATCTTGTACAGGATGGGTTCGAGAGGTGGAGGCGGGGTATAATTTCCGTGCGGGGTTTGGGGAGTGATTGGAGAAATCATGAGTACATGCAGCAAGTTTCTTCTCCAGGAGAAGGTATATTTCCGATTAAGGGATACATGAGCTGGTTCTTAAGGCCTGAGGAGTGGCACCAGTGGTAGATAGGAGTTTAGCATTGTGCAAGGAGACTGCGGGTGCCAGCCCGGCAGGCTGCAGAGCAGAGGGATCATGCTACCCGGTCGAGAGTTGAACGGAGAATCAGTCATGGACTCCTGCCCATCTTGCAGCTAGCAGACACTGAATCTAGGACATTACACACTCTAGTCCCTGATTGGTGGGAATCTTTTGGTAGCTCCATGTTCTGGGCTCTTTTTGGCTGGCACTCTTTGGTGGGGGCTTGGTACTAGCGTGTTGTTCAGCAGTTTTGGTGCCGGTAGTTGCTGCAAGCGCCGGTACAGAGGGTTGCCAAACCGGGGTTGATGGCACCCGGCGCACGGTGTTGAAACGCACGGCTGGCAGCCGGTATTGTGGACAGGGTAGCAACCTCATGTTGGCGCACGGAAGGTGTTTGTTGCCTTGGTAAACGTTATCTTAGTATGGAAATTTGACTTATACTTCAAAAGGAAATTAAATGCCAGTAAACATACCAAGAATATTTTGAAAACTCGTGACTCCTACGTGCCACTGGTGTACAATCTACACAAGGACTTAAAAGCACTTACTTTAGTTTCAAAAGGACTCTTACATGTTTTCACACTGTTACTTGAAGAATGTGTTCCTGAAGTTAACTTCTTTATGTTAGCCCTGCAACTAAGGCTGGGTACAAAAAATCCTGCAGAGTAGTGGATTTCCTAGTTCTTCTAGTGCTGCTTCTGCTTGCCTCTGCTGCTGTTGATGAAGGTGGATATGCTGCGATGTCTTTCTCTGCTGTAGACTGCGGATGGGCCATTGCTGATGAAGGGTCCTGAGCCACCAATGAAAGTTCAACAGTAGCTGTATCTTCTGATGTTTGTGGTGGTGTTCCTGTTGATGCTACTTTTGTTTTCCAGGATATTTCTGGCTTGACAAAACCTTCCACTGCTGGCAGGGGAATAGGGATGCTGTATATATTATTTGTTGATGCACCAGATTTTATTCTTTCAGTACACATGGCCTCTGCTATGGCTGAGATTGAATTGCTTACAAAATGGTCGTCCTTCAGTATTAATTTAGTTAGCATTTTACCAATGTGTGACTTTCCAGCGTTGTTGTAGTGTAAACCATGTTTCGTGAAGAATTCTCTCGAGTTAGGAAGTTCAAAGAATGTCATGTTTTGGAAGCCCTTGCAGATTTTGCTGAATTGTCTGTTTTTGATAGCTCCAAATTTACGATCGAGTTATCCTGCAGATCGTATCTGTGAGGCATACTGGTCACAACAACATTCAGCACTTTGAGATCATGTAGTGTCTTTTTTAAACACTGCATAGAATGTTTGTTGTTGTTTTGGTACATATCATTGCTACCACCCATTATTATGACTGTATCACTTTTAGAAAACTCGTTAAGTGCACTGCCGTTTTTCATTACGATTCCATAAGCTTGCTTATGGAATATCTCCCAAATTGTGCGATTGGATTCATGATTTCCTGTCAGAAAGGACACAGTTTGTTGTCATTAATGGTAAGTCATCGAGTAAAACAGAAGTTATATCTGGAGTTCCCCAGGGAACTCTTCCTTGTGTTTATAAATCATTAAAAGAAAGACCTTATTCATTGCGACGTGATCTGTTTGCAAAGTTTCAATCACCAACTTCTACTTCTGAATGTGAAAATATTTTGCTAGCACCCATCTACTTAGGGAGACATGACCATCCCAATAAAATGAGAGAAATCAGTTCGAAAACGGAACGATTTAAGTGTTTTTCTTCCCGCGCACTATTAGAGAATGGAACGGTAGAGAAAAGTTTTGAAAGTGGTTAATGAACCCTCTGCCAAGCACTTTAATGTGATTTGCAGAGTATCTGTGTAGATGTAGATGTAGATATTTGACACAAATATAGCTAATATAGAATTATTTTTATATGTCACTTCAAATTCCCTCATGATGATTCTATTATTGTTTTACTCCAACATCATTTTTTCCAGATATTAAGTTATATAATGTTCTGGCTCTGATTTCTAATAATGGAAAGTTCAGGTTGGATTATAACAATATAATAAGGACAGGTTACAACTCACCTCAAAGATTTAATGATGAATTGCAACAGGCATATAAGAAAGACACACACACACAATACTTATGCTATTGGCAATTGCCTTCTTCAGAATAAAGAGCATTCACAGAGGCACACGTCACAATCACACCCCCATCATCTCCAGCTGCTGCACTCTAAATCTGCCTGTGTGATTGTGTGAATGCTCTTTATTTCGAAGAAGGCCATGACCGATATTGTGTCGCATGTATGGGTCTAATGAGGGAAACTCCAGATTAGAATTAAATAATGTAATAAGGACAATGCACAACTCATTGTGAAGACATAATGACAAACTGTGTCAGGTGTGGTGAGTTGTAAACTGTAGTTATTATATTGTCAAAATCAAAGTCTGATTTCTACATCTACATATGTGTGAGTTCCCTTCGAAAATCACACTTAAGGGCATAATGGTTCATGGAATCAGTTTCATATGGAGAAGAAAAAAGGTGCTAAATCTCTCAGTTCAAGCAATCATTTATGTTATTTTATTACTATTAACATTTCTCCATCTGTATTTCTTCAGGCTTTCCAGAGTTGTCCTCTTTGCTACCCCAGTGCCTGACAAATAGAGGTACTGTGGTTGTCTTCAATCTACATAATTTGTCTACTAGTAATGAGTCACATGTATCTTTGATTGAAGTTGCAAAAATAGCCAGGAATACACACACACAGACACATATCCAAGGAATTACTGAATTTTCTGATTTTCCTTCATTGTAAGCGGTTTATGACTACTGTGTAATTTGTATTGTTTGTATTGCAGACCTAAGAGGAGGTTTCCATGTGTTATTCCACTTAGTGAGTACCACATACCAGCCAGTGTGACAGAAATAATTAATAGCGGATTTGAGGAGAAACCAGAAATGAAAAGTAATGTAAAGGACGTACTAAAAAAATTTAAGTAAGTATTATTTAAAACATGAGTATTGCTAATACACAGTTAATTCCCTGTCCCATACATGATATTCACAATAAACTTTGTGTTGTGGAATGTCAGTTGAATGAAACATTGAGACCAAAAGTCACAAGTTTGTAATTAATTACAAGACACCAGATTTTAATGACTTAAAAATTATAAGACATTCTTGTTGCTTTATCATTTCCTGTGCAATATAAAATTAACTGAATATTGTATTTAACTTTTTGTTGTGTTTGAAACTGACTAGCACTTATTTTAGAAATGACTACATGTGTTTAACACTAAAATGACATTCTTAGTACTGTGACCTATTGTTTGCAGTATTTGGATTACTTAACACTTCCTGTCAGTCTTCAGTTACTGCACAGTTACTCTGGATCAGATGATGCACTTTCAGATTTTTATTTTTGAACAGTTACAGTAATCAATTAGGACTGTTTTGTAACTGATAAAGCTCTTCTCTGCCTCACTGGACAACACAGGAGTGTACTCAAATGTATTTGCAAATGCTGCCTTATTCCTAGTAAGACTGTTACTAATTATGCACATTGTGGAAAATCCAGGATTCCGCTGGAGAAGACATAGCAGTTTGTTGTTCAATTTGTCAGCCACATGACCACAAGCTTGAACCAACTCACCATTTACATGTTGCACAAGCCATCTCATGGTGTTTGTTGGAGGTACTACATGTATCACGGTCACTTCCTCCTTTTCAACCGCAATGGAGTAGCCAAGCGGTCTAAGGCGCCTCGCTGCGGTTGCTCGCCGTCAGAGGTTCGAGTCCTCCCAGGGGCATGGGTGTATATGTTGTCTTTAGCTTAGTTTACCTTAGTTTAAGTAGTTTGTAAGCTACGGACTGATGACCATGCAGTTTGGTCCGATAGATTTACAAACAAAGAAAACCTCCTTTTCCTGTTCCATTTGACATGTGGTCTTCAAGAGAAATGACAGCTGGTAAAACTCTTTGTGGGCTCTAATTTTATTCTTATATTCATAGAAGGAACCACTATTGTTAGGCCCTTCACGAAGCATATGCTCTTAAAACTTTGACAGAGTTCCACCTCCTTTCTTGCACTGCCTGCCTCTAAAGTTGGCTAAAATCTCCATGCCACTTTCAGGCTCACTAAATGAGCCTGTAACAAAGTGTACTCTATCAATCCTATCTGGTGTAAACCTCACATTGATGATAACATTCAAGTATTGGTTGCACAGATGTTATGTAACCTACTTCCTTTGTTAATTGATTGCATTTCCAGACAGCTCTTCTGTCTGGCATCTAATAATCATATAATGAGTAGTTTTGGATGTTAAATCCTGAGCTTCCTTGGGCCACGAAGGTCACGGTAGCAGATGGAACTCGCCACGAGTATGCAATGCGGCCACTAGATGTGAGGCGCAATGAATTCATAATGGGAAAATAAATGCGGCATACGTTAGTTATTGTCTGACTTGGTATACACTCTGTATATATGTGCTGTTTCATGAGACAATACGTAACATCAGTTTTACTTGGACATAAGTGATTATCATGTGACATATAATATGAATACCTATTATAGGATACTACTTCAGGATAGGGTCATGGGTTGCCCATAGAAAGGGCCCATGTTCAAATCTTGTTACTGTCTAATAATTTTACTTATTTTCATTTCAATTCCACATTTTCTGTCGTCTGGAAATCATAAGAAAATGTGAATACATTTTTAATGATAATGACATTTTATTCTATATTGTAGATTGTGTTAAACTGTTCAATACAGTCACATGAAATTATTTCTGTACACCAATAACAGTTACTGGAACATAATTCCCACTTTTAAGTAGCGAGAATGCTGAAACAAAATATTCATGCAGCTTAAAATGAGGTTAATTTGCCAGGGGGTTTAATTAATAGGACTAGTATAATTCGTACATGATTTCGCCACAGAAGGAAGGCATTATTGGGCATTAGCCTCACACAGAGGAGATATAAAATAACAGGAAAATACATCTGCAGTTGACCTGCAGAGCTTTCTGCAGATTGTGTACAGGCTTCGGAATTTTTACATTCACTCTTACAAATTTATGCAAAACGCTCTGCTGATCAACTGCATGTGCATTTTTCTGGGGTATCTTATATCTTCTGTGGCCAAAAATATTTTCTTTCTTCCTTCCTTCTGAGGAGAAACAAGCAGGTATGAATTTCACCAACATCATTGATAAAGTATCCTGGCTGATAAATCTCAATTCATTGTGCAAGGAAAGATTGTTTCAGCATGCAGGCTTCTCCATTAAAGAGTGTAGATTCACATCTGTTCATTATAATTTCCAGTTCACAGAAAAAATAGTACTGAAATACAAGTAAGTTAAGTTGCCAGAAAGTAGTTTTGTACATGATACCGATTCATTGCAAATAAATTCTTGTCATTTAACCACCAGTACAAGCCACAGTTTTGAAACAAACCAACGTGCTCACATTATTTTTATATTTATTGAAGAGAAATTAATACGGCACACTGTCTGACCCAACAGAAAACACATACAGTGCGTGTTAACAAATCCCATAACTTTTAAAATACATCACAGTTATTTTCGCTTAATGAAAAACAGAACTCATTGCGCCTGACATCTAGTGGCAGCACTACGTACTTGGCGACTATGCTATCTGCAACTGCAACCTTCGCGGCCCTAGGAAGCTCGGGATTTAACGTCCAGTCACATATTAGTAAAAATAAAGTTCTAACAAAATGTCAGTTTGGTTTTCAAGAAGGCTTTTCAACAGAAAATGCTGTATATACCTTCACTGATGAAATATTAAATGCTTTGAATAACTGGACATCACCAGTTGGGATTTTTTGTGATCTCTCAAAGGCTTTTGATTGTGTAAATCTTGAGATTCTTCTAGATAAGCTTAAGTATTGTGGTATGAGTGGAACAATGCACAAATGGTGTACATCATACTTAAGTGGAAGAGTACATAAAACGTTACCACCTTACAGTGTTCTGTTCACCGACTCAGTGATTGTGGTCTTAACGTCTTAATAAATCTCCACAGCATCAAAGTTCAGGACAGTTACCTTGCTATCTCGTGGATATAGAATCTTCTTAAAATACAGCATCTACATAACCTGCTTACAGGAATCCCTAGAATTCATTCAGAATACGTGCAGCTAGAGAAATGTTCTCTATTTTATGTGTGCGTCAAAATTGAGGCAAGAACTCAGAGGAAACACCAGGTATCTGAAAAGCTGTTTAGTTTCATCACTTTTACCCTACAATGCATTACACAAATATGTACATCGGTGCCCAAACTGGATAGTGGCGACTTGTAAAGCTGTTACAAGACTGCCTTTTTCGATCTTTGTGTGGCCTCCTTTTATAGTCTGGCTTACAATATCATACATTGTTACAAATATTATAGATATGAAAAACAATTAGTTTGGCCATATTATGGCAAGATAATAGCAGCTTTACATTCAAAATTAAAGTATTATCAATTTACATCAATTCATATTAATCCTGCTTTCATATATTGGGTTGCGGATCTGAAATATGCTTAACTATAAAATACAACAATACATTGTTTGTTTATACTAGTATCTTGAAAAATAGTGAAAGGCAAATGTTCCTACTATGTACAGAATAATGAAATAAAGTATTAGTTGTTTTGCTGTATACATGAACACGGGAATATTTCATATAGGCTTAGTTAATCTACAATGCTGCCCATGCTGTCAAGTTTATATTAGAAACATTTATTATATTTATTTTTTCATGGCCAGTTCTTACTCAAATATACAATAGAATATATCTCTAAGCATACTATTTCACTTTATGTTTTCCTAAAGTGCATATTAGCAGTTTTTAGTTTCATGGCCATGTGCTCTTGTTTCTTTTCCTATTTTATGATGAAATGTTATTTGTTTGTCTTCCTAGCAATGTATGTATCTTCTCTTAATCATTACTTTATCTAGAAATCATGTTTATTATATTACACACACTCTGAGATCACAAACTGTCATTTAACAGTTGAGGTTCTAATAAATTATTTGTTTAATTTGTTATTTGGGTGATGAAGCAGTAAACATTTAGCTCTGTAGCTTGCCTATTACATCTCAGTACTCCCCCAAAAGAATTGTACAACAGCAAGTTGGCCAAGGCTTTTGCAATCTTTTTATGTAAAAGCAAGTTATTCTGTGATTAATCTTTTTTCTTTCAGTAATTAATATAACCATAGAACATTTATGTGTGTAACACAATAATACTGTTTACAGGATTTCTCTTTGAGATTGATAAATGGGGTAATTATTTGAACATTCAAACCCTAATCTTGATACCAAAAGTTGTATATACACAAAATATGCCATAGCTGAATAGCTAAAACATTATTTACAGATTATGACCAAATTCATATTCAAGAAAATTTACCAGATTTGAATGATGAAAAACATTTTTGTAACAGTATTCAGTTTCGACCAAACTGTTCATGGCAATAGTACTTAATATCAAAATTATCAATGTGAATTCAACTATCATATTGGTGAAATAAACATATACACAGTAATATACAGGGTCCATAAGAGTACATAACTCTCCTTGTTTCATATTTTTAGATGTCTAAGTCAAACTTTTAGTATAGTTTATACCCTCATAAAATACATATTTTTTACTAGTATGTAAAAAAATATCTGAATCAGCAGAATAGTAATGATATTACTAACCTCATAGTTTATATAGGTTTCATAGTTCAGTCTGATATATAGAAAACATTAGTTCATATACTTATCCACCTTTTTTTAAAGTTTAGCACTGCTTAAAAATCTACTTTCTACATGGTTAGGGTTCTTCTGTATGTCACACACACATGATACTTAGAAGTATGTATACCCATAAAGATTGACAAAATTGTCTCATCTCCACTTCTCCATCTTTTGCAGTTCCAGTTCCACTGCAGCTCTCTTGAATATGGAAATTCCATATGGTTTTATAAAAAATGGATCTGTTCTCTCAACTTTAACTTACATTGGTACCCATTAATTCTACCCAGCTGGTCATCAAATATATCATAATATTCCCACAGAAAATCTTCTGATTTTTTCTCAACATTACTTAAATTTTCTGCTTCAGCCACTTTCTTTTGAACTAAATTAAAAAAGAGGGCTATCCACTAAGTACATTATGTTTTGGAATTAAAAATAAATAAAGTATTGTAATTTTTTTTATTATATACAGGTGAAAGCCACACTTAAGTACTACTTTTCTACATAGTTGCCATTTAAATTAAGGCACTTAAAGCACTTACCGATGAACGAGCTTGGAAATTCCTTCATCGTAAAATTTGGCCGTCTGCGCCATGAGCCACCTGGTTACCTCTTCTTGAAGCTGTGTGTCGTCACCAAAACACTGCATAGCCAATCACTTCTTTCTTGCTGAGAATAAGTGGAAGTCACTCGGTGCCAGGTTGGGACTGTACGGCAGATGAGGAAACAACTCCCACTTAGAAGATTCGAGAACTTCACGAATGGCATTTGCAGAGTGGGCCCAGGCGTTGTCGTGAATCAGCAAGATCTTTGAGCCCAACTTTCCCCTGCGCTTGTTTTGTATTGCTCTTCTGAGGTTGTGCAGAGTTTGGCAATGCCTTTGAGAGTTTATTGTAGTGCCTCTTTCTAGGAAATCCACAAAAATCACACCTTTTCTGTTCCAAAAGACAGTCGCCATCACCTTCCTTGCTGACATTGTCTGCATGCATTTCTTGGGTTTTTGGGGGGAATTTGTGTGCCCCCGCTGCATTGACTGCAATTTTGTCTCGCAGTTCACAAGCTTAACCCATGTTTCGTCACCAGTAATGATGCGATTGAGTAATGAGTCGCCACCTTTCTCGTAAGCGTCCAAAACCATTAACGCTGCAGCCATTCACTGATTTTAGTGAATCTCTGTCAAGATTTTTGGTATCAATCTTGCACAAAACTTGTGGTAACCAAGCTTATCGGTAATGATTTCATGCAACATACTTTGTGAAATTTGTGGAAAACTCATAGAGAGTTCCGTTATTGTGAAATTACGGTTTTCAAGGACTGCGGCATCGACTTTTTCGATTAGTTCGGCAGTCACTATGCTGGGTCTTCCACTTCACTCTTCGTCGTGAACGTTAGTTCGGCCATTTTTAAATTTTATGACCCATTGATGCACTCCACCTTCAGTGATTATGTTGTCTCCATACACTTCACAAAGCTGCTGCTAGATTTCTATCAGTGTACAGTTTTTTGCAGTCAGAATCCTTATTACAGCACGCACTTCACACTTCACGGCATTTTCAATTAACACTGACATTTCAAACTGTCACAGTAACTAAACGGAGTATAGCACGAACCTCTCACTAGCATGGCAGGATGCCGACTGAGCGGCGGAATGCCATGCACCAAGATGGCCACACTAGCCCCACACCTAACGGACACAAATGAAAATGTAATGTACTTTATGGATAGCCTTCCTATGTTTGATGTTTAGTGTCCTCCTAAGAAATTCTCTCCCTCTGGCATGTTGAAAGTCTTTAAGTTGGCTAGAGCAATTACTATTAATCATAATAATGTCTGTTTCCTCACAAATACCATTTTTTGGATCAAAAAATGTTAACTTCGTTTCATCCCAATTAAAACCTACTTTGGCTTTTACAATCCAATTCATAGCTAACAAAACACCTTCATTCAAATCTTCAATAATCGGGCACCCTTGCATAAATGTCACATCACCTATCTTAAAGGTTAACAAAACTTGTCCGTTAATCAATTTGCTACTTTTACCTGTTGCACCTTTAATTTTTATACCCTTTACAGGTAACTCAACAAAATTTTTCTCATCCTTTATTCTGTTTCTCAGTTTTATAGAAATATCACAGATAGGACTACCAGTGTCTACTAAACAATTACCCTCCCAATTTTCAATTTGAATAGCAATATATGGACTACCATACACCTCATGTATACTGGAGTTTTCATTCTCAAACAGTAAATCTTCCTCTATTTTTTCAAAACCTTTTCTGCCTGATCATCTTTAACTTCTTGTAGACTATCTGTAGTAGCACAAGGCACTTCCCATTCTGGATTTAAGTCGTGACATACCTTTTTAAATTAATTTTTTACACTACTTTGAATTTCATTTTTGCTTATGTAATCACAAGTGTCTCTAAATACCTGCTTGCACATCAGCTCCCCACGATCACCTATATTCTCAGGAAATGAATTAATTTCATCGATATCAATTGGCATCAACAGATCATTATGCACCTTCAAGTTCTCCCTTCTCTGAATACTGTCCTGTAGCACTTTATCCTCCTTCATTTCTACATAAATCACCCCATCTATATCTTCCAATACTTCACTATCATTATCATAATCAAAAACAACACAATTATCCCCATTATTCTCTACAAAACTCTGTACAATATTGTTACTACAGACGTTACCATCAAAACTATCATCATCTTGTGCATGAATCTCAGCTTCAACTACTATAACATTAGGCCTACCTTTATGTTATATAATTAATAAAAGCCACCACTAACAAAACATGAAATGTTTTAGTCACAACACTTTCTTGGAGTTCGTCAACCCATGAATTTACTTGCTGATCATTATTGTTACATGCATTTATATATCTCTTTTAACATCTGAAAGATTCTGGTCAGTTACCTTATGACTAGCTGTAAAATTATCTGCAAACATTGCAAAATTTTCATCTGTTTTCTTAATCTGTTTTTCTACAGCAAAAACTCGAGACTGAACTTCGTCTTGTGCCAATTTAGTCACACCCTTAAATGAAATAAAATCACTTTCTAAAACATCTATGGCTGCCATGACAGTTTCTGTTTTCATCTTTACCTCATCGAGTTCGGTCTTAAAGTTTTTCATTTCTAGTGTCAGCTCCTCAAATTTTTGCAGTTACTACTACCTCAGTATTGATTTTTATTTCATTTCCTCAGATTTTTTTAGTAGTTCTAGTAATAAGTTAAGTAAAACATTGTTACTGCTATCTTCAAAGCTGCGGAATGGAGAGCAAAGGTTATCATCTTCTGCATTTCGCGTCTCTGAATAAACATTTGTAGTATCATCATGAGAGTCTACATTTACATTAGTATCAGATATTCCATCTGAACTAGGCCTCATGTTAGGATTATCTAAATTCTCGGACTTTTTATCGTCCATCACAGATACACACAAGTAATATATTCCACACCAAAAACACTGTTGACAAAATTGTTATACACAAAATCCTGAATAAAAGTTCTTCACACGAGCCCCCAAATTCAAACATTACCACCTTACTATGTTCTGTTTACTGACTCAGTGATTGTGGTCTTCACATATTAATAAATCTCCACAGCATCAAAGTTCAGGACAGTTACCTTGATATCTCGTGGATGTAGAATCTTCTTAAAATACAGTATATACATAAACTGCTTACAGGAATCCCTAGAATTCATTCAGAATACATGCAGGTAGAGATGATACGAATATTAAGATGAAAAATTCCTAGCAGGAAAAATTAAATATAAAAAATAGACGAAGATTACTCACCAGGCGAAGGAGCACAGGTGTGACAGCATCACAAATAAATAAATGAATACACACACACACACACACACAAATGAAAGCTTTCGCAGCCTAGCTGCTTCGTCAGGCAGAAGGGAAGGAGAGGGAAAAGGAAATGATGAGGGTTTTAAGGAAGGAGGTAAGGAGCCATTCCAATCCCGGGAGAGGAAAGACTTACCTTGGGGGAAAAAATGGATGGTAAAAAAATGCACACACACCCACACATTCACACAGAAACAAGCACTCCTAGGCAGACATACTGTAGAAAGCCTTTCTACAGTATGTCTGCCTAGGTGTACTTGTGTCTGTGTGAATGTGTGGGTGTGTGTGCATTTGTTTACCCTCCATTTTTTCCCCCAAGGTAAGTCTTTCCTCTCCCGGGATTGGAATGGCTCCTTACCCCCTTCCTTAAAACCCTCATCATTTCCTTTTCGCTCTCCTTCCCTTCTGCCTGACGAAGCAGCTAGGCTGCGAAAGCTTGCGTTTGTGTGTGTGTGTGTATTCATTTATTTATTTGTGATGCTGTCACACCTGTGCTCCTTCGCCTGGTGAGTAATCTTCCATATATATATATATATATATATATATATATATATATATATATATATATAGTTCTACAGTATGTCTGCCTAAGTGTACTTGTGTCTGTGTAAATGTGTGGGTGTATGTGCATTTATTTACCTTCCATTTTTCCCCCAAGGTAAGTCTTTCCTGTCCCGTGATTGGAATGGCTCCTTACCCCCTTCCTTAAATCCCTCATCATTTCCTTTTCCCTCTCCTTCCCTTCTGCCTGATGAAGCAGCTAGGCTGCGAAAGCTAGCATTTTTGAGTGTGTGTGTGTGTCTGTGTGTTTATTTGTTGCTATTACTGCCTGTGCCCCTTCGCCTGGTAAGTGTTCTTCATCTATTTTTTACGTATATATATATATATATATATATATATATATATATATATATATATAGAGGGAAACTTTCCCGGTGGGATAAATAAAAATAAAAATAGAAAAGAGATGACTTACCAAAAGGACCGGCTCGTCGAGAGAAACAAATAAAATCAAACACAAACACACATTCAAGCTTTCGCCACAACTGGCAGCTTCTTCAGGAAAAAGAGGAAAAAAGGGGAGGAAAAGGGAAGGATATGGGTTTTAAGGAAGTTGAAAAGGAGTCATTCCAATCCCAGGAGTGGAAGGACTTACCTTAGGGGAAAAAAAGGAAGGTAAACAAATACACACACACTCAGACATATCGAAACGCAAACACACCTAGACAGACATTTGTGAAAAGCCACACATTTGTGAAAAGCTTTTCACAAATGTCTGTCTAGGTGTGTTTGCATTTCGATATGTCTGAGTGTGTGTGTGTATTTTTTTACCTTCCTTTTTTTCCCCTAAGGTAAGTCCTTCCACTCCTGGGATTGGAATGACTCCTTTCCCACTTCCTTAAAACCCATATCCTTCCCTTTTCCTCCCCTTTTTTCCTCTTTTTCCTGAAGAAGCTGCCAGTGGTGGCGAAAGCTTGTATGTGTGTTTGTGTGTGATTTTATTTGTTTCTATCGACGAGCCGGTCCTTTTGGTAAGTCATCTCTTTTCTATTTTTATTTTTGTTTATCCCACCGGGAAAGTTTCCCTCTATAATTTTCGTTTCATCTATATATATATATATATGATACGAATATTAAGACGAAAAATTCCTAGCAGGAAAAATAAAATATAAAAAAAATAGA